>JAGQAX010000019.1:9087802-10340103 GCA_019142605.1 Cephalopholis sonnerati
ACATAAAGTTTCGCTTGAAGGGGACACCTTCGGAACAACCGGACAAGAAAGGATAATGCAGATTCTCATTTAACATATAACAAAAAAGATATAGATGATACAGTCAGTGGTCAGGTTGAGCAAATAATGATGGAAACACTGGTCTCTGTCCCGCATACCACTGCTGCTTGCACTAGGTTTCATATTTTGCTTTCTCCAGTGCTAAAACAAAGTGTAGAGGTACAGTAGGTCTGGCTATGTGAGACTAGCACCAGGTTGACCTGTGAAAGCACAGCGCACATCAAGATGGCTAACATTGATGGGAGCAAACAGAGAGAAGAAACATCGGAAAGATTCAGCCTTGAATGATTGAGCCTCAGTCAGGCCCAGACTCAGATGAGGAATCTACTGCGGCAACTATCAGAGTAACAGAGTGGTAAGTGTAGTTAGCATCTTTGATTTGTTTATGTTGTTTGTTAGCTTTTTAGCTTGTAAATGGCAATGGCTAAAATAGCATTTATAACCAAAAACTGCAGTCCACCATGTTTGTTGTCAAAACTTAAACTAAATGCAAACTCTGCTCTCTGCACTGACAGGTCCGCTCCACACTTGAGGTTTTAGGGGTCTTTGCCAGTGATGTGTCCAAGTCTGTAGCACCATTGATATGCATTTCCTGTGTTAGACAGCGACTGGCTTTGTTATTAGTGACGTACCTAATCGAGCTCACCAAGCATACTTTTGAATCTTAGATATAGCAGAGTGCACAGACATTGACATCATAGAGGAATGTGAAAACACCTTTCTAGTGACAAACTTTGCACAGATATAAATCAGTCTAAACAGAAGAAAAACATATTTTTGATTGACTTTAAAATGCCTAAATATAAATAAAAAAATGCCTAAATATAAATATATTTTTAAAAAACTGGTCTTGGTTTCTCCAGGCAAAACTTAAACAGAAAAGAATGCAATGGGAGGTTTAGTGGATTGAAAAGTTGACACAATCAATCCCTCAAACTTTGCATGACTTTATTCTATTATCTACTGCTACAAATCTCAATAAGTCCCACAAGCTCAGAGCAATGAAAACAGATGCAGCTGCAGTGTGTTCTCGGGATTGCAAATGTCTTTACAGGCAGGCAGGCCGCAGCATGATTTAAAGGGAAGTGCAAACAATCATGAGTGCAACCCAGAGCCACCTCATGGTTAACAACACGCTCATCTGCAGTTAGGAAATTTTGATGTTGTTTCAACAGCACTGCTCTCTACACCAGTGTTGTGCAGTTCTCTTTTGATTCAGTGAACAGTTGGTGAGTACAGGAACCTGGTGGAGAGCTTCTTCCTTCAGTGTACGGAGTGCTACAGCACCTACAGTACTACTCAGCATCAATTATTCAAAATAAGCTGGTGACCAACAGGACAAGGAGTTCCTGATTAAAGCTACTACCTGCACATGAACCCCTCTTCTAAGTAGTTAACCTTTTCATAAGGACACCAAACTTGACTATTTCAGGAATATTAATCATTCACAGATTAGAGGGTAGTGCTAGTCCTGATGAGGTCACAAATATCAAAAGGTATGCTGTGGAGCTTCTGATAACTTGTGGCACAATGGAATGAGTCCCTGTTTTATCTGAGATATAGTGAGAGGCTTTGGGGTCATCCTGATACAAAACTAATACCAGCAATAGATCGTTCTGGTGATCGAGGAAAATTAAGTAAATTCTGTCACTCCTCACATCCTTAGTCACAGGCTTCTTCCACTGAGATGTACTGAGGGATAGATGAGACATGTATTTGTGCTGGCTGCCCTCCAACTCTATTAAGACTCCACCCTAGACAGCACAAGCTTCTGCTAGTTGGGAGAAGTGCGTTGCTACGCATGTAAATTGTAACTCTTTTCACTGGCCTGCTACAAAGTCAACTAGAGAAAATCCTGAGTACACTCATCTGAAGGTATTTGTAAAACTTGTCATGACCAGATATGTAAAGAAGCAAACAGACAACATTTACATGTGCTTTGTTACTGAAAACTCAGATAATCTCCCCTAAGGACATTTCCAATAATCCACCCAAATATGTAATACTTTATCCCTTACCAAAGTTCAAACAGTTTTTATACATGTGTAATTTACATTTAATTTATTTTACAATCCATTCATTTTGCATGGCAGTTCAATTTCACAGAAAAGGTGTAACCCATTTGTGCATTGCAGAGCCCTTTTTCCAAACATTAGACAGACTTTGGGTAAAACGATAGGCCCACACCTAATGACTGTACATAACAGAACATTCAGTGCATGAAGTAATAGAAACCACAGCAACATATCAACCCCAAACAAAGAAAAGACGGCGTTGACAGGATAGAGAAAACAGACATAACACATACCGATCTTTGAAGGGAAAAGTGTCTCATCATCAAGCTGGTCCTGCACCCAGGTCATGAGGTAATCAATATACTTGGGAGCAGAGCATTTGATGGGCTTCTTGATGTTGGTCCCATCTGCCCAATGGTACTCATACCTGCAGGAAGTGTAGATGACAAACGTTATATTTTAAAAATGATTATGGATTCCATTTAGGTTCACACTCATTCACTGCTGACATGATTTAATGTACAGCGACCTGGTATTTGGTTGTATTTTCACTGCCCCATTTACCAAAAACTACCACCAAACACATCGTTCTCATATGCAGAAGCCAATCGAAATCTTGTGAGCTCAGTTTCCATACGAGATGCTAGCATGTAAAACCTCTGAGAAGGCCTACTGAGCCTGGCAGCAGGAGGACAGACTAATGACAAAGGGGCCTATGGCAGGTGTTTTACAACACCCCCACCCAACACACTGTTGAGCCAAGGCCCCCAGGAAGTTTGCTGGGCTTTGAAAGTAATTTAATCAGTGGCCAAACATTGGAATAACGTCCATCACCTAATGCTCTGGGGGCCAAAATAATTTTTCCCATAGCCTTACATGGGTATTGCTGACAGAATTTGACACATTCAATTCCAATAACATTTGGAAAGCCTTAAAGAGACAGAATTTCTTTTATCGTCATTTAAGTTTGCGAGCACTAAACTGAAAGTAGCAGGCTTGGCTGGCGAAAGTCTCTAGTGCATCTGCTCTATGGGCCACACAGTGCAGAAGCAGTGCTACTCATCCGGGTAATTTACATGTGGCAGTTGAACTTCTTTGGCTTTGTACACCACTGACGAACCTTAATAGGAATGAACAATGCCCCGCCTCTGACGCAGTATCCAGTTCTCTTTATACACCCATGATGAAGCCTTGACAGACCAAGATGAGTGAAGCAAAGCTTATGGGCTGGTTTTATGAGACTGCAAACTTACAGAGCAACAATGACAAACTTACTTGGGACCAGCAGACATGACTGGACAGCTTTCCTCTGTGCAAAAATCTGTGATGGTGCCATACAGCATGTTGATCTGGTTGAAGAAATCCACAGCTGAAATAAGCAAGCAAAAAAAAAGAAACATATTCAAATGAAGTGTACATGAGACCAAATACCTTGTGTGCCAGCACAAACAGCTGGCATCGAGTTTCCCCGCGGCCCTTTACCCACCCCACTTCACTGCCCCAGTCCAAACTGTAGACCAGTGCACACTCCAGTTATCTGGAACAAATTGTGTTATCGCTCATTCCCAGGGGCAGAGAGCCAACTTTGGCTTTCCATCAGTTGGACAGATCCATTTAAAGTGTTGGCAGTGTTAGCTTTGGTGCTCCATTTGCTAATCTCACAGGAAAGATACATATTGAACAGCTGATGCGTGAGGTCCTGTTTAAGGAGAAACCAGCTCCCTCTTATGTTTGATTAAGTTTACTCAGTCTCCAATAAAGAGGTTTTTAGCCATTGCGTTTGTTTTCATAACCGGGTCAAGGCTTGATAATCACCTAATTTATTACATAAATACATATTTCACACTTGTGATTTTAGTGCATTCAACATAGTTCTAGTCAAGACAGAGCTGAAAGCCCTCACAACTGAATAATCCAGAATGATGCAAATTTCAAGGCAATACCAAACTAATCTCTTATTAAACTTTTTATTGCCCTGTCATGTCACACTGTAGTTGTAGGCAACAGCAAGAATATAAATAAATCAGGTATATCAGGTAGGTCTGCAATGCACTCAACTGGTCAACATGTTGATTTTGCCATTACAGATTTTCATAGCACCAAGACTGACATACAGGTGTATGCAGAAAATCAGAGATGCTCAGGTGACACAGAATAAACTGCTAGAGTTGTTCCATCAAATTAAAGGGAAAACCAATGGTGGCCTACTGGTGAAGATGCACACCATTTAACTTTCCCCTTTTGATTCTGCATGGGGGCATGCTGCATGTCATAACCCTCTTTCTCACTCTACTGTCACTACGCAATACATTTAGTGGACTTAGTGAACTGTTTCTTATGAACAGAGATCATGGGGAAAAGTCATATAAACTTGGTGGTTGGAGAAGTTATCATTCACAGCTGTTTTGTTCTAACTTCCCTTTTTACAACTCATGTAGCACTGACTAACATGCATCCATTTCCACTAACCCTTTATGAAACCGGAGACTACAAGTGTTGCAATGATGACATAGCTAAGCCACCTCTCCGGCACATTTAAAGGCTCAATGTGTAGGATTTAGAGGGATATATTGGGAGAAATTGTCTTTAGTAAATGAACACCTGAAAGTAAAAATCATGCTTTGTTACCTTAGAATGTGCCATTTATATCTAAACAGGGAACATGTCCTTGTTTATGGAGTCTGCCATGTTTCTACAGTAGCCCAGAACAGACAAACCAAACACTGGCTCTGGATAGGGCTATCTGCATTTTCGCTTTGGCCACTGTAGTTAGTAACCCCGAGCAGCAGCAGAAGAGCACTGTTTTTTTTACCGCTTGTATTCATGTGGTCCATTTGTTTTGGGGAGGAAGATAACTCTGTGGATAATTCCACTCCCTGTAAAAACCTCCTGAACAATGAACACTGAAGGAATCCTAAAGGGAGAAGTTTCAGCTTGTTGCAATCTGCAATCCTCACCGCTAGATAGATGCCACTTAATCCTACGCAGTGTTCCTTCAACAAAGCTAGAAAATGCGTGAACTTGTTGATGCATGAGATTTGCTGCTTACATTGTGTAAAAACAGTGGATAAAAACACTCAACATACTTTAGCAGTCATGTTTTTCTGCTACAAAGGGTTCTAAAATGCCTTCTTTACTTTTGAAAAACCATGCAACACAATCCAAGCAATATAAAGAAAAAAAAAAAAAAAAATCGAATTTAATGATGCATTCACTCCCCTATTAAGTGATCTGCATAACACCAGTGTAAAAAAAAAGATTACATTAAAAATTCAAATCCTTATCACTTTACCTTTTACTTTAATGAAAGGACTTTAAATAAAAGCTCAGTTCAGCTGTTAACATGCTGATACTCTGAACATCTCAAACCATAAAGGCACTCTGAGGCGAGAGGATATTATGCCTCTGCCCACCAGCCATTTGTCTCAATTTAGAGGAAAGTAAACAAGGCTCTCACAGCACAGACAATAACGTCTATTTAACATTCACAGTGGTTTTTCCAGCATGAATGCACATGGTCTTTAGAGGGAATGCCAAGATCTTACACCCTGATAGTTCACTCTGAACTGATTCTTGATGTGGACTAATTGCAATTTCAGGAACAAGACTACAGAGAAGAATGCAAATATAGAAACTAAGAGGAGAGTGACAGATAAAAGACTAAAAAAGAGAGTGTGAAGGTGAAGTTACTCTGCCAGGAACCCAAATCTACAAAGAGTGTTTCAAGGAAGGGGGAAAGAAAGGTAAAACTGGTGCTTACTGTTGACTGCGACCCACTCATTTAAGTCTTCACCCTCGGGCAACATGACTGCCATGCGCAGGTTTCCACTTCCTAGTGTAGCCTCTGCATGTTTCAACAGCTCATACTGATGAGAACCCTCCGGGATGTTCTTCTTGGGCTTGAACGTCTTGGCTGCGCGGCTTGCACTGTGAGTCACATTTCCAAAAGGAAGACAAAGAGAGTAAAAAATAAGGAGGTAGTTAGATATGCTGACAAATAGTGAGTTCACAGTGCTCCTGGGTGAGGGACTTTTGCTAACAAAAGGTCAGGATCCTCCAAAAAAACATGACAAGAGTTGAGCTCTTGTTGACCCAATGTGTTTAGCAGAATCAGAATGGGGGGACCAGAACAGTATGTCTCTCTGTGTATAATGAGGCCATTTGGAGAGGTACTGTTTTCAGTTGCTCTCACTGCCCCATTAAACAAGAATTATGGAGTCATCACAACATGGCAGGTCACACATTGAAAAGTTTTTCCTTTAATTACAGCATTAACATCCGTTAAAACCAAGCTATATCAAAATCACCACCTAAGATCATTTTATTAAATATCACATCTATTTTAATAGGGAAAGAGAAAACTGGCCTTTTGTTACAGACCAGTGGTTAAACCACATACCCTGGTCTTGGAGTAAAATGTTGTCCATGGCCTCTACTAGCTGGAATGTGCTTTTGAATGACTTTAACATTAACCATTAGGAAATCAGGTGTTTACCAAATGAAATGTGTCTCTACACTCTCGTGCCTGGTGGAAAATGTGTTAATTAAACATTAAAGTAAGATTTTAATGATGACACAATACGGTGCAAGGGAAATTTAGTTTTTTAAAATCAATTTCAAATGTTTAAAACTGGGATTTTGCACAAGTTAAGTGGCCTAACTTAAAGTAAAAATTAGTGACCTATTCGGTAGTTGCTTGTCAGAGCTTGAACCTCATTCATGTTCTTCCATTTAACCAACACTCACACCCTCTCCAGATGGCGTATTTGATGTTACCCCTCCACCCTCTGATTTCAACCGCAAACTGGCTTTTTGTGTAGCTAGCTATATATCAAGACACAGTCTTATTACTTTGATCGAATATTGGGTTACAGATTGATTTCTGCGTTCTGTCACATCAGGGCTAGATTAGCCCGTAGCAACAAAGTGTTCACACCAGCAAATATCCAGGCCAGACTAAAACCCCTCTCGGTTAAAATTTGCCCTGCGGTTGTTACAACGTAGCTTAAAGTTTTAAGGCATAACATAACACCGGTACAACGAATCTACTATCGGTACCTATGTTAATAATCCTAAAAAATATCAGGAAGCAATGTGAATCGAATCAGACATTCGGACGTGAGCCCAGCAAGTAGTCTTAGCCTGTATTATGCTATCGCTAGCTAGCTAGCTAGCTCTTTAACGCTAACACCACTTGTATTTACAAAACATAACGTCACACGCAAGGCGAAATAAGCATTTATGACACAAATATTACTCACAAAAGAAAGGCCATGTTTCCTTGGACCGTAGAAATTCACTCTCTTTACAAATAGCTAACAAGCAGAGTGGAGGCAGACTAACGGGATTGTTTGTCAAAACTCTCAAGTCTCAGACGTCCTCGGTTCTTCACGGGCTTCTGTATGTGGTCCTAGTAAAAATCCGATAGAAGTGTCACTGTGGCAGAACCGACTAACAGCGAACACACGATCGTATGAAAGAAATTACATAAATTTGATAGACAAGCTGGTCCCCTGGATGCTGCTCTGTACGCTGAGCGGCAGCAGCGTACTGAATGTAATGCTAACTTCTTCATCTGACGTTCAGGGCTGAGCAGACGCATTCCTGCCGTGTGCTGCCACCTAGTGGAACAAAGTGATCAACACTTACATCAGGTGCTGGTCCACTAGTGCATGCATGAGCACAGTTTTCTGAAACAATAATTATATAACAATTAAACAACAACAATTAAATAAGCAGAAATCCTTTATATTTCCAATAAATATTTATCATGACTAAAAAACTATTTTTTTAACCCCATCTACAACATCTTAATCGGACTAATGTATAATATTAAGCTTGGTGAATGTGTGTAAAATAGAAAACGATACAAACATTGAAACGTCATATATTTTGTAATGTATAAATAAAATAGAATATATAGAATAGATTCATGATAAAACAAGGGGCATAGAAGAATACACCAGGAAGAGGAAGACAGAGGGTAATGAGAGGGAAGAGGAAGTTTTGTGGAAGACAGAATCCCTTCTATGGGATGTACCATCAGCAGATAGATGAAGTCTCTGACATCAAGAATCCTACCAGTGGCTACAAAAGGCTGACCCTGAAGGACAGCACAGAGGCCTTGATCATGGCAGCACAACAGTAGGCCCCTGAGCTCCAGATCCACAGAGGCAGAGGTCTACCATAGCGGACAGGCCCCCTGGTGCATGCTGTGCAAAGAGGCCCCTGAGCCAGTCCAGCACACAATAGCAGGACCTAAGATGAAAGCAAAAACTTGACAAAAAAAGGACAAAGGCTCTTACTGGTTGAATAAGACCCACTGTGAAGTCACTTAATTAATGTTTGATCTATTGTGATATTTACACTGCTAAACTGAATGGATAGACCACATGAAAAATGCATGAACTTCAAGCCCTGATTATATTGTAAATGGGAGAGTTCAATTAAACTATTAACCTCTTTTTTTTTAACTCTTATGTTGTTATAGATTTTTTTTTTTCAAAATGAAACAAACCCCATAGCCTGCATAAACCTATAAGCTACATGAAGCCCATGGTAACCACACTGAGCTGATAGGTGCCACACAAATGAAGACTCAAATGACAGCCAAATTCCATATCTCAGTCATTTATGAAAATATAATAATTTTACAAATGTTTCCTCTTTTCCAAAAGAAATCAACCAACCCTACCCACTGTCCCAACACCAGAGAGGTGGACTTTTAGTAAAATGCACTCCTGGTACATTTAACAAAACTGTGCCTGTCACTTTTGGGTTAGGTTCCAAAAAACTTGAACCGTATGAATATGAGAGTCTGAGGCTATCTGAAAACAGCACTGGTGTACACAGAGGACCAGCCTCTTCAGCTAACAGCGAGATACCTATTTCAGGCTATCTTTAATCTTAAAACTACATAAACTGTGTTAACTAATGTTATACAAGCTATCTGTTGAGCTCCCATTGAGTAGAAATGGTTCCCACTGTGCCAAGCCAAGATAAACTGTGTTTTTAAGTCATGCTTTAAGTTTAATTAGGGACGGTTTGTTACTTATGCAAGGGAAGGGCTGGTGCAAAAAGGGGAAAGCATGTCAAATGATTTTTAGGCACTGGGGAGGACATTATATATTTTTTTTATTTTGGCTTGGGGAAGGGGCATACAAATTTGAATGGTTGCATTTTGTAGATATTTTGCTGCAGATTTTTACAGAAAACGTGCTTTTGGAAGGCATGTTTTCTTTCAAAATCATAGCCAAAACTGTAAAAACAGAAATTATTGTTGGATTTTAGAATTTCCAACGGTCATTGGACGCATCATGTGCAACAAAGCCTCCATCAAAAATAAATAAATAAATAAATAAATAAATAGATAGGTAAATGAATTTTTTTTTTTTTTTTTAAATCGAAGCTTAAAATAGCAATATTTCATCAAATAGTCTCATTTAAAATTTGGCCAAAAACTAACCGTTTGCAGACGGATCATGCATTTTCCTCCAGTCACTGAAGGAGGCTCAGAGAAAAATACCTGTAGCTTTGAGAAGGGTAAAAAAAAAAAACAGACCAAAAAACAAACAAACCGAAAAACAAAGAACAAGCAAAGAACAGTCCCTCAGCCGACCTTACTTGATATATTTGAAATTTCAGTGACAACCTGGTTCTGTTGGGTATCTTTTAGGCAATCTCTGATTTATATTTTTCTAGTATTTTCTTTTTAGAATTTGTAACAAAACAAACTATGGTTTTATATGGTGTTAATTAGAAAATTAATTAAATTACAATAATTTATTATGGAATAAAATATCACGAGCAGCCGCGAGATGTCACTGTTTTGCGTTTACTGATATTTAAACCAGTGGTCTTGAACACAACGGCGAAATCACGAGGCTGTGGTGCCTTCAGTTGCTGTCGGGAAAATACAACAGATTTAAACTACCCTCCAAATCTTTTTGTCCTTCACAGTTTCTCGTCTTCCTCACAGCCAGCCAATCTCTCTCTCAAATAAATGTGTCTGACAGTGCCAAAAACCCTTTGTAGATGTAGGTGTTCAATAAATAATAATAAACAGAGTGCTGCTTAGTGGTCACGGTCGGCTTAAACACGTCTAGCACTAGGACCACTGAGCCGCGTGTCAGCTGACGAGGCAGCCAGATAAATGCGTCGCGAGACTGTATGGCCCTCAGCTTTTTCAGCTTGTTGCGAAAACGGATGTGCCTGCTGTAACAGGCCCATGTCTGAAAAAAACCCAGACAGACGGTCACATTTCAACAGAAAGTCAGCTTCACTCGGGTACGTCGGCTAAGTCAAGACAGGTAAAAGCCTTTCTCTATATAAAACGAGATTCTGTGTGTATACAGCGTTTCATTGACGTGTTTTTGTCTCTTATGAGTACGCGTTAGCGAGTCGTTTGATGACAAAATCCTCCGTGTTAGCCAATGTTATGTCTTTATCCGCAGCAGCAGCGGAGCAAGATGGAGTGTGAGTGGAAGCCAGACGAGCAAGGACTTCAACAAATTTTACAGTTGCTGAAAGAGTCTCAGTCGCCAGATACGTCCACACAGAGATCCGTCCAGCAAGTATCCTTTCATGAGCCAGACATGGATGATAACGCATGGGTTGTTAGTTGTTAGTGCTTAATAGTGTCACAAAGACTCAACAGGCTAGCGACAGCTAATACTAGCCGGGGTGGTTACCGTTATAAGCAGGTAACGATACGCAGGTGCTGACCGGTTGGTGCTTTTTGTCTCTAATAAGCTCAACGTGCTACCAACAAAGCAGGCCGTGCCGTGCTGATTTACTCATGTCTGGGCATTTATAACCACTCGAGATACAGTGTGTCATGCCAGGTTAATGTAACAGTTAGCTTCTCTTCAAAGAAACGTCGCATGTAGCCTTTATCCAGCAGTTAATCGCCTCCATACACACCCTCACTTTGCGTTATGCTACACTCCTGTTTATCATCCACAACCTAATCTTGTAATAACACTGGTCAAAGAGCTTCACAGCTTATAGCTAACCATGATATTAATTTTACACTTGAGTATTGGACACATGTCTAATGTCAGAAATTGTATGTTTTACAAAGCATACAAATGCTGTATTAAAATACAATGCATTGCTGTAATAATGTAATAATAGTGATGACAGAGAATTGGCCCCCTGCATCCAATTAGTGTTTTGCTGCTTATTGGCATTAATCATCTTATAAACATTTGTCTCTGAAAGATACGTCAGGGTGGTAGACTGAAATGTATACAAAGTTTTTGCGCAAAGACCTTTATATAAAAGCATGAAGTTACTGGTTTTGATTCGTGCACCAGTGACCAAAAATGTACAAATTCTTTTGTGTCTTTTGTGTCAGGACAATAAAAAATGGATGTAAAGCTATTCAAATGTAATTAGAGATAGTAGATGTTATTGGAAATCATAATAGAGTAAATCAAACAAAACTAACTTTGATTAGCAGTATAAACCACAAAAAAAAAAAAAAATCCAGCTGTCAGTTGTCAGGTGTGCTCCATCTTACTCCGGAGAGAACTGTTTTACTTCCACACTCAAACCTGTAAATCAAACATGTTTAACATACTATTATGACAGTCCAGCAACCAAACTGATCAGCAGGCTTTAGACCTAGACATGAAATGCAGTAAAAACAGGCATAAAAGCTGTCTGGAAGATGTGCGGTTTAGTAATTATAGCTGTGCAACATTTAAAATGCTATATAAATCTGCACTGTTGTTAAATGCAAATGTGCTGCAGCATTTTGTATAATTCACCACAAACTTTTGCATTAAAGAGCAATTATAGTCCATCGCTCCATGCTGTTGGCCCTTATGTTTTTTGTTTGGTTGCATGCTGATCCTAAATGATTTGCTTATGTAACACTTCATATGCACTGCATCATTAACTCATAGTCGAGCTGCTGTTAGAGCCCTAAATACGCCATCTGTCTGGATACGTACAGTATTCAGTCACGTCACATGACATGTTTATGACCCCCTACAACCATTCACCACTCCCCTCACACACACGCCATTGTACTGTTACATTACACCACTGCTTGACCACATAAACTTTTGCCCTTCCTCATGTCTTCAGATGAAAGAATCTTTTTTTTCCCATTATTACCATGTAACAGACTGCAGTGCTAATGTGCACGCAGCCTTTTAACAGTTAGCACCTTGTCTTCCTCAACCACTTTTTCAGAGACTTGAGCAGCTGAACCAGTATCCAGACTTCAACAACTATTTGATATTTGTGTTGACAAAATTGAAATCAGAAGGTAAGCTCTCCGTCTGTGTGTGTGTCACTGTGTCATTTTGCCATATCTGTGCCGTGTTCCTAGATCATCTGATGGTACTGGACAGTGTGAACGTCAGACATGTCATTTTTATGTAACTGTTCAGTGACAGGTCTGTTTGGCCATGACTCGGCTGACCCAATGGCATCTCTGCCACAGATGATGTGGCACTCGGAATATGGGTCACTCTAATTTTAAACCTAATTCCTGGCACCACTCAACTCTTGGCTGGACTGTCTGCACAGTAGATGACCGAAATGTTAAGTGGTGTTAAGACATTTTAGGATGCCGCTGCACTATTGCTCTCAGTTAAGATGCAGCAAGCCACAAATACTTAGAAATAAATAAAAAATCCAGACTAGAGCTTCAACAATGAATCAGTAAAATGTCAGCTGTGAAATTAAATCAGTCTGAATACATTTTAAAGAAACAAAAGACAAAATTCTCAATTCCTGTGTCTTAAATGTAAATATTTTGGGGTTTTCGTACTCCTCTGTGACAATGAACTGAACATCTTTGGGTTCTGGACAAAGCAAGGCATTTAAGGACATTGTCTTGGGCTTTAGGAAACGCTGACATTTTTCACCATTTTTGGACATTTTAAAGACCAAACAACTAATCAATAAAGCAAGAAAATAATTGGCAGTTAGTCCAGATACTAATTGGTTACCACTCTTAAGGTAAATACAATGTGTAAATAATTGATATTTCAAACAAATAGTTCTTGTTGCCCTCCATCAACTCAGTATCTAGTTTGGCATCTCTCCCAGTTAAAGCAAGACTGTGTTTATGATCTGCTGCTGGCATGCTGGGTTAAATGGGGAAAAGTGAAAGCAATAAGATCCTGCGATTAACTAAAATGTTGTTTTACATTTCAATTATCTTTCTTTCCTTCGACCCTTCCCCCAAGATGAACCAACACGGTCCCTGAGTGGGCTGATACTGAAGAACAATGTGAAAGCCCACTATCAGAACTTCCCTAATGGCGTGTCTGATTTCATCAAGAGCGAGTGCCTCCAAAACATTGGAGACACTTCTCCTCTCATCCGGGCCACTGTGGGTAAGTGTCATCTTCTGGAGTCCACTGAACATGACGGCTTGCTTTTTAAGATGCAGCATGAAATAATCAAATGTTAAAGGGACATGTACTTGTATAGAGTCCTTGTAGACTTCCCGCCCATTACACTGTTTGCTAAAATCACCTATGCTCACACACATTCATACAGTAGTGGTCTAGGCCACCATACAAGATGCCACCTGTTACTCAGCTAAACATTCGCACACACCGATGGCAAAGCTACCAGGAGCAATTTGGGGTTTAGTATCTTGCTCAAGGACACTTAGACATGGGGAGCCAGGGATTGAACCACCAAACTTCTGATTAGTGGACGACCCACTCTACCTCCTGAGCCACAGCTGTTATGATCACTTATCATAATTTGTGTGTTTATAAATAGTATAGTAATTAATATATATACAGTAATAATAATAATAATAATAATAATGATGATGATGATGATGATGATGATGATGATAATAATAATAATAATAATAATAATAATAATAATAATAATAATGAATAATGAATATTCACACTAGTGCCACAGTGTACAACTGTTAAATGCAGCTTTTGGGAGTATTTGTCCTGAGTGGTTTGCTTGTAGTGTAGACTTGCTTATTTGCTGACACAACATACTGTCACATTGACCCTACAGCTAAGTATGCCAGGTATTTGGAAAATGTCAGTTTGTCAGTAGTTTCATGGGTAAAGCAAGTTTAAGATATAAATAAATCTTTTGTAGGACAGGAATAGAACTTGTTGCATTGACTTCATTGTATCCCATTAGAGAAAAGCATTGAACAGAGCACTCTTTAAAGGGAAACTTAAGTATTTTTCAAAGTGGAACCTATTTTCCCACGTTTTTGTGTCCAGGTGACTAATGGGAACAACAGTTTTTGAAATTGCTCCACTATTGACAGAGAAAGCTGCTGCTGGCAGTGGCTAAAAAAGCTGCAGTGTAACCACTGTGGGCATTTGGCATTGTCAGTTTACATCCACTAAAAGTGCTTACTTTGCCACTGACAAGCTCAGAATTGAAGTGTCTGACAACATTATGGAAAGCATCCCTGCAGAGAAATTAAATATTTTTCTTTACCCTTTTTTTTTGATGTGGTCTGTTATTGACTGTAACATAGTCCCACTCAAGGAGATGTCTCGTTCTCAAATCTTGTGAGAGGTGACTCGTTGTAGGAAGGCATTAATGGCAGATTTAGAGAGGAGTGCAAGGAAGAGTGTGTTGTGTTGGCACACAGAAAGTGTAACTAAGTGATGTTCATGGCTGAATATTTAGCTGGTTTCAAAGACTGTAGAAAAGTCTGCTGCTCTGCACCTCTCACAAATGGGGTCAATATTAGGATGTCTTCCTGCCAGTTAAGCTGTAGAAAGGTGAAAGTGAAGGACTGTTTTTTTTTTAAATTGGATGAGACTGTGCCTACAGCATGGGGATGATTCATGCATTTGTATTAGTATTGCCCCCCACGTATCCTTGGTGAAGGGGCTGTCAAAGTCTTGCTCCTTAAGTGTTCTTAAATTATCTAAAGGTTGCATGTTCAAATTATTTATTAAAGAGCATATCTGAGGAATGGAATTTTTTTGGTTATGATTTAAGATTGGAAGTTAATCTACAATGGTAGATGGTGGCTTTTGGGGTAGCCTTTCCTCACAAAGTCCTTGACCTGTAGGTAACAGACAAAGTAAGAGGCGCTTAGAACAAATTTTTCTGATAGGTGATAAAACAAGGCCAATGCATAGCAGCCACACAGCCATTTGACCTAAAGCTATTTATTTGCTATCATCTCTGTTTTTGTGACAAAGCTAACTGAATGCATATTTGCATGGAGCTTATCCCCACAAAAGGAATATAAATGTGTATTGTGATGCTGGAAGTCTGATTGATTCTTGTTTATTTCTTGGATTTGTTTTAATCAAAGCGGCGTCTGTGCATTTTGAGTAGTTTTGTCACACCAGTGTAACCACTAATAAATCCTTTCCATAATAGGTATCCTCATCACCACCATTGCCTCCAAGGGAGAGCTACAAAACTGGCCAGAGCTGCTACCCAAACTCTGCCTGCTGTTGGATTCTGAGGACTACAACACATGCGAGGTGAGGATGAACGTGGGAGATATAGGCTGGATTTGACTTTCTATTCACCAGTATGGGCCTATAGCAGTTATAGTGGAGTAGTGCTTGTCTAAGGCACGACCAAAATCTTTCTTTTTTTTAAGTTTACTTGCAAAGAGCAGGATGTATAAGCTAGAATTCACTGGATTTGATAAATACCGCAGCATCTGAAAATTGACAGTTCTGTCAGAACAGCAATGAAAATGAGAGAATCCATTTGCATAAATCAGAGATATTAGATGACATTTGAAATTTGAATAAAACACATTTTCTGGCAACTCAGCATTTAATGTGGATAGAAAACTGAATGCAGCCACATGTATTCATCCTTTTCACTCTGCAGGAAACTGTCAGGATTTGTCCGCATACTAAAATTAAACATGTTTGACAAACTATGATGCCAGCCAGCTTAATCTGAAAGCATTTGACCTAAACATGAAATACAGTGGGTCCGGCAAAACCAGTATCTATATGGCAGTACATTTTAGAGATTACACTTTTGCTTTGTTCGGATATGTTAGTAATTTCATTTTTGTCATTGAGAGCTTGTGTTAAATGTGTTTCTTAAATATTATTTTGTTGTTTTTATTATAGCTGTGTGTGTGAGGAAGGGAAAGAGAGATTAAGTGTGTGCACATTCATCATCATGTGTCATAGCACACTTGCTGTAAGTGGCATGTCTGGGCAGACAGCGCTGCCTGCCAGTCTGTTTATTTGTTTATTTATTTATTGTGGAGAGGGAAGAAAGCTGGGTCAGCTATAAAGCAGCATCTGGATAGCATCCTGCTGGCCAGATGAGCTAAAGGCAGTTTCACAGCTGGAGCGGCGGCCACAACTGCAGATTATTCAACATGAAATCATTTATTCTCTTTCTATCCTTTTTCACCAGAAACCCATTATGACCCCATTTTCTGACTTGGAGTGCATCGTCACCCAGAATAGATTTTATAATGTGCATATGAGTAAAAACAACACAGTGTTTTGCTTTTTCCTGCAAGTTGTTTTTCTCTAAAAGCCATCATTATCCAGTTGTTTGCTTTTTGAAAAATATCGTTAACTTCTCTGATTGCTTTATCAGCTCTGGATTGCATTAAGTAGACGTGCTTGTGGTCCTGAGTTCTTCTTTATAGCCTTACTTCTACATATTCTATATTTAAATTGTGGATAAATGCTCCATTGCAATGACCACTAAAATTACAATACAGTTACTTGTAGTGAATGCTGGATCCTCTAAAATGTGTAGTGGTGCTGCAACCATGCTATGGCTCACATAAACTCCCTGGCCGTTAATATGCTGCCAGCTGCATGTGCCTGTGATGTCAGCCGCTATAGGGGAGGCGGATTCATAACATTGGAGAACATGCTCAAATGAAGCTGCATGTTGAACTGTAAATGCAGCTGTGATGAATGGCATTAGGGTTGTATCTGGGCAGGATTACTCATCACTGCTTACAATAAGAATGTCCACATATTTTTACTGGAAAGTCTGAAATTTATGGAAGAGGTGTGACAGAAAAAAATGTCTCTTCTTGTAGCACCACAGCCAGCCTCTCCTATAAAGCTCATTCAGAAGCTGAGATTTAGGTCAGCTATTTACTGCAGAGGATCTTGAAGTGTATGTGTGTACAAGGCTTAACACAGAACAGCGAGCAAAGTAGCAACTCCTGGTAAGGCTGCCTATGATTTTGAAAAGCTGCTTGGAGGCTTGAAAGCTCCTTAGCTTCTGATGTTGAGGATGGTTAAGTTGGTGCTGGATGAAAAAATTGTGTTCTTATATTGTGATAGAAGGTGCTTAACATATATTTAAAAGCAGGGCTGGGCAGTGTATCGATACCATGATATGAGACTAGATACTGACTTAGATTTTGGATATCATATTACCACAAGTGTTTGCGTTTCCTCGTTTTCAAGGTTGCATTACAGTAAAGTGATGTAATTTTTCTGAACTCACCAGACTGTTCTAGCTGTTCTATTATTTGCTTTTGCCCACTCATTATATCCACATTACTGGTGATTATTCATCAAAAATCTCATTGTTTAATATTTTGCATAAGCACCAATATTCAATCCTACAATATATTTGGTAAAAGATTTTGTTATGTTTGATTTTTTTCATATTTCCCAGCTCTATTCAGAAGCTTTAAGTATTTTTGGCTATTCAGTACAAAGGTTGTTATTCTGCACTTTTGCTGCATTTAAGGACGCATTCACACTGGTGCTATTTGGTCCACTTTAAATGAACCCTGTTCCACTTCCACAGATAGTTCGGTTCGTTTGAAGTGGTGTGAATGCTCATTCGAACTCTGGTGTGGACCAAAGGAGCGAACCCTGGTCCGCTTGAAAATTGGGGGTCTCAGTTCACTTGCAAGTGATGCCTGGTGCGGTTCGCTTATAGAGGGAAATGCAAATGGGCTATCCAGCGAACCAAAGAGAGGAAGTGATGTAGAGTGCAGTGCATTTTGAGTAGAAAAAAGCAAAGCCAACAGTGCGAACCAGGTGAAGCAGAGGTAAACAAAGAAAAAGTTGGAAAATGTCTTGTGCGCAGATGTGGAGTAGTGAGGAGGTCCAGGCGCTTATTGATATATCGTCAGAGATTGACTATATATCGCTGATGGAGATGGATTTCCGTTTTCGTTCCCGGCCAATCGATGAGCTGGGTTTTCTTCTTCCCCTGCTTTTTTTTCCTTCCTGGTCAGTGGTTGTTTTGGGCAATACCCCCCCCCGCAGCTGTTGTAACTACGTGACGTTGTTCAAGCGGTTTGGTCCTCTTTAAAAGTGCAGTGTGAAAGTGAACCGAACCAAATTAAGGTGTGAAACTTTTAGCACTCCCTGCCCAATCGAACAGAGTCCCCCTGGAACTATCCTGGTCTGAATGCGCCCTAAGTGCTGCTGGGATGGTCCTGTTTCCCAAGTTGGGAAGTTATTCTCCTGACTTTGGTGCGTTCATGAGCTTTGAGGTGTAATGTGTAAACAACATGGACTCCACAGATCAGATGTGGTGAATTTTATTGCTTAGGGCATTTAAACAACGCGTTGATAACGGGTTAAAGTTTTGTATTACGGAGTAATTTTTGTCCCAGACTTGTTGCAGCAACACCACATCCCTTAAAACCACTAAATTACTGCTTTACCTGACTTGTTATCAGGGTTAGTGTTAATAAATTACTCACCCAATGCCATAATATAAAGTGCATGTGAGCAAAAAATGATCATGCAATATGTGAAATATTAAAAAACTCATTGCCATTAACAGAACCTCTACGTTCATCCACCTTGTTTCTGCACATATGACATCAGCTCTGCAACTCTTGTACCAAAATATTCGCTGACTTCCCAAGTTGTTGTTTCGATTCAAGGGAGCATGTTTTCCCTGTTGGAAACTTATTTTTCTAATTACTCTGTAATCACATAAATGCAGGATCAATATCCAATGTCATCACGGTAGGGAAGCGAAGGTATTTTGCGCTGCCATTGATTTTTTTCATGCTTTTTTAATTAGTTGTTGTAAACACTTTTACAGCCAGACAGAGCCACCAGTCTGGCCATATGCTGGCATAATGGATGTAGTGAATGTTCCAAGTAATGTTAATGGCAGTAATGATATTAAAATGGATTCAAGTGATTACAAAAGCTGAGGTGTTAGATTTAAAGGGACAATAAATATATAAGTAAAAGGGCCGCTCCACTACACAGGAATTTTGTGAAGCTGAATATGTTTTATACTGTAGGAAATGGACAATGTAAGACCTCAGATATAATGGAGCTACTATGACATAAGTTTTTTTTTTTTTTTAAAGGCAAAGCTCTTTCATATGTATTTCATGTTACCTGCAACCTTTGGGGTCAGGGAGGACATTAGACCAGGTGCCATGGCACTCATTCTTAAAGGCTTCTCCTTGAACTGCTGTGGCTTGTATTGTACCTTATTGGCATATCTCTTGAGACAGTAGCCAAATAAATACATGATGTATATTACACTTAATTTTTACTACACTTCATGGCATTTGTCATGGAAAATCAGTAATAGTTTGTGCTTCTTGCTTAAACAGATTTTTACCAAGAAAGGTTCAAATGTATGTCACAGTCTGCAGATGTGCAAAAACCCAAATGAATTCTGTTTATTCTGCAGCAGACCTTGTAAAGGCTCTAGAGACAGCACATAGCCACGTCTTGCCAAACTAATTTTTCAAGGTGTTGACTGTTGCAGTAGAGACTCCTAAATACTCCAAGCCATTACTGCCACCCGCACTTTGATATCTATTTTGGGAATATGTTTGGTGGCTGCCAGTGTACGGTTTCAGGGCAGTGTGCACTTTGTAATCTAAGTAGCAAGGAACATGCGTGATTCATGTTGGCCTTGGGCCATTCGATCAGTCTACATGTTGTGCATTTACTGCACATTTATGCAAAATGACCCCCATTTCTCTGAACTACTATCACTATGAGTGCACAGCAGTCCCATACTGAGCTACATCTGCTGATACTGGGCGGATAAAGAGGGTTGGATATGGTGTGTAGCTTTCAATTTGAGTAATGTGTAAAACTTAAGTTAGGGTATTTCATTGTCTTTGTCTAGTTTTTTTTTTTAAATACATTTTGAATAAATAAAACAAAGTACATACGTGGCTATAATATCAAAAAGAAAATCAAAACCAGCTTGTCACCTTTGTAACATCAGCAATAGCAGCTGTACCAGAGGTCCTGTGCTGTCATGTTTGTAGTTCAGAGCAGCAGTTGTAGGAAGAGTCCCCTGAGCCGCCACACTGTACCCCTCTCCACAGGCTCCATAAAAAGACAGGAGCAGGTGTGCTGGACACCGAGTGTGATGTTGGTGGATGGCTTTATATAGGTTTTGCCTGACAGCAGTTTTACTGTTGTGATTAATAGCCATTGGAAGGTAGTTATGAGGATCAGAGAGAACAAGCGACCATATGTACAATGCTTTGTCACCTCTGTGCTTGTTTGTACCGTGACATTGTTCAGATTTCCTGAGCAGGAGTCTGAAGGACCTGTTTAGTTAACTAAATGCATACCTCTCTTTTCCTGGCTCGCTGTCATCTGCATGACTTACATTCTCGTGTTTAATGACCTTCCATAGCAGGATGTGAAGGGAGGATTACATTTTAGACGCCTTAGCGTCACTGGAACGCTTGGGGGCCACTCCCATGTATTTGCCCTTCACTGTTGACACACCTGTACACAAACACCTATACTACATCAGTAGGAGCAGTCTTGTGTCCGCCCAGTTCCATTCAATACGTTACCACATGGCATGAATTGGAATCATTTCAACATGATTCATTCATTAATTTGACAAAACAAAGAAAAACTATTATAGCATTCAACTTGCCATGAAAGACTGTATTTTCTTGTATTGACTGGAAAATTTAAGGCTGTGACTAACTCTGTCTGTCAATCTGATGATTATTTTCTTGATGTGTCTATTAAATGTCAGACTATAATGAAAATTCCATGTATAATATCTGAAAATCCAGGGTGACATGTCTTATCTTGGCTGATTAAAGGCCCTGACAAACCAAGCCAACAGCCAGTTAGTAAATGTTAGCTCGTCGGTGAGCATGTATCGCCCTTGTTGATGCGGTATGTCCCACACTGTTGCCCTTGTCAGCCCCCATTGACTTTTTTTGTACCGACAGTATGTTGAATCGGTGACGGCGGAGCCCGTCAAATAAAATCACTGTGAATGGTAGTGCAGCTCACAAGAAGAGAAAAAGAAGTGAGGACAGTAAACAAACATCAAAAGGGAGTGATGCCAAAACAAACTTGCTCTAAGATTTTTTTCTTTAGCCATTGAGCCCTTCAGCAGAAATGGTTTGTGATGGTTTGTGTTATTGTTCACTGGCGCACGGTAATATGCTTTGATCTTTCAACACTGGATTGTGTTGTTAATGTGCTAACTAGTGTCAAGATGGTCTTTTGGTTTGCCATCTGCTAGAGTTGAGTCATTTCGTCTCACACAGATGCACAACGTGCGTGCTAGTTGGCCATCTGTGCGGTGTGTTCATGTACAACTTTTTGGCTGAGACTCGGCGATCTCTGGCAATGCAGGTGGGGTCCTTCGTCGCGGCTAGCTCTCAGAAGTCGGTTTGGTGTGTCTGGGCCTTAACACAGGGCTCAACAATTAGGATTGCCTGACTGCGTCAGGCAAGTAAAATGCCACATCGGGCTGGTAAATCTAATAATTCAACACAAAAGTGGTTTTCAAGAGCTGATGGAGAAAGTAGCTTAGAAGTGAGCCACCCAGCTTCCTTCTCTTTTCTGTTGAGAATTACACATGCCCACCACCACGAAATTAACGAGCTGATGTGCAAGCAAGTATTTTAGTTATCTCAGGAATCAGGAAAACAGGGCGGCATTAGATCATGTGGGAGAAACTTCAACAATGTATTGTGCAATTTGCAGCAAGTTCGACAGACAGGAAGATGAAACAGGGTCGTTTTCATGACGATTAACTTAAGTCTTTGTTATTTTTTGGTAACGGCTAACAAAACAATTTGTAAAGGGGCAATTAAAAATTAAAGTGGATTTCTGACCCACAAAAAAAACAACAATGTTGAACCCTGTCAAAGTCAAAGATCTCATTATACAGTGATATAAAGAAAGCTACAAATTTTCATTTTTTAGAAACTGGATCAAGCAGTTTTTTGGCATCTTTGTTCAAAGAAAATAACCACATTCAAGTTCAAAATAGTTTACAGCTAATCAGTTAATCATTTCAGCTCAATTTCCAAAGTTTTCAAACATATTTTTGTCAACAAAAATTGTTCAACAGCTAAATCTGGCATCGTTCGTTTTTGTGGGTACAATAAATCTATTCAGCTACATCATGTCTAAATCTGGTACTTCACTACCATGTCTCATACACATCAAATCATTGTCTTCTTTTGTCTGTTTCAATGTGTCATACATGGCATTTTCTTTATGTTACCCCTCCCCCCCAAAAAAACATTCCTATTCATTTTACAGTCCCCTGCAAGGTGGAATTGAGTAATCTTTGTACTAATGAGGGAAATTACTATATTTACTTTGTCTCCTCCTGCTTGTGACCTTGACAGAGTCTCCTCCTCATACCCTCCTCATCTTATTTCATCCTTCTGGCTCTTCCACATTTTTTGAGACCATTTCTGTATCTGTCATCTGAAAGGAATGCCGACATGGGAACGGTTTCCATGGAAACCCATTTCAGACACCGTCGGTGTCCGTGCTGTGCTGCTTCTTGTATCTGCTTCTCAGGCTGCATTTTTGCAAGCAACACTGAAGTCTGCAGCATATTGTGAACACGCATACTAACCAACAGCCAAGCAGCTACTATTGAGAAAGAGATGTGAGATAGATAGTGTGTGCCTGTTGTGTGTGTGTGTGTGTGGATAACTGTGACTGCTTGCCAACTGTTTGAAGGTTATTAGAGCAGAAGGGGATGAATCCTATTGAAGATCATGGATGAGGAGGTTGAACACGTTTTTGAGCAGTCACACTGTGCAAAAACTGGAACAGGGTGCTCTTAATGGCCTATCCTTACATAAATACATATGATAGTACATGTGTTCACTGCAGAGCCAATAGGATTGATGATATCAACAGTATGAAAGTGTACTGCGAAAAATGTGATGTCAAAGAAGCTTAACAGAAATCAAAATCAATTCTCATCTCAATAGCTGCAATGTAACCTTCCATGAGATTGCCAGAGAAATTCTTTTAATGAGGCAGTAACCTTCACTTTTATTATCATTATTATTATTATTATTATTATTATTATTATATCTTGGTAGTTTGTGATATAACATCTAAAAATTTGTCTCAAAGTGTAACTTCAGTATTTTTCAACCTGGACCTTATTTTTCCTTGTTTTTGTGTGGACTATTGGAGATAGCAGCTTTTGAAATTGGTCTATCACTGAGCGAGAACGCTGCAGCCGCCAGCATCTACATAGGCTGCAATGTAACGTGAATGTAACATTAATGGCCAATTGCATAGCAGTAGTTTACATCCACTTAATGTGCTCATTTTGCCACTGACAGGCCCAAATTGTTATTCAAAGTGTCTGCCATCATCATGGAAAGGATCCCTACAGAGATAGACCTTTTTTTTTAAGAGAAAGAGGCTTTTTGTTTCACCAGATATAGCTCTAAAATTGTAATCGTCAAACCCACCAGACTCCATTTAAATAAACGGTAGTGTTATCATCATGAAACACATTTCATTCAACGTGGACGTAAACAAAATAACACTTACAAAAACAGTCTTGGTTCGTCTTTCCACTGTTGCAACAATCACCAACTTAAATTTGGTTGAAACAAACCCTTAATTTACCCAGTAAGATGTGAAAATATGCTGGCTCTATACATGGTAAAATTACTGTTTATTTGAATAAAGTCTGGTGGGTTTGGTGATATCGATTTTGGGGCTGTTTGTGGTAAAACAAAAAGGATCTTACTATTTGACAAAAAGTTGACCTTTTTAGGGTCCTTTCCATAATGTTGTTGGACACTTACAATAATAATAATAACAACAACAACCTGAGCCTGTCAGATGCAAAAACAAGCACTTAAAGTGCACTTGAGGGTGCACAAAAGCCCCGAGGGGCTACATTGCAGCCTGTTTCACAACTGTCTAGCTTAACACTGGACCAACTTGTTGTTGTTGTTGTTGTTGTTGTTGTTGTTGTTGTTTCTATTAGTCACTTAGAAACAAAACATGGGAAAACAGTGGGCTTTTCAACATATTCTCTGTTGTTTTTTCCTTTGTTTTATCCTCCAGGGAGCGTTTGGAGCCCTGCAGAAGATCTGTGAGGACTCTGCAGAGATCCTGGACAGTGACATTCTGGATCGTCCTCTGAACATCATGATCCCCAAGTTCTTGCAGTTTTTTAAGCATAGCAGTCCGAAGATTAGGTATCAAGTTTTCTTCCTAAACCTTTGATTTTTTTTTTTACCATAAAATGATCACCATGCCTACAACAATGTTTTTCCCCATTGATTTGGAAGATCTACGGCATTGCAGTTAAAGTGTTAATGAATTCCATATACTTAGGAACTGATGATACACGGTCATCAAGTTGTTGTGAAGATCCTTTCTGACTGCTGCTTTCTCATAGCAGTTCCAACATTTATTGTATTTGTTACATATAATTATGTCATTTACAATCTTTAATTAAGAAACACATTATTTATTTTTTTCCTTTTCCTATGATATACAGCATTTTCATGTGGAACATATCTTAACTTATAAATCAGCTTTCTACTAGTGAGTATGTTTTATGCAGCAAATCATTTCTACACACGTACAAGACATAATAAAGGTCTGTATAATTATACAGTAGAGGGATCAGTCTGTCGCAGTGCAACAGGCCTGCTGACAGGAGAAAAGACTTCCTCATAGTTGGATGGTTAAATCAGTGGTGACTGAGCAGAGGAGAAGACAGGGGCCGCATTCATAATGTGCAACATGTGAGGAAAGCATGTTTGTGCAGTTCTTAAGTCTTGGTTATTGTGTTGCAGGTCTCATGCCATCGCCTGTGTTAATCAGTTCATCATCAGTAGGACTCAGGCTCTAATGCTGCACATCGACCCTTTTATTGAGGCAAGTCTGACTGTAATGCATCTTCACTCTCTACGGTGTGTATAGACACAAAAATGGATATAAACATCTCTTGTCTGGAAGACAGCCTGTCCACAATGAGAATTACCTCCCTTCCCTCAGGTCACGATCTCTTAGTTCACTAAACACTAGCTACTGGTCTGACTGCTGACTGAGAGACTGTCTGTGGTTTACCTCTAAGCTTGTGACTTTGTCAAGCCTTTGTTTTATATCCCTTCTTAAAATCATGTTTTTATTTAAAGCCCATCTGAAAAGGTTCAAGTCATGAATGTGTTCTACTTTTGATTTTATGTCGCCCTTTTTCTGGCCTCATAATTTGGTTTTACGATTTTTAGTGGTTTGATTTTATTGGTGAATGTGCTATTCATATTTAGACTTTGGAAAAGGAGATACAGAGCATTAACTTCAAATAAAATGCTAGCCTAATATTTTGCCCAGGGTAACATTTGTATTTAATATTGTAACAAAATACCAAGAGTTTTGGTGCTTTTAATAGCAACATGTACCATCCCTAAAATGTCAAGCTGTAATAAAGTGGCAAGAGGCTGTTAAAAAGATTAGATGTCTGCAGTAATGCCATAGGGAAGCTTGGATCTGTTTGAAGCAAACTGCTACAAAACATCAAGCAAAAATATACTGAATAAAATATGGTCCCAAGATTGGTCATATTTGTTGTGGAACACACTTTGTATTTTATTGTTTGTCGTTGTAGTAGTTGTTTTACACTGTTCATAGATGACATTTGACCCTGGCGTCTTTCTGTTCTCTGTAGAACCTGTTTGCACTGGCGACAGATGAGGAACCAGAAGTGAGGAAGAATGTGTGCAGAGCTCTCGTCATGCTGCTGGAAGTTCGCCTGGACCGCCTCCTGCCACACATGCATAACATCATAGAGGTGAATGAGTTCAGGGGGCTACAGAGAGGCTGAGAAAGTTAGAATGGAGTAAGGATTAGTTAACTACTAGTGTAAAGACAAAGAATTAATATATGTATTTCTAAGATAAGTGTAGTGTTTTTTTTTTAATATTTATATACAGTTTTTCAGTATTTTTCTTATCATCCACAATTCCCATAAAACACAAAAACACACAAGCAAGTGTTGATCTAAATGTTCCCTGTCTTGCTAAAGCCTGATACAGCTTATTCCTCTGTGCTACAGACCTTGATTGTTGCTCAGAAACTATTTAAAACACATCAGTGAGCCACACTGTTGGACTGGGTATCATGTGTCTTATGATAGGCTCTGAATTTTAATTTGAGTCCATCCCATAAACACTCGGGTGCCATAAATACCCTCTTGTGCACCCTGTCTGCAGCAGAAAATAGTCCCTAACAAATACACCATTAACTCCTGTTTGAATGAAGTTTGCTAAAAGCCACAGTGCCCAGCTGTTTTAGGAAATTATTTAGCCTTTTTTTAAATGTGTGGCTTCAGTAGGAACAAATGGGCTTGGGGCAAAGTGTCTTAGACAAGGCAGGAAAGTTAGGAAGTACTAAGAGACAAAGTCAGTTATGGGTTTGTTTTTTTTATGGGATGTGCAAAATAGAGTATTGCCAACTTATTCTTTAATGATACACTTCTGATAGCAGTCTTTGGTGCTTGTGATAGGCTGCAGATGTAGTTGCATTGAATTAAATATCAAGTTTTGTGAAAATGAAGGATCTAAGATTACATTTTACCAACTTTACTCCCAGTATATGCTACTGAGGACTCAGGACCAAGATGAAAATGTTGCCTTGGAAGCCTGTGAGTTTTGGCTTACTCTGGCGGAGCAGCCTGTGTGCAAGGAAGTGCTGTGTGGACACCTCTCCCAGTAAGAACACATAACACACTTGCATGTGCATGCAATACATAGACTGACACTCCAGTGGTAATACTGAAAGAGCTATTGATTCATAGCAACCTTGACAATAACATAGTGGAGACCTTGTACTAGAGTGATATTCTTCTTCCTCACCTCAGGGTGGCTGATTAAGAACCCTGACTGTTGACCTCAGCTGTAACATCTGTCACCACACTGTCACATTAAACTGCGCCCACAGCAGGAATCACATGTGAGTGATTGCTCGGGGGCTGTGACCTATCCTTGCCCTTTGTTCTCATAATTTTTCCTTCTGCCTCCACTCCAGACTCACTCCGGTGCTTGTCAACGGGATGAAGTACTCTGAGATTGACATAATCCTGCTCAAGGTCAGTTTATATAGCCTAATATTTGTACCTGTAAGTAAGAAGATGAATTGCCCCATGACTTTGGATGACATTCAGTTCAGTTGACCCTTCACTAAACCCCACCCTTTTTTTGTTAGAAGCTGCTACTATGTCAAGCTGTCTGAGCTGGCTTGGAACCCACACTGTCACTAACTGCACTTTTTGAAGAAATATTATCTAGCACCACAAGCTGAGTGTCATCTACTTCCATTATATTGAAGAGAGGGCAGACATCTCCATGACCAATACCTCCAACACACTGCAACTTACACCAAAACAATATAGACTGATAAATAACATTACGGGTAAGAGGGAAAATATATATTTTTAAATTTAGGGTGGACTTACCCTTTAAATATGTCTCTGTCCTCTCCCAGGAATGAGTACCACTAATACACATGCCCCAGGAACAACGTTTTACCACGACTAATTTAATATTCACAAAACCAGTCAGATAATGAAGAAAATCTGAAATGATTGCATGAGTCTTTGGAGCACAGCTGTAGGGATGACATTTTTTTTGTAGGCCAACACGGAAGTTAGTGTCGCCCTGGTTCCCTCGTCAAAAAGCCTGTGGGATTTTTCAAGTATGCCCTGTGGCAAACAAAATTTTAATACTTACACATTTTGTTCAGTAAGATAATTCTTACAAAAGAACACCACTTTTATGATTTTTGAAGAGCAAATGCAATCACCAGAAGTAAAAAAAAAAAAAAACAACAAAAAAAAAGTTTAATGTAACTTGTCAGCAGCCGCCTTCTTTAAGACACCTAAAGGCTTCAAAATTCACAAGTTAAGTATTTGCTGATGTATTTACAACAAAACATAAAGATCTTTTTAAGCTTGTTTTAACCACAGACTTCATTTCAGATGTCTAACCAAAAACCCATTCAAAAAACGCTAATTCACTTTTGGGTTTTGAGATTTATCCTGCACCACTCTATAGCTTATAGTCCCTGGTTGGAGCTGGTCAGGGCTACAGTATGACTGGCCAGTCTGTGTTCGAAGGACTGGCGAAGGGTGAATTAAGTGGTTAATGTGACTGTGTTGTCTATAAATGTGTGTGAGATTTATACATTTAAGCACAAGCATTTGCAGTTGTTGGTATCACTTTAATGATACAATGATTTTTGTGTGTCTAAAACAATGTAGTTGAAACATACTTGACTGTCTTTCATGCTGTGCATTTGTCATCAGGGAGACATTGAGGAGGATGAAGCAATTCCAGACAACGAGCAAGACATAAGACCACGCTTCCATCGCTCCCGCACAGTTGCCCAGCAGCACGAGGGCGATGGGATTGAAGATGACGAAGATGAGGATGATGAACTGGATGATGATGATGATACTATCTCTGATTGGAACCTGCGTGAGTTCAGTGCCTGTGTCAATGGAGCTGTCTAGATCTCCATTCAACGTTTGCGTCCTTATCAGTATAAATTTTCCCTTTTCATCATCTCCCATTCTCTTGACTAAGAGCTTGGTAACATACAGTGTATTGATTAACTGTCTTGTGTTTGTCTGTACTGTACCTGTGATGTCTGTATGATGTTTGTCTGCACACTTCTATGTTTGTATGTATGTTGCTCTACTTTTCACCAAACAATAGGGAAGTGTTCAGCTGCAGCGTTGGACGTGTTAGCCAACGTGTTCAGGGATGATCTGTTGCTGCATCTGCTGCCCCTACTGAAAGAGCTGCTCTTCCATCCAGAGTGGGTAGTTAAAGAGTCTGGCATCCTAGTGCTGGGGGCTATAGCTGAAGGTAAGAACGGAAAGAAGATGTGGTGACAAAACTTGGGGAAAAAGGTCTTCCCCAGTAAATGGAATCAGATGCAGTGCCTGCTATAAATGACTGTGCTCTCATCCCTCTCTCTAGGCTGTATGCAGGGCATGATCCCATACCTGCCTGAGCTCATTCCCCATCTCGTCCAGTGTTTGTCTGACAAGAAGGCCCTGGTGCGTTCCATCACCTGCTGGACATTGAGCCGCTACGCCCACTGGGTTGTCAGCCAGCCCCCAGATACTTACCTAAAGCCTCTAATGACGGAGCTGCTTAAACGTATTCTGGATAGCAACAAGCGTGTGCAAGAAGCTGCTTGCAGGTGAGCAAGAAGTCCTGATAAAGCCATGTCATTTTACAGCAAATTTGGAACACTGCACTTCATTTGGACTGCTGCTGCCCTCACATTTTTCCTTGGGCTGTTGAGCTGCAGCTAGATTTCTTTAAAGCTGGGTGTACACTATACAATTTGAGCCCATTTTAGAAATGTTGTTGATTAATTCCAACTTTTACTGTGTGAGTAAAATCGTCACAATCTAAAGTCAAAGCTCACAATTTTGCTCTTGCACTGTATGGTTCCGTCATTAAGCCACAGTACTTTCAGTTGCTCGGTTTGCCATTTTGTGCAGGTGCAGTGAGGAGAAAAAAAAGGCACTGTTCTTGAGGAATAGCTCTGCTCTTCAATTTTAGTTGGCTTGACAATGGCCGACCAACATTTTTGACATGTCAGAAATTCATCTGCCACCAGTTGGGAGCATTTGACTGGACCATAATCGGTCCTCGCTCCCCCTGCAAACTGCCCAGCACCCAACGAAGCTATAGTTCCGATTCCACTAAAATGAGTCGTGTTGCTCAAAAATAGGGCTCAAATCTTACAGTGTATGCCCAGCTCAGGTGGTTAAGAGGTAGCAACCATTCATTGTTCGCTCTGTGATGGTTTCTTCACCCTCCTCTGTTCAATCTCTCCCACCCAGTGCCTTTGCCACTTTGGAGGAGGAGGCTTGTACAGAGCTGGTTCCCTACCTGGCATTCATCCTGGACACACTGGTGTTTGCTTTCAGCAAGTACCAGCATAAGAATCTGCTCATTCTTTACGATGCCATAGGAACACTCGCAGACTCAGTGGGTCACCATCTCAATAAACCGGTAAGAAGAACAGAAGTATTGACTCAGTTTCACTTCACATTTACATGTGAAAATAAAAATAGCGCTAGTGGTGGTAATTGTACTTTGTAATACTATAGAGTAGACATCATGCCCAGAAGGTAAACAAGCATTAACAAATCCCCATGCATCCTGGATTCGTGTGATTGTATGCAGGCAATGAATTAATGTCTGTAATTATCACTCATTAGTTGCATACTGTGTCTCTGTAGAGGCTGATGTAATGTGTATTATTTGTCAGGAATATATCCAGATGTTGATGCCTCCACTGATCCAGAAATGGAACCAGCTGAAAGATGAAGACAAAGATCTCTTCCCGTTATTAGAAGTGAGTTTCTGATGTGAAGTTACTGTCTGCACCAATGTTAATTTTGTTAACAAAAGCTATCACTAAATATGTTTGTCAACAAACCTTTCTTTCCATGACAAAGAAGAGACAATGAGATGTCATTACACACGAACTGTGTCTATATCAACTTGCAATTATGATGAAGATAAGAGGCGAGACTAAAACGTTGTTTAAAAAAATAAAAATTTAGCAAACTTTACTACAAACTATACTAAAGTAGTCACAGTTTTCTTTGACTAAGATGAGACTAAATGCCCAGACTTTTAGTCAACTAAAATGAGAACTTAAAAGAAACAGGATGAGGTTGATTAAATACGATAAAAACTAACAAGGACATGTGACACAGAGCTAAGGCTACATATAAAAAAATAGCTGACAAAATTAGCTGACAAAATTAACACTAGTAACACTAATGACCTACTTGACATTGAGTCTGTTCTATGATGATGATGATGATGATGATGATGATGATGATGATGATGATGATATGAGCAGGCTACTGACGGTATCTACCCCCTGCTTGCCTTTCTCAGTGTCTGTCGTCTGTAGCCACTGCCCTGCAAAGTGGATTCCTACCCTACTGTGAGCCTGTGTACCAACGCTGTGTCAACCTGGTTCAGAAGACCCTTGCTCAAGCCATGGTGAGTGTGAAGGACCCTCAACTGTATACACATAACTCTCCTTCTCTTTCTTACTACACTTCAACTATTTTTCTCTAATAAATAAAAGAAGAACATCTTAACTGCTGGACCTGTAAGTTCTTGACCCTACTGCCTGTGCAGCCATGCTGATCTTGAAGGAATACTTCACCCCACCCAAATGATCATTTGTGTAGCTAGTACTCACACCGAGGTTGTTTTTCTGGCACACATCCACAGCAAACAAAGAATCCAGAAGTGAAGAAAATTCTTGATGAGTTGAAATCATAGGGGTCTGTGTTTACCAACAGCAGAACTACATCAAAACAACGCTTTACAAACTCTCACAGAAGTTGTCCGGTATGATCCACGTCTCATTTGTCCAGTTGTATACCCAGTGCTTCTCAAACAGCCAGATGTTTCCCATCAAAGAACTTAACTAAAAGTGAGTTATCTATGCTCTCTTCAAAGCCAGACTCCATTAATAAAAACAGTAATTTTACCTTGCTGAACATGGAAGCTGATGGTCCACCCCTTCCTCGATCAGTTAGTTTGTCTGTATTATTGTGTGATTTTTGTGTTTTAACGGGTTAGTTCAAAATTGAGTCACACAATAACCCCAACAAGTTACTGGTCGTGGCAGTGGTAGACCAGCAGCTCCTGTGTTCAGTGAGGTAAAATTACTCGTTTTGTCAATGGAGTCTGGCTTTGAAGAGAGCAGAGATAAGTTTTACTTTCAGTTCAGTTCCTGGTCAGAAAGGGCTGCCGTTTAAGGACATACCGAGCATACGACTGGATAAATGAGACTTGGAATATACTGCATGAGTTGTGAGAGTTTGTAAACAGATGTTTTGATAGTGTTTTACACTGACCCATTTATTTCAGTTCATCAAGAATTTTCTTTGTTTGGGTTCTTTGTTAACCGCGGAGGCATGGGAAAACAACATGTTTTCTCCACAAACACAAATGTTTTTTTAGGGTAGAAGAACTACTTTCTAGCAGCTTTAATTATTATGTTCGTATTATCAATGAATCAAATGAATAAATGTAATATGAAAGGATTCGGTTATAGTGACAAAGCAAAAGAGAATTATCACTCTACAGAGTTTTAAGCATCTTTCAGCTCATGGTTTTGGTTTTATGGGCGTATAAACTTTATAACGAGATAATATCTCAAGGTTGTGTCTACAGCTTGATGCAATGCCCCCAGGTGGCCAAAAAAAAGGTTAATGCAGGTTAATTATAGGTATACAGAAACTATATATTTAATCATTGATACAGTGGATCAAACCTGTAGTTTTCACGATAGAGAGCTGACTTCAAAACTAGAAACTTAACTTTATAGTTCAGGTTTTAGAAATAATTATAATTTGATCATCTAGTAGTTATGTTAGTATGTCTAGTAGTAATTTAACTCAACTCTTATCCTTTTCTCTACCATCCCTCACTCTTCCAGCTTTATCAGTCGCAGCCTGACCAGTACGAAGCCCCTGACAAAGATTTCATGATCGTGGCTTTGGATCTTCTTAGTGGACTGGCTGAGGGTTTGGGAGGCACCATTGAGCAGCTGGTTGCTCGTAGCAACATCCTCACCCTCATGTACCAGTGCATGCAGGTGAAGAAAGTGAATTACATGCCACTTTTCTATTAAACTGATCACTGGTCACTTGCATTGTTCACCCTTTGTTGTTCTGTCCAACTGCTCAGGACAAAATGCCGGAAGTGCGTCAGAGTTCTTTTGCTCTGCTGGGAGATTTAACCAAGGCTTGTTTCCAACACGTCAAACCATGTATCGGTATGTCCTGTGCAGTTCATGCCTAAACACTGTCAGTAATAAGTTGTTAATCAGTTGCTAAGTTAACTCGCTTTCCTTCTTCCAGCTGATTTTATGCCCATACTGGGTACAAATTTAAACCCAGAATTAATATCAGTGTGCAACAATGCAACATGGGCAATTGGAGAGATATCAATACAAATGGGTGAGTGCCTCACTTTTAACAAATTACCAAAATATGTCACCACAGTATTTATTTATTTATTTTTGCCACCAAAATAGAGTGAACAGATTTCTTTCCATTGTTTGTCACTGTTCCTACACCCTTAGGGTCTGAAATGCAGCCGTACGTTGCCATGGTGCTGCACCAGCTGGTGGAGATCATTAACAGGCCCAACACCCCAAAGACTCTACTGGAGAACACAGGTACCACTCGGCGGCAGTGCTGAGCCAGCCAGCCAAGTCGCCACACACAGGGAGGTGCTCACACACTCAGGTCCATTCAGCCAGGAATCACCACACCCACTAGGGAGCCTGTCCTGCCTTTTAATCTCTATCCAAAAGCCCTTCCCAAGCCATGGGCCTTACAGGTTTGGCTGGTTTCAACAAAGTATGCAAAGTATTTCAGCTAATGATTTGCAAGCTGGCAGCGTGGCCTGTAAATGGAGATAAAAGAAAATGAAACATGTGCAAGGCCCGGTGTGAAATTCTTGACACTCTTGAATCGAGCGAGTCATGTAAGTGCCCAGTCTTGGAATGAACTAATGTGGACTGACTGTGTATCATCAGGAGAAGCTGAATACTGAAGCAGAACAAAATGCAAAGCACAGACAGTGTGTGAGATATATAGGTTGAGTTCACAGCCTCACATAGTTAACTATTACCACAAGACAAAATTTTTCTTAGCACTTAAACAATAACTACTTATAAATGATTGCTAGAACACCTAATCTGACTAAGTGTAGGGCACGTAGCCTAGAGCTTTTAAAAAATGGTTACACTGCGCTCTTGTTTATACCAATTGAATTGAAAATGATGATTTGATGAGTCAAACAGACCACCTTGTCAAAAAAATCTACATTCAAGGGTGAAGTGTAACCTGCCTAAATGACAGAAAATGTAGGGACTCTGTAGATGTGTTCCTGTTTGTTTGCTGTCAATTTATTTGTTGCTTTTATTTACTGTTCTTTAAATGTGGATGCATATCTGCCAATAGATGTTAAATGTTGTTAAGAATGGCCAATGTTTGATGCAGGATACATGATAATTAGAACTGTGTTATGCCAGTTGAATTTAATAATGTTTGCATCTGACCAGTGAACCTTTTCACCATGTGTTGCATGTTTTCAATGTATTAATTGAAAACACGACAGTAAACCAAAGGACTCAAAATAACTTCACAAAATCCAATGTTTTGGCCATGTGTAAATCTCACGGGCTATGTTCAGACTGCAGGGAGATGCTGCCCAAATCTTTTTTGCTAATAAGTGACTTTAGATGTGTTTTTTTAAATTCATAACAGTGTGAACAGCACAAATCACATAGAATTTGATTTTGTCAATTCTGATTCAGGCCACTATGTGGTCCTAAATCTGATGCAGGTCTAAGTCATTGAAGCCATTCACATCATACCACTCCTGGCACTAACTCTGCAACCACACAAACCATAATACAGAAGTTGCAGCCGTCTTCGTCCTCTTTATCATCTGCTCATGAATTTGCTGGCTTCCACTATACATCAACTTAGAATTTCTTCTTATTAACTTATTATTTCTTCTTATATAAACTTAAATGGCCTGCATGTGACGTAGGGTTGTACCCAACTCAGAATTATGTCAGTCCAAGCAGATTTGGCTGTTCAATATAAATATTTGACTGTTCGTTCCTCTCTCAGTTTAAGAGTTGAATAGGGTACAGCGGGACAGTCAGTGTGACTGGACATTCACACAATTTAGTAAACAAGCTAACAATGCTAACGACAGATTGGAAATGTGCAATGCTGAAAACCATGTATAGAGTTGCTGTGAGCTTCATCACTTCTAAGCAGAAGGCAGGGGATAACATTATCTTGTAACTGGGCAAAGCCTTTCGTCTTCCGGGCAGCTGCCTCTGTATCCGCAGCTGCCTGTACCGAAGAGCAGCATGAAAGTGAAAAGCGTTTATTCTGCAGCTGAATCTGGAGACCAAAATGTCACGAATCCTTGACAAATCCTTGACGAATCCTTGACAAAAAACGAAAACAAACAAACAAACAAACAAAGACTGCTCGAGTTGGAGGAATCTTGTCGACTTTAAATCGTTCTCTGACGAATGATTCAAATCTCCAACTTTCAGGGGGCAGCACTAGTGCGACGTTGCTGTCGTTGTTCTTTTGCACGCGTGATTTAGTTCAGGACTGTGACCAGTTAACACCAGAATCTGACAATGGCCTCATTAAAAAAATAATGTGAGCAGCCAAAAAAAACAGATCTGAGCATCAAATCCAAATGGAGCACTAAGGCCTGCAGTGTGAACGTAGCCATAGAGATTTTTAAGAGAACCAGTTAATCACTGGAACTAAATTTAAATGGACAGCCATGTAACACCACAGTCAGTTAAAGGTGGATGTGGCAGTAAATCATAGGGGAGTGCAAACGTTGGCACTTTTCAGTTTGTCTCTGATCAGCTTATCCTGCACTGAACTTTAATTCTAATGAGCATACCATCTGCTTTCTGCATGTGTCATTGGACTGTTCATAAATGCCTGTTTGTTAATGAGAATGTTGCATAGTTTTGTGTCTCTTAAACTTAGGTCCTCCCTCCTCTCTGCCTCATAAGAACCTGCTGTGCTGGATACTAGTCTCCCTCCATGTAGTTGGCTTGGAGTAATCTGTCATTTCTTTTCAAAAGAACAAAAAACAAAAACATTTCTGTTTGTTATGGAAAATTAACATTTGTGAGTTTAAGGGAGAAATCTCTGAAAGCCCAAGTGAACTGCTCTTGTTTAGGCCAGTCACATACACATGCTACACTTAAGCTAGCCTGTGTCTTCACATCCAGACCTACATTTTAAATCAAGTTAATGCATTCATAATAGATTTGAATAGCTTTTCAATCCATATGATTTGTGAAAGCAGATGCCATTGTTTGCCTTTTTCTATGAATGTCCTGTCAAAGTTGTCAATGTGTTCTCCCTTAAACGTGTTGTATGTTTTTTTTAGAGTGTCATATTTTACATTCCTCCCCCATGACTGACGGGGCAGTAATAATCAACACTAGTGAAATCTTCTGTTTATTATCATACACAGATTCTGTTGATTTATGTCTCTGAGTTGTTTGTTTTTTCTTTATTTTTCTCCTCCCCCTCCTCATTGCTCATGTCTTGGTTGGCGTTTGGTGGTGTGTAACCGTGATTGCGTTACCTTAGCAATAACAATTGGTCGTCTTGGTTACGTTTGTCCTCAAGAGGTGGCACCCATGCTACAGCAGTTTATAAGACCCTGGTGTGTATTATTCAATCTTTTATTTAATTCATCTCCTCTCTGCTTTCCTCCTATCTTCTCGTCTGTCTCCTGTTGCTCCCCTTTTCTCCCCTGTTGCTCTCCTCTCCTCACTCCTCACTCTCCTTCTCAAAAGAAGTCCTTTCAGTTGTTTTTTTCTTTTGTTTTTTCTTATCAGTTTGTAATCATTGCCAACCATGTGACTAACCCTGTCCTCTTTTAGGTCCTACTTGTGATTTGTTTTTTTGCCTCAGTAGCACCTTCATGTATTCTACATTAATTTAATTTCTAGTTTTTTTGTCATTGTTAACTGTCGCTAACCTAAAAGATGCATGGGATCAGATATGTCACATGCCTGCTGGTTCAACAACAGAGAAAGGATGCAGTCTTTTCTGCAAAAAGAGCATTCCTAAATCCCTTTCTCATATAGTAGTCACCCAGCTGCATGTGCCTGTCCCAGAAAAATGACCCCAAGCCTTCTCTAGTCAACCTTGTCAAAAAGTAATGTTATTTTTAAGGTGCTATAGATGAGGTATTGCTCAACATACTGCTCATAGACAAAAGTGAAGTTATAAGAGCTCAGATATTTTGTTAAAAGTAAAACTGTTTGTTTTATTTTAATTTGTTTTGTGTGCATGCTTGACTTGTCATGGTTATCCCTCAGGTTATGATAGACACAATTTTCTCCTCACATGAATGTATACATAGAGTCTAATATGTTTTTACTGATAAGGAAGAAAAGTATTAATGATAATAAGAAAACACATTAACATTACATTTGTGTAAAGGATGGATATAGGCTATATTTGTGTATTTCTCACAAATATAATGTTATTTTGGTATTTGCAGTAGCCAGTCATAGTGGCAGTTGTTAGTAGTTTCTAAAAATAGTTAATTTGATATGTCTGATGTTAAATGTGGTCGTCCCTGTTGTCAGGTGCACCTCTCTACGAAATATAAGAGACAATGAGGAGAAAGACTCTGCGTTCAGAGGAATTTGCACTATGATCAGTGTAAACCCGGGAGGTGTAGTGCAGGTGAGGTCTAGCAACACGTGGTCATTATGTTTGTCAGTCGCTCCAGGAGTTGAAATGTTGCCTTACCTCTCTTCTCTGGAACAGGATTTTATATTCTTCTGTGACGCAGTGGCCTCCTGGGTAAATCCAAAGGATGATCTCAGAGACATGTTCTACAAGGTAAAAGCTGAAAATGCTCCGTGTTTAAACAAGTATCAAAAATATACTGGGTTGAATCACAATTTAAATTACCAGTCTAACGGGGTCAAATTTCAGCAAAGTAATATTTAGTTGTGGATTTGTGATCATTGCTCACTGAGTCACCCTGTCTGCCCCCCAGTGGCCAAACGGAGGAATGGCAGTGTCTGCAGTGATAGTAACCCTGTCATGCACTAGATCTATTTTGAAAGGCAGCACTCCTATGACTTGGCATGAGCTTCTCTTGGTGTTTGATTTCAGATCCTTCACGGGTTCAAGAACCAGGTGGGAGAGGACAACTGGAGGCGCTTCTCCGATCAGTTCCCCATGCCACTGAAGGAACGGCTGGCAACCTTTTACGGGGTGTAACCGTTTCCATAGCAGTGTGCCTCATCGCTGGGGTTAGTATCCTCGCTGACATCATATGCTATCATTGAAAGTAAATTGAAACTACATGCTTATTTCAGTTTTTACAGGGTGTCTGCAGGTCCTTTAAAAAAAAAAAAAAAAAAATATATATATATATATATATATATATATATATATATATATATATATATTTTTTTTTTTTTTTTTTAACTCAATTTTATAAATATCAGGCATTGAAAGTCATTCAATATTCTTAAGTTTGGATTTGTGTGGTCTTAATTGGCACAAATAATTCATGTATTCATCTTTTAATTTCTTTTTGTCAACGTGAGTCAAGCTCTTCTGTGTGAAAGTCCAAATCTTTAAACCTACCACTGAACCTAACCTCTTTTTTTTTTACTTAATACTTGCACTTCCCTGTCTGCAAAATGGTGATTACCTAATTCACCCTAATAACCATATTTCTACATAAAACTTACCTCTGTGTGGTGCCACATACATACATTTCTACATACCTGCAATGCTTTAATAAGAGAAAGATGATTTGTCCCAAAAATCAGTCTTAACTTTGGTTAAGAATTTTTTTAAAAAGCTCTTACAAAGCACGGAATTTAAGTGTCTGACACCCTTATTTAATGTAAAAAATGTTGCTATAGGACAGTGTTCTAATGAGGTCTTTCTTTCTCTGCACAGGTCATTCACTACGGGAGACAATATAGGGAACCTCTTTTACCCAGGGAACATGTTACCCTTTACTGGGGGGAAGGGTCTGCCTGCTGAGGGGAGGGAAGGGGTGCGGACCCCTCCCCGACCTGAAGGACGGGGTGGGAGGGAGGTGGTAGCTGCAGTGCTCAGTGCCCCCATGCACAGGCAAGGGGGGGAAAGGGACTGCCAGAGCAACCTTATCATGGGAGGAAAAATCATGTTATCACATCGCAATCAGAAAAAAATCTGTCACCTTTTTCTCTACATTTATTCCCCAAACATCTTATTTTCTGTTACCTGAACTATTGGAAAGAAATGTAAGCAAAACAGAACACTTTGCAAAACTCTGTAAAGCATTTGCTCATTTATTTTTGTTAGGTTTGCACACTGAAAGGTGCAGAAAAAGGTCTTTAGAGAAGATACACTTTTATCATCATGTCAGCCACGTAAATGGCATGTGGTAGTTCTCAGTGCAACTGAATTCTACCAGTAGAGTAGAAGAATAAATGAAGTTAAGTTGAAGGTTCATCAAGAGGTATTTTCGCTAAATATAAGGATAGCTTAAAGCTAAGAAATAGCAGCTGATGCTAATAATGCATCATATTAGATCCGACTCTGGAGAATCTAATTTAATAATGCTGCATATCACCAAGAATAAGTTATCACCTACGTAGTTATCATATTTTTTCAGTGTTCCTATTCTTTATCAGGGCAAAGGCTGTTAATAATGTCACTGGAGAGCACAAGATTTTCTTTTAAGAGCAGCTTTTCTGGGAATAGGTAGCATGCTTGTGTCGTTGTGAAAAGCTGTGGAACATTAGTGATGTGTGTTGCGTTTGACAGCTGTCATTGCCCTGTGATAAGGTTCTTCTTTGACCTTGTAATTTATCTATTTACAGTACTTTTGTTTCCTCTACCAGAGAATTACAGCAATCAGCTGTAATGTAGCATGACTGGGTTTACACACGGAGTTTAGGAAATGTGTAAAATCTTGGCTGTGACGTAACGTCAACGTGAATCTCTCAGTTTGGTCTTGTGGCGTGAATGTGACATGGACATTCATCAGCAGGCATAGTGAAGCTTTAGATGCTTACAATCCTTTATATGGTCTGAGCCTCGTGGAGGAGAAATGAAGGAGAAACATGTAGGAGACACCACAATGACACAATTCTCGTCTTAGTGATTTTTTGTGATTTTGGCTGTCAAAACCATGCAGTCCATCAGATGAATGTTAAATATGTTTATTTCTCAATGTACTGATGTTTTTCTTCTTGGTTGTTTGGCTTCTTGTGCTAAAAGCATGATCTCGAGGATGAGTGTATAATGTTTTGGGTGGTTGTGTTTTGTGGGGTACTTTCATCTCTTGCATGTTGGTGGCCCCTCACAGCCCGACATATAGTGGGAAGGGGATTACGGGAGGGAGGGGAGCTTCAATTAAAGGTTTAAGTACATAGTAACCTTTTATGTATTGCAACACTGGGACGTTTATAACTTCACATAACTCTTGCTGGAGTGTCCTCCCTTAACTTTTACCCCATAGCTGGATGTATAGTTTTTAAATACTGTGAAACTACAACAATGTTATTGTCTCTGGTTGTTTTGCGCTGTTATATTTTATGAAGTGTGTAAGTGTTTAAGTTACAGATAGCCTGAATGTATTCCATGATGGGTTGGAGAGAAAGGAAGATTTTGTTTTTTTATTTAGTTTTTTATGCCCTGCCAGTCATTTTTCCTCTGCTGGCCAGAGTAATAACTGCAGTATTTTAACCCTTTGCAATGCACATGGCATGCACTTAAAATTTAAATTGCAAGTGCTTGAAACTAATGATGTAGCCAAACCCTTCAGAATATGACCTTAGTGTTAACAGATCATTAATTAAGTATTGCTGCTAAAATGTATTTACCTAATGCAATAAGTATCTCGATGCAAAGGGGATATTAGATTGTGAAAGTACTTTAGTGTCTTAGATAAACGTTCACAATACGAAACATATAACCGATCTCTTAGATTTAACATTAATGAGGTAAACAGGATATAATGCATCATGGAATACAGAGGCAAATATTTGTATGTGCCACATCATTTTGTGTTTCGAAGTGATTCTGTCTGTCACATTCCAGCTGTTTGGCATGCAAAAAATGGAGTAAACATGGCTTGATGGGGTATGTGTGTTTGCGTGTATGTGTGTGCACAGTCCTGTTATTCTTTCATTGAAAGAGTGTAGGTCTATAAAACACATGCAAAACAATCCCCACCATTACTGTGCTGTATTTCTGACTTGACTGCTGCTATACATTGTAGTTGTGTTTCACTACTTGAATACGTGTTTTCTATGTGTTAACCTCAGGTCGTCTGTGTTCAGTGTTATTTGTTATCATTTCCCAAATGTGTACGCCTTTATGCATCTCCTCTCAACTGAAGATTAGTCAAACTCTCACCCTTCATATTAAAAGTGGGTAACCATGGGTGTCAATTGGCATTAGTGTTATATGTGCGCAATACTGCTAGCTGTCAAATGGGATTACAATTGCAAGGCAGGGGGAAGAATAAAATGGTAACTTGCACATACTTCATGTACTTTTGTCAAAAGTGATTGTTATCGGACTACAGTAAATATTTAGTGTACACAATGCCTTGAGAGCAAATACTTTGAGGTTTTGTTGGTGTTTTGCAATAGATATACTGTATCTAAAGAAGCAGGTAACACTGAATTTAAAGCAAAGAAATAGGTTGACAACTCAAAGATAATGTTAAAAACATAATTTGCAAATATAAGTTTGACTTTCTACGAAGCTTTACTGAAATTTGTATTTTATAAAGCACCCACCAATATTAAGGAATGTCTAGTCAAAGAACTCCTGCATTCTCATTTAGCCTTCAAACTTGATTAGACTATCTGCCTTCATCTTTTTTGCTAATAAGAGCAAAAACATCATTTTGATAGACATGGTTTGATTTTTTTTTTTTTTTTTTTTAATAAGCTGCTGAATTTTAAAAAAAAGTAATACTTTTGGGGCCACCAAATATTTTGGATCATGCAAAGAATCTATATTGTACTGTAGTAATTTTGTAATATTTGTAAGATGATATAGTGGATGTGACTGGTTACCATTGCTTGAATCTGTACATTGTTCCAATAAATTGTTTACATTATTTATGGGTTTTTGTCTTGTATTTTCTCAAATGTTATAGAGCATGTGCTGGATCTGCACAATATGAACATGCAAGGAAACATGGAGGGTATAGAAAAGTGTCTCAGAGGATGTCCTATCTCTTATCAGTTCAGACAGTGGCTGGGGGTTAACAGATTCCAGCCTTAGATTTTAGTACTGCATTTCACTTTGTGTACATGTAGACATAGGCATCCGATCTACACTATTTCACACCATAGGCAACATATATTTATATGCATGAAGCTAAAAATCCATCGGTGGGGGCCCATTACAGGTATATGGACGCAAAACACTAATTAAAAAGAGGCTGTGCAAACATGACAATACAGTGTCACAAATGCAGCACAGCATGCTGAAGTTGTTTTAGTTTCTGGATGTTCAGCTACTTATCTATGGATCAGTGCTGACTTAGTGTACCAGATCCCCGTCAGTAAAAATAACACTTTAATAAGTATGAGGGACAAAAGCTGTAAACAGTAATGGCGGAAACACCTGCATATAAGAACCTAGATTGTTTTTTTTAGATCATGAGGGAGCAAAGTTTTCCAGAGTTGTGGTCATAGCTGTGATGGAATATTATGCCATTTCATTTATATGGAAGCACAAACAAGACATATATATTTGAATTTCAGCAGCCATTGAATACTTGATATTGAAATTGAAACACCACTTATTTCACTGCATTGAAATGATTTCCTTTGAAAACCATGTATCTAAATTCATTCATTCTGAATTAACCTCTTAACCTTTAAGTTTTAGAATTTAAAAATGTGATTGCTCCAATTGGATTTTTCAGATTTAGATATAAAACAGGATAGGCAATCAAGCTGACCTCTGGCCTATCAGATCATTGTCTGTCAGTCATGTGATCCGAGAAAGCTGATGGAAAACGAAAACCCAAAGATATAGTTTGTGCTGATAATTTGTAACTGATTGCACTGGATGCTGCTATTTTAAATCTTTAACTTACATTTTTGGATCTGAATTTGTGAACATTGAAAAAAAATCAGATTCAGCTTTTGAAATTGCAAATCAAGAAATTTTGTATTTAAATTTCAAAGAGGTGTATTAACATCAAATAAATGGAGATATACGGTTTTCAAAGTAAAATACTGCAATGCCGTGGATTCAGTGGCGTTTGAATTTCAAGTGTTCAGTGGCTGTTGAAATTAAAATGCCTTTGTCTCTTATTTGCTTTCACACAATTAACATTATGGATAATGTGTAGCCTATATTTCTGTGGCCTGGTGTATGTGTATGTATTTGATTAATTAATCAATTAAAAAAATTGCCTAATGTGCCCCTTATCCTTCTCAATATACCGCTTCTACAAGAGTACAGGAGCTTACGCGGAGCACGTGAAGGCAGCATTTTGCCTAGCGACGGCCCGTCTGCACTGGAGTTGTTATCCGCCATTGGTAGCGCTGTTTCGTCCATTAGAAGTCTACATTTCCACGGGAAGAAACCAAAGCGGAGAGACGCAGTAGAGCCGAGTGGAGGTGGAGTCTGTAGGTGGGGAGGGAGAAGAAAGGGGAGAGGAGGAAAACGGGGAAAGGCAGATACAACAGAAACGGGGGGAGGACGGTGGATGATTTACGCTTTAAAAGTTCCCTTACAACAAATTTACGAGTTGCGGCGAAGAGGAATAAAACAAGATGATAACGCCGTACTTCCTAGAGAATTTCTGGGTAGGTGGTGCTTTTTTATTCACGGTGTTTACACCGGTGCTATTCCTTATTATTCTCTCGCTGTGTTCCCTCCCTACCATGTTCATGTCAGCCTGGAATTAAGTATTATTCACGTTGCAGAGGTAGTCGTCTGGTCACAGGCTTGAACCGGCGGTGTCCGGCGCCGCCACACTTACTGGTCAGCAACCTCCCGGCCATCGTTAATTTTCCTCGGCGATTATTATTTTGCCACCCCGGGGTTTGGGCCTCTGTAAACCCATCTAACTTGAAATCTCAGAGAGTCCACCCGTGCTCCCGCTAATTGGCTCTCTCGGGCTCGCTTGGAATGTTTATGGTCAGCTCCATGAATACCATTGGACGCTTCCGCTGTCAGTCACAGTCCTCGGCCGTACGCGTCATTTTCTTCCGTAACAAAGTTTCAGTGAGAGGCCAGATGTTTAGTAAGTTGGAGAAGAGCTTTAAAAACACGAAATGAGCCTCTTATTATATCGGACATTTAGCTAATATTCTAATACAGCCAGTGCTGCAGTGCATGTAGTACTATTACACTGTGTACAGTGTTGTCTATTCACTTCCGAAAGGTCATTACTCTCTCGATTTGACGTGGCTACGGTGTGATATAGCAGGTTGAAAAGTAAAAGCCTTTTTCCTTGCTTATACTATTTCATCCCCAGTTCAGCCTTTACAAACATGTCTGTCTTTTTGTCTTTAGTTTAGTGCTTTATTTAACACTAAAGCCATAAAGTCAAGTGTTCTCAAAAGTGAAAATAACTCAGGCTTCATTAGGGCTACTACTTTCACCTAAGGCCATGTATTGCCCTATCACTACTGCTGCAAGTATGGGTCAGATGTTTGAGTTTTAGTCTTATATTGAGTCATCTCACCTGAACCATTATAAATGTTGTGGTCTTTTTGGTTGACCACCATTTCCATTTAAAACAAGTTTTGGATGACTTGATATGGAAAAAATATGCAAATAAATGTGTTAGTGCTTTACTCTGTTATTTATCAATGACCAGGTGTACTTACAGCTCTTGGGAATGTGCTTAGATTACATTTCATGTTGCCTTAGTGCTGATATGCTGAAAGAGAAGTTCCTACGTGTTTATTTTGTAGTCTGTTGCAATAGTAAAATGTTGTCAAATAGCCACCATTCATATTGAATCCCTGTCTGCCCTAAGGTGGGCAGCTCTAGTTTTTAGCCCCAGCTGACCTCAGTTCCAGGTGGCGAAGGCTGTAAAGTATCTCCCCCTTTACAAAGCTGACAAAACAAACTTTGTAACTGAAAATTGCATTAATTGAAGTAATTTAGAAAGTACAGTGCTGTCAACTTCCAAAGCCCTTTTCCAAAAAGAGACTTCATCATTAACTAAATGGAAAAGAGGAGAGCTCAGAAGCTCTTGATTCTTCAATCTGCCCTTTGTGCCCTGCAGTGGGGCACAAGAGAATCCAGTGATGGCAAAGATCAGCTGTGTGTTTAACATGCAGGACACACACACACTCACACTTGGCATCAGGGGATGCATCCATTTCCCTTTGACTTGACTACAAATCATCACCACAAGCAGACACACATACACACACACGCATTAGGCTGTCAGATTAGAGAAGGTGTCTAATCTGTTTCACTTTTGCACAGCATGCCAGAGCGTAGCCTACACCTGTCTCCACTCTGCTCTTTCACTCTGGTCTTTGTCGAGGCATTTTTGTTGTTTCTTTTCCTTGTATGTAATCTTGGCATGAATCTCTGATGTAGACAACATCTCTCCTCAGCTGAATAAACAAGTTCTCTAGGAATTAGGAGACAGACATGGTACATGTTGTTTCCCTGTCAAAGCTGCAGCACTTGATTGGTCACTGGCTGCAACATTTCCGCTTGCTAGATTTGTCTGCAACTCTCAAATGTCTGTTTCCCTTTTTTCTGTGTGTGAAATGTGCAAGAGTAAGCTCGTTCACTGTGGTCCCTTGGTGAACGTTTGAATGTGTGTGACTGTCGCCACGTCCTGAAATGTCTCAGGCAGTGGATTACTATGTCATGTTAGCAAAGGCAGCAGGTAGTTGGCCTAATGCTCTAGTCTGTAGCCCTACATCTATGATGATCGTATGTTTATTGTGGAGGCTATAACCTCCAGCATGCCATGGGAAAATAAGATGGCAGTGTGATAAGCAAACAGTGTTGACAGAGCCAACAGCCCCAGGATGGCCTTCTTCTCCCTGGTGTCTGTACTGTGTGTGTGTGTGTGTGTGTGTGTGTGTGTGTGTGTGTGTGTGTGTGTGTGTGTGTGTGTGTGGTCTGAGAGGTTCTCACACTGTGTGCAAGTTTCACAGTGAGACTCCCACAAGTTATGATCCAGCATGTGAAGTGTCGCAATATTATGGCGAAGACTGAAGTAAGAAGAGATGGACAAATGGTGACAAATTTCCTTTCAGCAGACACAAGCTACCATATTGCTTTCAATGTTTGTCTTTAGAATAAGGTTTTGCAGTTTTTTTTTTGCAGTGGGATTGAGTTGTGAGGTTACAGCAAAGATGTCCCCGTAGGGGGAAAGGTTTTGGTCAACATTGACTTTTGTTTTTGCTTGAAACAGATATCCTGCCTCGTGGTAGTTTGTTGTCTTTTGCTTTGTGTCTCATGAACTCTTACATGCAAGCTGGGTTTAGACGTGCTTAAATAGGTCATCGTCGTAGTGATGATCTAATCTGTTTTCGCATATATCCAGTAGCCATACAATTGATGTCACATCCCTAACTGGAAATAGTGCTCAAGTCCTTTTTTACATGTATGTTTATATCACGAATAAAGCCCAGCCTATGTGTGCTTTCCACATGCTACACATGCAGTGTATGTTAGTCTGATGTGACAGCTCAGTGCGCAGCTCCCAGACTTCTCTGGTCACATGACCCAGGGCAGACACTCTGATGTCATCCTGCTGTCTACCCGCTCTGTGACTCTGGGGTCCGCAGGCTACACCAGGCCATCGTTAACAGTCTGTCTGGAGAGAGGGAGTCTTGTTTAGCAGTTCTTGAATTCCTCAGTGAAAGCGTGCACTGCTTTACCTGAACAAACAGGAGTGATGTCAGCTGGGACTCTCTTTATCCGACCTGATTGTTTCCTGTTTACTTACTTGCTGGTGGAAATGAAATGACCAAGACTTACTAAAGCATACATAAAGGCTACCTTTAATACGTTTTGCACTTGTATGTGATGAATGGACATACTATATGCACTACAGACATGACAAAGTGTTTTTTGTTAGTTCTCCTTATAACTGAAGAGAAATTGGTTTGTTTGTAAAGTAGTTCCACTTTGCAGCCTGCAAAGGAAGGCTAGCTGTTATTCTTTTAAAGGGGCAGACAGGTGTAATGTAAGGCAGCGAATAGCCAGTAAAATTGAATATTTGAAGGTTTTGGACTGGTGGTTATCGGTCTGGTTATTGGTCTTTTGGTGGATAAAAAAAGCCAAATGACGATGTCACCTTGGATTAATTGACTCATTTAGAAAATAAATGGCCAGATGAACTGACAATGAAAACAGCTTACTCGTTATTTGCAGTCCTAGTTGCAGACTAGGGATGAGTCAATTATGGATTTCCTGATAAACTGTGGTAAATTTCCCAATGATTAGTATTCCCATGTCGAATTTTGATTATCATTAAAACTGTTTTTATTACTGTTCTTTGAAAAACTTGCAGTAAATACTGTCCAGCATTAACCAGAGTTAGCAAACAGTGACCCAGACGCAGGCAGGCGGAGCATGCAACGTGGGTTTGTTTTGCTGTTTCCTTGCTTACAGAGTAGGCGTGCTGCAGGCAAACCCAGTGATGCTACGGGTCCCTTGTCCTCATCTACAGTGTCACAGTCACTCGAGAAAGCATTTCAAAGACAGACAGAGTATCTTTAATGTTTATGCACATTCTTTATGATTGCATATGTGAAAATAAGGTATTGGCTATGTTATTTTAATGTTTATGCAAACAAAAAAGCAGAGCACTGCTAATTTTATTTGTTGTTTTCAATATAACACAAGGTGAAATGATTTCAGTGTGTGAATCAAAACTTTTTCAGCACATTTTAGTTATACCACAACAACTTATGACCATGATAATTTTGGTGATTATAATCATGATTGAAAATTTTCATACTTAATATTTTCATACAAATTTTAATTTTCATGTCATCTCTAGTGCAGACTTATATTGTAAACAAAACAAAATATCAGCTTAGTGGTATTGGTGAAAGTTTTGAGAGACTCTCAAGCTCAGTTCACATTTTATTGTTAGAATTAGGCAGTATAATGTTGAAAGATAAGCAGGGCTCTCTCCATGTCACGGGTTGCATTACTGCCTGTCAGGCAATAAACACTTGATTCCCTGCACACAGGATGTTGAAACTAGTATTATACTCCAACAGATAGAGTGAATTCCTGTCCTCCTCTGTCCAGCAGATGTTACATGATAAACTGCAGCACTGTTGGGTTTGTTTATCTGTCCTTTAAGGTGGTTTTCCAGATTAAAGATGTCAGCCATGTAACTTTCTTTTTGTGTTTGTTTTACTCTGTAATTACAGTGATGTTATTGATGTGTGTGAAAACACAATGCAGTGTAAATAAATAAAGGTCTGTGGTGTGTTTTCTGACCATGGCTTTGTGGTACACAGACCTAAACTGAACCATTTAATTGTACCACTTCCTTCTTCTCATACAAAATAACTTACTGACTGAGGAGTCTATATGCTGAGGAGAAAGCTGGGCAATATCAGACATGTATATCTTGATATGAGGCTATAGAGTGTACTCTTCTTTGAAAGACCAGACATTAACATGACATATAGGGCTGGAGCTTGGGATATTTTTTCATTGTCAAACACTTTGTCCTTTTATATGTCAGAAAAGGCCCATATGATTTCCGATAGCCCAATGTGACACCTTTGAATAGCTTGTTTTGTGCGCCCAGCAGTCTTAAACCCAAAGATATGCAGGTTTACCATTACGAGACAAAGACAAGTTAAAAAAATTCCTCACATTTGAGAAGCTACAACAAGAAAACGTTTGGTAGTTTTGTTTGAAAAAAAATAAATGAAACAATTAACATTTTTGCTGATTTACTTTTTGTCAGATGATTATCGAGTTAATCAATCATTCACTGCAGCTGAAACAACAACAAACTTCAAGTAGTGTGTGTTTTTGTGGTCTCAGAGGATGATATACAGTCAAGTGATTCAGTGTTCTGAATTTTATTTTTTTCTAATTTAATTGGACATCATACAGCCCAGTTGTTAAAGTTGTTAACTTTTATAAAAATAACTTTCATAATAAAATAACGTTTGCCGTATTATTGCTCAAACAGTCATACCATCGTACAGTATACATACAATCATTCAACATACTTTTGTGTTCATATATACGGTAGTAGTATGCGTCTTTTAGAACACAATTAGCTGTAATTACCACATCACTTCCTCAGAGCCTTCTTGCCAGTTTTGAGACGTGTAACCATGGTATCCTTGACCAGTAAGTTAAAAAATAGTTTTCAAATTATATCATACTTTTTTTTACGTATTTACACTTAAATTAAAGCATTATTGACATTACAGAGAGCTATGTTGGTCGCTGTCCGTTATGAACGTTGTCCTCTAATGCATTGCATTGTGGGATATATATATATATATGCCAGCATAGTCTCCAGTGTTGACATACTGTAATATTTTACCGGAAACAGTATGCAATTCACATATTGGTTTTATACCGATGTTTCAGACATACTAAAAAATCTCACCTACTATTTCAGCCTACGAAATAGCATGTTAGTACTGAATTTCAGACACAGTCATTGCCTGTGAAAAACATCATGGTCTTTCTCCTCACAGTGACTCTAATGGCATTTGCTAGGATCTACTGCAGCTCACCGAAAACAACCAATCAGAGCCGAGGACTCTCTAGCGCAGCTGTCAATCATGTCCATCATGAGAAAGTTTGCTCTGCGTGGTTGTTTTGGCTTGACTGTTTGCTACATGCCAGTCCAGTTTCAAACTTTCTCATTTCACAGTAAAATACTCACTAAAGTATTTTCTGAAAACAGTTGAGGTAAGAACTTGTAAATGCAGTAATAGAAGCTTGATTTATATTTGATCAGTGTTGCCTAGGTTGACAGTTTGACCGCAGGTAACAAGTAGTGATCGACATGATTGACAGCAGAGTTAGAGACTCCTCAGTTCTGATTGGTTGTTTCTGTTCACGTGCGCTGGATTCTTGCAAATGCCATGAGACGCACTTTGAGGAGAAGGAACGTGATTTTCTATTCACATATCTGTCTCATGTCCTAATGAATGCATATAGTGACTGTTTCAGCAAATGTCAAAAAGTTATTTAAAGTTACCAACTACAGCTTTAATTTACCTATTCAAGTGAACAGGTATTATTAGAAATGAAATGAGTCAGAGCTATTTTACTAATGCAAAACTATTGTTTGCTCAATAATTGTAATTTTGCTTAAGAGTTACATTAACCCTCAGCCAGTGTTCAAGGACCTGAGTCCTGGTTTAGTACCTTTTATGTGGGGAAAAGAACAGAGCTGTTTCAGTCTAAATACCACTATATAACCTGAAGTTATAGTATGTTGCTGTATTTCGAATTCTGCATTTATTAGTAAGTGAGGTCACTGCTTTTCCATCGAAGCTCGCCTTCAGCGTGCTTGTGAGTGACAGCACTCTTTCCAGAAAAAGCATTCGTGCGCATTCAACCATGACGTAAGCTGTCTCGTTGCCAGGTTATTACCTACATTACTTTTTTATTTATGTCAGCCTAAAGCATACAAAGACGCTGAGTCCCCACCCTGTAGTTTGTGCATTGCAGACATGGCGTAGTGTGTCACAGCCAAGGTTTAAGTTCACGTTGGGATCTGTTTCTGTCATTGATAATATTGGCATGGACTGAATATTGGACAGCTGACACTATTCACTCTCAGTCTGTTGGATGCTGTCTCAGCTGCAGACTGCTGTTGCTCAAACAAACCTTGATTGACATGTGTGCTAACCTCTCAGCATGTTACCCTCCCTTTGGGGTGGGGCAGGGAGTTAAAAACCTCTCCATCTAAATCCAAGCATAATGAGTACTTCTGAATTTCACAATGTGTGGTTGGAATATTAAACACCCGGAACGAAGGCTTTCATCAATGAGTGTCCAGAGGAGGACATTGAGAAACTGTGCGGCACTCCAGTATCACTTCTCCCTGCTGCTGCTGCTGATCATGTAGATGTAGTGTAGTATAATCCTGAACTAACTAGTGGACTGATTTGAGAATTTAACTGATAAATCTGAGATAATTTAGGTTTGCTTAAGGTGATGTCTTTATATTCTTGGCTACTGCTTTGTAGGATCCTTATCATGTGGAGCCCAGTATTGTAACCTGCTGAAAAGTCAAAAACGCCCAGACTTTTCCTGTGTTTGTTTTTATTTTTCTCTTGTATTCATTGATATCACATTCCACATGAGCCTAGTTGTTGCATAGAATGGACTCTCTTCCTGTTCTGCTCTGTTTGAGGCCATGTGTTTTTGCTCACTTTCGTCACTTCCCTGTTTTGTAGGCAGATTGGCCAATTGACAATGTGTTTCATTTTGTGTTTCTTACACTTGTGCCTGTAGTGTTATGTAAGGTCAGTTGTTATGGTCTCCTTCCTATCTTGACATCTAATGGGTGCAACAGTTGGCATGTCATGCCGTTTGCTGCAGGCTGGATAGCTGCTAAACTTGTACTTTTGTTATAGTTATTTAGTTACAACAGGAAGCACATCTCAGTGGTCTGATCACTGAGTTAGAATGTAGGCCAGTGAGCTGTGGCCTAGAGAGGGATGCTTTCCTTTTTAATGTCTATTTGCTCTGTAAATATTGGAGCTCCCTCTGAGCTTCTTTTTTTTTGACACAAACTTCCTGACCTTTCATCTTTGTCAGTGTGGAAAAACAGGGGTTTGTTAAAGCTGCACTGATGCTGGAGCCTTCCAAACTGCTGACAGTGGATTGCTCCAGGAACCAGGAAGTATCTGTGACAGTCTCGGATTGAGGTGAAACAAAGTTGGCCTGTAGATTTGGACAAGAATGAGGATGAACTGCTGTGAACAGTGGTATTGTCATGTTGACTTCAGCTCACATTTTAGTAAAAATGAGTTTCCCTCTTTTTCTTTATTTGATCAGAGCGAATTGGTTTTTTTTTTCTGTTTACTATATGTCGCAACTAAGCTAAAGCAATCAAAGCCATCAATTCAGTGGCTTTTCTTGTAATCTACCGGACAGTGGCTCAGTCATTTTGCCATTTATCTGTTCTCAGATAATCCGTGTTTTAGAAAAAGGGCACTTCCTAAAGCTTAAAGGCATGATTTGCATGTTTCCTCCTTCCCTGAAGAAACAACCTAATGGAGGGCAATGAGGAAGTAATCCTTCTTCTTGTCACAAGTGAGAAGAAGAAGTCACAAGTGACATGAAGACGTTTGATTTGAAGGTGTGTCATGATTAAGCCTGTCACGATAATTACATGATGTACTTATCTAGGTCAGCAAAAATGATTTAGGTTTGTCCGCATATCACATGATAGTGCCCTTGTTTTTACATGCATGTTTGTTTGCATAGGAATGCTACCAACATTTTAGGTTTTTTACTACAACATTTATAACACTTGGATGCTGAGCCTTATTGTTTTTTCACTGCATCTAAGCTGAATGAACAGGAAGGAACAACTACGCTGAGACACGTTTTGCTGTACTTTCTTGTTGCACTGCTTCTGTTCTCACGTCTCTCTGTGTCAGAGTTTCACCATGGGTGGGGCTCAGCTCCTGCACACACACACACACACACATACACACACACACACACACACACACACACACACACACACACACACACACACACACACTTATTTGTTTTAGTTGTTAAATATATTTCAGTGTTTAGTTATTTTTCACATTCCAATTCCTATGTATGAATTTAAAAAAAAATGAATAGTCTGTTGTACTTACATTATAATGCTAGTATATTATCGTAATATCAGTGGCATGAAATGGTCTTAAAATGACCATATCATTTATCACAATTATTTCTGGGACAATATGTCCTCCACCAAAAGTAGCTGTCATGACAGGCTGAGTAAAGAATAATATGTCATACAAGCATGAGAGTGTAGTCCACTTGTTACTACTGAACATAGTGTTGGTCTGATGATCAACAGGAATTAGCTTGACAGACAGGAGCTGAGGTTGGTGAAGGACCAAAACTGTTTTAGAAACCGATATATCTCTAATCTTGAATACAAACTTAGAAGTCTATCTAATAGTAAGGTCCATGAAGTACATTTATTATCTGATTACGCAATGTCGGATTGATGGGTTGGTTGGCTGATTGATAGAGTATGCTGCCTGTTATTATACATTATATAGCCCGACTGATATGTGAGGCCCATACTTGATATCTGGGAGAAAAACACATAAGCTGATAGTCATTAAAAAAATGGGAACACATAACAAACAAATAGTCTTGATATGGATCCCTTAGATTTTATTTCTCTGTATGCCTAATGGGACATTTAATAGTTGAAAATATTCACTTGTCAGTGCTTCCTAGTAGAGAATGTATATATTGCTGACACTGTTTCTGAATTACCTCAAAATGTGTTTTCTGTTATGCCTTTTGTTGTTAGTGGTTGGCATATACAGACACTTACCGTAGATACTATCTGCAATAAGCTATTATTGACATGTCAGCCCAGCTGATTTATTGGTCTGGCTCTAATACAGGAAGTAGCTCACTATTAGAGTGAGAGAGTTCCTCTAGGCATTTTATTATTGTGACATTGTCCGTTGAATTCATTGAGACAGATTTGTTTGCTGTAACTTGCAATTCAGTTTATGTTATGTTTATTGTTTTGTTTACTGTTCCATTAATAGCAGTAATAGTAGAGTGTCACTATATCTGTAGTAGAGAGGTATGGTTATTTGTGATTATAAAACATTTTGTTATATGAAAACCAAACATTTTTCATTCATATGAATTATTCAGAGCTACCTGCATTTTTAAAGCATCAGTGCAAGTTGACACTAGTTACCCAGTCGCATGGTTACAGCCACACAGACACACAAACGGTTGTCTGGCTGTCTCTCATTATACGCTTGAGCCTTAGACCAGCCTGCCACAGTTTTGGACATTTTTAGCGTCCATTACTCTCAAAGATGGCGAAGATGAGTATGGTTGACCAGAGGCTGCTGCAAATGCAGCTGGATGCTATGCAGACAATGAGAATGCTGCTTGTGGAAAAAGCCTTGACGGTAATGTTCGATCAATGCCTGAGGAATTGTTGTTGTGGTATTGTTTGTCAGACTTGGTGCTTGTTCAGGTGACTGATCTGTCTGCATTCCTTTTTTGTCTCTGAAATGCAGGGTGAAAAAAATAATGGCTTTGATGTGCTCTACCATAACATGAAGCATGGTCAAATTTCCTCCAAGGAGCTGACAGACTTCATCAGAGAAAGGTAAGACACTATAGTCTGATACACATCAGTTTGTCATATACTGAGGAGGGGGCCATTTCTACATAGTTAACATTTTAGAGAGTAACTTTGGTATTTTTCAAGTGACTAATGGAGACATCAATTTTTGAAAGTGGTCTCACTCAATAGTGGACCTATTGCTGGCAGCTGCCAGCAGTGTAACAGGGTGCAATGTAAAGTTTATTGGCAATTGTGCACTGTCAGTTTATGACCTCTTAAAGTGCTTGTTTTTGCCACTGACATGCTCAGATTGTTAGTTAGTGTCTGACAACATTATGCAAAAGATCTCATCAGAGATCGACTTTTTTTGTTAAAGAATAAGATCCCTTTTGTTTAACCAGAAACAAACCAGAGGTCTCAATTGCCAAAACCACCAGACTCCATTGAAATAAACAGTGATTTTATTATTGTAAAACACTCTTCATTTGAAGTTGACAGAAACAAAATAAAACTCACAAAAACTATCTTGGTTCAGCTTTCCACTGTTCCACCAATCACTAACTCTGGTTTGGTTGAAATAAACCCTTAATTCACCCAGTTAGATATGATAATACACTGGCTGTATAGATGCTAAAATTACTGTAAATATTTGTAGAGTCTGGTGGATTTTGCAGTGGCGATTTTGGGGCTGTTTCTGGTTAAATAAAAAGGATCTTACTCCTAAACGTAGATATCTATCGCTGTAGGGATCCTTTCCATGATGTTGTCAGACACTTAAAATAAATTAGCCCTTGTAATGAACATAAATTGGCAGTGCAATTCAGCCTGTTTTGCATTGGCGGCCTCAGCACTCTCACTCAACCGGACCACTTTAAAAAAAATTTTCTCCATTGATCACTTAGTCTCAAACACATGGAGAAAATATGGTCTTTAAAAAAAAAAAGAATTTACCCTTCAATCTAATACATACAACACATTAAACTGTTATACTGCGTCTGGTTCTGTTTTGACATGTCTTACCTGTTTGTGGTTTTCTTGGTAAAAATGTACTTCCATGTGGGCATTGGCAGTTTCAGTTCCTTGTATTCTGTCTTTAGTAACACCCAAATGACTAGCTAAGACTGCAGCGGAAAACCACACTATATTTGCCTGATGCGCATGGGTTTGTTCTAACAAGGGATGTAACCACTGTTTTTTCAATTTTTTTTTTTTTTTTCAGTTAATCAGTTAATGATTAATTCAGCAAAACATGCAAAACCAAAAGATCTTTTCAGGCAACTATGATATATGACAAAAAGCAACTTATCCTCATATAAGAAGCTGAATCATCAGACTCTTTAATTTTTTTGCGGTAGTATTACAAAAAAAAAAGACTGAAACTATTAATTGAATATCAAACTATTTTTTTTCTTGATTTTAATGAACGGTCTCCTTACTTATGAGGAAATAAACTTAATATTTAGTCACCATGTTTAACGTTGCAGCTCAAGGTAGATGTGAGTGTGAATGTTGTGGAAACTTAACCTCTTTGTGACAGAAGCTTAAACCTTAGCCCACCTGTAACCTGACATTATGTTCCACACCCCCAGTGTCTGCAGCTTGATAATACCATAATAACAGCTTCTTTTCAAATTCTTCCCCCCTCCATAAAGGTTAGCTTCTCTCTGTTAGAGGTGTGTGTTTATAACCTGCCTCATGATAGATGGTCTACCACTGGAATTCAACAGTGGATTCCACTGCGCTCCGTCACTCACTTCAACACCCTGATTTGATGTGCTCAGTCAACTGTGTTCACTAAATAATGTTTAAAAAGTCTTATTAATAATGAATGATGACATTTCAAAGGTGATTTAACACTAACAATATGGCACAAGCCAAAGGAAAATAAGCATCTTATCATTACGTTAAGTTTTACTTGTGTAAAGTAAAGTAGGTAGCTCCAAACACAACCCATGTAGTTTTTGAAATGCTACCAAAATGAAATTATTTGCAAGTGCACCACCACACATTACTGTTTAAACTGTTCAAACTCATTTTGTTGTAATAAATCATCTTTTAGCCTTCACTTTGCTTAAATATTAACAGTCTTTGCAGTCTGCTGGAAAATTGTTGTTTGTATTGTATAAATGATTTAATACATTAATCGTGAAGGACACTGAAGGTCAGATAGAGATTAATTTATTGTGTTGTTCCATAATTGCTTTTATTGCTTAGGGGTATTTTAATTTTAATCACACTGAGCCTGTTCCCAGACTGCCTCTGGCTCTTCAGCCCACATACTGTCGTTCATGGTTTGTCCTCCTGTAAAAATTGCACTGTGGCTCCCTCTGGTGGTGAAAGCAGCTCTCTGCAGTGTGTTAGTATATTTCCAGCATTTGTGCTACTGTATTCTGTCAGCCAGAGCCCCCACTCGCAAAAGCATTTTTAGGCTAAAATGATACTAGCAAGGGTGGCATGGTGGTATAGTGGTTAGCGCTGTCCCCTCACAGCAAAAGCGTTCCTGGTTCGAACCCAGGACGGAGCCCTTGTGTGCCGAGTTTGCATGTTCTCCCCGTGTCAGCGTGGTTGGGGATAGGTTAATTGGTGACTCTAAATTGGCTGTAGATGTGAATATGAGTGTGAATGGTTGTCTATCTCTATGTGTCAGCCCTGTGATGGTCTGGCGACCTGCCCAGGGTGTACCCTGCCTCTTGCCCAGTGTCAGCTGGGATAGGCTCCAGCTCCCCTGCGACATTCAAGAGGATAAGCGGTTGCGGTTGAATAAATGAATGAATGAATGATATTAGCAATTCTTTGAAAGGTACACACATCCTGAAGGGGCTTTGCCACATTTATCTGTACTGAAGGATGGAAAACTACCAGCACACTGCTGTTTCACTCTCAGTTCTTCTTTTATTTAAAGTAAACATGGCTGGCCACATTTCGACCACATATAACCTTCTCTAGTTGAAAAAGTGACTTGATGACTAAAAATAATCTTAGCCCAAAGTTCACGTACTAGTACTTTTAAGTGCATCTCACACAGTGTGTCCCAAATCCATACAACGTACTAACCCTATACAGAATGTTATAGTACTTTGTACACAAAATAAAAACACACGTTACGATTTTAAACTAACAGGAAATGATACAATACATCCAGATCATCAGAATCAAACTGCCGCTTTGGATTCTCAATTAAACTTCACAGAGACAGTTCAGTGGTTTTCTTAAAGGGACAGTTCACCGAAAAATCTATACATTTTCCCTTTTAACTACAGTGCTGTTTATTAGTCTTGATTATATTTGTCTGTGATGCTGAGCATTTGAAATAAGGCCATAGAGATGTTTGCCTTCTCTCCACTAAAATGGAACTAGGTGGTACTCAGCTTGTCACAGCAAGTCATGACCCAGCAACTTAAGATAATCCACCAATTTTGTTGTAAGTAGTTTAGTGTAGTTTCTTTCTTTCTACCAAACTACACCCACCAAGTGCATCACGGCACAGACAAAAGCGTGCATCTACTGCTGGCTAACAGTACAGCTCAGCTGAGGAGGATGCCATTTACATCTCACATTGTCACAAGCATGAACCTTTTGTCTATGCATAGATGCTTGCAAGTAAGTCCCAAGTCTTTGCACTCAAGTCCCATGTCCTGAACTTTAAGTCATAACACGCTCTTCACCAAATGTTATGCCATTTTAACAAGAGACTAATAATGAATCACATTTACAAAAATCACAAATGCTTTTTGGAATGTGTTTTTATTTTTTAAAAAAGATTATTAAAACAAGTGCAACTGACCTTAATCATTTAAAAAAGAAGTGTTTCACACTGCTATTAACCAGTAGCACAGCAGAATGAATTTGGTATGTTTCGGTCCTGTCTTGTTGTATTTAATTCCACTTATATTGGAAAAACGTCTTAATCTCCTTAAATTTGTTAGACATCTTCTGTAAGACTATTCTTCCTTAAAAGTTATTAAATCTTCATCATTGGGCTTAGGGGAAGGTATCAAGTATTTTCAAGTCACAAGGCTCTAGTCCAAGTGAAGTCGCAAGTCGTTGGTGTTAGAGTCCAAGTAGTGTTGCAAGTCTGTTTTGATTTTGTCAAGTCGAGTCAAAAGTCATCAAATTTGATGACTTAAAACTCAACTTGTCATGTCACGTGACTCAAGCCCACACCTATGGAAACAAGTCAGAGTTCTTGTTGAGAAGTGCATGTCTCAATGTGAGGTCAACAACTTTGTGTGACTAGTATAGAAGAAACCCTGTGAGGACAAATATCTGTAAAATGTGTTTGCCTCTGCACCGGACAACACACAGTTTAAACTTTTGTTAGTTCCAGTCTAGAAGTACCAACGCTAAGAAGTTTTTTATGGTTTTATTGAAAGGCAGAGGTTACTCCTGGCACTTTACAACATGCTAACGTATAAAAATAAACTGCCATTCTGGGCTCACACAAAGTTGTGGAAGTGGAAATATAGCCTATAATGCATTTTCTAGCTTGTCCTATCCTGTGTGTTGTTGTGCTATGCTGAATATTTGCCCGTGTGTACCTGCGTGTGTTGATGATGGATGTGTGTGTGTATGTGTGAGAGTGTGTGCACGTTTGTCCTGTTTCCCCCTGGCTGACCTTGCTCCTGTGACGTGACTGCAGAGAGAGGCTGGCTAAATGAGACATGCATAATTCAGGCTTTCACTATAACACTGCTGCAGTTTTTTTTGTCTTTTATACTCCTGTCACTTTGCTGCAGTATGAAGGAATAGAAGGGGAAATTGAGAGAAGCAGGGGATTCAAACACTAGCTTTTACACTTGGTCCGCTTTGACATGAGGTTTATGAACAAATCACAAGCCAAACCACACTTATTTGCCCACACACAGTGCATGTGGTCAGACATTTCTGTTGCAAGTTCTGAGTTGGTGTTTTTGGCTGGGATCTTTTCTTGTTTAGTGACATGCCCTATTTGAACCGTAACCTAGTTGCAAATACCTTTTAAAAGACTTTGTCATACTGTACATTAAAATGGGTTTAAAGGTAGAATTATTCTATTATTTACATATGATACTTGGGGTTACTCAAACTTTTGTCGTCATCATTTCTATGATTTATCAGGTATATTCTGTGTGTGTATTTCTGCTCTGTCCTAGGAGTACTATTGAAGAGGCCTATGCCAGGTCTATGACCAAACTTGCCAAGTCAGCTGGCAACTTTTCTCAGCTTGGGTGAGTGTTAACAACTTTCTAGTTTTCTGAAGGAAAGACCAGTGTGAATTTATGTAAGGAGGTCTTGCCATGTTCTAGCCTCTGAAGTGTCTTTTTTTATCTCAGGACTTTTGCGCCAGTGTGGGATGTGTTCAAGACCTCAACAGAGAAGCTCGCCAGCTGTCACATGGAGCTAGTGAGGAAACTCCAGGAACTTATAAAAGAGGTTCAGAAGTATGTGGAAGAGCAGGCCAAAGCACACAAAAAGGTGAGGACACTGTAGCATTCAAGTCGTCTGAAAGGGATAGTTACGATCTTTGAAAGTGGGGTTGTGTGAGGTACATATCCATAGTCAGTGTGTTACATTTGGTAGATGTCAGTCAGCATGCCCCCAGTTTCGAGAAGCAGGCTTGAGTCTCACACAGACGCTAAGCAATGTACTGCTATGGACAGGGGCAGGAATAAAACAGATTTTAGCCACCTGGAAAAATCAGTATCAGCTCAAGTGTACACTATATTGGCAATATTTTTGCCGCTTTATCTTGCTGCAGAAAGCCCTTTTCTATGCCTCCACCAGACTTCAGTGACCAAAAGAGTAATATTAGCTTGCTGCTGTTACCGCTGCCTCGCAGCTGCCTCGATCAGTTAGTTTGTGTTATTGTGTGACTTTGATTAATCTGAACTAACCCTTTTAAATACCAAATTCACAAAATAACACTAATTAACCAACTGAGCAAGGCAGCTGAAGACCAGCAGCTCCTGTTTCAGTGATGTGCTCTGACTTTGAAGAAAGTTATATAATGGTCTCAGATACCAATTGAAAGTAGTTTTGTGATGGCAAGGTAAAGCGGTGAAAATATTATAATTATAGCATACACATTAACTGATATTGTTGTCTTTAAGTTGGAATTTTTTGGTGGCTAGAATACATTTTGTCGCTGACCCCATCCACAGCAGTACATTGCTGAGCTTCCATGGCGGTACTCCTGCCTGCTTCTCCAAACTGGAGGCGGGATGACTGGTCTCCACTGTATGTAATAAGCTGCCTATGGATAAGTACCTCATACAACACCAATTCAAAAGATTTGAATTATCCCTTTAACACAAGCAGCCGTACAAAACCTTTTCCAAAATGAAATGCAGAGGAAAGATGAAAACAAACTGTCTGGTCAAAAGATAAGTAAATAAGTGGACATATCTCAGCAAGGATTAATGCCAAGTTTTGGTATGTTTCCATTTTTGATACTTCTGTCTGTGCCAAAAAAAGCATGCTCACAGGTTTGACACCTAGTTAAAATCAAACTGCACGTCTTTCACTCCTTTTCTTAAACAGTTTTTGATGCAGTAGTTTGCTTCTCCAGTGTTGCCATAGGTTTGTCTTGAGGAAAGTTTAAAATCTGTTTAAAAATAGATCTATTCTCACTTGTTTATTTTCCATTATGAGTTGTTTTGAAGTCTAGTTATTGTCTCTAGATTGAAAGAAGTTGGCAGTATGGGCTGGATGGGCAATATGGTTAAAATCCCTTCACTGAAAATGTTATTTTATATCACAGTAGTATATCATTTTATATCACAACAACAGTATATATCACAATATGGTAATTGTTCTGTAAATTCAATAACACTTGATTATTTTCTTCTTTATTTGAAACTTCCATTTAAACAAAAACAAACATACAAAAACAAAACCAAACAACTGCCTCAAATGAGACAGCGCTTGAGTTAAAAACAAAGACTGGAGTAAAACTACAATTCTTCCAAAATGAAAGCTTCAAGTTCCTTGACACACCAAGCCGACTGTTTGCCATCAGTCAATGTCTGGGTAATGGTGAGCATCTGTCACCTAGTTCTTGCGATGTGTCATGCACTGTTGGCACAAGTTGGCCCTTGTCGACTGTTTTCAGCCAATGCAGGATGTTAAATTGGCGTCTGAGCCTGTCAGTGACAGAAATCCTTCAGATTGGCAGTTCAACTCAGTGCAGGAGAACAGAAACAGAACTGAGGTAAGCAAAAAAATGACTTGTCAAGAGGGCATGAGAGCAAAACAAACCTATGTTACATCAGCTCTTTAGCAGAGACAGTTTGTAATTGCATGTGTTATGTGTGCTAGTGCACAGTAAATGTCATTTATTCTTCCAACAGTGGGCTGTGTTGTTTAAGTGCTAACTGGCCAACTAACATCTTGAATCGTAGGATGGTGAAGGCGTTATCTGCCCTACTTTCCCTCTCGTACACTAGCACTCTTTGGTTTTTTTTTTTGGTTAGATGGATTAGGTTTGGGCAAGATGAGGGAGATTGGTTAGGGTTAGGGTAAGAATGACAGGCTAAGCCAATCAGAGGCAGAGTTAGTCGGAGTAGGGCAGATCATGCCTTCACCATCCGAGGAAACGCAAGGTGCTTCAACTGCTGGTACGCAGAGTTATTTCCTCTCACACAGGTGCAGAACGTACTTGCTTGTTGGCTGTTGTCTTTGCGGTGTGTTCAAATGCAACTTTTTGGCCAAGACACAGATGCTGTGAGGCGATGCATCAGTCAGCCTTTGTTGCCACTAGTTCTTTGATGTCTGTTCAATGTGTCTGGGCCACATGGTTCTGACAACAGTAATTTCCAGTGTTGCAGGTGTCTGTATTTACAGCTTCACTCTCCTCCTTCATGTCTGCCTAAATTCTTTACCCTGCCAGTTTGTGAGAATCACAAGAATCATGAGATTATGCGAGAATCTTGTGAGCCCTGATTTGCTACATAGGCTGCCCTGAATAGCTCCCTCAGTAGAAACAGTATTGCCAAATATCCACAACCCTCCACAAGAAAAGGAAATAGTTTAAAAGTTGATTCAATCCTAAGAAAATGTAGCGTGCAGTGTTCTGTTCTATTTTTTTTTACACCTCACTCGTCTGTTTCTCCTCCGAGCTGAGACACACCATCAGCTCATATCTCATGCATGAAGCCACAGAACACAAAGTAAAATAGTAGCTTAGAATCAGTGGAGTTATGTTTGTGCTTTCAGCATGACAAAAAGGCTGTCACAGTGTCTCTCCGTCACTTCCCTTCACTCCCTGTTCCTCTCTGCTTTGTGTTTCTTGGCTGACTTGCAGATTCAGTGCGTACTGTAGTGAAGCGGTGTGAATAACACAAAATAACCACTCATCTTCGAGCGGGTGCTCAGAATGTGTACACATAATTTAGGATTTTACCATTTTTTTGCTTACACCAGTGATGTTTACATTATACCATAAATGTGTCAAAATTAGTAACAGTCCGGGTTCAGAGATGATGATGAGTAAATCAAACGACCACACTTACTCTGTGGCCACTGTTGTTACCCCTTGATATTTACTCTTTTTATGTCCTTCAAGTAAGTTAACGTAAAAAGCTATACAGATGGAATGAATGTGGTCTATTAAGAACAAATGCAGAGTTTTATACATATTTTAACAGCCACTATATAGCTTTAACTGCTTCCTGCTGTGCTGTGCAACAGTCCTGTGTCACATACGCAAGAATCAAAACGAAGGACTGTTGTAGAGTATTACTAGAGCAGTAAAGGACCTCTGTCTACACTGAAATTGTGTCTGTTATTTCATCATTAAGTCATAATGAATAAGGGGATTCCATGACAAGTGTTGACTATGTGTTATTTCAAACTATTCAAGAATCAACTCCATGGTTAATAGAGCAATGGGTGACATTTGCACATATTATTCCGCCTGTTGTGATAGCTGAGTCACTCTATATGATATTTGTGTGTTGTCAGACAAAAGAAGAGGTGGCGTCCACCCTGGAGGCCGTGCAGAACATCCAGACAACCTCTCAGGCCCTGCAGAAGTCTAAGGAGATCTACAATGCCAAAACTGTGGAGCAGGAGCGCCTCCGCAAAGAGGGGGCCACCCAGAGAGATGTGGACAAGGTGGGAGGTCACACTCGCACGTACACACACCCACGCAGTCATGGTATGGTAATAAGGCATGATGAAGTGCCTTAACACTCCCGTCTATACAGAAACTTTAACCCCAAAAGTTTCTCGCCTTCAGATGTGAAGTGGAGCTCGGTTTTCCTTTTTGATTTGTCAGTTGATGTGGGAAAACAGAACTCCATTGTGTGTAGCCTGTAAAGTGATGATAGCCATTTATCTGTCTGTTTATATTTTGCAGGCTGGAGTGAAAGCCAAAAAAGCCACAGAGACCTACAAGTCATATGTGGAGAAATATGCCACAGCGAAGTCAGAGTTTGAACAGAAGATGGCAGAAACTGCGCAGGTATTCTGACAACTTGTTTTCTCTCTTCTGTGTGGATGTGCTTTAATGAAATATGTGCTCACAAACTCTGTCTAGTGTCTGTCTCTGTGGTATGCAACACTTTCATTGTGTAATCCGTCAGTCCCCCGTGTGTGTGTGTGTCTGTGTGTGTGTGTGTGTGTGTGTGTGTGTTCCCTGTTTCGTGCCCTGTATCATCTCCAGATTGTGTTTTTTCCTCTGTAACGGAATCGTTGTGGAAAGCCCTGATTGGAGCCATCTGAAAGCCTGATTAGATAAACTCCAAATTAAAATCAGATCAACAGAGTTTGGCCTCCATATCCTCCTGTACCGCAGCAGCTCCGCCACCAGAAATGGTTCTAGTTAGCCTTAGTGTTTTTTTGTTTTCCCCTTAGAGAAAGCGGCATTGCAGCCCCGCTTCCTCGGGATCACAGTCTACGGCTCATCTCAAACGCAGCACATGTGGACATGAGTTATAAACACTGAACACATGTGCTCTCTGACATCACTGGGGCTCCTACATGTGTGTTCCCTTTGTCTGAATGTGTCTGTGGGTGGGTGGGTGTGTCTGTGTGTGAGCGTATGCTAGCTGTTATCGTGGTGAATGACAAAAGTTTTATTTGTGTGCATGTCTCTGTAGTGTAGATGCAGAGGTAAGTGGTCTTTATCTGCATGTTTGTGGTTAGATCTTCCTCTCCATCTTCACTTTGATTTTCCAGTTTATGATTATTTATACTCATTCTCCTTGGTTTACCCCAGAAGCCCAGAGTCAGACTTAAATGAAAGTAAATACTAGCATTTAAAGTTGTGATCTACACCATACTACTGCTCAAAGCCAAAATGAACCCCCGTCAATGTATCTCATGAGCAGAAACATCTTGTGGGAGAAACTATATGTGTGTGAGTGCGATAGACCACCCAAACAGACACACAGGAAGTGGCTGGGACAGAATGAGGAAGTGAAGTTGTCTAGGCTAAATTTTGTCCCTAACTTATTTTTGTTTTCATGCCTGTTTAATGACACTGACATCACGATGCAGATTTGTTGGCATGCAGTTGATTTCAAGTGATTTGTTGCATCGCCATGCCATAACTGCCCCTCACCCTGTGTTCCAGAAATTCCAAGACATTGAAGAGAACCACATTCTCCACATGAAGGAGATCATCCAGTCGTATTCGCAGTCCGTTGACGAAACACACATCCAAATCGGAGAGGTGAGTGTGTACACATGCACGCACATACATCCTCTCAAACATTCCTGTGGGTGGAGTAGGTGTCTTGTTGACCTGAGGCTCTGCTCATTGGGTTCACTGTATGTCATATCAATTAGTGTCGTCTTTGATCTCGCTAATCGTTTAACTGAGAACCAGGAAATGGTCCATTCAGCCTTTTATGCCAAGCAATTAAAAAGTGATCAAAACTCCCTCTCAGCGTATCTAAAACACCTCCAGAAGTCCAAACACTTGCCAAATACTGTGTCTGATAGTTAAAAACGCTGCACGGGCTTGTTTGTTTCAGGGAGTGTGTGTTTAGGTTTGAGAAAATGGCATCAAGTTCGATCAAGTCCAATTGTGAAGACTTTCAAACATTATTCACAATGTTATTAATCAGTATTTAATGTTAACCAGAGATTTCTTTTCATTTATTTATTCAGCAATCATACTTACCAGCACCACACAGAATAACTCAAGATTAACTACAATCTGCTGCTCTCCTCTCATTAATCTGAAGCTGCTCTCTGCTGATGCGGCTGCAGTTCTCTTATTACCCATAGAGGGTGACACAGCTCCACCAAGAGCATCCCAGTCCAGCCTGCAGCTCGTGCGGCAAGTTGGAAAGAATGTGGAGCGACAGGCTACCGCAGGTTATTCAGCCCCACTGTTCCTGCTTCTGAGCGGGAGATGGGCAGTGCTGCTGCCTGTTGCTGAGCCAAATTAAAATACTGCCTGAAGACAAGTGGTCAGCTTTTCCAAACCAGAAAAACCAAAGCAGTCTAAGAAATAGTGATGGGGTGATAAAAACTCTTCAAACCAGGTTGCGAGGGACCATGGGAATATTCTTATCACATATGGGAGAGGCGAGAGGGAGATGGAGAGAGAGGAAGGAGGGAGAGAGCAGGGCGAAGGAGGCTGGGGCCAGTTTTATCTCTGCAACATTGTGCTTAGTCACTGAGCCTACAGGCATTCATGCTGACAAACAAACACACAGACCGAATCATACATCTGCATATACTTGCATTTAAAATATAGAATATTGTGAGTGCTATTTTAGTTAGATGTTCTCACACACTATGAAACACACAGTGAAGACACACAGCTCTTATGCTGTGTTTTGGGAGTTGTTTTATTAACATTGCTGCATTTAACATTTAAGCCTTTATTTTCTTTGAACAAGAGACAGTTTGAATACTGACCTGTCTTAATAATATTTTTATACCCAAATTCATCTTTTAATGACATATGTTGAAAACCCACACACAGTAAAGTCAATTCACAAATGTATCAGATGTGCTCAGAAACTGTTGCATGGAGTAGAGAGAAGAATTGCAACACTAGAGAAAAGGAAAGTAAATAAAACCTACGCTTATGGTTTTCAGTGATTAAATATGATGTGATATGTGTGCTAAGAGACTGCAGATAAGTAAGTAAACAAGTGCATTACAGTTACCAAAGGAGGTCACTGAACTATCACTTACATTGACATTATAGTATACACTGACTCAATAAATCATATACTGTTCCTCTTAAATAGCTTAAATCCCTTTTAGCAGTGCATATTAGACAAAGTTGTTCTAGCTTTAAAGGAACACTTCACCTCCCAAATGACCATTTGTATATTAATTACTCACCCCGTGTTACATTGAATTTATGAAGACAACTTTTTCTCATATGCCTCTTGTAAAGGAAGAATCATCAAACTGAGGAAATTCTTAGCAGAACTATATCAAAACATCTGTTTACAAACTCTGACACAACTTGTACAGTATAATCCAAGCCTCATTTAACCAGTGATGTGCTCAGTACTTCCCAAACAGGCAGCTGTCTGACAGGGAACTGAGCTGAAAGTGAAACTCATCTCTGCTCTCTTCAAAGCCAGACTCTACTGACAAAAATAGTTATTTTACCTTTCTGAACACAGGAGCGGCTGGTCTACCACTGTCTCAATCAGTTACTTTTTTGTCTTATCATGTGGCTTTGTTGAATACAAACTAACCCTTTAAAAGACCAAAGTCATATCATATCATATGTAATATCTGTTATTGCCCCTACATGGTACAGAGAGGAAAACTATTTGCCCACTGTTGGAAAGAAAGTAGACAGCTGCAGTACTTCTAACTTGGCTGGTCATTTCTGGATAAGACTAGCAGTGTTTTTTGGTGGGAAGTTGCTGAGGGACAATGTCCTTGTGGCTGCATATGCAACTTCGAATGGATGGTCAAAGCAACTGCAAAGAGGCCTGCACATCTGGGCTAACACAGCATGAATCTGTGTGCGTGTCTGTTACACCCCCAGCAAAGCTTCCCGCTGGCAGGTGAAAAGGAACAACTTAGGACATGTGTATCTCTTTATCAGAGGAGACATGGCCGTCTACACTCTCACCAGGTCAACAGTGGAGTTAGTTGTGACTTTGACTGTTGTACAACAGAATTACTTTCTCAAGAGTGAAGTCCAGTGTTGGAGCTGCTGTCAGTTCAGGGGTATCAAACAACCAGAGACAAGTGATTGCAGGGGAGTGCAGTGCATGAAACCAAAGCAAAGGGGACCTGTAACCGAAGGTGTCACTAAAATCAAGACGTAATCATGTCAAACTTGCAAGTATTTTCAGACAAGACTCAGCCAGTATCAGCTCAGTGGGCATGAAGGGTAAGAGGGTTATAACGGATGAGAGGGAGACGTGTAGGAAAGTGCCAAAAAAATACACTTGAGAAACTCAAAAGTAATGTGTCTCTCCAGAAATCATGACCCAATTACTCAAGATAATCCACAGACTATGCTGTGAGCAGTTTCACTCAGGAACTATTTTCTCTCTACAAACTACACCTGCTCAACAAATCACTGCACAGAAGCAAGCGTGCATCTACTCACAGAAGAGAGACTTGTGCTTGTGACATCGCGAGATGTAAATGTGGGCTTTGGTAAACACCAATCGACATATTTCACCATTTTTTAATATTTTATTGACCAATCTACTAATTGATTACTCGAGAAAATAATCAACAGATTAATTGACGATCAAAATAATTGTTACTTGCAGCCCTAGTGTGGGTTGGTAGAAAGAAAATAGTTCCTACATGAAACTGCTCACAACAAGGTCTGTGGATTATCTTGAGTAACCAGGTCATGATTTCTGGAAAGAGACATTGCTGTTGAGTTTTTCAAATATTTTTGGCACTTTGAGCACCTCAAGCTGAGTGCCATCTAGTTCCATTATACTGGAGAGAAGGCAGACATCTCTACAGCCGATATCTCCAATACTGCAACTCATACCAACATAATCTAGATTGATAAATAGCACTACAGGTAATAAGAAAAATATGTATTTTTGATTTTGGGGTAAACTGTCCCTTTAAACCCACGTAAGGGCAGGTGTGTCTGTTAGGTTTGCGTGCTGTGTTTGTTTTTGTAAGTGAGCATGTGAGTGTGTAGGGATCCCTTGAAGGTAGATGCATGTTTCGAGCATGTGGTCGAGAGATGAGGGGGGTGTTTGTGTGTGTGCGCGTGTGTGTGTGCATGAGTGTGTGAGAGGCGAGTGGGGCACGCAGGTTGATGACATTGCTGCCCTCCGTCATGGCAGCAGCACCTGACAGATCGCGTGTGCTGCACTGAGCATACTTCCTCACCACGGCAGCCCCTCACCCACATCACCCTCCCTCCCCGACATCCTCTCCTGCCAGGGCACAGAAGGCTAATGCACTCCACCTCGCCACAGGGGCCCGGGGGGCAGACACATATGTGTGTGTTTGCGTGTGTGTTTGTTTGATAGTGGAGCCACTCTACGCTTACAGTATCACGCACATCTAAATGGTTTGGTGAGATGGCACAGTCAGCCACTGTTCTTCATCCCCATGCCTATACATCGCTTTCACTTCCCCCTCGGTGAACACACAAGCACACATGCACATCCAAAACAAACAAGCAAACAAACACTATCCTTCCTCTGATACTGCCCAAAGGGCTTCAGCAGACCACAGTGCCAACAACAATGATTCAACCTGACACAATAGAATCACAGTAAAGTACAGTACGTTTCCACAGGCCAATTACCCAAAAAAATGTTATAAATACCAACAAAAGGCAAAGCAGCACGAGTTACACTGAAGAACTAACAGCAACAGACTGCATCTGTCTCCCGTCCTAAAACAAACACTCAACACGTGATACTGATGCTTGCTTGTATGGTATGACATAACTGAAAACACAGAAGTCTAAAACAATCACTGAACAATACGTTTAACATTAGCTGACTGAACACTGACTTATCTGACTGCAATTCCCCCAACTACTACTACCCAACATTTTACACATATAATAAGTGAATATATATTGGTATGTACAATAAAAACTAGTGCAAGTGGGAAGACACTACCTGACAATAAATTAAAAGAGTTAATTGAAGTTACAAAGTTTTTTATTTTACTTTCACCTCACCAACATAGAAGTAAAATAAATGAGAATGTTTCATTCTTTAGTTGGCGTCGCAAACCACAATGTAATATTTAATATGTGTTGTTCCATCTTTGCGGGTGAGTTTGAATGTAGCTGCACTGCCAGTACTAGGATATGTTGTTAATCTCACTTGGTTGAACAACTCTATTTGTCGAGTACTGGCAGTCATTAAATGTTCTGTAAGAGAATTGGACCACAGTAAATGGCCCAAAATCAACCTTTTCATTAATTGATTGCAGAGAATATAAATAATGAATAAATCAAACAGTTCACTGTGAAAATTGTCAACACCAACACTGGATGAATCCAAAAATTCAGCAGTCTGCTGCAGTTTAACTTATTTTAACCATGTGCTTTCTCCAGTAACTCTCTTAAAGGGATCGTTTGGATTTTTTTTGAAGTGGGGTTGTATGAGGTACTTATCCATCGTCAGCGTATTACATAGAGTAGATGTTGGTCAGCACGCCCCCAGTTTGGGTAGGCAGACAGGAGTACTGACATGGAAGCTAAGCAGTGTGGTGCTGTGGATAGGGGCCAGCAACAAGTTTTTAGCCACCTGAACAAGTCCCACCTAAAAAAATCTATGTCAGTTTAAGAGTATACTGTATTTTTTGCCACGTTGACTTGTCGTCAGACAGCCCTTTCCAAAGGGGGAGCCATTAATGGCTTTAGTTTCCCATTTACGCTATTGTGGAAGCCACCAGACTCCATTCACAAAAAAGAGTAATTTTATCTTGCCGAATAAGAGAGCTGGTGGCCCACCACTGCCTCGATCAGTTAGTTTCTTTCTGTTATTGTGTGACTTTTAGTGAATCTTAACTAACCCTTTTAAACACCAAAGTCACTTAATAACACAAACAAACTAACTGATCGAGCCAGCGATAGACCAGCAGCTCCTGTCAGCAGTGATGTTAAATTACTGTTTTTCTCAATGCAGTCTGGCTTTAAAGAGAGCGATATAACAGATTCGGTGTCCCGTCTTTCAGTGTTACTGTCTGATAATAAGGTAAAGTGGTGAAAATATTCCAAATATTCCATACACCTAGGATGATATAATTATTATTATTTTTTTTGTTTGTTTGTTTTTTTTTTTTTTTTTTTTTTTAGGTTTTTAGGTGGCTCAAATCTATTTTGTTGCCCCCCCCCCCCCAAAGCTTAAAATTCCAAGTGCAGGCAACTGTCAGTAAATGTGATTTCTTGTTTTCGTTTTTTGTAGCTCCACAATGAATTTGTGAGGAACATTGAGAACACCTCAGTGGAGAGCTTAATTCACAAACTGGCCGAGAGCAAAGGAACCGGCAAGGAGAGACCAGGTAAGCCATCATGTTTGTTCTACTGATTAATGTTTTTCAGTGTCTGTGTTGTGCGTAAATAAATGAATGGTCCGAGGAGCGGGCCTTCTGCCTGTTCCTGCCATGTGGGGAGGGTAGGGGTGTATAGAGAGGGGCAATTAGAACTAAGAGAGGGCCATCAGAGTCAATCATAGTAATCTGCTGTAAAGGTAGGCAGGCTTGGCATTCCAGTAAGCATGTGACACACAGGGGGCTTTGCTGTGCTCGCAGACTAAGCAGGCAGAACCAACCTTTTCAGGAGGTCAGAGCTCAACAATGACTCTTGTGTAAACTTTGCCATGCCACAATAATCAAGGGAATACTCCTCAGACTCCTTCGGCTCTACCCCCTTACCTCCCTCTTTTTCACACACACATACACACACAGCTCATTCATTGATAGTTAGTCTTGCTGTTATTGTAGATGCTCTGAAGCTTCACTTTTTATACTGTTGACTATTTTACTTTTACTGTTATTTATTACTGTGTACAATCTAATGCATGTCTGAACAGTTCAAAGCTCCGTACTACATATCCAATTACTTTACCAGTCCCTGTACTTGTACTACATTACGTCAGGTCACAGACACAAAGGGTTCACCTCCGCTGTGTTTGTGTGTACACAAATGGTGATCCCTGTGTCCAGACGCTGCGTCCGAGGAGTGGTGGCCTTCATTTGTTTGGACAGCAGAATTAATTGAGGCTAAAAAAACGGTCAGAAAATTCCTCTTGTATCAAGCTGTTCATTAGGGATTGCGCAGCAGCCCCGGCCCTGTCAGAAAAATAACCTGTCTGTCCCCTGATTAAATAGCTGAACGGATGGCCGGTCCAGTGCCTTTAGAGAGAGAGAGGTTGAATAAACTTTCTATTGCGGAAACAATCCCAAAGTGACACGCTGCGAGGCAGGGGGGTTCGGAGTGTTCAACGATATCCAGCTGAGCTGTCAACTGGCGGTGGGCCAGACACGCAAACCCCCCTCCGCCCCTCTCCCACTCCCAGTGCCATGTGAAGCATATGCAATTTAAAAAACCATTCTCCGCTCATGCGTGACTGCATGCTTCCCTCACAGAGAGTAGAAAGAAAAGAAACATCTTCCCCTGTATAAACAAAGTCGTCTGTCTGTTTAGGAGATGTTTAAACAGTTCCTAATGTCTGCCCAGATTTAGGTAATATTCATGTGTCTGGTGTTTAGACTTTTTTTGCAGTTGGTGTGCATAAATATTGTCAGATGCAATCGCAGGATGCTTGCGGCAAAGAGTTCATGCTCTGCCTGGGCCTTACGTAGATCCACAGCATTTGTTAAACATCCCAGAGCTCGAATAAAAGAACGCAATGTGTAATTTTCCAGTAATTTCCCCCTTTCTGGGTCCTTTTTCATTACTTTTGTTTGACAATATCTACATCTGATGCATTTCATGAAAGATGATGTCAAATGAGATAATGATCATGAGCTTCCTCTCCAGGAAAAGACACACCTCACGAGTTAAAATATTCTCACCTGTTTTATTTCAGCGCAGTGACCGAATGGGGACGATGACATTACCGTCTCTCTCACTTCCTCCCATGAGAGAAAGTTCTTGAATGAGCATGCCAATTTTGTTTTGATTGGCAGGAAACTCTCTTCTCTCACACACACACACACACAAACAGTCGTTCGTGCCGTCGCTGTGTATTCGCCGGCGGTGAAGAGGCCTGATATTGCACAGTAGAGTAGATCGGTCATTGGTGTACTTTATCCACTTCACTTGGCGTGATGCATGCCTCTCGTGACTCGCCGCTTCCCTGCGCTTCACTCAGCGTTGCACACGCCAAACAATGCGTCAATTCTGCTCGCGACTGGCATCCTCTGGGGAGAGCGCGTTGGACTGCTGCTACTGTATACATTCTGAGTTAAAATATCATTAGCTTTGTTGTTTTCAGGTCAAGGCATGTTAGTGTATCGGAAATATTGCCAGAGGGTCCTGCCCCATCTCTCTCTCCCTGCTCATCTTGCAAGCTATTAAGCTTTCTAGTTATATGCAGTGTATCTGTGTCTATCTGGTCTAAGAGCAGACTGCATGTCTTCCAGGTCATCACTTTTAGGAGAAGCAGTGGTGTAAGAATGCAAGAATAAGTGTGAATAAGCGTGTCTTTATACCTACATAGTGAAACATATGGATTATATAGACTAAATGATATCAGTTTGTTTCATTATGTAGCTGAGGTGTCACTCTTTCTAATACAGAACAACATCACACAACACCAAGAACCCAGCCTCCCAGATTTCTCTGATTGACGTGCACACTCATTGCATGCCCTGCCTCTGGTTTTCCTTCAGCCTTCAGTGTGTGTGTGTTTGTGTGAGCATGTGTACGTTGAAGCACCGTCCCTTTGAAAAGCTCCCATAAATGTTTCCGGAGGCACACTTGAAGCATGACAATCCAAGTGCAGGGCCTCGGAGGTAAATGTGTATAATTGATGAGCATTAAATTAAGTGTAAACTCTGTTGTTTTTCGCTCTTTTCTCATCATTTGAATGATGGATCTAAATAACCAAAAGCAATGTTATTTTTTGCGAAGATACATCCACGGCTGGTTGTGCTCAGAATGATACTGTGCCTGTCGGCTGGAAAAGATACGACAATTTGTTAGTTCAATCTATTGATCAAGGTTGTCATGTCTCAGTGTCTCTGTGTGTTTGTGTGTGCTTGATTATGCTTGTTTGTTTCATACATGGTGTGATCTTTTTTTCTGGCTTTTTTTTTTTTTTGCATGCCAGAGAGAGAAGGGCATCTCTTAAGCCCGAGAGCACATTTGTGCCGTGTGGCTTTAAACACTTCACTGCATGTGATCTCGGACTTGTTTGTCTTATTGTAATAGGGTTAGTGACTTTGCGTGTCCAGTGTGGGAGGTTTAGTTTCATCTTAGTTAAGTCTTCATACCTGCTGTTTGCTCTGAGCCCCGAGGCTCCCGGCGGTGTATAGAACTGGTTTATAATTATGGTAGTGTTTTTAAAAAAATATATTGATTTTTCAATATGTATCGATTCTGAATATTTGAACCTGTGTCAATATTAATTTTCCACTGCATCGATTATTGTAATTATTCCAATTCTTTTTACAGATTTTCTAGAATTATTCAATAGTCAGTGCAGCACAATCATTATGAAATGGAACAAAACATATCTAATTATTCATCCCCTTACTCACGCCCCACTCAGCTCAGATCATGAAGCACATATAGACAAACCAGAAGAAAAAAAAAGTAATGATAAATAAAAACAAAATGAATAAAAAAAAATTTAAAGAATACTAGTAAATAATAACATTTACCAACAACAGGAGAAATGCAATCCTCTGCCATGTCTGGTGCAGTGTTTAATATACTCCCTGGTCCCTAGAACTCCCTAGAACTTTTTTTTATCGAGCCCATGAGAGAGAACCTGGGTTTCTCAAGTTTTATATTGTATAGAACCTCCTTAATCCAAGGATAATGTGTAGGGGGTGAAAAGTACTTCCCTTTGAGTAGAATTAAACATCTGGCCTGTAAGGTTTTGAAGGCTAGGGTACAGTGCGTTGCAACAGAGAGGCTGGCATCAGGTGGAGCGCCAAAGATGATGATAAAGAGTTAGGGTTAATGACCACATTATGAATTTGGCTTGTAGTTTCAAATATGTTCAACCAAAATGTTATTAAATTGGGACAAGACCAAAACATGTGGATGAGACAGGGGATTGTTTGCACCGATTGCAGGCACCACTGTAGTTAGGATATATTTTGGCCAGCCTGGCATTAGTATATTGCTCTCTGTCGGATTTTACACTGATTTAACCCGTTATAGGCACATATGTTTTTGTTAATGTTTACTGCAGTCATTCTGCTGTTGTCTGCTACTGACTTGGAAAAGAAAAGTCGTTGTCATGTCGTAACCTTGTTATATTAATCATTTAATGCACATTAATTGTTTGCCTTAAATGTCAGTTTTTCACAGCGGTAAAGAAAATGGTCTCAAATACTGATATTTTCAAAGGTATTGAATCAAAGTTAGAAATCTCAGAATCATGATAGTTATGTCCCAGGTGGGGTTTTGTATGTGTCTCTGTGAGGACAACTCTGTGCTGTAGAGAAGTGCTTTGCGTCCCCAGAAGCGAGTGTCACATCTCTGTGAGGGCCACCAGACACACAGTTGACTCTGCTATTGACCCTGTCTGCCCTCTGGGACCAGCCCTCGCCCTGTTTGTATACACACTCTGTATGGCACGGCAGACTGCATGTTGTGTGTTTCCCAAAGTGTGTTTGTGGTGTGTGTATCTGTGTGTGTGATTATTGCGTGATGTACATTCACAGCATTCACAGCAGTGGGTCATTGACCCTCTCCGTGCCAAATGAACCTAAAAGATTTTTTTTGTCTCATTAGGACCCATTGAGTTTGAGGAGTGCAATGCAGCTATTGCTACTGAAGGTAAGTTCACAAAATTAAAGATATTTGATTTTAAAAAATACACTGCAAGTTTGATTTAACAAAAAAACTGAATCTTTAAAACAAGTTAAAACTTATATTTCAGATACTTGGATCAAGAGCAGATTTAATTTTTAATCCATGGTTGAAAAATGCTTTGTTTTTGTATTAAGGTGCCAAACCGAGAAAGAGAAAACCATTTGGCATCCCAGGTCGCAGGAAAGACAAAGACACAGACTCCACGTGAGTGAAAACTTGTGTATTTTTTGTCCACCAACACAATTTATGATATTTTTTCCGTCCTGTAAAATTTGTTAAGACTTTCTCATCATGATGTGACTATTTTGTCTTTCAGGGAGTCGACAGAAGTGGAAGCAGCTGTGAGTATAAGTCTCACCAAAACAAATGGTTATTCTTTCACTGCGTTGACACATCAGCTGATATTTCAGCTTTGTGTCTTATTTTGATTTTAAACAGGAGGAGGTGAAATAGATCCTTGCTTATTACATTCTCTGACGCACTCTCTCTCTCTGTTCCCTCCCTCCTGTTTGTTTTATAGATTTTCTCATTCATTCATTCATTCATCCATTCATTTCTCTCTGTTTTTGCTTGTAGAACACTGCCAATGGTGCTCCCCCTGGATACTATGGGGCCATAGACATCCAGAATGCTGTAAGCAAGCTAATACACACACACACACACACACACACACACACACACACACACACACACACACACACACACACACACAAATAAATATTCATATCTAGTCGGCTTTTTTTTTTTAAATCACATTAAGAAAATTCATTTTATGAATATACAGAAATGAAAAAAAAAAATTATAATAATTAAAAATCATTATATAATATTACATGTGCCTTAGAAGCAAAATGCCATAAATAATAAAGGAACTTTGTATCTTTTGATAAACTACACAATGTACTGGTTGATGCACTGGTTAACTTTGATGGCAATAAGAAAGATTTAGATCAAAATTTAAAAAAAAAAAAAAAAAACTTCCAAAAACTTTTTAGACTAAGTTAAAAAGATCTGACTTTGTCAAAATTGTGTCAGGAGTGTCAGGAGTAAAATTAATATGTTAAGAAAAAAAATGGTTGAACCATAACAGGTACTACTAAAGGGTTGATTTAATTGTCCTTTTCTGAATTGTGTAATATTACGCATGTTGACTAAATTACCGCAGTTTGAAAGAGTTTCTTGCCTAAACTTTAAATGACAATATCAGTTTAAATAATTTTGAGTTTAGCTATCTTTCTCTTGTTTCCTTCAGTTCTGAACTGTACAGTCTTATTTCTGTAGGCAGGGTTGCTGCTCTCAGTGTGTTTGTCCTTAGCTGATGTGTTAAATGTTAATTGTAAAGAAAATATTTTAAACAAAAAGGTGTGCAAAATTGTAAGAGTTGATAATACAATTGTTATTTGGCTGCTTTGAAATTTATTCATAAAAAAAATGGACATTCAATACATTTATTTTAAAAAAGAAGTTTGTGTTAATCAAACAGCGCAGCAAAGTATGATTTTAAAAATGATTTCTGTTTGTATTTTGTAGAACATTCCCCAAGTTGATGCCGAGGGCTTCTGTATCAGACCGGAAGCAAATGAAAACGATATCCTTTTCATTTGTCTTGATGCTGCTCACACTCTGATGCTCAGTCCAGCTAATAACACATCAAGGATCTATTACTATTTTTGTTACTGCTCACACCCGTCAGTGCCTGCAGCCTGAGGCCAGGGCTAAATAAAAATGAACTGTACATGATCTCTCTCTTTCTTTTTTCGTTCTGTTATCATTGTCTCCTTAACTCTTTTTTGCTTACATGCCAAAGAGAATTCCTTCTATTCGTCCAGCGACTCAGAGGATGAAGATGAGCCCAGGAAGTTCCACGTAGAAATCAAGCCCGTTAAGCCAAACAATGGCACGCATCAGAACCAAGCCACCATCGACGAGCTTAAAGCTTCCATTGGAAACATCATCCTGTCACCAACGACTTCGGTAAGTCTTCACAACAAACTAAACGCACACAAATACTGAAAATCCTAAACACAAACCTGTTGCTGTCCTGCTCTGCTGCAGCAGGAGTCTGCTCTGCCTCTGCAACACTAGAGGGCAACAGGAGAATATCTAACCTCTGGTAGGGAACATTTAACCGTGCTGTTGTAGATGCTGTTAGTCTCTCTTTTCTGGAGCTTATTTAATTTACATTGGAAAGGCGTGTGAATTATATTTAATTTATTTCACACACTGTATTGGCTGCTGGTTCACTGAGGTTCCTGTTTGCACACATTTCATGGTTTGTCTTTACTTTGAAACCAGTTTTATGTCAAACAACCTTGGGATAATTTTTCTTTTTTTTAAGAAAAAAATATCAAGAACTCAAAAACAATAATTTCTGAGTTAAGAAGTTGATGTTGTTGGCCTTTACTGCAGACTCACACACATGCACACTGCCCTCCTTGTAGCCACTTTAGGGAATGCTTTGCGCCAATGCCCGGCAGACTATACACACACACACACACACACACACACGCACTCACTCACGCACACAGCACAGTCTGATCCGTGACCTCAGTCATGGAGCCCTTCATTCAGCTCCTTCTTCCTCACCATCACTCAATCTCTGAATCACTCTCTGCTGCTCTATGAAAATAGCCGCTGCCATTAAAATTTAAAACCACTACTGCTTGTGTGCAAACATGCACCGTGTGTGCACTGAGCTGTTGTTGTTGTTAATGTTGTTGTGGAGCGGCTGAAAGGGCACGCTCAGTGTTGCAAAGGGGGTCTAGTGGGTTTCACCCGCCGCACTCCCGGGCTGCACATTAAACGAATGTCACGGCATCTTTTTCGCAGCTCCAGCTCTCTCTCTCAGCCTCTCCCTCCGCTCTGACCACTGTTCCACCTCCCTGTTTGTGTTGTACCTCACTCTTTTTTCCTCCTTTCTTTGTTTGCTTTCACTCTTTTGGTTTTATTGGAGCCCACTTGTTCTAGACAGGACTCTGTTGTGGTTATTTATGAATACTTTATGGGGTTAGTTGCCGAGTTTTTACAAATGTTTTTCTTGTTTTTTTTTTTCATCGTCTTTTTTTCCACCCTCAGAATAACTGATAAATATAAGTAACAAGTTTATAGAGGATGTTTTTTTAGGATTTTTTTTTTCCTTGTTAATGTAACACAATTCAGGAGGAACAATGTTCTCTTTTAAACCTTTGACTTTGTTCATTGCAGTTTGGTTTTGGTTGTTGTCGAGACTCAAACCCACAATTACTTTCTCATCCTAAAAGTACAACAAAAAAAACACAGACCGCTGTTTCTCTGATTTGCATTTAAATACCAGAATAGTCATTAGATTATATTTGCCTTCCTCTCTGTCTGCTCAGATTTCTGTTTCGCACCCTTTTCATTATTTCATATTTACCGAAAAGTTCTGGATAAAAGTTAAAACATACATCCGACGTGATGACGAACGTTGCATCATCTGGTGTGAATTATTGAGAGATTTTTCTTCTCTTTTTTTTTCCTCAGTGCTCATTTTTCTGTCTTTTTCATTTCTCCTCCTGTTTGGTTCCCCCTCTGCGGTGTTCCTTTTATTGAAATAGCAATGGAAGTCGTGTGTGTGTGGCCAGCAAGAGCCGTAATTGAACCCATTTGCCGCTTAGCGCCTGTGGGACTAAACCCTGGCCTCACAGCTCTACGGTGGTTAAACGCTTTTGCTATGTTCCTTAAACCCCATTTTGTTTCTTTTTCTCCCCTCCTCCCTTGACACCAACCCCCCCAATCCCCCACCCACCCACCTCCACCTCCACCTCCACCACCACCACCTTTCTCCTTGTGCGAATAAATTCTTTATTGAAACTGATGCTCTAAGTTTCCATCGGGTTGGTGACCCTTAAGAGCAAATCTTGCATATCTTGTGTTACTCAGCATGACACGGCACATTTATGTCCAGAAAAAAAGGCCGTGTAAAGGAAGTCGGTGAAGTGTTAGGATCACGCTCTCTGTTGTCCCTGACTGATCGTTGTATGGGCTTAGATGCTCGGTTTTGCGCTGCTGAATATTTCACCCTAGGTTTAACGTCTGGTATGTGTGAGTTGAGAGTAGCCCAGTGATTTACTGACTTTAACTCTGAAGTGGAAAATTCCCTTTGCCACTGGGAATAATTAATAATAGTTTTTTTCACTATTTTCATTGTGTTTTATATATTAGAAATCTTGTTGTTACACAAACACACTCAAAGGCTTAAGGTTTCAGACTATTTGACATATAAAAAGGAGTCCAAGTCTGAGCTTCCAAAAGTTGCACACTGTGTAACAAAGCAGTGAAAAACATGATGACCTTTAAAATACTTTAATTCACTTTGTTAAAAACATCTGTTTTGTGTCTCCTCTGTGAAGTTTGATCATTTATATCGTGTCATTTTTGTCCGATTTTTTTTTTTCCTAACAAATTGAGTAAATTTCTGGCAAGTAACACTCTTGAAATTCGTGGTGGGTTGCACGCGTCCTTGATTAATTAATGTCTGTTTTTGTTTTCAGGGACAGATGCGGAGGAACCAGTCCAGTGAGTATTTTCTCTGTCTGACCTCTCTGTATCTGCGTGTTGCTGGATGACTGTGAAGGGGGTCGACTGTCCAACTTCTCAGCTACATTTTTCTTGGCCCGAGTTGTTTTTAAAGAGGTTGTCTTTAAAAAGGAAAATCCAGAAACTTAGCCAAAGCCAACATATCCCGAGAAAAAGTAAATAACTGTACTTTTCTGTAAATGTGAGCTTGAGGGATATTTCCCTCCCATGGTACAAATAAGATTAATTGCTTAATTGGCTGTTTATATTTGGACATGTCAGAAATTATCTTTTCCATTCTGCAAACTGGCGCAGTTTGTAGAAAGTTTGTGTTTGAGAAAGTGCTTGAGAAATGCTTTAAGAATAGTTATAGGTCATGTATCATGCTTCATGAGGTATTAATGCAGATTTAAAACAGCATTGAATATTAATCCAGAAAATCTTTTTTTAATGAGTCAAAAGTAGGACTGTCAAATTAATAATTTTTTTAATCGAGATTAATCGCTGAATTTCAACAGTTAAACGTGACAAAATCGCATTTTTAATCGCACGTTTAAAATGCCATTATTTTTGCATTTCAAAACAGTTTCGAAGTCCACATTAGCATAGTAAAGCAATTCTTACCAGAGTGTCTTGACTGGGAATCAAATGAATGCAAAGAAATTTACTTTGCACTTTTTAGGAGTTCTGGTTCAGTTGCTTTCTCTGATTCATACAGGTCCTGTACATGTCATGTGAAACTATTGTTCCCTGTAGCAGTAAGGTATATGACTGGTCACAACATGCCAACGTGAGGATGTCCCTCAGACCAGAGTCTTCCACAGTGTTGACTGGTCTGCAGTCAGTCAATTGTAGCACGCACTGTCATTCTTCAATTTAGTTTCATTCTAACATCTATGAAGATTCGCACACTCCAAAATACTGCTTTGCCAGCCTTGGTGTTGCGGTTGTCCGCAGACGTCAGTCTGATTAGCTGCACCTGTCAACTTGTAGATGGTAGCTCAAACTCGAAGCACTTCAGTGATATTTTAATTCTATTTGACACAAGGTGCATATTACCTTTGACTTGTCAGCTGAGCCATGTTTTAAAGTGAAAGGAGCCCTTCAGAAGCGTAGCGGTGTCGTTATTTTCCATCTCTGCTGCAGCAGGAAATAGGAAGCTGCTGCGGCAGAGTGACTGCAAGTAAGGGTGCGTCGAAGAGACAAACTAGCAGCACATGATTAATGATATTACAACAAATAAGGTGTTGTGCTTAGACCATTATTGCATCGCAACTGATGCATTAACGCTGACAGCCCTAGTTAAAAGTTTAAGTGTTCTTTTCAAAAGATGCTCTCACATACTTTGTTTGTACATAACTGAATGGTGAAAATGTTCATATTGTGCAGCTAAAACACTGATAGACATCAATTTACACGAGGTATTGCACTGATAGATGTATACTCTACGTACACTTAGGGTTCACAGGAGTACCTACATTAAGCTCTAAGGCTCAGGGCCGTGGTGAGTATGTTTTCACTACAGCAGTTAGCCTACAACCCTGCCCTCCCCTCACACAGCCTTCATCTCTGTCCCCTCATCGGAGCCTTTTTACACAGCCAGCTGACACACGCTAACACCACTGACACTGCGTTCTCTTGCTGCAAACTTTTGGTTCATTTTTAAGAATTGCCATACATATATGGTTTTATATTTGGGTCCTCTCAGTTGTCTCCTCTTACCTCTGGTGCTTAGGTGCTGCTTCAGGTTGCTTAAATGGATCTTTGCAATGCATTGTAACACTTTAGAATGGGGCACAAAATAACAAAAGCCATGCCTGATTTTATTTTTTTATTTCAAAATCACTCCCCTGTTTTAAAGTGTTACCATCACATTTAAAAAAACTGTTTAAGATGTAGTATTTGGGTAAGATTTTAAGGTTTTACTGTGCAAGGCAGAAATAAGAAAAATATTGTATCCAACCTTAATCTTACTGCAAATATACTTCTATGACTTTTTATGGCACATGCTGATTCTCATTTGTTCAGTCAAAACTTCCATTTATATTTCTGGTTTAAGGTGTGATGTAGTTAAAATATGATTTTTTGCAAATGCCTTTGAATATTTGCTGGTGAAAACCTCTTGTGTTGGGTTTTTATTTAATTTTTTTATTGCTGGTAAAGTGAATTTGCTGTCATCGCTCTGTGCAGGTCTCAAGGTCTTCCTTTAATGTTTGTTTTTCTCTCTCTGCAGGTGATGAGCTGGCAAAACCCAGAGTGCCAACATCATATGAGTATGTATAAAAATGCTCATGACTGCCACTGTTTTCATCATGTTTACAGTATCTTTGCCATTCAAATTGTCTGTTTTGTGTGTGTTAGTGCCTGTTTTTACTCAAATTGTTCTTTGCTTGAAATGTTACTTTAAGTTTGGCTCCACTTTCATTCTCTCCTCTGGCAGATTGACCAACAATGACCTTCTGTCTCTGGATCCATTCAGCCCAACCCTTGCAGCAGGCTCCTCTTCCTCTATGTCATCAACAACAGGTAATCCCTAAAGCCTCATTTTATCTTGATTCCTGTGCACATATAATTATACACAACGTAAGATTTCATGTTAACTCTTTTTATTATACAGTATTCCTCAACAAAATGTGTAGCACCAGTAAGACTGGAGGTATACTAGAACTTCCAGCCTGATAGAACTGCATTTGCATGATGTAAGTAATAAACATAGCGTGAAATCAAGCACGTCATGACATAAGCGAGTAAGTTTGTCACACTGCCCCTACCATTTATGTGCATATTGCATCTTGCGGATGCGTAGTGTTAATTTCTGAGGACATGAACAGGCAACGTCCAAACAGGCACAGGAAATGCAAGGCAGTCATCGTGGAAATGCAAACACATAGTTAAAAGCAGTAAAGTTTTAATCCTTATCATTTCGGTCCTTGTTGATGTGGAGACACCTGTGGTTATTCGTGGTTACAGTAAATGCAGCTTTGTTGAGCAGGTACTTTGTCAGAAATACAGCAGAGGAACAACTGGTATATTTTTTTATGGTGCTGCCAAAACAACTTACATTGTTTTGATTAAGTCTATCAAGACGGCTTCACTGTTTTGCCAGTTGAACGCTTTTAATGTGAAGCATCAGCAGCAGGAAATGTTGGGTTTGCATTAGCAGTAACTTAACACAGTGTAAAGAGAGTTAACAGTGAGGCTGAAATTACATGCATACATCATCAAAGGTTAATCCCTTGTGTTTAGGTAGGCAGTCTGAATGATTTGCGGGAATGGCGGACTCCGCCACTACCAATAAAAAGCTCCTTTAGAGAGAGATAATTAAAAAATATAAATAAATTGAATGGCTATTACAGAAAAAATGTGCAGATCATAGATAATATTGAAAATGGAATTTGATTTCATGAAAATTTAAAGGATTGTTACTGTAAGGAGCAACCACACAACATTTTTTCTGGTTTTTACTCACTCAGTTGAGCCAGCGATCCAGTCCTTTTTGTTCTGTCCATTTCTTTATCTCATCTTCTCTCTATGCACTATGTAGTCTCCTGTTCCTGTTTTTTTTTTTTTTTTAACGACTCTGTTGGAAGCCTCTCCCCTCAGGCCAGCCTCAGATGGAGGAACTGACCCTTGAGGTCAACAGAATATTCAACATTAAAGAATTAGAATGGCAGCTTTTTCTATTCCAGTTTGTCCTTTCAATCATTTTCTAATCTTGTAGTCCTGTTTCATAAATCTTCTTAAAGTCTGTACAGTAATACTTTTCTACGAGACATGTGAGTGTTTGTTTTACTTTACTTTGAGTGTTGATAGAGTAATTCTCATGGCTTTACGTGCATGACATCAGTGTTTAAACAGAGTGACATTAGCGCTGACCCATTGCCTAGGCTAAGCATAATCCACAGTTAATTGGCACCTAGTTGAGGTCACAGGGTCGGCTATAAAGCCCACTGGCACGTATGTTGTCAAACAGTGTCTCGTTACTGTCAAAGGTCTCGGCTTAGAAGTCAAAAGAGCATCGTGAAGTGCCCTGATTAAGATATGGTGATGGGAATTAACTCCCCGCTTATAGCCTGTTAAATCTCTCTGTGTACAGTGTAGCAGTGTTACCAGCTGCGAATGCACACATGACACATTAAACAAGTCTGTGAGGTATTAAAATGATTAAACTTACACTGAATGAGGCGGAGATTGTAACAATGTGTGGATGTTTTAATTTATTGTCATATGTTGTATTAATTGATTTGTTTTGTACATTTATATCTGTTTTACATATTGTTTTTTTACTTCGTTTGTATTCATTATAATGTCATTGCCTGAGTTTAAATTACTTAATGTTTTATTGTTTTATTATACATTTATTTATTTGAACTTTTCTTGTTAGACCTTGCCTCTGTCATCCTTTTTATCCCTCCATCTCCATCTTCTCTGATGAATGACTCCGATGTCTTTCTGCCAGAGGCATCAGGTAAAATTTGTGTGAGCCAGACAGTGATTTCAGTGGAAACCCCTTTTGAAGAACTCACCAATTACTGTTTTGCAGAGAATTTGTTAGATTTTTGTTTCTCTTTATGTTAACCTTGGAGTATTATTTACTTTAGAATGCATGTGAACATGTGAGAGTCAGACTGACCTCTACCTAAATTATTAGGGTGTGCGCCCTTATGTGTGTTTAAAATCACTTTGCACATTTATTGCTATTGATACATTTAAGTTCAAGTATGCATAATATTCCTGTAAAGATAGACACCGTAACTGTGATAACATAAAATATGTGGTAATTACAGCACCTTGAGTAATAGTCCCTAACTTTTTTATTAATGTGTATATGAGTTAAATTCTGCCAAACTACTTCCAGCAGTAATATTACAAAGCTTAGATAGATTGTAACCACTGATGCCTTTAGCTACAAAACATGACCCATACTGTGTGTGAAACAATCAAAAGGGCTAAACTACATATAGTAAACACTTAACAGTAAACGACTATAACTCAGTACCACAGGGATGTTTCATATTTGGCTGAATGTCAGTTGGCAGATTTTGTCAGTTGTAAAAGGTCTGGCAATCAGTAGTGCAGGTGAAGTGCATCAACATAGACAAACACCAATCCCAAATTAAAACAAACACATAGTCAAATGATAAATATAATGCAGTCTATATACCAGAGGCTTAGACTCGAGTCACATGGCTTGGACTCAAGTCAAACTTGAGTCAAAACTTTGATGACTTAAGACTCAACTTGACAAAATCAAAAAGGACTTGCAACTTGACTCTGACTTTAATATCAGTGACTCATGACTTCATTTGGACTTGAGCCTTTTGACTTGAAATATGTGATACCTTCCCCCCCAAGTCCAAAGCTTAAAAAGTATGTTATTTAAAAAGTGCGCCACGAGTAAGTTCATTTCCATTCATTTTCCTAACATTAATGCTGTTCATTCCCAGCAAGTCGACACTTAATTCCCCAGATCGACGTGGTTTGAACCAATTTGACAGCATCCAGTCATGTTGCAGGAGAGAACTAACTAAAAAAGGATGCCAAAGATAAATTTATTTACATAAAAAACTGTGCAGTGATAAACAAAAAACAAATTGCAGTATGCTAAATGTGCAAGTCGAAAATTACAGACAGAGACGCTATAATGTCCAACTTGTTTTTATAAATTAGCATAGATTGAAGCATTTGTGATTTTTGTAAATTTAATATATTAATGCTGTGTTAATGAAAAACAACCAAATTGCATTTGGTGAGGAGCACTTAACAAATTGTTTAGGACTTGAAACTCAAAGTTCAGGACTTGGGACTTGTTTGTCTTGACTTGGGACGTGACTTGAGACTTAAGTACAAGGACTTAAGCCCCATTTATACTCCCTTGACATACGAAAAAAGATACGTCCATTTCAAACATTGTAAAAGTCACCACCCTTATACTTCATGAGTGCTTTATGGATTTAGTAAACAAGTTTAGTTATTTAAGATCAATACTAAGACATGATACCACTATGTGATAGGTCAAGCCAGCAGATTAGGTACGTGTGTTTTTGACCACAGCCAAAAGCAACCATACTACTGTTCTGGCAACCAGTATACATACCAGTATCCAACAGACAGGCATTCTGATCCAACAAATACTGGCAGAGAGTACATTTTTTTATATGTTCAAGGGAGAAGCAGCAAAGCATTTGTGTCTCGACACAGTGATAATAAGTTGCTGCCAACTGTTCAGGGGTCACTGGTAATTTGCTTGTTGTACTAAATGTCTGACTAGTTTACCTTTTATACTTTGCATTTGTCATTTGTATCGCCTCTGTCAATCACATCACCCCCTTCAGCCGACACGGTGATGCAACGGGAGCGCTCTCCTCCCCTGGCAGAGAGCCAACAATCCAAAGATGTCTCCTCATTCTCCTCGTCCACATCCTCTCCCTGGGACTCACCAGAAAACCCTTTCCAAGCACTCAAGCCCGTACCAGCGAGGGCCCAGAGCGCCCCCATCACCCTGCCGACCGAGCCAATTGACCCCATCAAAAGCCCGGCTGCCGCCAGCCCTCCAAAGAGCGTCGACGCCTTTTCCTCCGTGTCCTGGTCCCAGAGCCAGTGGATCGCCTTCAGTGATAATTTCGTTCCAGCTCGCCGTCAAGGCTCAGGGTCATCTGTGAAGGAGCCCCAGAGGCCTCCGTCAGGCTCTGGCAGGTCAAGTCGCTTCCTCTCTGACGAGTCTGCTGATGCCTACTGCAAAGCGCCAGGCAGCAGAGAAGACGGCAACCCCTGTTTCTCTGATGTCTTCTCTGGGATTACAGATAGGCCAATGGCAGCAGCTCCATCAAGTAAACTATTCAATGGTAACAATTTAACTGATGCTAGAGACGTGTCTTTTGCCTGAGGTTTGGAGTTTTACTTTTGTTTTATTTTAACTAAGTTCTCGTGTTGTGCATTTGTTTCATGGTTCTTTATTTTAGTAATTTTTTGTTGTTTTTTCATTGTTTTATTTTACGGACATGCTTATCTAACGCACTGACTGGTTTGCAACATGTTTGTCTTTGAGTTTCGTTTTGTGAAATTAATTTTAGAATGTGTTTTACTTGTTTCCTGTAATGATTTGTAAACATGTTTTGCTGTTATGTTTTAGAGGTCTTAATGCATGATGGTTTTGCATCTACTTGAATGACACACATTGCGCACATGACTGTTTGTAGCTTATTCCCCTGCTGTTTAATGGTCACTAACTAGTTAACCTCACATGTGTTTTTCTGTATAGTGCCAGTACCAAACAGACCGACAACCCCACTGACAGCTGGAACCCTGGTGCCCCCACCACGACCCTCCTCCAGGCCCAAACTCCCCACTGGAAAACTTACAGGAATCAATGAGATTGTGAGTAATTACAACAGTATGTGCAACACAGCATTGATTGCTGTTAACATAACATTCCAATGTTGCACTACCATCCTATATATGGCTTCTTTCACTCAGGTTCGACCGTTCAGCCCACCCAAGACATCTAATGCCAGCCCTCCTCCTGCCGCACCACTTGCCCGGGCAGAGAGCTCCTCCTCCTTGTCCTCGAATGCCTCACTCAGTGCTGGCAACACACCCACTGTTGGTGAGCTTCCTCCCCGTGTAGAGCTACTCCCTTTTCTTGGCACTCCTTTTCTTCAGCTTCTCACCTACCTGCCACATACCTGTTTGTCTCTGCAACACGATGTGCTGTTTTCCTCTCCTCTCACTCCTTCCTTCCTTGACTGCTCTCCTTACAGGAGCTGAGCACACCTTTGCTCTCCCCCTCTCCTCCCCAGAGCCAGAGCTGCTCTCCCTCTCTCCTTTCTTTCTACTAAGCCAGAGTGAGTCTCCCTTTCCGAACTCTTGTTTCCCCAAGAGAAACTCCTTTCTGTGGTGCTTGCAATCATCATCAGACTGTCATCAGTAGGGCGTGTTAGCTCCTCCTTTATCTCTGTGTAGTCATATCAGCCTCACCAGCTTTGGGCTCACCTGCCACCATCACACATTTAGAACTTATAACGGTACTTAGCATCATCTCTGTTCACATTTGGGTTTGTTTATCTCCTCCTTGTCTTCTTATGCCTTGTAATATGGCATAAAGAGGATGATGTGTTCATAGCGAAGCTGCCTACCTTTGAGAAGCGGTGTGAAACACCAGCAGGTATGGTTGAAGTTCATACAAGAGGACTCTCCTCTAACTAAAACTAACACCAGTCCATATGATGGGCTGGACAGACAACTGGATGCCTTGCTTTGCAGTGATTGCATTTCTTTGTCTTGTGTGTTCTCCATATTCACCTTTTTAGCCCGTTTCTCACATCTGTTTTACCGTCAACAGCATCAACTCCTAACATGATAAAGATTTAATTGTTAAAATAATTGAATTGACTGAACTGACTTGAGTTTTAATATGCTCTCTCTGAGGTTGTTCTGTCCCTCTAATAGTACTTAATTTTACCTAAAGCAGCTGTAGCACGTTGAACTCTGTTTATTTGAAAAATAACAGAATGTACTGATTTGCAATGTATGAATGACTGACTCCATGAAACGCGATAATATGAATATTGAGAATGATATTAAGCATCTTTGCATGATTCCTAATTCTGATGTGAGCTTTGGACCCAGCTGTTATGAAAGTCTGACCTGCAGCTGAGTCAACAGACCTCAAACTCTGTGCTTTTCTCATTCTCAGGGACGTCTCGCGGTCCGAGCCCTGTGACCCTGGCATCCCAAGATGCTTTGCCCATTGCCGTGGCCTTCACAGAATCAGTTAATGCTTACTTCAAAGGAGCTGATCCTACTAAGTGAGTCTCACATGACCTTCTGTTGCTCAAAGGCCCCGACATGGACCTGCACGCATACACATTTTTGTCCATATTTGAACTTTAGCTACAACACATTTGAGTTCTAGGGTACATGGTGTCTGGTCCCCTAGCCCAATGTGCTCCACACTCAGACCTTTTGGCTGTGTACCTCTCTCTCGCTCTGCAAGTGTGGAATGTTTTGCGTTAGTCTGACACCATTCTTTCAGAGTGGATAACCTACATGGGGCAGATTATAGTCTGGGGCAGAGAAAACATACAGCCTTTTATTGGTTAACTGCTGTTAAATTGCTGCTGTGCAGAAGGCTTATTTTTGCAGGGATTAGTAAATGGAACATTTCATAAGCAATGCAGTGGAGACACGGTGCGAGGTTGAGACCCGCTGTGGGCCGTTACCACCACAGCCTAGGCCAACCCTAACTGAGGGAAGAAACTGGGTTTATATTAGACTATAGAAGCATACAGATGTTTATTAAGAAAAGTGGAAAGGGAGATGTCTTACTCTCAGGACCTAAAACCAGTGTATTCAATATCCACTTTAAAAAGTGCCTCAGTTTAAAGCCGGCTCAACCCATTGGGCGAAATAATCAGTTGTTTGGGGCCAACAAGAGACTATAACAATATCAATATAGAACTTTCCAAATGAAACACTGACAACATTTTGTCCATTTTTGCCAACAAATAGTGAAAAAAAACTCAGAGATGGGTGAAATGCACAACTCAGGTAGGCTAACGCTCAATCCCAGTACAGCCCTCACCCCTCTGTTTTGCATGTTCACATTTAGGGCTAGGAGGTCCCAGTTCTTGTTGGGATAGGGGGGTAGGATGAAGTGTTAGTGCTACATGGCCCTACAAAAATGAATATTTTTTAAAGGCTCACTTCAAACCAAGTATTATGAGACGCAATGGCTGCACAAGCAACAAAAGAAACCCACAAATGTCTTTTCTTTGTTAATGAATTAAAAATTCCGAAAGTCTTTGTATTACCCTAGTTTAATGTGGTGTCAGAGAATTATGGTCCTTTTCTTTATAACAAGCATGACAAAGGAAAAAGTAGTGGGCGAGCATGCTGATGTCTAGGTAGCTAAATAGCGAACTAGGTAACATTGTTATTGCTGATTGGTGCACGAAGTCCTGTTCCACTTGTTACCGCTCCTCTAACATCACTGCAGACTGTCAGGATTAGAGGCTAATATAAGCCTACAGAGCACTGCTTGTCGCCTGGTAATTCAGCAGTGTTCTTTTTTATTTGATGACTTTTTTGATACATTGATAGTGTGAAACTTAAGTTGTAAACAAATCACTAGTGTCCTGAGAACTTAATTAATGAACAAGACAAGAACAAAAGTCAGCACAAATCTGAATAACTATCTTCACAAGCTGTTCATCAACAATCTGCCAGCACTGCAGCCCATGATGAAGTTAAATAAATTACATCTGGAGGTCTGTTTAAGAGGACTGTTCATGGGGTTAGGAGCAGTAGACAAATACTGTGTTTACCATAGTCTATTTAAAGAAAGACACTACATGCTTATCTGTATTTCATATTTAGAAACTAATATTTACAATACACATCTTGGTTCAATGCCATGTGAAGTGGCAGCCACATTACAATAAGTGGGGCCACCACTTCAAATCTGCTTCTGGCCCCCAAAAGTCTAAGCTTCCGACCCTGCCATGGTTAGATCTTTATATACAGAAAGTGAATTAGTAGGCTAAAGTATGATCCATACTTAGACCAAATATGTCCAATGTAGCTCTGTACTGAGTTATAGTGGTAAAAAGTTAACTACAAAAATTGTTTTTTACACAAAAATATATAATATTATCTGATTCCACCTTCTCAGGTGTGATGATTTTATACTTTTCCTATGTTTTATCCTATGTGTTCTCTAATACATCATTCACAGTCACCTGACTTCATTCCACAGGTGCATTGTGAAGATCACAGGAGACATGACCTTGTCGTTCCCCATGGGCATCATTAAGGTTTTCACCACCAACCCCTCCCCGGCCGTGCTCACCTTCAAACTGAAGAACACCAGCAGGTTGGAGCAGATCCTCCCCAACCAACAGCTACTATACAGGTGAGATGCTCAGAAGAATATAATCAGTCTGGTTTACAAGTGAAGAACTTTGACAAGTTATCAGCTCGTCAGCTCTGCAGAGTCGTGGTTAACTGAAAAAGGGATTTGGACGCGATGGTTTGAGTGAGAATCAAGGAAATGTAGTCTGCGTCAGCGAGAGGAAATTCAATTAGTAATCTGACATAAACCTATCATTAAGCTGTCAGGGAAGTATTTTCCACCAGACTTTAACAGCCAGGTTCTCAACAGCCCATGTCTCTTCTGAAATACCTCACGCTCTGAAATAGCAAAGAACAGCAAACTTCATATAACAGCTGCTTCACTTAACGTACATTATTTTACCTCTCACCTCTTTAGTCTCAGTCAGCAGTGGTAAATGTATGTATTAGCTCATGAAGTGCAAGTTTCAATATGTCTCTTAATTTGTTGGTTCTATTTTAAAACTGAGGCCTTTTAAAACTAATTGTATGTGACAAGTTCATATCCTTTCTTAAAAAAAGGAAAGTGAAGTGACATCTTTTTTAATTTTACTTGCTCTTCTTCTTCCTTTCGGTTATCCCAAGACCACATGGTTGGACTAATTGAATCAAATGGAATTTATGATTTAGTAGCTGGTTGGATATAACAGGGTCATTTTTTCCAAGCTATTGGAGCTTTGCACACAAAGCCAGGAAGAGCAATGAATAATTGAGCCCCCGATTACTCCTTGTGCATGAGTGAGTGTGTGTGTGTGTTTATATATCTCTCTGACTGTTTGTCTTTTATCTAGTGATCCTTCCCAAAGTGACTCAAATTCCAAGGACTTCTGGTTCAACATGCAAGCGCTGACGTCCTACCTCAGAAAAGCCTCAGAACAGAACCCTACAGCTTCCTACTATAATGTGGACATTCTAAAATACCAGGTCAGTCAGCCAACGGCGAACCTAGAACGTGATCCAGATAAAATAACTGTAGTTAAAGAATGCCCTCTAAAAACATATCCCAAGTGCTTCATGCTGCAGACAAGACTGAGAAAAAGAAGCAGAAAAGAAGATGAGGGTAGAAGAGAGAACAGAGCAGAAATATACTCGGGGCAGGATGTATTTTTTCAAGTCAAATGTGCTGCTTTTGATAGCCATGTTTCAAAGTCAAAGAGAGCGGTATTTTCATAGTGTTGTTTGTCACAAATCTATTTGATCCTCCCGCCCAAAGCGACCTCAGTCTGTAATATTCTTAGAATATTCAAATAGTTTCATCCTTGTTTTCTGTGCCTGACACAGAGCCACACAATCTCTCTGGACCACTTAGGAACTGAATTAATTTGTGGTCACTAATTTGCTTTGTAATTGAATTTACTACTTGAAAACCATGTTATAGTCTAGTTTAAACCTCAGCTGTATTCTGTAGGCCTGGTCTTAATACTCTGTAGCCTCACACGCAAAATGCCACCGCTGGATGACATCACCTTTAAAACAGTCCAAAAAAAGTTTGTTTCATATGTTCAAATTGGCTTAATTACATTATTCCATTAGTTTATATTTCATTTCATTGTGCATGAAAGTCATATTGTGAAAGCTCAATCAAAAAATTCCAAGTTGTTAGCACCATGCATACTATAGACTACAGGCTTAACCTGCCAATCAGAGAACGCCAGCAATGCAATATAAAAATAGAAAGAAACCTAATAGTCACATAACTCCAAACTCATTATTGCTATGAAGGATTTTTTAAGTATTGTGACTGTAAGGCAGTCTTTATTTAGATTGCCTTTAATGGTTTTTTAGTGTAAATTTACTATGTAGGTTACAGTTGGAAGAGCTCAATATCATGTTTGTCTTTATGTTGAAAGAGCTCATTCAGGGGTTAAATATTTCATAAAGTGATTCTTTGGCTGGTTCAGCCACACTGTCATCATGCATCAAGCCTTGGCCCTCCACTTGGCTCTCAACCTCACAAACCACTAAAGGCCGGCCTGCCATCCCCATAATCAGGCTCTGCTTTTTATGATTTCTCTTGACAAATAAATCTTTGTCTCAGGTTAGCTGTGAATCCAAAAAAAGACAACTAAGAATATAATAAAATATAAGCTCATCGAGGTGTAAAACAAACAGTCCATGAATTGGCTCAGCTCAGCAAAGATTTTTTTTTTGTTATTGAAAAAAAAAGTTTGCATTTACACTGCATTTGTTCTTAAAGCACAGCAAACAAACTAAAGCTGTTTGTGTCGAATTGTTGTGTTGAATTTTTCTATGCCAGCCTTACACCAAATGACTCTGCAAGTAATTCACAAAATTCCAATGTCAGGATAAAATCATGAGACTTTTACCTCAGTTGCTGCGCTCAGTCCGAGCTGTCTTACGTCAGTTTTTTTCTCATCTTGACATTTCTACAAAATCAAACATGTTTAATATTATTTTAAGTTTCTAGTCTTGTCTCAAGCAAATACTAAAATTCATTAATGTGAACATTGTCAGCAACAAATAGCTGCGGTCTCTCCTGCACCAAACAGGAAGCAGCAAACCAGGTGGACAGTAAACATGGAGGGGATTCTGGGGAAGAATAAAAAGTGTAATATTTTGGCGTTTCATGTGAGCGGGGTGTCAGTCTTTTCAAAGTCTTCTACTGTATGGTCATACAACATGGTCTCATGTAGTCTCATTACAGCTGAGGATATTAGGAACACCACTCTTATTGCTCAGACTCAAAGCAGCTTTGTCATTCCTGCTGTGTTCAGGTGCAGTCTGACGGGATCCATTCCACTCCTCTCAACCTGGCCATATACTGGAAGTGTACATCGAGTACATCAGAACTGCGGGTAGACTACCGCTACAACCCAGAGTCCATGGCTGTCCCTGGTCCACTTTCCAACGTACAGATCTTAGTGCCTGTTGATGGAGGAGTCACCGGCATGCAGTCTCTGCCCAACTCCATCTGGTAAGACGTGGCGCATATTGTATCAACAAGTGAAACATGTCTATCTCAGTTTAACAGAAGTAGCTAATTTCTTTGTCTTATTTTAGGAATTCCGAGCAGAATAAGTGTCTGTGGAAGTTGAGTGACATCTCGGAAAAGTCTGAAAATGAAGGTATCTTTTTCTTTGTCAACAATCAGAGACAGGTCATTTGAAATGCTGTAGAGAATGTGTACGGGGAGAAGGAGAGCTGGGTCAGTTGTTGGCCATTAAATGTATTTGTGTGTGTTTGGCTCCAGGTGCTGGGACCTTGAGGGCCAAGTTTGAACTGTCAGATGGCCCATCAAGCCCCTCCACTCTAGCAGTACAGTTTATGAATGAGGGGAGCACCCTGTCAGGAGTAGACATGGAGCTGCAGGGAACTGGATACAGACTTTCTCTCAGCAAGAAGAGATTTGCCACAGGTATGCAGTACGCCAGATCATCCATACATATGTGATACTGGTATATTTAATACATCACTGACTCAAACGGCTCATCTTTTCTTCTTCTCTGCAGGACGTTATATGGCAGATTGCTGAGGTGACCCACCACTCTGGTTCTCAAGAATAATAAAATCTCTTATCACAAAAGCAACTTTGCGAGGCTTCCTGAACCTCTGGATCCATCTGAGCTTTTGCCCGGGAGGCGAGAATCTCACTACAATAAAACAGCACTGAGTATTGAACACTGTTAAAAAAAAAGAATAAAAGAAAACTAAGATGAGCTTTCAGGAAATGTGTAGATATGAAGTCTAATAATGCTTTCTGATCAATTCACTTTTGTATAGAAACAATTTATGGATTAGATATAAATCTATATTGTATTTGAAATCATAAAAAAAAGAAAAAATAGTGCACTAACAATCTTTCAGATGCTCTTTTTCCTCTTATATTCATTTTTCAAGAGCCTACAAGGAATATAAAACAAAACCATGTCCGCATGGAAGAGAGGAAAAAGTTTCTCCCTCCAAACTGTAAATATTAACACTGATTATTCTGCTCGACCAGCTCTGACTCAACGCTCAAATCAGTTATGTTTACTGATCTTTCTTCTTCTACTCCTCACAATTTGTCTTTTTTTCATCATGTGCAATGAAGCAATGAAGGTAGAATCTGTCTTAAACAGTACTCACACACTTATGGCACAAGCTTGATCTCTTAAAATAACATTGAAGTGCTTTCAAACAAATGCAAAAAAAAATCTGACCTCAGTGCCTCTTCTTATACTGTGGATCAATAAGGCAAAAAAGTATGTCAATGCTTTACCCATATTTGGGTTTCCAGATTTAAGCTACATTTCTCTGTGGTAAAATGCACAGAGTTTTTTAAACAATCACCCCTAATGGGGTTTGTGATCAGTGTAGTCTTTTTAAAATTGAACTTTTACCCTTGTAAATTCCCCTTTCAGTCATGGCTTGTATTTTTTTTTACATACATTTTTAAGACCTTAATTTTATACTTTAGAAAAAAAACTATCAGCAATCTTTACTGTAAAACATTGTGTCAAATGTTAGATGCTTTAAAAAAAGAATCAAGGGACATTACCCCAAATTTAACTTGTAGCCTTTTTTTAACTGGCAGTGTTTTCTTAATCACACAATTAATGGAGAAATGTGCCTGAATCTAACTTTTCTCTAATCTTCTAACCCAATTTTTTGTATACTACAGCACAGTCAATGAGAATAGCACCAACAATGTGCCAGTTGTGTTTTTTACTCCTTTTTATTTGGATGCTGAAGGGAAAATGTCTCCTGTTTTTAAAAGCAAACTGTCTTCCACAAATGAATGAGTCATGTTTGCCTTCTGTGATTTGAGTTTGATCACCAAACTCTTTTATATCTTGTCTTTTCCTCATTCGTCAGTTGACATTAACCTCTTGACACTCACTGTGCAGTAGATGATGTAAGTGAGCAGTAGCACAATAAGGCCAAATTAATGATCCAAATGCCTTATCACAACTACTCGACACTGAGTAATCCAGTGTTGTTGACTGTGGTTAGATATTGTGACACAGAACTGCCATTGCCCTGTGATGGATTACTGACCTGTCCTGCCTCTCTCCCAGTGCATGCTGGGATAAGCCTCTTGCAACTATGAACAGCACAAGCAGGTATAGAAAATGGATGGGTGGATGGAAAATTGCCACGTTTGACTCTTGGTGCTTCATTCTTGTCTTTTACTAATGAAGGCTGCTGCTGTAGAGGCTGTTGTACTTCTTCATGGAGTATTTTTATGTTTTTCATTGACCTCAACCATGTAATGATCCTCAAAGAGTAAGTTAGGTATTTTTCAACATGGACCACATTTTCCCAAGTTTTTGGGTCTCAGTGACAAAAGGGAGCAACAGTTTTTGAAAGTGGTACAGTATTGAGCTAGAGCGCTACAGCTGACTGTGGCTCAACAGGTTGCAATGTAACTACTCAAGGCATGTTTGCACCATCAATTTACATCTACTAATAATGCTTGCTTTTGCCACTGACAGGCACAGGTCATTATTAAAAGGTAAGGATTTCTACAGAGGTCAACCTTTTTGCTAAAGAGAAAGATCCTTTTTGTTTAACCAGAAACAGCCCGGAAATCGCCATTATCAAATTCACCAGTCTCCATTTATATAAACGGTAATTTAAGCGTGTTTATAAGCAGCAGATTTTCACACCTAACTGGGTAAAATAAGGGTTTATTTTAATCAAACCAGAGTTTGTGATTGTTAGAAGTGTGGAAAGACAAACCATGATGGTTTTTGTGATTTTATTGTGTTTTTGATGACTTTGAATGAAGTGTGTTTCACGATAATCACTGTTTATATAAATGGAGTTTTGGGGGGTTGGAGAGAGCAGTTTTAGGGCTGTTTGTGGTTAAACAAAAAGGATCTTACTCTTCTCCTCTTTAGGGATCCTTTCCATAATGTTGTCAGCCTCCTAAAATAACAACCCGAGCCTGTCAGTGGCAAAAACAAGCACTTTGAATGGAAGTACACTGACAGTGAGAGCATGTCCTGAGTGGTTATATTGCAGCCTACGTTGGCACTACCATCCACAGCCTTCTCACTCAATACTTGGCCAGTTTAAAAAATTGTGCATACCATTAGTCACTTAGACACAAAACATGAAAAAAAAAGCGGTCCAGGTTAAAAAATACCAAGCTTTCCCTTTAAGTTGGTTAATGTGCTGGTATGTGACTTGTCTGCAGATGCATCTAGTTGTCTGGAAGCTGTGATTGAAAATTGATGAAACTCTTTAGGGCAGGCGTAACCCTAACCTGTTTCATACACTGTGCATCATGTTGCCAACTGACCTCTCAGATAAGATTTTAGAAAATAACTTTTCACATCAGGCTTATTTTTTACTGTCCGCTGTGCTATAGAATATTGTAATTTGTGAGCTGACTGGTTCGTTGGTGATTTAAACTCATATCCATACTTGATTCATCCAGTGTTGTACGTGGAAACTGATCGTGTATTTGTTTTTCATTCATCATATCTGGCCGGGATGATTTTCACCAGATTTGAATGTTTTTAATGTTTTGTATGATTCTGGTTTAAGACTCAAGCCTTTGATAATAATCTAGAGATTAATCCTAAATGGATAATTGAAATGTCCATTTGTGTCTGTTAAACCTAAATTTTGTATCTCCCTCTGAACTTTATTCAGCCAAATGTTTGAAGGAATTGAGTTTACATAAAATCCTGAAATTGTAGCACCAGACATTTGTACAGAGAGAAACCAACATGTCACTTTGTGTTTTCTCTTAAAGAATTATATCACTGGTTTTGGTCAGATGAGCCGAATGCATTCAAAAACAGACACAGGTTCTGTAATTGTATTCATTAAAGCAAGCTGGTTCTTGCTGTCCCTACAAAACTAACACAAAATAAACTTACAAGGCTCCTTTTTTCCCATCACTTTCACATCCTTTCTGTCTTTGTATGTTGTATTAAACAGAGTTTAAAGAGAGCAAAATTGTGTAAATGATTCTCATAAATTGTACATTTTTACCAATATCTCAGCCACTTTTTGTCTCTACTTTATGATTTCTCATCGTGCCTGTATTAAATGTGTAATATATGAATATATACAAATATATTAAAATGACTAAGTGTGTTCTGTGTGGTTTCTTTTAGCCTCATGAGGATAAAAATTTGTACAGATATTCATGGTCCTGGAGAGACTTTGTTGATCCACTGATCTCTCCTCTAGCTGCACTAGCAGGATTTATTTAGTGATGTGTCTCAACATCTACTAGTTGGATCAGCACAAAAGTTTTGTACATGGTTCCCAGTCAATGTATACTAATGACTTTGATGAACCCTTAGCACCATCAGGTCAGAATATTAATTCATCCAACATTCCCATCAGCCTCAGTTTTGTCCCACTTTATGTGCTAATCAGCAAATGTCAGCACTTTGACCATGTGAAGTTAGTTTTTAGCTTAAAGCACTGCTGATAGAATATATGTAAACCTGTAGCTTTGGTAACGCCAGCAAGGGTGTGGGTTTTGTTTCACATATGGGGGAGACACACATGAAATGGGGTTGGGCGTCTTGCCCCAGGAAATTTAGTGTCAAACACTTGTTCCTGCACTCTGATAAATTTCTATGCACCAATTTGAGCCCTTTCTGCAGCCAGTTAAGGTGTAAATGTTTTAGAATTCTTAAAAATAAAAATCTTCTGCTACTTAAATGCTGTTATGTAAATGTACATGTTCTAAACAACGAAGGGGACATGTCCCCCACCCTATATCTACACCTATTAATAACAGATTCAAAGGTTAGATAGAAATCATGGACACTGCTGGAGCATTTTTAAGTACAATGAGTCAAAGATTGTCGGTCATGTTCAGACTGCATATTTTTTTTAAATTGGTTTTTTTTTTTTTTTTTTTTAAAGCAAATATACCAATGCTTGAACTTCACCTTAGAAATGCAAATCTGATCTTTCAGATCTTTCCTACAGAGGCCATGATTTCCACCGACACATTGGATAAAAATAATTGACATAGCCACCATGATGTCACAGATTAGTTTGTGAACTCCCATTTTGAAGCTTTGAGTTTGGCATATTGGCTGTCGTCATCTTGGGTATTGGAGCCAGAAGTGACCATGTTTGGACGAGAGGGTGGAGCTTTGTTGGAGCCAAAAGGGAGAACTGTATAGAGCGTTGTAAGTGGGCCCCCATCCATTCCTATGAAAGTTACCTGGATCCTCTACATTGTGGGGCCCATAGTACAAGCACACTAGCCTCTGAGCTAACTTGAATGGAGAGTTAAAAAAAAGTGAAATAAGTAACCTTCAAGGTTGGGCATTTTAACATGGAGGTCTATGAGGACAGCTTCACTATTGGAGGCAGCAACAAGTAGCCATTAGAGTAACTGAAGGTTTTGGCACCTCTATGCTGGTTTCAGCCCTCTGCTTCTTTGCAATGTTAGACCATCATGGGATGCACAATAAGTCCAATCGATAGGTCATGATGACATGTTAACGGGTCAGTTTTCTCAAAAGCGCATAAAAACATACTGTATTTCTCTGTAACCCAGAGAGCTACAGTTGCCTATTTCTCCATTTAGACAGTTTCTAAGTGACTGGGTGAGCTTTGTAGATAATTGTATAGAATTCACGGCAGTCAGTGTATCCAAAAGCAAAAAAAAAAGACATTTGAAAGACTTAAATTTGTGCTGAGCTGAAAGGTTGAAACATCACACTGAAATGACCTGAATTGGCAGATGTAGAACTGACCCTTTAAAACCTTCTAGATTCCTCTAAAACATACAGATTTTACTGATGAAATGTTGTATGTTGACTAGTCAGAACTTGCCATACAAAATAAAAACAGTACATTGATTGTAAGTGTTTTAAAAATGACTTCAATCCATACATGCAGGATCATAGGACATGAAAACAAATCCTAAAGACACCACCACACACATGTTACTAATGTACTGTTTGCACTGAGAGAGCCTCATGCGGTGCTGTGCTGAGGAGGATGTATGCATGACTGTGCGTACACGCTCAGCACTACATCAACACCTTGTGCATATTTATACGCTCAGTCATGCCTTGTGTCCCTCTGCCTGAAGACCCCCTCCTTGCTGTTTGAAATACACTGTCTGAGCTGCCTTCTCACAGCCACATGTGTGAGCCATCAGTGTTGACTTCTCCCTGTCCGCCTCACTCAGGCGAAGAGGAAGAGATCTTAGAGTCTCTTGTGTATGATGTTATTCAGACAGGCCAAAGTGAGATATGTGAGCTGAAGTCATTTCCAAAAACATTGCTGGTCCATATGTAGACTCTTGTGTGTGGACCGGCGTTTTATACAACTTGACGGGATCTGTGAATTTGAGTTTATGGACTGTACAGGTAGCAGGAGAGAAATTGACAGAGCTTACAGGAATTATTCAACATTATTTGCTTTCCTGCAAAGAGTTACATGAGAAGATTGATACCACTGATTCTCATTTAACTCCCAAAATGTTAAAAAAAAAAAATTAACTGAGAGAAATGTGGGTTCTGGGATGGCTGAGTTTTACAAGGGGTTATGTGCAGGACTGTTTGTTGGGCATCTTGCCATCAGTAAGTGGGTCCCCATCCACCTGTTTTTATGTGAATTTTCAACATGCGCATCAGAGGGCCTGGGTGGAAACACCAAAAATTTGAAAAAAAAAATCTCAAAATATGACAACAAAGTTTTAACGCTTGGGAGAGATGGAAAAGTTGGTGCATCAGTAAAAGGTAAATGTGACATAGTGCAATGTAAAGAGATTCAGCATATATATGATGACGTACCACCACTGCATATGCTACTGCAAGATCACTTTGTTGTCTCTGGATGGCTTTTGACATGCTGAGGTATTCACACAGGGCTGTTAATCATAACTCTTCCAGGAACACATCCCTGTAATATTAAACCTACTGCTACTGCTAATCGCGATCAACCAACTCCCAGTATTTGCATAACAGTAGTGGATGAAAAAAGTGCATTAATTTGCTCCTTTTTTTTCTGACTTTCCGAAAATTTGGTTAAAATCTGAGTTACATTTGGAAGGAAAACCAACTAATGTGAGGGTGCCAGCCAACCATGGGAGACTCACTACTCATAGCCATAGACTAATACAGATGAATGACATGACAGCTCCCCAAAAGTGAAGCCAAAACATCTCAATCACCCCCTGGTGGCTGGCTGCAGTATAGGTCATGAACCCCGCCCCCTCCATGTACATGTCAAATAAAGTGCTTCCAAAGATGACGTCTGCCATTTTAGGTAGTGGCGCTGCTCACAATTGGTTGGATGGCAGGAACACGATACTGCGGCTCACGCAATTTCAAAGTCTCTGGCTCCAAATGATGTTACCCGCACAAGATGGCAGTGGCCGTATCTGTGATATTTTGGCTTCATTTTTGTACAGTGGGAGGAGGTGGAGACGTGTTATCCATCTTTTTATATAGTCATTGCACCCAACCATGAAAGGGTCCTGCAAGTAACCCCCCTTCAAACCGCAACATGTCATTTTTACACTTCGGGCTTTAACATACAGAATATTATGTGTTGATTGGTAAGCTTTAATGATGCTGGTAGGTGGATTTGATCTAAATACAACCAGGCTAGCTGTTTCCCTGTTTCCAGTCTTTATGCCACGCTAAGCTAACCAGCCACTGGCTGTATATTTACCGTAAAGACACAAGTGTGATACCAATCTTCTCATAACCCCAACAAGAAGTGAATAACCATATTTCCCAAAATATAACTTTTTTTTTTGAAGAATAGTCTGCCACATAACTCCCTTGTAAAACAGAGACACTTTGGTTTTTGTAGTTGCAGCTACACTTCACATTACAGGCCTACGAAGGTGCGATCAATATTTTCTTCCAACTCTTGACAAGAAAGCAAATACCTGTGTTTTCCAAAATCTTGAACTATTCCTTTAAAACAGGAACTTCTGGGTTCTGGGATGGTCGGGCTGACTGTGTCTGGTATCGATTGAGAGAGTCTGAACGTCAGAATCAGCTCCGTGAAACAGTCAGAGCAGAGGGAGCATTTAGTCTTTGTTGTCCACCATCACAGTTATGTTTGTCCAAAGGCCCAATGGAGCCATAGAGTTGAGTTATTCTACAATCCAGAGAGCGAGCCCCACATCAGTAACATTTATGGACAATTTAGAATTGATGTGCCCATTTGATCTCTCTCTTCACCACGAGGAAAACCATCTGAACAAACACGGATGGTGTAAGTTTATTGCATTAATATGGATTCTTCTCTTCTGTTTCTCCTGCTCGCTCAAAAACCCAGACGACCTCTTTAGAATAACTCATAGTCTTGAACATGTCAGACTCACATCCAAAGGCATCTGTCACATTTTCCACTCAGCAAGCAGAACTCTGTCAACTGCTTCCCTCTGGCAATAAAAAACACAAACACAATTCACTGCTTACAAAAGTGACAGGGAATTTATCATTTCAAAAGGACTTAGACAAACTGCTTTTATCTGACTGACACCAGCAGATCACCAGCTTTACAATCAATCAATCAATCAATCAATCAATCATATAAGACATATGCACATGTGCATTTGTACTAGATTATTTTTGTAGGTTTTCGCCTTTATTTTGAATGTGTCAGTTCAGATAGATGTGGAAACAGGTATGCTCCCACCCTCACCTTTAACTGAGGAGAGGACCAATTGTGGTCAACACCTTGGTCTGCATCGACGGACTCGTCTTTCAATGTCCCTTGGTGACAGTGGTGTCCCAAAAGAGGCGCCGGGGGGGGCATGGCCCACATTGCTGTCTTTAAGAGGTTGTGGCCGACAGGAAGGTAGTGGCATCTTGTGAAACTAGACAAGGTATCTAAGGTATTTATTGGTACCAACTATATCTGCAGAGCTTGTCAGGAAGAGGGCTAATTAATGCTCCAAAATTACGCTAAATTTTAGTAAGGGAACATGGCCATTTTCAAAAGCCCTTTTTAAACTACCTCTTCAAGGCAGGCATTTCAGGCTGTCATGCCGCCTCACTGCCTCACTGCCCTACTGTTCTATATAAACAGTACAATTGCAGAAAAAGGGGGAATGATTTGTCCCGCCTCTTAGCTGGCAGCAGAGGTTGTAACAGCACTGAAACAATGTCTGTATAAAAGAGAGGGCCCACAGGACGGGACCATGGATGGTATGGGTGTGACGTTTCAACGACATGTTATGTGTGCAACCCACCACTGGGAGATTTAAAAAGCAGCTTGCAGCAGTTAGCAGCTAACTCATAGAAAAATAACAGCGGCCGAAAATGCTGCAAATTGGGAGGACAATGAGGTCCAGGAGCTCCTTATCCTCCGAGCAGAGGACGAGATCAGCCACCATACAACAGGGACAGTAAATGATTGTTATTGCCATGTTATGTCATTGTTATTGTTCTAGAAGCACTGCCAACACATATGTTATCTGTCACACTAAAAGTCGACGCTGTTGTGTTACATGTCACGTCTGTCACACTGCTTTTGCTTCTGCAATGCTGCCATGCTGTCTAAAATCACACTCTGGAGCGGCTGATTCCACTGTTTTTTCATTCTGTATAAAAATGAAAAGGCGGCATAAGGAAGGAACTTCATAGCAGACCTCTCGCGGAACCTGTGTGAAAAGGACTAGACGGACCCCTTGAACTCTCACCTCAAGATATCTGAATGAAAATGGGTTTCATAGGATTATTGTGACACATAAAATTTTAACCGCACTGGTATTAGTCTATGCACAAAAGATAATTAGTAGCATTAACTCTAAAATAAGAAACCAAAGTATGTCTGTATGCGACTCCTGAACTCCCCATGCTAGTTTAGTTTTCAACCAGCCTACTACAACAACATTAAGGAGTTCCTGAATTTCACTTATGGCTTTTGGTTTTGATGTGCCACCCCAAGATTTTCAGTGGCCCTGGCTGGCCACCCCTTATGAAAACTTTGTGGGGGCACCACTGCTTGGAGAGAGGAATAAATTGACCTTTGCAATGAAATTTTTGCACTCCAAGCATTGTCTCCACAGGGATGCTGTCATTTAAATAGAGGGTCTTCCTGTCTCCTTTTTTATTGTACCCAAACATATCCTGAATGTTTATATTAAAAGTACATAGCTTAAAGTAATTAAATTGTGCATCCTGGTCAGCTGGTTTCAGAGCATTGAGTTGTTTATGCTTTCATCCCTCTGTTTCTTTAGCACATTCAAGACATTGAGTCAAGTGATATGTAAAGCCTGGGGTTCAGCAAGGATGATGACCTGCAAACAGACAGAAACATAAATACTAATTTTATGATTTTACTGTAGAATTTTCCTGACCACTGCTAGAAAAGTTAAATCATTCACTGAAAGTAAAATTCAGATCCAGTGAGGAGTAACTCACAGGCAGATTCACAAGGAATGGTTTGTGGCTGTTGATAGCACCATGAATTGAGCATCACAGAGATCACACTGACAACCCGACTCGATTCACAAAAGATATTGCAATAATGATATAACAGCGCAAAAATCCCTGTAAAGTTTTGCAGCTGAGTGCAATTTTCCCTTTTTTGTGTCTGATTGTAATTATCCATGTGGCAAGTTATAATGTTGCCTTTGTGCCAAGAACACAGTTGGCAGAACAATGGCAGAGAAAAAAAGAAAAGTGAAATTTCAAGATTATGAGCTACAGGTCCTGACCAGCAAGGTGCAGAGGCATTCCTCCAAACTTCCAAACAACACCCAGTCATACTTTTAAATACACTTTAGTTACCACTGACTCTGTGAAGACACTAATAATTTCTGTAAAAGTCTGTGGCTATCAGTGCTGATCTCTGGTAATCGGACTGTTTTTTCAGTGAAGCTCATTTGCATAGAAAGGAGCCAATTTTGCACCAAATGTATGCATATTTCCTAATTTAAATACATGCAAACAGCACAGGAGCACCAAGATGCTATTCGTTTGGCAGCACAGTTAGGGCAGCATTTCACCCTTTGTGGATGCTTTGAGAATTACATGGTTCCTCTTTGTCTTATTTGTTCAGGTTTAGTGGCCGCTGCCCAATCCTTTTGTGAATTTGCCTATCAGTCCCGTCCACTGGTAGACTCCAGTATCAGCCCTGGGGAGAGGGAGTGGACCCTTCCGTGCCATGTTCACAGAGGCATGTCACAGGCTATTTGTCATGGTAAGCATGTGTGTGTGTGTGTGTGTGTGTGTGTGTGTGTGTGTGTGTGTGTGTGTGTGTGTTTGGGGGAGGGGGATCACTGAGAAATGGTCACATCTTAATTCCAATGGTGATCCTTTGGCCCTCCTTTATTGGCCCAAGCGAATCTGTTATTGCAATTGTATTACCTTTCCACAAATATGACAGAGACGAACACAAGTTCTTTGTAATTTGAGCATGACAGACTCGTACATTAGAGAAAACATCATCTTCATGGGAAGATTATCATCTTGGCTTTTTTCTACAATCTGCACATCATATAACATCCTCCATCCTTAGACCCCTTATTCAGATAAGAGAAAAACTCAACAAACTCTTTAATGGGGCAAAAAAACAGAGGACACCTCAGACACAGCAACAAAGAGGGGATCCCTTTATCAGGACGGACAGACATGCAACAGATAACAATAGTAAAATTACAGTGTGGAAAATCTGAATGATGAAATAAGATGAATAGATAGCAAATATATATGAAGAATATAGATCCAGAAGGATGTTAAAGACTTCTAGGTGCTGCTTAAACAGGGAGGATCTGAGCCACATGACCTTCTTTTCAACATGAAGGCACCATAAAGAGAAAAAAAACCATGGGAGAAGAGATGAGGACACTATTCACACCGATAGAAAAGAGACAAGGACACATTCATGCACTGCTTAATGATATAGAGAAGGGACAGGGACACTGTTTACACAGACGGAAAAGAGATAAGGGCACCATTCACACAGACAGAAAAGAGACAAGGATGCCATTTACACAAAGGGAAAAGAGATAAGGACAACATTCACACGAAAGGAGAGGGACAAGGACACTGTTCACACAGATGGAGAAAGACAAGAATGCCGTTCATTCAGATGGTGAAGAGCCGAGGTCACTGTTTACAATGAAGGAGAGGAGATAAGGACACCATTCACACTGAGGGAAAAGAGATAGACCACATTCACATGCGACAAAAGGGACAAGAACACCATTCACACAGAGGAAGAAGAGACAGGGACAACATTTACACATAAGTAGAGGAGATAAGGACAACATTCACGCAGTAGGTGAGAGACAAGGACATCACACACATAGAAGGAAAGAATCAAGAACACAATTCACACAGAAGGAAAAGAGACAAGGACCCTATTAACACAAAAGAGGAGGAGAGAAGGACAAGGTTTACATGGAAGGAGAGAGACTAGAACACCATTTACACCAAGCAAAAAAAGACATGAACACTATTCACACATAAGGACAAAGAGACAAGAGTTGACACTTGGTCACTTTTTTATTCACCTTAATGCTTCAGACTCCCCCGGGTGAAATGAGGGGTGAATCTGGGGGCACAATGTGGAGGAGGAGTTAGGGTTAGGGTCCCAATCTGTTAGTATCTTATCCTTTTTAGAGCAACATCTGGGAGGTATCATAATTATGTAATACTGAACAATAGTCCCCTAACCTCTTGTAGTGGATTTTCGACATGTAGCTACTTTGTGACTATTTCTGATGTGAAAAATATAGATGTTAGACAGATGTGCTTTTAAAGGATGGTGGCAGAGCTCAAGTGAAATGAAGCATAAGCCCAGGGGATCAATACACCCCAGTGTGAGTCAACAACAGACACACACACAGAACCCTCCTTCCTTCCAGAGAGGAAATGTTCAGTCTATAAATATTTGGAGTTTGCTAATTGAAAGAATCTGTGCAGCTTCACTTCTGGGGGGTTCTTTAAACACTGCGCTCATATGGATTCTTTGTATAGTTATCTGTCCCTTTGTTCATTAGTGCCAAGTGAAATGAGCTGAGGCTATGGTAAACATAAAGACAGCCTGACACACACATTCAAGGACACAGATACACACAGGTTAGGTTTGATCAGCCACTGGCATTGTGTGTTTGATAGTCTGAAGACCTTTTGTTTTGCTTTGCCATAAGCGGCGCATGATCCTGCTCTCAGATTGGCATGCTTGTTACACGCAATACAGAGCGGATGTACTTTTATGTAGGCAAATGCAAGCTGTCCGCTGGGAGAAGAGCAGACTGCTATGAAATTCAACTGAAAAACATGTTTGCATGTCACTGTGTTTGCATTCAGAATTAAAAATTCATGGACATAGGTGTTTTTTTTTACCATAGTGCACACACACATGTCTAGCTGTTTTGCAGCCTGTAGAAGAGACACACTGAGCACTACTATATGAGACTATGGTGGAGGAATAGATTAATTAGCAAACTTAATAGAAATTAAGCTTTGTCACACAACCATTAAAGGAGAATTAAACTAATAGAGGGTGAAGCTTTCCATACATTAAGTGAACAGGCAGCTTTAGCAGACACCCTCTGTGAAATGTGGAGGCTCTTTCAGCGGGACGCCTGCGTGTTACGTGTGGGTTTCACTTTGTGTGCAGCTCATTTAGCCTGTGACTGTAACACGTATAGCGTGATGTGTTTTTAAGCCCCTCCACTTAACATGCTAGACTGATTGTTCGACTATTGCAGCATGAACTGTCGCTGATAAGTTATGCATAACAGCGCAGATGGGAGACGTGTCTGTGTGAAATGACATGTGACAAGGTGGATTTCACCATCACGTTCTATGCGTGCAGGAATCTCCCTTTCTTCTTATTTTTCTGCTTCTCAGACGGACTTTAAACACACCAAATCTTCTCTCATGGTCTTAATACCTCACGTTATGCTCTCTGGGGACCGCTGACATGTCTCATACCTGACTAAAATATGAACTATATAGGGATTATTGTAAATGTAGCTCAGTCATTTGTGTGGATGTTTTTATTTTATTGTGTAAGAATATGTTTATGACATTAGAATTGTTCCATAATTTCTCTAAACAGACCTTTCTGCCATTATCTGCCCCAATTCACCAAGCCGTTATTCAATAGTAATCTTGTTGTCCACATGAGCTCATTCACACACCCTGAAAAAGAGAAGCTGCCATTTGAAAATAGTGACTGATACTGGTACACCATGTTCTTTCACAAACAGAATTCAAGAGCAGTTTAATTTATAACTTGCCCTCTTGGCTGGTAAGTGTCTTTAGAGTTACTTAGTGTTTATTCAGTTTGACTTCACCGTTGGAAGCAGCGTGGTTCAGAACCCAGGGGACTCATGGACCAAGGTTTCTGGACTAACATGGAGGTGCAAAGGCCTGTAATGGAGACCAACAGAGCTAGAAATCCAACAGCAGCCCTCAGTGGACCACCTGATGACCTGACTCGGGTGGTCACACCTGCTCCTCGCCCTCATCAGTCACACAGTTTGTTGGATGGTGAGAAGACTGCAGCCGTCCTGTTGTTTTCAGGAGTGTTCCTAGCCCTTGTGGGTCTCACTTTCACCGCCATGGGCTGGTATCAATACACATCCAATCTTAACTTTGAGTGGACCCAATTGCTGGGCCCCATCTTGATCTCTGTTGGAGGCACTTTTGCTCTCACCAGTGTTTGCAAGTTTGGCATGATCTCATGTTGGCCCTGCACACAGTGGGATGACGAAGTGCTTGTGATGCCTGTGATGGAACAAAACTCAGCGGGACATCCTTGTACGTTAAGCGGCATAAATCAACCAATTATGTTACATAATGCCGCGACAATGCTCTGTATTCCACCTCAGTATAGCTTTACAACCCAGGAAGTACACCAGGCCATTGGGCTCCAGCCTGGCAGGTCCGTGAATGGCTTCCTTGCACCCTGTCCTCCACATGATGCTGTGTGCTGTGCGGATAACGCAGCCTTCACAGCAGAAGATGGCGGCTCAGCTCACTACACAGAAACGGGACAAGGCAGGTAGGGATCAGTGCTTACATGACAGACATGCCTCCACCTTTTGAAGGAAACTGTTTTATTCCTGCTGGGGTCCTGCATTAATTAAACATGCTGTGATGATGAACATGTGGTTTTACAGGGCATGTGCATGCGCCTAAAAACAACAACAACAAGCAGCAATGGATCCAAGTGAGGAATTTTGCTTTTTACCCAAAACTGACACCAGAGCACATAAAACTGGCAGAGGATGAAAGTCAGTCTTCAAGGGATAGTTCAGATTTTTTAAACTAGGGTTGTATGTGGTACTTACCCATAGTTAGTGTATTACATACAGTAGATGGTGGCTGAAATGCTCCCAGTTTGGAGAAGCAGACAAAAGTACCACCACAGAAGCTAAGCAATGTACTGCTGTGGATGGGGGGCCAGCAGCAAAATGTGTTTTAGCCACTTAATAAAAGGCCTACCTGAAAAAATCATTATCAGTTTAAGTGCACACTATATTGATAATATTTTCACCACTGAACTTTTCCATTTGAGAGCCCCTCTCTTTGGCACTACATTTTCTCAACCATTGAACTTCCGTATTTCTACGTACCTTTTTCTTCTAGCCACTCAGTCTCCTCCCTGTAAACGTTCCTCCTCTGTATACTCTGGATCATAAAGGTGTCCTCTCCACAGGGAACGGCTTATTGTCTTCGCCGTCATAATCACTTTTTTTTTTTTTAATTTTCTTGTAGTTGTTGTCTCTTCCATAAACTGCTGAAAGTCTGACCAAAACAGCTAATCTGTAGCGTAATACAATGCGCAGCACTAGGGGTGGATTATAAGACAATCAGGCTGTGGGCACAGATGTGCAAAAGAACCCACCACCTCTCTTTCAAGGCACACAGACTTTGTAGTGGATTTGCCCTTTTCTTTTGTTGTTGTTTTGTGTCTCTTTGTAGTTGTTTGTTTCTCTTTGAAGGGTTTTTAAGTAATACTGTGTCTTTTTATTGGTCATTTTGTGTTTTTTGCAGTACTTTTGTATCTTTTTGGTCATATCCTGTTTCTGTTAAGGAATTTTATGTTTTTCTTTGGATTTGGTCTCTCTGTGATTGTTTTGCCAATTTTTTTGTAGTTATTTTGTGTCCCTTTGCTGCCATTTTGAATCTCTTCCTGCTTGGAACATGTTATTTTGACTGACATTTTGCAGGTGAAATTTAGGGGGTCTCCTGGGCCTGTGCCCGCTAGGCCCATTCAGTCAGTCCATCCATGCCAGCAGTTGTGTTATTCTGTAGGAATATGAAAGTGCTACAGTTAATAAAATGTAGTGCCAAAGGAATGGGCTGTCTGACAGCAAGGTAAAGCGGTGATAAATATTTTCAGTATAGTGTACAATTAAGCTGATATTGATTTTTTCAGGTGGGACCTTGTTGAGATGTCTAAAACACGTTTTGGTGCTGACCCCTATCCACAGCAGTACATTGCTTAGCTTTTGTGTTGGCAGTGATGTCTGCTTCTCCAAACTGGGGACATGCTAGCTTACAACTACTGTTATAGACAGACTATGTATCAGTACCTCATACAGTCCCACTACAAAAAATCTGAACTATCCCTTTAAGTCAGATGTGAGTGTGTTAAACATTCACAGCTTCTCATTAAAACAGAGTGTGCCAGAGTTCATTTCTTATTAACCACAGGATCACTTTCCACTTGGCCCAAAGTGTTTTTGGCCGTCAATACTCTCTCAGCCAATTATGGTGGAATGAATCTCTTTATAACAGTCAACACACTGATATTGATTCACATAAATGGCTATAGTTTACAATGTGTCACATAAGTTCTGGTCACTCTGAAAAAGTAACAAAATAAAACTGTTTAGTTAAGAGGGGAAAATGTTGAAAAGAGATAATCAGTGCAACACTCTATAAGGCTTTTTCATAAAATAAAATAAGCCTTGTGTCAATGAAATGAGGACAATTAAAACCAAAATAGTTTCTCACTGAATCACTCTTAGCTGTGTTGACATTCACTGCAGTCTCTCTGGCACACTTGTATCATCAAAATGTGGCCTGTACTGTGCAGAATTAACACTATAACGTCATATCAAACACATTTTACAGTGTTTATGTGCTTTGTAAAGGGAACGCTAATTGTGGCATGATTTTCTAGTTCATCATATTTTCCCACCTGTTCCTAAACCAAGTGCTGAGGGAATCATAACATTGTGTATTGTCATAAAACAAAGTTTCTTTCCACTAATTGCAGGATCTCATGTATTTGAAATCCAATCAAATATCCTTGGACAGACGCTCTGCTGAACGCAAAGCTGCATTCCATTACTGGAAAGTTACAAGTTTTCACTTTCTTTTATTGTTTTTAGACGATTACTCCCAGCAGGTTTCCAGGAAAGTAATTCACTTTAATAAAAGCAGACAGCAGGAATAATACAGTTAACCTAGGATAACTATAAACTGCTGCCCTGATCATATGAACACATGCTCTGCTCACCAGCTCTCACTTATGTTGTCACAACTTCTGACCTGTTTCAGTGTGTTTCCACTGGTTAATGCCAAATAGAGGAATGATCAAGGGAGAAATTGCTCAACCTTCAGTGTTTTCTTTTAAAGGGCAATCGGCTTCCTAACTTTAAGCATAACCAATGGAGTCTGTAAACATTTGGATATTAGCCAGCTCTTGTCTTAAATCCAGCCTGCTTGTTTGATTCCTCGTAGGACCGAGAGGACAGAGGATGAAAGAGGATGTGTTGACGAGAGCGGCGCTGCCTGTTCACCTCCACCTGCATACGAGGACATCTACCCTTCCTTTAGCAAACACGATCTGACATAAGCACCTCCTGAATCTTGTTAGGAATTTCATGTCTTTCTCAGCTTCCTCTTTCTTTTTAATATGTCAAAGTGATTTGATAAAATGTCCTGCAGAACGAAACGTCCTCTGTATTTCATTCCACAGCAACACAAGAGTAACTTAGCCTGGGTCTCACTTTCCTCTCACAGCTGTTATCATGTACAGTTACCATCATAATTATGTATGAAGTCATAAAATCCACTAAGATGAGGCTCCCTGGAAGAAAAACCTCATTAAAATGGAGATTTATGGACAGACTCAGCTCTATCTGAGGGGCTCAAAGGTTCTGGAAACTTAGAGATACTAAATTTATATTCAGCATAATAAAACACTTATTTATTCAGAGCTTGTTGTCTCTCAATAGCTGCAGAAACCGCTGTACATGCCAGTTAAATGTTGGCAGAGGGAATGTGGACAGCCACTATCGCCTGCAACAAACATGGGAACAATTTGCTAGAGATAACTTTCAAAAAATGATATATATAGTCAGTATTTTTTTCAATGCTGCAAGAGCTAACTTCAAAATAGGAAAACATGATGATGTGCATTTACCATTTAGTTGTAACTGTTCTCATACTGGCAGCTTTTCTCATACTGGTGTGTGGTGTTTAAAGACACTACAAAAGACAAAGGATGATCACCTTATCATGAGTAAATCTGCAAATGATTAAAATCAAAATGAACATGCTGTACTACTACTACTCCTACTACTACCTGAAGCAGCAGTAATAGCTTTTGATAATAATAATAATAATAATAATAATAATAACAACAATAATAATAATGAAAATAATAATAATGATAGGCTGATTATGAAAGCAGCAGTCCACTTAGATGGAGCTGTAGTGGTCTGTTCATTTCCTTTTCCTGCAGGATCATTCAGATAAATGCACCAGTTTACTGAGGCGTTCAGTGTCGGTTATGTTTGCAGGATAAACACAAGTGTCACTGCACCACACGGGGGCAGAAACACTGAGGAAATCAATACACCTTCACCCACCGGGTCAGGTCAGGTGGTTTCACCGATTAGAAGCTGGAGTAGAATGCATAGCTTAATAAGACGATGATCATATTAATAATTGCGAAAAATGTCATTGCCACTAAATAAAACAACATTTGCTCTTTTAAATCATGGCTTAAAACCTTTCTGTTTACCATTGCAATTTTTTTACATTAAATATGGGACTGTTCATTCATATCTTGCACCGCAACTAGCTTTATTAATCTGTTTCATTCAATGTTTGTTTTTGAAAAAATATATACTCTATTTATTTATGTCTTTATGTGTTTTTTCATATCTCACGGTACAGCACTTGAACCTGACTTTTTTTTGTCGAAAGGTGCTGTAGACCACAAATAAACTCGCATTGCCTAAAATAATCGTTGTTAATAATTAATGAGCCAATAGTCGTCTTCGTTTCGTACTTTTTTTTCTCGATGTAACGTCCTGTGGATGGTGATCTTAATTGGACACGTGGGTGGAATAAAACTAATAATAAATTGGGCGAAATAAATAAATGAATAATCTGTTTGCGGACACAGTCAGGTCATGTCAGTGAACAGTCACAAAAAAAACCTCACAATCTATATTTATTAATTTATTAGTATTTAATATGATTTGATTGAATTTAATTTAATTAAATAATGTATTAATTTTTTCGTGATTGAATAAGGAGCTTTTGGGGGAAACACTTTAATTTAAACTGTTTTTATGGATTTAGAACTTTCTTCCCAGCGATACCAGCTCCTCTTTAAAAAAGGTTAAAAATAAAAACTGTATAGACGAAGCGAATACATCTCTGACACTTTGGACTATATTTTGTATCATGAGCTTGTCGGTGCGTCATTATTCAAGCGTTACGAATCTCAAACTAAATCCCAGCAGCAGTAAAGAAGTTTCAGCAGAGTTGATGTGTTGGGAGCGAGGTGACATGTCACTGTGCTCAGCTCGATAAATATTGACTCCATAACTAAAAATATATTTTTCCCCAACACTTGCTGAAATCCCCCCCTAAATTAACTGCCGACGTTGCTCCAAAAAAGCACGCGCACTCCAAACAACTCCCCCACCCCCAGACCCCAAAAATTGAAAATTCATAGCAATTTAGAAAACATCTCAGGACCTCCTTCAAACTTGTGCCGTTTGCCTGCAGATCTGAAACCGCAGCGCAATATGACTTTCATTATTTTTACAGCACAGTAAAATGCGGGTGGCCGACAGGGCCCATTATTTCACCATTCTGGAGCATTGGAGACGATTTATGAAAGTATTACGGAACATGTTGAACGATAACAACTCCGAAATAAAAGAGAGGCTGAAAAAAAGAAGAAAAAGTCCCATGAGAACGTGAGTCCTGATATGAGGTTTAGGGTTATGAATAGGTTATTAGCAGTCATTTTGTGGTTAATAATAAGGGAAACCACTTTATTATTTCCAGCTGGAGATCCTTTAAAGAGAAAAACAACAATAATTAATAATTTACAGTTATGTACAAAAACACCGTTGAAATTATTTGGCAATTAGCCTTTATGTCCTGATACATGATGACGAGGTGGAGAAACTCTTGTGCAAATTAAAAACGCACAGAGTTCATTAGTGTATAACATTAAAGCTCAACAGGTGTTTTCCTTCTTTATGTATCTCTGCTGGACTGAACCAACTCTTACTCACTGTGTTTTTTTGTCACGTGTTTTCCAGGATGAGCGTGCATTGTGCGGCCACTAAAGTGGTTTGATTGTGCAGGAGGGCCTGAGCTGGAGGCCCTCTCACTAAACCACATGTGCTCCCAGCTAAACATTTGTGGACGGATTTGGAAACTACATCTGAGATGGCATTTTCCTTTTGAAATCAAAAATACCAAAGGGTCAGATAATCCCTGGAAATCATGATTAGACTAGAGTAATTAGCACTGACCTTGCTCTGCACGCTGGCAGCCAGTGGACACAGCCATTGTGTTTGCATTGTTACACCACCATACTCCCATATGGTGCATGCTAATAAGACTGAGGAGGCTTGGTCTGTGCAACTCACAAAACAGCTGAAGCTGGTGTTTAGACTGTAACCTGAGCTCATATTCCGTTATAACACTGTGCTCAACATGGGCTTTGTTTTGACTGACAGAAAACTGCAACATGTATAGCTGACCATAAGTGTAAATTTCAGGGGTTGCAGTTGACACGTCGCCCTTAATATTTAGAATATGTGCATTTCTCCTTCAACATGAATGTATCAGAGGACTTTTATTTTTATAAATTGCTTCAGAAAATGCACTAATTGGTGCATTAATATTCACCAGGGTGCAGCAAATTGAATGTTTAATGCTCAACATTTTCTGGCAGAGGACCCCAAACCCCCGTTTCAGATATGTCCTCCCCCAGTGTTGAAACACAACCTTTGACCCTGTGGCTGACACTGTAGGAAAACTTACAAAATAAACAGTTTACAGTCAGGTTTGTTTCAGCAAACCTTTCAATTAACAGACACAGAAGTATTCATTTAACCTTTTAACATGCAATTTCCCCCTTTTGTTCCACCTTATGTGGCTTTAAGGTGCATTAAATCATCTTATTTTACACTGGCTCACTGTTGTAGCTCTTCACTGAAGCTATAGATGTTAGCACTGAGTGAAATGTTCAAAACCAAAAGATTCTATATTTTTTTATGCTTGCACCATACCTTAAAAGAGAAATATTAAATTCAAATCTTTCATTCGCGTCTCCCCAAAATATAGCCCGACATATTTGCTTTCTTTGGAACCTTTCTCAGAGAAATTAAAGAAAAGTTTGTACCATTTTCTGCTGCACACAGCTCAGTTTTTGATGACTGCTATGCAGGCTTCTGCTTTTTAAGGGGTTACTTCTTCTCTTAATTGCTAATGAACCCACTGACTTATTAAGTAATTTATCAGCAGTAAGCAATATTTTTTTGTTTGATTGTTTTAAATATTTGCATTACGTAACCAAGCTTCCATTAGAGGGTTACCCAAATAACAAAATATATGTTTTTACTTACCTTTACTCACTCCATAGGCGTAGATTTCAGGGGGGACACAGGGGACACATCCCCCTCCATATATAGTGCATATGCAATTGTCCCCCCAATAAAAAAAATAAAAATAAAGTAGCAGCAGTCTTTTATTTTGATGAAATTGAAGACATTTCCACCATATTGATGCATAAAAGACATCTTAAAAATGCATAAAACCTCACCAGAATGAAGGAAATTAAGTGTTTAACACTCAAAATTTCTTGGAAAAAGACCTCAGCCCCCATTGCATGTGTCCCCTCCAATGTTGAAACAAAACCTACGCCCTTGACTCACTCACTCAGGCAATGATTCTCAAACTTTTTTTTTCTTTTGACCCCATGATACAAAGTGATTGTGACCTCTTGTCACAGGTTGCACATATTTAAGCAGGGAGCAGTTCTGTCAGAGTGATTATCTCTTCTCAGATTGTTTCATTTGAAGAATTTTTAGAGGCTTAAAGAGGTAAAACTGCACAGTTTTCACACAAAAAAGCAGCAAAGATTGGAGAACAGTATGAAAAGACAAACATAAATAAGCATGGCTTTGTATAGCAGAATTTATTTATTTATGTATTTTTTTTAAAAACCACTGCTTTGAGAAAGTGGCCTCTTAAAAAAGTGTTGACAAAGGGTTCTGTTGGGTAACAACAGAACAGAAAAAACATGTTGCAATTAAATTTTTTTATTACGTATTTTTTCATTAATGTGAATGTCACAAACAAAGCTCCACTAATTTCTGTTAGATGGAAATCTCATGGACAGATATTTAAATCTTGGACAAAGAAAGCTCAAAGTTTCCTCATGGCTTGACACCAGATGTAAAAAGAGGAAAAATGTTTTAGGCATTTAAGTGTACCGACCCTTTAAATGTCACATGCATGTGTGGAATTGGCTGTATGTGAGGAAAACTTTTCACTAAAATGACATTAAAGCACACAAGCTTCTGTCAGGACATTATTTTGACGGGGGAGGCAGATCTGGCGAGCCTCATTCACATATTCTCTGCAAGTCCCTCATGATTATTTTTAGCAGCTGAAAGTGGCTGTTTTCAAAATAAGTTCCTGACCGTATATCAAAAGATCCCAGTGCCACAGTGGTGGGCTCGCTCTGGGTGCCTGCTTTCATTTCACTGTGTGTGTGTGTGTGTGTGTGTGTGTGTGTGTGTGTGTGTGTTGTGTTACTTCTCGAGCCTGTGCAACTACAGGGCATGAAGACAGGGGACAAATGGATTCCATGTTTGCAGGAAAACACGCTGGAGGCACAGGAAAACTTTGTTGTTTATGAAGAACACGTGAAACCAATCAAATCTGAATTATCTTCCTGTTGTTCCAGCTTTTGTCGTTTGCAGTTTTCAGTTCACTCGCCAGCAGTGTCACCACCCAGAGAGCAGGTCTGTGTCTGTGCATTAAAGGTAGATAGTTTGCTGGTCGCACATACAGTGAACTCACATGCACCCGGAGACTCACACCGCACACACACATTAAGAGCTACCGCTGTCACTGTCATTCTGAAATTTATTTGACTGGTTTGTCACTTTCAGATTAAAGTCCTCATGCTTTTTATTGTGCTTCTTCTGGTGGGGAAGGTGGTGAAAATGCAAATTATCAGCTTTTTTTAATCCTTAAGAAGCAGGAAAAACAAACTCATTTACTTGTTTTTTTGTTTCTCTTCCTTTAGCTTCCTCACACACACACACACACACACACACACACACACACACACACACACACACACACACACACACACACGCAGACAAGTTTGCGAGAGGAGCGTCTAAACCTCAAGGGGATTTGATAAATAGTCAGCCCACAGGAAATGATTTGCAGACCTCCTCAGCATAATAACCCATTTACATACTCATCCTTGTATGGAGCTGTGCTGCACACACACACACACACACACACACACACGGAAAAACACTTCTCTCTAACACACACCATATGCGTAGACAAAGGCACAACAGGTACGTGCAATAACTTGGAGACATGCTTACATATGCAAATACCCAATAACCTGCCTGGAAAACACACACACACACACACACACACACACACACAGGTTTTGAGATAGAGCCTGAGATGTCTGACCCTATTTTCCAGAGCTAATGTGGGCAAACTATCAGCTTCACTCAAGTCATTTTTCATTCTTTATTGACTGCAAGCCAACGACTGCATGCAGCCATGATAAAGTCATCTCCCCCTCTCTTTCTCTCTAATAACTTTCCCCTTACAGTTCTTTACGGCCCTCCCCGGCTGCACCTCAAGGAGCAGGTGTTCAGCTCATTCAGCGAGAGCACAGCGAGGTCAGCTTCATGTGCAGCGTTATTGGAAATAACCATATATGTGTTATGAGGGCAACTACAGTGGATTTTACTGTGTTCTGAGTGCTATTACATGTGTCCTGTGTAAGGGTCAGTGCTTTGTCACACCGCAGGAGGACATGTCATGTGGAAAAAGAGTTCTGAGATGATTACATTTATGAAGAGAATTTCATATTGTGTATGATAAGGGGCTTTAGGTCTCATGAGAATTATATATGACTTTAACAAGTATGAGCCTTTACACGTGGGGTATTATATTGTAGATTTTATTGACACATGCAGAAGTTATTGAGTGCCAAAATGTATGTATTGTACATTGAACTCTGAGGGCTGTCTGACTGAACACAAAAAATATGAAACAAAAGAGCAACAGAGAATTTTTTTTTAATCTTGTCCAATCTGCAAAGTGCTAAAGGCAACATGTTAAAACCAACAATAATAAAAACAAAGGGTAAAACTGGACAGTCATACAATTTCCATTTAAAGGAGACACAGCAGAACTAAACTTTGGAACGCTCTCTCTTTGTACATAAAATATTGAGCAGCTATTAAGATATAATTCTGACATATCTATTTATGTTGTTTTAACTCTTGTAAAGATTTGCCATGATTTCTGTTGCCTTATTTTCTCATTATGAAGCACTTACATAATCAAATGTGTCTTCCTGCCCAAGGACACAATTACATCTGCAACTGTTTCCCAGAAATTCAGACTGACAGGGACATCTCCTGGAGGGATATTCAAGGGATTGAGCCGACCAATCAGAAGTAAAATGCAACACGACTTTAAAATTTTTAATATAGCTTTAAAAAAAGACAGAAATCTTTAGAAACTATCCATGTAATAAATTGAACTTTTTTCACATTAGACCTAACCCTCCACAGTCTCTCCTTCAGAAAGCAATCATTTGTAACAGACTTTTCCTCAAAGACAAATGGACAAACAGCAGTAAATATGTACTTTATATGAAATGTAAACAAACCAGTATTTTACTTGTTGTTTCACTCTGTAACAAACTTTACAACAAAACACCTGTACCTTGTCTCTGATTACATATTGCCAGCATTACGATTACTGTGGGAGTAATAGTATTAAAAGTAGTAGCATCTATTAACTTTACATTGCATTATAGTATTCAAATCATTATATAACAATACTTTATCACTGCCATATAGTTAGCATTGTATTTTATGTTATGTGCAACATCATAGTATTCGCTTCCATTTTTATTATGTATATTTCACAGCATTGGATTATTACTGTATAGTATATACTATTATTTATCATATTATATATACTTTATTTATACCTATAGAGCAGGGATACTCAACTTGCTTTGCCTGGGGGCCACTTTTGCAAAAATGACAGGAGGCTAGAGGCTAGTTAATAAACAAACATTAATAATAAATATATCAATAATTAGCCTGGACCTCTGTCTGGGGATCATGGGAATCCTCCATTGGCAGTTTTTTTTAAATATGAAAAAGCTCTATTTTGATGTTTTTTTAAAAAAACAAAAGAAAAGAAAATTTATTTCAATTTATTAATATAGTCAAAACAATAGTAATGTAATATGTTTTTTTTATGTCATCTCTTTAATTTCTTGAAATGTTATCAAATATGATAATCATATAATGATTATTATGATCATTTATTGTCTCTTGGCCTGTCTCCATGCTGCTGTAACGTGTGAACTTCCCCCGGGGATCAATAAAGTCTTATCTTATCTGGCAGTAGATAAATGAATATTATTAGGTTTAAGCAGTGTAATAAACACCATACTGATCATGATATATTTAGCAGAAAAAAAAGGTGGGAAGGTGGGAAACAATTTCCAGAAGGTCCATTTATAGAAAACAGGTCTGCTGTATTAAATGTAATGTGGCTTTAAATTTCAAACTTGCTGACGATTTACAAAAATAACAACATTAATCCTCACAACCTCATTCTTACACAGATTGTGTGCTCATGTTTTCTCACTAATCACAGATTGGACACCTTTGTGCTCCATCAACAGCCTGACACACTGAGCAGGTTGGTTCTGTTTTTATTTTAGTATTTAGTTTTTTAATCTATAATATTGTTAGAATAATGTGATAGTGAAGATATTTTAATATATTTTGGGTGGAAATCATATCTCATTACTATTTGATGCAGCAGTGAAAGAAACTGCAACACAAAGCAAACAGTGAGAAATTATTAATGGTGAGTTTATTTACTGTTTGAATGGTGATTAATCAGTGATTTAGTCAAACTCCCCAGATGGTGAAAGGAGCTTTCCTGGTCATATGAAGTGAGGCTGAAAGGACAGAGACTTACTTATTTGGCTGAGCGATGCCCCAAAAGGATTACTCTCCCAGCTCCCAGGTTTCCATTCCTCCCCTGTCAGTGAATACAACAGTAAGTATAACATTTCACACTAACAGAAATTAGGAGCAAGGAGAAAAGTAAACATGGGAGAATTTGGGAGCTGGGTATTTTGGAAAAGAAATCCTGTGTTTGTATTAATATTTCACCTCTGGGAAAACTTCTGTCACTGACAATTTAAAGGGCATGCGGCCAACATTATGTCAATTTGCTGTTATGGTGGTATTTATGACTTTATTGAATTAGGGCAGAAAGTCTGCGGTGGGTCGAGATGTTTCGGGGCAGGCGGAGAGGCGAAGAAAGAGAAAAAAAAGAAGAGCGAGGACGGAAAATGAGGACTTATTTTTGTTTCAAATGTGTTTCCGTCCACATATGGTCCTTGTTTTGGCCTATATACCGAGAATCTCAGAGCTGACCCATGACCTGGCTCCTCAGACTAACATGATTCTGGCTGTCTCACTTTGAGTTCAATTTGACCCCAAGTCCCCGAAGTTCAAGGGTCACCTCCAGGGAGCAGCAAATTAACCCAATGTGTCAAACCTGGCATGACACCATGTTCAGCCGAGCTCTGCTGTTTTAATATTCTCATTTCCACTTGCATGCATTTGATATAACGCCACTCTTTTTTGTGGGTTATTTTAAATTCTGCGTCTCTTCAAAGTTTATGGTGTGTGGCTAATTTTCCCCCTCATCCTTTTCTGCTGAAATCCCACCCCTCTACACAGCAATCACTCTCTATCTCAATTCTCTGTCTCTTTTCCTTCTTTGACATCTTCTTCGTTTCTTTTAGGCAGGACCTCTCCTTCTGATCTTCCCTCTTTCTCTCACCATTTCTCTCCCAGCCCCAAATCCTTCTCTCTCTGTGTCTGTCCCTGCGGTTAAAGACGTTTCAGTTCAGCTGTCACAAATTATGTTCGCCTGCCCAGCTGTCAAAACAGGGGGGTGTCCCTTTCATTCCACCTCACATACTACGAAAGGAGATGGGAGGGAGGAGGGCTTTAACGCCCGTGTTTGGACACAAGCAATTATCTCTAATTATTGTTTTTCTTTTCAGTTTCCCTGTCCTGATGGAGGTCCGACGAGACGAACATGCAATAATCCGCTCCAGTCGTCCAGAATCAGCGGGCCTTCGGAGTCCAGGCTCGGTCCTGGGACTCTGTGGCTTTCATCTCAATGTGAGTCAGGAGTTGATTCAAACATGGAGTGATGGGAGAATTAACCCCTGGGACCCAGCTTTCAATGGGCTCAGCTAAGAGATTATATGTGTTGATGGCAGGCTTTTATATGCACTGGGCTTTCAAAACTTCAGCTGTTAAATCAAGGCACAGGATCTTCACCTTTATGTCTTTAGTATCCGCACCCCCTCTTCTCCCACCCAGCACCTCAAATTTTGTCTTTCTACCCTAAAACTGTGCGTGAGACAGGGTAACATTGCCTCTGAAGTGACACAGCCCACAACTTCACAAATTATACCGTACATGTTCAGAGCTGAAGGACTCTCATCAGACTGCCACTGGGAGTTTACGTTCGATGTGCAGCCTCAGATTCCCATGACCGTTGCCGAGCCTTTGGTATTCAAGCTCTTTTTAGTGCATGTGAACATATGTGAAATAGCGCTTGAAAGTAAATGCACACAAACATGAAGAGAGGAACAGAAACATGCAGCTGATGTCAGACGAATTGGATCATCCTCGAGATTTGTAATTAGTTTGAAGCTGACATCTTTGGTGGTCCTCGCAGGCTTCTAAAGCACGGCAAGGGAAAAAAAAAAATTCCCCGTCCGTCTTCGCAGACTTGTACAACATGTTGCATGCATCCTTTGGTTTCCACATCCATGCCAAAGCCAAAGGATGTTTTGGCAAAACAAAAAGCCACACGTCTCAAATGTGACTGACACGAGGGATGTCAAGGGGAGAAAAACAAGAAAACAAAAGAGGAGACAGCAAATGAGTTAAAGTAACTGTAGAAAACACAGGACAGGAGACAAGTTCAAATAACAGCAGTTGCAGGTTTGGATTTCACTTTCCTTTGATTAAAAAAATATGGCGTCTGGCTTAGCCTCCGTTAGCCTGACCTCTGTCACATGTTGTTCCTCACTCTCCCTGAGATGCTCCCCGCTGAGACTGTTTATGCCCCTTAAAGGCCCAATCTCACCAGCATTTTAAAATAACATTTTTTTGTGAATTAAATTAATTTAAATGGAAATCACTGGCAGGGGGCAAAGTAAATCCAAGCAAATTTTTCACGTTGAGATTAACTTTACTCCAAAATAGCAAGCTGTCTTGACAGGGCTGACCTTTCAGGGAATGGGGAGTTGAAAATAGGGGAAACATGGGTTTTAAATGGTAAAAATATGTCTCTTGAAATAAATTGTGTGTACTCATATATTCCTGTTAACAACAGCTTATTAGCTTGTTCACTGACAGCAGGTTCAATGGCTCATCTTTATTAAATGAAGCAATTTATAATCCTGAGAACAAAATGTCTCAGGGACAAATGGAAAAGTATGGAGAAAAAAGAAAGATGCTATGACAAACTACCATTAGCATGTTCCTTGCCAGCCATTACCTCACTATTGGTTCACAAAACATTGCCTACCTGCAAGTAGTTTCTACATCACTAAGCCCTGCACTACCTATTTAGCAAAGACACACTAATGAATTTTGCTATGCCACTTTCTGGTGTGACTCCGCATTTTTTAACCTGGACCCTTTTTTGCACATGTTTTTGTGTTCAAGTGACTAATGGAAACAACAGTTTTTCAAACTGGTCCAGTGCTGATCAAGACCACTGCAGGCAGCAGTAGCAAAACAAGCTGCAATGTAACTATTTGGGGCATCTTTGCACTGTCCATTTACATCCACTAAACATGTTTATTTTTGCCACTGACAGGCTCAGATTGTTATTCTAAGTGTCTGACAATTTATAGAAAAGATCTCCATAGAGATGGACCTTTTTTTTTCCCAAAGGACTAAGACCCTTTTTGTTTAACTAGAAACAGACCCAAAATCCTTACAGCCAAACTCACCAGACTCCATTTTAATAAATATTCATTTTAGCATAGTAAAAACACTTAATTTAGTGCTGACAGAAACAAAATAGAACTCACAAAAACCATCATGGCTAATCTTTTCAATGTTATGACAAATGCCAACTTTTCTTTGGTTTCAATAAACCCTTTAATCACCCCGATAGGTGTGAAAATCAGCTGGCTATGTATACCCAGGCTAAAACAGCTGTATATTTAAATGGAGTCTGGTGGGTTTGGTGATAGCAATTTCACGGCTGTTTCCGGTTGAACAGAACGGATCTTACTCTTTACCAAAAAGATCTATCTCTGTAGGGATCCTTTCCATAATGTTGTCGGACATTGCGCCCTGTTTGGCAGCCGCTAGCTGCAGTGGTCTTGCTCAATACTGGACAAGTTTCAAAATTTTTCTTGTTCCCATTAGTCACTTAGACACAAAAACATGGGAAATATAACTCAGGTTAATTTTTTTTTAAATAAATTTACCTTTTAATCCAGTTCTGGTGACAATCTAGTATCTGTTACCAGCCTCTTTCAACAATAGGGCTGCACAATATGGTCGAAATATTTTTTGATATCAGTATACATCATGGTAAAGTATGTAAAATAACTTATAAGATATTAAAATCAATGAATCTTTTCTGTTTCAGAAATACAGAAAAGGCAGCATGGACTTAACATCTGAATCTAAAGCTGATCGTGACAAATCCAAACCTCATATTGCATTTGGTCACATTATAATATAAGCCTCTAAATGTAATGTACATTTCACGGACCAACGAGATAAGTATATATGGTACATTCACACATGTAAGAGTATATATGCTTCTTTTTGTGTGGAATAATTTTGTCTCTGTAAAAGTCATCTATGTCACTGAAAACCACTAAAGCGAGCTCTGCCTTATTGAGTTGTGAGACTTCCATGTGCTTGATGCATTGAGACCTCAATCCTCCCCTTGGGTTTTCCCTTAGAGAGCCAAAATGGCATTCATGTAGTAGCACGTGTAGGACAGACACTTAGAATGAGTATTTCATGAAAATGTGAAAAAAATGTTAATTTTAATCCTGGTAAGCTTCCTTCTTTTAATCTTAAGCCTGCATTAAAAAATGACTTTGGCAAATTGGGGTCAGCAAACAAACAGCCCAGTCCCAAGAAGAAAATGTTGGCATTGTACAAACTGTTCAAGACCAACAAACTGGTTGTTTTTTAGCAAGACATCGGCAGCATTTTGAGCCTTGTTTGTGCCACCAAAACTGGGTGTTCAAAGCCCAAACATGGTCTTTTCCTAATCATAACCAACTGGTTTTTATGCTAAAACATAACCACACGTTGACCACGTAAAGTTTCAGCCAGTGGTGTAGTGGATGGCATATGCAGGTATATGGGGTTTATCCACCTCTTTTACTCTCAGACAATTAGCCATTGGAATATATATAGGAGAGTATACCCATTTCCTCTTTGCAATCTATCCATTTACCTAGTAGTACCCAACTCATCAACTACCACCACACTTCTGGTTTCAACCATAGTGTATAAAAATGATAGACGTAGCTTCAGTGACATCACCAATTGGTTTTTAGATTCCCGTTTTGATGTCTTGAGTTTTGCATTTGGCCGTGGCATCTTCCTTTTGTCTGTTTGTTTTGTATTTGAAGCCATAGGGGACAAAATTTGGACAACGGTGTGGAGCTGTGGAAGAGCGAGAGGTTGATCAGACGGACATGCCAAGGACACTGTCCACAGAGACCAAAACTGTATTTTTCTACCAGGCTGTAAGCATGTTTATTTCTGCTGGAAAGTTTGAAATTTTAACATCAGGGTTTATAGGTACTGGCTCATCTGAAGCCACCCTCAAGTGATCACTTACAGACTTACGTCTGTAAATTCATTACATACAGACTTACAAATGCCCCTAAAGTCCCAAAAAGTGATATTTTCAAAATCTTGTGCACACAAGATCACCTTTGGGACTTTTAACACCACTGGTGTTAGACAGATAGCTCATAAAGGGCTTATTTGAGCTTTTTTGCTGAAAACAGTTGACTGACGACACAATGTGATCCACTGGTAATATAAACAAGTGCAACAGAGTGTTCTCATCTCATTTCAGCAAATCATAATACCCTATACTGAGCTTTGTGCTGCTATGTCTCCCTGCCCTACCCCCCTTCCATCCTGCCACCCCCTCCCCATCTTCACATTGTCCCAAAGGTGGTACCTCTTGGCTGGTGTCACATCCACCCCCCCGCCTTCCCCTCCTCTAATTCCTCTCTCCTGCGGTCTGATCCACCCTTTTTTTGTGTCCAGAGTCTATAGTGGAGACATTACATGGTAAATCTCTATTGTCCGGCCTCGGGCTCTGCGTGTAATCTCTCTTGTCAAAGGGAATATTCAGCGATTAGCCCCCGTAAATTACAAGGGGTGATCAGTGCGTCAGTTCAGCCCTCATTAACTGCTAACAGGGCTTCATCAGAACCACCCACATTACAGGGACCTTCAACCTCTCACCCCTGACACCTGGAACTTTCTCACGTCAGCTCCCTAAATGCAGATTTCTTTCTTAATCAGAAATACTCTTCTTTTTGTGTCGTCTTGAGGCATCTGGGCAAGACGGCGTGATTAGAGAGCTGCAGTGGTAGTTTAAAAGAAGATAAAAAGATCCCTCTGGTGACTGGCATCAAAGTGGCATCATGCTGTAATGAGCAGGTTGTCACTGCCAGCCTGACATCATACTTGCCACCCTGGTAGCCTCCCATCTTTAAAACTTGTCGGCGTGGAAGAGAAAACAAGGAAAGGTGTCATTCAGCGTCACGACAGGCCCCGTGCTGAGTTATCACAAGACCACCCATCTGTTACAAATGTTGGACAAACAGAAGAGTTTCTATGTATAATATCTAGCAGATGGGGGTCAGCTGGTGGAGAGGGCACATCAGAATGGGGTCGTCTATGATGTTGGTCAACTGGTCATTTCTCCCGGCCTATTAACCACCTGGGAGCGCTATGTTTTGTCAGCTTTTTCCAAGTTTTAGGTTTCATTTGCCATGCTTTGAAATCAAACACGCCCGCCCGCACACTCCCAGAAACAAGGCTTTCTCTGGCAAACATGCATAACTGATGCCTGCTCCAATCACCTTACACAACATATACACAAATATACATGCAAACATGCACATGATGCCTGCTTACGTGTTCACACAGTGCATATGGGTTATATGGGATATTTTTTGTCACTTTTTGCCCATCCTTCATGCTACCTCAGTTGCCAGAAAAAAATGTTGGCATTGTATTTTTTTTTGCAAACCACGGATATGAAACATTTGTACATTTTCTATCAACATTTCTAAAGTGACTGATTACATGTATATAAGCTGGCTTTAGAGGGGATGGGGGATGACATGACACCTGAGTGAGACAGCTGCCAGGCTGCAGAGCAATGACTAAGACCGAGCAAACTGGATAGTTTTTAGTAAGACGTCAGCATTTTCAGCCGTGATTGTGCCACCAATAGAGGATGTTTTAAGCCAGAACATGATCTTTTTCCTAACCATAACCATATGCGTTTTGTGCCGAAACACAACCACACTATAAACACAAACCAAAAGTAAAGAAACTTACAGTTTTGACATATCCCTTACATAACAATGTACAAATGTTATATCTACACGATTTGTAGCAATGCACAATGCCAATATTTATTCTGGTAATCGGGTTGTTTGCACAGTGGCTTCAGGGATGACACTGTTGCTCTTTCAGGCAGTTGTTCACCACTTTGGTCCAAACTCAAATATCTCAACAATTACCAAATGATTGCCATAAAATTTTGATGGAAATTCATGGTCCCCAAAGGACAAACCCTGACTTATTCTCTAGTGCCACCAGCATTTTGAAATCTTCATTTATCTAGTGAAATATCTCAACATTTACCGGATGAATTAACACAAAATGTTGGTTTGCTAATGGCTTGATTCCCTGTGAGCTTCACATTTGTGGTTTGAGTGAAATGTCTTGTCAGGTATTGGTTGCCTGCCATTAATGTGGTATAGACATTCATGTCCCCCTTAGGATGTTAGGTAAAAACTTTGGTGATCCTCTGGTCAAATACCTGCAAAACTAACATTCCCTCTTTAGCTGTACCTCAGCTGTAGCAAATGCTAGCACTTGAATCTAAGATGGCTGACATGGTAAACATTTGTACCTGCTAAACACAGCCCAGTTGCCAGAAGAAAACATTAATGTTTCTGAAAATCCCAGATATGTTATGCATCATATCAACGTTTTTCAAATGACAAAGTTCTGATTACATGTATATGAGCTGACTTTATCATCAGGAGATGGAGGGGATGGTGGATGGTGTGACACCTAGACGTGATGGCTGCCAAGTGCAGCACACTGTTTGAAACCAACAAACAATATAACCGGTTGTTTTTAGCCAGTCATACGCGGCATTTCCAGCCGTGATTGTGCCAACAAACTGGGTATTTTAAGCCTAAACATGATCTTTTGTGGTTTTGTGCCTACACATAACCACACGTTAACCACATCGTTGTTGAAACGTTAAGTTTCAACGTATCCGCTACATAATTACATACAAATGTCACATGTCCGTGGTTTGCAGAAACTTAACATGCCAGTACTTATTGTGGCAACTGGGTTGGCTGAACATCAGAATGTTAGCATGGTCACTGTGAGCATGTTACAAGTAGCACGCTGACTTCAGTATTTGCATGTGGCTACTGTTGTTTTGGCATAATTTCCGGGCGTAGACCGTATGTTTACCAGCATTACAATAAAAAGAAGATCATGCATGACATCCTGGTTTTCCATTCAGTGTATGCAATGAAGTTTTGGAACAAGCAGGCACAGAATATGCTGCACATGTGATATTGTTATAGTGGGACCTTTTTTAAAAAAATTCGAGAAAAACAAGGGAAAATGTGACTGGAAAATCAAAAGTTCACAAGGTGAACTTACACTATGATAGACTCTGATCATGTCATAAACCCACAGACTCTGAACCCACATGTGAAGATCCTTTTGTGCTTTTGCCAGTGGCTTACAGACTGTGGACAGATTTAAGCGATAAGTGCAGAAATCTTTCAGGATGAAAGAGGAGCTAGTTGCCACTTTCCCTTCCAAAAGCTGCAACATCTTACAATTCACCTTTCAGCCTGTCGCAGAAATCACTGCTGAGAGTTCAAGTATGATAAGACATGAAAAACACAAAGGAAACTGATACTCTTCAGAGTTCTCATGGTGTCCAGACTGCACAAGGAAATGAAGAGTTATATTCCCAAATGCTGAATACCAATTTTGGAAAAAAATGTTGATTATTATCAGATGTAGGAGAGACAGTCTGTTAAGTTTTAACACATTGTAAACCAAACACTTCAGTGTCTCGTTGCCCTTCTAAAAGACTTTTTTTTGGGTCATAGCTTATTTTGCAAGAAATTGTGATGTTTTTTGAAAGTGTTATTTTGTAACAAAAATTCAATATTTACACATTTTACAATCAAAAACTGACTCCGGTAGTCTGTATTTTATTGCATTGCATTGTAGTGCACTATCATTGATGAGTTGATTGAAGTGAAATTTAATCCAAGCAGCATTGTTTACATGGAAATCTGCCACTAACAATGCAAACATTTCATCTTTCATGGCTGAGGATATTTATTAGGCTGTCAACAAGCGTGGGGCTTTCTCCCACTGCTGCTTCATTATTTAATCAATTGAAGAAGCCCTCTCAGCATGTCCCTTTAATTATGGTTTTCTTTGAAGTGATGTGTTCAAAGTTACAGTGAAGATTAAGCTGTAGGAGAGAGGAAATGGCTGTTTACAAACATGATAACCGTTAATAAAACGCCTTGATTTATTTCAGACTGTGTGGGATCTTGACATATTGTATTAGCATTTGATTCACCATGTGCATGTGGAGTGTATGGGTAGACACTCTTATTATATGAAAAAATAATCACATTCTTTATGTTGTGGGCCTAATTGAACTTCCATGTATATTATCTTTACAATAGTACAGGTAGTTTTCCTCTTACCTGTAGTTCTATTTATTAGGCTAGATTGTTTTGATGTGAGTTGCCAAGCATTAGAGATTAGAGAAATTAGAGCAGAGCTGTAGAGATGTCCACCTTCTCTCAGATATATCGGAATCAGGTGGCACTTGGCTTGTCGTTTTTTTTTTTTTTTTTTAACTCAAAAGCAATGTGTCCTTCCAAAAATCATGATGCAGTTACTCAAGACAATCCACAGACCTTGTAGTGAGCAGCTTCTAATCTGAACAATTTTATTTCTACCAAAATACGTCAACCAACCATATCACCATCCAGAACTAGCCTGCGTCTACAAGACGTTCATGTTTGTGACAGCATGAGATGTAAATGTGAATAGCGTCCTCCTCAGATGAGCTGTAATGTAAGCTAGCTGAGTGGCGCTAGATGTGCAAGTATCTTTTCGGCCAAATTTCCAACACACAACTCACATCAAAACAATCTAGACTGATAAATAGCACGACAGGTGATTTGGAGATAAACGGTCTCTTCAAGAACTTAGTATTTTCTTGTCTTGCAAAACTCTACCAAACAATCAATCATAATAATAATACCTAATGTTCATCTGATTACATTTTATTCATCTCATATTATTTTGTAAGGCTGTGATTACAGCTGCTCTTCATATTGGCCCTCTCCACACAAGAGGAGCAGAATTAATGTGTGTGGCGTCTGCAGATTTAACATGCCTGGTGATGCTTTCACTGTCCTCATGGGGAGAGATGAAGCCCTGTTGTGTTGCTTGACAACACATGTCTTTTGTTTCCGTTGGTTGACTGGATTCTGGATGGTCCTGCTTGAATTTGTTTTTGCACAACAGCAGCTGATGCTTCTGTATGGATCAAGACATTGGCACAACAAGTTGTATAACATGTTCTTGAAGCTCCTAGCTATATTGGTTATTTTTAGTCTAAATATGAACAAAGACTGTATAAATTTATGGACGTAACCATCGTGACACTACCCATTTGTTTGTGGACTCTCTATTTTAAAGCCTTGAGTTTGGCATTTTCACTGTTGTCATGGATTTTTGGAACCAGAGAGACCATATCTGGATGAAACAGTACAAGTAACCCTAACGCTAGCTGCTAGCTTGGTTAGCACAGTGCATTTATAGCTATGGTTAAGTGTAATAATGCCAATGCTTGTTATTGCCAATGTAAAACAGGCTTAAAACCATTAAAACAAAATGCACTTATTTGAATTTTTCTTTTACATCTGACACCTTAGACAGTATTTTAGTAAGACCAAATGCCGATCAAGACTTTTTTAGATGACTAAAATGTTATAATTAACTTACATTAACTGTAAACATTACGCATGGAGTTTCACAGTGGTTATGAACCAACAATGTCGACGTGATAGCGACTTGTCAACAGAAGGCACCCACAATTTACACAAAGCAGCCACACCCTTAATTCTGCATAAATTTAAGCTTTCACAAAATCTGAAAGATTTTTTGTACTAGGCTGTAAACATGTTAATTTCTGGTATAAAGTTGAGCATTTTAACATGTGGGTCTATGCTTTTGGAGCCAGCCTCAAGTTTTTGGCACTTCCATGTTGGCTTAATTTTTTTTATCATCAGATGTTGCCGCTTGGATATGGCTTTTAATGATGTAGGTAATGTTGGCCAAGAAATCATTCTTGTTACATACAATAATACACTGAATGCCAACCATCTCTTTCACTGTCTATGGCTTTAATCACAAGTCTTGTGTCTGCTTGCAATCTCATTGGAAACATCAACAACAGTGTCATCTTTTGGCTCCAAAACATCTTTCTCTACATTACTGTACAGAATGACTGATATCACTTCTGGAGCTTATTGTTGAGCATGTCTATCAGAAACATGTTGTGCATAAAACTTTTGAAAAACAGCTTCTGAAGTAGAAGAATTTATAACCCTCCTATACGCTTTACACACACACACACACACACACACACACACACACACACACACACACACACACACACACACGCACACACACACACTCAACTGGAAAACACTTGGCCAAATTACAGTTGCATCTGGATTTTCTCACTTGTTTTGCATTTGCAGCCCCTTCAGCATAGCTATAGATCATATTCTCCCATGAGAGAATATCAGGCTGAGCTCTTAGGCATCTACTTTAGTGGAAAGTTGACCTGAATTTATCCAGTTTCCAGTGGTAAACGAGAATTAAAATCTGGAGAATTTTTCAGAATATTTTTTTAGCTTGTAATGTGAAAGGCAATATTTATTTAAGATGACCATTTTTTTCAAAATCTTCGAAAAATCTGCTGAGATGTCATCAGAATTCTGCCGGCAGCATTTTAAATGAAATATCATAAAAGTGTAACGTAACTGTAACATATATGAAATCCCCATTCATGTTATTGCTCAAGTATCACCAAAATTTATGGAATAAAAAAAGAGGTTATCAGAGCTTAACCAGAACTCAAAAGATAAAATGGGTCCAACTGACCTGCACCAATACAGAGTTTTAGCCAGACAATATGCATTATTGCTGCTGAAGACAAAATGTCACCTATGCAGCCATCATAGGCAGCATCTTATGTAACACAAAATTTGTGATATCCATCTTCTCATGTGTGTGGTTGGGCTCAAAGATGATTGCAACATGTTGGCTTCTCTGCTCATGAGAACTTGTCAAACTGCAGCGCACAGAGGACCACACTCGAAGTCCCAACCAATATCTGCTCTGTTCCATATCGATTATTTCCATAAAATGTTATTATGAAGCTAATTGTGCTCCTGTACTTAAGATCAGATTGCCAGCATATGAAAGTCAATAAAATGTGGTATTTGTGGGCTTGAGGATAAATCCACTTCAACATAAATGATCTAACAGCCCCCCTCTCTTACTAACTAGACTGTGGGGCGTTTGCGATTGAAATTTCAGCGTGATTTGTGTGAACATTGCAAAACCTTCTGGCTTAGAAAATGATCGATTTTACCCCCATACCAAGGGCGTGTGAGAGTCTCTTTAAGCCAAATGTGTGCAGAGTAATGGTTACGGTGCAGCACAAGTAGTTAATGCTCACTTAACTGAGCGTGACAAAAGTAGATAAAAGTGTCGATTACTACAAGTATTATTTGAAAGGCAGCATGCAGGGCTAAGTGGATGAAAAGATAAAAGTTGTAATCACTAAGAACCATTATCTATCTGATTAATGGTAAAAGTACTTCACAAACTCATAGAAGAATTTTACAACATCCTTTGGTGAAGAAAAGTTAGTGCTGGTGTATGGGAGGCCAGCTGTGCAGTGTGCCGCCCTGATGAAGATATTGCCTGGTAAACAGTTCCAGCCTCCTCCTGGAGCTCGAGATTGTTGCAGTAAAATGGCACACTGAGAATGTGAGCTGTGCGCACCCCAGCTGAGAGCCACTGCTATCAGATGTAGGGCGCAAACCGCAGAGTGTGGGACCATGTGGGGCGGACCACCCATGAGTGTGCCTCCCCCATTTTCCCTGGCTGCAGCTGGAAGAGACACAATGCTGGAGCATGGGAACCGAGCGCCAGCCGTCAGCCGTGGAGCTGGTCCTTAAACTGGGGATATTTTTGGTTTAGCAAATGAGGAGAGTCTCACTCAACTTTCAGTGCATGCGCAGGTTTTGAAGGCTTTCCTTCTCTCTAATGCTGCTCTGAGCCTTTATTTGTGTAAGAAGCGTCCTCTGGGAGTTTCAGACATGCTGTTGAAACTGATGCAGCCTGGGAGTGAGAAGGCAGATATAGATTTAGAGTTTTGTTACTCCTGAGACAAGGATCAATGTCCAAATTTAAAGAGAGGATTGGGTTTGATTTTTTTTTTACTTAGGCAAATTTTAACGAGCAGAATTCATTCATAACATTCGACATTAAACATACAATATGTAATTTTCTGCTGTTAGGGGTCTCTCAATCAAACAACAGCCAAACAAAATATGGAGCAATCAGTTTCTTCAATTTAGAATTCCTTCAGCAATCATCGTTTTTACCAGGAGCCGAAATATCCGCGGAGGTCTCTTACTCTCCAAAACAAACAGACCTGGTGATTTAAACTAAAAACACAAAATAAATCAGTTTCACGTTTAAAAATCAATGTTTCTCCAAAGCTATTTGGCTTGTCGCTAACTCAGCTCCTGCTAATGTGCGCTCACCTTTTTTCTCTAATATCTTAAGATCCAGATGTTCATGAGGTTTTTACAAGGAGCCGAATTATCAGCAGAGGTCTCTTCCTCTCCAAAACAAACAGATTCAGTGATTTCAACTGGTAAAAACACTGAATAAAGCAGTTTCACGTTAAAAATCAGTGTTTCTCCGACACTGTTTGCCATGGTAGAAGCTGGGGTTGAGCAGCCACTAACGTTTGCTCAGCTTGCTTCTCTGATAACTTAAGATCCAGACGTTGTATGAATAAAATCTGTCATCCGGTTAAGACATTTAGTTAAAAATGACCAAGTTCTAAAAAGTGTGTCGTAAAAATTGTGGCTAAAAACTGGATAACAAGTCAGTTTATGGCAGCTTCTGGCAGACAACCACAACCATGACACATGCACAAAGGGGATATGACATCATTGATAGGCAACAATGTCCAAATGACACGAAATGTGTCTTAGATTAAAATGACAGATTTCTCAGGGTTTGGGATAATGCAAGTACACAACTCAACAAAATATATATAACATCAGTCCAGTTATTTTTAGACATTTTTGTGCAGAAAAGTTACATATGACATGTTTGAAGGTCAAATCAGACATGTTATAAAAATTAGATCTATGCCTTACATTTAAAACTTCTGATATCAAATGTGCTTGAACTGATACAGTTTGACTTCAAATAAAAGGAACATTTCAAGAATCTCCAATATGTCATTCACCAATCACCGTCCCACTTGACAACCATATAACCATTTGTCATTGTGGATCATAAACCCCATCATCCTCACCCTCTGTAACTTTCAAAAAATACTTCTCTTAAAGATGTTGAAACCCAAAGCTGAAGCATTCAGCTGTGATGTTTAGGTTAAGTAACCCCCTGGGTTAATAAACTAAACAAAGGTAAACTGTGCAAAATGGCCACAATGAAATCCAGGCTAAGTAAACGAAGCAGAGTTTACAAGATACAAGGGGCTGGGGCTGCATGCGTGAAACTTTAATGTGAAACAGGTGATGAATGTGTTTTTACTCTAATAAAGAGGCTCCGAGGGAGAATCCCAGTGAAGAGAAGATTATTGAAAATCACATTACAAACCCATATGTAAGGATATTTAGTGCACTTTGTCGCAGTGTATTAGTATGTCCACGATTGATATTACACCAACAGCCTATAGATGTTATCGGCACCGTATCATCCGATCAAACATCATGGCTTTGGTGTAAGTCTGGGCTTACATTCTGTTAGGTCACTAAATTGTTCGCTAAGTCTCAGCCGGGCATTTAAAGCGTGAAGTTAAACTGTCTAAACACAAGTTCTGGCAATCACCTTCAATGAAAGCCTGCAGCTCATGGTTTGCACCCTGCTTGATTTATATCTTATCTGAGAGATTATCCGTACAGTCTTCTGAGAGTTTGTCTTCACTTTAGGTGAGTTATTGCGTTCAGGTTTTACCCCTTTCATTTTCAGTCGAGGGAACAAACACTGCGCGTGGAGCAACTCCAGAGAAAATATGAACCCCAAGAACAACAAAAGGGTTCTTTTTAACTTCTTCAAACCACATCTCCCAATAAAAGCTGAACAAACATACCCTGCCACTTGCGAGCGGCTGCTGTCCAGTGAGTTTCACAGAAAAAGGGCTCGTTTTCAAAGGTTGGGGGTGGGGGGGCTTATGGGACTAATGAAAACTTCACCTTAACTGAAATAATAAAAAGCACACCACCCAAACACTGGCGATTTGTTCCTCTGTGCACTTTTTTTCTTTTGGCTTCGGCTCGCCATTCTAGATGCTTTGAGAAAAGTCAATGCCCATTTAAAGGTTTTCATTTTTAGCTTGTGTTTTGTGGCCTGTTGATTCTTTTAGGGGAGTAATGTGATTTAAAAGATGTCAAATGTGCTATGAAGTGCAGTAAACCACATTGTTGCTGGATGTCTACAACAAGACCCGATGGCTGCGAGGGGAACAGACTGAGGCCCGTGACCAAACCGGGGACATCTATCCCCTGAGCTCCTCCTGAGGAAGACAAAGCGGGTTTAACGGTGGTATGAAAAAAGAGTGGCCTGTGAATGGTTACTGTTCAATTTGTATTTGGTTCCCCGCTGGTCGCAGAGCTGAGATCAGAGCTGAAAGTGAAAACACATGGCGAGGGTCAGCAGGATCAGAGGACCACCACACACACGGCAGAGAGAAGGAAAAAGGCAATGGGAACTTGTGTGAAGAAATGGATTGAATAAACAGAGTCTGCAATCGCCTGCACCCTATTATCCTATAATTTACACTGCATGGGAGCTTGGAAACGCGGGCTGTTAAAGGCGACCATTGGCTTCCACTGAAAAGTGGCATTCCACGCCTCATGCATGCCAATCACAGGGCCAGGCATTATAGTTCGAGACAAGTTTTGAATTCTTTCAGGCCTAATGTGTTTATTTTAAATATCCCAGGGAAATTATTACATCAGCGGCAAGCGATGTCTTCAGAAACAGCCGGCCCTTTGAAGCTTCCAGCAGCAAAACATACATTTAATTACATAATAACTTTGAAAATTGTATTTGTACAATCAATAGTGAGGATTAAATGTGGAAGTATGAGATTGAGCTAAAATATTGGCCTGTACCATGACAAAACAAACTTCAGAGGAAGAAAAGGCCAAGAAAATAACTGGAGATGAAGAATTAGACTGTTGGTTTGGCTCAGAGCTTAGCATCAGTCCCCCCCCCCACTCTCAGTCCTGATGAATGTCAGCTCACTTCTTCCACCTCGCTTTAATTACTGCTCTGTGCACCCCGTCCCCTCCAATCTAGCATGGAGTGAGCGCCAGTGAGCTCAACAGTAGTGAAAACATTTCTTGAATCTCTTGAAAGATGTCCTATGTGTTTCCAGAGGGATCCTGCTGCCAATTATTTCTGCACATCAAAGCCTTTTTTTCACTCCAAATGTGAGTGAGGGTGCAGTCGCTCATCTGCTAACCAACAGTCAGCCGAGGAGAGCGTGCCATCGCAGTGCGGGATCCTCCATAATGCGGCGAGCTGAATTGTATGGATGTGACATCAGTGTTTGTAAAGAAAACAGCTGATCCACTTTGATTAACTGATCTAATTACACAGAGTTAGAAAGCCTTACATTACATGGTAAGACAGTGTTGTTTAGCATGATGAGGTTTCTGCATGACCGGACAATGGTGTCCCCAAGGGGGGGTAGGGGGTGCCATGGCCCCTCTGATACAAATGCTGCCCCCCTACTGCCTCCACAGGTGAAAATAATTGGAAGCCAACATCACTATATGCTGCAGATTTTTTAAGCTTTTTTCTGATCTGAAAATGTCATGCTAGCTTGAAGGAAGGGGGCTAAATAACACGGCAACGATGCAAAATGCAAAATTTTGGCAAAGGAACAACTAACATCAACTTTAGGGGAACTTGGTTTTGTTTGTAATCAGTGCCATTAAAATTAGCTGAATAAAACGGTTGAGAGACTGAACTTATAAAAAATGTATAACTGTATAAAAAATTGTAAAATTGTAAAAGCTCTTGGGACCCTATGTATATGTAAATTTGCATAATTAGGGTAAGATATTTTGTTGTTTATCATAATCTGAGCCAATGGAAGCATGCAGATGTTAAACAAAAAAAGGCCCCAATATGGAGCCTTGGGGAACGCTGCATGTCATTTTTGTATGCTCAGATGTTTAATTACCTAGAGACACAAAGTAGTCCATGTCCTTTAAGTAGGATTCACACCAGTTTAGTACCGTGCCAGAAAATCCCACCCAGTTTTTTAGTTGGTTGTGGTCAACCATGTCAAATGCAGCACTGAGATCCAGCAATAATAAGACTGAAATTCTGCCACTGTCTGTGTTTAAGTGGATGTCATTGAAGACCTTCACAAGAGCAGTCTCAGTGCTGTGGTGGGGTCAAAAAGCTGAGTGAAAGACATCAAAACAGTTATTTAGTGCCAAGAAGTTGTTCAGCTGTTGGAGAACAGCCATTTCAATGATTTTACTTAAAAATGGGAGGCTTAATATGGGCCTATAATTTTTCATCGATGACATGTCTCTTTTTTTAAGAGTAGCTTGATGACTGTAGTTTTCAAGTTCTGTGGGAAAACACCTGAGACATGAGACCCATTTTTCCTGTTGTAGTAACATTAACTGTAAAAGATAAGACCAAAGGATGTCTGTATGTGCTTCCTCAACCCTCCATATTGACAGTTTTCCATCAACAGCATAATCAAATCCCTGAACATTCAGTCACGGCTTTTGGTTTTTATGTGCCACCCCGAGATTCTCATCTGGCCACCCCTATGAAAAAAAAAAAAGAAAAATCTTGGGGCACCACTATGACCTGGAAGGTGAGGAATTTTAGTGATTTTAACAAAACATAAATTAAACCCAAAAGGAGAATAAAGATTTTTCTGTTACTTATCTTAAAAATGCATTCAGTAAAATATAAGCCTCTCGCTTTCATTCCTTTTTCAGATCTCCACCCTTTTCCCCCTGTGGATCTGGGACTAAAGGCTAATTGGAGTCAGTGTTGTCTCATTTGAGAATGGAGCCGATTACTACGCTCTCTCATCTGTTTGGTTTGATGGGCATTGGCGGAGGTTATCCAGCCTTTGAATCTTTCTGCTTATTTATCCAACAGCTGGGCAAATACCCACAGCCCTTCTGCATTAGGGCTCATTTTTAAACATTTAGAAAAGACAGGGCCCAGTGTTTATGCCTCCATCTTCCTTCACATCTGCACTTAATATTATTTTGCAGACTTTACGCAGAACAAGGGCTCGATCCTTTGTTATGACAGGAAGATATTTTGAACTTTTTGAGGATTAATACTGTTTGCTTTCCTGCTCACTCCCTTCAAAACAGCTCCAGGGATCCAATAGGTTAAAGCTGAAATCCGTAACTGAATTTGGCAAGCCTAGTGGATGGGATATTGTTTTCAATTCATCTGCCACTTACATTACTCAGCTGGGATACATTGTCTCTTTTATCAATCCCTCTTTTCCTCATTTTCCCTCCATCACAGTTTTATTTTCCAGTTCGTGCTCAGTGGAAATATGTATTGTCCGGGGTATGAGCACATTTAGTCTCCTTACATAACTATAATAAAATCTACTTAGTCTTTCTTTCATAATCGGATCAATTTGTTTTTATAGTATTACATATTTTTATGAAGTTTTCATCACTTCACAATAAGAGTCTTGGATGTTTAGAAACAACTCTACAGCTGGTTTCTGGACTCAGTGAAAATGTAATTATTACAGTGATGTCAAACTTTGTATTTGAATGATTTGCTCATAAGATTCTGCCAGATACTTTTTTCATTTGTGCAGGATGATCCAAAGAAGCTGACCAGTAAAAGGAAGATGATGAACCTACCAGCCTGTAGGTTTGATGCACTTCAGCTGTGTGCTTTTAACCGCAGATGTCCTCATGTTCTTGCTGAGTGTACTGCCTGCACACTGTCACAAGTGTTTAGAATCAGTGTATTTCATGCATGTGCTAAATACACCTAATTTTGCTGCTGGCAGAATAACAACAAAACATTTAATGACACATCTTTTCAGTATAAAAAAATAATAATTTAGTTTTAAGTACAAATATATGTCAGTGACTGCCAAGTAAATTCTCCCCAATGTGAAAAACTTAAAGGTCCAGCTGGATTTAGGGGTATCTATTGGCAAAAATGCAAAATTATAATTGAATTATGAATTAATTATACAAATATAATACTATGTTTTCATTAGTTTATAGTCATCTGAAAAAAGACTAGTTGTATTTTTGTTAACTTAGGAGGAGCCATTTATATCTACTGTATGTGGGGAGTGGGTCCTCTTCCACGGAGTCCACCATGTTGTTTCTACAGTAGCCCAGAACGGACAAACAAAACACCGGCTCCAGACAGGGCCATTTGTGTTTTTGCATCAACCACCATATTTCTCCCACAGGCTTGGCATAGGCGAGAAGTTTCAGTTGGTTACAATCATAGGCTGTATGAAAATAATAGGCATAGGCACCATGACATCACACATTAGTTAGTGGACTGTCATTTTGAAGGAAGGGAAAGGGAATGCACATGTTGCACATGTTCTGAATAATTTTAGCACTTATGGATTCCCCTAAACGCTACACACTAGACCTTTGAAATTATTGAATAGCAATACATTCATCACTGTACTTTATGTATGCACTAAACATCCTTTATTGTGCCATTGGTAGAATAACAGCAAAACTTTGAATGACATTCTTTTTAGTAAAAAATAAATAAATAAAAAAACATCTTGTTCTAAACAGTGAGGGCATACATTTCTTAATAGCAGTAAATCATTAATCCATCAATGACCAAAAGATATGTCAGTGAGTACAAAAAGAAATTCTCCACAATGACAAGTATAAACTTAAAGATGCACTAATCAACACACTATATTATTCACAACATATATAATATACATCGATCAGCCAAAACATTAAAAGCACTGGCGGGTGAAGTGAGTAACATTGATCATATTGTTACAATGCAGTGTTCTGCTGGAAAACTTTTGGTTCCCGTGTTCATGTGGATACCACTTGACATGTAGCACCCACCCAAACGCCGCTGTGGACCTAGTACACACCTCTCAAGGCCACGGCACTTCTTGATGGCAGTGGCCCCCCAGCAGAGCAATGCGCCATGCCTCACTGCAAGAAATGGTCAGGAGTGGCCCGAAGAACATGCAAAGAGCTCAACGCATCGACCCGGCCATCTGAGTGAGCATTTATGGGATGCGTTTGTACACCTTAGGTACCCACGATCCACGGTGGGGCCCTCTTGGATCACACTCAGCTCTGACATGTCAAGGCATGGACACAGGACCTCTGGGGGTGTCCTGTGGAGTCTGGCCCTGGGGCGTTGGCAGCAGATCTTTTGAGACCTGTTGGTTGTGAGTTGGGGCACTGGCATGTCCCACAGATGCTCAATTAGATTGGGATCTGGGGAATTTGGAGGCCAGATTGATGCCTTGCTCTCTTTGTCACGTTCTTTAGGCCATTTCTGAGCATTGTTTGTGGTGAGGCATGGTGCATGTCCTGCTGGAGGGGGGTACTGCCATCGAGGAGTGTCATTGACATGAGGGGGGGACTTGGCCCACAACTGTGTTTGGATGAGTGATGTGCTTCAAGTGGCATCCACATGGATGCCAGGACCAAAGGTTTCCCTGCACAGCATGGCACTGTGACAATATGGTCAGTATTATTCACGTCATCTGTCAGTGGTTTAAATGTTTTGGCTTGGTGTATATGCTACTATACAATGGATCAAATGACCGTAATGTTGATCTGTAATGTGAAAGGGGTTTCTTTTGAGGAGCCCACAGGAAATTATCACACATTTCTGCAGTTCCCCTCAACTCTACAGAGCATAAGGGCCCTTTAGATACAAAAATATGTTTGTTCATTTCAAACATTATAAATGTCACTGCCCTCGTACTTCCAGGTTGTTCTAATGTGCTGTTAGCACATATACCTACGGTATGGTAATGCATTAGAATTGATATATAACCAACGTTATTGTGAAGACAGTGATCACATGATCAATGCGCTGATGGGGGTAAAGAAGGATGTAATAAAAGGAGTAGAAGTCAGCATAAGGATCTGGCTAGGGTGGTGGATGGGTCAAACAAACACAGGACTTTCCCCTAGGAGACCAGTGTCCATGACCATGTGAAGCCAAGTGAACTTTATATTATTTGAAGATACACCATCACCATATTTCTTCTCCTAAACCTAACCTATGTAAATTTACAATAAGTATGTGACAATTTTCATAATACATCGTACGAAGCTTTGTATGAATATATGTTGACATTATGTTATACTTTAACTATTAGCATTATTACATCCATACACATGCAATGAATACATTCAAGCACATGCGCATCACTTTTTTAAATTACCAAAAAGGAAGTGGTGTCTTCATCCAGAGCCAGGTCAACTTAATCAACCATTTCATTACTTGATCATGAGGCGCTTTAGTGGTGATTTAGTGGTGATCTCAAGTTAATTTCACAGACTTATGGCGCATTAGATGGGCCTACGGTGTAGAATTTTAGACAGTATTTAAAGGTTTCCATTGCATTTTCATTTGTTACTGTAACCTCAGGCACTGGTTGCTTTGAGGTTGTTTTTGCTTACATTATGAATGACTTGTCTACAGCGACTGGATTTGTATCTTAGGACGGCACCAGGCAGAAACACCAACAAAAGCCAAACTGCCTCTGGTGGGAGATAGAAGTGTTGATGTAACCTAGTGTTGTCCTAGATTCAAAGATGCCTGGCTTTATGGTCACTTTTCTTGATGGAGTGTTTCAACACATGGCCACATAGATTTAAATCCCATATTGGTTTGTGGCAGCGGTGGACTTTGATTCTGTCAACAGGGACCAATCAAACAGATTCTTGAGGACATATTGTGTTTGATATGATTGATTCAAAACATTGTTTAGCTGGAAAATTGGACTAAACAATTATCAGTTTTTACTGAATTTTTATGCTTTGGTTTAATGAGCAGGGCTGGCTCCCATTTTGAGGTCACACACACTTAACATGAAAGTTTTGACTTATTCTGTGGGGAAGAGATACATTTTTTCTGGTGAAGAACAGTGAAGCCAGCCTAAGCTCTTGGCTGGAGGAATCTTGGGAGCTGCAACTATAACTCTGTTCAATATACATCTTTTTACAGTTAGAATGAGACTGATTTAAGTTTGTGTTTTGGCAAATCCAGGTACTAGAACACTGCAATACACATTAGCGTGTAATTTCTTTTGGACTTAACAGAAAGCAACACCAATGGAAAAATGGGAAAAAATAAGACATTACTAAAGTGTCATACTAAAGATATATTCATTTTTAACATGAAAACTGGCTGGGGAAAAAAAACTACTGCATCTTTCAGGCTATTGTTTTGGTTATAAGCTAACTCTGCTTTCATTAATGTTGTGGCGGGAGTTAACTCTGATAAAGCCACTGTGACACTGCCTGCTCAGCACCAAACAGCAGACAAACTTAGCAACTAGCTGGTGGGAGCATTTAGCTGCTAAAGAGCCATGTATTTCCCTCAGGAGATGGTGGAGAACAAAACAGAGCTAATAGGAGGGTGAATGTTTGACACAGCTCCACGTGAATGCAAATGTTGCTCCTCAACCCAGCCATCGGAAGAACATTTTAGCATTGTACATTTGTACAACCCACAAATGCGTTCCATTTGTATGTTTCATATCTATCTTACCAATGTGTCTACAATTACGTAGTTCTGATTACATGTGTATAAGTCGACTTCGTCATTAGGATGTGGAGGAGATGACGAATAGCATGACACCTAAGTGAGACACCTGCCCAGCTGCTGACCACTGCAGACCACTGTTCGAGACCAACAAACACCAAAAGCCTGATGTTTTTAGTGACCTGTTGCTGTGTTTCCAACAGCTTTTTAGTAACCAAACATGGGTTATTTCTAGCAATCCACCACTTTGTTTTAGCAGGGCATAGTACCACTAACAGCAATTGTTATTTACCAAGACATTGCTGCTTTTTCTGCCAGGATAGTGTGAGAAGCAATTCTTTTTTACTAAGCCATCGCTGCTTTTCTATTGGGATTGTTCCATAAATAGCAGTTGTTTTTTACCGAGACATTTCTACTTTTTCTTCCGAGATAGCACTATTAAAAGCAGTTGTTTTAAATTGAGCCATCGCTTTGATTTCTGATTGTGCCACCAAAAGGAGGTATTTTAAGCTCAAACATGATCCTTTCCTAACCATAACCAAGTAGTTTTTGTACCTATGAGCCTAATCACACGTTAACCACAGCACTGTAAGAACATAAAGAAATGTACCATTTCAGTGTATTCACTACATAATATCATATAAATGTAATGTATACCAAAACCAACAATGCAATGGTCTGTCACTCAGCCTCAAGCCCATTGTTTCTTACTAAGATCTAAATCTAAGAGCCAGAAAAGGCCATGAATATATGCCCTTTACTTAAACAGGTGGGCACTGTAGTAATTGTACATTTCTCAAACAGAAGTAGTGTACTTGTTGGGCTTTATTTTCACCTCAAATTTGGTGCTCTGGTCTCATGAGTATTTACAGTAACAGGTCTGTGGGGTTGACTCAAAATAAGCTACAGTGCCCATATTTCATCATAATGAAGGGACACGTCACTCAGTGTAACAGTGCGGCTCATTCGTGTGTTAGTTTTTGGACAACAATGGAGCTTTACAGCACAGAGAAATAAGATATGTCATGGATAAGCTACACGGACAATACATGATATAAATTCTTCATTGGTTTTGGACTTCTCATGTTGTTGACTGTAAGGCATATATAGAATATTGCCAAACTTATCCTCAATCAAAGGATCGGAATATTTCTCACTCTGATCATTTTAGTCTTTTAGTCTTTGTCCACAGTGTATTTCAAAGCAGTGTAAAGATAATTTATAGAGCACATTTTAAATTCACGGTGATAGAAAAGTGCTGTTCATTTCACTGTTGACAGATTTCAGCTTAATATATGACACAAAGACAGTTTAAGTTGTGTGTGCATTTGCGTGATCACTTTTATGATTCCAATCACACAGAAAAAAGACAACAATTTTGTTCCCTGCCGTCTACAGTCAGTTTATCTCCTTGAATACTTGAATGATGGTGTCTCATATTGGCCACTGCATATGTATGTGTGCGGTTTTATATGTGTGTTTATGTGTGTGTTTGTGCAAGGGCAGACACAGAGAGAGCAGGACAGACACGCAGTGAGGGAAGTGTACTGTAAACCTGCCACAAATGATTTAGAAAGTCGTATTTTTCATGCCGTTGACCAGCAACATGTGGTGTTCATAGACAGCATATGAGGCAGGACATAATGGATGCTTTTAGGATAGCTTTGTCGAGAGTGGTTCTTTCTGTCCTTTTAAAAGTTAAAAACACACACATGCACAAAACATTTCCCTAACCATAATTCAGACGGACCACCAGCTAAGTCGAATGAGAGTGTAGGCTATGCTCAGTACTTAACACGCACCAATCTTCCGCTCACATTATGAATTATAGCATCTGTCAGAAAGCGGAGAGGAATAGAGAAAGCTTCTCCACCCATCATAATGAGCATCATCCCCCACTTTTTCTAACCATAATTGGATGGGACTGTCAGATGAGCATGTGCAGAAAAAGAGAGATCGATCATATTTAGCATTTTGTTGGTGAACTATGTGTAAGGAAGAAAAATGATTAATTTCCTTTTCCAACAACAAAATACTTTCAACATTTGATGTCGGCTTGTTGACATGTAGTAGGACTGAACATCCGCTCTGTGAAGTTTTGATTCATTTGCTGTTTGTTCCCGTTCATCCAAATGACAGCGTCCTGGTCCTGGCTTCGAATGTGGCGTTTTGTGTTTCCATAGACTGTAGCAAAGCTGCAATCGATTACATTTCATCGTGTTTTATACTATCGACTTGTTGCACTTGATTACATTTGATGAATTTTTATTTGTACCAACTCTTGAAGCAAACACCAGGCAGCAGCTGATAAACATTACTGTTGGTTAACTTTGTACTCCACAACATTCATTTCCTATTTGTTTTCATTTTTCTAGTCATGACATTGAACCATTAAACATCATAAAATATACATCTAAAAGCAATTCCAACTTCAGTGCAATTTACTCATTACTGGTGTAAGCGCATACGAGCCAGTGTGTGTGTGGTATGTGACACTTTATAGTGGTTTCTGCTTGTGTGTATGTGATAACTTCACCATGCTAACATATTTGCAATGACAATACATGCTGATGTTAAGCAGGTATAGTGTTTAATATGTTCGCCATTTAAACACTTGCTAATTTGCCCGAAAAACAAAGTACAGCTGAGGCTGATGGAGATGTTACTAGTTTTTTAAACTAAAGAACTGGACAAATTACAATTTACCTAGACAATCTACCTCAAGGTGGCACTGGAGGAAAAGTCAGAGTAACATTAAAGTCTTTAGTTATCCTCTGGACACCATGAATGTCTGTACAAAAATTCCAGGCGCTCCATCCAGTAGTTAACATATTTCACTGAGTACCAAAGTGGTGGACCTACAGTACCAACCAACATGCTGCTAGAATGGCTAAAAGCCTGAATAAATTAGAGGAGATATATTACAGAAATATAAATTGCTCTATATTTTTTGGGGTAATGAGTTGCTAAATGATTTGATGAGTTTGAAAGTGCTCTAATTGTCATGAGCTGTCGAGCTCCTTGAGTTCATGTTTATTTGTCATCCCTGTATTTCCTGTTTTATTTTTGTAACCATTATCTTGCTTGTCTCAGATCCCACGTCCTGTCAAGTTTCCTTGCTTTGTGATTATTTGCCTCACCCTAATGTGTTTCACATGCATCTCATTGTCTCCCTTGTCTTATAGTTCTTAAGTCATTGTCTTCCCCTCCTTTGTTGCCCGATCATCTTTACCTTTGAGTGAGTGTCCCAGCAGTTTCATAGTGTTTCCTGCAAGTGCGTGTTTGACTGATTTGACTTTTGGCCACCCTTTTTGCCCATCGATTCAGATACTTCTGTCTGAATGACTGATTGCCCGTGTACCAACCTGAGCTTGATTAAAGACCCTGAACTATAATCCGAGTCTGTGAGTCTGCCTTATTAGTCCTTCTCCAGTTTGTGCTTGATAGTAATGATAGATCGCCAGATATGGAAGATTTCAGCGCAGTCTGACTGCAGTAGCAGTCAGAATCTCCACCACCATCATCAAAACACCAAATGAGGGAATATCTGTGGGGAGAACTGTGTTCATTCCTCCACTAGAGCTCATGCAGCCCGGTTGCCAGACTAAAATGTTGGCATTGTATGTTTCTACAAATCACAAATATGTTTCATTTGCACGTTTCATACTGACTTTGTCATGAGGGGGTTGAAGGGATGGTGGATGGCGTGACAACTAGGCGATAAGCCTGCCAAGCTGCAGACCACTGTAGACTGTTCAAGACCAACAGTCTCCAGTTGATTTTTAGCCACCAAACATGGGTCTTTTTTGGCAATCCATTGCTTTGTTTTCAGCAGCTTATTAGCCCTCAAACGTGAATGTTTTTCATAGTTTTTATGCCAGGGTGAGTGCCACAAAATGCAACTTTTTTTTTTTTTTCACCAAGATATTGCTGCATTTCCAGCAGGGTTTGTGCCTCTAAAATTGGGTATTTTATACCAAAACATGACCCTTCCCAAATGGTTCTTGTGCATAAACCTAACTACACGTTAACCGCAGCCTTGTTGAAATGTAAAGCTTCAACATATCTACAACATAACAACATATCTAATGTATCAGTGGTTTGCAGAAACTTCATGTAAATGTTTTTCCGGTGATTGGATGGAGTCATGAGACTTCAGGAGCACTGAAGCTGTTCTGGGGGCTTGTTATGGCCCGATACCTTACTTAGACACTTCATGCATGTTTTTGTAATGTTCATTGAAATGAGCTGTGTTCCACCATTGTAAATGACATCGTGAAAAGGTCCACACATTTGTAGATTAAATTATCTGTCAGTTTCCCAGCAGCACTTTAAGTAATTTAATTTTAGTTGATCCATAATAATATCGTCTTCCATCTGAGCCCCTGAAAAGCACAAGAGCAATTAATTAATCACAAATTTTGTAGCTAACCCAGGTTTAAAACCTGCTAACTTAGCTATAGGTGGCTATAGGTGATAGACTGTATAGAGCATGGGAAAAGTGCAGCACTGTTGGTGGGGTCTCTGAGTTAGCCACCTCCCTGCCAAATTTGCTGCCGTGCATACTATTAATATCATGCAGGTTTCATGCTGCTACATGCTCTTGCCGTGCACATGCTCTATGTAATGGGAAAAACCACAACTTAAGACCACTAACAGTGGGGTATAATTTTTCTAAATTGTTCTAAAAGCCACATAATGTTAAATGCTTGTATAAATCCAACCCGAACCAGACTCTGAGGGTATTTTAGCACAGCCCTGGGCCTAATTATTATCTATCATCCAGGGAGACACAGTGAGTGGGAAACCCCTGAGCCACCACCCGCATAGAATACAGCAAGAGTCATTTGCACAGAAACAGGTTGTCTCGTCCTAATGAGAGGTGGGTGGATGGAGGGTGACAGACTTGCTTGGCCTATGTGTACGCGGCCCACTGCACCCAAACTAAAGAGGGGATGGTGGTCTCCGCCATCAGCAGACATTAGGCTCCAGTGGGGAGAATAAGCTGGCTGTGTCAGGTGTCAGTGGACACTCAGCGACTGTGGAGGTCAGTACACAGACAACCAGCGCTGGTTAGATCCCTACTTATCAGAGGACAAGGCCTCCATGGTCAGTGAATCAGCCCAAAGAGCTGCCCTAATCCAATTAGAGATGATTTTGTTTGCATTTGTGTGTGTATGTGTGTGTGTGCATCTGTCTCTTTATTTTTATAAGCAGTAAATAACTTATAAACCAAGGGCTGTTCTTTAATTTCATTTTTAAATAATCAAATGGTACAAACTGTTCTCATTGTTTCAGCTCGTGCTACAAGATGCAATAGAGCCACTTTTCACAGTTAAACAGGAAAATAACAAAAGCACTTGTGTATACTAACCTGATTGAGCCCTGTGGGGTCTGAGACGCATTTACTTCTCAAACCGTCTCTCTGTCAACATCGAGTCTGTCACACAGTAAGCAAAAAGGCCTGCCAGATTTCCTTGTGTGTTCCTCTCATCAGATAACCACCTCAGTACCCTGAATGTTCATGAATGAAGGCCCAGATGTGCACCATATGCAGATTTGTAGTCGTGGAGGGTGGGAAACACGTTGAAGTGAAAGACTGGTGAGTGAAATTCACATACATGGGAACACATCTCCTCTGGCATGGAGATTCTTGAAATGGCTAATTAGGCTAGAGCAGCTGGCAAAGGAGAAAACTGGCAGCAGGGGTGGCCATACACAGTTGAGCAGTTCAGTCAGTTTTAGGGATCGCCTCGGTTTTGGTTTCTGTGGGTTCCACAAACTCGCCTGGAGAAAAATCACTTGCTGGCTTTTAGGGTGAAAGAGATCTCTAGGAAGCTTAAAAAAGGAGTTTGTTCTTTTTCCTTGTGATAAACAGTAGCAAAAAATGTATCAGTGTTAAATAATAATAGTACTGAAGGTTAAATGAGTAGCATGTGGTGGCAGTCTAGCAACGAGGTTGCAAATTGCAACCAGGTAAACTTCTTACCTGTGAGTGGAGTGGAACTTTGGTGGCTAATGCAAAAACACAGAAATTGAATGACCCTATCTAGAGTCAGTGTTCAGTTTGTTCGTTCTGGACTACTGTAGAAACAACATGGCAGACTCTAAGGAAAAGGGCCCGCTCTGTATTTAAATATACAGTAAATGTCTCATTCTAAGGTAACGAAACACAACAATTGTCATTTTCAGGTGATTATACACTCAAGAAAACATACTTATTATATTCCGTGGCTACTGATATATAACCCTAAATCCTACACACTTGACCTCTCTTTAAGTTTACATCATAAAATTTGTCATATTGTAGCGAGGCAGTAACTTATTAAAGGAACATTTAATTGAAGCCGTTTTTCAACCACACTCATGCCATAGAACCACAGCAAAACACACCTCAAAGATTTTCAGATGGGTTTAAACACCTGAACGGCACTGTCAGAAGACTCCCCTCGCAACTATTCGCATGGGACTGAGCTCGAAATGTGAAAATGCTGGTGTGTATTTCAAAAGCGCTGTCAATCACAAAGGGGTTCAGCCTTTTAGACAATTCCTCCAATCATCATGCATACACCGAGCGTCCTCTCCCGCCTACCGCTCCATTAGGTCCCAGGGAAGCTAAGCCTCCCTGGAAGTGATGATTTTGTCGCATTTATCCAATGACCGTCTCGCTTTGCTGCATGAAAAAACCTGCTCAGTACTGTCTCATAGGAATGCTTGGAGGCTCCGCGTCCACCGTGCTGACACGAGAATGTATGACAGGGAGGTCGCATTTGAAAACTGGTGATGAACATCATAGTCATGATGTTAAACGCATCCTTGCGCACATTTAATACAATGTAAATTCTTATTTTAATGTAAATTCAATAGTGCATATTTGACCATTTCCTCATATGAAATTTTAGGGGAAGTTCAGCCTCCCTTGTTGTCTTAGAGCAATCACCCTTGTTACCTACAATTGTAAAAGACAGCTCTGCCACCTGTTGTAGTTTTAAAGTTGACAAGCTGGGTAATGGTTCCCGACCTGAGGGGAATCTCTAAGGTGTCACAGGAAGGGTTGAGAGACAATTGCCAGGACAGGAAAGACAAGACATTTCTGCTAAATGATTAATTCCTTTAGATGTTTTTTTAATTTATTTATTTATTTTATGTTTGTTTGTTTTTCTTGATATTTTCTACAGTGGCTAACAAGGACCATTGATGAGAGCCCGCACCAACAGACTGAAACACAGCTTCTTCCCCATGGCTGTGAAGAGACTGCTACAAGAACCATTAGACATTGTAGCTGCTACAAGAGAGCACCAAACGAAATTTCACTGTATTTATTGCAGTGACAATAAAGCTTCTTCTTCTTCTTCTTCATTATGCTACAGCAGCCCAAACATTTCCATTAGGGGAAACGTGATGCAGCGTCACACTGGATGCCAACTCAAAAACACATACTAAATTCCAACACAAATGCAACCGAAACATGCTGCAGAAAGCCACAACAAATACATTACCAGCAAAAATGCTGCAAATACAGAAATGATGCAAAGTCATAAACACAGAAACCCCAAAAGAAATGCAACAGAAAAACACTGCATGTTCAGTCAACACAGCAGAGGCTCTCCAGGCCTCTAGGGGGAGCGCTGTGTGGAAGCTCTTGATTTTCAACCCAAAAGATAGACCACACAAGAGATGTGTTTTGAAGAAAAGTGTATTAATGAGATGGCATAAAAGGGTATGTATTCCTTTTTACATTTGGTCTGAGTCCTTTATAGTATTCTAAAAATCCAGCAGTTCTCTGTTGCATTTGTTTTGGGGTTTGTGTGTTTTCACACTGCATCATTTCTGTGTTTGCTGTATATGTATTTGTTTTGGCTTTCTGCAGCACGTTTTTTCATTTGCAGAATGTTTCAGATGTTCTACTTATTTTAGATTTTCTTATATGTTTTTGAATTGGCATTATTTGTGAAGCAACAGCACATCTCACCTAATAGAAATGTTTTGGCCTTTTGTAATGAAATTGCCCCTGCTGGCTTTCATATATTTCTCTCTGGATGGGTTTAGCTCTTGAAAACTCTGAGATTCATTGAAATTTGACTATCTGAAAAAGAAAAATTACACTTTGGTAGAACTGGTCACAAGTTATGAACATATGTAACCTGTGATCCCAGGGCCACAACCAAAAGAATATGGGATCCTCTCGAGGTGACATTTGCCAAAATAGTTGGGAAGTACTAAGTGCAGGATGCTTGGTTAAAAACAAAACCATAAATCCCTCAGATCCGTCACACAGGCTCAACGGTATTTCACCATGTCGTCCAAGCTAATTGACACAATATATTAAATCATCAACTATTGTTATAGTTTGATAAGGCTTAGAGACAAAAACTTAAGGTTAGGAAAAGCTCATGGTCATGGATAGGTCCAATGTGTAAGCTTTATAGTGGTATCTAGGTAGAGGATTGCAGATTGCAACAAGCTAATATTTTTCCTGGTTAGAATTCCTTTAGTGTTCATTGTTCAGGAGGTTTTTACCACGAGCTGAATTATAAGCACAGGGCTCTTCTTCTGCAAAACAAACAGAGCAGGTAATTAAAACTGGTAAAAACTCTGAATAAAACAGTTTCATGTAACAAATCAGTATTTCTCCAATGGTGGTTGACATGAAACAGATGTGCTGCTAGCCCAGCATCTGCTCATCTGTGTCACCATTTTTATCTGATCATGTTCATGTGATTATACACTAAAGAAAACACACTTATTATATTTTATTCCATTTCTGCCAATATATCCCCCTAAAGCCTACACACTGGACCCTAAAAAAGCAGCATTATCTGACTTTAAGAAACAATATGAAAACAGTGCTCTCCCGTGTCAAAGTCACACAGTTTTTTTGACCCATCCATCAATGCCGACCTCCTCCCCATGAGATTTTGTAGTAATTTCATCATGTTACTTCTACTTTTGTTCCTGACAGACAGTATTCATAGTTCACACAGCCAATAGAGGTCCTTGGCAGGTGAACGTAACACAGGTCATTATATGCCATTATAAAAATGCTTGATTTCCTTATGTTGACAAACTCAGATGTTTTCAAGCTCGGCTGCAAGAAAATATTCATTCATTTGCCGCACTGGCCAGATTCAACTCCAGATTCAAGCTTGTCATTCAAGGCATTTCTCTTCTGGAAAAAAAAGTGCCTCACCCCAGCCTTGCACCTCCTTATCCTGTCCAAGACAACAAAACCACACAACACAGCGAGCCCATTTTTCTATAGAACTCCCTATTGTAATTTGAAACATACTTGAGAAACCCCCCTATACAACCCCATGGCTTCCCTCCACACCCATTGTCAAATGGAGCGAGACAATTAAGACCACATTAGATCTTTTCAAGTACTTGTAATTTCATAAGAGTGGGCTTTCTTTTCCTCTTTTTCCCCCTTTTTGAAAATGAAATGGGGGAAACCCGCAGTTCCTCAAGAGCCACTTGGAAAAGATGGGAAACAGATATTAACCCTGAGAGTGATGGTTCTCCAAGAGGCCTCCTCACTCAAAAGCCCCCCATACCGCCAGCACCTCAGCTATGGGACCACACACACACGGACACCTGCGCCTTCTGAGACACACACACACACACACACACACACACACACACACACACACACACACACACACACACACGCACACACATCTATAACCCAATATTCAAACAGAATGACACACTCTCCCTAATCAGTTGTCTATTTAAAGAAGGAACAGCAACAGATCTTGACTGATTTCCTGTCTTATATTACTCAAGATGTAAGCTACAACTACAATTACATCCATTATCGAAAAAACGGTCATGTTTTTGTTAAAATAATTGAACATACTCTGTATATTTCATGTATCTGATTCATTTTCTTTGGCTCCTCATGAGCTTTAGCTTACCCCATGTTGAGTAACCTGGGCCTCTCCGCTTGGCCCCATTCCACCATGTGAAATGTAAATGATGTATTGTCCTAATTAGATGAAAAAATATGAGTAATCCTCCCAGCATGCACCACTTCTGAGGGGGTTTATTATTCTAGCCGAAGGTGCTACTCTGTTTTATTTACTTTGATCCTGTGTCTCTCTGACTCTTTGGTAATCAGAGGTAGAAAGTCATTACGTTGTTATCACAACTGCAGCCATGGCGGCCAAAGCTTGACACAAGACGTTAACCCATCTGTAATGGAGAGGCCTTCGCTTGCTCAGTGGCCTGGCCCACACGGCCCGCCGCCCTGGAGGAACATACATCAGAGGGCAAGGACTCCATTACGACCTGCCCCTGAAATGAGACCAGCATCAGCAGAGGTGTGCAGAGAGCGCGGCTGTGGGGGGACCCGAGGGGAAAGGGGGAGCAGGCCAGCCGGCCTTTGAGGATTGAGTCCTGAAAATCAAAAGAGAATGAGTGATGGGTGTGATTTGAACCCACTCCTCCTCCCACAGCCTTTGCACTAATCACCACTTTAAATCAATGTGTTTAAAAGAAATATTACCCAGGGATTTCTGCGCTACAGATTTCATTAGGAGCCCTTTTAAATGAATGGAAAGTCGCTCAGCTTTGTTTGTTTTTCTTGGTGCGTTCTGTCACTCTGCTTCCCTTCCCCTTTCCCCCTCCTTTAAGAGTGGCATTGCGTGAGTGGCAGCCATTTCACCTTGACCTGCCTGATTGACCCTGACGATGGCAGTGAAAAAATCCCTCATCAGTGTGAAACGTTGCCATGGTTTCGGCTGAGCTGAGACCCCTTGTCGCGGGTAACAGGGACAGTGGGGATTTTTTTTACACCCCTCCCCTGCTGCACCGTTCCTCTCTTCCGTGGCTCCATGCCACAGCCATGTGGGGCTGCATCATGTCTGCTGGCCTTCTCACACGATCCCAGCACTATTGCGTGCAGAGGCTGCACTGAGAGCATAGCATTTTCACCCCACTACCTTACGCATGAGTAGGCTTGGGAGGGGCTGAGTGATAGAGGGAGGGGAGAGGAGCAGAGGGGGGAGGAGGGGGTGGTGATGTAGATTGATGGCAGAGGATGAGGCACAGAACAAAGGTCACGTAAGTAGGTGAATATTAGGAAAACAAGCGAATGATTGAGGGATTGGAGGTTAAGATGAGTGGAGGAGACTCGGGTAAGAAATGAGATAAGAGGGAGAGAGGAAGGGAATCTCCTGATGCATTATTCAGTTCATACACAGACAGCCGGTAGAGCACTCTCTGAGGTATTACGCTGACGCACGCACACGCGTGCGCGCACACACACACACACACACACACAGTGCACACGCAGACAGGATGAGAGAATAGTCTGGGCACTCAAACCACAGACAAAACATTGAAAGCGTACACACATGCTTCCTCTCTCGGTCTCACACAAAGGTACACTCACCCACCCACTCACACAAACACAAAGTAAAAACACAGTTATTTACTCATTCGATTCAGTGGAAAGCATGAACTAACAGCAGATGTACGCGCTTATCACGATTTCCTGATTTTATGTTTCCAATTTTGCCGTCTCCTGCAAATCCAGATTCCACTAATCTACTGTAATATTATCCTAATATACTGTGATAAATTACATGTCTACACAGTCTGCCATTAGACAATGTGTGATTTGATAGTATAGCTGGAATTACTTGGGATCACTTTATAAGAAGATGAGGTCGCAGGAGATCTCTGAGCCTAAACAATTGGCAGAATAGTGATTTTTCTTTGGTGTCAGTACGAATCATTTTAAAACGCATCTTCATTTTTATATTGTGCTATATAATGCTTTGTATTTATTTGTCCTGTGTTATTTGAATGTACCTTTCAGTTGTAATAACTGTTTCTTTACCTCTAAAGCTTTCTGTTCTTTTAGCCAACCACTATCGACTTTGCTGTCTGTAGTGGCAACTGTAACTATATTTAATCATAGCCACCTGGCTGGCTAGCTAATTAACACAATTAATGCTCTGTGAGGTGGATGAAACTTGTCTTTTGCCAACTCATTTCAAGATGAAAACCACAAAGTAAAAGGCTCCTAATTATGCAACTGGCTCTGTAATGCAACAAGACTGAGGCTAAATGTACTAAATAAAAAGTCAACATCCTAACCAGTTGAGGGCATAAAATTAAGAAAGAGCATTGTTGTTGTATTGCAGGGTAGAACTAGTTTACCAGGATGAAGTTGGAAAATGTAAAATCGGACTGTTATTTTGTGACAAACTGATCCCTGTTTGACTGCTTAGCTCATAAATATAAAGGTCAGACTGATGTTTTACTGTTTATATTTTTACTTTTACGAGAAAAAAAGCTTTGAGGGTAGAAACTAACGATGGCAAGTGTAACACTATTTCGGTTTAAGTGGTTATAGACAAGTTTTTGTTGTGACTTATTATGTTGATTGAACAGTGTAATGGCTATAGAATAATGACACCATCTAAATTTAGATTGGTTTCCTTTAAGCGTCAATTTCACTATGTAATAGGCCTTTTTCACAGAAGACATTATTACATGTCACAGTAGGGAAAGCACAGGTGTAAATCATGAAATGAATGATGGCTGAATTCCATTAAGCTGCTCTGATTCCAGGGTCTTGGTATTTTGCAGGCCTACTTACTGTCACACTTATTACAACTTTTGAATGGAACAGAGCCATCATTAGGGTCATTAATAACATCTGTGTGTTTCCTACTATGATAGACCAAAAGGTCTGCTGTAAAAAAAAAACAGAAAAAGGCCTATTCTGCTTGCCAAGGGGTTTGATCTCCTTGGAATATAGGGACCTGACTTACACCACAAAGGAAGTCAGCAACTGTTGCACAACTAAAACAGGAAGAGGATAGCACCTCCGTGTTCCTCGATAGCTAACATTAACTACCCCCTTTTACCAAAGAGTGTCAGCGTAAGTTGGACAGTGATGGAACTGAAGTTACTGTGGAAACTGTGGTAGTTGCTAGAATCTGAGGAAAACCAAAAGTGATCCGGTTGTCTTTGTGACAACTGCGCTAACAATGACTTTGAGAAGCCAGCAGAGGTGGGGGGGGTTTCCACTTTAATAGTAACATATGAGGGTGCTTGAGTGTAAAGTAACGCGCTCTTTAGCTTTGGAAATAGCACTGTAGCTTTAGCGAGACAGTTAGCCAGACATGCTAACTTTTAGTTAAAGCAGTATATATTGTTTAATCCTTTTTTTTTTTTTTTTTTTTACAATTTTTCTCTTGAGTTATTTTGCTTTAGAAAGCAGCACACAAATAATATCACATTAAAATGAACAGCATTTCACTATCTGGCTGTGACAATGACCTGTTACAGTGATCTAAAAAATGGCCACTTATGTGTAACGTTTAAAGTTAAGATCAGTTAAAACTTCAAAGAAAACAAAACAAACTCTAAACAGTCTTTTTTCTTAAGCTCACTAACGTTTATCAACACATGGCCTGCGTGTGTTAAAGAAAGAGAACGAGTGTTACTGAAGCACTTACGTTGCTTTAATTGTCAGAGTAAATGAAACCCCGTAATAGATGAGTAATTTGGCAGTAAGTTAAAATGTGTGGTTTCTTACATGTCCTAACGTCTCTCTTTTTTTCTCTTCTTAAGTGTTTTTTCCACTATTTGTACCACTTTCACCCCTTTAGAATAACATTATTATCACAAGCATGAAGAGCACCACAATTATTCACAGCCCGCTCTTTCTCAAGTTAGGAAATCGCCTTGAAAATTGGGTAGGCCTGCAGAGTGTTTGCCACTTAAGTCCCCGGCCCTGTGCTTTTGAGATGTGTGTGTGTGTGTGTGTGTATGTGTCTGTGTGTATGTGTGTGTGTGTGTGTGTGTGTAGACATGGAAACTCCACACTTTGCTTGCTGTCAGATCTCAGACCGTAACATAAACCAATTTTCAACTGTGTTTCTCCGTCAATCGTGTTAAATAACAATAACAAAAAAAACAAGGTAATTATAATTTCATTCCCAAACGAGGTAAAATCCAGCTGGCATATGTTTTGTTGGTTTTTTTTTAAATAATGAAATTATGAACATTAGTGTATACCATTTTGCAACACATTTAAAAGTGGATGAGGTGTACAAAAACTAAAATCCTATTTAGATTTTATTGCACCGGCAGTTACTCAAATTGTTGGTTATAGCTTTGTAATTGATTTTAAGATGATGCCTCGTTAAGCTCAGCCAGACCTGGTTTCCAGCTCCTGCTCAGACCTTATAATCCGTGAGGAGCCGGACTGTATCATCGCAGTCCTAAAGCAAAAGGTCTCTCTGATGTCCAGATAGCTAAAAGGTCCAGAAGTGATTTGACCTTTACTGTCTGGGCTTTGAAAACACTACCCGAGAGCCACAGGGCAACAAAACTAATCTTATGAAATCACTCTGGACAAACAGACTTGTTTATGAAGATCAAGTACTGAAATAATCAGACACAGCTATGTTTTATTGACTTTATTACACTTTTAACTTTATAGAGCCTCCATTCTACTTTACTCTGTTCTACTCTGCTGAATTCAATTCCGAAACACTCAATTATACTCCAGTGTACTCTAACGTATTTCATACTCTTGTCCTCTTAGAATACCACTCCGCATATCCCCTTTTTGAGCTAGGCCCCAGGGTATCAGCACTCGATCCCTTTAAAGTACTGACCAAAATAACCCAGGACCAAGTCGTATCAAAACTTCTCCAGTCAAATGATGACTGCATTTGATCCTTTTTTTGTGTACAGATCAATACAATAAAAAATACAATTAAAAAATGCTATTCATATGGTCTTGCTCGAAGCCAATCACTACAGGCGCTCTTTGATTTAACTAGACATGTGATTGCCTCACTACCTCAGCAGCTACAACCCATACAGTCTGTGGTGTGGTGAAGCTGAGCGTGGTACATTTCACAGAGCTGACAATTAAGCGTGCTGAGATGTCACCAAAACGTCTGACAATAGGCTATACTACACACCTGTGTCATCTGGTGTCATTTTACTCAACTGAATGATTGAGTATCAAATGAATTAGGAGAACAAAGGAATCAACTGAGGAACTCCAGTGGTATCAGTGTCGCTTTAAGGGTACTAGGATTATACAATTTTTAAAGGTTGCCCAGCCCAATTTCCCACCTGCTCACCTGTTCCCGCTTCCCTCATCAGCCCTGCAGATATTTAACCAGCCATTTTCAAATCGTTGTTTGCCAGGTCATCAAGGTTGCAATGTTGCTCACGTCTTTGCTTTCGAGTCGTCTTAACCTGAACTTTTGCCTGAACTTTTGCCTGATCTGTTCCTGTTTTTCCATTGTTACTGATCAAATGTCCCTGACCTGCTCGCCATCTTTGCCCTCTGGACGGTCTTCATGTTGCCATCCTGTGTCTGTTCCTCAACCCTGACCTCTACTTACCTGCCTGTAAGTTTATCAGTCTTCAGTTCAGTTTAAAAATCTGTCTGGAAACAAATATGGTCCTACTCTAATCTGCTCTAAAAGAAATCAACCATCCTCACAATTGTGCTTTTATGATAAATACTGACAATATAGAACTGGAAAAATAATTTTGGTGCACTTCACTGATGATTAGCCTTTTAGTCTTAAAACAATAAATCATGATCAGTAACGTTTTTTGTCTCTGCCCTCGGCTATATTTTATAACGAGATGAGTCTCTACAAAAACGTGTTACTTGTGCAATAAACACATTTCAGAGTCAGTTACTTAGATCAATTTGTTTTACTTTCTATATACACAACAAAAAGAGCCTTTTCCCACCTACCATGTCCACAGTCTTTGCTAATGGCAGGTTGGCCTCTCGTTGTTTACAGGAGGGAGTAAAGTTGTATCCCTTAACTTCTGGCACAGACTCACTTTACTTCAGAATCAAAGCAGAAATCGCCTTACAATAGGGAAATGATGTCATACAACACAGAGAAGGGGGTCAGCTCAAAAGCAGGGGCCACTCTGAACAAGTTATTTGTAGACAAACCATAAAACAGAGGAAAAAATTGTGCAGAAATGTGTTTCTCCCAAAAAACAATGAAGCACACAGCTAATGAGTCACAGTGCTGTGTGAGTGTACAGAACGCAGATGACTCTGCTTCTTTTCCAGGTTTGTGATGTTTTGCTTTGCGTTTGGCTCAACAGCATCCGGTTTAAGTTTAATGAAAAGTGTTTATTCGGGATATAGACACTTAGATCAATGTTATCCTGGAGAGAAAAAATGTCACTTTTTAACAATGTTTTAACTAATAAAATCTACAGTGATGTCATTCAGTTCCAAACATTTATAAAATAAACACAGGATGTTGTGCATCATCTTTATTCAATATTCTGTGTGACAATGTTGTGGAAAAAATGTTTTAAAACATTTATACTTGACATCAGGAGTTACTGCCACAGATTTATGGAGCTTATGTAAGAGGTTGGACTGTAACAACATAAGGTCTACAGCCATGCTAGCAGCTCTGTCAGGATGTACCTAAGCATAGCAATGCTTTTGCTAACAAGCTAACATGCTCACAATGAGAATGGTAACGTGAAAATTTAATTACATCATATATATATATATAATATCATTGTAATTATATCATTTAAGGTAGCCTACTGGGTCATAAATCAGAGTAATGGACAAGGACAAACTGACACATTCTCACTCTGACCTCGTCACATATTGACGTTTTAGTTACTGACTTTCCACGTCCACATACGACGTGCAAGGTACCCTGGGTGCGTTGCTTGTTGACGTTCTGGGAAATGTGTCAAGTTCTGCCTGTTACGTGCATTGTCTTCTTTTAAAAAACACTTCCATTTTCACAGGAATTTAAACACAGTATGTAAGTACAACACTGCAAATTGATGTTTTTTATTTTCCTTCAGCAACACACATGGTTAGGTTTAGGAAAAAGAGCAGGGTTTGGCTTTAGAATGTTACAGAACACAAACACCAACTTTCGGGTGAAAGTCGATGTTTGCTGGATCCATTCACCACCCCTCCTGCCCACCCCACTCAGACTTTCATTGCGTTTCCCCCTGACGCCGCTGGGTGCCGTTAAACTATAACGGCAATCAGCTGCACGTCATGACGATTTTAAAGGATGCCTTTTTCGTTGGTTTCTGATGCCGCAAGTCACTGCCCAAGCGCTGGCTTTCAACGACTTCAGAGTGAGACTGGGCTAGACAAACAGAAGCTTTTAGATTTTCATGGTCACCAGAAGATGAGTCCTAATGACTCTGGTGATCCCTTGACTTTCTCTGTAGCACTACCTTGAGGTTCACATTTGTGGTTTTAATAAAAATTTCTGAACAACTATGAGATGGATTGCCATGAAATCCAGTTCAGACATTCATGTCCCTCTCAGGATGCGCCACTTTGGTGATCCTCTGACTTTTACTCTAGTGCCATCACCAAGTGGTGACCAAGTGACCAAGACAAAAAGTTAAGTGATCACCAAAGTTATTGTAATTCATCCTGAGGGAATTTAGTATTAGGATCATTAGGGTTAATCCTCTGGGGTCCATGAATATCTGTAGAAAAATTTAATGGCACTCTATACAATAGTTAACAATACTTTCCTGGAGCCACGTTGCTAGCAAGGCTAAAAATTGACAGTAGGAGTTGCACAAAGGTCAGATGTAGACAGTAAGATGTGTTTGTTAAAAATGTTAACTGCATACAAAACTGCCAGATTTGGTTACAGCATGCTTTGATAAAGTGACCAGCTGAGGTGTGTGGTTTTTATGGTAGTCAGACTGTGTTGCTATCAGCTGTTGGTTAAAATGTAAAATATTTGAAATTTAAACCTGTGTGGTCAGTTGTTTGAATAACTTAAAGTTTAAATTCACTAAGTCAGCACTTAAAAGTGAACTGCAAACTTTTAGCCCCTTTATAAAAAGCAAATCACATTTTTTTCTTTATTAGCAGAGTTCAATGTGTTCTTGCTGATTTTTTGTGCATCAAAGAGATAAAACGTCTCTAATCTCTGAACTGCGACCAGAGAAGAGCTGAAATGATTATGTGAAGCAATGAAAACATTAATGTGGGGAATGGACGTTCCTCCTGCTGTGATTTTAGAGTAATTCTGGGATTGTGCTCACAAGCTCACACACACACACACACACACACACACACACACACACACACACACCCTCACACACACACACACACACACACACACACACACACACACACACCTACACACACACACACACACACACACATTTAATTTGTATGGGGAATTGAGGCCTTTTATTAAAAAAAAAGAGATGCATGAACAGCTTCAGACCCCGACACACACACACTCCTTCTCTTTCGCTCTCTCACACACACTTAAACACACATTGTTCCTTTGGGATCTGAGCTTATTCATGAGTCTTATTATGCCACGGTTTTCAGGTTTTTCCTTTTGATGTGTCATTGTGTTTCTCAAGCCTTTTAGGTGGTTTTCTTCTTTTCTGAGTAACGTTTCATGAACCCCCGCCCCATCCAAGAGACATACACACACGCACACATACATAATCTCTCACACACACACAACCTCCCCTCTCCCTCTCCTTCTCCTCTCCCTCCCAAAACACCCACTTCACCTCCAGTATCCCTTTTGGCACTAATGATGCCATGTTGTGCATTTGTCTAATTTTCTGAAGTTGCTCCAGCAGGTTCTGTACGTTATACTGGGAGCTGACTGATTCCAGATTTTCTGGAAGACGGATCACGATAGGTTGTGCGTGAGAAGAGCCAGCCGTTTGTTCATTTGTTTCGAGGTTTGTTTGTCTTACTCATCCATGTGTGCTTGTGTGTGTGAGGCAGCAGCAGAATCTGAACAGTATGTGTATATTGTATAAATTCCCTTGTTAATATTAGAGGATAAACACGGGTCTTTGATTTTTTTATTGTATTATACATCAGGTTTGACCTACATGTTGAAAGATCTATGACACACTGATTGATCAGATGTGTTAGTCCAGTGTTTTTGCTCCATATTTTGATTTAATTATGATTTGGACCCAATTCCAAGACATCACAGTCAGCGAGTATTATGAATGAAGTCTCTTTTCAGACTTATTGAACTCAGTTACCCTCTCACTGGTGCTGCTAACATGAATCTATAGCCCGCAACACTCTAATTGGCCCAAATAGTTTGAACTACACATGATCTCCAAATGCTTTCAGTCCATTGACATGTTGCAGCGACATGACTGCAGCTTTGAATCCCACTTTGGCTTCCTCCTGATTCCCCATGCAAGATGCATATGCAGATTGCACATGAGCTCTTGTGAAAATAAAGGCACTTGTGGTGAAGGGTCTGAAAAGTCTCCTGAAGTGGTAGACTCTGCGGCCTAATTAACATGCCATAGGTGTTAATTGGCAGCTGGCAGCAGTCAAAGCAGTAGCAGGTGAGCGCCAGCGCTTGTTGAACTTAGATGCACTGAATAGCACGAGGAGTCACTGAAGGTTTATACGGCAGCGATTTGCAAGTCAATGCCCACGGCTGGAGGTTAATTTGGATGTGGAGAAGTCTGACATCATGTTTCCAACCTTCATTCAGGAGGTTAAAGCACCATTTTCCCTTCTTTTTTTGTTTTGTGCCCAGAGAATTTAATTACAACATTTTAATCTGATCACTTTTAATGCAGTGATTTGTGAGAGTTCATGCTGCTGGTGCAAACTTGGAAAAACCTGGTTTGGAGTAGCTCAGGTATTCCACATATAAACTTGATTTTCATCCATTTGCTAATATTTTAAAGTCACTCAAGTGAAAGGTGTGAAAAGCTCTTACATTCTTCCCAGCATAAAGTACTGACAGTGTACTGAAGAGACTGCAGAGGATTAGCAGCCTTCCATTAATAATGGCAGGCAATAAGAAATGCATGTGGATTATTGTAAATGCGATTTGACTTCAGATAAGTACACATCCATCTGCTATTAAATCCATTAAACACACAGGTTCCCACATTACTCTAATGACTCAGACGGAAAAGTCAGCTTCCTTCTTTAAAGCCAAAATCTTATTAGGCTATTGTGTATTTATTGACCAGGTGAACAGTTATCAAGACTTAATGTGATTGCTTTATCGCGAGATGTGACGGGATTTAAATTATATGCGGGACTTCTCCTTAAGTAGAAAAGTTGCTTCAAATTAAAATTTAAAAAAAAATTGAAAAATAAAATAATAGGTGAATTGCAAAGTGCTTGCAGGAACAGGAGTTGGAGTCATAAAATTAAGAACTTACACAGCCTCAAAGTTAGGTATATTTCATCATCTTTCACATCCAACAGCCTGACATGTGCTTCAAGTCGTTATATTTTTACACTTGTATCTTTACTGAATTGTTCAGAAGCTTCTAACTTTTCTCGGCTCTGCCTCTCGCTCTCTCCCCTCCACACCCCTCCCCCCCTCGGGGAGGTTGTGGCCCACATTCACAGCCTCCCTGCGGACACTGAGCTATATGAACCTGACCAGTCAATTAGGAGAGAAAACAAAAACTAGCTGCAACCAAACACAATCATCGCGTGCAGTCCCGCAGCTCTGAGCCAATAAACACATCCACGCACGCGTGACAGAGCCTATAGCCTGCACGCGGGATTACTTTGGCCATCACTGCTTCATTACTCGTTACTTTAGACATTACTATAACGCTTTATTACAGTTTGTTTGATTAATAACATTAATATTAATATTACTGCACTATGTTACTTGACAACTCTCATATTTAGTTTATTAGGCACCCACAGTAAACAGGATGTTTGGAAGAAAAAAAATAACTTATGGATCTCCAACACAAATAGTCTATTAAAAATACTTTATTAGGTATAATAATTCGTGTCTAATATGGTTTCTCTGGGGGAAAAAAGTTCAATTAATTTCTGATATTGTTTTTCCTCATTTTCCATTATTGGAAAATCTACGATCTATGAATATGCAAATATTTTTTATTTCAAAAGTTTAATTTAGCCTCATGATGTCAAACTCTGCACGTGCATCTTTTTCCAACTGAAGCAACACACATTTTTTATAAGTCACCATGAGTTTAAATTATTCCCTGTTTTTTTCATTTGTACAGTGTCTTAAAAAAACAACAAATTTATTTAAGTGTATCTATATTTTTTGTCCCCATTCACCTGATGCTTACATTTGACTGAGCTTGTTCTTTTCGTGTAAAATAAATAAATAAATAAATAAATAAGCAGACGCTCCATTTACACCCTCCACAGTGATGTTTGGACTTGGTACTTTTTTAAATGTATTTTTTGTTCTCGTTTGACGGAGTATTATTGTAGGGGGACCCAGGCTTATCACTGAGGAAAGACAAGGCTTCATTACGCATGGCACCAGTGAGCCTTTACTGGATTTACTGGTGTCAACTGCCCCAAAAGACGTTTCTTTATATATATATATATATAAACCATCCCAGTCACAAGAAGTCTTCTTGATAAAACAAAGTTTATCTCATCTACCTGCAATTCTCGCGTAAATGTGGGCAACATCAAAAGTTAGTCTACTGTTGTACTTTACAGTCAAGGTCTCCTTGAAGCGCTGCACTGAAGAGTTTGACTGAAGACTTACCAGACAATGCATGTTTCCCCCTACCTCATTAAACAAACGTAAATATATACATAAATATATAGATAAACAAATAGATTTGTCCCCATAACTTTTATTTTTTTTTAACTAAAATATTACTATTAAAATAAATTACACGGCCGGAGACTTATCGCAAAGACCCTGATGATAATATTAGCCTGTGTTAAACAGAAATCAAACTTGTATAATTTCTGCCTGTAAAACCCTGCAGACCTGCAGCTCTACAGTATATTGTGTGTGTTCTCGAGCCTTGTGTGAGGCTTTGATCTGATGTAAAAATGCGAGTCGCACATAGTGTGTTTGGCGGTGAAAGAAAGGGGAACAGCTTCCTTTGGGGCAAAACACACTCGTCTCTTTCATCAATTAGCCTACCTCCCACCACGACTCAGCCCCACATGGAGTTCCCCCCCCAAAACATATTTAGTTCACTTCATGGGAAAACAAAACATCCATTTTTAAACAGATTTTTCATCAACTTGACTGTTGTGCATTAATATTTTACTTGTGATGGTAAAGCCAAGCAACACAGTTTAGAGCAATGAGTCAGATGTGTTTGCTCCGGACCATATGAGCCTGCATAAATCTGTTCAGTCACTCTAGGTGGCGAGTTTCGTCAATTTATTAAATTGCAACATTTTGCCAATCCCTTTGCACGGAAAGCATTGTTTCTTTTTTTTCCTCCACAGGGCATTATGAATAATTAGAGGCCAAACACACAATCCTGCTTAAGGGGACACCAGGAAAGACCTGCTCTGCGCTGAGGCGCTTGTGCCTAATGCCAAACCATAAACCATAAGCAGCTGTGAGCGATCAATAATTAATATACACCGGTCGCGCATGGGCGACGTTAACTGGTTCCTGATCTGGTGCTTCCCCGGAAAAAGCTTATTTTAACTATATGACCATGGTGTGAGGAGTTCAGAGTCTGTAGTTAAGTAAAAGTAGAAATACCAGACTGTAAAAAGACTGCCAAAAAGTATTATCAACAAAATGTACTTTACTCTTGTGAGGCTGAGCCCAGTTTTACTAGCCTACTTTGTGTGCTGTTGGTTATTCTAAAGCATTGCATAATGTTGTCATCATATCTTTTATAAGAAAGACTTTGATAACTGAAATGCAGTAAAGAGAATAATATTTCTCTCTGTTTCAGTGGGAGGAAATAGTAACTCAAGTTGGTACAAGCAGACTACCTCTAATTTGCACCTAAGTAGGCTACTTGAGTAAATGTACTCAGTTACATTCCATCACTCATCATAAGACTCTTATATACATGTTCATCTTACCATACTGCTGTAGTCATGACTTTATTTAAAAAATCGACAAAGGCTACTTCCTCTTGTTTTTGTATAAGTGTTTACAGAATTAATTTTCTAACTTAAAATTAAATATTTAAAGATAAAAAAAAGTTACTGATTGATTAGTATTTTAAGGAGGTTTTATTTAAAGGACATAACAACGAAAATACATTCAAAAAGTCTAAATTTAGACTTGCTCTCTGAGGCCTTAAAGACAAATAGAGTCATTTTAATAAAGTTTAGGGAATTTTCAAAAATAGTAGTCTACATTTTCCCATGCAGGATACGTCCAGGGAAAAGAGCATCACAACTTTGTTGGCCTCTACTCACTTAGTAACTGCTAAACTCCTTCTAATCAGGCCACTTTGCAGAGTTTGAACTGGAAATCCTCCAGTCAGCAGGTTTACCTCAGTTGAACTAAAAGAGCTTGTGGGTCCAGTAGTGTGATTGCTCTCCGCCTCTGGAGACTATTCAATAAATTATTTTAACTAAACTACACATGTATAACTCCTAATGATCGTTTTAAATGATTACAGTTTAGATAACAAGTTTCTGATGTTTTGCAATGTTGTAAAAGACTGATGAATGTGTGTAAAAATAGACCTATGACTTTTTATTTTTAAACTGACTAACTTTAAAAACATACAACAGGCTAATATATTATCTATAACCCAAAATTTTATTAATTTTAAGTTAAAAATATGCGAATAAATCTTTATTTATTAAGATTTAGCTCCAAATCACTTGTAAGTGTTGCTGCAGAAATTCATATTATTTAGTTGTTAAATTTAGAATAAAAATGTTTTCTTTAAAATATTCACCTTTGTAGTAGTTTTATTTGAAAAAAAAGACGTTTAAATATTTGTCTTTTAATTGCTTGGTTGGTGAATCGGAAAACACAGTGTAGTAGTTTTAAGAGTTTTCATTTCAAGTGTCACCAGGTGTTTCCTGACAGAAAGCAGTGATGTGTCTGTTTGTCACTCATTTGTATTTGACACTTGTTTCTAATTTCTCAAACACATAAAATGACATCAGTAACGATCACTTGGACTTTTTCTTTGTGTTAAAAAAAAAGTTTTTAGAAGTGGGTAAGAGGTTTGTAAAGTGAGCGCTTTTTTTCTGTGCTCACACTGACAGAAACAGTGTTTATCAGTGCGTGCACGGTGATGTTGGGTTTGAAGGCTGTGACAAAGCGCGAGGGAAATTCCTTTTCTCCCAGTGGGAGCCCACGGGTGCCCGCTCACAGGAGCGATCTGCTGTAGTTTGCAAGAAGAAACGTTCCCAAGATTTTAATCGGTGAAATGATCCAGTCGATGCAGTCCCGGTTAACAGATGACTTCAGTCCATCTGATACGTTTTTGCAGCCAAATAGCATCGTTGCCGGCTACTCGACTGAAAAGATAAGGTGCGTTTGGGAAATGTTTGTTTCTGTGTTTAGTCAGATTTAATGACAACATAAACTTATCTTGAAAACCATAATGAATGGCCATTAGAACTACAAAGGTTTCCAAATGGTGCGCGTTCAAGGGAATATTTTAGTGTCATATCAAAATTACAACTCGAGTAAACCAATTTTCTCCACACAGGAATAAACACAGACTCAAGTGAACCGCAAAGATCAAGCTCGGGGAATATCACAAAGTGTTTTCCAAACTGCAGCAGACTTCTTGAGCAATTAAGAGCGTTTGGCTTTGAATGGTAAAGGAAATAGCTTTCCTTGCTGTTAAATGTCACCAGAAACGCGCCCGGGGCATAAAGTGACCACTTTGTTTTTGTTTTGTGTGCTTAAATCCCTCTCAGTTACAACGACTGTGATATCATAGGAGAACCAGGGGTCAAACTAAAGTCTATAGAAAGCTCCTTTTTTAACTTTAAATAAACAAATCCAATTAATCAGTATTGGTTTACTTTGGGTGCAAAATTGCATGAATTGTTTTTTATACAATTATGATTTTTTAATCTCTGATAGTTTCCCCCCTATTTTTTAAGGAGTCTATGACATCAAAATGCCTTTATTTAGTTTGTACAATAAAACAAAATGATTTGAACTTTGACCCCAAAAGGCAAGTATTGTCTTTTATTTTCCTTTTAGCCCAAAGTGGTTTAAATTATTACGATTATAACAACCTAAGAACACTGTAAAAATCACGAGATTTAAGATAATAATGCAACATGCTGAGAGAGATTTAATTTGTTCCAAGTTACTGAATTAGATTTTGGTGTTTCAGCAGATAGCTGTTTGTAAAGGATGCAAAGTGTAGGTTTTGTTTTAAAACTGGGGGGGGCACATATGAAAGGAGGGTTGGGGGTCCTCCCTCAGGAAATTTTTACCGTCAAACAATTTATTTTCATTCCTTCTGTTAAATTTTTCTGCACAGTTTTGTATCTATTCTGCATCAGTTCTAAGTTATGTTCATCAAAATAAAAGTCTTCTGTAGCCCCACTCACAGTGGAGAAAAAAATCTACCAACATCTGCTTACATCTGGCTTTTGTATTTAATGGGAAAGATTAAAATCAGCATTTACACCCGGGGTGAATGGCTCTGTAGTCACGGGTATTTCTTGGCTCCAGTTTCGATCAGCTCCGATTGGCAGTGATGGAAACATGGTACCTGGGTGGATGCACTAATTGTAGCCCCTTTGTCAGCACGATGTAATGACAGCTCAACACAAAATACATCCATCTCTGTCTAAGTTGTGCTTGAACATAGTTCATAATTTAATCTGTACCAAGATCGAGAGAGAGGGACTGAATAAGTAAGAGATGTAAAAACAAGTTACAAATGTAACATTTTTCATAGGCCTCTATGCTGCTTTCTTCTGTTTACTAACCTGTTTTCTGGCCCATCTGTGACATTGAAAGGCATACTTATCTAGTGCCTAACCATGTAAATAACTTTGATCTACTTGCAATGGATAAGCAATTGTTTTTAGACTTTTACTTTAAGGGACAAAAACACATCCCAGATATTGAGGGGGACATGTCCCCTGCATATCCCTCAAAATCTGCACCCCTGAAAGGACAGCCCAAATCCTACTCTTCTTTTTTTATTGCATGTTTATATTCTCAGGTCTTGTATTAATTTATGTGCAGGGCCACTTCTTGTCTTCTTCAAACCAGCTACTAGTTTCCGCCTTATATATCTTGGTACATTCACACACCTCTTTTACACCAGTTTAACTTGTAACAAACTTGGGTCACGAGTATAAAAGGAATTCCCTCAGGTCAGAGAGAAAGCTGTGTTTTGAGGACCTTCTTAGCAGCCTTTGCCTCACTGGCCTTTGACCCCATCAGCCCTCTCTAGTGAAGGAGCATAATCCACCTAACATGGATTTAAACAAACAGTGTAATCCATAACACTCAGCCGTTGCACACCATCTCATTCAGGTTATGAGCCCTGCTGCTGTTGTGACTGCATTGCTTTGAGTGGGGTGATTTGTCTCACGGACTTTATTGTCCTTTGGCAGCAGGAGTGAATTCTCACTGTAATTTCACTGTGAAGGAACATAAAATTTAAATGGTAGTATGCATCTGTGAAGGTGTGCTCCTTGTGACTCCCCTGTAAGACACACACCTGCGTTATAACTTCAGTGTGAGTGTGAAACGTGGTCGTCATGTTTTCCCAGTGCACAGCTCTGGTTCTGTGTGTGCTTCAGTACAGCTGTGTTTGTGGCCCTTGCACCTCTGCCCTCGCCTGCCTCCCCGCCGCTTCAAGCCTCACTGCTCCCCCCTCCTTCCTTAAAAAAGTTCATCAATATTTTGGTTGACCTTTGACTTGACCCGCACAATTAAACAATGGGATTTTGGGTACACTAAATGGCCTGGCTTTGCTACAGAGGGCAGACTAATGAGAGGATGTCGTCTTTAGTTTATAGTTCAGTCCAGAAAGCAGTGGAGCGGAAAAACAACCCGACGTTCCGTTAAGCTGCCTCACGCAAACTTTCAAAGCAGGGGCACTTGGAATCAGACTGGGCTTTCCAATGTCATTTACCTTCACTCATATAACCCCACCCATCCACCTCCATCCCCTCCTCCAACTTCATCTTGCCTGAGTTTCCCCCTTTTTTAATTTAGCTGTCTTTTAAGTTGCATTTCCTGCTCCAGTCCAATAACAAGAGAAACAAACATTTAGCAGGTTTACATGAGCAGATGTAGAACAGTGCTGACAGTATGTGCTGTCATAGTCAGTGTGTGTTTGTGTGTGCGTGAGAGAGAGAAAGGCTGTTTTTTGTATGTTTAGCTGTGTTATTGATGTACTTTTCCCTCGGTCTTGCCAGTGTTGCTTTTTCAGTCTCCCAGCTGGAGTAACAACTGACTGCTGAGCCCTTTTTTTCATTAAAAAGTCTGACAGTGGCTAGTCTTGACCACAATCACGCAGGTATAAAAACACTGCAAAGAAGTATTTACTGGTCTTAATGTGTTTAGATGTACTTTTACCTCCAGAAACAGAGGTGTGAGGGTCCTCCTCAAGAAAAATATTAGTATCAACCACTTAATTTCTTGCATTGTGGTTATGTTTTATGCACTGTTTTCATGCCGTTTCTGCATCAGTTTATGGTGTAAAACTTTGGGGGGGACAAATGCACATGTTCTAAATATCGAGGGGGACATGTTCCTTGTATGCTCCCCCCAAATCTACACCTATGTGCTCCACTAAATATCTCAGGCCAATATTGTACTTTTTGCCCTAATACATTATGTAACAGCTACAGCTCTGCAGATTTATATTTCATATAAAACCTTGAAAAAACATATAAAATACAAAAAAATGCTGTGGATTAAACCAGTGGTCCCGACTATTTTTGGCTTGTTGATCCTTGAAATGAAGCAGTGTGCACTTTGTCAACCCCCAGATTGGGATACCACTGGATTAAACTACCCGACAGTAAATAAAGTACTCCACATTAAAATACTGCTTACACATCAATTCATCAGTGATATTTATCCAATAGTACAATATATAATATTAGAGCATTGTCAGAGGCTGTTCTGTGTAACAAGTACTTTTAACCTGTTGAGATCCCCTGTTCATTCAGTGAACACAACTTTTCTAGATGCTGACCTGATTTTCTCAGGATACAACCAACTTATAATACATGGTATTGATAATGTACACAAAATATTAATCTCAGGAGATTTTCAATATTGTTTTTTGGAGATGCTTCAGAAATTGAGGATATTTTAAGTAATGAGAACAAATTCAATACAAAATATGTACGCAATGTGTTTTAAAGCATCTCTTGATTCATTGATAAGAGTTAACTATTTATGGAAAAATAAATAAACTCATGATTTCTGTTGAGAAAAAAAAAGTCTATTAAGACAGTTTACTGTCATTGTTTACTATTAGGTGGTTTCTGTGTTTAGATTCTTCATCCATTGGCATGGACAGAAAGCATAACACATAATAAAGTAGCTTAATCAAAAGTATTTGTGCTAATAATTCATGAGTGTATTTGGAGTAGAAATCTATCATTACAATAATGTTTTTGTGGTTAAAAGATAAATGGGGTCTGAATGGGGTAATTTAGGGAAGGTTACAGACTACAAAAAACTAAACAAAAGACACTAACACAAGAACATAACTAAAAGCAAGTATTTCTCAGACTGGTTACAGTCAGTATAATTCAAGATCCCCTCAGGAAATATTACACTGAGATTTATGGTGAGCACCATCAGCAAATATGTGTGTAAAAAAAAGCCTTCTAGTGTCAAACTTTGCACACACAAGTAATTAAGCAAAACACATTTTTAGGTGGATGGGGTGAGTGAAATATTTCTTTCCCAAAATAATATCCCTAGAACTTTTTGAGATTTAAAGCTTCACCTTAAAATACACAGGATGTTCCTTGAACATTAAGCTGAATAAACTGGTTATGAAAAATCCAAATACTTTATTACAACGACTTTCATATTTTTAGTATATTTATACATGTATTTCATAATTTATGAAATCCCAGCTACAGCCTTGCACCCCTGCACTTAAAAAACTAAACATTTTTAAAACCTCATGATAACAGCATGGATTGGATTTTCCATAAGCTGTTTTAGTTTATGTGTCTGGGCCTATATTTAATCATTTTTTACTTCATTTTTTAAACCAAATTTTAGCCTTTGAATAATGTGAAAAAGTTTTAAACCAAGTGATTAAATTCTGCACTCTGATGGATTTCAAGAATGAAGCTGAGCAGACGCCGCTCTGCACTTAAATGATTTATTAGTGCATCAGCTGAGTGTTTATATAGTATAATGGCACTGAATCTATCACTGCCATAATATTGTCACAATGGAAACATGTGTGCTGTTACTGTTATATATCTGAATGCCAGTAATACTATTACTTGAGCCCCTCCCCCCCAACACACACTATATAAACACACATACGTACGCACACGCTTCAACCCTATGGTGCACATACACAGGCTGGCTCCATCTCCATTCATTGGTTCAATCTTTCGAGGAACCTCCTCCCAGAGCGACAGACTCGATATCTTTCGCTCTAATAATCTCTCACAAACGCTGCGTGTGGCTTTAGTGTCCCCGAGTGCTCTACGCACGAGATGGTTCGTATAGGACTCACTGTATGACCACAGAGACAAATAAACATACTGTACGCACACGCAGCTGTAATATTCCTCCTCCACTGCTCTCAGGATAGCATTTTTACATCACAGTCTTGGCAGCTTAAAGTTAGACCTACTGTATGAAACCCTTAAAACAGATACATTTGCTCATTTGAAGGGATTTTCCTTTATTCAAAGCCCTGAAATAGCACCTGATGTGTTGGATGAGGGGATGGACGGCATGAGAAATAGCAGTGACAAAGGACTGAGATGAATGGATTTGGGAGAAGAGGACCCGCTGTCTGAAAAGCAGAGGGAGGAGGGCTGTGTCATGCACCAACATGTGTGTGTGTGTGTGTGTGTGTGTGTGTGTGTGTGTGTGTGTGTGTGTGTGTGTGTGTGTCTTTGAGATGGAAATAGACAAGCAGACACATTATGGGATTACGGATGTGATTTTGGTCTAAAGGGAGGTTAGAGGACCTGGCTGTCTTGGAGTGAGAGGAGAGGAGAGGAGAGGAGAGGGGGAGCGATGACTTCGGAGTTCTCAATCCAACCCCGGAGGAGTCTCACACCAGGGCAACAACAACGCTCAGAGGGGAGCAGTGAATGTCCATCAACATAGTCAACAATTCCTGAAGAGATGAACAACAGGAACATTAAGTAGAGAAAGTGTCCTGAAAATAAGGAAATGTGTCCTTTTTGGCTTACTGTGACGACAGTTTAGGAGGTTCAGAGTGGATGATTTGCTGGTGGCTCTGTGCTCACACTGGCACTTTGCCCAAGCAGCGGGTTCATTACCACTGAATCAGTTACAGCAGACTGACACCCAGACTTCAACCCGTACACCTCACAGCTCTGATGAGAACGCCCTCTTCTTCTGTGCCAAGATGGTTTGAGACCTCCTCTTTTGTGATGCAGTCGGCTTACAGTCCTGTGACCTCTGAAGCAGGAAAAACACACCTAAAAGTCCTCTTAGGTTGTTTGCACTTTATCCACCCTGAGTAATACTTTTAGGCTAATTTCGTGCTGGATCGCACCATTTTTGTAGGATGATGTTACTGATCTGTGCATTGTGTTAAAGGAAAACTTTGACATTTTGGGAAATACACTTCTTGGCTTTGTTTCCTCCCCAATGTACTGTATACTTCTCTCCCAACCTCCTACTTTTGCAGCAGTTTAATAGATAGCCCAGTGACCAGAGGAAATTGTTGCCATTGTACGTTACTGCAGTCCACTGACACAACTGTTTGGCAATTTGGCGGGAACAAGTAGGGTCAGCATTTTTATCTTCTAGCCCAGAGTCAGTTCTGAGTTTTCATGCTGTTTAACTGAAGGTGATTAGCTTAGCTTAGGTAATGGATATCTGTAGGATCAAGAAGCAGTTCCCATCCATAAGTAAGGAAATGCACCATGCAGTAAAATTCTCTAAAACTGCATTGCTGTTTGAACTGAACTTTGTAGTGGAAACAAGAACTGCCAGAGTAGTTGAATGTAAATTAGATCTATGTGGAAATGAAGATTTCTCTGAAACCAATAAATATGAATGGAATATAAATATAGCTAAATCAATTTGTTCAACATTACAAATACTGAATTTCCAAATTTAAACACTCTATGCTGGTGAAAAGTTGTAGCGCAGCAAACTACTTAAATCCATCTGCTATTTAACTGATAGTTTGACATTAGCATTCTTACAGAGTTTGACTGATATTACTCTCATATCTTACTCTCAAACATCAAGTTGCAGTTTTATAGAAGGCATGTTGGCAGACTATTTCATGGCTGGGACCAATAATTTTCTTAAACAAAAAGATAATGTGTTAGATTTTGAGCTGTAGTGTTGCTGGTAGGCAGAATTTGTTACCTTTGGACATAATCAAGTTAGCTGTTAGCTTCATAGGCCTATTTACTACAGACAAAGTATCCTCTCCTCTAAGTCTTGGTAAGAAAGCAAATAAGCATATTTCACAAAATGTTAACATAACCCCTGAACAACTATGAATCGCTATTTTTACACTTTGCTTTGTTAGTGAGGTTTTGAGGTGCTGGTCAATACATTCTCACTAACAACTCAAATTGTTAATGTCAAATTGTGACATATGGTCAGTGGCCCATCACGTCAAAATATGACGTGCTAGCTACCCCTCCATTGTCAGTTTTGGACGTTCAGGGATCCTCTCTTTTAAAACTTTTCATTTTCAAAGGAAATACAGTCCTAGCGCAGTCTTTTTCAAAATAAACTTAGTTTACAAAAAAACCCAAAACATTTTTAGATTTATTTCATTAGGTTTAGGCAACATAAGCACATGGTTAGGTTTAGAAACACTATCATAATTTGGCTTAAAATAAGGATGCTTGACACTACCATGACATTAAGTCATGTGATATATGTCACTAGCATAGTTTGCTAAATCAACCACATCGTCTCATACCGCCATTAAAGGGGGCCTCTGTGCATTGGTGTCTGACGCCAATGGGCCACTGACCAATTGTCAGCAGCCAGATGAGTCAAGAGTGACACCAGGTTGTGCTGGTAAGTAGGTTTTGTTACCTTTGGACAAACAGGCTAGCCCTTTCCTGTTTCCACTCTTGTGCTAAGCTAATATGCTAAACAAAGTTAGCTAGCTGCTAGTGGTAACTTCATATTTACCACATAGACATGTGAGTAGTATCAGTCTTCTCATCTAACGCTCAGCAGGAAAGCAAAAAAAAGCACATTTCCAAAATTGTGAAACTGTTCTTTTGAGGTGTATATTGTGGAGATGGACAAAAAAAAAATCAAAATTCTCTTTACAGCGGCTAAGCAGCGGCAGAATCTACCTTATAATAATCTCTCATAAATGAAAACACATGCAGCCGGCCCTTTTAGAGGGAAAAATGATTGAGAGCCGCAATTGAAAGAGGAAGTAAAGAAGGTCAAAAAGTGATCTTTATTTTCTTAAGCATCCCTACCTCTGCTATTAGCCAGTGGTACTTTCATAACCTTTTTGGTCTTGAATCAAGGGCCTGCTCAGTTGAGTCCCCCCTCCCAAATGGAATTAGACTAAAATTATAGCATGAGGTCATGGCTCCCTGGCAATGAACTCAACAACTAAAAAGGGGTTAGCAAAAAAGATTTAAACCTTTTGAAGAGCATGGCTTGGTATAGAAATAATCATAAAAAATAAAGTAAATTATATTTACTGAAGTATGTCAGAGCATGTTAAAGCCAGAAACCTCAAAGTGGGAGGACTATAGCAGGAGTTTTATGGAAGTGGCCAGTTTCGGCATTCTTGTGATATTCCCAAAGGAACTAAAGATAGCAGGGCTGTAAAGTACACATTAAGGCTTGTGTGCTACAAATACATACACACGCAGTGCCTTGTATGTTAATGTTTGTTCAGATAGGTACCTAAAATATCAGGTCTGCTTCATTGTTTTTACAAACACGGCTGCTCGCCTTCTAATTATGTGATCCTGCAAAATGGTTGCGGTGTGGCATAAAGTTTATATTGTGAGGACGGCAGTGAGTAGAAAACACCAAAGTGAAGGAAAAAATCATCACTGTTCTCAAATTGGTGTAAGAAGTTACAAGAAAATTCCAAACTTTACACTCGGTTGGGTTATGATAGCTGCGTATGATGTTGGTAAGTTGTGTTTGCATCTGGTTTTTAACATCCTCAAAGTGCAGCTTCCTTTGCTTTGCTTGTGGTTCGTCTTTGTCCAACAGCTTCACTTATGGGGCTTTTAAAACAAACGTCCTGGGGCATCATTTTAACCACAGTACCTTCATATGGAGCAGACCCTCTCAACACATGTGATGCAGTCAGGGGCGGAATTTACAGGCACAAATCCGCAAAAGGGTTTCAGTTTTTCACATACCCCTATTGGAAGTAAAACAAAATACATTCATGTTTTTGTTTTTTGTTTTTTATAATTTTGCAATACAGCAAAAAGTGTTGAAATTGATCAGTATACACTCACCCCATAGATGAAAAAGTGCATAATAAACTTACTTAATCTTGTGTGTTTTTTCCCTTATTGCCAGGCATACTTCAAATTTGCATTAATATCTGCCCTGATATGTGCCTTACACCTCACAATAATATACATATCAAAATATGTATTTATTATAAAACTAGAGCCTTTAGATACAAAGTTGAGGAAATTTCACCTTTCAAAAGAAAGTTACTGTTCCAGTACATTGGCAAAGTTCAGGTTACATATTAATTATGAATCTTTGCACAAAAACAATACAGGTGGTGCAATTAAGCAAAATGTGTTAAATGCATTTTTTCACATTAATATGTAACAAAGTATGCAAAAATAACTTGCTTGTTAAAAACTCAATTAAACTCTATGAAGCTCAAGATTTCATGTATCTTTTACAACGTTTAACCCAGCAGGTTGTTTTCATGCACTGTTCATTTGTTTCCCTGCATCAGCTTTCACACATATCCTACATAATGATGAACCTGTACTTCATACATAACCCACATATTTTGGGAGGCTGCGATCATGTTACCAATATACTGACGGGAGTAAGGAAGTGGTCCCAAGTGGTCCACTTAGTAGGCACACTGGGGCAACAGACTTTGCCCAGGAGGCTAGTGTTCAGAACTGTTTGAACTTAGATTGAACACTAAGTCATTTTAAGGTAAGTCCTCACCATGTTTCTTTCCTAAAGCTAACCACAGTAACTTTATGTTAAGGATGTAACGTTATTCGGGGGGTGCTAATTTGTAGGATATCATATGAACTGTTGTATTAGGATACTTTGAAACCAGACACTCAAAGCTCCACTGAAATAGATACTGCTACAACTTCTAAAGATTTTTCACAGACCTTTGAAATACTTTTAGTTTCTCACCATTGGTTCTCTATGTAATTTTCTATAACTTCTATGATATAAACCAAAATATTCTTACACCCAAATCGTCACATGTTGCCACTTGGTCAGTGGACTTTGACATCCACATATGACACACTACGTAGTATCCTCCTGTGTCTGTTGTTGACGTTCTGTCAGTTTATACCTGTTACATGCATTGTGTCTTTTCAAAACACACTTCCATTTTCACAGGAAATTTACAGTTTCTGCTCATTAGATGCATACAGTCTTTTTCAAAATATACTTACAACACTGATAAAACACCTCATATTTATTTCTTTGTGCAAAAAATGCACGTGGTTAGGTTTATGAAAAAAAACATTATGGTTTTGGCTCAATATTCAATTGGGAAGCGAACACTGGGCTCCTGGGTGAAAGTCTGGTGTTTGTTAGACCTGTCCACCTCCCCTCCCACCCCGCCATGGAGACTTTCCAGGTTCTTAAGTCATGTTGTTGTCCCTCAGCATTTAAAGCTGATGTCATCTGATGGTGTTATAAACTGGCGCTGTATCATACTGCCATGAAAGGATGGCTTTTTTTTGTTGGTGTTTGACATGGAGGTCACTGAGTGACCTAAGACGTGATATTTGATGACTTTGGAGTAAGAACGGGTTGTACAAACACCATTCTTATTTCTACACCTTTTTCCAGGCTGTAAAAAGTGGAGGGGTCCCTACCAGCCCACTTAAATTACGCCCCTGGATGTAGTCCTTTATTTTGTTCTAAGAGCCAGTTTTGGATATGACAGTAAAAAAAAACAACTACTGCATATATGTTTGTTTTGTATTCACCTCATACTGTATCTTCACAACAATAGAAATACACATGTTTCTCCTCAGCTGTGAGGAAGACTGTGACTCATCAGTTGTGTGACAAGATGACTCCCACAGAGCTGACCTACTGCTGGGTGGTAAATTTGGAACAAGGTTTTTTATGCAGCAGTAACAACATGGCAACATGCCTACAACAACAGCAACAACAAACAAATACTACTAATGGGGGGGAATCTTAATGAGAATGATGATAATTGTACTTATAATACAAGATCTTTATAACTATTTATATCAAAGTGTTTTAGAGCAAAGGTGTCAATAGAAGGTGTAAAAAAGAGAATACAGATTGAAAGATAGAATACAGAAAGCTTGAAAGATCAGAGGAACAGAACAATAAAACACAAGCTGAAATGGAAAAAGAAAAGACATAATAAACATATGTGATGTAATGAGGTAGGTGGCAAAATGCAACAAAATGGCCAATCTATACTATAAATGACATTTGAAATTAGATTGAAAACCAACAGAAAAGCTGTTTCCGAGTTCGTGGGTCCAAACTGCAGAAGCTCCTTTAAATTGAAGTTGAGTTGGTGAGACAGTTTGGAGACTTTAGTCAGGTGACCACAGACAAAATGTACTCTGGGGCCTTGCTGAGAAATGGTAATTAAAATAATTCAAAAATGGATTTTAATGCGAAGTAGGAGCCAGTATAATGAGACTGAGTAATGTGAGCAGGCTGTTTTGGTGTTTGTTAGAAGTCTTCTGTTCATTGTAAGCGCTGCTCTCCAGCACACACACACACACAGGACAAACAACCTCCAACAGAGATGAGCCCAAAAAAGCAATTACAGCATGTCCTTTCAGCACAATAACACTCACACTGTAATGGACCTGTCTACAGCCAGTTACTGGCATGAGCCTGACTGGGAATGGAAAAAACAGCACTTGATCAATTCAAGCTATTTAGAGTTTTTCAGCGATTACAGCTGAAGTAGATATGTTTTAATTAGTTTGTGTTTACTCTGTGTGGGTGTGTGTGTTGGACGGCAGTGTTCCTGTCAAACTGAAGTTACATCAAGCAGTGCAGCACAGCGGGGGCCACGGAGGAAATGTAATCATAATGATGGCATTGTCATCAGTAAACAAAGGTGTTTCTATGACTGGCTTTCCTGTTTTTACCTACAGTGTTTGCATTATGTTCCACTCTGTGGTAAATTCTGCAGTTACCAGCTGTCATTATGGATATCAACTCGAGCTCTGCAGTAGTTATAAGTAATCACAACAGTTGAAATACACAGAGAAAGCTAAATACAGCTGTCTCTTTATTCTGTTACTATTGAAAATTATTCATTTGCTTTAGAGATGTGTTAAGGAATGAACACCTACAACCATAAGTTTAACAAAATTTAGTTTAACAATACTCTGGGGCAATAGGACAAAACTAAAGAAATAATCAGCGCTTTTGACATTTTAGTCCTCAGATTTTTATCAGGTAAAATTCAGTGCATCAGACATAAGGTCCTACACACCTGTCAATAAGTCAAACACTACATATACATTAGAAGAGAAATAGAATAAGGCTATAACATGATGATGATATACTTGCTTTTAACCATACTTTCACTTAGATAACAAGTGGTGTCGTGAATGGAATTGTTTACATGCTTGCCAATGTACTTCGCGTATTACTGGAGGATTCCACTAAAGGGCACACCAGAGAACTCAGACTGAATAGAACTTCTGGATTTGCATTACATAAACAATAAACATGGCGACTCATGATAAGGTTACTATATTGTTAATTCTGAGGCCATGGCAAAAAAAATTACAGCGGCGCCATCATAGATAGTATCTGTCCAGCACGTCATGACAATAGCCAGTATGTTTTATCTCATTCTGCCAGTGCACTATACCACACTGCCACTATTGTTCATGTGCATGTGGCATCTTGCGGACATGTAGCATTTATTTCTCAATACATGCACAGCCAACGCTATGAACAGATACAAGGTACACAAGGCAGCCATCATGTGCACGTAAATATGTAGTTAAAAGTGAGTATATCCTGGGTTGGAATAAAATCTAAGACACTGGTACAGACTCAACCTAAGTGGGGTGTGCAATCTATCAGGTGAGAGCTAGATGTTAGCTTTTAGAGGGAAAAAAAATAGGACATAACACAAACTGCAATAAAAACTTATCACACGTACAAGTACATAATTCTCTAGACAATTACTTGCTCTGTTCATACATCGGCTCATTTAGAAATTACATGGACTTTGTACTAGGAAGTTCCTTTCATGTCCAGTCAAACTGATATAAACATTCACAATCTCACATACATCTCCTCCAGGTAATATCTAGATAAGTTCAGGATTGCAGTGCATGTGTGGGAGGGACTTAAAATTGTCGGACTCATGGTGGACAGCTAGCAAAGAATAAAATAAAATCGATGCAGCAGAACCAGCGATATTATCATTTTAATTCCAGGCATTCTTCTTCCTTGTCAAAACATGGTGCCTACAGTACCCACAATGCAACTAGACTAACAGTTGGGTCAGAGATTCCTATGTGTTATGCTAGTGGTTAATCTAGCTTTGAGCAGCCAGCCTCAAACAGAGATAAGAAGAGTCACCATTAAAATGTTGCTCGAGTGTGTGTTAACATAGTTACATTGTCATGGGCTTGTTTGTGTCTACTACTTGCCACAAAGTGACTACGTCATCAAAGTTTGTATTTGGTCATAAAATATAGGTGCATGTGATCAATGTCTGAGCCCAATTGTAACATCACATTTCGCTGCCCCATTGTGTCCCTGTGTGCACTGCAATGCACAGAAAGCTAGCCTAGCGTTACCTAAGTAAGCTAAATAACACAACACCATAGCTAGAAACAGAAACATTTGATTTTGGTTGACGCTTCACTACGTTATTGGAGTACTGTAAAAAAGTTGAGACCAGCTCAACTTTGATTTATATCATGCACCATCAGCAGCGACAAGTGTCGGGCATCAGTTTGTAGCTTCATGCCACCAGCTTTTATTAAAAATCAGTTGTAGCCTGTTGCTGTGTTCTTTGTAGTGTGAACACAGCATTATAATTTTATACAACTTTTTTATACCTTTGTAGCGGCAACAGTCGTGGTTAGAGGATTACATTTTCAGGTTGTTTGCATGTACATACAGTAGGTATGCACTATTATTGTGAGCCTGAGAGTGATGATTTGAGGGATTTTTTTTTTCAGATTTGGCAGAATCGTCCACTTAGGCTCAACAATTAACTAATCTGATTTTGGTGGTTAAAGGTCACCGTGACATGTTTCTGGAAATAACTCCAGAATTCATTTGCTAATTTTGACCAAATCTCACACAAATGTCTAAAATGATGAAGTGATGACATTTTAAATCCAAATGGTCAAAGCTGATTGTACAGATCCTCTGAGAAGTCTGGTTAAAAATGTGTGTGAAGCGTACACTTGTCACCAAAAATATACTTAATCCATTTTATTAAATTCCCCCAAAGTCTTCATTACATAAAGTATGTGAGTCTAAACAGACATGGATGTAAACTGAAACATGACCGGCTGGCAGAAGCATACAACCATGAGGCGATAATTCTAATTTAACATAGAACAGATTGTGATGAGTAAAACTGGTGCATTTAATCATTAGTATTATGCAACATCAACTTATCGGGAACTTCAATCCAATACTATATATCTTGCAGTGTACTGTACCCCCATGACAACCTCATTCATCACAGGAAATATATATCTTCAAATAATAAATTCTAACATATGTCTCACTGCTGATGGTGTGGTATTTGTAAACGTGGATGGCTTAAGCTTAAATTCTAAACACACACACACACATGCAGGCTACATCAATATGGTCAGAGAGAGTATGTGAAACATGATGAACTGGAGCACATGTCGAGGATTAATTAAACATTAAATCACCTGCACTGGTGTACATGATAGATGGTCTGAGAGACATTCATTCTGATGGGAGTGTTGGAAGTGTGGGTGGTCGATCTGTACACCACACCTCAGCCAGACTAACATTCACCGCACTTCCTTTGAAAAGAGATGGGACAAAACATGCTGCACAAAGCATGTAAGCAATCACACACATGCTGTAGATTACTCATAACATGATGCAGGTCGCTTGTTCCCATGTGTCATGAGTCTGCAAATTCTTTCCTATGAATGAGAATCTGTCTTCAAGACATCACCAATCTCGTCCTGCTCTTTGTCTAATCCCGCACGTACAACTTTAATGACCTCAGCTGTAAAAACAGAGAGCGTACTCATCTCCTCCTCCGCGCCCTGTCCTACGGCAGGTCCCTGGAGGCCCGCGTTGGCGAGGGGGAGTTCGCGGGAGTCAGGTTTTTGGGGGAACCCAGATGCTGGGTTTGAGGGAAGCTAAATAACTTCAAGGTTCACTTGGTTAAGCGCCGTAAGACATATTTCAACACTTCCTTCACTCTCTCCCTCTCACTCTAGGTGGGTGCGCCTCCACTGTATGTTTGTCTAAGGCAGTGTGAGAGAGTGAAAGTTTGTGTTATTCTTCAGTGCATATCAATCCTTCTACATTTATGCAGCCAAAAGGTGTCCCGTTGAAAGAAAGAATATCAGGAATCAAGTGTAGCGCCATTTTAGAGCAAGGAGAAGAAAAACAAACAGGTAGTACAGGGGTGAATAGAAATGTTATTGTGAGTAAGTGTGAGTAAAGGAGTTAAATGCTTCCATTGCTCTCCCTTTCTCTCTCCTTCTGCCCCTCAGGCTCCATAAAATGGCAGTGGATAGCAGGCCGTCCCTGCGGAGCATCACTAGGATAAACACACACTCATGAATGGCCTGCATTGAGCCGGGGCTCGAAGGGGATGCAGGGGAATACAAGGGTCACCGGTGGACCCCCTCCTGCCGTGGAGAGGTCGCCACACTGACCGCCCTCATAGCAGCCAAAGACAAGGAGGATAAATTCTTCGGTAAACCCCTTCTCTACTCCTCCACTGCCATCAGCCTGTGTTCCCTCCATCCCTCATTCTTCTGCATCCCTAAAGAGTGAATTGATAGCCCCATGAATCCCCCTGCTCTGCTACTGAGAGACTGATTATTTGTTTAGACTGGGAAAGTCATTAAGCATTAACGAGAGAGTATCAATCTGTCAGGCTGTTTAACTGTCAGCTTAAACTACTCTGAACTGGAAATCAGGTAACAACAGTGGAAAGTACTTTTATAGGTATATCCTGAGCTAAAGGACATGTACAGCAATAAAGGGGTAACTTCAGCTCACGACATGATCAAAAATGTGGCTGAGGATGAATGTGTATTACAGCTGAGATTTCAGGCTTTTTTGGTCTACTTTACCAAAGACGATGCTTTCTTTTTTTCCTGGTTTGACTTGAATGGAATCACAAGTCAGGTTTGTCTGCCACATGATGCCTAAAAGAAAAGTGATATTGACAGGACAGAAGAGACCAAATCAACATGACATCATGCTAACAAGAATCACTTCTGGGCAGACACCTGGTATACACCTTAAACAGACATCTTAAACTGCAGAGATAAAAGGTTAAAGACAGTGGCCTGATTTATCTGATGTTAATTTTATATACTGTGTTGCTTTGCTAGTGTCATCAAGCCAAATCTAAAGGTGTGGAAGCTAAGCATTGTACTGCTTTTTAGCTACATAAAAAGTTCCACTCAAGAAAAATCAATATCAGTTTAAGTGTACACTACATTTGGAATATTTTTTTATACTTTACCTTAGGAACTAACCAATCAAGGCATCAGTAGACCAGCAACTCCTTAGCTCTGTGAAGTAAAATGATTGTTTTTATCAGTGGAGTGTGGTGGCTTTGAGATAGCAGCTTAAGTTCACTGTCACAGAAGGCCGTCTGACAGAAAGGTAAGGCAGTGAAAATATTCTAAATATAGTGTACACTTAAATTAATTCTGTTTTTTTTAGTTGGGCCTTTTTTAGGTGGCTAAAAACTAACCAATGGTAGCATTTGCTCATTGCCATTTCATTTTATGTGCATGATGCAGGGGTTTTCTACCCGGAAGTTATTGTAAAAAACATTGTGATTCAGTCGTGAGTGGATTAAAATTCCTTCATCCAATGCATGATTAAAAAATCTTTGTAACGCATTTCCTAAATTCACCAAAAAGACCAAGGACAGTCAAATTTGCTTTTGCAAATCAGACTGTCCACACTGTTATTTGCAAGTGATATCAGATTTGAACGTCCAGACATCACCAAGCAATCTGCATGGTTCGCTGTGGTAACAATATAGGCAGCAATCATAACTTAGTTTCACTGGTAACACTGCCTTCCAACACAAAAGCATGAGAAACTTTTCGAAAGTCTAAAAGCCACCTGATTAAACCATTTTATTCTAATTCAAGTTAGCAAGGGCTAAACTCGCTCAGCTGGTGGAAGATAGCCACTCGGCCACCGCAAGTGTCTCGTGCACTTGCTCTATGGGCCCAAAAATGCAGATGATATGGATAATTTTACATGGAAACTCAAGTATTTGGGTTCATGCACTGAGCAAATTTCATAGGAATAAACAGGGCCATGCCTCCAATGCTGTACCCCGTTCTCTTTATACATCCATGGGTCCATAATTTCGCCCTCCAAACAATTGCGCTGTTAGGTCATGGTCATTTACTTAGACCCATTTTGTCGTTTGTCCATGGACTATTGTTTTCCATGTTGTCCTCCATAGTGCTCTGCTAGTAGCAGCATGGATTCTGCTCAGCTCTTCCGTCACTCTGGACTTAATGTTGTTATTGTGTGACACATTGCAAGGAATGCAACAGACACTTTGAAATCCAATTTTAGTGGCCAGAGCATCTGGACTGCGACACATCACTAGAAATCCGATTGGAATCGCACTTCAAACCACCTCCAAATGGTTTGGATCTGATTTGCAAAATCACATTTCATGCAGGTTTTTTGCTGTCAAGACTCTCTAAAAACCAATCTGGATATGTCAAAAAGCATATTTGGGCTGGCAGTCTATACAAGGCCTTTGTCATATTGGCTACCAGGGTTAGGAAATACAGTCGCAACTTGAGAAACAAGTTAAATGTTTTTGAGGGGGGTAAAACAGATTGATAGAGAATATTTTTTCATTCAGATGGTCTGAAGGGTCTTTGAGGATTCTGGACATACCTTCAGAATTGGGTAAGTGTGTAAACATCTTTTGGGATTTTCAAAGATTGCGGTCCATGCTTAGCACTGTAACTCAAATGTAACACTAATACACACAACCTAATCACCTGAGAAATGTTGGCATTTTGCATTTCTGCAGATCACAAATATGTTACATTTGTACGTAATTATGTAGCAAAGACATTAAAACTTTACATCCAATGATGCTGTGATGACTGTGTGATTATATTTAGGCACAAAAGCCACTTGGTTATGGTTGAGAAAAGATTTGAAGATACCTGCTTTTCATGGCAGTCTCCTGGATCCACAGCAATGTCTTGGTAAAAAACAGCCCCTTTTTGTGGAACTATCCCTGGTGGAAAAACTACAACAGGTCGCTAAACACAACTGGTTTTGTTGTTTGTTGGTCTCCAACTCTGGTCTGCAACGGTCTGCAGCTTCACAAGCAATTCACCAAGGTGTCACATCATCCACCACCCCCTCCAACCCAGCTCAGTTCATATACTTTGTGACTTTAGAAATATTGATATGATATTTGTGGTTCACAGAAAAGTACAACGCCAACATTTTCCTCTGGCGACTGGGCTGATTCGCAAGACCTGCTAACTTTGGGTAAGTTAAGCTAACTAGCTACTGGCTCCAGCTGCATACTTACCATACAAACGTGAAAGCAACATCAATCTTGTCATATAACTCCAGGCAACCAAGAAAATGATCGTACTTTACGAAGTTTCAGACCACTGCTTTCAGAGCAGATGGATTTAGGTAGTTTGCTGCACCCTGACTTTGCACCAACATGATAACCAATAAAACAAGGGTTCTGTTTGAAAATGAGTAAACTGATTTGTAATATGTTGGTAGAAAATCTCCTTTCCAGACAGATTTAATTTCAATGTTTACTTCTAACCTATATTACTTTCAAATACTTTGGCTGTTCACTGTGGCTGTGTGTGCTAACTGGACCTGTTTTTTATTTCTTCTCTCAAGTTTAGTTACAGCAGCTATTACATTTTTGAGAGGTTTACTGGTGCATGTCCTTATTTATTCATGAGAGCTGCCTCTTGGTTTCATAGACATCTATAAACTAATCTTTATTGTACTGTACTATTAGAGCCATAGAAAGGGAAGCGACAAATTTGTTATACTCTAAGTAAAAAACTGTAAAAGCTTCCATTTAAAACTGACATATGCTATAGTCGCAGCAGTAGGAGGAGAGCTAGAGTAGAATGAGTTACATGTGGGAGGAAAAGCTCCACAGCTAACAAATGATCAGCATTCAGATGCACAGATTTATGTATTCGCTCTGTGACATCCTAGCACCATCCAACCAGCCCTGCATTTCACCCCGTCTTTCCTCATCGGCACACAGTAACCCTATCCCCTCTGGTGTCGGGCAGAGAAATGGAAACACGCTGATCTGTGTAGCATATGTGCTCACGCTGGACTGAGACCACGTCCTGGACCCCCTACCGCTTCGTTCCACCTGAGTGCAGAGTGACGGGAGAGGATGGAGAGATCAAGAGGAGGAGACCAGTGCGGCCAGTGAATCAATTAAGCTACTGTAAAAACAACGAGCTGCACAGGCAGGCGGAGAAGTCACAGCTGTCAGAGTTGTTGCTGCTGTCTGCATTCTGTCTGCATGTGGCTTGAGACAGCCTCTTCTTGGATTTGTTGTTAATTTTGTTTTGTAAATTTTAGTAGTTAAACATCTCATTCTCTAGCTGGGATTTGGGAATGGGTTTCAGGGAAAACATCAAATTCCCTTCAACTTATCTCTCATTAACAAACACATGGTGGGTTCATTCAGATGACTTTCAGGAAACATACCAGGCTCTTTTTTCAGCAAATTATTAATATTGTCAAAATTCTCAACTATGTTTTTCTGGCACCTAATAGCTTTGGTTTTAAAACAAGAACTCGCTCTGTAATCCAACTTTGTTGAAAGTTTCCAAATGTATTATTCCATCATGTTTGAGTTGGCTGCATCGGCCTGCAGCACTGTACATGAATCAGTAAAGAATAAACAGCCACTGAAGACCATCCAGGGCATCGTTTGAGAAACTTCCACGGCTAAAGAAACAAATACAGACTTTAAACAAATTTTGATATTGTTATCTTAGGCCTCACATACAGCAGATCTCAATTAGTAAAGCACTGCATATGGTCAGCATAACCCACCATAATCCAGCAGAGGAACATGAGAACATGTCACAATGTTTTATAGTCAGAGTTCAAGTTGTTGTCATTCATTTGGCTTTTTTTTTTGTTTGGTTACTTCATTGAAAAGTAAACAGTGAAGATACAGATACAGTAGAGAGCTGCATGCTCAACAGCCAATGGGAAACACCTGATCAAACACTGCATGCAAAAGGCCAGAGCTGACCTCTGGACTCATCGTCATAATCTTTAATTTTACTCATGTATCTCAGGTGCTTGTTCTCTTTAAAGATACCAGAACTGACTAATTATAAGAGACTAGATCATGGCCGTATGAATACTAAAGTCACAAACTCATTCCCCCAGTGCCAACTATAGACTGTATGAAATATTGGACGTAGCCACCACAACATCACCAACTGTTTTGTGGACTACTGTTTTGAAGCCTTGAGTTTAGCATGTTCGCCATCTTGGATATTTTGGAGCACAAGTGAGTAGGTGGATCTGACTCATAGACTGATGCCTTGCAGACATCTTGCCTGTCACTCAAAGCAGCTTCCCTCAGTTATGTGTAACTTTAGGCCTTAATGAAATGTCACCAGGTGAGTTATATAAAGATTCACTCCCTGTACAGCTGTCATAAAAAATGCTAAAATTTCCTATAGGGACCAAAACTGTTTTTGTACCAGACTGTAAATATCTTTATTCCTACTATAAAGTTGGGCATTTTAACATAGGAACCAATGGGGATTGACTCACTGGAGCCAGCCTCAAGTGGCCATTCAGGGAACTGCAGTTTTTGGCATTTCTGTGTCAGCTTTTCTCAGCCTCAGAGGTTGCAGCTCAGTGCCAACCCCCCCACCCCGAAGAAATCTCTGTCTAGCTACCTAGCTATTTTAATATTTTATTAAATTTTATTTGGGGAAATGCTGATGTGAAACCTCCTTTTCACTGCCAGTGCTGCAATTTCAGGAGGAGAAATCTGGAAAAAAAAACTAAAATTCACATGTAAAAATTTCAAATTTTGCCACGTTGTTTTAATGTATTTCACATGTGAAATGTTAAACATCACATGAAATCATACCACATTTGAATTAACATATGGCAATGTGGTGTTTGCATATCTACTTAGCCTTCACATGGGCGCATTATAAGACAGTGGCCCCCTGGGCACAAATATGCAAAGCCCCACCACTTCTCCTAATTTAAAGTCAGACATGCAGACCTTGAGGTAGTTTTGCTTCCCCTTTTCTGTAGTCATTTTGTGTGTCTTTGCTGTTCCTTTGCATCTCTTGTGGTAATTTTGAGTTCCTTCATTGTCTGTACTAGTTTATTTCAGTGACTTCTTGCAGGTGAAGGCCAAGGGGGCCAGTGACACTTTGGGCCTCTGGGCCTGTGCCTGGTATCACAAATATGTGACAATATACTCCATATGTGAAAACATGAATTTATGCTACACATTTTTCTGGTAAAAAAATCTTATTTGAATCAAATTTTAATCTGATGTGACCTAATGTATAATATATAATTTACAAAATAAAATCAGAAAAGATGTTTAGTCTAACAATTATAATCATCCCTCAAAACTCACTGTGTGTCTGTTTTAAGTTGTGATGTGTAAACTCAGTCAGTTTGTTAAAACTCCTAAATTGCTCATTTAATTATTGACCTGAAATGTCAACACTGTAAATATGAAATGAAATAAGCACTTTGGTAGTTGGCAGCTCCTCAGTGGCTACATCATCAGTTTCATAGTGTCAGAGTAACAGCACAGTTTCATAGTAAAACAGATATGTTGCTGTTTGGAGAAGGCTGCTTGCATAATGATTGCAGTGAATTACCACTATTGGATGGCGGTAATTAGTCTTGGTGTTCACATTTAAGAGTGTGTGTGCACTGATGGTATGTGGGTGTGTAAAAGCCACTTTTGCAGCTTTGCCGTGTACGAGAGGGCAAAATGGAAGCATAAGTGAGGCACTCTGAACATTGGAGATAAAACATGTGGAAAAAACCCTAAGCAGAGTGATTGTAGATTCAACTGGGATACATGAAGCGAGTTCACATTATGGAACTTCAGTAAACACACAAGATGGACCTCTTTACTGCTCTGTGAACTGTTGCAATTTGTGTGAATTGAGTAGGAGTGCCGCTTTTTGGGTCCTGACCAGGTATATTTAGCTTGTGAAAGCAGTGGAGTTACATTAAAATTCAGCCTGTAAGTTTAGCCTGTGCTAACACTAGAGTTAGGCTACATTTCAGCAGATCTGCTGCACCCTGCTGTGCCCTGAATATGTATCCAGTTACCTGCCAGTGGAGCCACTTCACATATCCAACAGAGATCCGTTCAGAATTGGCGGGCTTGACCACCCTGAAGCGCAGGGGCTGCTGGACACCCCCCTCGGTGAAGTTATACTTTGATAGAGGCCCCTGAAAATGTTGTGACGGGGAACAGGAAGTGCCTACTGCCTTGGGAGGAAGTATCAAATAGAACAGCATCTTTTTTCCACTTTGGTGAGATCTTGCCAGTTAGATGTTTTCTATAGCAAGTTTTAGCACTGGCACTCCAGACAAAAGGGGGCATTTAGCAGAACCTTGCTAGAATATACAGTGTTTTTACAGTTTCTTTCCTCCCTTTGAGAGAGTCAACATTGTTGTTGCACACTAGGTGTATGTTTTCTTTCGTTATTTTATCAAACCTGTGGGGGGGGGAGAAGGGAATGGAGAAGAGTTTGGTGAAAAAAAAAAAAAAAAGCCTCCGTCAATCTCCAGAAAGTTCCTCTACCGGCCTTACACCAAACAACTTTTAAAGCGATTTCACTGTTGCTGACAAATTTTCAATGTTGGAGTAAAAACAGGAGTTTTACCTCAGTTGGCGCACGCTCCTGTAGTCTCGATTTTTTGGTGCTAGGTGGTCATAAGGTTCAGTCCAAGCTGTCTTAAGTCAGTCTTTGTCTCATCTTGATGTTTTATTTTACCAAAGCTGTTTAATATTATTGTAAGTTTTTTGTTTTGGCTCATGCAAATACTGAAGCTCATTGACATGAACACTGTCAACAACCAATAGGCAGACATATAGGTTCAAGTCAAATGGCTTGGACTCAGCCTAGACTCAACTCATCAATTTGATTACTTTCGACTCGACTGAACAAAATCAAAAAAACCTTGCAACTTAACTTGGACTTAAACGCCAATGACTCGAGACTTCATGAGCCTTTTTACTTCTCCCAAGCACAAATATTAGAAAGTATGTTATTTTAAAAATGTGCCATGAATCATCCCATTTCCTGAATCAACTGACATTAACACTATTTATTCCCAGCAAATTGATATGTAATTCCCCCGATCTACTTCGTTTGAACCAATCTTACAACATCCAGCAAAGTTGTAGGAGAGGTCCAAGAAAAACTAACGTCACATTACTGAGCTCCAGTTGGAAAAAATGATACCAAAGATCAGTTTGTTCTCTTACAAAAACTAAAGTGGTCAACAAGAAATAAATGGTAGTATGCAAAGCATGGGGGGTGAAAATTAAAAATGGAGATGCAGCAACTTCCAAGAAACATGTTTTAACATAAATACAAATTTATGTTGTTAAAATGGAGTCACATTTAGAGAGGAGCCCATTAGGACTTGTTTAGGACTCAAAACTCAAAGTTTAGAACTTAATACTTGACTTGGGACTTAAGTGCAAAGACTATTTGTGACTTACAAAACAATGACTCGGTCCAACCTCTGCCAATTGGTGCTCTCACTCCAGAGTAGACGAGTAGACAGTAAACACGGAGGGGACCCTGGGGTGGCACGAGAACGTGAACAAGTCTTTCTCATTGTCTTTGCTAGAAACTGGTTGTGGAGTGAACAAGGGTTGATGTTTAATTCAGCATATATCTGATTTACCGGTGAAACTTATTTAAGTGAGAAATCTTAATTTTTTAAATAGTTTGCCTCTCATTCTAACAGCCCCCCCCCCCTCAAATAGCATAGCTAGCAACATAGGCTGGTAGTGATTTGACATGACAAAATCTAAAATGTTAAATTTGTACACAAATACAGTTTATCTTTGTGGATTATACTGATGCCAAATTGACAAGAATACTGTCAACATATGACTCTTTTTATCTTGTGTTTTTAAAGATGTGTTATTTTGCGAACACATAAGGAATTGTAAGTATGTCATATTCTCTAGTTCATAATATAGGGTGTAATATATAAGTCTAATATTTTTCACCATGAGCAGGATGGGATATAATCTCAAAAGGAATCTAATTGTGGTCTTGCAAAAATTAACCCTTTTTACACAAAGATTGCACTATAGGGCCACCAAGAGTCCCTTCTTTATGCCACCTTTGCATTTTTACACAGAACCAAATGACAGCAGCATCATGCCTCCTTACGCATGCTAATAACATTAGCATGTTACATTTGTTTGAAAAACATGTTTTTATACGCCAGTTGTTTTGTCGGTGAACCTTGTGAGTTGTAATTGAGCTGAATTGTTGCCTGTGTTAAATGTTGCTGTTATCCCTGGCGTCGTTTGAGTAAAGGAAAAGTTTGCTAGCTGCTAGGCTAGTTTAAACAATATAAAATGCCATGAGCTTGTGCTAAAAACATTAGCATGTTGTATTTGTGGGGAAAATGTGTCCAGATAAAGACAAGTGCTTTGTCTGTAAATGCTGTGATGCCATTTTGTGTACTTGTGTTTGAAATTGTTTGTATTAAGCCATGTTGTGTGCAAAACAATAACAATGGCATTGCATGGCAATAACAACTATTTTACCATTTCTGTTACATGGCAGCTGATCTCGTCTTCTGCATGGAGGGTAAGGAGCTCCCGAACCTCATTGTTTTCCTAATTTGAGGGCACGATAGCAGTTTCAGCTGCTTTTCTCCTTTTTTGAGTTAGCTGCTAACTACTGCTAGCTGCTTTTTAAATCTCCTGGTGGTCGGTTGCACACATAACATGGCCCCATCCGGCTGACTGTCCCTGTTACACAGATGTCAATTTGGCGCTGTTACTGCCTCCACTGCCAACAACTCTGTCCCCCTTTTCGCGATCAAATGTTTTATAAACAGCAGTGAGGCAGAATAACGGTGTAAAATTCCCACCTTGAACAGGTAGTGTAAAAGGGGCTGTTGACTCTGCAAGATCCCCAGCCTTTGAAAAATCTTACTGTCTGTGACTCAAAACTCACATTGTCTTTAGATGTTAGAGGGTGATGGACATTAGTCTTTAAAAGTATTTTCAAAGTCTTCTTGTGTAGGACTGACTGCAGGCCACTGTGAGCTGCATATGCACACATGCAGTACATGTTGGGAAATGAACACTTAAATACTCAAATATACTGTATTTCCTCTCACTCCTTCCCCCCCTGTAAGTGCTCTTTTTCCAGGCATTACCCAGTCATGACTCAGAGGGCAGCTGACAATTTAAGAACGTGTCTTTCTGAGGCATTTTCCTCACCTCGACAATGTCATACATAACCATGCAGTGTGTGATCACAAAATCAAAGCTCAGATCCTTAATATGTTGCAGAGGGTCATGGTTTTGTCTTTTATGTGGCTCACATTCTGGCTACATCCAAGAGCCGGGGTGCTTGTGAGTGTGTCCTAAAATCTCTGGATCTAATTGTGGGTCGATCTTTTGCTGTGTGAAGAGCACGTATGTCAAATACTGAGACAGATTCGGGCAAACTTCCAAAAGCCTGAGAAGACACAAGCGACACAGAAAGAGGTGGGGCAGCTCAATCCCCACCACTTAAATGCTCAGCTCCAGCGTCTCCCTGCTCCTTTCAGAGATCCGAGTCATCTGCCATAGACACTTTGTGGTCGAGTCAATGAGGCGGAGAGCTGGAGAAAGAGGAGGATGGGGGGGGGAAGACATATACAAACAGAAGGGAATGTTCGGGGGAGGAGAGGGGAAGGATATTTAGGAAAGGAAAAGTGAGGAGTGAATGGGCCTACATGGGTGGCTTCCAGTGTTGACGTTTTTCCCTTTTGAGTGACAAGGCCATCGTCATTGAGGATTTGATGACATAACGCAGAGGATGCAGGCTGAAATTTAAACTTGGAAGCTGTTTGAGGAAGCCAAAGTTTGAACTACCCCCCACACCAACCCTCCACCCATCTACACAAGGGCATAGGTCCCGTTTCAACATTGGGGGACACATAGGCATGGGCAAATTATGAGACAATGGGCCTCTGGGCTTGGATATGCAAAGGGCCACACCAGCTCTCCTACAGACCTGCAAGACACACAGTCACCTTTTTTTTTTGTTTTGCATCTCTTTATAGTTGATATGAATTCTTTACGATTTTGTATGTATGTGACAATTTTGTGTGGAGTCATTTTGTGTCTCCTTGTGGTTGTTTTGTGTGTCTTTGTTGTTGTTTTGTTTTGTTTGAGGTCATTTTGTGTCTCTTTGGGGTCATTTTTTATGTATCTTTTGGTCATTTATCTTTCTTTGTAGTCATTTTATGTCCCTTCCTTGTCATTTTGTTTCTATGTAGTCATTTTGTGTCTCTTTTTAGTTGTTTTGTGACTCTTTGTTGTTGTTGTTCTGTCTTTTTTAGGTATCTTTGTGTATTTTTTGTTTGTTTGTATCTGTTTGTAGTCATTTGTGTGTTTTTGTATTTGTTTAGTGTCTCTTCGCCATTGTTTTGTTTCTTTAAAGTCATTTTATGTCTCTTTGAAGTCATTTTGTATCTCTTTTTAGTCACTTGTTGTCTCTTTTTAGTTGTTTGATGACTCTTTGTTGCTGTTGTCGTTGTTGTTTTGTCTCTTTGAGGTAACTCTGTGTATTTTTTGGTCATTTGTATCTGTTATTAGTCTTTTTGTGTCTCTTTGTTGTAATTTTGTGTCTCTGCCTGATCAATACCTGTTAATTTGAGTGACATTTTGCAGGTGAAAGCTAGGGGGGGCCAGACACTTTGGGCCCCTGGGCCTGTGCCCAGTAGGTTCATTCAGTAATCCATCAATGCACATAGAAAGCGGGGGTTTGGGGGTCTGCTACTGGAACATTTTGACCTCCAGACACTTCGTTTCAGTGAATTTTTCTGCATTAATTTGTGCATTTTCTGCATCACTTTATGGTGTACATTTCTTAAATTATGATCAATTCTGCCACTTTCTTTCTCTTGGACAAATGCACATACTTGTTTAAATACTGAGGGGTATGTGTCCCCTGGGTCCCCCCAAAATCTACGCCTATGCATCTACACAGACATAAATGCACCACATATGTATACACACAGGCAAGAGTTTTTCGCCTGTCTGGTTTACTGGTTTTGAAGATATGCTATATTTACCAAGTGTACCGCTGTGTGTTAGATTGCTGGCAGTCTGTGTTTAGAAGCTCAGAGGAAATGTTTGGGTTCTGCCTTGTGTCAGCTGCAGTCATTGGTGTGGATTACCTGTGGGTGTCACGATGATGAACGGGCTGCAGGAGCTCGATGAAGTGTTTACGACCGAAAGGCGTTGTTGCATGTAACTAATCAGGCCTGAAGCTGGTAGTGCTTCTTTGGCAGAGCCCTTCTGAACGGTAAGGCGATGATGCTTAATGATGTGTAGGATGCAAACGGTCAGCGGATGCTGCGGTGACATCACACAGCTGCTGGACTCAGAAGCCTTTGGAGTGACCACAATGTGGGACTTTCCAACTGTGGCTATATGTGCAGTCGATTTCTTTTTGTTCTATTTATTGTTGTAACCTAAGTAGGAGATGTCTAGGTAACCTCTGTACTTTGTTTCAAGTGGACACAATAATAAATCCTGCTGTAACAAATGGTTTGTTTCAAGCCGCCTGTTATTTTATCATCACATTCTGCACAAGCGTGATGGATAAGCTACGGGCCCCCAGTTGTTTGTATGAGCGGATAGCATGCCAAAGCAAACACGTGCAGGGCTAAAAAAGTGAAAAATGCAGTGAGAGGCAGCAACATAATTCTGCAGCAGATCCCGGATCTGCGGGTTCACACCGAGGTGAGACAGGCAAGATGTAGAACAAATAAAAACACCTCTGAAAGTCTTCAGCTAAATAAATTATGTGCAAGGACGCGTAAGCTTGCACTTCATGAAGTGGTGAAAGCTCGGTGTTTCTCCCCGGCCTGTCTGGAGCGAGGTGGCCTGGAGCCAGAGTCTTTAATTCCTCTGTCAAACAGCACTTCATGCATCTCTACAGCTGTTACTGTAACTGGGAGTCTCATCATGTGTACTCATCACTGCTGTACGCTCAGGCACTGTACTTCCACCATCACTCTGTCTCTGTAGGGGATCAAAAGTGCTAAAAACATGATGAAAGCTTTGTTCTCCTTTTTAGCAAGCTCTGATGAGAGGACACAAAAAGAAAGACAGAAAGAAAGAAAGAGAGAAAGAAAGAAAGAAAGAAAGAAAGATGTAATGGGTCAGAAAAAGAAAGAGCAAAAACGATGGCATTACAAAGGGGGAAAAGCAGAATGTATCCCAAAGCCACTCTTGTGTAGCAGGTCCTTGCAATTCTGAGCAGCCTCTAATTAGGGTAGTATTCAGGGGTGGCATTAGTTCCCAAACTTTTTAATGGGGTGGAAAGCGGAGCTCCTTTTAGAGAGAGGGGATAAGTGTAGCGACTGTTCCATACACTGAATAGCAGATGGAGAGATTCTGCACCTCCCTGGGAGGTATTCACTCTTTTTTACTCTTTTTTTTTTTACATTTCATTCCCTGTACTCACCCTCTTTCCAATTGCTCTCTTTTTCCTCATATTTCTCCACACATTTCACATCAACAGATGTTCTCAGGTTTACCGACATTGTTCTTGCTTCTAATTTAAATGGACTGATCCGAAGGAAAACAATTGAAATGTAGTCCTTCGGTCAACAGTGCTGCTGATCAATAAATAAAAAATAAATACATTAACTTATGCATAAGTTTGCTTCAGAACTATTTTTTATAAATTTATTTTGTATGGGGATCAAACAGGAATGAATAAAAAAATAATTCCTGACCTTAATATGAAAAGTAACAGGTAACCTCAAAATACTAAATATAGTTGAAAACCAAGATATTAAAAAAACATGGAAACACATATTTTTAATATGCATTGATTAGGATCTTTTAGCTGTATCGTATCTTTAAAATGTCTTACCTTGAATTTAAAATACTCTGAAATTAAAAAATAATTAAATAAATATTCACATTATTTTTTTCTCAGATAAAAAATGTACTGAATTAATTTCCACTATATTTTATAAATTAAGATTATTACAATGATAATGGTGATTTTTTTTTTTAAATTATAACATCGAACAAATTTTTAGAAATCATATAAATAGTCCTCACTGAGGACTTCCGGTCATACTTACTGCAGTGCACCTGGGGCTGTAAATAATTAATCGAGTCTATAAAATCAATTTTACAGACGCATTATGAGGCCAGAAACATGACATGTTAACTGTTGAACTCTGTCGTCAACTGTTTTAAGTTAGATAAATTCAATGACCATATAGGTCAACTTGCATTTCCTATGTATTAGTAAGAGATTATAGAATTTAGTTGTTGGCGTTTTTTTTTTAATCATTGTGCTAGAGGGCAAATTTTATTAACCTTCCAATATTTCTCATTGGAGGAAAAACAAATATTATTACAAAATTCGACATTTTACAGCATGGGGTCATAAATAAGTTGATGCTATTTGTGTGTATATGTGTTTTACTTTATAGCTCAACACATTTTAAGCCAGGAGACATTTATAAAACTTATTTTCCAGTTTGAATTCAAGTATCCGGTGTATTCTCAGTTGTTGCTGTTTTCTGTCTTTACAATACATTTGTAAAGTGAGAACAAAAGCTGATAAGGTCAGTATACACTCAGTTATTCAGTAGGACCATAAAGGTGTCCAAAGGCGGCCCAAAATGACCTGTTTACCGGCCCTTTAAGTTTATAACTAAAGTAGCCAAAAGTCTCTACGACTTCCTTTGAAATATAGATTATTCTCACAGCCTTGAATGCTCCAACACATTTACCCAAAGCCCAAAGTCTTTTATGGGCTGAGTGTGGTGCTTTATCCCCTCTCCTCATGACCTGTGACCCAGCAGGATAAACTGCTAACTGAGCTTCAGTCATGCTCAAGACGGCTGATGCCCACATGATCCATGACATTTCATGAAAAGAGCCTTTTTTAACTGCAGGACTTCACCTACCTATTTTCTGCTGTTGTTAGTGACTAAACACTTAACGACCCAAATGAGATCATTACAGACATTTTGTTACCTGTATGCACAGATAGTTCCACGTATATCTAAAATCTACACCTTTGTTCACATTTGCTGTCCTTATCCTTAACACTGTTTGTCGATTTATATCTATCTTTCTGTAAACGGCACTTGGAACTGTGTATAAGTAACACTGAGAGAAACGAAAACCCGCAGTCAGATTCCCTGTATGTTTAAATACTTGGAGAAAAAAGCTGATTCAGATTTTAATATAAGGTTTAAATTTTTGGTTTTTGCTTATGAGTAAAATCATTAACCTTAAACATTGGCTGCTCCATTTTAAACACTCCTGTTGACTTCCCCAAGTTTTTATTTAAATATTAGTCGCTACACTGTTTGATCAGTCTGTTTAATTATCTATAAGTTCCATTACAGAGTTCCACTACTACTACTTCTTCTTCTGCTAATAATAATAATAATAATAAAATTAAAATGAGTGGGCCTATGTATGGGCCGCTTTTCTCAGTATAAAAATTGTGGAATAATTTTTGGTGACTACACCATTTTAATCAGCCACACTACTGTACGTAGCCCACTGGCTTGATAGACAGATGGATGGATAGATAATATTGCCGTGATCGGCTGTCAGCCATGTGTACGTTATGTTCTTATTTGTGTCTGTATTTTTTTACTGAGCCTTTTTTTTCATTTAACCTAAGTCTCTTGAGCTGCGTCATGGAAGCGCCAGAGTCACATAAAAATATAATTTACAGTGTTGCCATAGTTCAATATTGCACAATAAGACAGGCCCTGAGAGGCGTAAAGGAGAGTTTGTCTTCATTCACTCTTAAACGTGTTTTCAATATGGCGTTTGGATGCTTGGTGTAAGCAGTGTTTCCAGAGGAAGTTTATAAATTATTCCAAGCCCAGGATGAGTCTGCGTAGGCTACATTTTAGCAATAACAACCCCCCAACCGTTGGCAACTAATATTTAACAAATGCGCAATTACGCAGAGAGAAGACTGTAAGGTCAGGATGTAACAGGAAATCCTACAGAATATCACAGCATCGCAGACACACTATACCCATTTATAGACAGAGAAGAGAAATATTTCAGATATACCAGATGCGATAAAACACCGCGAGAGGGTCGTAGTATTCACTATAGTTTACCTCTAATAGGTAACACACACTATTGGTGTATCTGGAATATCCTTATATGATATATTGAAAATTTCCATAAAAATCCCATAAATTTCAATTAACCACAGATACAATGTCCACCCCTATAGGACTCTTATTGTGAAAGTACAGCTACTGGAAAAACCCCGTATTAATTAATCTGGCCTTTTCCCTGTTTAACCTTCTGTTTTTGTAAACAAGTCCATACAGTACAACTGACCTGCTTCCCTGCTCCTGCTCTCCCCTCTCTCTTCAACGTGTGTGTATGTGCCTGTCTGTCTCTCGTTGCGTGTTACATCATCACGCAATAGCTGTCCTCCCGTGGCCTAGTGAACTGGCTCTAAGCGCTGCACCAATTTAGCTATCTACTACACACACGTTGCTTTGAATCAGGGGATGCAGACACACGCAGTCGACGGGCGCACACATCCAGTCACGGAAGCAGCGCCGCTGTACAGTAAAGGCTACATACAGCAGAGCTCGTGAAATATTCACAAAGCTGAGGTCTGACACATGCAGCATCACACAGGAGTTGCAGCCCTGCAGCCTCAGCACCTGCTTCGGACTTAAACGTGTTTTTTTTGGTGATTAAAATATAATAAATATGAAGTAATCCACTTACAGGTCTTTCTTCACAATAGCTCCTCGTGGTGCGTAATTATCTCCAAATTTCTGCGCTTCTGCGTAAAAATGGCACACTTTGGCTTTTTGTGTCACCATAGTACAAACGACATGCTCTCTCCTATATGGGAGCAAAGTGAAGGTGAGCTAACACAAAATAATGGTGAGTGGATTAAGGTGGTTTTAACCTCCACTACACATCCGTCCATGAGCCCTGTTGGCCCCGTGGCGCACCAGAGCGAGACTCCAGGAGCAAACATTTCATTTTCTCTGGGAACAAACTGTGTCAAATAAGAGCAGATAATGAAATATTACACCAGGAGTGTTTTCTCAAGAGCTGACCAGCTGTCGACATCAGCACCGGTATAATCACCGACCTGAAGCAGGCAAAATACAGCCCCTGTCTCACCCCGCTGACACCTTCCTGTCCGCTCACCGTAATTACGAGGATGAGTGTGAGAGAGGTCAGATGGACACGCAGGGCCTCGTGTGCGCATGTTCCAAAGCTTGACATTAGAGAGTGTGCAACATCTGAACAAACTGTTTGATCTCATAAACAAAATACAGAAATTTCTTGTGTGTGTGTGTGTGTGTGCATGTGTGTGTGGGTGGCTTACACACACTTTCTTAAATTGAAACACTTTCCACCCAAAGCCATGCAGCTGTTATTCGACTGTATTTGGATTGTTGTTACTGTATCAGCTGATTGAGACCCTATTAAATCAATAACACTTCCAACTTTAGTTTTATGGCAACATTATTTAGCCTAATTAAGCATAAACCCTGGGTTTACAGTGACAGCAGGCCCAGGACGCTCAACGTTATTTAATAAATTTATTTCCAAACAAATTACCTTTTTTTGCAAAACGAAATTTATTCTTGTTGAAAAACAAACTGTGTAAAAATATCACACTTCAATTACACAATACTTGCCCAAAAAATGTACAATGTTTTATTACTGAAATAAACACACACTGCATATTATTATTATTATAAATGTATGACTTGGCTCTCTGTGTTTTTTTAATACAAACTTCAAATCAAAACCATTAAAAAAAGTTTTGATTTGCCAAACTAATAAAAAGAAAACATGGATGTGTTTGACACAAATACATTATTAGCCTATTTTCAAAACATGTGATCATTTATAACCTGTCCATTAAGTCCTGAGACGCCCTAAAACAGTGACTGAAATGAATTACTTCATGGAAAATACAAGGAAAAGTTCGTGGTCAACAGTTTGATTCACACCGAGAAAAATGAACATAAATATATCTTTTTAAACAGCATGAATATAGGCACAAATAGTGTTTTTTATGTCCATCATTCAGCTGCGTGCTATCAAACAAACATACAAAAATAATCCTACCTTCAAAGAGGGGCGTTTTTTGTTTTTGTTGCTTTCTTTTTTTAGTTTCTTGAAAAGTTTGTTGTTAAGACATTTAACAGTCGCTAGTGCCGCTGACAGCTCTGTTTGGAAAGTTTTATACCGGGTGTAAAACAGCTCCGGGATGGACGGTCTGCGGCTGACCGGCCGCTGTTGGCCCCAGAGAGGACGGTAAGACCGGGATAACAGCCGGAGAAGTCCTGGAGGGGCTCAGGGACCCCCCGATGATACTCTCTATGGAGAAGGGAGACCGCTGCACCGGAGAGCTGGACTTCTGCACCGGGGCTGCAGCCTGCACGCTGGCTGATCCCAGACTGGAGCTGAGCTGGGGGTAAAACCTACTCCTGGCTAAGTCCGTGGTGGTGGGCATCAAAGACGGTGCAGGGATAATGGTTCCCGTGTGTGAGTGTGAATGCCTGGAGTGCTGCTGTTGCTGCTGCTGCTGCTGCTGCTGTTGAAACGCAAAAAGTGCAGAGTGTGTGTGGTAGGACTGGAGCTGGATGCCGTATCCTCCGCAGCCGTACGGTCCGTACCCATACGCTGCAGCGGCGGGGATAAAACTGTTGTGTTCCCGCAGGAGGTCCTGCGCCTGCTGCCGCTTGAAGCGCTTCCTCCGCCTCAGAAAGCTCCCGTTGTCAAACATATCAGCCGACTCCGGGTCCAAGGTCCAGTAGTTGCCCTTCCCAGGGTTCCCGGGCTCCCTCGGTATCTTCACGAAGCAGTCATTTAGGGACAAGTTGTGTCTGATGGAGTTCTGCCAGGCCGGGAACTTCTCCCTGTAGTACGGGAAGCGGTTGCTGATGAAGTCGCAGATCTCGCTGAGAGTCAGCCTCTTTTTGGGACTCTGCAGGATGGCCATGGTGATTAAGGCGATGTAGGAGTAAGGGGGCTTCACCAGGGTGTTCTTGCCCGCCGGCTTGTAGGTATCCCTTGAGGAGGTGGAGCTGTCCAGGCACGGAGGAGGAGAACCGGCCAGGAGGATGCCGTCGTGCATCTGTGCCACCTCGTCCACGTAGGAGCGCGTCTGGTTGTCTCCATCCTCCCCTTCGCCGACCACGTCTATGTCGGTCTCTTCCGAAAGGATGGAGGCATCCGACATCTCTGAGCTCAGAGTCATGGCTCACACACGGCTGTGCCCCTCCGACGCCAGATGAGGAAGACGATGAGATGCACAAGCTGCCCTGCCCTCCCTCTTCAAAAACTCATATGAGGAGGGGGAGAGGAGAGGAGCACGTGTCGCCGTCGGTGAGAGATGTCCCCCTGTTTTCTCGCTATTTCCATATGTTTTCAGGGTTTTTCTTTTTTAAATAGCCGACTGACGAACAGTCCCGTCGATGCCAAGCGGGGGAAATGTGCGGGGAAACCTGCAAACGGGTCAGACCTGAATCACAGAGGGGGCGGATCTTCTCCCGTTATTTATACCACCGCCCTGATCACATGGGGAGGAAACGTCACCGAGGCAAATGAAAAGAGAGAGAAAAAATTAAATAACACAAAAGGTCTTTGAAAATTAACTGTGAGTGTTTTTTTTAAGTTTGGTGTGGCCTACATCCTTTTTAGTGGTCATTCACGGTGGCCTATAGCGCGCATTAATCTCAAGCTTTTATTCCACCACAGTGTTTTGCGCAAAAATAGATGTTAGAATTTAAAAAAAAAATCTTAGGGAAAGTCTAATTACTGGCACAGCCATTGCTAAGATCGACGCGAATATCTTGACAGCTGTTTTATTTATTCAGGCTTCCATTAAAAAGAAGCGCACACATGTTCATTTTTAATGTGCAGAAACAATACCTCCAAATACTTGGGATTAAAAAATAGGTTGCTGCTAAAATATAAAATTTTAATATAAAAGAAGGTATTTAATATGAATGCGTTGTGAAACAGTGCCGGGGAGTGGTGCACCATATCCAGGCAGCTCAGTTTGCGTGATCCGGTAGTTATCTAGATTATCCGCGAGCCATTTGTAATGGAAAAGAGTCAGCTGTTAACTCGAATCAGTCACGGGTCACGCAGAGCATGCAAGCCCCAGATATAAGGCCTCTGCCGTGCGTCTGGAGCATGGTGCTGTGTGTGTGCTATGGACATTTCTATTCATTTTATTTTATTTGAAGGAGTTACGATGATGGAATAAATATTATGAATATATATTTTTTTTAAATCTCAAAGTTTTAGGTAAATCATATAGAAGTAACAGTGTTGAGTTAGTGATAAGTGAAAACTGTACATTGTGTGTAGGCCTTTTAAAAAGCATGATAATAAATAATTGTCTAGACTGTATATTCACATAAATCCTAAATAAAACACGTGCTCAGGTTTGTTGAAGCTATTATCGTTCGTAGCGGTTCACTAATTACACTTATCATTAGATTATAGATGCGTGAGAGTGAAATAAAACAGTATGAATTGTGCTTTATTGTGATTTCATTTTGAACGACCATCTCGCTTTCGTTCAGATTTGCCTTCATATGTGACTGTTACTGATATGGTTGGCTGAAAATTATTTTGCAAGTGGTTTCTTTTTTTCTTTTCTGTTTTTTTTTTTTGTCAAAGAAAACAGCAGATGTGCTCTTTTTTCCTTTTTAGCAAAAACAATTCAAACAAAGCAAGCACATGTACCAAAGCATTGCAGTTTAATTAAATTATTAAAGAAAAAAAGAACTTTCCCAAACTTTGTTTCCCACCTTATCTGCTCTAAAAATAGAAGCCACTTTTCCTAAACGCAGCTGACCTAAAAACACATTTATACTTCTAATAAAAATCCATACATAAAGTGGCTTCTCGTGACTTTATTTTTAAATGATAGATGTATTCAGGTTTGTGGCCCTTCAGTAACTTTTCAGAGGTTCCCATTTGAGCAGCGCCATCTAGCGGCGAACTTGTTTCACAGTTAAAACACTTGAGGCCTATAAAAGTTTAAAACTGTTGCAGCTGTGTCACAACCAGCAACTTATTAACTTCTCTTAAACTAACCGTTTTCAGTATTGAGTTTGGTGTATATAATAGTATAGACTTTTTCTAACTTGTCATCGTGGTGATAAAGCTGCACACTATATCCTACTGGCCTCATAATTTATTTTCTTGCACAATAAGCGTCACTTACTTAAGGTTTAGTTTAAAGGAAAAAAATATTTTATTTATTTATTTTCTGAAAAAAAAAAAAAAGATTGTGATTTCCCTCGATTAAAACTGACTGAAGGCTGTATTTAATTTATCAGGCTATGCATCACTTCTGCCACTTCAAGTCGTGTGCACTATCACCTAATAATAAAGTCAATATACTTTATATTGATGATTGTGATTTAACATATGGAAAAATGTAATCTGATGAGAAACCACAGAGAAAGTTAGTCACACACCCGCTACCCACACTTTTTGTGAATTGATTAATAAATTAATAGTGTTTGATGAGTTATTCGAAATAAAGTAAATGAATTATTGTAGCAATATTGCAACAAGACAGGATGCTGTTTCAATGAACAGTTCCGGCCGATCACTTTTCATAAGCTATTGGCCTCAGTGATTGGATCCTAATAATCAATAACTGTATGATTTAAGATGTGTTGTTCTCCATCAGGAATGATAGCAGGCTAAAACACTCCATCATGGATTTATCAAATTCACCTTCAGTCTTCAGTGAAAAGAAGCTGATGTGCCTGTTTTTAGGAAGCACGCTACGGACCCGTGCGCATTAAACAGTGACATGCAAGCCTACATTAACTCTCTTTATCTTATTCCTCAGATCTTTATTTAAGACCAGAATGCACGAAACCAGAGTGCAGCATCAAAGTTTAGTTTTTATGCAGAAAGTTAGTTTAATTGATGATTGCTTTGTTTTAAATGCAGAGAGTATGTTCAACATTAAATTCCAGTTTAATAAAGCGGGGACTGCAGAGGCAAATGATCCAATTTAAGCACAAGACTTATGTGAATGCACTGACTAACACTGTCAGGGAAGGAAAAAAAGTCCGCATTAAATGAATGAACACCAGGTGATTTTTTTTCCTCTCCTTGAGCCGACACTTCGAACAGCAGCTCTCGCATGTGTGGTAAACCGCCTCTAAAGTGTTTCTAAATTCCCCCTCTGCGATCCGAGGGTGTTTCCGTGCCACGGGGTACCAAGAAAGCACTTAGCTGGTTAAACGCAATCCCTGCCTGCCTGCCTCCTGCTCTGACAAAACCCCTGAGTGTCACCAAAAAACGGGCCGTCTGAGAGGGGTCTGTGGGGCATGTGATTAATGTGTATCACATGCAGGAGAGGCGAGACAAAGCGCCATACCAACAAAGATACTGTGCGTGAGGTGGACTGGTGCGAAGGAAATTAGCCTGTGGGCCTATACATGAAGAATACCGCATCCAAAAAAGTCTCTGTTACATCTGAAATATTTTATTATTGCATTAAATGTCAATAGGAATATTTAGGAATATACATTAAAACGTGTTGCAGTTTGTATTGCACCTGAAGGGCCAATTTTTCGAGTCTCAGTATCCCAATATCTCCAAAATACGTCTCTGAAAGGCTTTATCTACCTGTTACTGTTTCTCAAAGCGCAGTTATTTTGTGCTGTCGATCATTGACGCCTCTTTTCAAATGTTTCCTGTCACATTGCTGAACCAAACTCTCATCTGATTCTGATTGATTCTCTCCAGATTTTCCCCAAATTTATAACATATTTTTATAACCCCTATGAACTTCTCATCGCACCTATTTTACATGCATTCATGAATTCAGCTATGAATTTACACACTTAACTTTTACATGAGGGTAATTATCAGACACTTAATTAGAGCCAAAGACAAGAAACATTTTCTAAAGCCCTCAAAAAGTTTCTTAAATTGCACCGAAGGTCCTTGATGCAGCCTCAGGTCAGGTCTCCGATCAGTCAGGAGGGAGAAGGCATGTGATTATCATGGGGATGCACGACACGAAAAGGTTGTTATACATATATATATATATATATATATATATATATATATATATATATATATATATATATATATATATATATATATATATTCTCTATTTAGCAATAAATATTACAGCTATTATGTTTTTTTTTTTTTTTTGGTTATGTGTCAGTGTCTTATAGGGTGTAAGGTGGAGTGTAATAGGTGCTGCAAATAGTTGCTTCATATGCAAGTTTAACACACAAAAAGAAAACTAAACTAAAGAAACTAAAAACCAGATAAAAAAAAAGGAAAAAACAATTGATCAAACCATTATTATTGTTGGCTTGTAAGCTAAGATAATTTATGAATTATTTATTTTGTTTGATATTTATGGAATATGTTTTGGAAGATATTCCATGCACACCCAAAATGTGTATCATTTTAATGAATCAAACACTTGTATGTAAAACTCCTCTGATGTTGATATAGGCAGTAACATCACTACTAAGTTTTTGTGAGAATCACAGAGAAAATGCGTCTTTATAAATTTACTGTTCTATCCTTCAATGTTCAATATCACACAGAAAGAAATCTTCAGAGATGCAGTAGTTTTTTTAACTAACAGCACCCTCAGTAGACCAGAATGCAATGCACTCACTCACCAGACAACCACACACACTACTGGGTCTACTGGAGAAAAGCTGATCTGATCTGAGGTGAAATATCCTTTGAATTCAAAGAAAGTTCAAAAACTGATATCATATCCCCCCATTTGACTTTTTTTTCCTTCATTTTTCCCACTTTCACTGCAGCAAACAGCTGCTTAGACTGAATGATGAGAGCTGAAATGATCACAGGGTAAAGCTCCTAAATAGGAGGGCCAGTGACTGTAAAATATGACATGTTGATCTTATTTAAAAATTCCAGGAAACAGATAATCTGTAAGTAAACATAACTATAAGTCTTAAGATATAGTTTTCTAGTAATAGTGGTGTTCACTTACAAAGGCAACATAACTTAAGCCTAATATATATTTCCTTCAAGGCAATCAGTTTCCTAGATTGTAAGATCCACTTGTCAGATTTTCCAGTTGCCATGCGCACATGTTGGATATGATGGACATAATTTGCCTTTATGTGCTTTTGAGGTTTATAGAGAATAGAACAAAGGGGTCATTTATGGTTTTGAGTTATTTGTCATCATGAAACACGATCGTGAAGCTGTAATGAAATACTCCAATGACCAAATTAAAGAGCAATTTGGGGAAAGAAGATACATAAACCACATCACATTAACACCATGTATGGTGTTTTTGTATTTTCAGATTTGATGTAGAAAAAGATGCTACAATTTGCCAAATATTCCTGATAAATGACAACAATTAAATAAAATGTAATCTAATCACACTAATGTAACTGGTGTTAATCATAAAACAATTGTCTCACTGTCATTATCATGCAAAAACAAACAACATGCCAACAGTGCACTGTATTATGCAAATTTATTATCAGCACACTTAATAGGGTACTTGTCATTAAAATTCCTTGTACTCTTTCCACAGGTGCCTAACATGTCCATGTCTTACGGCCACCCAACTAGTGACTTTGTAAACCTACAGATCCATCCGTAGGAAGCACTGCAGCTGCAGCCGGAGCCTCTTCTGCTGTATTATATCAGAAATTAAAAAGTTAGACAGAGTGGTAAGATTTTTCAGTGGTTTGATTTTGAATTGATCTCCCTTTGAGGCATGCTTACAGACTTGAGGAGAGTTCAACAAAATAATGGGCATAAAATGCATTAACAAAGGGTGGAGTTTATTCCAGAGCCCTTTGCAGTTTTCATGTCACCCACACAAAGATAAAATGTGCAGATCCAGTGATAACCATCCCATCTATAGAGTTTTTTATATCTGTATTTCTAAATGAACAATTTATAACAATTTATATTTTTCCACATTGTTTTCACTGAGTGCACCTCTTACAGGCTGTCTGGCACCCCTGCATGGAGGTGTGCTATTGGCACCTCACACTCTGAGATATTTCTCCTTCAAGGACCCCTCCTATTTAGAATTCTACAGGTTGCAAATTATCATGAGGAGAACAGGGGATCTTGTTGCCCTGAGTTGGCATTGGATCACAATCCCTCATCTTTGACATGTCCAATTCAGTGCCCTGACAAAAGAGCACTGAAAATGCAGGAATACAGGATTTAGTGAGCAATCAGTTCACTTTCCAAGCTTTCTCAAACATCCCTGCACATTGTGCACCTGCATGTGCTTCAAAGTAAAAGCCTTCCACTCTTGAAAATGACAAAAGCTATGAATACAGTAAGGAAGCTCCATTGGAGGGCTTTTACAGTGAATCAGTTGGATGAAGATATCATTAACAGTACACAGGCGTACTTGAGGGAGCCTGGCATGCTTGTGAAATGTTAGTCTAATCAGATCAGCACTTTTCATTAAAATTTCACTTGTCATTAAAATGATGCATATTGATACATAATGGCTGTGTATTATATTAGCCCGTTATTATATTTTTAATGTGAAATAGGCTTAAGTAAAATAATAATAACAATAATAATAATAATTTCAACATCCTACACAGTTTATTCCAGATGTGAGTCTGCAGAACATCCAGTGAAGTTGCAGTCTATAATAAGATTTTTTTTATATGCATACAAAAAAATATTGCATACCTGGGCCAGCTCTAAAGCTAAACTATCCTTACTCCCCAGTGAGAACTTTTACATTTTATTGATACCAACTGTTGGCGTGGTGAGTGTGTTGCCTGCAAAGCTAAACTCGGGGCAAGAAAAACCCAACACGGCTCTGCGCTTTTTGGCCCTACGTCACTTCCTCCTTCCTCTCTCGCTTCCATCTTGCTCCCCGCATGTGTCTGCTGTTAGTTTACAGGTCAGTGAGGAGCTTTAAATACCTTCTTCTCTGCACTGTTTTCCCCCGATCCGACGGCAAGAGGTAAACGAAAGCCTTTTCTGACTAGATGGCTGAAATCTGCCGGGGTTTGAAGCTAACGTTACTGACGGTGGTGTGTTGGCTGTAAGTGACAGGCCGTCCACTCCACTAGCTACCAGTTAGCTAAGAAGCTAGTTAAAGTTAGCCGACAAGTTCTGGCACAAAAGCTGAACCACACCTTGTTTCGGTACAAGGGTTGCCTGAATTAGTCAGCAAACGTTAGCTTAAACCTACCTGACGCTACCTGCGGTGCTTTGGACTTATTTTGTTTGGCCCTCCACAGCATTTTGTTTGTGGCTGTCCTCGCTTGTTGTCCACAATACAGGCTATTAAAACAGGAACCGTTAGCTTTCGGTGGCTAATTAACCTAACTTAGTGCATTTGCCTGTGACACTGACAGCTCTTAGTGGGTTTTAACGTGGAGTTAAATACGGTCTCACCGCCGACTAACGCTAACGGTACCACACCCACACCAAATCATCTGCTCCCTGCTGGGGTGTGTTAACAGGAGTGTCGTTGTAATAAGGTCTCTCTAACATCTTATCACGTGTTTACACCTTGAGTATCGTTTGCGAGGTATTAACAAAGATACCCTCTGACAATGTGTGTCTAGATTGTATGCATGTCTTGATGTAAATATTTGACAACTCACATTGTTGTACTTAATGTGCAGCTTGTTTGCATACATACATTGGAATTATTTACTTTTCTGTGTTAATTTCTACTCTAAAAAAGGTGTAAAGATACATTTATCATCACTGTTACATACCTGTACATAATAGGGTGATGTAGTTTGTATATCATAGATGAACTGAAATATTAAGATCATAATGATGGTTTGAGCTCTGTCAGTAAAGCCTGTTTGTATACATATATACTCACATGTGCATGACAGAAACTTCAAGCAGAAGATATAGTCTTAGATTTGGGATATTTTGGTATCTTAAGCATTGTCTTTTCCTGGCTTCAAACAAGGAAAATATGTGGTTTTTTAAAAATCCATATTATATATGTATAAATTGTTATATCTACTTCTATAGTTTGTAGTTTCTTGGATCCTTGTTGATAAGGGAGGTGGAAAAAATCAAGACAGCATAGTAACGCAATATTTTTGTGTGTCAATATCGTCACTATATCACAAATATAAATTAAACTTTAAATAGCCTACTTAAATAATAAAATCAGTTGTTTTTTTAAGTTTACTACATTTATTCTTCTGCTGAAAAAAATGGCTTAAGTAAGATGAACGGACTGAAAACTTAATCTCATTAGATAAAACAGATGCTGACAGAGTTTTCCATAGAAACATAATTTTAAGTTGAAAAAGGGAAATAAATCACAAAACATGGCACATTCTTCATTGCAATACTCAGCATATAGCAACACATTAAAAATATCAATAATATTCTGTGGTGGCCTAAGTATTATGATAATGTCATGGAGCCTTTGGTGATTCCTATCCCTACTTGCTGCTTTTGTTTTTTCATATGTGTGCCTTTTTTAGCTTTAATTTTATTGCTTACATTTTTATGTTTACACCAAGGGTCAGGGAGAAACGGCATTTCAATCCCTTCTTTGTCCTGTACATATTGCAGTATTGACAATTAAGTTGTCAATGACTTTAAAGGCTTTGTTACAATAAAGTTATGTAATTTTCTGAACTTTCCAGGCTGTTCTATTACTTGTTTTTACCCACTTAGTCATTATATCCATCTTACCAGTGATTGCTGAAGGTTGTGAGTTACCAAAGAGGCAACAAGATGAAGAATGAAAACAACTAATTCAGTTCTACAGAACTGATCTTTGTTAAGAATAACACAGAGTTAGCATGTTTCATTTCAATTACACCTGGTGTGTTTCTGCTCCCAATATTCATGTTGTCATGAGGGTTGGATCAGATACACTGATACACTTAAGTCATGATAAAGCCCTCAAGAAAATGCCATAGATCATTTACCATCCACTTTCTCTTTCCATTATATTTTAAAGTCCATACTTTTAGATCATAATGTTTGTTAGTTAGATCTTTCAACTGCATATATTGTGTTTTCAGTGCACAGTGAAATCCGAGCCTTCAGTCAGCACAACTGAACTACATCACCCCAATTGCTAGTCACTAAATGCACAACCTCAAGTTGTTACTTAATGTCAGATTACCAAGATTTCCAGTTTGTTTTGGAACAAATGTCTCATTATTAGTGTGTTGCAGTCTGAATATCTCCTTACTTGCATGGTGTGCTTCATGTCCTGTTGCCTGCTTTGTGCTGTATTTTTCAGCAACCATATTAGAGAGTTAAATGCTAAATATCCAAAATGTATGTAAATGTGTTAAACACAGAGGCTGTCAGTGTAAAGATACACAAACATAATTGCATGTAATGTACTTTATTTTTCAGATGAAAGAAGCAACTATGAATCAAGAAAAACTTGCCAAATTGCAGGAACAGGTCCGCATCGGCGGGAAGGTGAGTAAAAAAGCATTATCACAGGTTTCATGAATTGCTCAACTTTATGCAAAGCACTTGGCCTTTTCTGCTGTTTCCTAATGCTTTAAGACGTGTCAGGCATTGTTGCTAAATACATTTTCAGCTCTGATCAAGTTTTTGAAGGTAGTTTTCATGATACCCAACAATTATATTTATAGTTTGTGTCATATAGCAGCAGTAATCTTAGGCAACAGTGAACTGTGGGCCAAAGTGTAACCTCAAATAAAAAGACTAAAAACAACTGTCATCTTTAAGGCCAAAAGAGTCCCACATCCAGTGTACAAGTTATGATGAATACAGGAGAGGATGCATTAATAGATCATTAAGAACGGAATATGTTTGTGTGAATGTCCCCACAGGGTAGTGCACGCAGAAAGAAGAAGGTTGTACACAGAACAGCAACTGCAGATGACAAGAAGCTGCAGTTCTCTTTAAAGAAACTTGGTGTCAACAACATCTCTGGTATTGAAGAGGTAGGTATAAATTTTCATCTCCTGTTTTGTCCCAGTGAGATTTTAGGTGACTCTGTTTCAGTATCACCTGGTGTTTTGTTGTTAACAGTAGAAAACTTTGTTCTGTTACAGGTTAACATGTTTACAAATCAAGGAACAGTCATCCACTTTAACAATCCCAAAGTGCAGGCCTCCCTCGCAGCCAACACCTTCACCATCACTGGCCACGCTGAGACCAAGCAGCTGACTGAGATGCTGCCGGGTATCCTGAACCAGCTGGGAGCTGACAGCCTGACGAGCCTCAGGAGACTCGCCGAGGCCCTGCCCAAACAGGGTCAGTAACCTGTTAGTCTTGCATAGCCAGGTCGTCTCGTGCTGCACCAGTGCTGGTGAAAGATCTGGCTGAATCCACCAAAGTTCCGCACTAAGGGAAAAAGTGCTTTGGGTTGTTTGTACTTCATCATACTAATGCAGTCATGTTGATTTGCGCTAATGTCAGGTACACGCTACGTGAGGATTAAGCCAGTTTTGGGCCTGATTCTTCCCTCCCTATGCTTGTCCGCAAAGCCCCAGTTTTGTGATGATTCTAAAGATCATCTGGCCAGATTTTTCTGTGGTGTGAGGAATGTTAAGAATGTTCCTTACATTCATAAATCTGCTGGGAGTCCATACTGGTTGCACTGATTTCAAATTGCTAATATTCAAAATGTTTTATGTATATGATCTGATGTCCTGTTGTGAGGGAGGATGACAAGCAGTGCTGCAGGTCTCAGAGGATTGTAATCATATGTTATATCATATGGGATTCAACTCAGAATTTACTCACCTTAACTCCATGTTCATGTTTTCTCAATGAATTTATCGACATTTCTTTTTATTTTCTTAGTGATTTATTTGTAAAAAGTAGTGCAAAAACTTAACAGCTAGTTCTTCCTGTTGGTCGTCCACCATGTTTGTTTACTCACATGTTGAGAGTCAGGATTCAGATTCATGAATTGAATCTGTTGGTGTGCTGTTTTGGCACTCTTTTTGACACACTATAGGAACAAAACTGTGGGGTCTCCCCTTACATTTTCAACATCTGTTAGTTAAGATTTGAAAAATCCTGTAGTGTGGGCCAGCCTTAAGCCCATGGTGCAGCGATGGCACCCTTGCAAAATAGTGCTTGATAGAACTTGTTGTTTTGGAGAGGCAAGGGCTGGCATTGAAATGGCTAAATCCCCACACAGGGTTAATGCCTCGTAAAACATCAAAAGACACTTCACCATGTAGGTTGCTAGCTCAGAGTTTGTTGTTGTTTCACACAATGTGTGAAAACAGAAATTTGAAGACTGTTTTGCTTAGTGACAGGGATTTTGAATACAGGAACATGCAGGAACTATCTGAGATAAGTGGCCAATGAAAGGCTTTATACCCACAGTGTACATTGTGTGAGTCAGACTAGTAACCCATCATACTACAGCTTATTCTAACACTTTGACTAAAATCATTGTAGAGCATGTATGACACTATAGATTCAGAACTCTATTTTCTGGGGCTGTGACAGTTTGTGTATTCATACCTGCACCATCACGGTCCAGGGGTTACTGTTTGGTTCACAAGCGTGAGTTCTGTCCAGAAACTTTTAGCTGAACGATACAACAAGCTGATTAGCGTGTGTGTCAGTCACACTTTGGTGCTAGTGAAATGGTAAAGCTGGAAGACTCTCCTGCGGGTTCTCAGTTGGCTACAACAGCAACGGAGAAAGAGTTATGTGTAAGACGAGGGAGGTGTGTCTAGGTTGATCCACCACTGTGGGGTCTGTGGAGGGAAATGCACTCTACATGCTGAAGCACATTCGATGACATCACTCAGATGTGCTGATCATTGGGATGATAAATGTTTAGGTTCTTTGAATATTCAAATGTAGCCAAGGTAGAACTGACTGCAAGTTTTATGCTGTATGTGGTTCTATATATTTTGGTATTTTCAGTATCATTACATAAGAGATGTTTTTAGCCTGTTGTGACCTGTTGCCTGTGGGGAAAGTGTTTGTTCACTGTCAAACAGTTTAATGCACAAGTTTTGAAATTATCATTATTTTTAAAATGAAAGTAGTTTACCAAAGTTGCCAGTGAGTAAAATGCTCGGAGTCCCCAGCAGTCCCCTTATGCATCTGTTATTTGTCAAACTGTGTCTCTGATTTTTCTGTATCGTTACACCCTTAGTATTTTCTGTTTAGTCAAACTTTTTAAAGAGATGTCGTGCGGCCTCAGAATTTAACTTACATTGTTTTGTGGTAACTTGATCCTTTAAACTGCTCTTCAAGCTTCTCACATATCTTTACTTTTCTTGCAGCTGCAGATGGAAAAGCGCCGATTGCAACAGTAGAAGAAGAAGATGATGATGTTCCAGGTGAGTGCTTAAACGTACAGTATGTAATTTTATGCCACAAGGGGCCCTTTGCTTACAACAATAACAAAAGACAGAGCAGCGCCGTCACAGAGTCAGTTTTTCTCGGTCAGGATTCCGTCAGCGTTCGTTGTTCAGGAGGTTTTTACCATTAGTTGAATTATGCACAGAGGTCTCATCCTCTGTTGTGAAGCGGCCTCTAGCCCAGCACCTGTTAATTTGTGCTCACCTATTTTTGTCTCATGACTCAAGATTCAGATGTTCAGAAGGTTTTTACCGGGAGCTGAATACCATGGAGGTCTCTTCTTCTTCAAAACAAACAGACCCGGTGATTTTAATAGTAAAAACACTGAATAATGCAGTTTCAAGTTTAAAATGAGTGCTCCTTTAAAACTGTTTGGCACGGCTGCCGCTAACGTTTGCTCAGCTTGTTAATCTGATCATTTAAGATCCAGACAGCTGATGATTAAAGTCCTTCATCTGGTTAAAACATATAGTTAAAAACTACCAAGATCCAAAAAAGTATTGCAAAAAATGGGGTTTTAAAACTTTATAAAAAGTCAGTTTTTGACTGTTTCTGGCAGACAACCACAACCCTGATACATGCACAAAGCGAATGACAGCAACCAGATGACGTAGAGGGGGTCTTTGATCAAAATTACAGATCCCTCTGGGTTTGAACATTGTTGGAAATATTGGGGACAATGTAATTACACAGTGCAACAATGACATAACTTTGGTCTAGTCATTTTTAAACATTTTAATGCAGAAAAATTACATATTATATTTTTAAATGTCTCATTTTGCATTACACTCAGCTGTCCATGTACAGTAGTCTGTACAAACATTTAAGATGAAACATTATTTCAAAAATGTCTCGCATAAAATTGGGTCATCTTGCATCAAAGTCCTTTGCAGTCTTATTTGGAAATACTCCTTCTCACTTCTCACTCCTTGTATAGAGCGAGGTTTTTTCTTTCCTTTCTCTCAGTTAAATAACCATGGCAGGTTTGTTTTCTCTTGGCTTTTGAAAGGGGTCATATGAAGGGGATTCATCAATGACTTTAGAATGACGGTGCAATGTTTGAATCTCGTGTTCATTGTTTAGAAGATCTTAAGATCCAGTTTGCTTTTCTTTGTGTGGAAAATAGGCCAAACACATGAGGTTGCCATTACAATAATCTCAGCTTTTCCCAGGGCTTCTCTCCCTGTAGCTCTAGTTCTCACTAATGTAACAAACGATTACACATGTACTCAGCAATAGTCTGAGCCTGACGGCACAGGGGTTAACAGCCATCGCCATCACACTGTTATTGGAGTTAAGTTTCCTTTTTGTTCTCCCACTGAAGGAACATGTTTACTTAGACCTTTTGAATTGTTTCCATTTTAACCCTCGACCCTTTGAGCCAAAACTCTGAAAAGCAGATTTCTCACATTTCATGGCGTAATTGAAGCCAAGCTTTTGATGCTTTTACGCCATAATTTTTACAGCTGCTTTCAGTAGTTGTGAGGGCCTCATATGTTGAGCACATTGCAATCTGTGCAGTAGTGGGGAAAGATGAGCAAATAATTTGGATTGAATTCCACCTAGTATCACGTTTCAGATAAACACGCTTTTCCTGAATTGCGCTCCGGCACCTCTGAGAGTCATTTGTGCAGATGGACATGCCATTCTCCCCAACTCTCATCAGTTTACCATTGAATCTTTTGTTGTTTCAGATCTGGTGGAGAATTTTGATGAAGCATCCAAGGATGAGGCTAACTAGAGGAAATGGGACTCCCTGAAGTGTCAAAACTTGACAGGACCATGTGAGGCACAAGATGTTTTTCTGTCTATTTCGAGAGGTGGAAAGCTGATAGTTAAAGTACCTGAGAAGATGGATAATCTGTCAACTTTTGGCTGTGAGCATTCTGTAAAAATGTGCAACACCTGAACAAAGTGCTTGAATACATTTAAGTGAATTATTTTGGAGTAATTTTCTAGAATAGTACTCTAAAGTATTAAATACCAAGGGGGTAGCAGTATTTAAGCGTAAGGTATTTTAGTACTCATTCCACTTCTTCTCTGCCAGACTCTCCAAATGCTTGTTGTGCTCTGTATGTCCAGTTAGAGTGAGAGACTGTATGTAAAATGTGATGTTTAATGCTCCTGCTGTAGTGTACATCTTTTTCCTCCATGTTACTGAACCTTAATTCTTTGTGGCCTCTCTCAAACCACCATATCTGGAATAAACCTTTGCTACTGTCAATAAATAGCCTATGTTTTGTTTTGGTTTTTAAATCCCGTAAGTATGATTTCCAAAGCTGAAATTTTATGATGCTCTTCTGTAAATTGGTCAGCATCCTTTAAGTGTGCAGGTGGACCTTTAACCTGACTGTTTACATTATTATAGTTAAAGGAGCACCTCACCAAAAAAATCAAGATGTCAAATTAAATAAAAAAATTGGAATTACGACTGCATCACCAGCTGTAGGGTTTTGCAAGTAATAGTAGATCTTTTGAAATGGAGTTGTATGAGGTACTTACACAAAGTCAGTGTATTGTATACAGAAGATGTCAGTCAGCATAACCCCCTGTTTGTAGAAGCAGGCTGGAGTACCAACACAGAAGCTAAGCAATGTACAGGTGGCTAAAACACATTTTTTCTCTGTCAAAAATCACTGTCTGACAGCAAGGTAAAGGAGTTACAGTACTCTCAAAATAGCATACACTTTCAACCCTGGGTCATCGACAGGGACACAGGGTTCTCAGTTACTGCAAGGGGACCACCAAAGTATTGTTTGATAATTAAAGTTTAAATTTTAGAGAGTTTTTTTAAAATTAAACTGTCTGAAAAAACACATTAACATGAATCCAACATACTATGAGCAAAGATTAATGTTGGCCTAATCATGACAAAATAAAAGCATTTAATTTACAGTACACAGCTTTGATAAGCTGTTACCCATGAATCCTTGCGCACTCATGTGAGCTAGGTAGCGTTAAATCGCTGTGCAGCACCGGTCTGTAACACCGAGGTAAACTAGTCCCTGCTCTCTCTCTTTCAGCTAAGTGGTCCTCGGCCTGAAAACCATTGAAGACCCCTCCTTTAAATTGTTCCAGTTTTTTTTTTTTTAGGTGGCAAAAATGTGTTTTGCTGCTGCCCCCTCGTTCACAACAGTACATCACTTACCTTTCATGGTGGTACTCATGCCTGCTCCTCCAAACTGGGGGCATGCAGACTAACATATACTAGATATAATACACTGACTATGGATAAGTACCTCATACAGCCCACTTCAAAAGATCTGAGCTATCCCTATAATGTATAGAGCTAACCTATTTTCCAGCACAGTATATTGATGTTGATGCACATAAAGAAGACAGCCGTGCTAGCAGCATGTTATTAGATTCTTAGTTTATAATTAATAGTCCTTTAGTTTTACATTCAATGACAGACTCATCCCCTGCTTCCATGTGCAGCACTGAACGGCAACTAAAGTGTAATCTCCCCATGACTGTGACTCTGTTTACAGTTTAAAAAGATCTTTTAATTAAATAACAGCTTAATTTCTGTCACTATAAACAGTGGTTTTACCTTTTTGACTTGCGATCAGATAAATATCTGTACAGAATAATGAGTGATACTGAGGTCAGGACAAGTTATTTCTTGAAACACCACTTATGACTGGTATAAAACACAAGCACCCTTATACGGTGGCAAACAGCACCACAGTAACGTCGCGGGACATTAAAATGAGGTGTGAGGTCTTTTAAAATTCACAACACATCAGTATCATAAATACACAGGAACAAAACAGACTTACATCAATATGAGAATTTTATCACATTACAACACAACGTCTAAAGTATTCAAATAAATAAACTCGGAACAACCAACACAAAGATCTTCAGGATCAACAAATAACATGGCAGCGTTATAAAAGCACAGTCTGTAACCATGTGCATTCCAGTCTGTAAAAGCCTGTTTTCAGTCCACCCACTGTACAGGAGTCTTCATTAGAGCAAAACGAGACTCAGAAATGCGCTCACTATGAAGACCTGACAGTATGACCATGAGGCAATTTGTATTACATTAATATTCCTTTACTTTTAAAATCAGTTTTTTCATTAAGGTTAATAAGTTATATTTAAAAAACACTTGCCATGACAGGAAAAGTATGGAACAGCCACTGATGGCATGTAATGCAATATACAATATTAAAAGACTCAAAACCTCCATGCTTGATTAAAGCAAAATCAATCTTACACTGCACTCCACATTTGGCAGCATCAAAGTCTATCAGTGTCTCCGGATCAGCTTTGCAACTCCGCATTCAATATGAAACAAAAATGAAAACATTTTTTTAAAAGATGGTTAAAATTGAAAATACGTAGCGTACAAACTTCATGTGCATTGTGCCAACAAGACACTGTTGACATGATGTTGAAATGTCACTTAATGAACTAATATATTATTGTTGGCAGACAGCCTGGGCGTGCTACATGATTGTCCAGAGCCCAGCCTCGTCCCTTCGGTATTTGTTTTCCTCAATTGTCACAGTTCACTCTCTGATTCCCATCAGTAACTTCAGTAGATGTGCCTCCATCACCTGTTGAACTAAACAGAGGAACAAACAATATTTTACTGCAAAGAGCTGTGTGTCATTTCAAAGTAGACACTAATCAAACTTCAGGAGATGGCCATCTGTCACTCCGAGAAGGGAGACAGGATTTGGCAGGAAAAGTGATTGTTTTTCTGAAAAGGTTTTTACATTCTTGGAAGCAGCCACATTGTCAACAACTTGTTTCCTGCTCAGATCAAAATACCATAAGCAGGGTTCCAACACACTTTCATGGACAAAATTTTAAAACCTTTCCTTGACTTTTCAAGGACACTTAATAACATTTTTTTCTTGTCCTACTTGCCAGCATTTTTTTTAACAAATCAGATTCCAACTATTAAAACAAAATTTCAGGTAGCTGCCATACATGAGGGGAGAGACAGCGTGTCAGGAAGATGGAGAAACATATGTGATGTTGCACACATCACAAATTGACACATTAAAGCTATAATATGTCGACAGCTACAGAAAATAAATGTGCCGTTAAGTGGAAGGTAATTCACAAAAGAGTAGTGTAATAATTTTATTACACACAACCAAATTTCCATGAGTTTTCCAAAACGTTCAAGTATTTTTACTAATTCCATGATTTTCCCTGGCCTGGGCAAAACGTGACTGTGAAATTTCCATGACTGTGCAAACCCTGAATATGCAAGACGACCTTGAGCTTTGTACATTTGGAGGCAACCCAATTTGCCTCTTTAAAATCAGCGCTTCTCACTTTGGGGTTCATGAGGAGGATGATGGGTAATCTTTGACAGGATTGTGAAATTATTGAGTAGAAAACAAGTGAAATATTTCAAGTGAGCTTTGATTTAAAAAGAATAGTACAATATATTTAAATGAATTATGGGAGATATACAGACATTATATCAAAATCACGATATGAGACTAGATGCCATCTTAGGATATTATAATATCCAAAATCTAAGTGTTTTTTCCTTTTCCTGGTTTTAAAGGCTGTATTACAGTAAAGTCACGTGATTTTCTGAACTTATCAGACTGCTCAAGCTGTTCTTTTATTTGCCTTTACTCACTTTCAGTCTTTGTATCCACAGTTCTGATGATTATATTAAAATTTCACAGTGTAAATATTTTGTAAAAGACCCAATAGTCAGCCCTTCAATATCATCACAATATCAATATGGAGGCATTTGTTTAAAAAATATTGCGATATTTAAATTTCTCCTTTTCTCCCAGCCCTGCGTGAAGTTTGATGCTTTGAGACAGTACTATTGTCCACGTACGACAAACCTCTGTTTCTCAGCCTGTGTGTTCCTACGTGCTTTTTTAGCATTAAATATGTGTAATATGTATGTTACACATACCATTCCGGTGGCCCATAGCCACAGCCATGTCCATTGCATTGAATCCAGAATCTGACTCAATAGTGGGATCAGCACCACTCTCTAGAAGACATACAAACATACCCAAAACTTTGTTATTGTACAGGTTTATGTTACATGCTACACACAAAATAATTTCTATGCTTATCCTTTAAGAACTATGAACACAGATGGATATGTCTGACCACAGGGGCTTCTTTCAGTAAAAGATGAGTCCTCACCTAACAAAATTTCAACACAGCGCACATGGTTCCCATGGACAGCATATAGCAGCGGGGCTCCTCCATTCTGAAACCCAACAAACAGGCCACATGGAATTAAATTTGATAATAAGACTTACATTAAAGGGACAGTACACCCCTAAAATAAAAAAATAAAAAAACATATTTTTTCCTCTTACCTGTTGTGCTGTTTATCAATCGAGATTGTTTTGGTGTGAGTTGCCTAGTGTTGGGGATGTTGGCCGTAGAGATGTCTGCCTTCTCTCTAATTAAATGGAACGAGATGGCTCTTAGCCTGTGGTGCTCAAAGCGCCAAAGAAATACTTTTGAAAAACTCAACAGCAATGTGCCTTTGCAGACATCATAACCCGGTTACTCAAGGTAATCCACAGACCTTGTTGTGAGCAGTTTCATGTAGGAACTATTTTCTTTCTACTGAACTACACCCACCAGCCATATCACCATGCAGAAGGAAGTGTGCATCTTCTGCCAGCTTACCTTGCACCGCTGAGCTAGGTAATGTTACAGCTCAGCTGTGGAGGATGCCATTAATGTTTACATAACAACCTGTCACGAGCACAAGCCTCTAATTCATGAGTAGATGCACGCTTCCCTGTGCAGTGTTACGTTTGGCGGATGACATGAAACTTACACATGCTCATGACAAGGTCTGTGGATTATCTTGAATCACTGCATCATGATTTCTGGAAAGAGACACTGCTGTTGGGTTTTTCAAATGTATTTTTTGGTGCTGCGAGCACCACAAGCTGAGTGCCATCTAGTTCCATTATATTAGAGAGAAGGCAGATATCTCTACGGCTGATATAGACAACTTACAACAAGAAAATCTGGACTGATAAACAGGACTACAGGAAAGACTAAAAATAAATATTTTTGATTTTGGGGGTGAACTGTCCCTTTGAAAACCAAGCACAAAGTGAGAGAAAGATCTAACTCACATTATAATTTCTATGTCATTTTCTACTAAACCACTTTAAGTGGAGATCTGATAAAAGCTTTTTATTCTTACCCAGTCATATTCATTGACATCTACACCACAGTCAATAAGCATCTTCACAATATCAGTGTATCCCTTGCTGCAGGCCAAAGACAATGCACTTTCCCTCCCTTTGGCCAGAAGGTTGGGGTCAGCACCCTACAGCAAAGAATGATACAGACCAGTAAATTAATTAAGAGGGGAAGCTCTGATATGAAAAAAAAACACACAAGAGCTGAATGATACTTAAGGTTTAGTTTTCCATACATTTTGTAGGAGAAACTCAACAACAGCAATTTGTCCATGTGCAGCTGCCCACATCAGGGGGGTAAAGCCTTCCTCATCTTGGAGGTTGATTACAGTCTCTATTAAAATGATACAAAAAAGACAAATAACACTATCAATACATACAGTTTTATCACCATACCTGCTTATCTATTGCAGGAGCACAAAGAAAGAGACTCACAAACAACTGTAATATTTAACTAAATTTCTTACTGGTTATTACTGTCTTCAAAATATTGTATGTATGTTTTTTAAAAAGCTATCAAACAGTATAACTGCTATATAATTACATTATATTACTTTCATTAAATGTTAAGTACCATTTCTTGTGTAACATGTAATTCATGTGAAATAATAATACTAATAGAGCTGAAATGATTAGTTGACAGAACTAATTCGATCATCAGATAATTATTTAAAGATCCAGTGTGTAGGATTTAGGGGGATATACTAGCAAACATGGAATACAATATTATAAGCATGTTTTCTTTAGTGTATAATCACCTGAAAATAGGAGTTGTTGTGTTTTCGTGTTTTAGAATGAGCTGTTTATATTTGCATAGGAAGCATGTCCTCTACAGAGATTACCCTGTTGCACTGCCACATCTCTCCAGTAGCCCAGAACAGACAAACTAAACACTGGCTCAAGAAAGGGCCGCAATAGTTAGCAGCTCCTCTGCTACAAGAGCATCGGAAAATGCTGTTTTTTTAATGGAGGTCTGTTTGTTTTGTAAAGAAAGAGACCCCTGCCAATAATTTGGTGGGCACACATTAAATTACCAGAGAAAATAGGTGGGCACACATTTATGGGTGCTGGGCAAGCGGGCCATCTGCTATGTGCTGAAGGTAGGAGAAATACTGATTTGAAATGTGAAACTGCTTTATTCAGTGTTTTTCCAGGTTGTATTCACCTGGTCTGTTCGTTCTGGAGAGGAAGAGACATCTGCTAATAATTTAGATCCCGGTAAAAACCTCCTGAACGATGAACAGTGAAGAAATTCTAACTGGGAGAAGTTTCAGCTGGTTGCAGTCTGCAATCCTGCCTGCTTGATGACACTAAATGCCCCTAAATCTTACACACTGGACCTTTGAATATGTGGATTTCCATTTTTTCCTATTATGATGCTATACTCTATATCTTTGTTTGGAGGATAAAAGAAAAGAAAATGTCTAAAGATGTCACCTTGGGCTATTTTCTGTCATTTTATAGACAAAATAAGTTAGCAATGAATCAATAAAAAAGTACATAAATATATAATGAAAATAATTGTTGGTTGTGGCTGTTTTAAGTCATTGCACCAGTGCAGGACTATGATGAATTATACCCCTGTGACAACCCAGATATGCTGCCTACCTTGTTCAATCCTGCTGGCCAGAAACACCATTTCTCCCTGGGCTGCAAGCTGATGAATGGACAAAGCTGGGAGGAAAAACAGACATATACAGATGAACATTTTGATCTGATTCCTGATAGAAACGTTAAAATAAATTGAGTTAAAACAACTGTGATACTTACAATGCACCAAAAGAGGTGTGGAAGAAACCTCATTGCCACGGTGTTTATTGGTGAGAGTTGTGGACTGTTTGATGGGAGAGAAATGTTTGGTGGTGGAGGGCGTGTAAACATGGCGCACTTGTATACCTGGGGAAGGTGAGGTCTGGATGTTGCATTCAGCTGAAAAAGACGGAAAACATTAGCAGATAAGTAAGCTCACATAAGTTACAGCGTGTCATTTTGGACATTGTGACAAGATGTAAACACCGTGTAAGTCTACTTTAGAGACACATGAACAGGGCTCTTACCTTTGAATAAAACAGAAGCCACCTCTAGATCAGAGTTGACCTGGTCCTGGATGTTCTTGCTGTCCTCCTCGTTTAGCGATTTGACAAACCTTGAGCAAACATTCATGTCAAAGCGGTTGGGGAGGATGAACTTTATGCCCATGGCCACATTCTGGGTGCCTGTGTCATCTGGGCTTGCACCAACCGACTGCTCAGTCTTGATGGCACTCAGATCCGGCATTACACAGATCCCCTCCATATCCTCTGCTGTCCCACCTGAGCCTGACACGGTAACGTTGTCCATCCTCTGATCACTCACCGAGCTGTCACACTGAGATTAAACTGAAGACACCGCACGCCTGAAATCAAGGAAACAAACTGAATTCAAAACTCAAACCAGTATTTTGTTAAAGTTCATAATCACGTTAGCTAAGTTTGGCTGAAGATGTAATCTAAATACAGCAGGATATAGTATTAAATGCCCAGTAAACAGCGTGTTAGCTATCAGTTAGCATGCTAGCTATTGTTATCGTAACCTCCCGTTAGTCCCATTAACGGAACGTGGCAAACAAAAGGACACACATTAAACGCAGGTTTTGAAAAAATAAAGATATTTCTCACTCGATAAGGCATTGTTTTATTGAATTATCCTCAGACGCGGTCACCCCTCTTCACTCGATGTTTTGATGTATGTACGCATGCGCAAGTAGGTTGCGTCAACAACAGAGTGCATCCACTATTACCGTCCCTCTTTTCCGTTCCGGTGTCGGGTTTACCCTCTAGAGAAACTTCTCCACATTTACCAGACATTATCTGAAGTACACACAAAATAAATCCCTAATAAACTATCTGTCAGCTATTTAGCTAGTTAACATGCTAGCTATTGTTAGCGAAACCTTCCGTTAGTCGCATCAACGAAATTGATGCACAAGATGTACAGTAGGAAATGTATTTCAAACAGAACAGAGGCAATTTTTGATCAGCCTCTGTTTTTTGTTTCCAATGCTGGTGCATTTGTCCTTATATCATGTACCATAACATTAGATAATACCGTCCCAAACTTTGAGCATTATTGACTTTAGGTTGTCTTACTACATTTGATTTATAATAATACTTTATCAGAGTTAAATAAACAACAACAATTCTAAAATAGTGTGTTGATTATATCAGCTGTGTCAAAAATGTAACAAGGTGCAAATACAAATTAATAGCCTACATTTGACACTTTTCAAGAAATTCCACGTTAATCCAACATTAAGTAAGTAAGCATTAAAGCATATCACAAAACACAGTATAATTATTGTATTAGTCTTTATTTAATTCCACACAAAATCCATAAAAAAATAAATTTGAACCTAAAATTTAATTATAAAGTATGTAAAAGTTACAGTTACAGCTGGGGGAAGAAGTGTATCCTCTACTAGATTGCATGTGATGTATGGAATTGGGTAAGGTAGTGCAAACATGACTATAGTTTTAAAAATGCCAGGGCACCAGAGCTTTTTGGAACAGATGAGTATGTGGGGGATGGTGCAGATGCTTCCTGCCCATTTCTGTACCCTGGTGTGTTTGTCAGTTTAAGACTGCTGAGGGCCCTTTACACACTCAATACTGCAGGAGGAAGCACTGTTGGACAAATATTAAATATTATATTTGAAACTGTGGCAAACTGAGACTGGAATAGACTGGTAAATGTTGGGTGCATTCTGTTAAGAGTTGAGCATGAGCTGAATTGCCACCTACTGAGGATAAACCATGGAGGCGGCCATACCTCTGACGCCATCCTCAGGTCAAATAAAGACATGTTTTTTTTACTCTTTTCATCCCATCAATATTTTTAGTGGATTGATCACTACATTCTCACAGTATGGATATAGACTTTCAGTCTTATTGTGGAGGAGCTTCAGTTTTAGTCTTACACACCCAAAGTAATGCTTTATTACTTAATGAAATATTTAAATTATTCAAAACTGTCAACTGTGATTTATATTACAAACATGGCAGCAGAATAAACATTTTAAATGCATCAAAACCAGATATATGTAAATAATTCAATGTCTAAATGCCGTTTCCTTCATAGATTTGCGCTGATGTAAAGGAGGTGTGTGTGTGTGTGTGTGTGTGTGTGTGTGTGTGTGTGTGTGTGTGTGTGTGTGATTTTTTTGCAGTTGCTGAATGCCTCCATTTGCTTCCGCTCCCCTTTCTGAAGTGTTTACGACCTGTCCAATGTGTTCATTTTCTTACTTCTCTGATCTCTAATTGTTTCCCAGAATCTTGAAGACATGTGCCAATGCTTTAAAATTACAAAGTAATCCAGATGACTCAGTGTAGCTGCTTATTTAAAGAGACTCCTGGTGGTGAAGCTGTTTTAGCAGCATTTTAGCCACTAATACATTTAATGACATCTGCAACTGATTCACTATTCAAAAAGCTTCACATGAACTCAACATCACTGAAGTTAGACTAAATCTCACAATACATAGAGTCACTTTATATGTCTGACTGTTGTTTTTATTCAATTCAACAGTAAACCAGTGAAGTTTAGAAATTAGTGTAACAGAGTGTTCAGTGGACGGCTGGGATGGCGGCTTTGTATGGTTTGGTTCACATCCACTCTCAGGAGCCCCTGGACACAAGAGGAGTCCTGCCCTGAAACCAGCAACACATATGTTAGTGCTCTTTGTGTTCTGTATGAAGGAAATATAATATAATGTCTGCTGTCAGCATCAATGTTATTTAACATCCTGTTGTACTAATGGACTGTTAAGTGTGGGCCTGCAGACTGAATCATCTCTGATTTAACATGATTAATCTGTCACAGGTTATTTTAGTGTAGTAAACATTCACAGGCTTCGTCTGTCACACTATAATACAATATATGTCAACAAATTAGCTATAAGAAATATGATCAGCATATGTGGATGTGTTGCTATTTGTGTAATGTTAAGATACTTACTCAGTGGACTGAAACACAGACGACCACTTCTCTCCAGCTGTCATGTCGAGGTAACACTGGATGCACTGCAGGAACGTCAAGTCTCTCTAAAATAAATCAACAAAAATAATTTCAAGTAAAATAGAATGAGTAATATTACTCATCTTTGAATTATTAAATACGTGACATGAAGACTTTCAGGAAACTTCTATTAATGTTGTCATTACATACCTCTGTCTGCTCTCCAGCTTGTCCTGTGGGTCGGATATAAGTGTCTCCTCTCTGTCGTCAAGGTAACCGTGGATGTACTGCAGGAACACTGAGCCTGGGTCTTCCTTCTTTGTTGCTTCCTGTGTGAACACTGGAGCTGCACATAATCCTGCAGACTGACAGTAAGACAGATAATGTTTGATTTATTAAATAAGTGATCATATAAAGATAAACAGGTTCATATGTGGCCAGTTTACACAGTAATATACATCACTTCATGTTTCTATAAGTCAGAAGCTCAAACTCACCTTTTAGTCCGCAGTGAACAGCAGCAGCTCATGTGGTGGAGTGACATCAGACTTAGGAAGACAAAAAAAGGTTAGTGAGAAGATAACTCTCTAAAATATTGAATATTATGAATGTAGTGTATTAAATATAGTTACTGTACCTTTTTGACCTTATTAAGGCATTTTTGGTTTCTTGGGGAAGATGCTTAGGAAGTATAATTTTAGGAATGTTTAATTTTAGATAATAACTGTTTTGGGGGGGCTTTAGTGTTTCCATGTTTCCATGAGGTTTGCTAATGTTGGAGGTTCCAGTTTTTTTAGGTGTCTGGTGCATTGTAAGTCATGTGGTGATCAAGAGTGAAGTGCCTTTTTCTCTTTGATTTTTCCAGGGTTTTTTTTATTTCCATCTTCTCATCAGTGCAGTCACCTTCAGTGACATCTTCAGTGTTGATCTGGATGGGACTGCTGCCAGCTTCACTGGAGGGTGTGATGTGTGGGTGACTGAAGCTATTGTTTGGCCTCTGGAGAAGGATGTTTTGGAAGCAAATTGTTAGGAGTGCTTAATGTTGGGCAGACTTTAACCAAACTACTTTTTGGAGGGCTTTGTTGGTCCAGTGTTTCTACAAGGTTTGCCAGTGTTGGATGTTTTGGGATATTTTAAGTGCAGACTGATCAAAATGAGCTACTGTTGCTGTGAGAAGGAGTGTAGTTTTCATTAGAACGCTGACAAAGCTTAAGATTCTTTGCCCTACCAGACGCAAAAGCAAATTGGTCTTCCTCAGCCCTGCCAGATGCAAAGGCTTCATGCTCGTGGTGTCAACAGCCCTGCCAGACGCAAGAGCTTCCCAGGGCATCACCAACCTTGCGAGAGGCAAAGGCCGGCCCTCAGGATGAAAGAAATGTTAATCAATCTACCGTGCAATGAATGAGGAGATACTACAAAAAAGTCCCAGTGCAAGGCGCCACCCAGGGTGCTGGCTGCCCTGCCAGACGCAAAGGCTACATGCACAGTGTTGTCGACAGCCCTGCCAGACGCGAGGGCCACCTGGGGCATTGCCGGCCTTGCCAGACGCAAAGGCCGGCCCTCAGGATGAAAGAAAAGTCGACCTATCCACTGTGCAATGATACTCTAAAATACTCTAAGATACTCTGAAAAAGCCCCGGTGCAAGACGCTACCTGGGGTGTTGGCTGCCCTGCCAGACGCAAAGGCTGCTATTGGAATCACTGGTCCAGGTTGTAATGTGGAAGTGATGAAGGGCAGACGTGTGATTGCTCCGATGTTTCAAGGACGATATTCAGCTCATCCATCGTGGAGTCAATCTGAGTTGCTCTCTTCAGCTCACCTCCTCCTCTTCGCATCAGCCTCCTCCTCCCCAGCGCTGCCTTCTCTGGTCCTCTTCCTGGAGGAGCCGATGCCAGAAGATCCAGGAACCTAATCCTCGTCGTCGAGTCCAACGACGTCGATCTCAGACTCCTCGTCCTCTTCAGGTTCCACGTACCTGTTCCTAGCAAGTATAGCCTCAACAACATCATCAATGGGTTCACCATAACGATTAAGATTAGGCTCAGCAGGAGCAGCATGAGCAGAAGCATCAGGATCAGCAACAGGATGAGGAGCAGCAGGAGGGTCAGCGTGAGGGAAAGCAGGAGGAAAAGCATAGGGAGCAGCGAAAGGATGAGGAGCAGCGTGAGGCAAAGCAGGAGCAAAAGCATAAGGAGCAGCAAGAGGATGAGGAGCAGCACCAGGGAAAGCAAGAGGAGCATAGAGGTAGGGGTAAGGAGCATAGGGATAAGCATAATAAGCAGGATATGGAACAGCATAGGGAGCAGGGTAGTAAGCAGGGAAAGGTGGTGGGAGGTGCTGCTCACTCTCTACATCACCTCTCTGAGGCTCAGCCTCCTGAAGCCTGTCCACATCATCCGCCCCGACAGGGACTGGGTCATCGGGGGGGGGGGCTCTCGATCACAGGGCGTGCAGTGCTCAGAGGCCACAAGGAGCCACCTGAAGAAAGAAAAAAATATTTAAAGAAAAAGTTATATTCTCCACTTCATAAAACAGACTTACATGTTCACAAGCACTGAAATATAATCAGTATAGACACTCCTTCATAGTTTACATGCGACCCTGTACTGTGTGACATCTGTGACGTATATGTGACATTCATAAACATACCCACATACTGTCAGAATAACTTTGTTTTCACTCAACCTGTGCAGCATGGGTTGATTGAATAGTACAAGTTCAACTAAATTACTCTTAGAGTATGTAGTAAATTGTCACATATATTCTTAAGATAAGCAAAACAGATGAATTGTTGAATTTTAACTAATAAGCTGTTGAAATGTTACAAATACTCTATAAACTATCTGTAGACAAACTGTCCAAATAAAGTGTTACCCACAATTGTACACAGTAACTTTGTTGACGTTCCCGGCTTTGCCTCTGAAACACATCTTGTTTCTTAAAACCACAACTAAACAGACTAGTATAACAGAAGGCAGAACAACAGGCCACAGTTTTGTCGTGTTGCATCACACATCGCCAAAATGTTAAAGCGCAATTACGCACGCATGTTGAGGAATTTGTGAAAATAAGTTCACTATTGTGATCGTTTTTTTACTTAAAAGGACCCGACAACATCTCCGGATACATTTTAAGCAGCAGCCTCAACTATCCACACAGAGGAGCGGGCCCTGGTTTGTTTACACCTGCGAGTTATGACGTGCTGACGTTTGCTCCTAAACGTCCCATCGTCTCCATGGCGCACAACAAAAACTGATTTTTGGCATCTTTCGAAATTTGGCCGGGTCGCCATCTTTCTTCTCGACACACAAAATGGAAAATGTAATCTCCTCAAACAAAAATAACAGTGTTTTCAAATCACTACACAATTATTAACACCTTCCACACCTGTCCCGCCAAACTCAGCACATTCTTATCATATAATAATCATTTTTACACCGAGGAAACGCCAAATATCACCAAACACGACTAACATTACATTGACCGTTACAGTTTAGTCCACAATAATATAATAATATCAGGCTAACAACAATAACAACAATAGTAATAATAAGAGTAATAATAACAATTTACAATAATTTAATGCAAATTTTGTACTAAAATTCTCTTTCAATGATTTAAGCAACATCAATAAAAAGGCTACATTTGACACCACATGAAAAGATGTGTTACCGGCAAAGGAAGTGATCCACCGCCTGACTCTGGACAGCAGGTGCTCCACCGCGGGGGGTCCGGACGCCATCTTTCAGCAGACAGGTACAGCTGGAGTTGTCTTTAGGGTTTTGTAAGACTCGCAGGTCAACTTGTTCAAGTCTCAGTGCAAAAGGGAGATTTCGGAGAGGCCTGCAGCTTTTCTATGACCCCGGTAGAACGACACCGTCCTGTTTCCATGACTTTTACTGACGCACGTGCACGCATGTGCGTGAGTGAATGACAGATTATATACTGTAGGTGTTTCCATAGATAGGTGATGTGTATGAGCTTCAGAGACACCTGATGTATCACTGTAGGTCACACCATCTTGAGGTCAGAGGTCAAACCAAGAATGAACCATGTCAACATCATTTTGCTTCATCTTTGTTTTCTTTTTAAATACAAAGTAATGGACAGAAATGTCTGCAGACACTAAATGTGACTCTGTGTTTTTTTTTTTTTATCATGACAAGATTGAATCATGGCACTTCATTGTTGCTTCCCATCTAAGGAGCATTTTAGTGTTTTAACTGAGTGAATCTGTCTTCTCTAAACCTTGTGTACCCTGTGATGCTTGTATTTTTCCACTGGGATGACACAAAGGAGCCCAGGGACCCTGAAAAGCACCAGGTTCCCACTGTGTCTTAGCTTGGGAGTATATGAATGTGGCTACTAAAGCAAATTATCAACAGACATGACCGGGCTTTCAGCTGGGTGCTGCTTTTTAACTTAAAATGTCTCAAAGAAGGGCCCTTTATCCAAATATAATTTTAAGACCTTCATTACTGGAGTTTTGTGCTTACATGATGCAGAATCCTAAATTAATTTGTATTTGATAAAACAACACCACAGACAATCTGGGATCCTCAGCCAGCATAGGAATACTGTACACACTGCACAGAGGATGTGAGGTGAGGTGGCAGGGTTTATCATGGGCTCAGTAGCTCATATTTGCTCCACAGTGTCCCTGCAGGTTCATCTATCCATGCCATCCCAACTGTAGTTTTTATTTTCAGGCTTTCTGGTAGAGTGGTGGCATGAAACATGGCTGAGTGGCCTCGTCTGCAGTAGAAGAAGCAGGTACCACAATGTCAACATGGGAAAAGTCTTTTGTTCCCACAAGCCCTCTGCCATTTACCAACCACTCCACTGCAGCTGAAGGTAAAATGTTATGCAATATTTTGGATTTTTAATAGATTTCTGACATTTCCTCTCAGGTTTTTTTGCTTCAATTGAAAGAAAAAAATGCACAAAAGTTGTCTCCGATGCATAAAGGAAAAGATCGTGTTCGCCCAAGGCATTTGTGACCCAACTTCGCTTTGACTGTGTTGCAAAACTCAGATGCCTCAGCCTCAACTTAAAGACTGAATTTTTCTGATTAGTGTGTTTGAGGGTCAGGAGGAGCTTTAGAGGCTCAGTTTGTTTCAGTTATCCCATCATCATTCACAAAAAGAGACAAAGATATTTGCCATCAAGCCTCTTTGTGCAGCAGTTGTTATTGCTGATTATTTTTGTGTTTGTTGAGTCTCTGATGAGGAGGGTCAGGGGTCATGGTCTGTGCATGCCGCTGCGATGACACCAGGGGGTCTTTGGAATAAAAAGTGTCAGCTGCACTGAAGAAGTTGCCTCATTTTGTGGATTTCCAAGATCACACACAACTCTGATTTCAGCTGCTTTCTTTAACAGCATGTGATGAATTCCACAGTGTGCTGCTCCTCCCATCTACAGGACACCTGGGTCACATGCACTGAAAACAAGATGAGCAGGAAATACATCAGGTAGTGCTTTATACCTGTGGACATCATTGTAGCTTACTTTTTGCAATTTATATAGAAGACAAGTGTGGGACTACAGATGATGCATGTGGAATGTTATCTGGAAAACTTCCACATGATGGCAGTATTGTCACCCCATTTACTTTTTTAATCACTGATAAAGTTTTGCCAACAGATGGCACCACAGTCTCACTTTCAGTGCTACAAGTAGGATTTGCTTTGTTCCTCTCCCACATGGCCTATAATCCATCTCCCCAATTAAGCAAGACAACACAGTGCAGGAGAAACTGTGAGATTTACTCTGCTGACTGTGTTAAAAGTAAGAGTATTGTTGTAGACTGTCAGCTGTGACCTCATTTCACACATTTAATCTGTTCTTCATTATCAGTTAGTGGTATAAGTCCAGGAGCAGGAAGGGTGGGAAAGTCTTCCTCTGGCTTCCTGTACTGTCATACGTCTGTGTGGATGTCTGCATGTGATTATGGTTCCAATCCAACCGAGACCTGGGAGATCTCTATCCAACAGAAGAGCATGGGAAGTAAAGTATTTCATGCAAACTGAACACTGATATGAAACAGCGCTCTCTTTTCCCTCAATGCACAAGCTATTTATACTTGACTGAATAAAAAACTTTCAGTTAATTAAAACAAAACATTAATAATCCTAAAATAATTTGTATATATTATGGGTTACACAAATCTCAAGCTAACTGATGTATTGATATCATATACTTATGAAAATTCTTTATACTATAAGGTCACTATTGACTGCTGCTGAATGTCACTGCTTAGTACCACAGTCACATATAAATCACAGGTATACAGTCAATAATAGTTGTGTAGTTGAACAGTTAAAGTGAGCGAATAGGATAATGGTAAATGCTAAAACACAATCATAAACTGGTCATATCAGACTAAGTAAGTCTGTAGCAGCAAATCCTTTGAGTGTACTGAACTGATCAAAGTGCGTTTTATTGCTAATGACTTTAACTGCTCCTTTGTAAAGGGAAGAATGTGTTGTTTCTTCATTCAAAGTGACATACTCTCACTTTAAAATGGTTGGATACATAGTCTTGGGTATTGTGTTTCATGCTTTACAATTTCTCGTGGAAAAAGTCCGTTGTAAAGCCCATACTTGTGTTTCCGCTGTGAAATCAACCTTGTATGATATCAAAATTAGGCAATATTACTATATACATTTGATATTCCTTCAGCGTTGGGTTATTCTGCACTGCCACTGACCACTAGTCCCAAACCTTAAAAGAGCTATGTAAGATATTAACAGAGTATCTGCTGGTGCGTTCCATTTGCACTGTGCTAACAACAGCAACAGTGCTGACAGAGCTAACAGTGTGAACTTCGGGGGAGCCTGAGGGTGGATGCTTACCTTTAGCAATGCTGCCATCTTGATAGTAGCGATAAATGCCGTATGAGTGAGGTGCAGAGCAGCGGTGACATGTAGCCAGTGGGATACACATGGGACTCACATGCATTAAAATGCACGTGTGGCTGGACCGTCTACCACAACAACAAACAGAGAAGGTCGATTACAACACACACAGAGGTAGCATGACTTCATTGTCCTGCTCAGGACGCCATTACTCCACTATATCTTATAGCAAATAGTGGTTGCTGCTATATTGATGCTCTAAACATCATATAGCTCCCTTAAATGGACCCTGCTGATTTTACACACCATTCAGTTAATAAGTCACGAGGAGTTTCCCAGTGTTTTGTTCTCAGGGTAATGTCAGCTTATTTAGACTTAAGATTTTTAACAGAGGGACTGCGTAACAAACTGGAGATGTGGGTATTCAGAGGACAGTAGGTCTTACAAAAGTCATCATTGAGCTGCATTGTGGGAAATGTAGTATCCAGCACTTCTGGGGCTTGACCCATTCTAAATAGTAAAAGTAGGGATCACAACGTTTGCTACTCTGTTTGTGGCCTTTTAAAATAATAGTCAAAATGTCTCTTAAAAAGTTCCCTAAGTTTAAGAAAGTGCAGTTATGCATTTCTGAAATATCCCTTTAATAAACACAACACTTCTGACACAAACAAATGCTGTAGCCCAGTAAGTAAACACTAAATCCATCTGATTACTGTGACAAATTCTGAGACAGCATAAATTCACAGGAGACAATAATAACACCAGCATGTACTCTTACATGCCAATACATTCCTCATGTTTGATATTATCTCAGAGTCTCAGAGACTCCAAAAAAGCAGTGATGGAAGAGGTACTCAGATATAAGTAAAAGTATTTATATCATGGTGTAGCAATACTTACAAGTATGTATTCATTCTGATTAAAGATTCTGCTTAGGTAAAAGTGCAAAAATATTATTGCCAAAATGAACTTAAAGAAGACAAAAAAATTGAAACATTTAATTGTTACATATACTGTGGGATTAGATTGTTATTATTGATATATTTATGTGCTTTACATGCCATGCATTATACTGTCTTTCTTAAACAGATGTTTTGTGAGTGAAATAGTAGGGCTATCTAAAGCTGTAGGGTCTCAAAATAAATTTAGGGTAGTTCAATATTTCATGTTAAGATGTATTAAGTTACAAATGGAAACATTCAAGTAAAGCCCCTCACATTGTACCTGAGTACAGTACTTGAGTAAATGCAGCCCACTTAGTTACTTTCCACCACTACAAAAATGTGTGTTGCTTGTTTGTGTACAACTAGAGCCAATACACTTCAACTGAGCATAGGTGAAAGTGACATCATCACTCCAGCTTGTCTCTGATTGGAGGAAATTGAAATTACAACTGACTGAAGTCTAAACTACAAAGTGCAGTACAGTAGCCCAAATGGACAAACCAGATATAAAGCATGACATAATTTATTGATGGAATGTTTGTGTCTCATTGATGACAGGCTTATAGTGTGTGCTTGTGTGTGTGTGTGTGTGTGTGTGTGTGTGTGTGTGTGTGTGTGTGTGTGTGTGTGTGTGTGTGTGTGTGAGGGGGCTGGACCAGAGGAGACGGCTGCAGAGAGGAGACACAACTCTGGCGACACCTGCAAACAAACTCTTAACCGACTCTTTCCCGGAGCGCAGAGACGGATGACGCAGAAACCAACATTAATGCGGAATAAGGGAGTAAAACGTTTTTATTTAGCGGAGAGGCGAGCAACAGAGAAACTTTATTTTAACATAAGTCGTGCGTTTTGAGTCGAGATCGGACCGAGAGCTGAGAGAGACGACAGCAGGTAATGGCAAGCTCATTCATCTGCAGCTGAAAAACTTCAGCTTCAGATCGTGTTTCATGAAACAAAAACTGTGCAGTGAGATTCTCGGGATGGTTGCACTTTTGGGGCATGTGTCGTTATATTCATTTACAGACGATCAAATGCTGATGAGTGCAAAGGTAAAACATAGAAAAGCGTGGTGACTTACTGTTTCATATGTGTCCTTGTTGTGGTCCTGCTGTGATGCATTTACTGGCCGTATTTGACTGCAGGAGTTTCACTTCTCGGTGAACGCAGTAGCTATAGTTCATTTATTGTTCCTGAAGGATATGTTTAAGTGCCGATGATATGTATAGTAATTATCTAAAGCATGTTTACACTTCTTTGTGTCCATTCAGTGGCCTAGCAGGGAGGTTATTTACCATCATGTCTTATTATAGGGCTATAGAGGGGTGGCTTTGCTGTTGACACCATAAGTTATTTCCAATGTAGCTTCATACATGACCTGATAGGCTATTTGTGGCCTGAAAGAAAGTTTAACACCTTTTTATCACACGTAGTTACAATGACCATGTTGAGTGAGTATGATGCTTATTGTGGCATCTGTGGTAGTCCCATCACTGCGTCGAGCATCCTCTTCTAAGAAGTAATGTCTGACACTACAACCAGATTTATCCACACAAACCAAATGATAACACGAGGCACATTAAAGTGCAGTTACCAAAGGGCTGAGAGCAGAAAAGCTCACCTTTTCATACAGCCTATAACTGATTGCAGCTTGTCATGTGAGAGGAATTATTCAATCATGCATCACCTGCAAAAATGTTCAGGACAACAGGATCAACTTGCTCACGTCTGAAAATATTTGCACTTAATATAATGATGTCAGAATGAGTTTCCTCAATGCTTTGTGACAGTGTGTGTTCTCTTGTTATGTGTAATCTCTTTTCTCACGCTCTGTTCTGGAGTGCATGGCCACCAGCCAGGTCAGGTTTCTTATTCACACTGAACATGTCAGAGGCTGAAGTCAGGCTGAGGACAATGACTGACACAAATTCTGTACAGGTTTGAAATACTGGATGGCTGGATTTACTACTGTGTCTCATTTTTTCTTAAAAGATTTTATTGAATTTATAAAACTCAGATCAAGATGGATTTTAATCCTTTTCTACACGTGGATTCATATGTCTTCAAACCTTGCATAAACACAAGCATACCAGAATATTCACGTTTGTTGACGTTATGGGGTGCAACCTATCAACCTGGGACAATGTTTATTCTATAATATGACACATACACCTTCTTTAGTTCCACATTACAATAGCGTAGCTTCGTTGATATGAGTAGGATTAGGAACAACTAAAAGACGCCCAGACCTGTGGCATTACACTTGATAAGATGTCATTTGGACACAGTATTACAGTGATAGTGATATTATTGTTAGATAATCCCTAAGGACATCAGTTTTACAGTATAATGTGACTTGACCTGTTGTTAAGACACTGCATACTGTTCTGTGTCAGTATACAGTTTCATTTTCATAAACTAACATAAAGTTTAACCCACATACAGAGGATAGTGCCTCCTGTCATTAGAGTTAATTGCGCTACTCTTCTTACTATATGGTATATATATAAAGTGTCAACATGAACACATGTTAAATGTATTATTTTATTGTATTTGTTGAATGAGAATATTGAGATTAGAGCTGAAATGATGAGAACCCTAATAAATATCAGAAACTATTTTGATAATTGATTTTCCATTCAAGCAACTTTTCTCACAGAAATATCAAACATTCTGAATTTTTGTATTTCTCTGTTTACAAGATAATAGTAAATACTATGTATTTTGAACTATACACTGTTAGTCAGCCAAAACAACCAGATTTAAGCTGTAATTGGTAACTTTTATTAAAAATAACTTTTTGCCATATTTGCTGAAACTGTCACTATATTCAGACAGTAGTACATGAGACAGATAATCTGTGAAAAAACATCATATTTTGCCTCCTCATAGTGCTTCTAATGGCATTTGCAGGAATCCAACGCAAGTGCAAGAAAATAACCAATCAGCTTGTCAATCAATGACTGCTTGTAAACTTACGGTCAAACTGTCAAACTAGGCAGCGCTGATCAAATATGAATCACAGTACTTTTTCTGCATTGACTATTTCATGCCTCAAATGTTTTCAGAAACATATTTTAGTGTACTGTTTAGCTGTAAGATGAAAAAGTTTGTGACCCAGCAGCCATGTTGGAAACAGTCGAGCCAAAATGAAGCACAGTTTACAGACTGTTTCGCAAACTTTCTCTCTCTCTCTCTTTTTTTTTTTTTTGGTGTTTTTGCCTTCAATAGACAGGACAGACCCAAAGAGAAAGGGGCAGAGAGAGGGGGGACGACATGCAGCAAAGGGCCATAGGTTGGAATTAAACCTGTGGCCGCTGCGGCATGGACAAGGCCTTTGTACATGGGGCATCTGCTCTACTGGGTGTGCAAGTGGGCACCCAAACTTTTTCATTTTACAGCAAAACAGTACACTAAAACATGTTTCTGAAGATGTTTCAAGTGAGAAATAGGCAATGCAGTCACAGAATCTTGATTTATATTTGACAGCGGTGCCTAGTTTTACAGTTTGAGCGCAGTTCACAAGCAGTGATTAACATGATTGACAGCTGTAATAGAGACTCCTCGGCTCCGATTGGTTCTTTTCTTTCAGTTGCAGTAGATTCTAGCAAATGTCGTTAGAAGCAGAAGGAGGAGGAGGAACATTTTTTTTTTTTTAAAGACCGTCTGTCTTATGCACTACTGTCAGGATATAGTGACTATCTCAGGAAATATTAGTTACCAACTGTAGCTTTAAAGACCATCGCCCGGGGCTATTGGAACATTTGATGGCAACCAAATGATTAATCGAGAACACCATCGTCACATTAATCAACAATGAAAATAATAATTATTCGCATGTCTAATCGGGACTTAAAAGAGAAGAGACAATTATTAGTCAGAAACTCCCTACAAAACAAACAAATATAATCTTCCTCCGAGCCGCAGAATTAAAACTGTCATGGCTTGTCTGACAGGCACCAGCTCATGCAAACGAGTGTCTAGACAAAGTGCAGCCTGCAGAGCTGACACCACTGTGCAGCTTTGAAGTCATGCACTATTCACAGCCGAGAGTGAAGCCACAGCAGATCCAGTGTGTGCTGATGATACAGTTACCCTTTCCTCCGCTGCTGCATACCGCCCGGAGAGTCGGACACTGTACTGTAGTTATTGTAACATGTCCCATACAGGTGGTTATGCCAGTCACCTAAAGGCTGATTTATAACAGAGCCTCATATAGTGTATACATCTTTCTTCAGAAAATGGCCTCAGGTGTTGTTGTAGTTACTACTTTAAAATCGTGATCAGTTCTCACTTGAACATCTCAGTTTACTGACTGCACCATATGTTTTTTCCTCTTGTTTAAGTTTCAGTGAATTCAGTGCAATGCACGATTAAATGATAAAGCACTCAATACTGTATTGATTACACAACAACAGACAGTTTTGGACTTAAAAAGATAAAGGTCAAAGAATATCAGTTGTTGTTATCTTGCTATTGTTGTAACATGAGTATTTCTTCCCTAGGCATCTGGTGGATGGAGAGAAAATGGAGCTGAACACAAGAGAGGTGCCTCTATATGTAAGTGCCTACATGTTTTGCTCCAGTCTGTAAGTGTCCGATGTATTGGTGGTCTCGCAGAGGGGTCTGATTGTATGTTTTTTGAGTGTGGTTGGGTGAAAACATGAACTCTGAGGAGCAGTCTTCCATATTTAGAAGCAATTCTGTGTTTTCCTACCAGAATTAGAGCGTTCTAGTCTTTCCCTCCAGCCATCTCTCAGTCCTGACTCTCCCTCTGTGCAGTGGTTGACTGGCAAGCCTTGTGTCGCAGGTGAAACTCAAGCCAGGAGGGTTTCAGTCCCTGGGGAAGCCAGGCCTTACACAGCCTGCACACCAAATGACAAGGCCCTCTGAAAGCATGGTGAACATGGGAGCCAGAATCAGAGAATATACCCATTTATTTCTTGACTTTTTGCTGTAAGGAATACACCAGTGTATGAACTAAGTAAACGCATATTTTCCATTTGGAAGCATGTTGGAGTGCAGGTGTGCAGGTGTGTTTGAATTATTGTTTTTTCTACACAATAGAACTCACTTTCTCTCTACTACTTTAATTTCTTCCATCTGTCTTCCTTTTCCCCTTCAGTCCCCCAAATCCGCCATCTCTCTCTCTGTCTCTCTCTCGCCCTTATTCTCCTGTGTGTGTGGAAGCCTGGGTGGGCCAGTCACTGAAGCGTTGCCAGATTTCTGGTAAGCAGAGTGTCTGCTTGTTTTGCTGTGTCACCAGTTTCAGAGTGGGGAGGGGGGGCTCGCTCCAAATCCTTCTCCTCCACTCGCTCATAGAGGCTGATTGAGGACCAGTCTGAAACCCAGGCATGTGAATCATTACGGGCTCTACCACTCACACATACACCTCTCCATTAAGAGGAAGTGGCGTCTCCACCCTCTAAGGTCACAGCTCAACAGGAGCAACTCTCACCACTGAATGAGATCCAGATTTCAATGCCAGGCTTTGTGCAGGCGAGCCACGGCACACTGCTGTGCTATAAAGGCTGTTATTGTAACACCCTTAGTAAAGTGTTATGGTGGGCCTTCCACACATACAACATAGTGTCAGGCCCGTAGCAGATACTGTCCAGCCAGATCAATGGATAAATGGTTGCATTGAAATGCAGGCAGAAAGTGTGGGAGTTCCTGTTTTTGAGGAGGTTTTATTGAGCTGCAGTGCAGGACAAAGTGATTTTGTTGCTCCACATGTGTGTGTGTGAGTAAAAGTAATCTCCCTGCAAAAAACTGTGTACTAATGTTGGTGAGCTGTAATGTGATAAGTCTGCAACTGCATGTGTGGGAGAAAAATGCAAACAAAACAAAACAACAGTTTCTCAGTTACTTATCCATCTCTAGCAGCGTGGCTCTAGGGATGGCAATGACAGTCTGTCTAACCTGTCGGGGTCGTTCCTCCACTCTCCTTAAGTGCCACCACAAGGTTGACAATTCCAAATGTCTAGTTTGTCCAATACTTTGATTTATAATCAAATACCTGCAGTACTAATGACATTCACTCAGTCGCACTGTGTGTTAGTGACCAAATGTTAGCAGCATGCTAGCACACTAAACAAAGACACCTCAACATAATGGCACTGTCATTGTTAGCATGTTGATGTTAGCACTATGCTTAAACCACTGCTGTGCCTAAATACAGTCTCACAGAGCTGCTAGCCTCTAGCGGGGCTGTCAACCTTAAAGACTATTTTTGGTATTTTTCAACCTGGACCCTTTTCATATTTTTTTATGTCTAAGTGACTAATGGAGACAACAATTTTAGAAATTGATCCAGTATTGAGTGAGAGTGCAGCAGTGGCACAACAGGCTGCAATGCTGACTTAATACTTAAATTACTGTTAATCTAAATGGAATCTTGTGGGTTAGGCGATGGTGATTTTGGGGCTGTTTCTGGTTAAATAAGAAGGATCCTCTTCTTTAACAAGAGTCTATCTCTGTCGTAATCCTTTCCATAATGCTGTAAGCCACTTGGGCCAACACTTCAAGCATGTCAGTGGCAAAAACAAACGCTTTTAGTGGATTTAAATCCGCAAATGCCCTGAGTGGTTGGATTACACTGAACCCTGTTTCACGGCTGCCAGCTGCAGCAATCAATACCGGACTAATTTCAAAAATTGTTGTCTCCATTAGTCACAGAGACACAAAAACATTGGAGGGTCCAGGTTGAAAAACAGGCTACAGAAGTACTACCGTTTAAATTTCCTTATAACAGCTATCATCTCACACAGCCCAACTGCATGTTCACAGATGGAAATAGATTAGCTACATCCTTGTTGTACAGGTTCACGTTTGTTTAACTGCCTGTATGGTTTGATAGTGACAGTTATCACATTGCTCTTTGAGCTAGAGGGTATCACTGCGTTATGGTTTATGATTTTGTTTTCATTTTAAGTGCTGTGGTGACTGTGTTTGCCAGGCTTTTCACATGCCAAACAAACAAAACCTCACCCTGCCAGTCGTTAATTGACATTTGATAAGCCAGTCATAAAAGAAGAAAAAAAAAATCGCTTTTACGTGAGCAAATAGACATGTGTTGTTATTACAGCTGTTTTCTCAAATATTGTAGTCAGACCTATAATAGTTTTAATAATTATTAATTTCCATAAATACTTTGCTTTTCTTATTCTTATGTAACAAGGTGTCTACACCTGGCAGCCCTCTTCTTTGAAATGAAATGTTTGTGGCACCAAGCCAGATTTGCTGACAGCATTTTCTGACATGTAGAGTAGTTATTAGTATCTCATTTGCACAGCAGATTAAATCAGAGGTATGTGTCTCAGCAGAGTTTGGGAAAAGGCCGACAGCACAGTTCTCGCTGTCATGATCAAGACTCCAATGAGATTTTGGTACAATGAGTTTCTTTTAGCTCAGACAGACACACTCTACATGTGTGTCACTGTTGGTAATGTGTGACTTGGAAATATTTAAAATACTTTCACTTTGAAACATTCATAGGAGTTTGAAAAAGGCTCTGCTTAACATATTGCTTAAATGTTTATAAAACGGAGCACGTAGAATGGTCCAAGCATGCGCCTTTTCTCGGCCCTCTGTTGGTTTTTGATCAAAGCCAAACATTAAATTAAAATGAATTATAGTGACTGTGTGGGATTTCAGCACACTTCATTTTTCAGTAGAACTTGTCTTAATGAGACATAATGTCATCTGTGTTGGTTTCCAAACTGAAATAGTATACTGTGAAAAACTGTTAATATTTAAAACAAAAAATCGTCTGTCCCCGCTGACGTCAGGCTGTCTTCTCACCAAGGGAACTGACTGTTATTGGAGCTGTTTTTGTTGTTGCAGTGGCAGTGATCTTACTCCCCTGACGTCACCTACGTGTTGCACTCAGGAGATCATAGCAAAGAGCTCTAAAGCTGATGACTGCTGGTTTCCTGGAGACCACAGGCAGCAGATCTGACGTTGTTTTTCCCCACTGAATGGGCAACAACATGAGATTATAAAAGCATGTCATTGGTGTATCCTTTGAGTTGGTGTTCTAATGAAAACAAATATTTATGTGCACCAGTTACTATGTCATATTAAGGCAATCAGACAGAGCCTTATTCCCTATTAAATTTGCACCAAGCTTCTATTGCATATGTGATAGACCTCCTCATGTTCCATAATTAACACATTTGGCCTGACCTGAGAGCTGCCCATATAGAAGCCATGAGGTAAAAGCACAACGTGTTGAATATTTCATTGTTACTGGATCAGGTTGTGTCATGATAAAGCCCAGGAGAAAAGGCCATAGATCACATCAGTCTGACGTCTTATCACCAGCCAGCCTTCCTCCTTCCTCTTCCCCAAGGCACAGGAGATACAGTTAGGATCAAGCAAATTTTGTCTGATCAAATTCTACCTGTCCAAAGCAATACTATGTGAGGCTGCTGCTGATTGTCGGGACAATTAAATGGGACCTACAGCGCCCTTGAAGGAGTGAAAACAAAATCAAAGGTTATTGAAAAAAAGCACACATGTTTTTGTGTCTCTCATAGACATTTAAATCTAATAGCTGGAGGACAATTTTGAAAAGATAAAACAGCACAGACAGGGAATAGATAAATCTCCTTGACGTCAATATGATATATCAGAATATGACTTGTCAAGTGACAATAAATAGGAGGAATTCTTGTGAGATTATGTTCTTTGTCCAAAACTAAGCAGAGGGAAGTCCCACCAGTGCAAACGTTTATTAAAATTTCATGGCTACTTTAAAAACACAACGATTGTCTGCCACATTTTCATAAAATAATAAAATTCTACTTTCAAAATGAACAAAATATAAAATAATCAGTGATGCCCGGTGACTTACTAGCTTAGTAAGAAATCAGGAAGGCTGCACAAACCACAGGCCGACATCTTATCTCTGTGAGGTGGAAAAACAATCAGCGATAACATTAACAGCGGTAAGTGTGCGCTAAGTGGTACTGCAGCCAACCACTTAGTGCACACAACAAGCTGAGAAACTCCAGCCTATGTCAGACCTCTGTTATCACTCCAAACCACCAGCCTGCTAATACGAGGTCAGTTTCATTTATACCTCTGAAATACTATGAATTGGACCCAAGTCTGGAAAGCTCCAAGAGTCTCAGGGCAAACAAATAAAATGGACGCTGATATCAGTTTGAGGCTCAGTGAAACATTGACTGGTTAGCCTGGGGCATGATGGCCTTTCCTTATGAGGATGTGCAGAGAAGTATTTCACCTGTATTTATATTTACAAGATGCATTTTGAAAATATTATCATGAAGCCCTGATCTGTGTCTTTTCACTGGCAGCTTGTTATCTGATTTATGACCAAATACCTGTAAAACCCATCAGCCTCAGCTGCACTTTGTGTTGAGCTAATTAGCTAATGTTACACAGAAAAACATATTGAGAACATGCTAAACATTATACCTGCTAAACAGCTTGTAAGCATTGTTTTTGAGAATATGCAAGCACAATAGCATTTAGCTAAAAAAACTGCTGTACAGCCCCACAGCTGCGCAAGACTCTTAGTTTTGTTTAAAGTTATTGATGTAGATTATATGTAATCAGTGGAACACAATCTGAACTGTAATATTCAACTGTGTAAGCTGCAGTCCCTTGTAGTGACTGACCACTTAATGGAGCCACTTTACATTTTAGCCCTTTTGTTGAAAGTTAGTGGCCTTGCTTATCTCATTTTACTGGTAGGAGGAAATCAAAAGTGGTTTTGAGATAAGACTTTTAGGCTAATGTAATTTGATGTAATATTTTGACAGTACAAAAGCCACTGGCTGTTTTTTTTTTTTTTTTTAAGGATGTACAAACTTTTTTTAATTTATGGAGGGTGAACCAAAGTGTAAGAGTAGCATTTCTGAGCGAAGACAGCTCCCTGATATGATTAGAGGCAGTCCCCAGGAATCAATGATTTTTAATAGTCTAGCCTTGCTGTTGTTATGTTAGATTTCTGATAAAGTATTACCTGCATAAATTAATACAATAACATAATGGCTAAACAACGGTAAGAAATGTATTATTATTGGTCTAAAAGGCTAACTAGCTGCTTTTAAAGTGGGGGGGGCGCTAATAATGCTGGGGGGCTAGTGCCAGCTAGCTAGTGCTAAAGCAAGCTAGTATTGCTAGCTAATAGGCCAAGCATCTGTGTGTGTGTGTGTGTGTGTGTGTGTGTGTGTGTGTGTGTGTGTGTGTGTGTGTGTGTGCGCGCAATAGTTAGCAATATGAGCTTGCTGTAGCGCTATCAATGATAACAAAGTTATATTTTCCTAAACATCTCTCCAATTACAATTTGTTTGAGGCTCATTCGAAAGTAATTGGCAGTAACCAAACTGTTTAAATCTATCAAAAATAATGTCTGTTTGTGTTATGTAACATCAAGGCTGCGGTTAAAGCAATAGCAATGTGAAAATAGAAATAAACGTATTCTTGTGCATAAATACAGGGCTTGAAGCAGGAAAAAATCCTGTGCCTGAAAATTTTTTATGCATTGGGGACGGGATGGGGGTGCCTGGGCTCCACTAGGTGGGTCTGGGGGAAGAAAATTTTAAACATTTGCAATCTAAATGAATTACTGATGCACTTTGAGAGTATCAATCATGTATCACATCAAGAAGTTGGAATGACAATTTCAAGGTTTTTAATAATGAAATATGAGCAGTTCACCAAAAAAAATAAAAAAATTATCAGTTACTATAAAATTGTAGTTGATTTGCAGCATTTTTAAAAATGATTTGCTCCATAACTGAAAAACTAACATTCTTGCATTGCCTCCAATTGTTAAAGGGATAGTTCAACATTTTGGCAAATTCGCCCATTGCCATAATCCCTATAGGGATTAAGTAATTAATTTTAAGTAACTAGCGTGGTTGTTGGAAACCGATAATTTAGCCAACGCATTTTTGTCTTCAGCTCCACAAGTGGCCGGGCCATTGTGAACGAGAGATCGTGTTCAGCTATAAACGTTAGTTAGTTAGTTTTTCAGTCAGCTGTCTCTTGAACTCGGAGGCAAGGCCGTGTGTGTTTAAGTAATTTTTTAAGCATTTTTGTCTTCGGGTGACTTGTTGCACAGCTCCACAAGTGGCCGGGCCATTGTGAACGAGAGATCGTGTTCAGCTATAAATGCAGTCATACGAATTTTCTGTTCACACACACGGTCAGTCATAGATGTTGCTGTGGTACCTGTAGCCATCGCTCCTGGTAAGGTCGATGTGTGGGAGAGAGCACGCACGGACGCTATGTGACCCGGGTCTGAAGCATGACGAGCGAAAACTTTTTTCCCGCTGCTGCCATACAGTAGTTTTCTGGAGCACGGTACACAAAAACAAGCTCCTGGCTCCTTCAGTTTTTGACACCAGCTACCATGAGGCTTTCTATCTGCTCCGGCCTCCTCTATCCAACCCCAGCACCACTTATTTTTCACTCCCGCTTCCCATCTCGAGGTTTCCTCGCCTGGTTTAATATACCTGGCATCCATGCTAACAGTATACAGTAAACCAGCTCCTCACCGCTAACGTTGTCTGAGGTGCTGAAAACTTAAGGCCCGCCCTACTCTGCCTCTGATTGGCTAGAACTCCTTGGTAACCTTGAGTACCATTGGTAGTTGGAACTATCACTTTAAACGACTGGTTACAGAGAAAAAAAAAACTTCACCAAAATATTCCTATGCCGGATTTCCGGCACCGTGCCGGAGGTCTTCAAGCCCTGTAAATACCATGCTTATATAGATACAAATGACTTAGGAGGCAAGATGTCCCCTAGGGCTCTTATTAGGGAGGGCGTCCTACCTTGGTTTATCCTATTTAGCTGCTCTCCCCCTAAAATGTTACAAGAATTAAGACTCGGGAGTGCATTGAGGAGCAAAATGCAGTAATGGGTAGCCTGAGGAAAAACGGTTCCTCACATATAAAGTTAAGCTTATGCAGGCCCTAAAAATACATTTAAACATAATGGATGCGTCAGCCTAATGTATTAACAATAAAGATGAACTAAGGATGAAACCATTAATCACAAGATAAAACCCTGAGCTGAGCACAAGAAAACAAAAGATAAGGATATTGCACAAACATTGAACTCCAAGTATGCAAGCCCTCTTGAACTTGAACGATACACTCTGAGCTAACCCTCTTGAAAAGGTCAGTCCCTGGAGGAAAAATAATACAGAGGAGGTGAAGTAAAGTTTCCGTGTTTGGTAATCTAAATTAATTATGAGGACAAAGATCTTTAACATTTGCCTTGTTTTGGTAACCAAATGCTTGGCATCACTGCATCAGTGGTTATATGCTGCAGAAACATATCAGCTGCAATGAATAATATGAGCAATAGAGGAAGTCTTTGCCTGTGTTTGGATTTGTAGATGTGCGCACACAATATGAGCTTCTACCCAGTGAACTCTATCTGCGTCTCTTGCCCTTCATGTCTTCAGTAGATTGTACAATTTTAGAAGGGTTGGTTAGAGTCTATATGGGGATGCAGGAAAAAGCAGAGTTCAGATTAGGTCAATAAACAAGGTCAATGATGTAACAGAAATAATGAATCTCATTATGAAGGTGGATCATGAAGTAGACACTCGGTGGGGTGCAGCTCACTCCTGCTGTGAGAGAATGACTGGTGTCTCTATTTCTTTTTTTTCCTCTGCTGCCCCATTTTTGCTCCTTTTATCCAGTATAAAAAGTACAGTGAACTTTGTAAAACTGACCCAAGGTAATCATAAAGTGTAAGCAGGGTGATAAGACAATTCACTTTGTTGTAAATACAATTAAATGAAAAGATTTTCTTTTTTTCATTTCAGGGACAGGTGAAGGCCCGCATAAGGTTGCAAGCTAACACTCCTGAGAATGCAGAGTTTTACGTTGTTGTACAAGGCTCCAGACTTACACATGTGACTGCAGCAAAAAGAGGAGATGATGGACTTACCCTTTGTTTCACAGTTCCTGGTATGTCCTTATTCTGCCTCTAACAGCACAAAGATTTCTCTCTTTGTCTGCCATTGTCTCACCACCTGCTGCCATGATTTCCCTTTATCTCCCACAGGCCATGACCTTGTGGAAGTTGCCTCTGTTACATCCTACTTTCATGCAGAGGACCAAGTTAAACCATACGCGGGTGAAGCATCTCTTGAATACCTCAGGGACATTGCTCAGGAGGCAGCAGAGTACCTGAGTGCAAACAGGGACCAGCTTGGCCCCCAGAGCTACCCAGAAGTCCTGAAGAGGTTTTCCACATTGGCGCCGGCAGCTGATGAAGTGCTCTCAGCTGTGGGATTAGACTGCAAAGAGGAGGATGTGCAGCTCAGAGAAAGTTCAGGTGATGGAGCTGGATGTCTCAGGCAGCTGGATGAGAAGATCACACAGGCTATAGCCAACATGGATTACCCTCAGCAGTGGAAGAATGCTGACAGTCAGCCAAGAGAAGGTAATGAAATAGGAAGTGGGAGTGTAAGTCATGAGCTGTGATCTTGTAGGTTTTTATTTGCCAGAGGTAATTTTGTCACCACCTCAGCCTCATTGCCTATTATTGATGCTTTCTGACAGCTCTAAAGCACATCATGTGCTGTATTAATCATTTAAACTTAAAAAAAACTAAACAAAGCACATACAGGAGGTCTGTATCTATGTGGATTTATTTCACTCTCTCAGAAGAGTTAAGCATGTTCAGCTGCAAACCCAAGAGGTCTTGTCCACTCATGTCCTAGTTTGTGCTTTGCCACTTCCTGGATCATTTACAGAGGTCAAATATCAGGGATTCCCCTCTGCTCAGCTAATGTGAAGGCTCCCAACGGTTAAACGTCCAAAGGATTTTTTTTTGTTCTGTTTTGTTTTTTACATTTTTTTGCTGTTGTTGCTGTTATGCACATCCTGAGTATTTCCTAAGGCTGGTTCACCCAAGGTCAGGGACACATATTTCATGACTTAACTCTATGTGTTGTCTCAGTTGCACAGGTTTTGAGGTATTCATTTTATATTCATAGAAACTATTTCTGCAGTAGAAAGGAGCTAACTGACCAGGTTGAGAATTATCCCGAATAAAGGGGACTCTGTCTCTGGAAAGACATAATCTTTTTCTTAAACTTACACTAAACTCTTCCACAAGTGGGTCAAAAATGAGTCAATGCTTTTGTCAATAATAAAAACATATCACCTCATAGCAGCAGGGTTCTGGGTTCGAACCCACCAGCTGGCAGGGGCCCTTTTGTATGGCGTTTGCATGTTCTCCCTGTGTCAGCATGGGTTTTCTCCAGGTTCTCCAGCTTCCTTCCACAGCACAAAGACAGGTGGTTTAGGTTAACTGGAAACTTAAAATTGTCCATAGGTGTGAATGTGAGCATAAATGGTTGTTTGTCTCTTTGTGTCAGCCCTGTGATGTCAGGTGATGTCAGTTGGGATAGGCTTAAGCCCCGCTGCAACCCTGAACAGGATAAGCGGTTATAGATAATGAATGAAAAAGTTTTCATATTTTTGCTTGAACTTTTCAATTACCTGATTTCCATACAAACATTGTTCAAAGTTTTTAAAGTTTATTTGTTATTTTCATCATCAATTTATCATATATACCCAACAGAAGCAGCTGATAAAAGCAAAGATCCCTATAAATGTCCATAGGAAATTTACAGTGTTGGACTTGCTACTCAAAAAATAGTATACTTGTTACTTGTTACTCTTTTCAAAAGTAATATTACTACTTTATTTATTACTCCCTTCCAACAGTTATTTGTAACACTGCTTGTTGTATATCTTTGGCGCTACACCCCACAAAATTGGTAACTTATTCCTCGCTTAGATGGCTAGCAAATAATTTCTTACCTGGGGTCATCTGTTGCTTGTGACTGGTGTTTTCCCAAGGATCTGTCTGAAAAACAGTCAGTTGTGGAGATAGGCAACATTATATCCACCATATGTCTTGCCACAAGCTTCATTAGTACTTTGTTGCTCACAGCCTGAAGCTGTCCACAATTAAAATCCAGTTTTTGTTGTTTAGCCAGTGTAGGGTTACAGCCGTCCTCCACAGCTTTACATTGTTGTGCTGCTGTTGTAGGTATTTCAGGAGGTTTGAGGTCATGCCTTTTGAAGTGGAAAGAATCTTAGTAGCAGTAAATTCATACAGTTTACATTTGCAGGCAGTATTCTTGTCATCTTTTCTCCTGACAAAATGAAAGTAATGGAAATATTTAACACTACAGAACTTGTTATTATTATTGTAACGTGTTCCTGTCAAACACTGGAAATCTCACAACCTCAGATATCTCAAAACCTTGGCAATTTAAAACTGAAACTATCATTATAGCCCAATGCCACTAGAGGAGGTTTTTTTGTTACTGACCTTTAAACGAACAAACAATATTAGTCACTCAGGTTAATATCATTTTAGTGGTGTTCTGGTGTTTAATAGGTTTGCGACCCAACATGAGATCTGACTGTTTACAGCCCAACGCTTTCATCACATGATGTGCAGGACCAGCCAGCCAGCCAGGCAGAGGCCAGTGTGCTCCAAAGACAGAGCAATTACTGCCATTATTCCTTTTCAGCCGGATTAGAGTTGTCTTGCAGACCTCTGCGTCTATTAAATCAAGTCCCACTATCCTCCTCTGCACTGCACTCCCACTCCTTTACACCACAGGCGTGTCAGAGTTGTTTCTGGCGTCTGGCCTCAGACTTTGTTATTTATGATGTTTCATTATTTCAAAGCAGTGAAGTCTCACCTCATTTTTTAGGAAATGAGGGCAAAACACTCACAGCATCCCAAGGTACTACTACTATATATTGAACATGGGTGCATTTCAAGAGATTACATGCCTAAGTATGGAAAAATACACTGAGCTGATAGAGTTGGTACAGATAGTTTATTCCCTTCTTGAATTTCCAGATTGTTTTTTATTTTGTATGGGTAGGAAATGGAAGAAACTAGATGGGATCTCTTAACAAATGCCCATATCGTGTTCGGACCTCAGCAGTGTAGTATACAGTGTGTGCATTGCTTGCTTAGACAAAGTAAGTGTCCATGCAAAACACGAGTGAGGTGCGAATGCAAAGCAGCTGTCAGCCCCTAGTTCCTCAGTTCACTATTTACTGGTCAGTTTGACAATGACATTCTTGTTTGTTGAACTTTGCATGAAGAGCATGCTCAGCACTCACTCCTCTCAGTCGGTCGAATCTGGGTCACAATTAACGGCGCCATTGTGGAGGTGACAGGGAGTTTCAGTTTATCTCAGGGCTCAGGCGACAGATTGGAGGGAAAAGAGAAAATAAGAGTTGAATTCTTCTGCACATTGTTTCTGGGTTCGCAAGATAGCACCATGGCAACCTTCAGCTCTCACACACACTTAAAGGGAAGGCCCAAAGATAAAGTACCTCTGGTCCTCTCTACAAACACTCTTTCATCCTGTGCTTACAAAACAACAAGGGTGTATATGCAGGATTTGTGCTGAGTAGTGATCGGCATAAAGCTGATGCCACCCTCTGCTTCTGCATGATATTAGCCTAGAGAGTGCATATGAGGGCTTCACTCAGAGTGATTCAGAATTGTTTATATACCCTTATACTTACTGTTACGCTCCACTGCACACACAGCAAAAGGCAGCAACTGTTAGAGCAGGTGTCAGCTCGGGAACACATCCAGTTTTTCTAGGTGAAAATATTATTGATATACTGCGGATCTTAAGTAACCAAGAGTCCTTCCTTCCTTTACCTGAATGGTTTATGACTAACATACATTCCATACATATGCAGCAGATGATTGATGCACCTGCAGAGTTACGAGAGCATGTATAGAATAATATCCTGTACTTTGATCAATTTGAAGTTTGATTGAAAGGTTTAATTAACTGATGTAAAATATAGCCTGACTGATGATGTTTTTTTAAACTGATAGTGAGATAGACATATGTGAGTTTGAGATAACAATATATCAGCTGTTAACCTTTTTTTTTTTTTTTACTTAAATACCTAAAGGGAAACTTTAAGGGGATACCTTCTTCAACCCGCTTTGTATCACAACAATGTGGGTAGTATGTGAAAATAAACAGTGGAAAACCACTTCCAGTTTAGCGTTCTGCTCCCTTGAATGGGGATAAAATGATTTAACTGTGCGGCTCTTCTAGTTTTTCTAAATGTTATGTAATGCTTAACCCCTGTATGTTCACTCATTTTAAGATGTGCAAAAGCCTTACATAACTGCCCAAAGCCTAATGTGATTCAACATGATTGCTCCATTAATTTAAGGCAAAACTGTAGCATACATTAATGTCTCTACCTGCATATCATTCCCTCTTCATTCTTTGTCTCTTTCTCTAGCTGCTGAGCTTCAGCCCAAAGAGACCCTCCTTCACCTTGCAGTGCGTTTGGGTTTGGTCCATCTCTCCCGTTTCTTAATCCACCAACCGAGGGGTCAAAGGGCGTTGACCTTACCCAACCAGGAGGGAGACACACCCCTCCAGCTGGCTCAGAAGGACGGACAGCATGCCATGTTCAGAGTGCTGGCAGCGTAAGGCTGTGATTTTATCTGTGTTATTTTTGACGCTTGATGACTAATGAAGACTTCTGAAAAGGCTGATTCATAGGGGAGGCTCCTTTCTGTTTTGTTAATCTCATTTCCTGTAATCTATCTTTTTCCTCATCAGTCCTCCAGGTCCTGTAGTCGGCCCTGTTCCAGGTGTGTGGTGTGTATGGTCCAACAGCTCCTGCATGCTGAGGTTTTGTCCAGGGACGGACTCCCTGACCCTCACTGTGCGGCAAACACCTGGAAGCTCCCCTGAGGATGGCATCATGACCTTAAGAAACAAACTAGGAGACCACAGCGTCCTAAAAATGGTGACAGCAAACCACTGGGAACACCTTTATTTGAAATCCTTATCGTAATCCCATCTATCACATAATATAGGACAGGAATGGCTGATAAATATTCCCATGCGTCTCCATGCATGATGTAGTGTGTCGTTGCTGTCCAGATAAGGCCATTTGTTCAGGTTTTGTTCAAGCTAATGTAAACAGAAAGCCCTCGACTCCCACACGCTTTAACATGCAATCAGACATTTTGATAAGAGTTGAGCAAGAAACAGCAAACAAAACACTGCAGCTATTGCAGCTAGTAAATCAAAGGACATGAGGCAGTAATGTGAAAAGGGCAGACTATTCAGGATGCAGTGATCTTAGATTGTGCAAAATAAACTTACTTGATTTTATTATGAAATATTTGATCACATAAGTTACTCTGCAGAGTTTTGCTTTTACAGTTTTACAGCTTTCTTAGTCAATAATTATGGCAATATGCCCATAATACCAGATAACATCCTAATCTTTTGCTTTAGCTGTTATGTGGTGATTTCTTTGTATCATTTACTGCAGATGTACAAATCTGATACTGATATTGGATATTGGCTGATACTGACTCAAATAGCTGGATCTAGATATTTATGTGAGGCACACTAAATTCCCCCTGTGTATGAAATTTGACACAGAGTGCTGCAGGGATGACTTTTTTAAGTAGGCAGATGCAGAAGTTAGCATCACCTTGGTTCCCCTATCAAAAAGCCTATGAGACTTTTCCATTGGTTTTTGAATTACTGCAGAAAACAAGCTCTGTAGCAACCAAGTATTTACACAGTTTGTTTCGCAAGGTAATCTATAAAAAGTGAACACCACTTTAATAATTTTTGAGATATTATATTGGTCAATAACCATTTTCTTTTTTTTTTTTTTTTTGGACTTAAATACCTAAAGGAATACATTGCCATTTTTCAACCAGCTTTCTGTCATAACAATGTGTGTAGTATGTCAAAATGAACAGTGGAAAACTTCCCTCCATCTTTTCAGTGCCCAGATCCCCCTGCTCATCTTTCATTGGCTCGCCGCATGGATTTATAAAGAAACTAGATACAGCATCGGAGGCAGGACCCCGTTTATTTCGATGAAAGTTGCTCAGTGGCACATGAAGCCAAAAACATTACCTTAATGCAATCAACAGCAGTTACTAGCTAACATTAGACTATAAACGCACTGCACTACAGTCATATACAACAAGGCTGTAAAGTCATGTTCGGCGTGATGATGCTCTGTAGACTCATTTTGCATAAAATCTCCCAAATTCACTGTATTTACTGATGTATTTTATGTTGTAGAACAAAACATGAAAGTCTCCTAAGCTTATGGTAACCACAGATGTTATTTCAGGCATCTAACCAAAAACCCATTGACGTAGAGGCAAGAGAACCGGGAGAGCTGAAATGCTAACTCATATCCTGGTTTTAGTACTCAGTTATTCACCACTCTGTAGAAATAGAAATAAACTCAGAATTGCTATTGCCAAGCTTAATGTTGCCTTACACAGAAGAATGATCCAAGCCACCTCTGAACAGTGAAGCATACTTAATTAACACTGGTCTTGTTCACGTCAGATCTGTTTTTGTTCCAGATCAGTGTGCTCAAAGCTGATAATGAGGTAGACAAGACAAGCAAAGAAGAATCCCTTCCTGTTGATAAAGGTAAGATGAAATATTAAATTAAACTGTGCTGTATGAACTACTGAATTATTGTTTACACTGGACACTTATTTGCAGTCATCTCACAATGAGATTTGGTTATCAGGGATTCAAGAGATGTATCATCATGATCCACCTGCATGAAAAAGTAGTCAAAGTGCAACACCACATGAATTTCTGAGTAGATTGACTGATTTTTAGATTAAAAAGTCCTTGAATCAGCATCCAATTACACTAATTGTAAGTAAGGACTTGTAATCAGTTGTAATCAAGTATTTGTTTACCCATGACACTCCTACATGAGACACACCTTAATCCAAACCCCCTCGTTCTCTGCGTTCTCCCACATGTGCCACACGTTAGCTGTCACATGGTTGCACCAGCTGTGTAACATGACCTCTAAAAAACAAAAGTCACATACAGAACCAGACCTGCACACAGACACAATGACGGGAGACTCACAGATGAAGTTGTGTCTAGTGCTGAAATTTTTAGCCGATTAGTTGACTGAGAGAAAACTTCATTAATGAAGCAGCTTCTCAGTACTGATTTTCTTTGTTTTATGTCATTATTAATTAAGCATGTATGGATTTTTTCGCACTGTTAGAGCCGGAACCTGTGGCTCTGGGAAATTATGACTGACATTTTTAATCTCTTCTTACACTTTGGAGATGGCATGATTATTTAATTAATCGAAAATGATTGTCAGATTACTTAATTAAAAAATAATCATTAGTATTGTCATCACAGTGGTCTCTGCTTGCACAAACAGCTCTTATTTGCTGTCTGTCTGTGTACTGGCGGTATGCGAGTGCAGAAACTTGCAAAACGTGCAGAACAAAACACCACAGATTCAGCTGAGTAAACATTTGTATGGTCAGACATCCATCACTTTCAACCTAAAGAGACTAAGAAAACACTTCCAGCAGAGACCATAAAAGGCACCCTCTCCTTGCCACGTGTGTTTGTTCTTCCTCAAAGGGTACAGAGAAAACTTAGGGGGCAGATTGTTTTTGTCCCTGAGGTGATGTGCTCAGGCTGGCATGCAAGCACGCACAGTAGGAGACCCTTGCAGATTGTCCATGCTGCCACTACCTGTTTTGTTTTCTGTCTGTCTCGCTCATGCACACACACACACACAAACACACACACACACACACACACACACACACACACACACACACACACACACACACACACACACACACACACACACACCCAACGTACACACAAATTTTGTAGCTCTTACACAACCCTTGGCCACTGTTTTTGGTAACCATAGAGATGGCACATGGCACTATCGACTCATAAAGGGAAGCAGGAAGTGTACCTTAGTATTGACCTTAACCCTGTTCTGAATTCAGCAGCTGTCCATTAATCCTCTCGAAATAACAACCTAACAGTAGGGAGCATGTGCTCTTCCTCTGGACCTGCTGCTTCACATGAGCACAGAATCTCATTGGTTTATTTTCCATTCCTGGATAGCAGAGTAACATCCAGAGGGGCTGATGTCGTGCCGTCCGCACAACAGTTCTTGGGAAGGGATGTGTTAGTGTGTCGTGTGTCAACTTCTGGCTAAATATTTTTTATTTTGCACAGGCGGTTGCAAGGAGCTGCGAGTGGAAGAGCATGCGGTGGTGGACAATGTGAGTATACAGGCAGATTTAGATGTGAGTCTATGGTACAGAGTGCACTATGTGCTGTAAATGTTTATAGATTTGCCTCTTAAGTTTGTTGCTGGGTCTTGCATGCAACTGTGATTGTATCTGTGTTGTTTTAAAGGTAAACAGTACTTGATTTTTTTCTAAGAGCTGCACTTTCTCTGTGTGATTATTGGTTTGTTTAAAGGTTTTTGAAGAACAGCTTGTACTTTCTTTGGATGATGACGACGATGAAGAAGAGTACCCCTCCTCATTATCTGGTAATTCTTCTCTGCTGTTCTGTGTTGATTTATCCACGTCAAGGATGTAAGATAAATGAAAGGCAAACACAAATGCAACTTATTCAAACCAAAATACAGTTTCCATTTTAATATTATGGCTATAATACTCTGGCATCTGGTGTCAATTGCTCAGTAGCAGAGTCATATCCAGAAAACCTGATGCTGTGCTACTGCTACTCTTTCTGGGAGGAGGGTGTTAGTATGTCATGGATCAACCTCTGGTTAAATATTTTTATTTTGCACAAGCATTAGAAAGGAGCTCCATGTGGCTTAAATAATGAATGGGTAATTCATTAAAAAAAACACAACAACATATTTGCGGCCGTACTGAACAGCAGGGTGTGGGAACGATGCATAATAAGCTGACTGAGACGCCCTGACTGGAAGCCTTTCTCTCGTGGCACTGGTACAATACGCAGAGCTCTGTTTTGAATCACATCATAGGAAATCAATACACTAACTGCTGCACAGACACAGACAGGGATTTACTTCTGTCTGACGCTGATGAGCAGTTTTCTTTGATTAAATTGACGTATTATCCTGCTGAAGTCTGGCTTCAGGCAGTGCTGGTTGGGTCTTCCACAATGACTCAGTCTGAGAGTCCAGGAATCTGCCCTGTCATTGGGACAAAGGCAGGAATGGGGTCAGGCGTGCATGTCCCACTCAAACTCTGTCTGAGCTGGGAGATGCCCCCCCTCTGGCCTGTCGCCCTGCCATCCCCTCCCCCGACTCCCCTGGATGAGACAGTGGAGCTCTGTATTGAATTTAGAGGGGAATGTTAACAAGCTCAAATATCGTAGGTTTACAAAAGCTGACATTTTAGGTGAGCCGCATACATTAACCTTGAATTCTCTTTAAACAGGAGCGTGCACACAAGGTTGTATAAGCTTAGCTAGCACAAACACTCACTGGCTCGTGAAAACTTTGAGGAGGATGCTTAAATATTTCAGGTGTTGCCACGGTGACTGTGAATGCTAATTTCCTGTGTGTTGTTGTGGAAGAATGAAGAGTTTGTTGTAAACTCTAGAGAGCCCCTAAACTTTGTGATCATAAACTGAAGTGTGTGTGAGTGTGTGTTATGATGTGAAGTGGTGACAGGGAGCATTGATCCCAATGTTTCCCCCGAAGCAGGATTGCAGATTCCTCTGTATTGCTCAAGTCATCAAACTTACTGTTGAGCTGAATGTTTTTGTTGTTGAGGACAGCGCCTCGAGGTCGCTGTGGTACAAAGATGTCATCCAGAATTATTGTTTTTTCCAGATCTGTTGAAATGATTGTAAGGGTTTCTTTGGTTTCACTGACATAACTCACCAGTGTCAGTTGTTGTTGGAGCTAGCTGGTGTGACAATTGGTCTACCAGCTGAGACCGGTGTTCCGTCAATCTGTCACCACCCTTTAAATTTAACAGAGAGGAGATTGTAGTATTTTTGTGTAAATCTGTGTACACACCAATAGTTTAATTTCAAGCAGAAAGAGACATATAAAGAAAATAGGATAAATGCAGTGAATGTATATGAGAGGTCTGCCTCGTATGTTTGAACTCCATGCTGATGTCTTCACTGTGGGAGAGCAGCAGAGAGGAAATGCCTCTGTGATGCCCAGGATTTCCCTCACATTAGTGCAGGCATGGCTGGTCCAGACTTCAAAGTGTGGGTGGAAAGTGCGCAGAGAGCTATGAAAATGGCTTCTCATCAAGAGAGGTAATTTTCCACATTGTTATGGTAGAAATACCATCCACCGCTTTGTACTCATGTCAGCAGGGGTACATAATAGTACACATTTGCTTTATTCTTCCTACATTTTAGAGGTGCTTTAACTTTACTTAATGCTACTTTGTACTTCTTCTTCACTGCATTACAGACAGAAACAATGTGCTCTGACAGCTTTAGTTACTTCACAGATGTATTTTATATACAAAACATACAGTCATCTATATTGCATTCTTTAAAGGGACAGTTCACCCCAAAATCAAAAATACATATTTTTCTTCTACCCTGTAGTGCTATTTATTAATCTAGATTGTTTTGGTGTGAGTCGCTGAGTGTTGGAGATATCGGCCATAGAGATGTCTCCCTTTTCTCCAGTGGAACTAGATGGCACTTGGTTTGACAGGCTCAAAGCGCCAGGAAATGCATTTGAAAAACTCACCAGCAATGTCTCTTTTCGGAAATCATGACCTGTTACTCAAGATAATCAACAGACCTTGTTGTGAGCAGTTTCATGTATGTCAGTTTCACGTCACCTACCAACCATATCACTGCCAGGAAGGAAGCGTGCATCTGCTGCTAGCTCACCAAGCACCACTGAACTAGCTCAGCCGAGGAGGACACCATTTATGTTTACATCTCGCTGCCACAAGCACAAGCCCGTCATCCATGGGTAGATGGGCCGGGGATTATCTTGAATAACCGGGTCATGATTTCTGGAAAGAGACACTGCTGTTGAGCTTTTCTTGTTTTTTTTCTTTTTGACGCTTTGAGCATCACAAACCGAATGCCATCTAGTTCTTTTATGTTGGAATACGTTTCTACGGCCGATATCACCAACACTCAGCAACTCTGACCAAAACAATCAAGATTGATATATAGCACAACAGGTAAGAGAAAAAATAGGTATTTTTGATTTTGGAGTGAACTGTCCCTTTAAAATACCCAACACTACATAAAATGTTAATGCATAAGTAATCATGTAAAAAAATGTATATTAATTAATAATTTATACAATTAATAAAAGCACTTCACATCAATATGTATTTTTTAGATTTCTCAATAACTAATAAAGTAACACTAAGAGTCTACAGGATGCTAGCAGCTCTGTGAGGCTGTACTTAGGCACAACAGTGATCTGAGCTGAGCTAAATGCTAACATCAGCATGCTAACATGCCCATAATGACAAAGCTGAGATACTGATGTTTAGCACGTATGCTGTTTATCATGTTCACCACCTAAGTTTAGCATATTAGCATGTTAACATTAGTTAGCGCTACAACAACAAGTACAGTTAAAGCTAATGGGATTGTCATTGTTTTGCAGCGAGTTGGTCTTATATCAATGACCTTTGTTCTGACGATGGAGCTGCTCTATGCATGCCATCCATAGAGCTTCAGGTCCAGTGTGGCTAAAAGTAAAGAAGGTTCTGGGTGGAGTAGTATTCAGTAATAATGACATATGATGGCTATAAAGAGTTAAAAACTAACCCAGGCGTTAAAATTGCGGGCTTTTTATTCAATTTATGAATGTCACAAAGAGAGGGTGTACACGAATATTACTAAGCAGATGTGGTAAATAAAAGAGAGCATGACTCAAGTCAATAATCTAGTTTTGTTCCGAGAAAGGCGACAGCCTGCCGGTAAGGTTGATATGTGGAGTTTTCTGTGAAAACAAACCTTTAAAGGTCAACCAGGGAGTAGGTATGCAGTGTCTCATCACATTTTCCTTTCTTTCCTCTAAGCTTTGACATTTAAGTGATGAAAGATCAATAAATTATAGCAAAATGATCCCAAATCAGTAGGAGGAGGCAGGTCAGAAGGCTTACTGAAGTCAATAAGACTTAACAGTCCAGTATTATGTTTGGTAATTTATTTTCTCTTCTCTGGCATATCTGCTTGTTGTTGATGTGTAAATGGTTGTTGATATGTTTTGGTTGTGTGGTTAGGATATCTGGTTAACTCACGCTACACTCAGAGCTGTTCTCTGTATTCAACTAGACATTTAAATCATTCAGCAGGATCAAAACAAATTCCTAGCAGACGTCTTGTACAGTACAGTACGGTCCTGTAGAGTAGTTTATCTTAACTGGGAAAAGGGAGGGAGACAAGTAGTCTGTTTGAATCATTGTAAACTATACCAAAGCTATCCTGAGATTGTACTTTGTTTATTACAGTAAATGGGCATCGCATTCAGTCCAGTGAAGTGGAGAGCGGGTTCACCCAGCGTGCTATAGACCCTCTGCTCTCCGTGATCAACAGCAGCGATCAGACCGTCACACAGTGGACTCAGGTCATACATCAACCCCCCTCTTTCAGCCCACATTCATCATTTTATCTTTTGTCTTTTGCTACTTTTTTAATGTTTGGCCTTTCTTTTGCACTTTTTTCTCCTGTTTTTTTACCTTAGGAAGAAGATATAGATATCAAGTGTAGCGTCAGTGGAGTGACCACGGACAGCACGGGGACAGACAGTGGGTTATGGGAGACTGTGGACTCAGAAGATCTCCTGCTGGCCACTGACACTCCTCCACCCTACTCAGAAGATTTCTACCCTCCCTCTCTCCCCTGCTCTCCTTCACTCTCCCCCCCTGACCAGGCCCTCGCCAGGCTGAACCGTCCCTTCTCCTCCGAGCCGACCAATCAGAGAGAAAGTCCACCAATGGACACCTGCGACCTCAGGTATTAAACATTGTAGAAAGATTTCTCCAATCAGTAGGCAGTGTTTTCAGGTGTGTGTAACTGTGTATAACTGGTCCTTTGCTCCAGTCCCAGTCTAGTGGCTTTGGAAGTGGACAGTGAAGAGGATAGTATCGAGCCAAAGTCTCCGCTCTCCCCGCTCTCTTCAGATGTGGAGAAAAGTGAAGACAAAAGGGAAAGCTTCCGTCCCTCCCCTGACCTCACATGCACTCGCAGCCAGTCTGCCTCCTCAGCATGTGAACCTACCACAAAAGTAAAAAAACATCTCAGGCTCCAGCACACTCTCATCAGATTTTTCCACTTCTTATATCATGAGTTTGAGGTCTTATGTCTTTGTTTTCAATTATTACTATTTTCCTTGTCTAGGAATCGGGGGACCAGGGGATTCGACTGCGTTCATATTCTTACTCGTCCCCCAAAATCAGCTTGCGTCCTGCTCGTTTTGTCCGGGACAACCACACATCAGACATCAGTCCTGGTCAGTAACACCAGGACTGTTTATTCTGTCACATAATTAGAAGTGTAGTCTAACACTTAACTAACAAAGTTTCCATGAACTAACTTCACTTGTTTGGTGTGTCACTAATGGTTGGTGCAAGAGCTCACTTTTTATGTTGTGTTCATTTTAAACCAGCTGTCAACTGTAGATGGTCTCACTACTGATATAAAGTGCAGTCAACTCCCAAAAAGGAATGAGCTTAAAGGAACGTTCATCCCAAAATCAAAAGTACGTATATTTTTACCTATAGTGCTCTTTATCAATCCACATTGTTTTTGTGTGAGTTGCTGTGTGTTGGACATCTCTATGGCTTATATCTCCAACACTGGACAACTCACACAAAAACAATCTAGATTGATAAAAAGCACTACAGGTAAGAGGAAAAATATGTATTTTTGATTTTGGGGTGAACTGTCCCTTTAAATACACCTATTAGTATCTTTGCCAAGAATTAGTTGAGAGGATGAATACCACTCTCAGAGACGTGAGACTCTTTGTAAGAAAGCAAATAAAAATATTTCTCAAAATGTCAAACTATTTCTTTAACAGTTTTCTTCAAATAGACACTGCAAGAAATAGTGATTTAAGAACTCTCAGTCCGGAGTTGACTGTACGTGGTGACAGTTTGCACCCTCTATAGTTGATGTGTGAGCAGCCTTCTGTCCACTGTGCCCTGTAGATGCCGTGCTCCACAGTGTCAGCCACAGCCGATCTCTCCTTCAGGCCCTCTCTCTGTCTAAATCTCTGTCTCTTCTCCACCCTGGTAGTAAGTACTGGACACCTGCAGCCGTCACACTGCGCTAAGGCCCAGCATAGCCAGCATGCCGCTGTCAGTGCTAGTGCTTATATGTGTGGATCTGTGAGTGTATATGTGTGTGCGCGCGTGTGTTTGTGTGTGTGTGTGTGTGTGTGTGTGTGTGTGTGTGTGTGCAGGAGTCAAGGTTATCGACGGTTATTGTACAGTGATTCATCAGCTGAAAAATAAAAGTTCAAAACATTTGACTTGATTCACAGACACAGACTTGATTTTAAAGCAGCTATAATCAATACTTTTATATCAACAATGGATCACATGACTAACCCACTGAGAATTCCACTGACACTGCAGTTCCCCTCAGCTCTACAGAGCTTTGTAGCACATTTAAGCTCATTGTTTTGGTTTTATGCCCCCGAACTTTACTTATTTGGTTCAGTTGACCAAATATTTTCTTCTGGGGCTAGTAGAGACAGAAGCAAAGCTAAAATGAGAGTTAATATTGGGCTTCAGTTCATCGAGTGGCCAGAAATATGACAATGCTAATGTTGTTCTGTAACTGCTAGATATTTAAGTAAGCAATACATAATAAGCAGACTCACCATTTCAATCTGATAGTACATCGTAGATAGATTACTGTTGTGTTTACAGCTTGTTTCAGCTGCTTCCAAGTGACTACAAGATATTTCTGCGTTTTTAAAAATGACAATACATGTGAACTTAAACTGGTTTAAATATACAAATACAAAATGTGATTCTGAAGTTTTGTTTTTATCCTGTGTGTAGAGAACAGGATTTTCTATCATGACTGCAAATTGCTGTCTTATTTTAGGGGCTATTATCCAACATTATTTGAAAATACAAATGATGTTCCCTGGTGCACATGAAATTAAAATTTAATCCAACTGCTATAATCATCTTAAATGTAAAATCTGTGACTATTTATGTGTGACAAAACTCATTGTGAAATACAAAACTGTAGAAAACTAACTCAAAGTAAAAACAAGTTTAATTAGAGAGGGGGATTGAAACAATAATTAAAGTAAAAATTAAATTAGAATCATAGAACTGTAATAACCTTGGAGTGTGTTTGCATGTGTGTGTGTGTGTGTGTGTGTGTGTGTGTGTGTGTGTGTGTGTGTGTGTGTGTGTGGTGGCTTTCCTAATCATAACACAGCCGTATTGTAATCAGAATGGCAGTGGGCGTGCAAGAAGAAATCACATTTGCGGTGATGAAATGAAAAGACAGCTGATTGCCTTGGAGCCTGGTGAGAGATATGAGGTGTCTCTGAGGGGTCAGCACTTTGTGTCTGTCTGTGCTACAGCTTTCATATGTATTGTCCCTGTCTTGGTTAAGTACTTGTGGATCATCTGTTACTTTGCATATCAATTGTGATTTTATTGAGATGCTTTTATACAAGCAGCTTCTCTGGCATGTAAATGAAACCTGACAAGCTTCATCAAATGTTCACTCTGTAACAGTAGGAAGTTAGAAGAAAGCTTTCTAATTTTGTTCCCCCAGTCATATCGAATGTTATTTATTTTGCTGCCTGATGTAATCTCAGAGGGGGGTCATCTCTTGATTTTTTTAATGGATTTTTTGGTGCAACATGCGTTTACTGTCAATTTAAATGTATGGTCGGGTTCTTAAACGATTAGATTAACAACATTTCCTTATTCTTTATCTCCACAGAGCAAAGAGCCTCCAGTATATCAGAGCAGTCACATGAAAAAAGGTAATTGTGCTTTACCTTTAATTTACTTAATGTCATATCAAAGCTGGGGTAGGCAGATAGCTGATAAAATATAAAGGTTAAAAAAAAGCAGTATTTCAAAATACACCCCCCTCCCGCAGCTCTTTTTTCTGTCTTAAGCACTTCCCACCAGACGACCACGGGCATATGCACGCACTTCACACAGTAACCCAGTGTTTCCCATACATTGATTTATTTAACCTTATTTCATTGTAGAGCTGCGTGCAGTGCATTTGGTCAGCTCCTCCTTGGCCCACTCTCTCTCTGTGTTTATCAGATCACAAATACGACAAGAATAAGCTAGCTAGCCACCCCACCGTCCCTACGCCTCACTCCCCGCTGCTGCGGACTGCTTCGCTGTGAGGAGAGCAGGCAGCAGCTTCGGCTGGGGGCTGTAATGGCTCAAATTTGGCCAACCCAAACTCCACAGCGCCAGATGTCAGAGCAGGCTGGTAGCCAGGAGCAGCACCAGATCTAATTTGTGTAATGGCAGCAACAGAACGTTTACTTATCTAGTGGGGAGGTGCAGCTGTCTGGAGTTTAGGCTGGCTGGATGCGTGTTACTGCAGCTGCTGCAGGGTTCCATCTCCAGAGCTGCTGCCCTCTCTCTTCCCAGCAAGATGGTCTGTAGCGGCGGAGAGTGAGGTGGAGGACACACCTATTTGCGGCTATTGCTAACGTTAGCTACATAAAGGTGAACTTGAAGCTGCAGCCATGAGCCTTTGGCTCCAGCAGAAGGCTAAAGTATTAGCCATTTCTGAAAAGCTTTGCGGATATTAAGATTTTTTATTTTGTTTATTGAAGTCCTTTTGTTAAGTCCATCTTCCATTTTTGGGTTGCTTTGCAGTCCAGGCAGTTGTTCTCTGCCATTGAATCAGGCTTTAACTGAAGGGATGTGCATGCACATCTGCATTTGTTGAAGACAATAGGAACATGCTCTCTCTGAAATGACCTGTGATTGGCCAAAGTCTCCAGTCACGGGCTAGATTTTCTAAAGCCTGAAAACAGAGCTAAGAGGAGGTGCAGAAGTTTACTTTTTTACTCCACTTGTTTTACAATTTGCTGAAAGTTTATTAAAGTATTTTTGCCCAGTGATGCTAAAATGTAACTACCTACCCCAGCTTTAAGTCTCTTTTGGATTGCATTGTATTCCAGATACCTCTTTTTTCTGTCTGTTGAGTTTTAGTGTTCCTCTGTCCTCTCACATTGGCCTCACTCATTGGGGCTTTTGCTCTTCATTAAAATGACAGTAGGTTTCATCAAATATGTAATCCTCAGCACCGAGCAGCAACATATGTTGGTAACCGTGACAACCAGGTTGCTTGGTGACAGCAGGCACTCTGTGAAGTTTGCTGCTGTCTTTTATGAAGCTCTTTTGTCCTTGTGAAGCAGAGCTGGTGTTTTGATCTTGTCTTTTTTTTCTCTGGTGACAACAGAGGTAGTGACGTACAGATATAAGTTTGACCCTGAGCTTCTTCCAACTGTGTCTCCTTGCCCTAGATGTGACAAGCTGCATCATAGATACATGTTACAATGCATAAGGAGTGCACTGTGTTTTAAAATACACAGTTATAAACAGTGCTAAATGATGACAAGTCTACAGTGCTGCTTTATGTGCTCTGTTTCTGCTCCAAGAGGAGTGGTGCTGATTATAAAAAGGACATCCTTTCCTCTTCCTGTTCCACTCGTCGTATTTTCACTGCCAATGCTAACTGATATTTCCCCTTCCTGTTCATGGATAAATACCCTAATTGAACTGCCACACCTCAGTAGCTCCCCCCAGTGGAAGATACCAGACATAATCAGGGCTAAAAGATAGTATCAAAGGCTTTAGCAACCATATTTGTGCCTTTAATATTTAATTGTGGCATGTCTCCTTGGCCTTTGTGGCTTCTCATTAGTATTAAAATGTCATTGTGTCCGTGCATGTGCGCTGTTCCTTACAGGGAGATTAAGTTCCGTAAGAGAGCCCAATCTGCTGAAGATGAGAGCAGCATGGAGTTGGCAGAGTCCCTCCAACACCTCACTCTGTCTGAGTTCCTCAAAGAGTATGTGGGGGGGGTCGACCCCTGTTTGACTGTTCTAGCACCCGTTAAGCATCCACTTCAAGTAAACTAACCCAGCCAAAACTTATAGCATGTTTGCACCACATGACAAAACCACAACCTCCTCACCTCCCTTGTCCTTGTTTCTTCTTCTGTCCCATTTCATCTCCTCACCTTGTTTGCTCACATCAACACCTTTACCCTCCTTTCCTTCCTCTCTGTGCTCCTCCTGTTCTCTTTTCCATCCTCTCCTCTCCTCTCCTCTCCTCTCCTCTCCTCTCCTCTCCTCTCAGCAGAACTATAGTTCAGTTGTTGTTGTCTTTTAACAATATGCACCAAAACTCTGTCATGTTGCATGTATCCAGTCCTAACAATTGTACTAATTTAAATTTACTTTTACAGCGCAGAGTTGCAGAGAATTAACACAGTTTTGGTTTGTCATTTCGTGGCAGGACATTGCAGTATGAACTAACCACAACCCATGTCGTGAGCCAGTTATATGTTTGTGTACCATAAGCATATAAGAATACACAGCTTAACATTTCACACTCATATGGACTCTCTGCCTGCACCCACACTAACCCATCATTTTTGCTTTTGTTGTCTTGTAGACTCAGCAAGAAGAAAATCAGGATGGTGTTACTTAACCAGCTAACACAGCTGCAAACAACAAAGATTTTCTTTGTTTGACTGGTGTAAATTAAAGAACACAAATGCAAGATAACAAATTGTACTGACATTCTTTTTATTTTTCCTCAGAATTGAAGAGGAGGAGTTGGATAAGTACAACATCCCTACAAAGGTGGAGTCAGAGAAGTACAAAGTCATCCGCACCTTCAGTTTTCTTAAGAGCAGGATGTCCAGTACACGCAACAAGACCAAGGTAAATGCAGACTACAAACAGTCCACGCCTCTGCTCTTACACACATCAGGAATTATAACTAGAATAATAATTGAACAAAACTTACAAGCCAGCTAAACATGCTACAATCCATGCTCAGCCTCTTAAAGGGACATTTCACTCCAGAATCAAAAATACTTTTTTTGCCTTTAGTGCTGTTTATCAGTCTAGATTGTTTAGTGTGAGTTGTCAAGTGTTGGAAATATCAGCTGTAGAGATGTCTGCGTTCTCTCCAATATAACAGAGAAAATACCTGTCAGCCCATGGGGCTCAAAGCGCCCAAAAAATATATTTGAAAAACTCAACAACACCTTCTCTTTCCAGAAATCATGACTCAAAATAATCTACAGACCTTGTTGTGTGCAGTTTCATGTAGGAACTATTTTCTTTCTACTGAAATACACCCACTGAACAGTCGACAACTCACCCCAAAACAATCTAGACTGATTAATAGCATTACAGATAAAAAATTTTTTAAAAAAAAATGTTTTTTTTTTATTTTTTACTTTGGGGTGAACTGTCCCTTTAAAAATACAAATGACGTTTCCATTGAAGTGTGTGCTCAGTAGCTGCAGGTGTATGTACTGGCTGATGACATTATTTATTCTGACAGAGGTGTGTGTGGAATAGAATAATTGAATTAAAAATCTTTAGTGAAGGCCAGTATCCCAGGTCTAGACTCAGGTATGGAATATGTGACTCTCTGGGAGACACAACCAGGAAATGTTTCTGGGAATAAGTCAAGGTCAGAGTGACAGACCAAACAGGGTGTCCAGCCTCTTTCCTTTTAATGATTAATCCCCTGTTGTTGAGTCAGCACAGAGACTGGAAGCCCTCCCCGACCTGCATGTGTTGTTTATGCTAAGCTCCATTTCCTTGTCGGTGGACTTTCTTACGGTTTGGAAAGAGGCGGGGACTCCTTCCAGGCTCATTTATCTACATACATGTGGAAGAGATTACTCTGCAATTGAAGCTCACCCTGGTTTATAGAAATATGAATTGAGGCCGGCGTGGCTCAGAGGCTTTAGCTGTAGCTGTCACGGTTTGTCTCTGTATGGAGTCTTTGTTTACTGTCATGTCTACGTCATGGTTCTCCAAGGGGAAGGGGAAGGACAGAGAGGCCAAGGATAGGCAGCTGAATGGACATCGGTTTAACACAGGGTCCTGTTTGGGCCCCACCGTATGTGTGGTGTGTGAGAAACCAGCATCTGGAAAGGACCTGCTGCATTGCGCCAGTAAGTAATGGTGTAATTCCAAGAAGTGTACATATATTTTTGCAAAAAATCTACATAAATAAACTTGAGAATATCTTTCTTTCCCAGGTTGCACTACTATCGTCCATAAGGGCTGTAAGGAATCTGTCCCCCCATGTTTGAAGGTGTGCATTGTCTTGAAATATTAGAACAAAAAAATTGTTTAAACTTCTCATCTCCACTGGAGCCTGTCCTTGTGTCCGTTGTTTATGTGCTGTAACCGGCCTCTCTCATTTGTATTACTTAGAAACTTCAAGATAAGTATGCCGTTACCATGGTGAAGAATAGGACAGCATCCCTCCCACAGAGTGAGTTTACAACACAAGGGTCGACAGTCACCAACAATTTCGCTGTCAAATGTCCTGTTTGTAGCGATTTGCTGTGGTTACACTGCAGATAATTATTGTTAATTCTCTTTGCTTTTCCCACAGACTTCACAGTGAGAGACAGTCCATCTCAGTGTGTGATCCCCATCTCTAACTCTCTACCTCTTATGAAAGACACTGTGACCCAGCCGTGCCCCCTTTCTGGGACTTTCCCAAACAGTGAGAGGTCATAGAGCCTTATGAATTTCATCATATGAAGATCTAATATTGATAAAAGATTTTAGGTAATAATGGTTGTCCATGTTTTCTGTGTAACAGTCGGCTCAGTGAGAGTCCAGAGACAGAGTCTGATTCCTGGAAGGTGACCAGTCGATCAGAAGAGCTCCTGCCGACTCCTGTGTCCTCCACCTCCACTGAATCATCCTTCATAGAAGGTGTGAGATGATTAAGAATTGTTATTTTCAGTTCTTATAGATTTCCAAATATTTATAAAGCAGCAGACAGGTTTCCAATTTTTACATGAAATTTATGTCCTCATGCACCCAAATGTTGTGTTTCCTGCTGGAAAAAGTGTGGCTGAGTCAAAAATGGTTATTTTAAAAATTCCATTTTCTTGCAGATTGTGTTATAGTTTTAAGTCAGATTTTCAGTTTTTTATATTCTAAATTTTTTTTTAATTGAAAAGCAAGCATAATGACAAATGTGTGTTTCTTGACCCGAAAACAAAAACAAGATTGACAAATATGTATCATGATTTGTTAAAAATGTATAATGTTAGGAATGTGAGCCAATAGATACCAAAATATTGTAAATGTTAAAAGTAAATATGTAACTGATTATCATCTGATCACATGGTGAAGAACTTTTGTATGTGTTGGTAAAAATGCCTTTCCTACTTTGAAATTCACATTAATACAGTGGGAAAAAAACTCACTAAGACTGTAAATATTTTTTTATAATAATAATAATTTCACAGCAGGAAAATACATGCAAAAAAAAACCAAACAATTTATTAACTAAAAGTCTAATCTTTTTGAGATATTTGTATTGACTGGGAGATTTATATTGACTGGGGTTATTAGATTCACAAACATGAAGTTAGAAATGCATATGTAGAGTACTGATATCTATTTATAATATATAATAAGAGTTGGATTGTTGTATTTATTTAAATAATTGTGTTACATTTGTTCACCTTGGTTGGTATGTATTGAATGGAGAAATACATATGTGAACATTGTGCACATTTGTGAATCTTAAGTCACTAAACATGATTTTGTCACCTGTATTGACACTAATCGCTCTCCACATAATTAGCCCCAGGAATAAAGAACTAAACTAAGATGAGTGAAAGTAAAGAGCCATGTCTCTTTCCAGTAAATATTGTGAACAGTGGTAAATCAAACAGAATTCAGGCATTTAGATTAAAAGTGATTTTGTACCTCATTTTTCTGTAGACTGCGTGGATGCGTGTATCCACAGTGACATCTCGGCTGATGCTGTGGATTACGAGGCTGAGTCGTGGAGTCTTGCTGTTGAGCACAAGTTCTGCAAGAAGCAGGACAAACGAGCTGTCAAGAGGCAGGATGTTATCTACGGTAAGCAGATGTCAGAGTTGTGAAAGAAAACCACTGGAATGTATCATTTTCTGCCAGTGTCAGTATTTCAGATAAAATTGCCGTAATCACATGTAATTGTTTAATATGATTGAGTAACAGATTTCTGGCACGATATAATACATGTTTTTATGTGACAAACACATTTAATGTCTACATGGTGAACCACAGAGCTGATGCAGACCGAGCTACACCACCTACAGACACTGCACATCATGGCCGAGGTTTTCCGGCGAGGCATGAAGGAGGAAGTGCAGTTAGATACAGATGCGGTGGAGCGGGTCTTCCCCTGTCTGGACCAGCTGCTTGTCTTTCACCATGCCTTTTTTGCTGCCATGAAGGAGCGGCGGCTCAGCTCTGCTCAACCCAAGGGACATAGGAACTACCTCATCCAGCAAATAGGAGACATCTTGCTCCAACAGGTTAGCTGGTCTTCTGGGGCTGCTATTTCTTTTTAGTGTAATAGATGGAAACCAGTGAGGCTGTGACTAACTAGGTTTGTTTATTTCTCTGCAGTTTTCAGATGAGAACAGCGAGAAAATGAAGCAGGTGTATGGAGACTTCTGCAGTCGCCACAACGAAGCCGTCAGCTTTTTCAAAGACCTCCAGCAGCATAACAAGAGATTCCAGAACTTTATTAAGGTACATAAATGGACAGTTCACACCAAAATCAAAAATGCATATTTTTCCTCTTACCTGTAGTGCTATTTATTGATCTAGATTGTTTTAGTGTGAGTTGCAGAGTCTTGGAGATATCAGCTGTAGAGATGTCTGCCTCCTCTTCAGTATAATAGAACAAGATGAGACTTGGCTTGTGGCACTCTAAGCACAAAAAAAACAGAGGGTACAGTTAGTGTTAAAGTGAATAAGCCAGCTTGAACAGGTGGGTTTCGAGATGGGATTTGATGTTATGATGTCAGACTGTCAGATGTGGTGGATGGAGAGTTTCAGAGCCTGTGGGCAGTACAGCTGAAAGCCCTGGCACCCATCGTGCTGATGTGTGAGGTGGGAATGGTCAGGAGGCCAGCAGAGGAACAACAGCATCACCGCGCAGACCTCCCTCTGTGCTGTGATGCTGTTGGAGGGTGTAGTTCGCTGGAGAGAAAAAAGTACCTGCATCAAACTGCTCACAACATGGTTTAGTAAACAGCACTTCATGAAAGAGGAAAAAAAAAAAAAAATTCAATTTTGGGGTGAACTGTCCCTTTAACCTTCCCGCAATATATATGACTTACGTTCCAATAATACTAAAATATAAGTACCACTATCCTTCTGCTCAGTAGGAAAACTTTTTTTTTTTTTTTTTTCCCAAGCAACAAGGTAATAATTCTTTAGTGAGGCGGAGGGAGATCCCAGAGTGCATCTTGCTGGTGACCCAAAGAATAACAAAGTACCCAGTGCTGCTGGAGAGGATCCTAAAATACACTCAAGGTCAGTCATCTACTGCCCTCTGCTGGCTACATCATTGTATGGTCAGCTACAGCACAATATATAATGTATCAGTTAAGGTAAAACAAGATATCTCAATCATTCTTCATGTATTCCTCTTTGCTGATCCTTCAGAGGAAACAGAGGAGCACGCCGACCTTTCAAAAGCACTGTCGCAGATTCGAGAGGTGATAGCAGCCGTGGACCTGAGCGTCAGTGAGTATGAGCGGCATCAGAGGTTACAGGAAGTGTGGAGCCGCATGGAGAACCGCAGTTCAGCCAAGCTGAAGAACGGCCATACCTTCCGCAAGCAGGACATGATGGGCCCAGGACAGACGCTCAAACACCAGGGCGTGCTTCTGTGGAAGACCGCCACTGGTCGGCTTAAAGGTGAGTATAATGTTTGTTGTTGAAATAAATGCTAATTATGCGTCCTTTTTACATGCACGGAGTATGTACATTATGTAAGATAATGATTCCGTTGTTGACATGGTTTTTCTGCTTACGTCACTTTCATAGATGTCCTGGCACTCCTTCTCACAGACACACTCATCTTCCTGCAAGAAAAAGACCAGAAGTATACGTTTGCCACTGTGGTACGCACACATTAATTACGTCAGGGTTGATCTCAGAGAGACAAATACCCAGCTGTAACAGAAGACAGCTGTGTCTCTGTTCTTTTATCATGGGCCATTATCACATTGCATTCATAAAATAATATTCCTTCTCCACTTCTAATGTGCATCAGGATCAGAAGCCTCCAGTCATCGCGCTGCAGAAGTTAATAGTGCGAGAAGTAGCAAACGAAGAGAGAGGGATGTTTTTGATTAGCGCATCAGCCGCCGGGCCAGAAATGTACGAGGTCCACACGTCATCCAAAGAGGAAAGAAACACCTGGATGAGGCTCATTAGAGAGGCTGTAGAGAGGTGTGTAGAAGCCTATGTTTTACATGTGTGTGCGTGTGTGTGTATGTGTTTGTAAACTGAGAAGAAGAAGGATGTTGAGAACTACATATTCAGATTCCCCCATTTGTAAAAAGTCTAACCCTCGGTTATTGTTTTCTCTGCTCAGCTGTCCGGAGGAAGAGGAAGAATACACCAGTGAATCTGAGGAGGAGAAGCGAGCTGCTGAGGCTCGTATCCAGAAGATCCACAAGTTACAAGGTATGTTGAAACCAGTGGCATCATTTATTTGTTATTTTTGTCTCCACAGTCTTGCATATTCTTTACCCCTGAGTAAAATTTTTACAATACTTCATCCATGAACCCTGTGAACTTGTGTATCAGAGAGTCTGATGAGCCAGGACCAGCGGATCTGCTCCAGCCTGGAGGAGAAGCTGCAGGTCTACGCAGAGCTCTCCGCTCTGAGTGGGAGGATGGACGCCTCGTTGGTTGAACCCCGACTGCTCATCCAGCCGCACTCTGAGGAGCTGCCCCAGGCTGCCGTGTTGCTGGCTGCAGCTTTGAAAGAGGGTGACACATTTTACATGTACTGTAGCCCTGCAAAAACAAACATAGAAATATAGTGCAGCTTTGTTTGTGTTTTGGTTTTTGACAACACAGAACAAAAGCAAGAAAAATATTAGATACACTTTAGTTAAACTCCTTGTTTAGCATCTACAGGCAATATATAAACATTCAATACATGCTTTGTCAGCCACTATAGACTAATTGTACGCAGATATGAGGACATTTTTAAGTATTTATTAATCTGCAGAACTTGTCAAAAATCATACCTTCTTCTACAGTATGAAGACATATTTAATGTTATTGTAACTGTGTTTTACTCTGTTTTATGTTAACTGTTGGTGTCCACAGGAGGAGTAATAGTTGTGAGCAAAAACATGCATACAACACTTGTATCTACTTACAACCACATTATAATGTGTTATAAACCATTTATTAAATGTTAATGTGCTGCTTATAAATGCTAAATAGGGGGGCATTAAGTGCTTAATCAGTTAGTAGGAACTGCCAAACATTTTGGCTTATTTTGGAAACTTAATATTACAGTAACAAGAACAAGTACATTAATATGTAACAGGAAACATCTAATAGGAATGTATATGTATTCATAGTACCTCCTTTGCCCAGTTTTATGAAAACTCTCTCAAAATATTTACTAATATCTAAAAATAATGAGTTAGTATCTTGAAAAATAACGAGAAACTTTCTTAAAATAATGACTCAATCATTTCCAAATATTGACTTAATATCTCAAAATAATAAAAATACTAAGTCAATATCTTGAGAAAGCTTCCTGTGATTTTGAGATATGTAAGTCATTATTTTGAATAATTTTCTTATTATTTTATGAAACAAATTTTTTGAGATATTAATCAATTATTTCGAGAACGATTTTCATTCAAATGACTTCCAGGACCTTTTTTCCATCATACTAGCAGAAATGGGATTCTATAGTAAATTCATCCTGTAGTAAAAATTGATCTGAGATTTTGCCCAGGTACAATGTAACAAAAAAGGAGTCAATTTATATTCCAAATATTTTCATTAGCTCTTCAGCATTCTCTTAACAACAGAAAATATTGAAGGGACAAGACCAGAAAATATGAAATTAGTCAGCCATTTTTGTCTTATTAAACTGCCTCCAGTTTGTTTTGTCCCTGAGACCCCCTTGGGTCACAAAATATTGTATTATGTTCATCCCACATAATTCTCAGTCTTATATATTTTAATTAACTGAGCAGCACACTTAGTATCATAATTGTTGTTTTTGTTTTTCCAGCTGAGAACCTGAAAGCCACGCTGTCATCCAAGGCCTGCTCTCCACCGAGTCACAGCCCAGACTCTGACACAGACTCTGTGTTTCCTGCCAGCCCTGCTACGCTTGTAGAGCCCCACTCAGACTCTGAGGCCTCACCTGAAAACCCACAAGCCAGTGAGGGAAGTTGGACCGAGGTCCTCCCGACTCTGTTGCAAAAAACAGACGTGAATGACATTGACTTTAAGGTACAGCACAGTTTCTGTTATATAAAATTTATCGAGCTCGTAGTGATTCTTGTATGACCTCATGATATAAATAAAGATTGTTAATTTAATGGGTGTTTTTCAGTTAAATATTGATGCGGCAATATGATGTAATGTGTTTCCATTACTGTGGTTGTGATGGTGGAGGTACTGTGGTACTGCGGAGGTATTATGGGTCATTACAGCCTCTTACAGCCTGCATCTGAACCCCACCGCTTTCCATTTCTTCACAGATGTGTGGCTCAAAATTGCCAACAGTTGTTTTAATAATTCAGTACAGTCTATTAGAATTACATTTCAGTCTTAATGTGATGAATCATTGATAAGCTCATAATAAAGGAAGAAGTCCATTTAGTTCCCAAAGGTATTGCGCTATTAAAAATGGATATGGAGACTTATTCCAATTACCGTGCCACAGTTGTGCTATCGTTTGCAGCTTTTTGTGACCTGTGAGGTAAATGACTCTGATAAAAGGGAATAATTTTATTATAGACTGCTGTGTGTTAATTCAAACCTGAACTGTGTGGTAGAACAGCATGCAACCTCAGGGGGGCGCAATTGTTGCAGGAATGCATTTATATATTATGGCTGTCCGTTGGGTTAACATGAGAGGACTTCTCCCTGGGTAGGTTGTAGAAGTGTAACTCTGTATTTCGCAGAAAGATGTGGCATTTAAAATCCTTAAAATTTATACATGAAAATCACAGCATGTTAATCTTCATGTTGTGCGTGGTTTTGTCCTTTAACAGGTTGCTCAAAGTGTCCAAAGCCTGACTCAGTTACTCTACAGTCTGCAGGTGAGTGTATTTCTCAGTATGCTGGCAACCACCAGCTACTTTTTCTCCTGCTCATAGCCCTTACCGATATTATTATCCAATCAGCAACTCAGTACCTCCTGTGTTCTCACTGAGAACATATGCATGCTGTACTAGTGTCATGCTCCGTCAAGATAAAGGCTTTAATATGCCTGCACACTCCAGCTTCAGGAAACAGAGAGCCAACACTGTGCAGAACTGTTTGAAGCCAAAGGGAACGATCTACAGGAGTGAGAATCCTACTGATCTTTTTTCTGCTGAGAGACATACTAGAGTCTTTTGTTTCCCCATATGCATATACACACACACACACACACACACACTGCTGTTTGGTATAAAATGTAAATTTGTGCAGAGAGAGCATGTGTGTGTATTTGCATGAGGGGATGTGTGTGCATACTCTTACCCATCTGTGTGAGCTTGAGGTTTTGATTTCAATGCTATTTTCATATTCAAAGTTCTGTATCCCGTCTTGCATATGAACCTGAAAACCGCAGCTCTACCAGTGATGGTGGGATCATTTCACCATGTTAACAGATTCTGTTCTGAGCTCATAAAAAGTCAGGGCATCCAGTGGAGCTCGATCATCATGTCCATCACATTTTGCCATTCAAATCACCTCAACAATCACCTGTTGTGAAGATACACATTTGGTTATAGTGGAGGCTGAGCCACCTCTTTGTCCTTCCATTTGTGCCAGGCCGCCGTGACCATCCAGGACTCCTGCTATGAGGTCCAGAGGCTCCTCCTGCAAGAGACTGGGCGCCCTTCCCCCCGCACCCAACGTCCGCACCTTCCAAGCATCCGGGGCAGCACCCTTCAGGAACAGGAGAAGCAGCGTAACCTGGAGAAGCGGAAGGAGGAGGTTGCGGCGGCTCAGCGGCTGCAGGAGCAACTGCGCCAAGAGAAGGAGCGCTGGGAAAGGGAGTGCCAGGCCAGGGAGAGCCAGCAGGGGGAGCAGGAGAGCAGGCTGGAGGAGAGGGAGAGGCAGTGCCACCTGGAGATGGAGAGGCTGAGGCGCGAGAGGGAAGAGCTGGATGAGCAACTGGAGGAGTATCAGCAGAGCCTGGAGCGGCTCAGGGAGGGCCAGAGGAGTGTGGAGAGGGAGCGTGAGCGTCTGGAGAACCAGCAAAAGCTGCTCCAGACCTGGAGACACAGCCGGCAGAGGAGTCTGCCCACTGTGATTCCTCACATGGTCATCCCTCTAGATGGGCAGCAGGTAGGGGGGGCCCACACACAGTTGACAACTGTTTCTTCAGTCTATGGATTTTAAAATAACTTCTGATGTTTACGTTAATCGAGGGCTCAGCTCTGCTCCCGACTAAAGCTCTTGACCCTGACACGAGTGTGAGGTAGATATGCAGTGTTTATGGAGTATTTCTTGGCTAAAGTCATTAATGAGAAGCTTTTCTCAGACAGCTATCAGCCTGAGTTACGCTGGTTCACTCATTTACACACAGCAGCTCAATCCCCTCTTGATATACGACCTGCGATAATGAGAGCAATTTCAGCATCATTTGTCTTAGTGCTCCGGCAGCTCCACTCACCAATAAACATCTTAATGATTGATGATAATTAAACCGCTGCAAATAAAAGCTCCGACAAAATAATTAAAACCAGAGGCACGCAGCCTGAGAAACCAATCAATCGTGTCCGAAAGGACTTAAATTATCGACACTTTGTTTGAAAAGCACTACAGTGAAATGTCCCCCGCAGCTGGAAGGCATGGAGGATAAAGCATTCACTGTTCTCTGTGCCCTTTAAGACTCAATGTACCTCACACAGTCAAGCAGCAGTGGTGAAACTAATATAGCACATACATCTATGCGAGCCTCTGCTGCTTTGTGCTGCTCAGTTCAGCAGGTGTGACTGTTGAAAAGACGCACACAGAGAGCACTCAAATGGACGGACAAATGAGCAGACTCGTGTTACAATATTCCCTCGCTCCCTCATTAATTTACACGCCACCGTGGGCTTTTTACAGGCTGGATGCGATGAGGCTCTCCTGGCTTTTTGCGGACTTATTTATTTCCATTCATCTATTTTTGTCAGTGTGGAGGCTGCATTAACAGCAACGGTCTGACAAAGGCGTGTGGAGGCAGTGGAGGTCCTAATGTTCCCCTGCTAATGTTTTAGCCAGAGGCAGCAGTTCACAGGGTCAGAGACAGATCGAATGACTCTCACACACGCATACACAGACGCACACACATACACCCACTCTCAGGTCGTTTCTAATTAGCTGTGCTGCCTGCGCTCCACAGAGGAAAGAAGGCCATGTTGATGTGAAGATAGGACAAGAGAGAGGGGAGTGTTAGGAGAGGACAGGAGGAGAGAGCTGCAGCAGTGACACTTTTTACCATACATTAAAGGGTCAGTTCACCCAAATGACTCAACGTTTTTTTCACTTAAAGGTCCAGTGTATTGGATTGAAGAGGAAATATTGGCAAAATGGAATATAATAGAATTATAGAATTAGTATGTTTTCTCTAGTGTAATCACCTGAAACTAAGAATTATTGAGTATATGTTTACATAGGGAGCTGGTCCTTGAAGTCTGCTATGTTGCACACGTGCTCACTCTGTGTTTTAAAGGTTTAAATCACCGGGACCATTTGTGTTTTCTCGAGGAGAAGACCTCTGCGGATAATTCAGTTTCCAATTAAGTTTTCCAGTTATTAACTCTTGACATCTGGATCTTAAGTTATCAGAGAAAAAAGGTGAGCACACATCAGTAGGTCCTTGGCTAGCATCCCGTCCTCAAAGAGCCGAATAGCGCTGGAGAAACAATTTTTTTAACGTGAAAGTGCTTTATACGGTGTTTTTACTGGTTTAAATCACCTGGTCAGTTCGTTTTGGAGAGGAGGTGACCTCTGTGAATAATTATGTTCCCAATAAAATCCTCCTGGACATCTTGATCAGAAATTAGGTGAGCACACATTAGCAGGTGCTGGGCTAGCAACAGACTGCGACGTGCTGGGCAGCGTTGGAGAAACAGTGATTCGTGATGTGAAACTGCATTATCAGTGTCTTTACCAGAGGCTCGTCTGGTCTGTTTGATATAGAGAGGAAGAGACCTCTGCAGATATTTTGGCTCCCAGTCTCCTGAACAATTAATAGGAAGGAATTCTAAGCAGAAGGAATTTCAGCTGGTTGTTATCTGCAGTCGTCACCACGAGATCTTACACACTGTTCCTTTAACTGTTGTCCATTCACTTCTATTGTATTGGTTTGGAGGTTGAAATCTCACAGAGCGTCTCTAAAATCTAGACAAATCCTTTATCTATCCAATATATTAGATACCACTAGAGATAAGTGGGAAAAAAGAGTTTGGGTCTTTTTAATTATAGTTTTAGAGAAATTGATCTAGAACCCTATTAAAAGAGCCCTTTTACAAATTTTGCACTGTAATTAAAATTTGAATACTTCATCATGTAAATGCATCAGTGTATTTCAAACGTGCATCGATGTTAAACTATCCAGTCATCAACGTCCATTCTTGCTATAGAAGTTGTCATCTGGTCTTCATCTAAATGTCTGCTCACAGCGGTCTTTATTTCCGTCTCAGCTCTGTTGCTGAACATGACCATGACATTTGCTCTCTCTGTGCCCCAGGACTCAGCGCCCAGTCAGTCCAGAGAGCACGCCGGTAATGGCTCTGTGTTTGTAAACGAGGCTGCATTCGCCAGTACCACCGTCAACAACCGCCACGTTCACCACAAAAGAAATGACCCCAGCGCGCACAATTGTCTCAACACCCTGCTGGCAAGATCCAACAGCAGACAGCCCCCCACTGCTAAGACTCCCCACAGTCCACAGTCAGACACCCAGGGATGGATGATGGGGACAGAGTACCTCTACAGCCCTGCAGGAAGGCTTGGGCCACAGCATACACCTAATGGTAAGAAGTTAATGTTTTATCGTCTGTGAGGGGGAGTTCAAAGCAAAACCCAAACCAAATGACTAGGGGCTCATGGGGACCCATATTTTCATTTTTTGTTGTCGCCTGGCACTGTAATACATGCAGTGTGGGATGATTTTATCTATGTGTTTCCTGTCTGGTGTGTGGACTTAGGCTGTATCTAACAATTACTCTCATTATCACTTAATCTGCTAATTATTTTCTCGCTTAGTTGTTCTGCTATAATTTGTTGAAGCCCAAGGTGACATCCTTAGATACCTTGTTTTTGCAAGTCAGTCCCAATTACAGAAATACTGTCTCCCAAACTTCTCAGGTTTTGACCCCAGGTGTCAGACATCTACAAGTTACGTTAAGCTTTGACCTCTCAATTCGAGCACATTTTTTAGGCCCCAAAAGATGAAACGATAAGATATTTCACACATATTAAGCATTTTGTGAACCCCTTTGATTTAAAGGGACAGTTCACTCTAAAAATCAAAAAATACATATTTCTCCTATTATCTGTAGTGCTATTTATCAGCCTAGATGGTTTTCATGTGAGTTGCCAAGTGTTGGAGATATTGGCCATATAGATGTCTGCCTTCTCTTCAACATAATGGACCTAGATGGCACTCAAAGCACCAAAAAATACAACAATCAACAGCAATGTCTCTTTGTACAGTTATTGTTTGGTAGAAATAAAATAGTCCCTACATGAAACTGCTCATAACAAGGTCTGCGGATTATCTCGAGTAATCAGGTCATGATTTCCAGAAAGAGACATTGATGTTTGAGTTTTTCAATTTTATTTTTTGGTGCTTTGAGCACCACAAGACGAATGCAATCTAGTTCCATTATATTGGACAGAAGGCAGATATCTCTATAAGCGATATTTTCAGCTCTCTGCAACTCACACTAAAACGATCACATTGATACGTTCATACATTGATAAATAGCACTACAGGTAAGAGGAGATGTATTTTTGATAATGGTGTGAACTGTCCCTGAAACTTGTGAGCCATTTGAGGGGTCTCCACCCTGGGTTTGGAAACACTGAACACAGTTACTTTTAAAGCAATAAAAGTTAGAAACTTAATTAGCAAATTAGATTTTTTTGAGCACGTAACTATGGTCATTTCCATATTAATGAGGGAAAACTGATGTTTTTTAAGCTTCTTTTTGCTTTCAGGTACCATCTGTGAATGGACATAATGTGGCATGGAAAAATGCACTAATGAATGCATCAAGTAGCTCAATTACTAATTTTCATTACTGGTTATGTTTAATATCCTGTATCATAGTGCTAATGGTGTGACATTACACAGCTCAAGTGCCTCACGTATTGGACAGCAGTGTACGCTTATCACAGTGTCTCTGCTGCTCAGCATAAATGAGAAATCTGCTTCCTGTGAGAATGTAAACAAACCCTCCGCCTGCACTGGTTTCACCCATGTATGTGAGAGCGTACTGTACACACACACACACACACACACACACACACACAAACACGGTGCTCTCAAGGCTCTATCCCTGGTGAGGCCTTGTCTGTCCTTCCTCTCAGTTAATCAGTGTCTCCTGACAAAGAAACCACCCCCACCTCTCCACCACTACCACCTCCACCTGCACCAGCAGCGAGTTGGGGGCCCCCGCCTGCCAAAGGAAAAGAAAAATCAATGGTTCCTCTATCCATCGACTGGCAGGGCAGACAACAGCATGTGAATCACAGTTCACAGGCGATGGCGGACTGATTGGGACATCGATCTAAAAAAATCTTTACAAAACTCATTACAGCATGACTTGTCATCACATCAGGAGAAGGGGGGAGGTGCGAGGAAGGGAATGAGAAATGCAGACACGTATTAATCTGGGTTTCACTCGCAAGGTGTCAGCTACATTCTCACGCTTGCCCGTCCCCATTCCTAATCCATTCAGCTCATTCTAATATTCGCAGCAGGCGGGGAGAAAATTACAGGTTACACGTGTCTTGTTCCTCAGCCATGTAAAAAATGGGGTCAGCCTTAAGTGCAGCTGATTCAGAGTTTCTGGTATTGTTTACCAGCTACAGCAGGCAGCACAATCACGTCCTCATTGATCAGCTTATTAACCTTTCCTCGTTATTGAGCGCACACAAGCCCCGGTGAAACCTGAGTCACTTGTTAACAAGCCTGGGGTGTATACTTGGCTGCAGTCTGCAACGCAGGGTGCATTCCACCTACCCACAATGCATTCCTCAGTGGATCCCATGAGGGCCTGCCATGAAATACTCTTAGACTCTGAATAATATTGCCCAATCGACACATAATTCCCTATTAGATTTATATCTCTATAAGGAGTCATTTTAGTGTTTTATGTGCGATCTCAGATTTGAATATGTCCTCATGCTGGATCACATGCTGCCTGGTATGTGGAGCAACCTGGTATCTCTTTATCATGTGAAAAGAAAAGGAATCTCTTTTAAATGCAAATTATCCATTGTGCCACCAGTCACATAGAAACATGATCTCACTTCTCATCCTCACCTGAGCATGTGAAAATTTCTTCTCATGGGCACACACACAAATACACACCCCTTTTCACTCAGTGGATTTCCATAATTTGTTCCCACACAATGTAATCTTGGGGAACCAGTTGGATGGAATGACGCCTCATCTGATGAGTCGAGTCAGGTTTTTGTTGTTCACCTTTTCATACAAAAGATGAGAGCATCATGAGTTGGACAAGGATGAAAAGAGAGATGAAACTGGTGCTCTTTACAGTAAATAGATTCATTCACACCTTGTATAATGTGCAGCTTTAAGCAGAAACCTGATCGGTGACTCTCTAACAAAGCTGCACAGTAATGGTTAAATAAATGATACTACTAATGATTCTTAAGCTTAATACTGAGATCACAATTAGGATAGAAAATAAAATAGTCCCACCAGAGCAGGACAATTCTCTTTGTCTTACCAATTAGACAATAAACAGAGTAAAAACAATGAAAATGAAATAAATAATTATCAATATACATACACACACACACCCCACCCCCACAGACGCTGTTCATTGACAGTGCAAGCATGGAGGGTGCAATAAAGTGTTAGCTTGGAAGATCTGAGCTTGAAGGTGAAGATGGTGCTACTTAATTAAATCTGTATTTAACCATGTGAACACACACTGAGATTCACTCTACTAAAATACTATTTAAATTACTATTTGTTTGTACTCTACAAACACAGTTATAGATCCACAGTCAGTGTATTATTACCTGCAGTAGTTGGCAGTCAGCTCGCTCCCAGTTTGGAGAGGCAGACAGCAGTACCGGAGCACAGAAGCTATGCCATGTAGCCAACTGCTGTGATTGCCATGTTAGTTCGGTTCTGAAAGTCACACAATAACACAAACAAACTTACTTAATGATCAAATGATCTGTTGCGCATGGTCTTAAGTGTGTGGTCCAAGTGCATTCAGGGTGTGTCCAACTCCACTATTGCTAGTTGAATGGCGCATAATCTGGTCGCAAAGTAAAGAGCAAGAGGCAAAGACGTTGTATTTATTTAATTAATAATCATAAGTGTAATTTGGGTGTAACATAAATTCAACCAATGAGTGTCTCCCATTCCTTTTAAAATTCAGGTGGGCCTGCACTTGGCACACTGCTTTTTCCATGGCAGTTTTAGCAAACTGGAGAAGCAAGTGATTTTCTGCTGAGAGTAATACATCCATCTATCCATATTCGTAACTGCTTATCCTCTTGAGGGTCACAGGGGGGAGGCTGGAGCCTATCCCAGCTGACATTGGGCAAGAGGCAGGGTACACCCTGGACAGGTCACCAGACTATCACAGGGCGGACGCATAGAGACGGACAACCATTCACACTCACATTCACACCTACGGTCAGTTTGGAGTCACCAATTAACCTATCCCCAACCTGCATGTCTTTTGACTGTGGAGGGAAGCCGGAGTACCCGGAGGAAACCCACACTGATACAGGGAAAACATGCAAAATCAGCACAGAAGGGCTCCCTCCTGGGATTGAACCAGGAACCCTCTTGCTGTAAGGCGACCGACTGTGTCGCCGAGAGTGATACAGTCAGAGCAATAATGTCACTGCAGCAAATATTGTGGGACATTGAAGCATCAAAATTGCAAACTGTAGTTATAAATGTGACAGAGGAAAACAGAACTAAACTTTTATCTTCTGAAATAATCATTGCACAATGTTAATGTGCACATTGTCTCTCTTAATGCAGAGTCTGAAAGCAGCTCTACAGCTATGCTCTCTGCTACTCGTCTTTGTAGGCCTATTTTACTATTTACTTAATGCGCCCTTTAAAAAGCAGGGAAATACTGCAGCATTCTGACTTTAGACTCGTTTTTTGTTGGTTAATGGAGGAATTGCTTTCTGCTGCCTCAGAATAGCAATACACCAACAATGCGTCTGACCACACCTCATTTTAAGACCTACACACCAATGGGTGCACAGATGTGTGCAAGAGCATTTACTACTTATACAACATGACCACTGGCCGTAAAAATGACAACTGCATCATTCTGACACTAGCAGTGACAGTTGAACTATTGTGTAAGATAGGGTCCCTTGTGTTCTGTGGGTTAAAATTACAGTTTCTTTCAGGAGTCTGGTGGTTGTGGACAAGAGCAGCAGAAAAACATATTACAAAAGGAACACCTAAAAAATTTAGGTCAGTTTAAGTGTACACTATATTGAGATTATTTTTACGCTCTACTACTTTACATGGGAAACTGAAGGTGATGTATCACCCTCCTTAATGCCATGAAACTCCACAGAAATAGTAATTTTACCTCACAGCATATGGGATTTGCTGGTCTATCCTCTGCCTTGACTGTTTAGTGTGTTTGTGTTATTGTGTGACTTCATAATCGAACTAACGTGCGTCCAGGGCAGTACATGGGATCATATGCAGTAACAATGTCATGCAGAAACTGATATCAGGTCACATGGGAAAAAGTTTTTAGAAGGGCTTGGGAAAAAAGCATTTTGATGCTTGTATTTGCTTTGTATTCTTCAAACAAAAATTTGAATGTACAGAATACATAAGAAACACTGCTGGAAAGCTACAAAATGATACAAAAACATTAAAAAAAAAATGAGCAGACCTTCAATGAAAAAAAGGATGTGGATATGTTAGTGCTGTTTGTAAATTATATTGGCACATAGAATCCACAGCCCTAACCCTTGTTTATCTTTTTATTTACCAGATTTGTTCTATAGCATTGTCCACAAGGCTTTAACCCAGATTTAGAGTGGTGGTGTTTTCCTGTGTACAGCAGTATTTTACATAGCATCTAATTATGTTGGCAAACCACAATTTTGCAGGTTGTTCTAACGACCCTTGCCAACTGTTCTGTGTTTGCCACAGTTGGGTTACCATACTGGACTGAGATTTTCTCCAAATGTTCTGCAGCTCTGACAAATTCATAATTTTTTTTGTTGCTTTCTTTAAATAGCAGGCATTTGCTGTCTGTGTTGTCACATATTAATAATGCTAAAATCGTATCACTTCATGGATAAAGATTGAGTGTTTTTATCATCTGGCTGCACACTGATGTCTCATCTATCAGGGGCTGGGCCTATATGGTGGCTAACAGAGCTACTCTAACAGACTCTTATATAATTAATCAAACAGACACTTTCCTACAGGGACACAATGAGGCAATTTATAGTTCACGCCATCTGTTACCATGACAGCACACCTGCCCTAATGCTAGACAGCACCCACCATGCACACAAATGTAAGAGAACACACATTCTCAACTAGATGCCACCCATAAAAACACATTCTCTTTCAGATCTCCTTTAATTGAATAATAATGCTATTGATCCTTAAAGGGAACAGCCCTGGAGCTGAGGATGCAATATGTTGCTCAAAAACACTTCAGCAGGCCACATGTCTGCCAACTCAAGGTTTTAAATCCTTGTTATCCGGTTTAAGGCCGCTCTCGCTAACATATTTGCTCATCCTTCCTCGTTTCCGGCCCCCGTTTCCTCATCTCTTCTTGTTAACCGTCAAGAGTGAGGAGGCGGGTGTCATCGAATCCCAACCGTGACAATGGATTATGTTGACGAAGATAATGATAAAAGTGACACCTCTGAGAAGAAGGGGGGATGATGGATAGCTTGAAAGTCTTTTTGTTTTCATTCCCAGTGCCATGCACCGGTGCAGGAAGGAGCAGCAGTCTGAGCTGCAGCAGCTGTGGTTGATCTATGTGCAGTTAGTGATTAGATGAGTGGGCTGAACAATTAGACTGAGCTCATTAAACAAGTGGCTACATGTCCCATCCTGGTGATTATGTATCAGTGGTTAGTAAATGATTGATTTGACCAGAGTATTATCAGTATCAGTAGCTGCATTTCTTCTGCACAGAGTGTGATATTGGTGTTTTTTCTTGTGCTCACTCAGATCTCAACAGTCACAGCTATATCGGGGAGACCTGGTCGTCAACAGCAAGCGGAGCTGACCCGTATCCGGTGCTCCCGCATCCCGGTGACCCTCAGTTGGACCTCAGTGCACTTGTTTCCTTGGAGACTGACAGCGGTGGGGAGGAGGGAGGCGAGGAAACCATTGTGTATCTTTGAATGTTGAGAAAATTTCAGACTCTAAACAGCCAACCCAGCACTTGGAAAAGAATAAAGACATTCATGAAGCATCAGGATCGGATCCAGGGTGGCTTCAGAAAACATTTTTTCCCATTTCTCCCTGCAACAGTTTTTCTCTTTTTTTTTTTTTATTTTGAAAGATTATTTTTGTGGTCTTTTTCTAAAGTTACTGGAAACACGGAGAGAGAAACAGATAAATAAGGTTGTTTCAATCTCACATGTGTCATGCACCTTAGCTCGGGGCACCAGTGGGTGTTCAATGTCTCTTTATTTTCTGTTTTTTTTTGTGTGTGTGTCTTTATTGACTGGGTCCCTGCAGCTAGACTTATTCCCCCCTCTCTGCCTCTTACTGTCCCTCCCTCGCTGCTTTTCTTTCTCAGGTCTTTCTCACATCTTGTCCCTCGAGCGCCATATTTATTAAATTTACCACAAAAGAGGAGAAAAAGCGTACAACCAATATAAGCAAAACATCAGGCTGCATCTCTCTAGCCTGTGATTGTCTTGCCGTGGAGCAAACTGCCCCTCTTTCATTTATCAGACAGGCTCTGTTTATGTTCAAGTCGTGCATGACGTGAGGCACAGAACATTAGGATTGAGAGATGAGGTGCGACAGCGTCAGTCCCATGTTTTTCAGATCCACGCCGCCTGTAGCCATCATTTATTTCTCTTTATCTGAAGCATGTTTTTCTTGTTTAGAGAAATAACCGCAGGTGTGGTTTTAAGAGAGATGCTGCAGCTGTGCTAATATGTCAGTTTTATCAGAGTGTAGACATTCAACTGCAGAAGCCAGAGAAAGCAAGTTTTGAACTGTTCCTGTAAAAGTGAAAGGAATTTGTGGTGCGGGAAGACGGACAGAGGGAAAACATGTCGGGTCAAACCATTTTAAGCACTGATGTTATTATTGTACAACAATTTACATCACAAAATTCTGACTACATTTGTCATCTTTAGCCACGCTATTACCATGGCTCTAGGGACAGTAATGCCGCTCAGTCAATCCACCACTTTGGTCTATAGCCATGAAATTTTGTGCAGACATTCATTGTCTCCAGATGACAAATCACAATGATTTTAGTGATTCCATTAATTTTCCTTTTAGCGGCAGCATATGTTTAACATTTGTGGGTTTTAATGAAATGTTTCACCACCTACTGGATGGACTGTCATGACATCTGGTCAGTCATGGCCCCCTCAGGATAAATTATAATACTTAAGTGATCTCTAACATCCTCAAACATTCTGTTGCTGCCGTCTCCGCAGCCGCTCATGCCTGGCGAACGGTCAGTTTAATGTCTGCCCAATTAGCACATGCTAACACAGCAGCAGTGGCTTATAACCAACAGGGAGCCGCTAAACTGTTCCAACAAATGCACACTGACATTGAAACTGCTCAACACTGTTGTGTGATGCTAACAGTTAGCCCTGTCACTGTAGATGCTCAGCTGGTGGACTCTCACCAACTGTCCTTGGCATGGCTGCTACAACCCACAAGTTTCAGTTTGTGGTGTGGTGATGTCGAGCAGGTTGTATTGACAGAGTTGGCAGTTCAGTGTGCCCAGATGCCACCAAAACCATCAAAAGTATGGCCATACTACACATTATGGGCATCAAATTAGGTACTCTATTGTTAACGGTATCAATTTGGGGGTATTGGTACTGGTAATGGTATCAAAATTTTCTAAACAACACTCAGTCCTAATTCCCATCAGCCTCAGTTCTACTTTGTGTTTAGTGCTAAATAGCAAGTGTTAGCATGCTAAGACCCTAAAGTAAGATTATGATCATGGTAAATATCATACCTGCTACACATCAGCATGATAGCATTGCCATTGTGAGCATGTTAGCATGCTAACTTTAGCATTTAGCTCAAAGCACCACTGTGCCTTAGTCTGCCTCACAGAGCCTCTAGCAGGCCGTGAACCCTTAGTCTGTTGTTTTTATTTTTTATTTCATATATATCATTACTTTATAAAAATCTCATCTTTACTTTATACAGGCTGTAAAGAATAGAAGATGCTGGCCTAAAATTATCACTGCAGGCACCCAGAACAATAAGTTGCCTTATTGATACTGTCATGCGGAACACTAAACTATTACACTTGAATATTCATGTCATATATTTACATATTATCTCTCATGGGCATTTTTATGTGTAAAAAGCTCCCTGTGCCAATGCTTTAGGTGTGTCTTGATGTTTTTTTACAGACGCTATAAAAGATGAATTGCTTCAATAACTGTTGTAGTTTCTCAATGACAATAAGGCAGAGGCAGTATTTTGATGTGATTTTAGAACCATGTATATATGTTTGTGCTTTTATTTATTTATTGCAGTACAAAGGAGTTTTACAGTGCTTTGTGAAGGGTTGTGTTGTATATACAAGTGTACCTGTGTGAACAGATGTGTTTTTGTTCGTTCGTGTTGTGTGCTTAGACATGGCCGTATTGATAAAACGACTTTTATTGAACTTGAAACAGTGCTTTGTTGTTCTTTAGGCTGTGAAATGGGGCTCAGCGAAGGTGTCAGTACAATAAAAAAGCAAACTGGTTGAAACACAAACTCAATGCTCAGCTTGGGTACAAATATCACTTCAGTTTTATGGCCCTGGTTTGAATGTGAGGCGTCTCCAACAATGTCAACAGATGTGTGTTCAGTTGCCAGCAGTGGCAGGTGGCTGACCAGGTGCATGAATGTCAATGATTTCCTGTTTGACTGCACCTCTGAATTGCAATCACAAAAACCACATCAGTATTGGATGAACGCGATATTGTTGTGCAGCAACAAACAGCCTCGTCAAGGAACTTCTGGGTCATTAACTTCTCTAAGCAGACTTTTAAAGGTAGAAAGATTCCCACCAATCACAGCCTGTCTCTGAAGTAAAGGCTAAAAATAAAAACAGAGATGCCTCAATTGGAGCTTCCTGACTTTCCCTGACAGCAGTAATGTATTTCATATACTCCACCTGTGTCTCTTCCTCTTTCCCTTTTAGACAGAAGAGCAGATGCCTGAGATCAACAGGGTCCCTGCTCTACCCCCAGTGTGCGCCTTATTATTTCACCGAGGTGCTGCATACAAACGCCCACTCCATTCCTTGTCAGCCTCAATCTTCAGTCCTTTTTCTGGCTTATTAAATGTGGCTTTATGAAATGTCATTTGCAGGAAAATCCAATGTAATTCATGCTTTAATTACCATGTATGATTTTAATAATTAAACTCAAATGTAATAGAGCTTATTCTTATTTAATCAGCTCCTCCTAACTTCAGTTTAATGAATGAGTCTACAGTGAGTGATGAGATCAGAGGTGGATAAGCCCCTCTAATGAACTAGTACATGCAGATGTCATTTGTATAGTACGCATTTTTTGCATATCTGTCTCTTTTATTTAAATCCCCCTGTGAATCATCCACAGACCACCAAAGTGTTGCTCCAACTGTTTCTTATAACTTTGAATAACTACTGTCTTTTATCAGGATTTTAATATTTACATTGAACTCCAAATGCAGTAGTATTTGAAGCAGCTTAACATGAATCTATTCAAATCCTTTTTACAGGACAGACTACATTTTGTATTGTGTATATGAGTTAACAACAAAATATGGAGTCCCTCAGGGGTCCGTCTTTGGGCATCTTCAGTTCAATGCACTCCTTAGCTTGTCAGAAAAAAGTTGGCTTATATGTTTCTGCAAACCACAAATATGTTACATTGCATGTTATCATATAGCAGATATAGTAAAATTTTACATTTCAACAATGCTGTGGTTAATATGTGGCTAGGTTTAGACACAAAAACCCAGTTTAGGGCCACAATCCCTGCTAGAGAAGCAGCGATAAAACAGTGATGGGTCCTGAAAAGCTGCTGGAAAATTAGCCAAAGGTTGTGGAAAAAACATGTTTGGTGCCTCAAAAGCTGTTAGAAACAAAGCAATGACTCACTTAATCACAACCAATTCTGTTGTTTGTTGGTCTCAAACAGTGTTCTGAAGCTTGGTAGGCTCCTCGCTCAGGTGCCACACCATTCACTGTCTGCTCCACCCCATTGATGACCAAGTCAGCCCATATACTACCTGAAACATTGTTATGATACGTGCAAATCTAACATATTTGTGGTTTGTAGAAAAGTACAGTGCCAACATTTTCCTCTTGTTCTTCTTTTTTACCTTGGAAAACACTTAGTCTGTGGCATACTACTGTAATGTTTTTCCAAGCCTTGATAGTAATCTGACATCTCCAGCTCATTCAGATTGCTGCTGATATAGTTCTTACCAAGTAACAGAGCCCTCACACCCACAGTCTGTTTAATTTAATTATGTAAAATATGTAAACAAACACTGTAGATCCTCTCAAATGCTATTCATACTTTCTTGGTTGTTTGCTCATGACAATTCTCCTTCTTTGTATCTTAAAGTATTGATTTTAAAATGCTCAAGGCCCAAAATACCTCTCTGATCTGCTTCAGTTTTACCAACCCTCCAGGCCTGTCAGGTCATCTGGGACTGCTTTGCTTCCAAGGGTTAAAACAAAATATAGTAAAGCAGTTGTTAGTTTCACTGCACCACAAATCTGGAACAAACCTCTGGGAGATCTGAGGCCTGCTTTAAATCTAACCTCTTCTGAGTCAGTGTTTTTCTTTTCATCAAAGTTTGGTGCTGTTTTTGCACTGTAACCACACTATAACTTAAATTCCTTGAGCTAATATTCTATTTTTGTTTTATACCGAATTTCATTAAGTCTTAAAGGGACAGTTCATCCTAAAATAAATATTCCATATTTTTCCTCTTATCTGTAGTGGTATTTATCAGTCTGGATTGGCCTCTGCATTGTCTGTAAAGATGTCTGCATTCTCTCCAATATAATGGAACTGGGAAGCACTTTGCGTTTGTTTTTTTTTTTAAATTTGTGCTTTGAGCACCACAAGCCAAGTGTCAGCTAGTTCCATTGTATTAAAGAGAAGGGAGACATCTCAGCCGATATTTTCAACACTCAGCAACTCACACCAAAACAATCTAAACTGATAAATAGCAACACGAGTGTGGGCTCATTCACACTCACTTCACGTACGAAAAGAGATATGTCTATTTCAAACGCTGTAAACGTCACTGCCCCCATACTCCCATGAGTCCTCTGTGATGGCATAGATACCGCCAATAACTGACACTAGAGGACAAAGTCAAAAGTTCACACAACAACAAATGAGGCGACGGTGGAGGAGGTCGTAATATTGTCCCTTTTCACAGAGGCAGTGTTGTAGATTACAGTGGTCTGTGGGGCAATTAAATACATCACAGCATGTGGACAGATAATTATTTTCACTATATTACTGATTCATTGCGCCATTTTTTAATGTCTTCATCTTCTCCCACGTTCATGTCTTGCTTGAGCTACACTGCACTGCCCCTGTGATCTCTGATGGTACTGCTCATTTTTTTCCGTATTCGTAGGCTTTCAGAAAGCGTGCAAAAATACAAATGAAATGACTGCAGAATGCAGAAGGCTCCATCTGCGTCCGTAACGTAACATTGAGCATCAATGAGCCCTATAAGGAAATAAGTATTTTTGAATTAGGGTGAACTGTCTCTTTAATTAATTTTATTTGACTTTTCATTGTCTTTTTTTTTTTAAGTTTTAACACATTTGCATTCCTTATATAATCACTTTGTGTTGCCTCAACACTGAAGAGCATGCACAGATGTGGTCAGACCTCTGTTTGATCCTCTTTGTACTTCTGTAAGCCCTTCAGGGATCCATTATGCTCATCATCTTTGCTGTTAAAGTTAAGATTACACTCTCTTCCATTATCCATTTCTGAGCCCCCACCTTATCAGTTTTGACACACTGTGTATGCCTCAGTGAGCCGCAGCTTTTACTATAATTTTATGGGCCCTATAGTCAAAACTGTCGAAGGCACCAAACAGCTGTTTGTGGAGGGAATATTTGTGTTTGTGTGCGACAAAGAGAGATAGCAGAGAGGTGTGGAAAGAGAAGGGAGGAGCACGTTTTACTGTAACACAAGCTTTTTGTACACATGTCATGGAGACGTGTCTGTATATACGCTCTGCTTTGTGTTTGACAGGTGTTATTGCCCAAACAGGCGCTACTATGATGTCACTGCCAATCAGCCATCTGGGTATTTCCAGTTTAGCTGACAGTCTCTGATATCACACCCTGATAACATTACAAAGGCTTTTCATTTTCTGATAACTCCACAAACTTACAATCTCTCTCTAGTCTGTCAACAGTGGAGCCAAAAGTGTAAATATCCTTAAGTGAATTCTTCTTTCAGTGACCCACACACACCCCCCATTACAACTGAAATAATGTTAAACACTTATTAGCTCTTTAGTGTTTCACCCCCTCAGCTTCCGTCTGTGTGAATTCAATAATCACAAGTAGTTTCTTCCTCATTATACAGTAAAAAAAACAGTAGTGTACAGTATGTGGCCTCTGTCTGTCTCCCCTAGTTGTTTTTTAATGACCCCTGTGGAGGGTAACCAATAACGCCGAAGGAAAAACCGATAAAGGGGAAATATATTATTGCTGAGTCATCTGCCAGGGTGAAACACACGTTGCTAAAGCTTTTCCCAAGGGGAAATGTAATGATTTCTGTAGGCGCACAGAATAAACCTGCCTGGCCCAAATATAAATAACAGCCATTAAAGCTTATCCCAGAGAGGAACGCTTTTATGAGAAACCTGAACAATATACAGCGTATATACGGGTTATTAGATTTCTCTTGGGGTAAAATATAGTGACAGGCTAGACTCAATATATATACAGACTGCTCACAACCGCAGTAGGAGAAGAAAACCTTCAACTGCTCGAATGACTTACTGTAAATTTGTTTGGCTTTCAGTACTTTGTCATGTTTTCTTCTTTTTGTCTTTTTTTGTGGAACCTAATATTTCAGTGCAAATTTACCAATCCTCATAACATGTCTGTGCAGCCATCCCCGCAAAGAATGCAGTGTTGCTTTTGAAGTGACATTTTAAGTGACACATCCTCTGATCTTTACTTTTGACCCTGAATTTAATTGGTCTCACTCATCACGTCCCCTTTAAAGTCACGGTCATCTCCCGCGGCGTGTCAGAGCCAAGTGCAACGCTGTTTATCCCCAAATAAATGCTAATTACAGCACTCACACCTCAGACAGCTTCAGCGTCTCAACCACAAGTCTGAGCCTCAAAGCAATGAATGGTATGCAGGTCAGATACGGCTGTGTTTTATAACGTCATTGCAGGCTACAGTGGCAAAGGTTCCACCATTTTTAGACATCCGTCATTAAGCCTGAGGAAATAAATATGTAATATATTCACTGATAAGTTAGTTAAATCCATTTTTGCACTTCCAGTTGGCCCTAAGATAATATTATGAGCTGGATCCTTCAGTGAAATGCCAACAAACTTTGGCTGGATTTCTCTGTTGTCTGAACACCAAAAGGCAGATAAAAAAGCCACAAAAAAGATTCAAATTAGAGTTTGTTTACCGTGCCATGGTTAACTTGCAAGTCATCCGTATTACATAAAGCCAAGCTGGATATATCAGAGCTTTAGGAAAAACACATCCATCAGCCGCTCAGAGTTACGACTTGGATGTTGGTTTTATAAGCTGGAAAACGGCAAATTTGTTCCTTCCGTATGAGGTGAGCGCAGCATTAATAGGCTTGCCAGCATTGTTATTATGGAATTTCTAGTAGCCTTGATAAGTCTCCCAGGACATAAAAGTTTATCAGCGCTGTCTTTTTTCTTCACATTTTACCAGGACCTCTTGTGAACTCCAAGTAAACAACACACATATATATCACATATTTATCATCTGACCTGAAGAGTGATGGCAATAATTATCTCAAACATTATCAGAAATACTGACAAAGCACTTATCTGCCACATCTGACGTACATCTGATTCTACTTTCCTAGACTGAGGCTGTAGGCGATGGAGCTCTAAGAAGACGATATAATACTACAGAGACAGACAAAACACAAACACACATACTGTGTTTTCCCTCAATGTAAAACATGATCACAAAAAAACTTTTCTCCCATTTTCTCAAGATAAAGGAATATTTAATATAAAACCTAAAGCATTAGGTTAGTGAAGCAAATGTTGGCATTGTACATTTCTGCAAGCTACAAATATGTTACATTTGTACATGTCCTACATATTATGTCAATGTTTTTATAGTGATGAAGTGTATGACCTGACTTTGACATCAGGATGGGGCGACACCACGGTGAGATGCCTGCCAAGCTGCGCACCACTGCAAACCACAGCTGAAGACCAATAAACAACAAAACCAATTGTTTTAGTTAGTCATTGCTGTGTTACCAGTGACTTTTTAGCCACCAAATGTGGGTGTTGCTGTTTTTCTACTGAGAATAGTGCCATGAAAAGAGTTTACTTTGTACAGAGACATCACTGTGTTTCCAGTTGGGACAGTACCACAAAAAGCAGTTGTTTTTTACCGAGACATCGCTGCGTTTCCTGCCAGTATAGTGCCATGAAAAGCATTTTTTTTAACCAAGACATTGCTGCACTTATTGTCAGAATTGTGCCACATAACGTGGTTGTGTTTTTACAGAGACAATACTGTGTTTCTTGCTGGCACGGTGGCACAAAAAGTTGTTGTTTTTTACTTAGACATTGCTGCATTTCCAGGGATAGTGCAACAAAAATACTCACTTAATCTTATATTAATTTTCTTTAACTTTTTAGGTTGGAGAGGGAGGGCCTATGATATGCAGCAAAGGGCAGCAGGTCAGAATCAAACCTGTGCTCCTGCAAAGGACTCAGCCCATATGAAGCACATGCTCTACTGGGTGAGCTAGACGTCGCCCCAATGCAGCTGTTCTTTACAAAGATGGAGTTGCATCTTCAGCTGGGACAGTGCCACCACAAACAATTATTTCCTACTGAGACATCACTACATGTCCTGCCATAATGGTGCCACCAAAAGTGGGTTTTTCCGAGCCGAATCATGATCAATTCCTAACCATAACCAAGTGTTTTGTGCTTAAACTTTACCACAGCATCGTTGAAATGCTGTGGTTAAGTTTAGCCGTTGAAAAGTTTTAACATATCCGCCAAGTAATAGCAGATACTTTGCCAATTTTTCATGGTGATTGATTGGAACCATACTGAACTCCATGTTAACAACTACACACATATACATTCATCATCTAATCTAAATAGTAATGGTAATGATTAAGAGAAATTAACAGAAATACTGACAAGGCACAATATCTGCCACATCTAAGGTACATCTGAATCTACTTCCCCAAACTGAGGTTGGAGGCGTCTCTACAGATAAAGTAAGAAGAAGATGATAAGACACAGAGGAAGGAGACAAAACAGAAACATATGTGTGTCCCAATTGTGAAACCCAATCACTGGTAAAAACACTTCTCCTATAGATGAAGAAATATTTCATATTGATGTTATTGGATGTGTCAAAAAGAAGTCGGAATTGATGGACTTCTAATAGCCTCCAAACACCTCACACTGCCAGAGGGCAAGCAAAAATCAATACAAAAATTATCCATATCCATCTTATCAACACTGCATTTATGCTTTATCTATCCTTCTCCACGTCCTCTCTACTACGCTTGTTTGTATCTATTTGCATTAAGCTTGCCAACTATGATCAGGCAATATACAGTATGCTTTTTTTTTAAAAATGTGGATGATTTAAATTAAGGGAAAAAATTAGTTTGAAGATACTATATGAATACATGCAGCATCTGTCACACCACCTGTTAGAGGTATTGCTGCCATGAACAGTGTATCATTTTTCACGACGTGTGTTCACCGCCCGCTGTCCTGTCAGCACTGCTCCATTCTTCCTGTCATCAGTGTCATCAGTTGTTCCTGTGATGATGTTGGCGCAACAGCATTACAGGAGCATGTGTGTGTGTGTGTGTTAGCTTGTATGTGAAGGAGAAAAATGTGTTTAATCATGTGTGTGTGGTTTGGACATGAAAGCATGGTAACATTAGAGCATCAGCTGTCAGGGCTTTTAAAAAATTCACAAAGGAAGACAGGCAGCAAAAAAAAAAAAAGTTTTTCTGAGTGTCCTGAGAGTGCAGCCATTTTTAAATGCTTCCTTTAATTGCCGGCTTAGTGGTTTTGCACTGGGAGGGAGGGGAGCGGTTCTCTAGGCCTTCCGAGGCTCGTACCTGTCAGCACTTGAGGAGTGTGTGATGTGCATCTGATGCTGTTCGTGAGAGCCTCGGGATGAGCAGTTCACTGTGATCCTGCACCGTGACGGCTTGGTAATCCTCAACAATAGGCTCGCTCATTAGCTCAACCCACCCACCTGCTTCTCAATAGGACCCTCATTTTCCTTCTTTGTCCCTCTAAATTATAGAGGACTTTCAGGTGTCCATGTGTCGTGCGTGAGAGTCCAAGGCGGTATAAGTATTAGGTAATAGATAATTGATAGGTAGAGAGTTGTGTGGGTTTTAAGCTATAGGATAAAATAATGTAACTTAAACTGTGGTCATTGGATAGTATATGCAGAGAGAGACCCACCAGATTTCACTACTCAGCTAACTTAGTTCTGTGTTGGAATTAATAAATAAAAACTAAGGGTTGAGTTAGGGACTGTTCCTCATTTATCAGAGGAGGGGGGTTTGTAGGGGTGTGATTTGATTTATTTACTTCTTTTATATTTTTCCTTGAGCCACGCTGAGATTTTTTTTCCCCACACTAAATTTAGGTATGAAGCCAAAACACACAACTGTGGCAGCAGTGGCTAATAATATCAGTAACTTGGCACGGCTGTCATTAGAGGTACTAATGACCCTTAGGCATCCTTTAATAACCCTTTGATGATCAAAATGAAATGTTAAAACCTAAAAGTTAAAAACTAAATCCTGGAGTTAATAGAAGAAGCCTTGATTTTTCTCTATTGCCATGCATGCAGGAGGCATGTGTTGTTATATTTTATGACAAGGACATTGTAGCTGCTACAGAGTGCCGAATGGAATTTCTTTGTTCTACAATGACAATAAAGCTTCTTATCTATGTAGAATTTTATGTTTTTACAGGATCTGATTGGTGACACCAGTTTATTTTTTGTGACATTTAAATTAATTTTGAAATATCAATACCAATATTTCAAGCTTAGCTTTGGTTGTGTATCTGACAGAAGCGTTTGACCCACATGATGTGTTCATGCACCATCAGAAATGTGAAAATCACATAAACGTTCCTGGTTTTACAGTTTCTGGCTATGATAAATAACGTCATTTTGGCAATTATTTAAAGATGACATGCCTTTCAAACCCGCTGGCAGGTTTAGAGAAGGGACGCACGATATTGCCGATATCTGATATGCCGATATGTAACAATTCCTTTGGCCAATAACTGATACTGATATCGATATATCCACTTTTTTCCCAACCTCATTTTAGTGATCATCAAGTCTCTTCTGTAGTGGAATTAACATCATATTATGCATGCATACGCTTATTGCCATGGCCCACCAGCAGATGACGACATGAAATACAATATTTTTCAATGTATGTAATATTTATTCATTGTGCAAAATAAGAAAAAGCATGTTGCCCGATTCTGATAGTTCATTTAAAAGCCGATATTGGCCGATACTAATGACGTGCTGATATTATTGTGCATCCCTAGTTTTATCAGACAAATACAACCATTTAAAGTTATATGCCCCTCCCCTAAACAAAAAAACAAACAAACAAAACAAAGCATAAGTCCCTCCTCCATGTTTAAAAAAGTATTTGACGTGCCTCCCCCATTTTGCACCACCCCTTACCCCCTCATAAATAATGAACCGTTCCTTAAGATCACATTTTTAATTATTGGATGAGAAAGAGCTGTGACTTCACTCACAGACACACAGAAACATTGATCCCATTAGAAGATTCATATACTGACTTCCTCCTCCTACTGCTCTATTTCCAAATGCGTGGTCTTCATATTAAAAGATGTTCCTGGTTTATTACAATTTGGGTCTTATTTTCTAACATTTACCTAGAATTCTGCAGTCAAATGCAGGAGGACTCACTCTAGGTTCTTGAAGACGTTTCACCTCTACAGCACTTTTAGACTGAAAATTGTCATTTACTTATTTTTAACATACTCCTCATGCTGAGAGCAGGTGACATGGTGACGTAATGGTGCAAGGAACTATTGGTTAGACAATCAGCCAACAGTTTTCCACATTTTGGGGGGAGTAAAACTGCAAGTGAGCGCACTGAAAATTTAAATAATCCCACATTGTTGGTCTGTAAAGTGTGATGGATGATTACAACAGACAGACAATTATACCGTTTGCCTTCATTTGTCTTCTGAATAAGTCTGGCTGATGTGTGGGCCTGTTTAAAACCTGTATGATCATCTGCCTAATGATTTAAATATGTCTCTGTTCCCAGATCTCAGTAATTAACTCAGTACATGCAAAAACTACAAAAATAAGACCCAGGCTGAAATAAGCTGAAGTTATTCTTTCTGTTGTTGGCCCATCTGCATCAGATTTGAATGCATATGTGTACGTGCAGTTTCTCCTTTCTCTTAATGAGTATCTCTTTCTGTTCATTGGACCGTGAGCTCTTTAATGTCAGTCTCGCACTCTGCTTCCCTTTGATAATGTCCTTCCCAACATCAGAGGAAGCAGCAGTTAACAGATAGCTGGCCCTCCAAGATGAACACTTGGTCATTAAAGTAGGTGAAAACAAGGTCAGTCCACACCTCCATCCGCCCGTGCACAAAGAGAAACTGGCATTTATAGCTTTCAGGGATCATTTGCTGTTAGTCACAAGCACAGCAGCCCATCCTCTGCTTTGTGATCAGCTGAGAAGGCTGGAGTTAGTGATGCTCTGTACAACAGCTATTTAGGCCAGAGCAGATTAAACAGGTTAGACACCCGTGGCTGAAATGGGTCATCGTGCATTTCCTTTGAGCCATCACGCAGAAGAAGAAACTTGTCCTCAGTTTGACACTGCTGAGAAGAGACAGAGGGAAATAATAGCTGTCAAAGCTTTAGAGATTTATGTGGTGATCATCTTTTATCAGTATGCATTCAGTGGTGTAGTTGTGGTTGATGAAGTGGGTGTACTACCAGGTACATAGGCTGGTTACTGAGGAGGGAGTGGGTATACTCTTATGTATTCTAATGACTTTTTAGCTGAGGTGTGAGTATACTGTAAGAAAAAGAGGTGAGTATCCCCTGTATACCTGCATAAACCCAGGTCAAAAAGTACTATACATCAGTGTGTATTAGACAATTATTTTAAGTACTCAAAAGTCATTACAAAAATACTTTTACTTTTTTGTGCCTAATTTAAAGTATATTTAACATAGACTTTGAAAAAGTGTTCTTCAGAATAGGCGTCATTAAGTTCAACTTTGGTGTATCCAAAATAAATATAGTACTTCTGCAATACTTAAAGTGGTATTTCAGTGTACTAAAAAAGTGTACTTAATTGTAAGTGCATTGTAAATTGTAACTTAGTGTACTTTTAAAAAGTATACAAGATCACAAATATTTGTAGTGGTCATTTTAGTATACTTATGAAAAGTATACTTATTTTCAAGTCTTTTGTGATGCACTATGAGTATACTTGATTAAAGTGTACTTTAATTTTGCTTCATTAGAAGTGTATTTAAGTATAGTTACAAGGAGTGCACTTTAAAGTTAGTTCAGTTTTAGATGTACTTCAGTGTTCTTTAAAAAAGTATATTAAATTGCAAGTATTTATAGTGAATATTTAGTGTCGCCTACTTATGATATTCAATACAATGCAATATAGCTTGTGCTTTAGTACACATATAATGGCTGAAGTGCTTTGTTTGCATACTTCAATATGACATTATTTGTACACTTATAGAATGTTTACTTTAGAGGTGAACTTCATATATAATTTAGTTTATAGTCTTTCAAAATGTTTTTTTCAGCAGACTTGTGGATTGTGCCCTTTGTTTCCATCACCAGGGAAGATCAGGGGAGGATATATCCTCCATTACACCACTGGTCTGATGTACTGATCATCATGTTTGCATCTCACATATGATACTGTGCATATCCTAGAAGCAGGGGGGGAAATCAAGTTTGTAGTTTGTGAACAGTACAACAATGCAGTATAATAAAGTATTATGTTATTATGGGTTAAGGGACGCATTAGGCCTAGTGTACCTTGGTATAGGTAAAAAACAACAGGAAAGATTGCATCCTGCTTAATTAATCACTACTTTATGCACTACGCTAAGTGACACGAATCAAACGGTCTACCTAACTAGAAAGCTAAATGCTAAGTGCTCGTGTGCAACCTTCAGGTAACCTCTGGGTCCACTGCAGACCTTTTACCCTAAGTGAGGCTTTTCTGCTGGTTTTGACCTGTTTATCTCTGTCACAGGTGTGACTGGAAACTAACTCGGCTCAAAATGTTGAACACGGTATGGAGCGCTGTGGGCAGAGACGCTGAGTGCACCGGTGAGCCGCTTTGATAATGAACTAGCAAAGAAGTTGAACCTGGAGCAGATACGGTGCTGACAGACTGACCTTCACACAGGTGAATACAACAGTAGACTAACTCTGTTGCTACAACACGTTAGGCAACTTTGTTAGGCAACGTAGCTGTTTGTGTTTCTGTGCTACACATTGTGGAAAAAAAAAAAGACATTAAAAAGTGGTGGAATGTCACCAAGTACATTTACTCAAGTAGTGTAGGCCTACTTAAGTATGATTTTGAGGTACTCATGTAATCCATTTAATGATACTTTCTACTTTATAACAAGCCAGAGGAATATATTTTAGCCTACTTTTAATCTCTAAATGTAGGCTATTTAGTATTTACTTTAAATTTACATACAAAATACAATAAGTTATTAAATCCAATGCATTGTTATAGACCAGAGGCCCCGCATACCCTCACAGGTGTTTTCAATTGGTGTGCTGATTAGACCTCCTCAGGTTGGAGTTGTGAAGCTCAGTATGTACTGACAAGAAGGAGAAAGTTGTACTTTTCCTCAGACCAAAACTAAATAAGAGCTTTATCCAATTGCACACAATAATGAATTATTGTTTTGTAGTCATTGAATACAAATATCAAAAACATTGTGGAAAGCTCCATAATTTAATGCTCTGAAAGAGACCTTTTTGCACAGTGAGTATTTGTACAATGATACTTTATTCACGCTACTTTTTGCCATGACATGTCTACTTTTGTCAAGTAGAAAATTTGATTCAGGACTTTAACTTGTAACAGAGTGATTGTATACAGTGGTATTGCCGCTTAAATGTTCAGTGTGTAGGATTTTGTGGCGGTTAGGTTGCAGAACTGAATCTTCTCCTGTGTGCCAGTGTGTGTTAGACAACTACGATGGCTTACGCAAACATGTGAATAGCCCTATCTAGAGCCAGTGTTTGGGTTGTCTGCTCTGGCCTACTACAAAAAAGACATGGTGGACTCTATGGAAGATGACCACGCAGCCAGGAAGTGTGCAGGGCTTTGAGGCCAATTTTTGTAGCAGTCAAACAGTGGTGCTGCAATTTTTGGGTCCGTCATATGCTATTGGACCCAAAAAGAGTCTTCCCATAGACTTACATTGGGAAAGTGATGTCTATATATCAGTAAAAAAAAATTTGAATGTCATAACCCCTGTGAAATGATACAATCACTAATCAGATCTAATCCATTTGGTCAAATAACATTTAGAAAGTCTAAAAGAGCTGCAAGATGAAATTAATTTATCCCCATTCAAGTTAGTGGAACATTAACCGTAAGTCAGCTCACTCAGCCATGGTCAGTGGCCATAAATCTCTAGTGCGTCTGCTCTGTGGGCCTGATAATGCGAAAGCAGCGCTGATTATCCAGGTAATTTCATACCGCAGAAATAGAACTTTTTCACTTCATATGCCACCGAGCAACTTTCATAGGAATAAACAGGGGCTAGCTGCCAGTGCTGTATCCAGGTCTCTTAATGCATCCATGAAGATGACCTGCGCTGTATGTTGATATAAACAGCTCATTCTAAAGTAACAAGAAAACAATGATTCTTAGACAATTATGAACCATTGAAAACATGGTTATTATTATTGTATACAATTTCTGTCAATAGATGCCCCTAAATCCTTCACACCAGACCTTTTAAGTGAAAGACCAGAGTACTTCTTCCACCACTGGCTTGTATATGTGTCGTTGTGACCACAGCCGCTGTGGAGTTTATACTGTTTCTGCAGCTCTATTGTGTTTGCGTCGGTGATGTTTTATTTTGCTGTTAATGAAGTGACTGCTTATTTAATTTATGTGGCTTAATAAGGCTTGTTTCACCCGCCGCGGTGTCCGAAACTCTTTTTATTTGTCAGTTATTTTCACTTAATTGTGTGAGTTTTGTCCTGCTTCCTAATTAATTCTAGTTTGGCTACTCTGAGGAAGGCTGCTGTGTGACTGATAATCGGTTATGTGCACAGGCAGCAAAGTGCAGTCCAAAAAGGAATATATTGTTGGTTTGGTCTTAATGGCTCTGTGGTGTGTACACATTGACATGTCAATGCACTTTATTTTCTAAGCTTAATGTGTTCTTTAATTTAAGTGGTCTATCATATACAATTTGTTTCCTATACCCTCACTCTACGCACATTTCCCTTTAAAAACCTAACGCAGTAATGTTTACTTATCTCTGTTTACTTTTATCTAAGTAAATTTTTTCAAAAGAAGTCTATGCAGTGCTTGAGTAAAATTTCTTTAAAGTAACAGTACTTTCACTTGAGTTAAGTATTGTGATAATCTCTGCCTAGAAGTTAACACTTATGCTGTAGTCACATACAAAACTCATGCCTGCACCTTTTATTGGCTGATTTCAAGAGTTATGCCTATTCACTTTAGTTGTGTCTCATGTTTGAGATGCAGCACTACCTCAGGTGCTCAGATCATCATGTGTCACCTTTAGCCAGTCTGTTCATTACATCAGCATAAACAAAAGACTGATAGCAGGGGAGAAGGGTAGACAGTCTTCCATCCTCTCAGTGATTAAGGTTAAATGAGAAGCTTCAGGATGGGGCAGAGCAAACAGAGCAATCACTACCTTTCATTTTGATTTTTAACAACATTATGCTGTCACTTCAGGTTACACAGCCGGTGCTGAACAGATAGCTTGCATATTGTTTGTATTGCAAAGCATGTGGAATGATGTAATGCTCTTTGTTTAGGCAAATGGCATTCATTCTTACCTCTCTGCCCTTGTGCTGCTGTCTTGGAATAAGGATGCATGGATCATGTCAGAGGTTGGATGACCTTGAAAACTGAATTTATAAATGATGATTAACTTCCTATAGCAGGGGTTGGCAACCTTTACTATCAACAGAGCCATTTTTGGCTGGAGTCATAAGACATATATGAGCCTTATAATGAATGTAACACCTATTAACACCTAGCATATTAAGTCTAAATTAATCTATCAACATTATTAATAGACCCAAATGAGCATTCATCAATAGGCCTTAGGGGTGACCCTAAAATAACACCATGATACTTCATGGTATTTTTGCAATAACATAACTCTTGATGATATGACAAATTACTTAAAAGTGTGTTATTAATTTCAATGACATACAGGGTGCAACACAATAAGTGTTATAGTTTTATATGTCAGCATAAACTTAAAAGTTTGCCTTTAAATATTCAGTTAAAACTAAACAAAAATGCTGTAATTTATGTAGTTTGTAAACAACAGTACAGTAACTCAGAGTGTGTAAAATATTAATGCTACAATAAAATGAAATCACTGTGTCAGTCAGTGGTGGCCATCAGGCCCCCCGCACACCGCCAGACTTGCATTTATTTTGACAGGCTGTTATGTACTGTATGTATAATGCAGCTTAGCACTGTGTCTCAAGTTTCTCTAGTCATAAATCTGTAGTAAACATTGTGCTTTGGTTAGGTGCCAATTCAAATTTTAAAGAATTAGTGCAGAGGCTTAGAGCATTATGATGGAAGTATATGAAGGCCATTTCCATGCTTATTTATATCTCATAAGTTGTTGCAGCAATTTTGGAGTTGATACCATTTGTTACACAATTTGGATGCTAAATTTAAGCATGTTTTACCACTAAACAGTTGATTAAAAGTGGTCAAAAATACCTCTAAAATACCACATAAAGGCTTCAAGACCTTGAGGAACATCACAGAAAAATCTATGCTGTGATTTGATGTCTACAACTTCTGATATTTGGTGACTTCTTTAAGAATTGCATTTCTCGGCAATTCCATGGCAAGCACTTCTGTTCCTGAAACTGCTGAGAAACCCTCTTATTGTAAATGTACCTATGAAAGCTAAACATTTTCTGAATGTTCAAGGTCTCTTGTTTGTGGTTGTAAAGTTTTATGAGGTTGTGATTATCCTGTGGGTCACGATAGGTCGCTACAGTGAAATGGCTACTGTGTGTGCTAACATCATCACACATGAATAAAATTGGGCTCGTTGTATCCACAAGAGTTTCAGCTTTCTAGTCATAGACAATTTATGCAATTCCAAATCTGTTTAAGGACAAAAGTATGCAGAAATATTCAAACACAGTATGTGAAAATAGCACATTTGTTCTGCGTGCAAAGAAGTGCATAGTTTGTGCCCAAAACTGTATGGCACTAGCATAAAGTAGGCTTGTCTTTAAAGAGGAGACTTATGGACACCCAAAGAACCCATTTTCATTCATATATCTTGGGGTGAGAGGTCAAGGGACCTCATCAAATTGTATTTACCCCCCCTCCTGAGAAGCTAGTATAACACAGTTGGTACCACTGGATTCCTTAGGTCTCCTAGTTCCATACCAGTATCATCACTAGCTTTAAAACTCAGCCCTCTATAGCCTCTGAAAGACAGGAATGTCTGACAGGATTGCTTGCTACCTGTTGGGTCTTAGCGGGTTATTGAGACCAGCCACTGCTATTGAGGTTCAGCAGACTTTAAAGGAAAAGGCACCACACTCCATGGCAAACATTTTAGTTGACCAAATGTTTCAACTTTTTTTTTTTTTTTTAATTCAGTGTGTAGGCTACAAATGTTTACAACTGGAGAAAGTAAGAATCACTTAAGGCCCACGGCAATGATAAATGAAAATCAAAATGTTGAAAATTAACCATTCATTTCCATAGTTTTTTGTCGAAATCACACGGAGCAGCTGAAGAGGGACTAAAGGGCTGCATACGGCACTTGAGCCACAAATTGCCTACCCCTGTCCTATAGCATGTGGGGGGTTTCAGACAGTCACAAGGAGGGGTATGAAAATGCTATTGCCAAAAACAAGAGTCTACAGCTGTGCCAGTACCTCTGTGAGGTACTTGGTGTGTGTGTGTGTGTGTGTGTGTGTGTGTGTGTGTGTGGTCACGTTAAGGCTAACTGAGGCTTATCAAATCATTCTGAACACTTCCTCTGAGGATAAATTATTTTAGTTGTTGGCGCTCAATTTACCGTTGCGGTGAAATTAAATGGCCTGTTATTAATGAAGATTACTGGTCTGCAAACTGCAAGCATATAAAATGTTAATTTAAAACTCATTTACATTTTATATCCAGGTCGCAGTGTGGTCACATTTTTACATTCGAGACTCGAGCCATTGCTTAGTAAAAGCAGAAACTCTGTCAGGTGCAATACATCGGACACAAAGATTTCCTCATCTGTAGTTCAGCTGCAGTTCGGCTTTAATAATCTTTGAGGCAGTATATGCTAGCCACGGTTCACAGACTCTGGTTGGTCTTGTGAGATGATACTCATTCGGCCTGATATTGACGCTCCCATGTTTTCGGTCTTTTGATGTCTTTGATGTGATTTCTCCTCCAGAGGAAACTGCTGCTCTTCCTTTTCCACCCTGACAGAAGGGGAAAACTGCTCTGAGCTCGCCTGTACACACACACACACACACACACACACTGACAAACACATACCCAGTTATATTCATAACTCTGGCAGTTAGGGCATGAGTTAAAAGGATTTGGTCTCATTAAAAGATTTCGGGGGGATATAGAGGAAGAGGGATCAGACTTTATTTGATAGCCTGGGGCTGGGGAGTACTTCAATCATAGAACAATTGCTTTAAAATCACAGCCTCTTTCTGTATTAGCTTTCCCCTCCCCTCAGCTCAACTACTGAGGCTCCATGTTTGTTTGTTGTTCACGCTGCTACTTATGATTGATGTAGCAGTGTTGCGCTGCCAGGCAATAATCAAATGTTATTTCTCTTAAATTAAAAACGCATCTCAAAGCTTCATAGCACGGAAACTGGTACTTTAAATGCATTTATACATCAGGCAGCTTGCAGCAGTTGTTAAGATGCACTCAACAATAATGGCTGACATCATCAATCATTTAGTTTTATTTTGTAGGGTTAGAATGTTTCATATTGCAGGTATAGATGGATTTTAATTAATTCTGCTTTTAATCCTTACTGTAGAATAAATAAATCTTTGGAACCCATGGTCTTTTATAGGTGGATCAAAATTATCCACATCAGAATGGTTTGGTTAATGAAAATATATGCAAACAAGGACACTTTAAAGTTTGTAATATCAAAATCAAATAATTAAACCTGCAAATATTAGGGTTTTTCTCTCCAAGTTATGGCAGCTAAGCTACGAAGCTACTGAACTTTGGCTACAGCATCCACAACTACAGCAGTGTTAGCTAACAAGCAAATAAGATAATTTGATTTGATTAGAATGGCAAATACTTTTTTTACATCATTGCCTTCAAAGTGTAGCCTCAATGTTATGTTCACAATTATCAATAGTAATGTCAATATGTGAGATGAAAAATAAGCTACACTTTAATGTATCAAGTTGGGGAGAATCACCATAATTTTAACTTTTTTTTTTTTTAACTTTTCAGTCTTTTTCCCCCTTTCTTTTTAGACCTACATATGTAATATTTTCAGGTAAAGTCGACACTGTCCAATGTTAATCGAAATGGTGTGAGTTACGGTTGTACCTAAAAATCAACATTAATCCAATCATTTCATTCATCATCAACATTTCAGTCAAGCATCTGTTTGTAAATTGTTTTCATACCAAGGAAGTGTTTAGATAATGTATTAAATAATGATATCGTTAAAACTTAGCGGATGGAGCAGCTGGTGCATTTGTGACCTTCCTCTCTGGAAAATACATTGATTTCACCTTAGTAGTTATTATACAACCGTTATCTGATTCAGACTATAATGACTGACATCTGACTGAACACAGAGTGCATGCTTTTTGGGGAGGCCTGTCTGTAACTGCTTACTGACCTCTGGAGGGTCAATGTAGGAACACCATACTTCACTAAGCTTTACAGTCCATACTGTAGCTACACAGTCCATTTATATATGCAAGTTTTATTGATGAAAAACAGGCATACAAGTCATATGTATAAGATATTATAGGTAATCAAGCTGTGCTCATAAATCTAGGTAGTTACAAATGCAGCATATTAGAAATGAGCTGCTGAACACACCCCTGCTGTGGCATTCCTTATAGACAGAAGTAGCATGCATGACGTGAAAACTATGCCAACTGATAAAGAACAAATATACGTAGACATCGGTGTGTGTTTTAGCTCCACAATATACAAACATAAATTCATATTTGAAAAATACCCCTGGATCTTTTTTTTTAACTTAGTTTGTGCTTAACTGGTTTCCCAGCCACCATTCCCTGCAGTCCTGTTGATATTCCTTAGGGATTTTTACTGCGATACTAAATACATGCCAACATAATGATGTCCTGACGCAGTTACTAGTTGTGTTACAACTGTGACCTGGTACATTAAAGGTAATTATGCCCTTATCTTGCTGTGTAAAATTAAAATGATGTAGCTAAGTTTTGAAAAGTGATGACATGCTGAAATACTTATGTCACAAATGCAAAAAAAAGTACAAGTTTAACAGTATTTTGGGTTAGGGTTTGTATCCATTTTTGACTGATGATGAAAAAGTTCCTATAACCAAGTGCATTGTGGGTTAAAAGGCCTTTTTTGATGTATTCTACATTTTCTTTGTGTTCATTTTTATATAAATGCATATAGTGGTAAGTTACTTAAGAATGGCCAAGTAATCACATTATATGAAAAAGAGGTTGGATTAATTTTTTTCGCCTCTCTTTGTTGAGCCTATGGCTATTTTTTTAAAATCACATTAGTAAAGGATTGGTTGTTTTCCTTTTGAACCAGTCGTATTCGTGATTACCTTGCATTGCCCCCTGAACAGGTTAAATTTAACTGAGCTAAAAGATACAATAAACTCCTTCTAAAAGATGATTTATGATTTCTTACTCATAAACAGATGCTAACTCATTTGACAAACATTTAATATAATTCAGTATTAATTTTATCTCCATGTAACGTTTATGAACGTAATATTTTCAGGTAATGCTCCGCTCGTCGTTTTACACACAGCGCAATTGCAGTTAAGTTTCACTATCACTGGGCCCGCCGTTCTGCCGCTCTGTCTGTGCCCAGAGTATGCTCTGCGAGTGTGGTGCAATGAATAACTGAACAATATATGTATTCCAAACACATTCCTAATGAATGGTCTAGTTCCAAAAATAAAAAAGTCAACACATGGTGGCAGATGTTGTTGTTGTGGCAGGCCGCCACAAATAAATGAATGTGTGGGAAACCTTGGATAACTATTTAGCTAAATAACAGTCCCTGGCATCATTGCTGAGTTTTCTCTGTACGGTATTCTCTCTGTTGACTTCTGCTCCTCCAGATTGACGATTTAATGGGTTGGATAACTTACTTGTGTTGTTTACTGTAAGGCTAACTGTAATTTACCTTCATTATGGTGCCTTGGTTAAGTTGCAGATAATTCTCACATGACTGACAAAGATGATCGTATTTGTTAACCAAAGTGATTAAAATACCCTACAAAAACTGTTTTGATGAACGTTGTAAAGGTAAAAGGAAACTTGTGCATTCAGGTGTACCTCACAGGGAACGTTTTAGCTCAGTGGATTAATAATCTTGGATGGGCACCAGTGTTAAAAACACACAAGCACAAAGTTTCAGTGTGTGAAGGCCAATTCTGTTCATGCCTTAAGCAATGTGATGGAAAACTTTGTCTTTAATCAAAACAAAATGTTGTATTACAGGCCTGTAAATCAGGCGCTGGCACATCCTACCCTGCAACAGTCGAGAAAGAAAGAATGAGTTTAGAAAGTGAATGAAAAGCGAGGTAGAATTTACAATGCCTAGCTTGATTTGCCAACACGTGGGATGCCAAAATAAACAGGCAACCTGAGAGTTTGGCTCCAGAAGTAGATGAACAGCTATGGTGAGCAAGAACTGTGAGAATGCTTCTCAGGGTCCCTGTAGACAACCAGTGGGTGTTTCTGTGGGAAATTAGCCAGTGGTTGTTATCAGTTTCACTGAAACCTTAAGAGAGAGCAAGCTGACAACTGTTGAATATATCTTCAATAATTGGTCGTATATAAATACAGTCCATTCACCATCAACTAGTCCAAAAGACAGTTTTCACATGGATGTATCTCCCCAGAACCATCAACCCCCACCACCACCACTGCCCGCCAAACAGGCATGTCTAGCTGCTAATAGGAGTAGGGATGTACCCAACTCTGAACATCTTATTTGTGTCAAAAATGTGGTGGAAACAGATAATATTTCAACCCAGAGTTGCTTACTATTATTTGGGGAGAGAAAGGAAGCCATGATTAACATGCTTGTATGTGTTTATTCAAATCAATACATATCATTGTTGATGGCCATTTTGTTTGCAACAGAGGACTCTGGTTTCACTAACTAGTTGTTTCGGTTACTACAATAATTGAAAAGTGATTGTTTCTGTAGTTGCCCCCACTGATTCAGCAGGCAAGCAGGCTGAAAGCTGACCGTTCTGGCTGTCACTTTTGCAAGGAGGGGTTGTCATGTATTGGAACAGCAACGGATGTTTCACTTTGTATTTCAATCAACACTCATTCATTTAAGATGTAACATACTCTATTTATAAGCCATAGGTTTCACGTAATTTGACTGACCATCACCCCACCAAAGGTTTCATGGAATTATATTAGATGGAAATCAAGAGCTGGGGAATAAATGTGGCATTAGGAAATAAAAGTTCCCTGTAAAAAATAAATAAGGAAATATTAAGTAAAATCCCCTAAAAATAAATAAAAGTAGGCCTTTAAAAAAATGTACTTAAAAAAAATCTAATTATTGAACTATATTGACTCTTTTTATATATTTATATATACATTTATGTATTTATGTCCTGATTTATTTTTTTTTTCAGGATTTATTTCATGGCCATATTTATTTATTTCTTAGACATATTTATTTATTTAATACTGACTTGATGAAAATGTATGAGGATAAATATTGACTTGAGGAAGATGAAAAGTACAGTATGAGGATGTGGAAGTATATTTCATAATTAATTATATGCATTATTAAAATTGATTCAGCTTGAATCCACAACAGTTGCATTGCCAATGAATATTAGGTTAGAAAATACAACATTTGCCTGACTGATTGTGACTTCTGATATAAACCTCGCCCACCTCCGGTCGCAGATACGGAGACAGAGAATGACGTCTCTATATACCTTTAGTTACCAGTGCAGTAACCAGGGTGTGATGAAAAACTGTCACTTTTATGCAAAGTGCTTACACAAATATGACCAGCATGCTAGTATTCTGCAAGGCGATGTGTTTGATAAGAACAGAACTCACAGAGGCAGTGGTGCAGTGTTTAGCAATGTCGCCTCACAGCAAGAGTGTCCCTGGTTTAAACCCTGGGGGTTCTGTGTAGAGTTTGCATGTTCTCCTTGTGTCAGCCTGGGTTTTGTCCGAGTACTTCGGCTTCCTCCCTCAGCCTAAAGACATGCAGGTTGGGTAAATTGGTGACTCTAAATTGTCCTTAGGTGTGACTGTGAGCGTGAATGCTTGTCTGTCTCTATGTGTCAGCCCTGTGATAGACTGGCAACCTGTCCAGGGTGTACCCTGCCTCTTGCCCAGTGTCAGCTGGGATAGGCTCCAGCCCACCCCCTGCGACCCCAAATAGGATAAGCAGTTATAGAAAATGAATGAACTAGAACTTTTGGAGCCCCCAAAGCATTATATTTTTAATGGTATTTTCTGTGCTCATGTTATTGATTTGTCTGCACAAGGGAATGACTCATTTGCAGAAGATACAAACTTTTGCATGCAACGTAATGGTCGATCTTGTACAAAAATAACTTGTGTGAACAAGATAATAACTTGGAATAATTTTCCCAGACTTTGGGGGCACTGTAACTCCATAACTTATTACAATTGCAAGCAGCAAAATGACATTTTCTCAGGCAATATTGGATGCAAGTGAAATATCGTAGGTTCTATAATAAAAGTTATAATTGAGGTTGTGAAACCACCTGCAGTATCTGTTACTCAACCATATTAGAAAAGAGATTCCAAATAATCATGTAAATGAGCATGTGAGGCAGCAAGCAATGTAAGAGGCTCACATAAATGTACTTATTTTATAATATGTTTGATTTATACTCTGCTTGCATACCATGTGAACTCACATCAATTATCTCTGGCAGTGAAAAGACTGAGAGTGGAAGTGAACTAAAAGCTATTTACATGGTTTGCTGTATTATCAAAACCCCCCACGCCTCTCCCCTATACACCCACACACAGACACACACTAACCCCTGGGCCTCGTATGAATTTTAATCACAGGAGGGTAAAGCAGTGAAGTGCAAATTCAGACACAATGCCACAATTACCAGCCTAGCGGCAGTTTCAGGGGCCCAATTAGCAGCAGAAAGAGTGGCGGAAGAGTCTCCCATTAGGGCTTCTTTTTGCTAACAAGAACTGCGTGACAAAGGTCAAAGAGCTTGCTGTAGACTCTCTTTGGATAATTAATCCGCCTGTTTAAAATGTTTGATACAGTAAAATGTTTTTCTCCACTTGTATCTGTCCCTTTACATTTATCATATGCAAGTCAGGAGCTTTAATGAATTTTAATGGCAATGAGCTAAGAGTCTAAATACATGTGTTTACCATGAGAAGGCTTGGAACACTTAAGCTCCCATATGATGCAAACCCTCCCAGCATGACTCATGGATATGCTTAACCTCAGTGACATTTAATGAGGGGAAAGCATTTAACACTCACTGGATCCCCTTAAAATACCATAAAAAACACTTTGATGTACAAAGTTGTGGGCTATTAAAAATTTTCTTGCATAAGGATTCTTATTTAATAACAAACGGACACCAGCTTGGTCATGGGTGACTTACTTCTGGCTGTTTGGGCAACTTTTTAAGAGACCACTTCATCCATATCACACAAAAAAAATGAAAGAAAAATAATTATCACGCAGCCCAAGAAATGACAATGGAAATATTTTTGTCACTTGACTGCAGTGACTGTTAAAATAGAAAAGAATAAAGTAAAAATGTCCCTCTCAGAGCCATGAAATGTATTATCACGAGTTACATATAAGTTATAATTTGTGCCATATGTTGGCTCTCTGCTCAGACAACTCAGCTATGCACCAGCATCACTCTGCAGTATATGATAATCCTCTGATTGCATGCTAGAAAGCAGAGACAAGCTGTGTTGTCTGGAGCACAAAGGGCATCTGCATTTCATTATACCAAAAGAAGGTATGGAAATCCAATAGGAGTTTTGCCTCTCAAGGTGTGTGTGTGTGTGTGTGTGTGTGAATAGTACATGCACATCCACACCTGGCACACATTACATAGTTCAGCTGTTTGTGCTCGTTAAGAGAAACAGCAAACAGACAGTTGTTTGCCGGTGCAGAAAAGCATTTCCTGTGTGTGTCTTGTGTTCCTGTTGCCCTGTCGATGGCTGCTTTATTTATTTATTTTTTCTTTCCCCAGGACAGACAGCACGGCGGTGCTATGAAAACCAAATTTATTCACGAAGAATATAATAATCATACAGTAGAAAGGAGAGGAGGTAGGGAACGGGAGCTATTCCTGAATTGTGATGGGCTGCTGCGTGTCCTTGGTGCCTCCGTGGCTCGGAGGTTGAGACACAGATGGATACACTCACTCCGAACAGGTTGACTGACAGCTCCTGTCTCTGTCTGCGTTTAATTTACACACCGGGCTGTCTCTTGCACTGATAACCTCAGTGATATAGCTGCAGCGGTGGCGACAGAGGAGAGGGGAGAACTGTTTAATTGTGATTCATCTGGTGGTCACTCATCAGTTGAGGCTCCACGCTGCGGCTATAGGAGAACAGGCCGGCTGGGTGCCGATGATAGATCATGGGTAATGAGAGTGTGAGAAGTTCATGTGTCATACAAGTCATCAGTCCCTGTTCACCTCCCTTTGGTGAATCACCTCCTCTTGTGTCGAGGGAGAAGGAAAAGCAGCACAAGAAATACACTCCTATTTAATTTGTGAGCGAGAGCGTTGTCTGTGATCTATCAGCTGGTGGAAATGTCTTTCAGAGAGCAGAGTCAGAATGTCAGATGGAGCTCAGGAACAACACAGGAGTGACTCACTGCAACGGGGGCGTCATGTCTGGGGAATGTCCTCAGTTGTGGCCTTTCTCTCTCTGAAGATGTTTACCCCAAAGTCTTTCAACTTAGGTTTGCCTCAGACATTTTATTTACGTGTGCATTCTCCACACTTGATTCTTTCGTCCACACAAATGAGATGGAAGAGGTGTTGCTGTGGAGTTGGGAGATGAGGGAGCTGAAATAATAAATCATGTCAGGGGCATACGAGGATGAGGGAGCAGTGCCATCGATCACCTCTGCTGTGTCATAGCAGCGCATTTAACAAGGAAATCTGTGCAGACGAGGGGAGGAGACAGCAGTCTGTCACTGTGGGCGGCTGTCAATCAGTTTTCATATTCAGGTATTTAGAGGCGCTCTCATTGAAGGCAATTTAGCATGACACAAAAAAAAAATCTGAAGATTTTTGCCAAATGCATTTGCAATCAAAGCAGATATACAGAGTCATAACTAAACAAGACCTTTACTTTCACAAGGAGACATTAAATGGAGTTTGATCTTTGTGCTTTTGTGACCATGCAACACTGTGCTACTGTATTACTGACCATGACTGGTTACCACTGGATTTGGTTGCAGTACATTAAAGGATTATGGCTGTTAATTACAACTAGGTATGAGCAGCAATACTCCTTGTGTTTATTTTAAGGTATCAACCAAAATAACCCAGTACCAAGTAGTATTGAAATATCTTCAGTCAAATGATGTGTGCACGTCCTTTTTGCACCTGGAGTTTGCTGATCTGGCAGGGATTCGGGACAGTCTTTAATCAAACTTTCTTTTGCTGCTGTCTCCAGAGCCACTCTACTCCTGGCAAACGGTCAGTTCAGCATCTGTACTGTAGCACGAGCTAACACAGACGCAACAGCTAGCGGTCCCAACAAACTTACAGCGACACAGAAATGGCTCGACTCTGTTCAACCTGTTAATAACCGTTAGATAACATTAGCTGTGTGTCGCTAACAATTAGCCCTTTCACCGTGTGTGTGTGTGTGTGTGTGTGTGTGTGTGTGTGTGTGTGTGTGTGTGTGTGTGTGGAGATTATAGCTGCACTGCATGCAACTCCATTCACATTATGATTATCGAAAAAGGTACTGTGCTGGTATTGGTATCACTTTAAGGGTACTGGTGTTGGTACTGGCAGCACTGCTCCCATTTAGTACAACAGGAAAAAAAAGGCAAATAGTCACATGATCAGTTTAGCCAAACTATCTAAACTGCTTTATCAGGGAATAATCTACTGTAAGTACATTAGGACAAAGTTAAACCAGGAACTGGGTCTATAAATTGTCATAGATCTTCATAACAGACAGTTAGGAGAAAAAAGATTTACTGTTAATTTGCCCAAAAAAGCCCCAAGTTGTAAAGAAGATCTGATTATATTCTGTATTTTGTCATTTTCAGTCAAAAACATGACAGACCAAAAGTAACAATGTGGTAGTCCATCTGTTTGTACTTTCTAATGTCTCTATTGCATTCAGCCCCAGTTATCGTGAGTATTTATGACAGTAGGACCAACCAGATCTCACAGAAATATGTGAAATGATCGCGACGTCTTAACAGCTGGTGGCACATGATGTGCTAAATTACGTAATATTCTTCTCCTAAAGGCCCTGACACACCAAGCCGACGGTTTGCCATCAGTCAGTGTTGGCCATTAGTGAGCATCTGTCGCCCTTGTCACCGCGGTATTTTACACACCGTTGCCCCGCTTTGCCCACAGTCGGGTTTTTTTGGCCAATTCGGCATGTTGAATTGGCGTTGGAGACGGCAGAGCTCATGAGAAGAGAAACAGAAGTGAGGAAAGTAAAAAAACAGCTAAAGTCAAGAGGGAGTAAAACCAAAACAAACTTCTTACATAATGTAAGATTATTTTTCTCTAGTCATTAAGCTCTTCAGAAAGAAAGAAATGCTTTCTGATGGTTCGTCTTGTTGTTCACAGGTACAATGGTAAATATGTTTTATTCTTTTAATATTAGATTGTGTTATTAATGTGCTAATTGGCTAGCTAGCGCCAAGACAATCTTCCGGTTTCCCTTTTTAAACGATGAATACAGACTACTGCCATCTTCTGGTGTGGAGAGTTATCTCCTCTCATGCAGGTGCAGTACATATGTGCTTGTTGGCCATCGACTGTAGTCTTTGCAGTGTGTTCATATGCAAGTTATTGGCCGAGACACAGGCAACGTGAGGCGATGCAACAGTTGGCTTTTGTTGCCACCAGTTCGTTAAAGTCAGTTTGGTGTGTGTGGGCCATAACTCTAACCAATTCGACTCCTCTTGCCTAAACCTAAACAACTCAACCAACAGGCAGTAAGTAGTGGCCAGTCAGACAGAGTAAGGCAGGTCATGCCTTTGCTGTCCTAGGAAAAAAAAAATGTAGGGCACGGTTGAGGTTAGGTGCAAAAACTACTTGGTTAGGTGTGGAAAAAGATTGTGGTATTGGTTAAAAGAAGTATTTGTTGTGTACAGGGAAGAGAGTAACACAAGTCACATCATATAATGTGATGTAACAATATAAAGTACCTAAACTTAAAAAAAAAACATGTCCATCCACCACCTCAGTCTTCCTTCGTACACTGACTTTCTTGCTCTTTGTACTACCGTGGGGTTGAAACATTAACCAGCTCCCCTTGGGTAATGTTTTTGAATCAGGGAGTCTGTGTGTTCACCACAACAAAGGATCCTAATTGACTTTCCATTGGCACCGTTTCCTTGGTACCAGCATGTAATTTTAACACATACCTGCCAACACCATGTAATGCAGTGAGGTTGTGGTATAAACTACAGTGCCCGAGTTCATTGAAATAGAGGGAATTGTCACTCATGAAACAGTGTGGCTCATTCATGCATTTTTAATAGTTTTTGGACAATGGAGCTCTATGACACAGAGGAATAAACTGTATTAGGCTTTGGAAACAGACAGTACTTGTTAGTTAGATCAATTCACTGCCTAATTTTTTTTACTTTTGATGGAAGTTTTTGACAAAAGAAAGGTGCAGAACATCAGCAGACTTGTCCTTTATCAAAGTCAGATGCTATTCAGCTGTTTTGCAATGATGAGTTGTATACAACCTATAGAATATTACTGTAATAGCTCACAATATGTTAATTTGCATTGAAAAGAAGAGTGATTTGGGGCCTGTGATGGCCTATTTGTGTCTATAGAGTGTGTTTCTGTCTCTCTAAATTAGGCTTAATATTTTAATGACTATGTCAGGGGAGTATAGTTTGGCTTTGTTACACTCCTTTAAAGCTGATCGAAGGACTATTGGCATTACTGTTGAGGGAAATACAAAAAGCCTTGAGACCCATGGACAAGAGGACTTGATATAATTCAAGTTCTGTGGCCTCAGGAGAATCAATATATTGAAGAGTTTTTACAAAACCACGGCAGGGAGAATTAAGAGTAAAAGCATATAATGTAGAACAGTTTTGACAATCCTACGTGGATCAGGTAATAGGATCCCACACACCTGTGTCTGTTGTGCAAGTGGAAAATGAGTTTTGGGGAGTTATTATAACAAGAACTGCTCTGTGTTTTTTTTCTTTTTTACCTTCATACATGACAGAGATGACATATGAAAAAAGGGAGCGGTAATTGCATTTTCTCTTGGCCAGTTCATATTACAGGAGAAATATGAGAGGGCTGCTTGTGTGAAGGGTTGTCTGTGGTAGCTTTGACAGCCAATTTAGTCCCGCAGAAACAGACCTGCCCCTGCAGCACTGGGGGGTTAGAGCTGTCACACACGCACTCGCATAGAAAAGACCTCTTTCTTCTTTTTTAACCCCATCACCCATCCTTTTCCATTTGCTGTAGTCTTGTCTTGATTAGAGGCAATTCAGATTTGTCACTAGAAACCTGCTTTATACTAAAATGTGGACTGTTATTCGAGGCTTTTTTCTTCCTGTGTTGACTGTAGCTATATAAAAACTGCCCTTCGACAGAGTGTTTTATTGCTTGAAAAAAAAGGGTTTCTATCATGGATTTATGAAGATAAAAAAAATCTCTGGACCAATCAATGTGGACAGAGACGAATGGTTTCATATTTTGGAATTTACTGTTTTTCATGGGGGCCTCTCTGCTTTTTTCCTAGTGCTGAAGGGTAGCACAATATGGGAAAGGTCTTAAAGTTATCCCACTTAAAGCACCGTTTGGCTATCTGCCTTGTTTTGTTGCAAAAGGACAATATAAAACTTATATTCTGCCTGTCTGATGATTTAAATTGTATTCCTGACACAGTAATACTCTCTCTTTGTGCTATTGGTGCATACATTTTCAGTAAGCCCTGAATGAATAATGCTACATTCTTGGAAATATGCATATTAGGTTTATTTTGTCTGAGAGTTAGATGAGAAGATTGATGCCCCTCTCATGTCTTTGCATTAACTATGAATGCTAGAGCCAAGTGTTTGCCAGCTGAGCTTAGCATTAAGACTGGAATCAGGGAAAAACAGCTAGTCTGGCTCACTGCAATGTCAAAACTATCACTATAGTACTAGCACCTCTAAATCCTAGCAGTTAATATGTTGTATTGTGTTTGTTTAAAGAGACAGTTCACCCCCCCAAATCAAAAATACATTCAGTGTTCCTCTTACCTGACCTCTTACCGGGTCATGATTTCTGGGAAGAGACATTGCTGTTGAGTTTTTCAAATGTATTTCTTTGGTGCTTTGAGCACCACTAGCCAAGTGCCAAACAATTCCATTACATTGGAGAGAAGGCAGACATCTCTATGGCTGATAAATCCAACACTCTGCAACTTACACCAAAACAATTTAGACTAATAACAAGCTCTACAGGTAAGACAAAAAATATGCAGTTTTAATTTTTGGGCGAACTCTCGTCTCTAAGCTAAATGACTCCAGCTTTATTGCATGAGAGTGGCATCAATTTTATCAAATAAGAGAGCCAACAAGGGCATTTCTCCAAAATGTTGAACTGTTCCTTTTTAAAAGTTGAAACTAAAGAGACGAATCTTGTTGTTATCCTGTGTAACTTTTCTCTCTCAGTATTGCCCTTCTGGGGAGGTTGCATAAATGTATGAGGGATGAGATGGGAGATACTTTGCCTGAGCTGGATACAATGATGCATTGGAAGTATAAGTCACTGATTTAGAGATAAATCCATTTCATTTGCTGAGCCCTGGCAACGTAGTGAGCTATGGTCATAAGTTTATCGCGCTGCTTCGTGGCGGGGTGTTTGTGCCCACTTCAGCTGCTGTAAATCAACAAGGAGGTTAGAAAAATCACAGCACAGCATCAGATAACTACCAGTCCTTGGCTAACCTTCACTCTGAGTGCGTGTGTGTGTTTGTGTGTGCTCTGTGGAGAGGGTCTTCCATACCTTAATGTACACTGCGGAGAATTAATATGGAGCTTTGTTGTTTTCAAGATATTTCACTGTCATGCTCGTTCTAACCCCAAACAAGTGAGGCACCATCACTGACAGTCTCCTCTCCAGGTGTGTACACTATGTAAAACATTAATTAACAGCACTGCACACTCACTGCTACAGGTCAAAGGTCAATGAAACAGCATGCAGCCTTGCTCTCACACTTGCTCATTTAGCCTTTTCAAAGCTGGTACATGTGACTGCAGCTGCATACTTATGTGCAAATCAGCACACATTACTGACACACATACACTGACATCGATACTGGCACACACACACGCACATACACGCACTCATACAAACTCATACAGTAAATCTGGGTTAGGCTTGTCTTTTAAAGGACGCCTTTGTTTTTCGTTGAAATGAAACGCAAATCTACGCTGCACATGAACAATAGCTGCATCAAAACCATCTACGATCTTAACAAACACCTGTACAATACATAGGCTGCATTTAAATCCACACTGGTACAAGTCTGAGGTCAGGAGTCAATACACAGGAAGCCAGATTTGGTCTGTGTAACACAATTGCACTAAGCTCACCGGAGCTCTGCTGTTCTGCAACTGATCATCTAAACCCTGTGCTTGAGAAAAGAGCAGGAATGTTCGGCCTTTACTCTATATCAAATAGCACAACAGCTCTCAGTGGTTTACAGTAATTCTCTTTTTTTCTCTTCTTTAAGTTTGCAACAATACACCTGACTATTGAATAAAACATGAAAGGCTTTCTTATTAAGCCTGCAGGCGGATGGCTCTCAGGAGAAGTTGCACAAGAAATTGGACTGTGTGCTGTGTTTCTGCAGTGCTCTCCATGTCAGGAAAGGCTGACAGGAAAGTCAAACCTGTTGGGCTGACACAGAAATGTTAGCTGCAGCCCAGGGCTCTCTGCCCCAAGCAGGAATGTACCTGATCTATGACTAGCTTGAACTAGAATAGCTTGAACATAATGGCCTGCTGCTGATACCTATCAATGTCAAACAGACATGCCAACAGAAGTATCTTTGGTCACATTTCAGGAAACTTTATGTACTTGCTCTTTTTATGTTTGCTTATTGTGTTCAGATGTTGTCAGGTCGGAGATACAGGTGTTTCATTCTAGTAGCTGCTCATGTAGCCTTAAGCTGCAAGCCTCAAGCAGAAGTTAAGAGCAGGCTAGCTAACACTCTTTCTAACCCTACAGCCCAGGACTCTTTCCTTTTCAAAATTGTAGTTTTTAACCCCAACCAGCGCTGACTCAGGTTAGATCATTTGAGGCAATTTATCAGACTTTGCAGAGCTCCCACACCACAAAAAAATTTACAACTTTTTTTCACACATGCACTTCCCAGTGTTGGAAATAAGCTTTCATGTGGATTCCAAAATCTACTAGCTACTCAATAAATTACCATTGTTCTTTGGCTGCTGAGTGAAGCAAATCTAGCAGCCACTTTCATATTCTACCAGCATTTGGCCAGTGGCTGGTGCTAATTTCCAACCCTGGCACTCCCCAAAACCTGTAATCAGACATTTTTGTATAGACGTATTCATTGGGTATTCACAGAGTATAGCAGATGCAAGTGCAGAAGTATCAGCCCATTCCCTTTTTATCATAATAGTTAACAACCTTCACCTGTACCTGTATGGTACATTTGTTACACCATTCAGTGTGTTCACATTTTGTGGTATTAAAAAAGGTAGGAACATACCATTACATGGTATAAAAAGATACGAAGGCCAGAAATGATAAATCTAAGCACAAGGACATGCCAATAAATAGGGTCTAACAGTGATACAGTTGAAGTTTTTGGCTTTTTTTCTCAACAGAATACAGTTTTTTTTTTTTTCTGAGGAGTAGAGGATACAAGTTTATTGATTCAGTGCATCTGTGCTGGGGAATTTTCGGATTTTCAGTTTTAATTACACATTTTTCAGCTGAAAACAGAATGAAATACTTTTCATGATGAGTCATGTGAAGTGAACTGACATCACCCAGTTTCCAAACTTCAGGATCAAAGTCAGTATGAGAGTTTAAGATTTCAGAAGTTTTTGCCATAATGCATTTCCAGAAACCCTGTAGGACTGAACAGCTCTTGAGCATGTGCAGAAGAGTCCCGTTAGACATTCTAAATCTCTGACACATGGCAGTGTTACCACCATTAAGCTTGTTTAGTCAATAAGGAGTTTAATATGTTCTGTGTAAAATGTCTGTGTTTTGTAGATATCAGTCAGATTTTTTATGAGAGCACACTTGTCACCATCATCATAGGAACACCCCAGGTCCAGTTCCCATTTTTGCTTTACTGAAGATCTGTGCTGTTCTGTGATGTTACTAATAAGGATGTTGTGTATATAAAAAAATTAGACCCTTTTGTAGGAATATAAAGCAACTGAATTTCCAATTGGGATTTTTCAGGTATATGAGGGAATGAATCTTAAGACTTACTTGTAATTCAGTGTCTTATTAGGAAGTACTTAAAGAGATTATTCCTTGGTAAATCAAATCTGTAAACAGACTCCTTTAAAAAGGAGCATCTCATGTTTCCTTCAACATGTGAACTAGCTAACATATTATAAAATGTCAATTGTTCGTTACCTCATTAATGTTCAAAACTTGTTTGTTAGCCATTTCTGTTCTACTTTGATATTTTTATTTCACTAAAGTGAGCATAGCTGTAGCTGTATCACACATAATTATGGTCATGAATTATGATATAAACATAGAGACAAAAGTTTCTGGAAAAGTAACTTCTTGGCACAAAAGATTCTGCCAAAGTCAACACCTAAAAGTTTCTGTTACAAACAGCCATGTGGTGCCAGCGGCAGAAGTCCCATCTCAGGTGAAGGCAACATAAAATAAACTTGTGCTCATGTGTTCCAAATAACGATAACTGCTCAGCATAGTAAGGAGTGTTCATGCCAGTGCATGCAATAGCTGTGTCTGAAATCACTCTCTATTTACCATATAGTGCACTACCTCCTGCTAACAATCCCACAATGCAATGTGATGCATTTTATAGATGCAAAAATTACGGTTGATCGACTTCACAGCTGTCAGTGATGACACAAAATGATGATGATGATAAGTACGTGTTTAAAATTTCAATGTACTGCTCGCTGTAGAGGAAACTATAGCATCTGTTATAGAGGGACAAGTAATCAAAGTACAGAAGATATACAGAACAAACAGACTTTGCAGTTTCGTTCAGTATATTGGAGCAGTGTTATGATTATAGGATTAATTTCTATCGTACTTTTATTGTAATGTTTCACTTCATAAAAGTGTGTGTGTGTGTGTGTGTGTGTGTGTATGTGATCAAACAAGCTATGCCTTAGCTATTAAGAGTTGTTTCTCAGCAGGATATATACCACAAAACAAAAGCAGTACTTCAGTTAAGTACCCAAACTACTAGGTCATCCCATTGTTCAAAAGAGTTTGAATAAACATGCAGTAAATTCCCCACATGTACTAAATCAGGATTGTACAATACAACATACTGTCACACCCTACAATATATAATAGTTGTGCAACCTCTCAAATGCCACACAAAAGAAAGATGTGAATTACAAAAGGGAAGGTAGAGCAGATAATTAGTAAGCATTCAGCAGGAACAGGTTTTGTTATTGTCAGCGCTTGAATGTGCATTATCTGCTGTGAAATAAAATGAAAACAGTCGCCTGTCAGTATGATTGCTCAAAGTCATTCTGGCTCAGATGCAAACAAATACCCCTGTTGTTGTTTGGAGAATAAATCCAAAGGCACAAACAGCAGCCACATATTCAAATGAGCTCCATCAAACAACAATAACCACCCACACATGTCTGCACTGTAGCTACAAGGACGGACAGAGAGGGAGAGAGAGAATATGTATATGTGTTTGCTTTGGGTATCTGTGAAATATTATTTTTTAATTGCTTCTTCTGAGAAAGAAAGAAAGCAGACAACGGTACATTGTGCTGCATATGTTGGGGTTTGTTGACCAGAGGAAGGTTAAATGGACAAAATAATGCTTTCAAAAACATCAGAGGAGTTCTGAGAAAACCTGCTGTCTCTGAGAGACAACACTCACCATGGAACAGAAGTATCATTGCTGTAGTTCAAGCTATTATCGACCTCCACGGCACAGCTCGGAGCATCTTAGACTATCAGTAATGGCATAGACGAGAGATTTATCTATTTAATTCTACTTTTGTATTAGCTCCTGACAACTCCATTCTGCCATCTGGCCAGAGGTCTCAGAAAGCACAAGAAATGATCCTCTCATTCTCCTTTAAAGGTTGTTCCACATGCAACGGGCTGCAGTGTGCTTTCTTTTATTTATCATGGTTGTCAGTGTGGTTTGCTAGTAAAACAGCTCGTGTGCAGTTCACACAAGGAGTGGATTTTAAAATGAGTGCTGTGAAACTGTCTGAATTAAGCTCTGCTGGAATAACATATATAAATCCTCCCAACCGCTGGATTTACAGCTTTAAGAATAGTTTTAAAGAATCCACTTTTCATGCTCCTGAGTCTTAATTAGAAATTCAGTTTGCAATTACATAAAACAAGTCAACTTTGGTGTTACGGCTGTCGTGTTTACTGTATATGCCCGAGGCTAGTCAAACACATTTATATGGAAAATGTGTATAATACGAACCACAAACCCTTTAATTGATGATGTAATGTTTTCTCTTTACAGTCACGCTCTCTAAAACTGATCTAACCCATGACTTTATTATCAAGATTCCCAGCAATGAGGGTGGATGGCGCAGTGAGGCAATTTGCTGCAATATGGCTTTTATTTGCCGCTGAATTATTAACAGTACACTGTCAGCCATTTCCAATGAGACTGTCACACTGGTACAAGAGAGCGAGGCAAATAGAGTTCGAAACAACAGGTCAGCTCATGATGTCACCAGATCTGTCAGCTCTCACTGGGTGACTCACTCAAGTCTGCCCGTAGTCGAAGCTGCATCAGTAAATGAATCATCCGCTGAGCTTATTTCACACTTTCATTTCTCAGAAACTCTCCTGAAATATGGATGGATGACAGTATTTTCCACATCAGTGGTCACTGGCTTTGGTATCAGGGGAATTTGTAAAATCCAGGGTCAGAGGTTGAGCTGGTTATGATAAAAACCGCAGAGAGGAGAGTGGAATGGATTGTCATTCAGAAGGCCAGAGGAGGGAGAGAAGTGAGACCCCCAGCTCAGACAGTGTGATACACAGAGTAAAAGGATGACCTTTCTTAGAGCAGACCAGAAGAGCGAAGGAGTCATCTGGTACTGAGTGACCTTCAAGCTGTGCTGTATTCATTTCTCTTTATGTCCGTCTTTGTCTGTGGTTTCATTGTTGAGGTTGGTTCAGTCAGAGGAGTAGCAGGTCTGTTCACCTTCTTTGTTTGACAGGCATGATGAATAAATACATGTGCTGGAGAAACCTTTCCGCTCAAAATCTGAAGGTTTGTGGAGGGACGGCTTCAGGGACCTGGAGCTATTTCTACTCTGAAATGAAAACATTTCGCTGCACAAAGGAGCACAGCACAAGGAGCCAATTTTCCAACAATTCAAAATTAATATACATTTTCCAATTGATGTTTTTAACTGTTGGAGTGTCTCTAATTTCGTTGATTTATACAAAACTTGTGGTCCAATTACATTATGGAACAAAGGGAGGTAAAGGGAATAGATTTCCATTTTTTATTTCTGGGGTTTACGTCACCAAACTCAAGATAGCAGCTGTTTATTGTGCTTCTGCTTTTAATCCATAAAAAATCAACAAAAACACACATTGTTTGTAGTTGCCCTCCAGAATGACCCATATGAGTATTTTCTGATCTGATTGCACAAAAGGCAGGAAAACATAATTTGTAAGGATTCAAATTATTGTTGTGAAAACAATAAGAAGGTTTAAACCCTAAACTATTTTTTATGGTTCCATAGTGGTTTGGGTTTAAAATATGCCGATATTATCATGCATGCATGTCATTGAAATTGGCTGATGTTGGCTTTAAGATGAAATATCAGAATTGGCCAACATGCTGATAATACTGGCATGTCATCAGTATCGGCCAATATTGGCTTTAAAGTGAACTGTCAGAATCAGCCAACATGCTTTTTCTTATTTTGCAAAATGAATTAATATTACATACATTGAAAAGCATTCTGTTTCATGTCTCCATCTGCTGGTGGGCCATCACTTTGAGATCATGCATGCATAATATGATAATTCCACTACAGAAGAGACTTGATGATCGCTAAAATTAGATAGGGAAAAAAGTGGATATTAATATTGGTATCGTTTATCAGTCAGATGAGTTATTATATATTGGCATACCGGATAAAAAATACAATACTGTGCATCCTTAGTTTACTTTTTAAAAAGTCCCACTTTTATAAAAGGTTTGAACATTGATAAGTTGCTTTATTAATGGTTAATTAATACTTCACTAATGCATTATAGATCATTTATAGGCATTACAAAGAGGTTTCTGGAATCGGGAAATATCCATCAAACATTAAACAAAACATTGATACAGTGCACTGTTCCAATCAGTCTTTCAAGACAAATGATCACATAGGCTCTAAATTAGTGGAGGAAGGAAAATCTCTTAATGTTCCGATTTTCAGTTTCCAGGGGTTTCTACGTAAGCCCTGAGATGCAAGGTAAACTTTTTTTTTTTAATGAGCAATGTTGGCCAAAACTCAAGTTTATCTCCTAAGTAGGAGGTAATATGTCTTGGGAGATAAACTTTAAGCTTAATTAGGCTGCTTTGAGAGTGGCAAAGCCGTGCAGAATAAAAGTCAATAGAAAAGGCATTAAAGTTTAGCATACAGCATAAACAAAAGGTTTTACCTTCTCAGTAAACTAACTACAAATGTCCACTGCAAAAGATAATGGAACTATGCAGTAGCACCAGCAGGATTGTATTTCATATGCACAAGAACCGGCCACCTGCAACATCAACATTGCCTGAAAAAAAAGAAATTTTCACCTTCCCTCTCAAGGCTTACGTGGGTTTCTGTTTTAAGTATCTAATCTATATTCCCATTTCAATCAGCCCTCAGTATCCATTTCCTTCAATCCAAAAGAGGAAGGCACACCACAATGTTACAGTTCTGAATGCAGTCAGTGTTAACTAGGGTCTCACCCTGCTGACCTTCAGGGTCACCCAGAAGTGGTTGTACGTGCAACAGCTATTTATCAGTCTCCTCTCTCACCCCTGTTGCCATGCACTCACAGGCTGTCTCCATCCTCCATGCTGGGACTTTTTGTTTATCAGGAAATGTAATTCATTTCAGGAGGCAGACGGTGTGGGGGAGAGAAAGCTTACTGAACCTGATGGATGGAGGGCCACAGGGACGCTGTCAGGGCGGCAGACTTGGTATATACATGAAAAAACAGATGAACCTCTCCCATTGACATACTATTAATAATTGTTTGATTATTATCTGTTGTTACAGTTTTGAAGCTAAGGTGCGTGAGATTTTGGGGATGTCATTTTAACCCCTCTTAAAAGTTTTTAATATGGTTCATATTGAGTTTATGAATCTGCCCAAGAGGAACGTCAAATCAATACGAGCCTACAAAAATACATATTGCAGTATTGTAGCTGTTCAGCACTACTGCTCAACCCTCACACCATGTTTCCAACAGAACATCCACTTAACTCTCCTTTTGTTCACTTTTGGAGAAATGTTTTTGTGTGATGAATGAGCTCAGTGCACAAAAACTGAAATAATGGGATTCCATGAAAGAGGCACATTGAATACAGTACACTTGGTAGTGCTAATGTTAAATCCTTTCTGTTCTCACTCAGTGCATTAAGGATCTTCTCTATGATGCTACTGTAGTTCGTTATAAATGCTCAGTGGATCACTGATTGTTTCTAAATACTTATACTAAATTATCTATTAAGTTTTTAATTGTTAAGCTCTTAATTAATAATGTCTTAGGATGATTTCAACATTTATCGCTTATTTATCCATGAACAGAAAAATACTTAAAGGGACAGTTCCCCCCAACGCCCAATAATACATATTTTTCCTCTTACCTGTAGTGCTATTTATATCAACTGTAGAGATGTCTGCCTTCTCTTCAATATGATGGAACTAGATGGCACTCAGCCTTATGTTATGTGGTCTCTACTGAGCTACACCCACTGTCCATATAATTGTGCAGAAGGTGCATCAAATTCGAGACGGTGCGAGTGAATTTTACATCTACTCACGCATGTGCGATTAGCAAACGTGCCGTTTCCCATCCCTGTAAAGACTGGCGTGGAAAGGGCGAATGCAGGCCAAACCAGTGTTTCCCACCGCCACTGCTGAAATATGACCGCCTCTGCAGAATTTTTTATTTTTTTTCCCTTCATCTTAGCTCTTTAGAAACTACCGTTATATTATTTTGTGCTACGGACACTTCATATTCAGGTCAGTTCACACTCAGTGAGTAAAGCATATAAGAGGAGAGGAGAGGGCTCCGTCTTATCTCTTCATAAACTAAATAGCCCCCACCCACACACCCACACACACACACACACACAAACACACAAACAGACATGTGCGCATACACAAGTGAGCACACTAGAGCGCAGCTTGGGCCGCATTTTCCTGACTGAACCCGACCCGAGTCGGGTCCATTTACGGTATACGCCCCTAAATTTACTGCTAGCACTCCTAAAATTTTCAGTTAGGGGCCACTGTGCTCCAAGTGAAAAAAGTTAGTGCAGAGCCCTGCATCTACTTAGGGATGAGAGGCTTGTGCTCATGTCAGCTTGAGATGTAAACATTAATGGCATCCTCCTTGATTGAGCTGTAACATTAGCTAGCTCTGTGTTGCTAGGTAAACTAGCAGCAGATGAACGCTTCCTTCTTCATGATGATAGGGTTAGCGGGTGTAGTTCGGTAGAGAGAAAATAGTTTCAACATGAAGCTATTTACAACAAGGTCTGTGGATTGTCTTGAGTAATTGGGTCATGGTTTCTGGAAAGAGACATTGCTGTCAAGTATTTCAAATGTATTTTTTGGGCTTTGAGCACCACAAGCTGAGTGTCATCTAGTTCTAGTTATATTCAAGAGAGTAAGACATCTCTATGTTCGATATCTCAAACACTCAGCTACTCACACCTAAACAATCTAGATTGATAAATAGCACCACAGAGGAAAATATCTATTTTTGATTTTGGAGTGAACTTTCCCTTTTAAGATGTGAAACCAAGTTTTCAGGGGCTTGAAATGATGTTTGTGTGACTTGCCCTGCTGTTTCACTGTGAAAATTGTCTCCCATTTGTCCTTCATCTTTATAGCAGCGTGAAACGGCTTGCACTTATATCCTGGTACTATGTTCAACCAAATAGTCTCAAATTATCTGGAGCTCCATGAACTAAAATGAGGAACTAATAATTCCTTTTTTGCTTTGCTATATTTCCATGGGTTCTTGGGGAAAGTTCTTGCAATGGAAAAGGGCAAATGGGCTGTTGGCTATACTCTGAAAGGTCAGAACATGGAAAACAACACTTTTATCACAATATGCTGAGCACTACACCAACATGAACGCAACAGAGACCACTTCATTCATACACATAAAAAACTGTCGAGCTTTTACACCTTTGTTTCTGTGTTGTTGCCCTGACTTCAGTGATGGAGCAAACAGCAGATATAGTGGTTTGTCTGATAGTGCTAATAACAGTATTCAGGCAGCCACACTGTATGTAATGAACTTCATTGTAATTTGTGTAGAATAATCTTGCTTTTGATGTATTTTTTGTAGTGCTGTCAAAGTTCACACATTAATCTCCACGATTAACGTCAGCGCGATTAACGCGTTAAAGAAAATTAACGCAATTAACGCAGGTGCTCCCACATTATGTTGCATGCACTTTTAGCGATGGTGTGGAGGTCAATATTTAAGCTAGAACTATGGCCAGGGTATCAAAATAAACTAGAACATCTAGCACACGTTGGTGTCAGTGCCTGACATCGTAACATGACAGGAATGTGACGAAAAATGCTTCAGAAAGTACTGACATTTTTAGGACAACAAAACTGGTACGATCCTTTCCTCTCTCTCTCTTACTTGCTCACACGCTCACTCTCCCTTTGTCCCTCCCCTTTCTTTAAATGAGCACTGTTTCTCTGTCTCTCTCTCTGTCGTCTTCATATACATGGAATATTTACAAACTTGTTGCACTTTGTATAGCCTTTAGCCTGACAACAAGCAGGCAATGTTCAAGCTAAACATTAACAATCTAAAAGTAACAAAATTACCGTCTGATCCGCTAAAAGTTCAAAACATTCTCGGAGATGGTAGTGATCTAAACAGCATGACGTTAAAATGACGAAAAAATGCTTCAAACAGGACAAACATACCTGGCATAGTCCTTTTCAAAAGCTCTCTCTCTCTCACTTTCAGTCTCTCCTTGCTTCCCCTTTTACACATGAGTGCTGTCTCTACTGCAGTGGAGCCCTGGTTGCAGCCTTTAGTTTTTTTGTTAGCCTGCATTGATAACAAATAGGCTGGATTCATTGACTTTTATAAGCTATTGACAATAAACAAGAGCATTTAAATACCTTTTTTGATTTTATATAATAATTCCATGATGTCACATCCCAACATGTTATTGCAAATGGATGACATAAAGATGAAATTTTGTGATTAAGCAGAGGATTTTTTTTTACTTTTAGACGGTACTTAACTTTAGAAGGAAATTAATCGCGATTAATCTAGATTAATGAATTTTAAAATGTGAGATTAATTAGTTAATTTTTTAAAAATCTATTGGCAGCCCTAATTTTTTGACCTCTCTAACACTTAATATTCTTCCACTCAGCAACTTTCAGCAACACACAGGTCACTTTAGTTTGGAGTGGTTGCCAGTACAGCATGACTCACTACAGTCATCATCGACAATCACTCGAAGGCGAGTATGATTTTCCCCCTGTTGGTGGCTCTGGTCATTTGTGGTTCTTCTCAGGTTCTGTTGCAATGTGGGCATTTTAGGTGGTTGTCATGTAGTGGTAGTTTGAGAAGCTGTTTTGGTAGAGGGTCTCTCCTTTCTTTGTTGCCTCTTCACTTCTGTGGCACGGTGGAGGTTCTCTTCTTGCTTTGCTGTGTCTTCATAGATCATCCCACTCCATAGGTTTATGAGGTTGAAGCGGCACCTTCTCAGGTGGGTTTTGATGTTGTCTTTGTGCCGCTTTTTCTTTACCCCTTGGACGTTTCCCTTACTGCAGCTGGCCGTAAAGCGTTTGTTTTGGAAAGCGGGTATTTGGCATGCGTCTGATATAGCCTGTCCATCATAACTAGCGCCAGTTGTGGTGATAATGGAAATGCTGGCTTCCTCTAAGAAGCTGATGATGGTTTGCCTATCTTCCCAGTTGGTGGTTAAGATCTTACAAAGGCATTGCTGGTGGGACTGCTCCAGGGCTTTCACATGAATGCCATAGGTGGTCCAGCTTTCAGCCCCATGAAGCAGGGAAGGCAGAACTACTGTTTGATAGACAAAGAGTTTGGTCTTGGTCTGGATGTCCTGATCCTCAAACTTCCCAGGCTTAGCAAAAGCCTCAGTAGCACCCCCTGTACTGTGGTCAATCTCGTCATCAGTGGCAGGTCTGGTGAAAACAGACTGCTAAGGTAGGTCAAGTGATCCACATTCTCCAAGATGTTGTTGTCCACACAAATGATGGGGGCCTGGAGGGCTCACCAGGTGCTGGTTGGTGTAAAATTGATGTATAGGTCAAGTCCCATTAGCCCAGACTTCATAACTACAGTAGGAAGTCTACAGCCCAACCTTGATAATGACCAACTACTTCTTTGGTCTCTTAACCTTCACCAACCTTTAATCTAACCATCAGACCTGAGAAAAGTTTTTTTTATTGCCGTCATTTAAATGCCAAACTATACATCTGCCCTTTCCCTTTTCCTTCTTTTGTGTTTGTTATTTGTGTGAAATAAGAAATTTAAGATATTTTGGATTAGGTGCTGCAGTGTTTTGTGGCATTTTAAACCAAACCCATACTTCTCCTTGTAAAGAGGCCAGATTGATGTTGCCTTTCAAGTCGAGGTAATTACATTTTTCCACAAACACGCCATCTTCTAGCTAAGCATAAGCGATAGAGGAAGTCACTGATGTGTCTGTTGATTGGGTTCAAATCAAACACTCTTTCATGATGCTTCTAGCTGTGTTTGGGTTTGCTGCTTGTGTCTGTGAGCATTAAATCATGCGCCTTATTGACTTGAGCGGAGCTAATAAAGTGACATTCTGTATGAAAGCTTACTTTGAAGACTCCACTATCTTCTTATTATGAGAACTGCTTCTCTCTGGCTCTGTCACGCTCTGTCTGTATATGTGTATATGGAAGTGTTTGACTATATGTGCCATCTGTGAGTTGCAGAATGTTGTTAAGAATATGAAGGCTTTGTGCATGCTTCTCTGTAATCCTGATGTCAAAAATAACTACAATACATGAAAACCACAGCAATCTGTTCGTCTGGTCGGTGACATACATTTTCAAATGTCTAGAACACAAAAATACTTATTTAATTCCTGCCCAGTTCTCAGGCATTAGGCTCGTGTAAACATTTGGTGCCACTGCAGGAAGTAGTGTGCCCCATGCAGCACATAGTGAGGTGGAAAATTAGGGTAAGGATGTTTGCTGCAATAAATAATTGCCCTTTTTTGACCCGTAACTACAGTCATTCCTTAATCTAACCAAGTGTTTTTGTTGCCAACCATACCATAAATATAGTTAATTTGCCGTGACCATGATCTTTTCCCAACCTAAAAAGAAGTGTTCAACATATTGATGTTTTGTTGTTTAAAGGCTCTGTGCTGATGCCTACGCAAGTGGCCTATGGCCTTGTGAGCATTTATACATGTGCGCTTTTGTATCTGCATTGCTCTACAATTACAACACCAAAATGCTAGATGGCAATGATGCTATTCTAGCACGGTGTTGAGTTTCTTTTTATACCTCAAACAACGGCAACTGAAACTGAGAGGATCATGTTCGAGTGGGAGCTAAGAAATGTTGAACAACAGGTAGTTTTACCAAAATAATATTACCGGGGTACTTTTTTTCCACCTGGTCCCTGCTCCTTGTCGTTTATCTTGAACGAGATGAACTGGGCAAAAAAAAATGGAGAAAATGCAGCGCTACCAAGTGAACCAATCACACTTGCTGTGGTTTGCATCACAGCGACATGTAGTTAATTTCTGCGGAGGTGAACATCACCACTCTCATATAGCCAGCAGATGCTAAGCTTAGCCTAGCACAAAGACTGAAAACAGGAGTAAACAGATCGCCAGGCTCTATCTGAAGTTAATCAAATGTGTTTGATCTGTACAAGAACCAAAAAGTAAAAATGACAATTAGTCATTTTACATTGAGTTATGTGCCAGACTATTTCTTGGCCAGGCCAGTCTTGTTGGCTGGTAACTGCTTAAAACCAAGAAATAATCAGGAAACATAATCCCCAGCAAAACGTATTTTCTTAAGATTTTTTTTTTTTTACAGATTAAACAAACTAAATTTAACGTGTTAATTTCCAGTCTTTACTGTATACTTGCAGGGTTGCCACAGTAACGAAAAACTGGAAAGTCGTGAAGTTTCACAATCAATAAAGTTCTGGAAAAGTCATGGAATTTTGTTGTGTGTTATGAAATTGTTATGGTAATCTTCCATCGATAATCTCCCAGGTATTGTGTAACGTAATGACAAATTTATTTTATGAAGCTGTTGACATAACAAAGCCCTAATATGTGACAACATTTGTTTTTACGCATCACATACGTTTCTTCATTTTCCAGTAATGGAAAAGTTTTAAAATTTTGTCCATAAATATCTGTGGGATTTGTTAGTTTTCTCATCATACCCTCTGCCAGAAAGCAAATAAGCAAATAAACTCTTACTCCAATCATACCATAGTTGCTATATGCAGATATTGTAGAGAGTGAGAATTTGAAGTTAAAAATTATAATAGGGTTTGCAGAATTGTCCAATCTCATCTGATGACTGTGTTGTTTAATGGTATATGCTTGTAGTGCATTACCGTATCAGTGTTGTTAGATGTCTTTTTTACATGTGCATGGAGCCACATATATATTTGCCCTTGAGTGCTTCACCCTGACTATAACAGCTTACCGTGACCTTGTATTCTCTCCGCAGCAGGTTGAGTAAGTGCTTCACTATGAATACCAGCAGCAGCAGGTCCCTCAGTGAAGCACACACTGCCCACCCAGGAGTCTAAATCACCTGGGCGTATAGGGAAAGCATTTAAGACGCCTTTAATAATGATTAATACACCTCCACCACAACACAAAATAGGCCTCCAAACACCATCATCCATCACCAATATGAAACCCTATCCTCTATAACACTTAAATTACATTCATTAGTGAAGCCTGCAGCACAGAGGCTGCTTGGGAGGTAGCCTGGGCTGTGGTAATTGTTCTTATATCAATCAGTTGTGGGATTGGAAAATAAAACAAAACAAATTAGGAAAAATGAGAGAGGGAGTTGGTTTCACTACAAATCCGGTAAGCAGACACTAATACCTGTTCTACAGTAAAGACCCACATTTCCCAACACAAAGCTGACTCATCAGGGACCCTTTTACACCATATCTTAAGACCTGTGATATTGCAAGCTACTCCGCGGTCAGCCACTTAATCTGTCATTGACCTTTTTTAAAGAGAGAGCTGCATTACATTTTTATGTAAAAGTCTGACCTGAAGTTAATTCTCCATGCACTTATATTATGCTCCGACCTGTTCACAGCTTGGTGTTAAAATCTTTCTTTTATTCACTTGCACATTCTGCTAGGGGAAGAATGACACTTGATTACTTAACACGCATGCACACTGTCTTTCATCCATCTATTCACCTGTTGTCTTTGTGCGATGTACTGACGCAGTTTGAGTCGAGGACTTAAAACACCTGGTGTAGGGTGTGGCTCTGGCCACTGATATTAACATGCACTGTGGGTGATCTTTAAGGACAGGTGGGAATGAACCCAGCGCGTCTTACATGCGTCTTGAGATCCAATTGACCAGACCACATTCAGAAGTGGTTTGAAAGGTTTGGAGTTTAATCAAGAAAGTATTAGTCAAAAACTGTTGGCTTGACATTTTAATATCTTTGACAAGTCTATGATCTTGTTTGAGCTTTAGGCATATTTTTTTTATCTCAGTTTTGCACTAAAGACACTTTTACATTCTCAAACATCCTGTTTTTGAGCATTTAATGAAATGTCCAGACATCCCACCAGCCCTGTTCAATCAAAGACACCCTCTCATAGCTGTTACGGGAATCACTTTGTGCTGGTTTAACACAGCCAGGCTAAATATCACACTCAGGTTCTGAATTCCTTCACTTCATCCTGAAACGAGTGAGAGGCACATGATAATGATCCAGAGCGTTTCCACAGACAGAGGTACAAACACCCACAGACTTGCAGAGCGACTCAAAATGAAGTGAACACAAAGCTAGCACTTCTTATTTTTTTTTTTTACAAAAACGCTGAGAAAGCCAGGAACATCTCGCCAGCAGCTTTTTGATGGTGTTGTTCTCATTTTCCTTCATCCTTCCTCGTAATCCACCCTGTGAATTCCTGAGAGGTGTTTGGGTAGATTGCCACAGCTGTGTGTCGCCATTAGCCCTGGGTGGTTCGACACCTCCGTCAAATACCGGCCGGCAAACACAACATTCACTCTCTTCCACTGTCTTTTCCCATGACACACACACACAAACACAACCCAGGATGCCACAACTTAAAAGAAGAGATTCACTCACACAAAGACACTTGTAAGAACATGTGTATAAACATGCCAACACACACTCACAGTTTGGTCCACAGGAATGTCTCAGACTTGTGGGGTTTGACACCTATTCCCTACCTTTTCAGACTGTCTGTTGACCGCATACACACACAGTTGGTTGGTAATTTTCTTGCAAGTCTTGCTTGTTAAATAAAACCTTGAGTGGAAGTGTCTGTTTTGTCTTGGGTTTGCTATGCTGTCAGGTTAATTTTAAAATCACGTAAATGTGCACAAAATTTACTCTTAGAAATGCTCCCTTGTGTTTGCTCATTTTCTGTAACTCGTTCAAGCTGCATTGTGGTCAGCCCAACTAGTCAGGCATTTTCTGCTTTGTGCCAGGAGACCATAAAAAGTATTTTCATGTACCATTTAATGCAGCTGTCTGTAACAGGCCTGTTGCTGTGGCCCGTAAAGGGAGCAACCCGGCTTCCCTGTCATTACCTCAGACGTGTTGCGTGACGTGTCCCTGATGTAAACATGGGAGAGTCTGTGTCTGAGTGATGAAAACTCTCATCATCTGACCACCAAGAAGGGCTGGTGTTTGAGCTGCTGTTGCCATGGGAACAAACATTTGTTTCAGGGATGCAGCCACACGGTTTTGTCTCCTCCACTTACCAAGGAAAAAAAACCCAATTAAAGTAAATGTTATTAGTCAAAGGAGACCAGACAAAACACGCTTATGCAAATCAGATACACGTGTCATGATATTTATCATCATTTTATGCTGTGGTGCCGCATCTTATTCAGCCGATCAGCCCTCTGACTCGTCAGCAAAAATGCTGCTGAAAGGAAATATTGATTTAGAAATAAAACAGGGGAAGCATCATTGTGTTTGAATTGCAAATGCCAAGCAACGTTTTACGACTCAATATGGAACATACGAACCAGAGTCTCAATCTGTCTGCTCTCTGCTGCTGTGCATCGTATACCCTTCTACTGAGATGGAGAATTAGGTGGAAGGTGGATGTGGTTTCTAATGAGAGAGTAAATTACAGGGCAAAAAGGGATCAACTCAGTGCATCTTCTAAGTAAGATTGAGCACGTATTCAATTACTTCACCAATCATGACTTATGTTGATCTATGTGCTTTAACCACTCTATTTTCAACTTTCTGGCTGGACTGCAGAATGTGAGGGCAGCTCTGTAAACACAAAAGTTTGTCTGTGAGTGAGTGATGAAGTTACACCATTGGTTCAAGTGATTGATGACGTGTGTGTTGGTGTTTCCCCATTAGACATTGCTTTTTTGAGATGAATAGGTGCTGACAGAGCCGTGGTGATGCCGCTCCTGTTTACTTTTGTAAACTGAAAACCATTTCCCTCAGTTCAAACAAAGCTCTTATTTACTTGTATTTCACAGATAACAAAGGAGGTAAAGACTGCTAGAAAAGTCTGCTGTAGCTGCTTAAGCTAATTTTTGTAATGGGAAATGTCATAGGCTTATGCTAAAACTATTTGCATGTTGTATATGTGGGGAAAACATGTCGTCATAGGACAATTAGCTCTTCTAACTCCCACCCCTTTTAGCTCTGTGCTTCAGTAACAGTTGAGCAGGCTTTGAACCTGGCAGAACCTCGGTCAGCTTTGTTGACTGATAGTCTTGTCATCCTTTATTTCTACTTCTTCCTTTTTCGTCAAGACCGGAGGCCTCAATTTGCATCATTTTGCCTTGTTCATATCAGTTAACATTGTGAATATATCCATCCATAGAATACTGCAGTCATTGCTGTCAGCTTCCTGAATATACATTGCCTGACTCCCTGAAACTCTCAGAGAGAAATCTAATTAACGCTGCAGCATCCGTCGAAGTGAAACTGGCATCACCATGTTTCTTTTTGTCAAGCTTGTCAGACAGCAACAGTAATGGATGGTAAATGGACTCGCACACGTCTTTTGACCACTCAAAGCGCAAATTTTCCTATTCACACACTGCTGCTAAGTTTAAATGCACCCACACACCGTTGTCACAGCCATTAGGCTCGTTGGAGATGAGCCAGGCCTGCGCAGGCTCGATCACCGACGATCACCCCACAATGCATGTCTGTTAGTTTTGTGTCCAACTTCATCCCGACTTGCTCTGATGTCATACAAAAGTGGACAGCAATAATCTCACGAAAGCGAGGCAGCTGCAGTTTTAAGAGCTAGGCACTTCAGTTGCTCTCCACCGACTGCAAGACCCAGAGCATGATAAGAAACGTCCGGCTTTCACCTGATCTAACAGCTGATAGGTTTAGATGTTGACTCGTATGACGAGGTAGATAAACTTTTTAATTTTTGTTAAAATTGTTAAATTTTATTTGTCTGATTTGAAGATTTATTCTGTTCACAGAATACATGTTGGGTGACTGATGGTGAAGTTTATTAATCAGAGAGTAAATACATTGCAACAGCGGGGCCAGCTCTGTAAGCAAAAGTCCATTAATGCGTGAATGCGGCCACCTCCTTGTTTATATTAAAAGCCCTCCAGCAACTGGTCCAGCTATACAGTTGTGTGCACAAGTGTGTTCACCCCTGGGCAAAATTTGTTTACTGTCATCAGTCAGCAGCCATGGGCTCCTCTAAACAGCTGCCTAGCACTCTGAAAACTAAAAAAACTGACGCCCACAAAGCAGGAGAAGACTATAAGACAGCAAAGTGTTTTCAGGTAGCTGTTTCCTCAGTGTAAAATGTAATTAAGAAATGGCAGTTAACAGGAACTGTGGTGGTCAAGTTGAGGTCTGGAAGACCAAGACAACCTTCAGAGAGAGTTGCTCGTAGGATTGTTAGGCAAATCATAACCCCAGTTTGACTGCAAAAGACCTGCAGACTCTAGAGTGGTGGTGCACTGTTCTACTGTGCAGTGACACCTGCAGAAATATGACCTTCATGGAGGAGTCATCAGAAGAAAATCTTTCATGCATCCATGCCACAAAATTCAGTGTCAGAAGTTTGCAAAGGAACATTGAAAACAAGCCTGACACTTTTTGTCTTCTTGTCTGACTGACAAGGACTGATGAAGTTAAAATAGAACTTTCTGGACACAATGAGCAAAGGTATGTTTGGAGAAAAAGGATGCAGAATTTTATGAAAAGAACACCTGTTCAACTGTTAAACAGGGGGGTGAATCAATCATGCTTTGGGGTGTGTTGCAGCCAGTTGCACGGGAAACATTTCATGAGTAGAGGGAAGAATGGATTCAGTTAAATTCCTGCAAACTCTGGAAGCAAACGTCACACCATCTGTAAAAAAAAGCTGAAGACGAAGAGAGAATGACTTCTACAACAAGCATACAATTATCCTAAACACACTTTGAAATCTACAGTGGACTACCTCAAAAGGCACATACTGAAGGTTTTACCTTGGCCCTCACAGTCCCCCGACCTGAACATCATTAAAAATCAGTTGATAGACCTCAAAAGAGCAGTGTGTGCAAGACGGCCCAAGAATCTCACAGAGCTAGAAGCCTTTTGCAGGAAGAATGGGTGAAAATTCCTGAAACAAAAATTGAAAGACTGGTTACAAAAAGCATTTAGAAGCCTTGAAACTTGCCAAAAGGGGGCACTATTAAGCACTGACTATGCATGACGATGAAACTTTTGCTTCAGGCAGATAATAATAATGCAGAAATGTATCATCTTCAACTTTTTGCCTTTTGGAAATCAGGTCATCATTTACTAGCTTAGCTATACACAGAAAAAAAAAATTTGACCAGGGGTGCCCAAACCTTTGCATCAAAGTATATGCTAGGTTTTGACTTATTCTTGTTTGGATTACTAGAGATCCTAATCTCATCATGATTGATCGTGATTTAAAGCTTAATACCCATGTTATTATAAATGTATGCCAATATTCTGTGGTCACACTCATGCATACATACTTTAAAACACATTCTTTCTTCATATTTTGATCTTTCATGCCCACAAAGCCAACATTTTTCATCCCTAAAAGGGAATCATTTAAAAAAATGCTAGTGTCACAGTGTCACATCTAGAAACCACTGACTTGCCAATCTTCACAGACACCGGCAAATACATCCCAATATACCAGCAACATTAAAAGGCCTATTTTCTATCATATCTTTATGGTTATGCTGTCAGACTGTAGCACGTTCATCGATTGAGGGGCTCGGCGTGGTTGCCCAGGAGTTACTGTTAGCCTCGGTTAGCAGGAAGCATTTACGACCCGCAATCAAATGATTATTTAATGCTTGTGGAGGCGTTTGAAAAGAGCAACCGAAAGATGTGTCAGAGGCAACATCCATGTTATGTTTTCAGCTAAGTGATCACAAAGAGTCAGAGGCAGCAGGCTAGAGTTTTAACTTAGTATAGGCTGTCAAAGCAGTTGGATTCAGTCCCACAGTGTTGTTTTCAGAAGAAGAAGACTTGACTGTTTGTCTTTCGACATTTTAGTGTGGATGTTGAACTTTAGAAATCCATCTGAAGGCCATGAAGTGTGGGCAGAACCTGGTTTCAAATTTATCAGCATTAGGACGGACACGGCTTATAGGTTGCAGCTGTACAGCGTGAAAAACAACATCCACAGAGCGAGATAATCCCTCACAATAAACACAAAGCCATAATTGGGTTTTCTATTTCTGTTTTCTTGTTATTTCATTGTACCTGAACTGTTTTCATGTCACTGCGCACAAATGCGTTACGCTCTGTTTACTGTCAATCACCTCACGCTCACAGGGTGAAATAATCCCTCAAAACACCTGACAAACAGACAATTGGAAGTAATATGAAAACATATTATTAAAAAAATGTAGTCATTATGAAAGTCAGTTTATCCGACTGTAGTCACTCCAATGTGTTTTCCCACCGTATTCAATGTAGAAGGTAGAGATAAGCACAATGCTCTTCACTGGATGGGAACTCAAAGTGGAAAAGACAACAAAATGAAGGATCCCTCTCTGACCTCCCAAGCAGTGCAGGTCAGTGCTAGCAGCTGTTTATTGATGTGAGATTACTGTTGGAGAAATTTGAGCCCATTTTTCCTCAACATAATTTAAAAGCATCACGAACATCCCATATGGAACCAGTATGTGCAAAGAGAAACAAATGTAGGCTTTGTCCGTATCCCACAGTATCCATATACACTAATTCTGTCCAGACATACAAGTGTTTGCCTTTTTTTTTCTCTCCTTAAATTAAATATCAGTAACATCCAGCGGAGGGTCCTGACGACCTGGGAAAGTAACCTGCAAGAATCTCTATTAGCTGCTGTTTCACTGTTGATTGACACTTTTCATATTACTTTTGGAAAAAACCTGACTACACTCTCTACAGCTGAGTGTCGTGCTGCGCCAGAAAAGTCTCTGCAATTGTTTTCAAAGGATCAGTCTGAAAATCTGTCCGTCTCAGTTCATAATCTTCCCGAAAGCAGCGTGGAAATGAGTTGAGGTCCTGTCATTTCCTACTTTCATGTTTCTCTAAATGTGGCGTGACAGAGGACAAATAAATTATCTCACCACACATATGTCCAACTACTTCTCCGCAGTCTTTGTCAAATGTTTTCTCTTAGCACGCCTCCCACATTCTGATTCACTGCTGTGAAAGTGATTGAAGTCGTTTATTAAAGGGGAATAGGAATGAGGTTTGAAGATCGAAGCAAGGAACGTTTACCTCCTAGTGTTACAGACTAATATGAAATGTCCAGCAGCAATACTGCCAGACGTTTAATAATGTTCAGAAGCAAAACTCCATCAGTGCAAATTATTTAGGAACATGCTTTATTAAAACAAAGAGCTCTTGCTCCTTCGGGCCAATTACTTTCAGAACTTGCAAGGAGTTTTAAAGTGTTTAATCACTGTGTTCAGCAAAGGCAATTTACTTTGTGTTGAAACTGATAGTAACTTATGTTAGGTGGAGTGTATTGAGTAAATAAAATCCCATTATTTAGCAAACACCACCAGCGGCTCAGGGCCTTCATTTATTAAAATGTATATGTGAGTTATTATTTTACAGCAGATCTACACAAATTATATTACCACAGCCGAGCTTAAACGACCAAAAGGTAGTATAAATAAATGGAAGAATAAATCAGCAGGGTCTTGATATTAAAAGACTATGAGATTCCAAGTTTATGATGTAAATCATATTAAAAGTGTGTGTAGGCATCCATGTTTGTGGGCATTATGGATGGATGGCTGTGGCTCAGGAGGTAGAGTGGTTGTCTGCCAATAGGATGGTCGGTGGTTTGATCCCTGCAAGATACTGAACCCCAAATTGCACCCAATGCTATTGGTGTGCGAAAGTGCTTGAATGATTATCTGATGAGCAGATGGCACTTTGTAGACCATTTCTAAATGTCTTTGGGTTGCTAGGAAACGACATCCACTTAGACTTCCGGTCCAGCCACTACTGCAGGAAATCAGCATGTGAAATGCTAAACTTAAGTCCTTCTGTGGGAAATGGTGATATTAGTTTTAAGACCTTGTTCTCTTCAACAAGGTACAAACTTAGGAATAAAAGTCCACTTCTTCCTGAAAGGAACGCACCAGCACAAAGCCTGTATTGCAGTGGTCAAATGAAAGAGCTGGACACTGTCTGGACACCGTCTGGAAACTTTAGGGTCTGTGGCACTCATTTCATTACCGGCAAGTTTCGCAATATTTTAGAGTATGGACATCACAAGACAGACACAGAAATGTCTTTCTTTCATAGAGATTGTGAATTTGAACAAGCTAACGCTCACTAGCCAACACTCTACAGAGGGAGAGAGAAGGAGTTGAAATTGTTTGCACTGTGTATATGTGTCTGGTCATTTTCAGTCCGCAGAACATTGTGAAAATGAACGCTACAGACAGTGGAGTTTCCAGTGTCCAGTTGTTTGACTGCTGTAATCCCCACTTTGCCCCCTTTTTTTTCTTATAATTGCTGGCGTCAAGTTTGTACCTTGTCAAAGGGAACAACCTACCATTGACCAGCAAGTTGCTAAAACTAGTTCAACATTTCATGCTGTGAGTATTTCAGTTCAAAAGGACTTAAGTTCAGCATGTCATATGCCTTTTTGTGTGGCATGGCTGGGCCAGAAGTCTGAGTGGAACAACGATGTCATTTTCTAGCAACCAAAAGATGGCTTGAAATGTTCTATATGGTAGCCTCAGCCCCTGGAGTGTGAATGTGTGTGTAAGTGGGGTGAAAGGTGCCTGCAATGAAAAGCACTTTGAGTGGTCGCTAAGACTAGAAAGGCACTATGTAAGTGCAATCCATTTACCATAAAAAGACTAACGTGTCCATGGCACAACATCCTAAATATAAGACAATGAATCCCTCTGACAAAAAGTGGTTCTTATAGGTTTCTCTCATGCAAAATGCACAAACAAAAGGTCCAATTAAAATATAGATTGTGCAGTTTGCAAAAGAGCCCATCAATGCCTCTTCATTTCTCCCTCTTTCATTTGGCATTTGGCAGCTGCTTTCAGTGCATGCTGATCCATCTGTCTCTTGTCTTTTGAATTCAAAACAGTTTTAGATGAACTGCTCTTCCAACACCGTCTTTCACATTCATGTCTGTAAAACAAAGCCTTCATATAAACTTAAGTAACATGCCATTCGTTAGGTAATTGCTTTATCTATCGTCAGAAATTCAGAGATTTGTTTCCTTAGACAGGTGCTGTACCTGATGCTTAATACTAATACATGAGGCTTTAAAAATACAGGTTTTGTAAAATGATTTCAAATTTGCTCCGTAAGTAACAGTAATGTAAATGCTAGGATACTGGAATACGCTCTGAACAGATATGACACCATCTAAATATTTGACACTTTATATTAATAATAATATTTTTAACTGGGCTTCTTCCCATTTATGTTTTATAAAATTTCATGGCCCAATTAATGTCTGACTTGTATTTTCCCATTAAAGGTTTTTAAACTAAAACTAAAATTCTGAGCATATTTTACACATTTAACCTAACAGTTAAACAGCTTGTATTAGAAATATAAGGAGTATAAACGGCAGTAGAAACAATGTTAAAGCAGAAAATGAAGCAACTTCCGGTATAAATCTGAATACATATCTAATACAGATATTTTTGCATATCAACAAAACCCTATATATAATATGTCCCGTAGAAGCTCCAACAATCATGAGCACTCCTGAGCCAATTATTTCAATTGGTACATTTTTGTATTTATGTATGTCTTTCTATATTGTCTGACCTGTTCAAAGGAGCATGGAGGATGAACAATAATTTTCCTTCTGTATGACAATATAAAGTATATTAGAAAGAAATCAATATCCCAGTAAGTGGCCCCTGGGTTTACTGGGGTCACTTGGCCGGCCCTTATGAGCACTCTAGGCTCAGTAGGGCTGTTTGTTGTTGTTGTTTATACTGTGCTGGGTGACCCTGGGTCAGATTTGTGTTGTTGCTGGATATGCCAACTAAAACTACAGGTCAAGACGCTCCACTGCTGCAAGTCCGAGTGGGCAGAGGTCCAATTTCATGCTGGTGAAAATTAAATCTTTGGAGCAGAATGACTCCCAACCTCTGAGAGACGAGATAAGACAGAGGAAAGATCCTGCTTAAACCTAGTTTTGCTGTGTCTCACAAAGCACCATTTAGTGTGATATAAGGAACTGCTCATGGGCTTGACCAGTTCATTATTCATAATTAACAACACAGCAGCCATTTATGTGATTTTTTTTTACTACTACTCATAATTTTTAGAGGCTGTTTAGTGCTTAAAATGCATATTTTTCCCTTCAGTTGGCTGAATAGCTTTGCTCCTTTTGACCATTTCCAGGCCTCACAGTTCCTTATTTACATGTATTCAAATTTCGAAGCTGTTCAGTACATTAATGAGCTTCTTAGTGCACACAGAGACCTGCAGTTATTGGTGAGGCAGAGAAAAGTGCCTCTGGGAAACAAACTAATAACCACAGCATGTAGTCTCTAGGCTCCCACCACCATTTTATTTACTACAACAATTTCAGCTCCCTTTGCGAAAGCAGTTTTACGAAGAGTAGCAAAGCACTATTTCATTTTTAATGGTTACCTTTGGGGTCAGGATTGAGTAGTCTTCACATTATCATTCGTGGGCCTGTTGGTATTGTTTATAGATTTTTTTTTTTTTCCTGACTGTGCTGGGAGTCTGAGTCAGTCATAGCAGGGAGCTCGCTGAGATCATCTTCGTATATACTGCATCTAGTTAATGCCTTTTTGAGAACTATTGATCGGCGAGAGCATAATGGTTGCATCACTGAATCAATGCTGACTCTGAACTGTACAAATGAGGCACTGAGATAGTTTAAGAAAAACTAATAAAACATAAAACACATTAAACAGTCACTCGGAATGTAGATGGAGTATGCTATTAGTTTTTATACAGTGGTCTTTCATTTTCAGTGCTGGAAGTATGGTTCAAATACATTAGAAATCAAATTTGCTGTGTTTGCACAAGCAAAGAAAAACTGGGTCTGCAAATTAAAAAAGAAAAGAGGCGCCATGTTTGCTGTTAGTCGCCACAATGTGCAGCTGTTCCCCGCCTTAAAGTACATTGTAAATAGCATGTAATGGACAATATAACTGCAGAGAAAGTATTTGCAACAATACTCACGAGAGAACAGTAACAGCTCTCTGCTGCTATCATGAGCCCAAGTTTCTTCATGATGTCAAAGCCATTACTGAAAAAACCCTGAGTGACATTACGTACATTTATATGGACCCTAATATTCCAGTAATAATCAGAGAATTAAGCCAATCATAGTAAAAATGCCTTATCAATCAGAGCAGACTGGTCCGATCCAGCCGGTCAGAAGGAATTTCAAATAGGGTTAAGAGCAGTGGTAGGAAAATGATAGCATCTAACAACCATGTAAATGCTTCAACTGATTGTTTCTCTCTGGTTGGAGTAAATATATTTTTCCTGTGCATGTTTGCCTCCATATATAGGTAACATCAGGTGACGTAACTGGTACCAGCACTGCAAATGGCATGCTAACAGCTGTGTCTACGTGTCTCCCGCTGTGGACAAAGAGTAAATAAATTTACAAAGTAGTTAGCATTTGGCTAGCGCTATGTTCTTATGTGAGTACTCTTTGATTTTGAAACAGCAGCTGTATGTAGCATTGTTGTTACAAGCTACAATTTAGAGTCACTGGACATAATCATTGTTGCTACCAGTAGCAGTAGCCTACAGATGAGACGCATTGGTCAATTGTTATGTTTACCAGTGGTCATAGATCCTCGGAAGGAGATTGAGGTAGATATTTGTGCATACAAAAGAGAGGACTTTGATTTAAGAGGTTGTGGGTTCATGTCCTGCATCACATTGTCTTTAGGTTTGAGGAACAGAAACACTTGGCTAATTTAGTTTTGGTCAAATATTGAAAAAGCCCACCTGTCAGGGGCTTCAAGTTAGTGTTGACTTTTTAAATATTAACCAAGATGTAGCTCTGGGGATGGCATTGTCAGCTAGTGGTTGGACCTAAATATCTTAAATACTGAATGGATTGGTAGAAAAGTTTGTACAGACACTTATGGTTCCAGAGCATGTAGTGTGATGACATTGGTGATACTCTGACTTCTCCTCTAGGGCTGCCAAAGGTTGACATTTAATGCTTTAAGTAAAATGTCACCACAACTGCTGAATAGATTGCTATACAATTTGGTACAAACATCTTCTTCTGTCTTCTGTCTTTATCTAGCACCATCATTAGGTCAAAATTGTATTCGTCCCCTTTAGTTGATGACCAAATACCTGATGTAAGTGCTATTTGCAAATTTTTTTAATAGGGTTGGAAAAAAACCTCTTCTGTTACATTTCCAGCAGATTAGACACTTCACAGCGTGTGGAATCAATTTGCACATGTCAAAAAGTTATATTCTGATTAATTCTGGTTGGGGGCATGTAAACACACATCTTGAGTGTGCTGGTATTTGCACCTAGCACCTTACAAAGTACGGTTATACTGCCAGCCAGTTGTCCAATGATTGTTCTGCTGTAACATTTTTATGGGGGTATAAAATAAATGAATTACAATATATTAAAACTGTAAATCCATGCAATATAAATGCATCTTTCAACAATAAATTAAATAACTTCTTCAACAATGTTTTTCCAGAAACGTAGCCCCCCCTGCACGATGGAATGGGTGGTCAGAGGGTTCAGTTATGCTGCAAAGTAGCTATCTTACCCCTGTGTTTGCATTTCTCTCTCAGCGTTTGAAGTGGGTAATGTGCTTTTGGTTGAGGCCCAAAGTCTTGATGGTAATTACCTTGCTCTCTCTGACTCTCATAATTTCATGCCTCCGGGGGGCCATTACAGAAGCCTCTACATCTAATTCTGCTGAATTAAAAAAAGGAAAAAAATACAGAGAAATATGCTGGAAGCACTACAGCTCATACTTAATGTCAAGAGAAGAAAGAAATGGAATATTTACTTTTGATTGCTTCGGAGGAAAACAAATTATGTGTGCCCATTTAAAGCTTATTTGCAAATTTGTATATCCTGAAAGTAGAAAGTGTCTTTAAATTAGATATGAATGAAATGATATGAAGTGCATTTTGATCAGGATTTTTTTCCTCACTGACAACACTGAGTGTTCAGTGGCAGAGAGTTAGATGAGTAGACTAATACCACTCTCATATCTGTCCCTTAGCTACAGCCAGCAGCCTGTTTACTTAGCGTAGCTTGAAGATGGAAAACAGGGAGAGTCCGTGGATGTATAAAGAGAGCTGAATACAGCAATGGAGCCAGGGCCCTGTTCATTCCTATGAAAGCTGCTCAGTTGCATATGAAGCAAAAAAAAAAAAAAACTCAACTTCCACTGTTTGAAATTACCTGAATCATCTGCATCATGGGGCCCATAGAGCAAATGCACCAGAGACTTCTGCTGGCTCAGTGGCAACTTCTGGTTTAGCCCTCTGCTAACTTAAATGGGTAAAAAAAAGTGATTTATTCGTGCAACTCTTCTCCTAACAAAATCTACCTACTAAAATGACTAAAGCTCACTGATGAACATGTTCTATCTCGTCTGTCTGGCCAGTATAAAAACAGTAGTTTAAAAATGTCAGCTTTTCATATTATTAAATAATATATCCTAAAATAATTACAGACTAGAATAGAAAGAATTTTATTTATCCCCGAGGGGAAATTCAGCTGTCCACCAGCTCGTAAAAGATAAAAACAAAATAAAATATGTTAAAATAAGTGCACAAATAGAAATTAAATTAAGATAAAAATTGTCCATTTCACAGTAAAGACAGTTGTGGCTAATGTAATGTGTGTAGGTGTGTGTGACTGGATTCAGGAGGTGTTATACTATATAAAGAAACCCTGTGATGTCATGCTAAGAGCAACAGTCATTTCCAGGTGGAAAACTGGCATTTGACTTGAATTGTGGAGATATGTGAAACAGGCAAACTTGTTTATTTCTGTCGCCATTTTCAGCCATAACTGTAACGTTTGAGAATATATAGTTAAACGTGGTGCACCAACCTGGCCAAAATAGGTGTACGTTGTATTCAGAATATTTTCTTAGCTTTAACTTCCACGCTAACCAATTTAAACAGCAGTAGACAACTCCAATGTCCTGCCAAGTAAATTTACTGTTTTTGTCAGTGGCCTTTGAGAAAACTGTTTCAGTTCCCTGTTTGAAAGGGCTGTCTCACTGCAAGGTAAAGCGATTAAATATTTAAATATAGTGTACAGTTAAACTGATATTTTTTTTTTTTTGTAGGTGGGCTTTTTTAGGTGGCTAAAAACTAACTAACTGAAGCAATGTTTGCTCAGCACTTTTGGGTTTTATGTTCGTAAAGTGAGGGTTTTCTATCGATAAGTTATTGTAACAAACATACTGATTTGGTAGATAATGGATTCAATTAAAACATGGAAATGTAAGTTCAATAAACCCCATTTTATATTCAGTATTGCTATTTTCATTGCAGTCATGAACTGTTGTAAATGCCCTGTAAACTATCAACTGCTGCAACAAATGCAATCATAATAACGTTTATTCACGTGTGTCTCCACCAAAAATGTTTTGTATTGGGGAATTTGGCTGAAAAAATATTTCGAAGGGGTACATTACTGGAAAAAAGTGCCACTGTGCTAGCACAACAGATGCATGATTAAATTATTTAACAATACAGTAAGTTCTTCATATACATCCTTTCTTCTCAATCACTTCAGGGTGGCTGTTACCTGAGGCTGTATGATTTCATCAAGATGACTGACAAGCGTTTAGGCAGAAACTTGATCAATAGACGGTGAGGAGGACTACATACTGTTGCATACTTCACTCAGTCAACGCCAGTTTCAATTTTAAGCTTGCTTTGAAGTTGCCATGTCAATCTGCAGTGACAGAAACATTGGGCTGCTCATAACATAACATGATCTTGATACATGCAGGTGCCAAAATACAACAGACCTTATACATTCCTATATTTCTACTGGAAATACCAGGCTTTCCGCTGTTAATGTTTTGAAGTGAATGGAAACATACAGTAAGTGTTTGTTACCATTGTTGTTCTGAAAGTCTTAGTTTAGTACGTAAGCTGCAGAGAGGGAAAAGGAAAGAAATGGATGACGACGCTTGCTCTCTCCATTTCAGCAGCATGGAGAGCCGGGAGGAAAGTTTGTTTTCTAAATGTTGAGCCATTTGATACATCTACATAGAACATTCATCACCCTGGACAGGGTTATTATCCGCGGTATAACAGTAGGCAGAGAAGGAATGCAAATAGATAAATTATTTTTCAGTATAGTAGGGACTCCAGACCTCCCAAACATAACCCCTCTGACCACATACTGCATGACTCAGAGTGAGTCATTAGCAGAGCAGCTCATTGGTTAGACTCAGAGGATATATTGTGCCTGTTGAATATTATATCAATTATATCTGACTGCTCTCAGGTCAGTTCAAACCTGGGCTGAACTGTGATGTAACCCTGACTGTATCTGCAGCCTGTCCTTCTTGAGAGAGATTTCACTGCTCATGTTGTGACTCGACTTTTCAGTGACATTCTTGCATCGCAGAAAATTGATACTGTTGTCATGTAAAATATTTACGAGGCTCAATGTGAGGAGAGGTGTCTGCACTGATGTGTGCCTATCTTTCTGTTAAATCAGACTCTAGCAATTACTTAGCAGATAAATGTGTGTTTCTATGGCGATCTAAACTGTCTCTGCTCCAGCTCAAGGTCTGCCCCCAGAAAATACATTACCTTGAAAAGTAAGCTAGCTTCATGTCTTCTAATACCAGCCGTAATATATTCATCATGCATATTCATACAGTAGCTCCAGTAATGACAGGCGGGGGAGAGATTTCACTCTGTGATCAAGGTTGTTCCCAAATGTTGATAATTTCACAGATCAATTAGCAAAGTGTAGCATAAGGCTCTCTGTTTAGGCTCACTGTGCATGTGAAATTAATTTCTTTGTACAATCATTCACTGTGTAATTGTCTGTGTACCTGCATGTGTGTATTACTCGTCTTAATGGTTTGAATTAGTGCCTGGATGAGCTTTCCTGCAGCCTGTCTGGCCTGCAGTCCAGTTAGCTAAACTTATAAGGGCAGAAATTCTGACCTGGGCAGACTTCTCTGAAATTTCTTCATTATGTAAAAAAATCATATCAGAAGTAGTCATTATTCACTGGCAAGACCAAGCTGCAATATTCATGCAATATATTTTTCGTCCAAGCCTTTGGACAGTCTATCTCCTACAACATATGGTTAAAGGCTAGTAATTTTCTTTGCCAAATACATTTTGAACAGAAACATAATTGCTGCATGGATTACGTTCACTGACATTTTTTTTAAATCCAGGAAATGTGACATCCCTATACCACTCATAAGTCTTGGAAGGAGGTTGAGGTAGATGTTAATGCATACAACGGACAGGACTTTGACACATAAGATCAGGGGTTTATCTCCTGCATCACATTTGTCTTCAGGTTTTAGGAACTGAAACACTTTGCTTATATTATTTAAGTTTTGGTTAAATGTTGAAAAAGTCCACCTGTCCTTTCTCGAGCTGTCTTTACCTTTTAAATATTTACCTAAAACGTAGCTCTGGGGATGTCATTGTCAACAACGCAGTGGAATGGTATAGAGGTTTAGAGGTTTGTACAGACTTGGTAATGGCATTGGTGACCCTTCGAGTCTCCCTCTAGCACCACCAAGAGGTTAACATTTGAGGTTTTAAGTAAAATGTCACCATAATTATTGAAAGAATTGTGATGCAATTTGGTACAAACATTCATGGTTCCCAGATGATGCATCTTGCTGACTTTGGTGAACCACTCACTTTTTTTTTTATCTAAGAGACATCATCAGGTCAAAATTGTACCTTGTCCGCTAAATTATGACCAAATAGCCTCTCAGCTTCTGCTGTGTTTTGTGAATAGTACTAATTAGTTAATGTGAGTATGCTAACGGGCTAAACTAACTGCTAGCATGGCTTTAGGACCAATTTATAGTTTCTGTGTGCAGCCCATTTTTGTGACTACATGGACTGTATGCATAGCAAGTGTGCCGTCTGCACATGCTCCGATTTCTTGTTACAAACTCCAGTCAAGTCCAAAATACATTCAAGTCTGTCATAGCTGCCACACTATGATTAAGTTTCAGTTTCACTCGATGTTGGCAGTAGGAGCACAGTAAGCTCATCTTGCAACCTTCTCGTTTACTTCTGGGGGTTGATGCGGACCCTCAGTTGTACTCTGTATAGAACCACATACTGTACGTGTCTGCATGACCACAGCTGTCCATGGATGTTCAATGCGAAAAGTATGTCCCAGCCTTTAGTTTGGCGTGTTGACATTAGCATTTAGCTCAAGTATAGCCTCACAGAGCTGCTAGTATGGCTTTAGACTGTCATGTGTAATTCACAAAAGGATTGTGCAGCATTTGCAGCTGCTAAACCTGCACAAAAAAGACAAAAAGAAGCAGGTCTCAAAGCACCTGCTAAAGGGTAAAATGCTCCCCTAACTGTGCTTCCAAGCAAATAGCGTTTTGATCCTCCTGTGCTATTTGCACCTATTTAAATAAGTAATATGCAAGCATATTTGGCCCCTTTCTATGCAAACAAGCCTTATTGCAGAAAAGTCCAATTCTTAAGTCTCTGTGCCAGTAGCCAATGAAATAATTTGCCTCTTAATAGAGTTGGTGGTAACTGAAGCACATTTCTAAGTATGAGGAGGTGTCACACCTAGACTTTCCAATCATCATGGCAGCAGTGATTCCTTACCTTAAGTTTTAAGGAATGCTCCTGCACTTGTCAGTCAGCTTTTGTTTTTCTCCCTGCCATTGTTCTGGAGACTGTGCTCTGGGCGCAAAGGCAACATTTATACCACATGTATAATTGCAGTCAGCCGCAAAAAAAAAGGCAAACTCCACTCCACACTTTATGGAATATCATTACCGCAATTGATTTTGTGAATCAGACCTTGAGAAGGGGCAGATAGCATTCACACGTAATGCGTAATTCATGGTGCTATTAGCGCCTGCAGTCCATTCTTTGTGAATTTGCCCGTCAGTCTTTTAGTTGCCAGGAGACGACGCATGAAAACAAATGAAATATACTGACAGTGAACTATTGAAAATACTTTGAAAATGAAAATTTTGCAGCAACATTGAAGAGATTGAAGATACATCTAATATAGACGTTTTCTCATTATATTGATGAAAAACCTAATCCAGTTTGTATTGCGTTTCTTCCCAAATATATTTGCTGATGCAAATTAGTGGTAACATTCATTCTAGGACACAGGGTTGCTCAGCCATGAGGGATCTTTCAGACCAATAATAAATATAAAATGAACCAGCAGTGATTGGGCCATCCTGTCTGTATACTTGGGAATAGCTGCAGGGGCTCATTTAGTCTAAAATGAACAACCCTTGCAGGGGTTGTCTAGTGGACATCAATCGAGGCTCTAATGGTCTCTCTGGGTTCCTCTCTAGTGACAACTCTGACTGGTCTGACAACAGTATTCTCTGAAGACCTAATTAGCCTGACCATTAAGCCCAAAGGATGATTGAAGGAGTCGGAGAAACTGCGCTGCAACAAATATTAGACATTTTGTGTACTGGAGAGAGAGAAGAAGGTAGTTTGATGAAGACTTTCACTATGGTCATGTTATTGTACTGGATCTCATTATTCAGATTTATTTGTACAAATATGTACTAATATTAGACATTATGTGTACTGGCCAGGGAGACAAATGCAGTTTGATACAGACTGTCACTAGCAGGAAGTACGGACATGTTACTGGATCTCATTATTCAGATTGTATTCTAGTTTAATGAATTATCTCTACTGTGTTTTATCATGTTACATGTTTTTTTTGTGATGCCAAACTACATTAATTGTTATGTATGAAATTGTCCTAATAACCTCACATAATCCTCGCCATAAGGCAGTAGTGTTCATTTTTAATAAGTAAATCTGTGTATGTGTGTGTGTTTCAGAAGGTGGAGGGGAGTTGTCGTTGAATTCCTTTGAGGTGAACAAGGAGGGGAATTCAGGAAAGGAAAAGAAAAGATGTAATCCCCGAAACACGCGAGTTCTTGACATAAACAAACACGCTGGGAGGATTTCAAAGGGACGGCTGCTCGCCGGGAATCCTCTCATGTGCTGATTGTAGATAAGGAAGCAAATGCAGTGGAGAGAGGTATGAACGCATACTGTCTGCCCACACACACAGTCCCAGTGCCAGGGCCCTCTCTCTTTCATGTGTTATCAGGCAAAGATTTGGTTGTTTGTTTACCGGCAATTTTCCCTGTCACAAGCTCGCAAGACTGTGCCAAACCAGGAATGTAACCATGTAACGGGGAATTTTCCCCACGCGTTGCTGATAAGCTCAATGAAGCTTGCCTTGTCTTGCATTTGGAAAACATCTGTTGAATTCTTTGGCCATAATGCAAGCTGTGTATAGTGCAGTCTGTATGAGCTAAGTGGCGTGCAAGTATGCAGCAAATACCTGTGTACATGTCAGCACAAAAATACAGGAGGTGGACATGAGGGCATGTGATGTAATGCATTTTGCAGCCCAGTACTACAGCCCTTAGTAAATTTGTTATTTACAGTATTTTCTACTTCCATATACAGGTGAATTTATTGAATTTTAGGAGCCGGTTATAGATGATAATGCACTCCTATAATGACCACTGAGTTGACTGTAATAATTTCTGTCTTAACACAAACTGGGTGTTATACACTTACTGCATGACTGTCGTATTGGTTTAAATTACATTGCAGTGTTTTGTAAGTCATCATGTCCAACCATTGTCACCAGTGCCAATATATTAACTTGGTTACTCACAGTATTACAGTGTATTTGATTAACATTATTACTTTTTCAACATGTGTGAGCAACTATTTGTTACTCTAATGCCTGCGTTGTGTGCAATATAAAGAAAATGGTAGGCATACTGTTCATTAGTAACTATATTTTTATTCTAGGCGTTTCATTCTAAATCACTGTAATAACAACTCTTAAATATGTAGTTATGGTGCAGCTGAAACTGGTGATGACAGCTCATGGTTGCAGGTTGTCCAAGTAATGCAACACACTTTCTAGCAAGCAGTCAGAAAGGACGACAGTGAGATCAAATGATGGAAGGATCTGTCATTGTTAAAACACCTCAAAGAAATGCTGTTGAAAGTCTCAGCCTAAAACAGACTGAGATGTAAGATTTTATTGCACAGTGAAAACTACTTGACTTACAGATTTTCATGGAGAGAGACAGCAAGCTGTCTGACGCCCAAATGCCTCATCCGTTAGAAAAAATGTCATGTGGCAATGGTTTCAAGAGACATCTTGAGACAAAATGTCCTCTTTAGCTAACAAAGATGGTGACTAAAAAAGAAAAACTGAATCAGCACATGATGTCTTGTGTGTTATTAGCCTACAATGGGCACACACTCTACCAGGTCAACTAGACCCAGACATCAGCCCTATAAATGCATTTAATAAATTAGTTTGCTCAGACTTTATTGTTAGTTTAGCTTTCATCCAGTATTTATTTGCAAATCTGAACCCCAATGTAGCCTAATAGACTTTGGCTGACTCCAGATATGAGTAATATATAAGCTACAGAAAGCCTATACCATGAGACTGCAATATAGATATATAGCGTGATTATAGTAAATCTTCTGGAAATTCAAAATTCTTATGAAGCAGTCCTTCTCAGTAATTTGCAGCATTGCCTGCATCAGCCAACTTCACTCAGATAGATTAAAGGAAGGATTATTATGATACAGTCTCAGATTGGCCTGACAATGCTAAGCCTGCGGGAGCATTGGCCAGTGTATCAAGAGATCCCATGTAGCAAGTGGATCTCCGGGTAAAGACTTCTCTTCCTTGTGCTGGTCTTCTTTAAAAAAAAAACAAAAACAAAAAACAAAAAAAAGCTAATATGAAGCCCAATTGTTGTAGAAAAATAGCCGATAGGCTCCAAGACTGAATTTCAGCCAGTGTGTTCCGCCTCTTCTGCTCTTCACATGGACTGTTTACCTGCCACTCAATCATGATTGGTCAGTACTGCTCAGATTAGAAAGGGACTACAAAAGAAAGACGAACACATCCGACTGAAATCTTGTCTTGTTGCCCACAGATTCTTTCAGATTTGTTTATAAAAATTAATCATGACATAAAGAGTATGATAAAAATCTCTGACATATTTCATCTTATTACCCACCCTCAGGCTACACAGTATGTTTACCCTTATGGAAGTACTCTTCATTTATTATGCATGCTGATGAAATGCCATTGTAACCTAGGTGATAATGATAATAAACTGACAAACCTCAAATCAAAACCTAAATGAAAGCAAATAAAATAGTGATTGTGTTTTATATAATAGAATGTGATAAAAAGCAGTTTACTGTTTGATTTATCATTATTTTGTGGTTACTGCTCCTTTAAGAAGTGCCAGTCAGGTGACTACAGCGCTACTGCTGGAGGGAGGGAGGATAACGAGAGCAAGAGCCGAAGCTACAGGCAGCAGACGGAAAAGCCAAGAACAACAGAAAAAGAGACAATAAATAGGAGTAAAAGGAGCGTGTTTTGAGGTTTTACACCTTGTTTTCTTTCATTTTTTTTTGGGAGGATTTTGTGTTCAACCGCTGTCCGTGTTGTTGGACTCTGTTATATTGCACTTTGAACGAGGATTTGTGTGAGGTTCGGAGTTGGAAAACAGCACACGCGGCCTCTCGGCAGAGTGAACAGCGAGAGCAGAGCCGCCATTTTTGGGTGCGGTTTGTATTTAAGTTGATGGTAAATGTGTATTTTGGTATTAGTATTTTATTTTCATTTAACTTCCTGATTTATGTGAAGCTAAAATGCCTGTGTGTACGTTGCCTTGTTCTATGGCAGGCCAGGTTTTTAGTTGGGACCGCTGGTGTGCGAACACACCTGGAGCTGCAGACACAAGATGGCGAGCCACCCATAGGAGACAGAGACGGAGTGGAGGATCACCGTTGCTGCGAACTCACCTGCACACGTGGACACAGACACTGATTCTAACTCTGGGATTGTGGTAGGACGGACACTTACAGGTTTTTGCAGCAACACACAGTGAACTTCGTTGGATTTACAAAGGACTCAAACTAAGGACTGGTTATATATCAAACTGAATCATTTTGAGTCGTTGCCATATTGATCTGTGAGATCTATTGATTTATTTATTTTTTTTCTTTTATATATATATATTTTTTACTGTTTTCTTTCGCTTATTCACTTTTGTGTGCCGAGTCGGTAAACACGAATGGGTTAAGTTGAACCAAACTTAAAAGGTCTGGTTAAGCAAACCAAAAATAAAGTAGGAAAAAAAAAAGAACTAAAACTAGATACGCCTAGCCAGAATAAGATGAGAACCTAGACTGAGTATACTCAAAATAGAAACTAAACAATCAACATAAGAAACCTAGATGCAAAATTATCTCAACTTAAAGAGGGGTAAATAATCTTGTATTCTTGAGACTGGTTTCATGTTGGTGACTGGAAGAAGGATTGAATAATTCATCTGTTGTGTATGTGTGAAGTGTGTGGTACCAATTGTTTTTCCATATTTTCTTCCTATATAAAAAGCCGGCGGTTAAACCTCATTCATTGATTTGTGGTCTGTTATTTATAACATTAGGAGCAACCACTTGATTGAATCTAGAGTCTGGTCCAATAACTAAAGTGTTACAAAGTGGCGAGCCAGCCAGGAGCGGTTGCTAGTTTAGCTCAAAAAAAAAAAAAAAAAAAAAAAAAAAAAAAAGAAAAAAAATAAATAAATCAATAGATCTCACAGATCAATATGGCAACGACTCAAAATGATTCAGTTTGATATATAACCAGTCCTTAGTTTGAGTCCTTTGTAAATCCAACGAAGTTCACTGTGTGTTGCTGCAAAAACCTGTAAGTGTCCGTCCTACCACAATCCCAGAGTTAGAATCAGTGTCTGTGTCCACGTGTGCAGGTGAGTTCGCAGCAACGGTGATCCTCCACTCCGTCTCTGTCTCCTATGGGTGGCTCGCCATCTTGTGTCTGCAGCTCCAGGTGTGTTCGCACACCAGCGGTCCCAACTAAAAACCTGGCCTGCCATAGAACAAGGCAACGTACACACAGGCATTTTAGCTTCACATAAATCAGGAAGTTAAATGAAAATAAAATACTAATACCAAAATACACATTTACCATCAACTTAAATACAAACCGCACCCAAAAATGGCGGCTCTGCTCTCGCTGTTCACTCTGCCGAGAGGCCGCGTGTGCTGTTTTCCAACTCCGAACCTCACACAAATCCTCGTTCAAAGTGCAATATAACAGAGTCCAACAACACGGACAGCGGTTGAACACAAAATCCTCCCAAAAAAAAATGAAAGAAAACAAGGTGTAAAACCTCAAAACACGCTCCTTTTACTCCTATTTATTGTCTCTTTTTCTGTTGTTCTTGGCTTTTCCGTCTGCTGCCTGTAGCTTCGGCTCTTGCTCTCGTTATCCTCCCTCCCTCCAGCAGTAGCGCTGTAGTCACCTGACTGGCACTTCTTAAAGGAGCAGTAACCACAAAATAATGATAAATCAAACAGTAAACTGCTTTTTATCACATTCTATTATATAAAACACAATCACTATTTTATTTGCTTTCATTTAGGTTTTGATTTGAGGTTTGTCAGTTTATTATCATTATCACCTAGGTTACACCATTTTCTTGATGAATCTGTCACAAACAATGAGTGTATAGGACTTTAGCTATAAAATGATACATGGTAATGCTCTTGCAATATGTAAGAGATTCTATTCAATATATTGAAATTGTTTGTCAATACTGTATATTTCACCTTCATATAGAAAATGTCAATCTACGGTATCATTCCCTTGAATATCTATGGATGTTCAGACTATTGCTGAGAGGGAGATGACTCCAGCTTGGTGCAGTTCCTGTCCTTGGTGTTGTTACCGTTGACTGAAAGGAAAAAAGCATGTGGGCAAGTGATGAGAGATTCAGTGAAGTTGGTGGACAGTTCATGGAAGGAAAACTTTGACCGCTTACATCACTGTTGTTGTCAGATGCTGTCTTAGTTCAGTTACCTTTATGGGTGCTGTTGGGCTGGCTGCAAGCGTTTTATTACAAGCACAAAGCAAAGTCCAGAGCACACTGCAGCTGGAGTATACAATGCTCTCTGTTTTAAGCCTCCTGCAAGCCTGAGACCTCCTGATGGTGGAATTCAGCCTTGGGCAGTCAGTCTTGTCTCTTACAGTTGTCCATTATTTAACACATCACCACGCTTTGGAGAGGAGGATGCGAAGTCAAGTGCGTACTCCAAAGGGTTCAAGTGTTCAAGAACTGAACTACCAAAAGCTTGGTTAACATTGTGTGCTGGCATTTTTTTTGTAGTGCAGCCGTAAGGAGTTCAGATTGTCAAAGGCTTTGAAAACTTTTTGGTTGTGAAACCCTCAAAAACTAATTCTGCTTTGACCACTGGCAATTCTCCTGCAGCTAGCTTGCAAGACATTATTTCACAGAACTTCTAACCATACTGATAGCACTCACTCATGTGGCTCACACACATGAACACGTGTCTAAACACTCAGATCTCAATTAGTAAGCACATTGTTTAACTCGACATTTAAAAAAACACTGTTTATAGAATAATGACAAACATTTGTTTGCATGACCCGAAAAGCAGTGAGAGTTGTTTATATGTGTACTGTAGAAAACAGCTGTCAATCAATATTGTAGCAAAATAAACACTTTGCAGGGGCTACAATCAAACCAGAGAATAAGCTAGGACAACCCAATTACCAGAATAAATGTTGGCATAGTACATTTCTGCAAACCCTAAATATGTAACATTCGTACATAGCAGATATTTGAAACTTTGTTTCAGCAGTGCTGGGGTTAATGTGTGGTTATGTTTAAGCATAAAAACCACTTGGTTCAGGTTTTCTCACACACTGTCCGTATATCATTTATCTACAAACAAATGCACAAAAAATTCGAACAAATCCCATGTAATGAGCCAATAATTCATGCATAACCCTATTTTAGAAGGCTGCAATCACATTGCCAATGCGTTGATGCAGTAAAGAAGGAAGTGGTCCTGAGCAGTCCAGATTGGAGGCAGGTTGGGGTGGTGGTACACAGGACTTTCCCCAGGAGACTGCTGTTCAGAACTGTGTAAACTCTGAGTCATTTTACGGTACGTCCTTACCGTGTTTTTTTTTTTTACCCTTAACCTAACCACAGTAACTTAACTTGCCTAAACTTAACGTCCTTAATTTTCCGTTAATTATGTAACTTGATCTTGAGGATGCAACGTCATTCATGGGGTACTAATTTATAGCATATCATTTGAACCATTGTATGAGGATGCGTTGCTTGGTTATGGGTAGGAAAAGATCATGTTTTGGCTCAAAATACCCACTTTTGGTTGCATGTTTGCCGCTGGAAATGGCGCAAATGTCTTGCTTGTTGTTAGTTGGTCACCAACAGTGCTCTGCAGCGGCAGCTGTCTCACCTGGGTGTCATGCCGTCCAATATTCCCTCCATTTCTCAGTCATTAAGTCAGCTATGAACTATGTCACTTTTGAAACACTGATATGACATGTATGAAACCTATAAATCTGACTTTTACATGGTTTCCAGAAACATAGGTGGTCACCATTCTCTTCTTGCAACTGAGCTGGCTAGAAATATCAAGAACAGTTTGGACATAGGAAAACACAATAATTTGGAAGCATGTGAAATCACTACTATAATCCTATAGAAATTGGATTGCTATAACTCTTAAAAGTACCTTAAAGAGAAAAATAATCACAAAAATGATGTCAATCTGCGGTCCAATTAAAACTTCAGTATCGATACACATTAGGCTTAAAGAGATTAATGGTGATTACAGTGATAATAGAGAGCTACCAAGACGAAAGGAATGAAACTTGAAAGAAGCAATCATCAGATCTGCACCTAATTTACCCAAACGTCTCACTGGCCTTGAATTACGATTCAAACGTGGCATTGGGTGGAAGAAAGAGAAACTGACACTATCTTTTATGTGCAAATGAAAGGTCTAATGTGCAGTAGACCAGAAGCGCTCTCTTTTCAGCCTCTGTCTACTTTGATGTAGTACTTTTGTCATCTCTTGCCAAAGCCTTTTGACATTACTTGTCCTCTGCACCGATTGTTCCTGCTGTCTGTGTGTTGTCTTGGGTCAGAGGTAGCGCCCCCACTTTATTTTCTGAACGTTTGTACTCTTCAGGCACAGATGGTATACAGTACTCCACGGTTCCTTCCAGCTTGCCTGCTATTTAAAATGTTAAGGAGATTTCCATTCTTTGCTCCCAAACCACAGTCATTTATCTTTCTCTTCCTGCCAGCTGATCTCTTCCTTCCATACTTTGCCTGACCTCTCTTTTTCCTCCACACTGTGCATTTTCACTGACTTCCTCCTCTGGAAATACTGTGAGCTGTGATTTGCTACCTGTAGTTTGGATTTACCCAACTGAATGAAGACATGTCTCATCCTAGACCCTGTTTTCTCATCAGTTCTGATCACTGTTGACTTAAATCTTGTCTTTCACTGTCAGTTATAGGGCTTCTTCGTGGTTTACACTGCTCTCCAATGAAATCCAAAGAAGTAAACAGATTCTCAAAAAAACAACCCCAAAACACCAGAGGTAAATCTTTTCAACAAATCAATTTCCACTCTGTGAAGATACATGGATCTCATTTATTTTTGCAATAAATATTATTATACTCAGAGCAGCCCCAGGCTTTCCATTCAAGTGATCACCAGAGTCAGATTGTCTACAATAGAAAAAGCTTATAATGATTGTAGGAAAATCATTACACATTCATCATTAGGCCATTAATCTTCATATCTGCAGTAACGTGGGTGGACTGATAACATCATTGATATTATTGTGGAGCAGTCACTTAAGACTTGCCAAGTCGTCCTCTTGAAACCAACAGATAAAGATGGAAGGAATGTGTCACTAACTGAAATAAAACAAGACAAATCGGGCAAAGTGGCAAGAAGACCATCATGTGGCAGCAGTAATTAAAGAGCATCTTTTTTGCAAATTTTCAGGTTCACACTTGTTTATGTAGAAACCCAGAATACATTCCATTTTAGTTGCTGCCTCTTACAGTGCCCCTCCAAAAGAAGCCCAGTCTGCTTTGATTGGTTTGCATTTCAGGATCTTAAGCATCTCGGTGTCTCTTCACCGTCACTGCAGTCAGGAAAAGACTGTTAGGGAGAATTGCGGCACTTACTACTGTAAAAAATGATCCAGCAGAAATATAATTCAAAACTGGGGAGAAGTTAACATCAGGAACCATGTTTAGCCTTCATGTTTCCCTGACATTAGCATGTAGCTTCTTGTAGCAGTGTAGGCTATGTAATCCAAACAGTTTGCACTCTGCCTGGAGCAGATGACTTTGTAAAGAAATCCGTCACGAGCTGACATCAGCTTGATGCCAAAGTAGAAGAATGCTGGAAACAGAGCATTCTTAATAGTCTAAATCCTGAAGTTTTTGCTCACAATGATTACTTCCACAAATGTTGACCTCATTATTTGAAATTTTGGCCATGTTTAATATGAACACCTGACACTGTAACATGAAATGTATGTTAGGGAAAAAAGGATTGCAAGAATATAATTATATCTGGGGAAATACTCTTTTTTACTCTTCTAACCTGACAAGCATAGCTAACAATAACATATACTCAGTATATGTTTAGTCTACTACAAGCTTTGCCTGCATATCTCTTTTTCTCTATGTGCAACAATACACAGCTGCTAAAATCACAGCTTACACTTGACATTAGTGTATACATCACTTTGACTAATCAAGCAATTAAATTTTTCATTTACATTTACATGTGAGCTTCCTCCCATATAAGCAGTCCTCTTACAGATAGCCACCCTGTCATTCCAGTGAAAGTTTATCTTCACTGAAAATGTTTTTCAGGCTTCCTCTGGCCTCCACATGTTTGGGCCCACAGATCATGTGCTTTGTAGGCCCTTGCTCACACATGAATGGGAAGACAATTATGTATTGATGGAGCTCGGTGAGACTTTCATTGGTCCTAATCACTATGATTCTGATTCTGATAATACTGAGAGTTTGTGGGGAGTTTGTGATGCTCAGAAAAAATCTATTCATCATTTTACAGCTGTTTCTTGTGTGTTTTGGCCAGTGGACTCACAATTTCATTTGAGGCCTAACACTAATGCTACCTTCATATTTCTTTCTGGGCTGCTGCCATTTGATTGTCTTTGAAGTTGTGCGAATCAGCAGAACAGTGTTTTTTCAGAGGTTCCTCAAATGTGTCATTTGTCATTTTCAATCCCCACATCTTCCTGTTCTACCTCAGCTGTATGTTTCTGCTCCCTGAACTCCATAACGCAACAGTGCCTCTTCTCACAGCATCAGGGCTGTGGAGATTTCTGTATTCATCACTGCTCTCTCTCCATGGGGTTCCTTTTGATTTTCCTCTGCTATGCACATATTCACATTCTATCTTCTGTGATAATTGCAATGCTGATGACACTCAGATCTACCCTTCTTTTCCTTTTTAAAACTCCGCTTGATGTGCACATCATGCCTCCCTGGTCGACATCTCCAGTTTAATGTCTGCCCTCCACCGCGAGCTCAATCTCAACAAGCGGAGCGGCAATTCCTCTGTGGAGAAACATAACCTCTGCTCTCTGTCACTATTCACATCACCGTATTGCCTCTCATCATGACTAACAATTGTCTGGATGTGAGTCTTGACAACTGTCAGGGGCCGAAAAATTGGACTTGAGGAGTTCCTTGTAGGTTGGAAAAAAAAAAAACAAGGATTTGACCCAAGATTTTCAGTCAAACAATCTAAAGTTATGTTCACACACTCTTATCATGGAATTGATAAATATATATTAGAATAGGTCTGTTTTTCTGTTCTAAAAGGTTTGCGGTGAAAGAAATGCAGGCAGTCTTATAATCAATTATTCAGAGATATGAATAATATTGTTCCTCTGTGTTCCATGTAAACATCATCCTAAATATGATCAAAACCAGGATAAGACTTGAAATCGAGATACTAATGTGTATGCGAACATAGTCAGTGGATTTCACATGCAAATGTTAAACAGACCTGTCACAGTCTGAGGCCAAGATGTTCGTGCTAAAATATGAATTATTCAGAACACATTCACCAGCCACTTTATTAGGTACACCTCTTCAAGTGCTTACTAATGCAAATAGCTAATTAGCCAGTCACATGGCAGCAACTCAATGCATTTAGGCATGTAGACATGGTGAAGACGACCTACTGAAGTTCAAACCAAGTATCAGAATGGGGAAGAAAGGTGATTTAAGTGACTTTGAACTTGGCATGGTTGTTGGTGCTAGACAGGCTGGTCTGAATATTTCAGAAACTGCTGATCTACTGGGATTTTCACGCACAATCATCTCTAGGGTTTACAGAGGATGGTCCCAAAAAGGAAAAATTTCCAGTGAGTGGCAGTTCTCTGGGTGAAAACACCTTGCTGATGCCAGAGGTCAGAGGAGAATGGCCAGACTGGTTCAAGATTATAGAAAGGCAACAGTAACTCAAATAACCACTCGGTACAACCAAGGTATGCAGAAAACCTTCTCTGACCTTGAAGCAGATGGGTTACTGCAGCAGAAGACCACACCAGGTGCCACTCCTGTCAGCTAAGAACAGGAAACTGAGGTCACTATTCACACAGGCTCACCAAAATTGGACAATAGAAGATTGGAAAAACATTGCCTGGTCCAATGAGTCTTGATTTCTGCTGCGACATTCAGATGGTAGGGTCAGAATTTGGCGTAAACAACATGAAAGCATGGACCCATCCTGCCTTGTATGAATGGTTCAGGCTGGTGGTGATGGTGTAATGGTGTGGGGGATATTTTCTGGGCACACTTTGGGCCCATTAATGCCAACTGAGCATCGTTTAAATGCTACAGCCTGCTTGAGTATTGTTGGTGATCGTGTCCATCTTTTTATGACCACAGTGTCCTCAGATGGCCACTTCCTGCAGGATAACCACCATGTCACAAAGCTCATCTCAAACTGCTTTCTTAAACATGGCAGGTTCACTGTACTGCAGTGGCCTCCAGTCACCACCGCTGCTTGATGTGCACATCATGCCTCCCTGGTCGACATATCCAGTTTAATGTCTGCCCTCCACCTCAAGCTCAATCAACAAGCCGAGTGGCAATTCCTCTGTGGACAAACATAACCTCCGCTCTCTGTCGCCATTCACATCACTGCAATGCCTCCCTTCAAGACTAATAAAGTGGCCAGTGAGTGTATGTCCAAATATTGGCAGTGTGTTGTGTAACATTAAACGGTTTACTAAGTTTCAATTAAAGTACTGACGTTCTATTTCATTCAGTTTATGGAGATATTCCCGTAATGGGGAGTTTCTTAATTTTTTTAAATTTTATTTGTAGTTTTTGACATGTCTAATTTTAAGAACTTTTTTATGCCTTCATGCAGGTGACAGCTGTGGCTGGAGGCTTTATGTTTTCAGGTCTGTCGTCCCCCTTGACCATCCCGTTCTTGTAAACACAATATCTCAAGATCACCATTAGGGAATTTCCATAAATGTGGCACAAACGTCCACCTGGACTAAAGGATGACCTGAATAGATTTTGGTTGTCAAAGGTCACTGTCACCTGGCTGTAACTCAAGAATTCATACATTCATTACAACAAAATCTCACACAAATGACCAATAGAAAAAAGTGATAGTGATGGCATTTTACAGGTCAAAGGTCAAGGTCACATTATAATGTCCTGTTATTCAACACCATTACTCAGGAAAAGAAGGGGAGACATTTGGTCGGATACTGAATCAGTGACACTAATTTTGTGTGTTCAACTGATGACTGCTGATGATAGCTGATTGTATAGATCTCCTGTGTTGCGGGACGTTTTAGAATTCATAGCTTCTTTATAGCAACACCCATACTTGACGCACTGTCAACTTTCATGGCTACATATGAGTCTGGACAGACATGGATGTAAACTGTACTGTGAGGTGGTAATTCAACTTTTTATCAGTTATTGGCGTAGTAATTGTCTCAAGTGTTAGGCTCAGGTGGTTTGAGACCCTTTTTGTTGGTTGTTATAAACCGTGGCTTCAGTATAAAGATGTGTTGTTTCACATTGTGAATTGAATGCCTGATTAAAGTCTGTGACCCAAACATTGTTTCTAATAAAGTCAGTGCTGACAGAGTGTGGGACCATTTGAAAATACATTATAAAATCTACTGAAGTATCAGTTTCACAATTTCATCAGCTGTGAGTCGGGTGGTGTGAGGGATGGATGATTGTATTGAAGTGCTTGATGCTGGATAGGCTTGCTGTGTAAATATTCTCACAGCAGTGATTTGCTTTTATAAGGCACATGATACACTTAATGTTCAGGAACACATTTTACTAATATTTGGATTATGAATCATTTGACATGAGGAGTTAACTAAAGTGCTTGTACACGTTTTCCAAGCGTGTTCATACATTTTCTCTAAAATGTTCCTCCACGTGTGTTTTCATGTTGTCATGAGCATACACCTTCCTGTATGTGTAGTGCGGGTTTCGATGTCCCATCAGCCCTTGAACACTGACCCAATGTCCGGTATGTGAATTGGCCATTTCTCCAGGCCCTGACAGCTGGGGGGCAGGCGTATCGCTGCCTGCCCGGGCAGACAGCTGCTCCTTTCCCTCGTCCTGCTCCTCTAACAGTGGAGCCTTGTGCGGCGTCCACCTCTCCTGAATGTCAGCACTCATGTAACTACCTCGCGCTCGCATCACAAGCTCTGTGCGTTTCTCTTCACCTCCCCCGTCTGTCAGCTTGCTCTCTTTCTCCCGGAGGAGCGCTCTGTTTATCTGTCGCACATTTGCACCTCTCCTTTGTTTATGTTTCCCATCGTCTCAACTTTCCACAAGAAGGCTGGCAGGTCATAAACTTCACCGCTGCAGAGTGAGAACTTTGCTATATAGTAAACATCTTGCCACATCCACAGACATGAGTCATAATCCATCACCTTATATTATATACTAGAATACACCTCTCACCAAACAGTCTCCTTACAAGCTGTAACTATTGATTTGTAACATTTTATTTTATAATAGATAAGTGAAGAAAAAGCTTACCATTGCTGTCATTTAGGTGCACATACTGTACAGTATTCGATACAGTGAGAGCGCTTGTGGTATTGGGTGGGTGTCATATTCTAACCTCGTATTTAGGAATGCAGCCTGTGTGTATTTTTGTTATGAAGGAAAATTATCTCGCGAGTGAAAATAAGCACCTTGGACATGGTTGAACTTGCGCTCGGAAGCATGACACCATGTCAAGTCCAGCTGAGGAATGCTGAGGAATGCTAATGCAGGAGGCACTAAGTTAGGCTACCACATCAAGACATGAAGGATGGGGCCGATCCTGTCAGCTCGTCTTCAGAGGAGAAGGCTGCAGAAGGATCAGTCACACTCTGCTTGCAACATGACTGATCTGAGAGGTCAGAGGGCAGCGCTGTAAAGGCACTGAGTGGAATAAAGATGCATCAATGCAGCAGAGTGGAGGGACTGCGGTGATTTATCCTTCAGCATAAATACAGGACAGAGAAAGAAACGAGGAAACAAAATGGAAATATCAATCAGGCATAATAGAAATAAATTAATCTCGTCACACTCGGTGTTTTTTCAATTATGGCAAATGATCAATTAATCCATAGTGAAGTCACTGATGAATACACACCTTCATATATAATGCTCGTAATGGCAAACATGACTGCAAATCCAACAGATGTAAGTCTCTGGTGGAATATGCGTGGTGCTGCTGTTGGGCGACGTCAAAGCTAATCCAATTAAACATGCAATGCCAAACATATTTCCTTTTATGCACGACTATATCTTTCATCTTTTCATCTGATTTTTGAATGTCTCATTATAAGATGTGTCACAGAAATGTGCAGAAATATTCACAGGGAAATTTCTCATGAGAGATATTTGGTTTGATTTGAACAAAAATCTACTGCATTGCAGACCAAATCTGCACTCAGGTTTTGTTTTGCAGTTAAGTTGATATCAAAAGCCTATGCATCCAATTTCTCCATCCAGCCCTGATGCTTATTCTTGCCTGAAGCCATCATATATTTCATCCTATGAATGTTACTGTAGCCCCTTTTACACTGCCAGATTTTCGGCGAATGTTGGGCCGTTTTGCAGGCAAGCTGTGAGCGTTTAGACACACAGAGCTGGATTGGCGAGTTGATCTGAGGTGCCCACTTTTCTGCCACGTAGGGGTAAACATATTGGCGGAACCTTTTTGGTTTAAAAAGAGCGAGGAGCCATTCTGCCACGGGAGGGTCTGTTGATGACTTGTGGGAGGAGCTGTTGATGACATCGCTCATGCGACACACTGGCGGTGCGCACTGGCGGTGGACTTAAAAACAGGAAACAGCTGATAGCAGGAATGAGCAGCTAGTAGCAGGAGTGAAACGCAAACGATGTTGACACCAACCTGAAAGTAACTGTAAAGATGAGCAACCACAAGCCTACTTATAGGCCTTCGATGCATGTATTTTACGTCACTGTTTACGTCACACGCTGAGCTGCACATTTTGCTACTTGCTCACACCCCCCATTCCCCTGAAAAAGGCACATTCTGTATGAACAAAAGCAGGCAGGCGACATTTCACTGCACTCCCCAATTTTGTTTTTATACTGCCAATGCTGAACGAAGACTGATTGGGCTTTCCTGCAAATTTGCACAGTTCCTTTTTAAAAAGGGCTTGTAAATAAGACCTACACAGGTTTGCGCAGCTACTCTGGTGCTGCCTTCAGTGCCTATAAAATGGCTGTGAATACAATCTGCAGACTGTGGAAAAAAACATTGATATTAAGTTTTTAAGAAAATTGTTAAGTCATTTTTTTCATGTGGGAGCCCTAATGGTTACTTTGGAGCATAAAGCAGACATGAAGCATGTCAGGAAGCAACCAAAAAAAGGATGATTAACATAAATACAACAAACCATGGCTAAAAAAGATGTGAAGATAAGTTAACTTACCATTTAAGGGATGTGATTTTGTTTGGACAGGCAGAAATCTGGAAAGGGAAGAGTTGAGAGACTACACCTTCCTCCTGCAGTTCCTCCCTCTCATTCCTAAACCCCTCTCACCTGACGACCATGGGCATATGCATGCGCTTTGTCCAGTAATCCAGTAATTTATACATTGATATACTGATGTCATCATGACATTAGAAGACTGTATAGCTTTCAGAAGTTCCTTTCAACATGTAAATATCAACACTCTAAAGGCCTTTACTTCCCATGGCAATTTTGCACAGCAGATTTGCTGCTTACATTTCATGCAGCCAGCCGCACCAGGGACTGTGATGAGCAGCATGAGGTGGAGATTGTTCGGGTTTCTAAACTAAAGTTTAAAAATAATTTCTGTCTTACATCTCAGACAACAATAAGTTTCCTCTGAGGAAAATTCTCGCAACGGTTCCCAAACATTCAGTGTGTCATTACGAGTAGAGCTCTGTAATTTTTACAGGGATGTAATAAGCCATGGTTATCAGAGCTTTTAATGCATGCACCAATAATAGTATGTTCTTTCTGATCCCACATGATACACCAACGGATCCTGGCCATTAAAATACCAAAAGTGTAGTTGGCACGTTCCTGACACACTTGGCAGTGCGCACCTGAGTGTGATCTGGCCATGCTGCTTGGTTCAAGGAAAACAGCCTGTGGTGTCTTTTTGTGCGCACAGAAAGTGGGGGGACGAAAAGTCTTGCTCAGCAAATTCATTCAGCCCCTCTTTGCCCCACTCTTTCTCTCCTTCTGTTTATCAGACCACAGATAAGACAAAAAATCTGCCTCCCCAGTAACTCTCTGCCTCGCTCCCTGCCGCTGTGGACTGCTTTTCTGGTATGAAGGCACGCATTGCTTTGTTGACTGAGCTATGGTTGGAGACTGTAGCGGCTCAATTTGGCCAGCACAAACCCCTCAGTGCCGGGTGTCTCAGTGGGCTGGTGGCCAGCAGCAGTGCAGGGTCTAACCCGTGTGAGGAAAGTTGGGGCTGTCCGGTCCTCCGAACCTAGGGTTTATGCTGGCTCTGTTTGGGGTGCTACAGCCACTGTCTGGGGGATTGTCTCCAGAGCTGCTGAACGCTTTCCTCCGGATAATCCGGCTTTCACTAAAGGGGCATGTATGTGCATCTGCATTTGTAGAACAGCCAGCAGGAATGCTCTCTGTCTGAAATGACCTGTCATTGGCTAAAGTCTCTCATCAATGCCTAGATTTTCTAAAGTCTGAAAACAGAGCCAAGAGGAGGTGCAGAAGTGCATGTTAGTGAATGTGTGTGTCACACTGGCTAGCTCCACTTTGCTATCTGCTCATTAGGTGGCTACTGCTGATATTAGGACAGTGTAGCCACAGAGGCGTGGCACCCACCCACAGTTTTCCCCCTGGTTTACATCATTAGCTCTGTCAGCACTGATGCCGTTATGTAGCGCTTTTTAGGGAGTTAGCACCGTTAGCTGCTAGCCACTAGCCCCCTCCATGTTCAGAACTGTGTCCAGACAACTCATACTCTCTGAATTACGCATAGAGCCCCTTTAAATGTTTTTTTTTTTTTTTTAATTATCAAAAGTTAAAGTTCAGAAAATATATATTCTCCCAATCATTTAAGATGGGCTAGTTGTACAAGTGGGCGGGCCCAGACCCATTAGGCCCACTCAGTACGTTGCACCTGCCAGAGATGATGGTTGGATAATAGTCATGTGTCTTGAAATTTTCTGAAGACATCCATGTCCTCGTCAAGATGAACTGTAATGACTCTAGTTGATCCTTTAACTTTTTATTTGGCGCCTTTATTAGGGGTCTAAATAACTAGTATCATCATGATACAATGTTATATAATTTCTTTGGACAACGAAATGATATTTGCGGATATTACAAAGTCTGCCAGGATACGATTTGGATTCGATACTATTAAGGGGCCTGCAATCGATATGAAATGATATTATATGCCCATTAAACACAGTCTGTTACAGAAGAAGCTTCCACCCCTTTCTTTTTTGCTTTTTGCTTTTGGCCATAAAAGACACAATCAACACATAAATAATGTAAATAACTGTAACTGCTTAATTGCTGTAAAGTTAATTTTAAACTGACTCCGCTAACACTAATAAAACAGCACATAGGATAGGTTAACCTTCAGAGCTTTCTGCCAGGAAAACCTTTCTGGAATAAATCTTTTCATTTCAACCCAAACCATCATCTGTTTCCTAAACCTTCCAGACTATCTGTCTTAAAGCCCTGAAGGCAAACTCTTCCAAACAGCCATAAAACAGATTAACAACATAATTTGACAAAAGTATCAAATTCAGTTCAGTAATAACTGTCAAGGTTCAGAGACAAAACAACAGTTTTTTGCTAGTCACACATTATTAGCTTAAGCATATATTACATAAATTAGCCTAGCGGCTAGCAGACTTTTGCTCTGGTGACCTGTATTTTCTCCGAAATTAGAAATGTTTCCACGCTGCTGATTAACCCCGAGTAAAAACCGTTATCCTCTTCATCTTTCTCTTGGCTGCTTGCCATCTGCCTGCAGCTGTTTGACGGTAACAGACTTTCAAAATAAAAGCGTATCCTAAAATTGATGATAAAGATTGATGTTTTCACTTTGCATCGATGGAATTGGATTATTGATCATGTATCGATATATCTGTCCAGATCAATGGATCATGACACCCTTAACCATTATCAGGTTTTGAGTTTGTGCAGCACTTTAGTTCATTAATCTGCAAAACAAAAGACTAATTCCTATCAGCCTCAGCTGTACTTTGTATTTACTGTTAATTGGCTAATGTTAGCATGCTAACACCCTAAACTAAGATAGTGAACACGGTAAACATTATATCTGCCAAACAATAGCATGTTAAGATTGTTATTATAAGCTTGTTAGCGTTAAGCTCAAAGCACCACCATGCCTAAGTACAATACAGTCTCTCAGAGCCGCCAGCATGGCTGTAGACTTTAATCTGAAAATAACCTGAAATATGTAGATCTGCCTGAAATTATGCATTGACTTACTGCCCCTGAATAATTAGGGCATTTAACACAGTTGGTAATTCAGTTTTCTTGTGTTTCAGGCACTGTTGTCCATTTGAACAATATATATTCACAACCTTTAATCTCCCTTCCTTTTAAACCAGTAAAAAAAACATATAGCATAATTTACATTGCACCTCCCCACACTTACAGCAGTGTGGAAGAAATGATTAGAAAAGAATGAGCGCTCAGAGCCCAGAAAATGTCAGGCAGAGTCTTTAAACCCTTGATCTTTCTAAATGCAAATCCTTAGAGGTCATGTGTCTTTCACGCATGTGCGAGCATGTTACCTCAATTTCAACGGCTTCGAATGCTTTTAAATTACGATGTGTTGTGTTTGTGTGTCTCTGGTTATTGCTTTGTTCCTTGTCTTTGTGTGTGACAGTTTTGTGATTTGTTTGGTGCCAGCACCAACTGGTTGATCCAGCTCTTTCAGATCTCTCATTTAGAGGAAGCGTCTTCATGTGAATGCTGGTTTCGCCATCCTTAACGCTTAACAATACTGGCTCATTCCTTTCAGCGGTGCACTAAAACCTTAATGTGTAAATCTCTGCATCGGTGTGAAAAAAAAAAACGCACAAGTCATCATAACTGTGTATATGATTTCCAGGATGACAGTGATTTATTGTGGTAGCAGTTTAGCTGCACATCCCCCACTCTTTAATTTTCATTCTTGCACTCTCTTTCTCTCTCCCTCTAAGCCTGCGTGGCCCTTCCTTTCACATGTGAATTTGGAATGTAAACGATCACCCTGAGGGTCAAAAGGAAAAGGTCAACCATTTTCATGCAATGCTCAGTATGCAAATTTCAAGGCAAATAGCAGGATGTTGCAGCCAGCAGGCACACAATTAGGTAACTAAGATTCCTCAGTTGGAGTAATGGTGGAAAAAGATTATTACTTTGATTTCAGAAAATAGATCTTCTCACATACCAAAGCTAACAGTTAATGCAGCACGTAATGGGCCTGTCACTGTACAGAGTTCTGTTTTTGTCTTCTAAGATCTGATTTCACTCATTTTTATGGCGCTGCAGCTGAAGGAGGAAAAGAATTGTTTGCTGTCACTCTTGTTTATGTGCGGGTATGAAGAATTTCTCTGTTCTCCTGCTCAGTGTAAATCTCAGGTGCAGGGAGGTATGTGCTTTTATGGAGCTTCCTGCAGAGTAGATTGGGGTAATTACACATCTAAAGCCCCTCATATAACAACACGCTCTTTGTCCCACCGACAGGGTGCCGAGCTGGGGATGGGGTCATGGAGTGCGTTCAGACAACAACAGTCCAAGGATCGGATTTAAATGTCTGTCATTGGATTCAAGACACACAAACAAACGCACACAGCATGTGGATCAGTGTGCAAGCACACAGATATGTGTGGAGGTGCGTCAAGTGTGCACAGTGATGCCGGGCTGTACATTTTATCTTTCGTTTTAGTTTAGATGAAGTTTCCTCTACTTGATTTTTCTTCCACAGGGCAATATATAGTACCATCTGAAAGGGTGATTGATTTCAGTGCAGTCGATCCATTGTAAACTTTCCAGTAATGCAGAAAATCTTTTTTGCATTACGCCCTGGAGGTCATCAGTGGGTGGCATTCGAAGAGCAAATGTCAGCGATGGGGGTGTAATCAAAACAGGGAAGTGAAAATATTGAAAAGCTCACAGAAAAATGAATGATTCTGTAAGATTCCCCAGAGACTTAACATTTTCTTTTAAAGGTCAGGTTAATACTGTAGAAATACTGTTACCAAGTAGCACACCAGTTTTTTTCCACCCCTACAAAATACAGTGTCACTGCTTAGTGGATGCAAACAGACGCTCCAACCTACATCGTGACTTCAGCTTGAACCCACCACCTCCGAAGCAGAAGCACAAACCCACGTGGAATCACAACATTGCTGTAGGTCTAGTAATTACAGCAGCAGTTGTGGAATTTCATTAAAACAGCAAATATGCATTGTTCATATGTCAATCAGGAGAGAAGAGTGTTTAGGTATAAAGAACCAAAGCCACTGCTGTCTGTTATTTAAGATGACATTTATTTGTAGCCCATCAGACAAGTACATATTTATTTGTGATTGTATCATGTAACAGAGGTGCTGTAAGTTGCTCTGTTTTCAGTCGATGGTGTCATCATCATGACAGTGACTACGTTTACATGCACAAAATATACCAGGTTTTGCCCTTTTTCCAAAAAAGACAACCTTCCAAATAAGCTGTTTACATTGCTAATGAAAATGAATATTCCACTAACATTCCCATTTTCATGCTACAACGTAATACGCCCCCATGATGTACATCCTACCTTCTTGAAAAGGTTGCTGTTGCCATATTTGCACATATCCATGAACCTGTTGACGTCCAAGCCTTAAATAAGTTGGTTTTTCCTTCCAGCCGGAATTGTGGGCTTTTTTTGGGGGGCATACAAACAGCACTCATGTGGAAAAGGGGAAGCAAGGAGAGACTGAATGTAAGAGAGAGAGAGCTTTTGAAAAAGACTATGCCAGATATGTTTGTCCAAAAAATGCTAGTACTAGGCCTGTTTGAAGCATTTTTTCGTCATTTCAACTTAAAAATTGACCTCCATACCATCACTAAAAGTGCATGGAACATAATCTGGGAGCACCCGCATTAATTGCGTTGATTTTCTTTAACACGTTAATCGCGTTGACATTAATTGCGGAGATTAACGCGTTAACTTTGACAGCACTAAGATATATATAGATTTTTTTATACATATAAATAAAAATACGCTTAACGTCACAGAGACAAAAGTATAAGTATCAGAGAAAGTGACTCACTCCTGTCACTACAAGTGAGCGAGAAATGGGGCTGATGCAGTCTTGCAAGTGGTGTTCACTGAAACAACAGAGTGGAGAGAGGTCACTGATCTGGCAGGAGGGCAGAGACTTGTCTTTGTGAAGAGTCTGCGGTGTTTTAAAATAAATCGGTGTGAACAGCTCACAGGTTTTTTTCAACAGCGTTATCCAGGCAATATGAACATGCTGGGGACACACGCTGGCTCGTAGCCCTCCGACAGTGAGAGGATGAAGCGTAAACCAGACTTGATCTGACACAGCACCTCCTAAACTATCAGCAGTGCGCTGATGCAGCTTTAACACACCTTCAGCTTCCATATCATTTCCCTAAAGTGCAACAAAGAGCGGGATGGGAGTTGTTTTTTTTAGTCAGCGCTTCCTGCCCAAAAAGCTTCACCCTCTGCCACCCTGGAGGCTGTAGAGTACAGTGTGCATACAAGCTCTCCTAGACTGCATTTTTGCATTTCTTTGCTTTGGATTCTGTGGGTCTTCAGAGAGCCATATATAGGAAGTGTGTAGGCGTCAGCAAGCATTAATAAAAACTATCCTCTGCAACAAAAGTTTTCGATTTGCAGACGGAGACATGAAGAGTGCCTGTGCAAACGTGACTCCAATTTTGGCGATTTTCATGTTTGCACTTCAATCGAAGAATTACATGCTTCTCTGGGGCTTGAGAAACCTCTACCACATTTGGTCTTATGAAACCCTTTGAAATCCCTCTGGTTAAACTGAAAAAATATGCTTGGTGGTCATGCTTAAAACAAGACAGCTTTTCTTTACTCCTGAAAAATTAGAATTTTTGAAGAGTTCTCACTCAACAGTGGTGATATGTGGTATTCCAAGCTCTTTGAAATGGGATGAAGGACACATGTGTACAGCAAAAATGCCATTGTACCAGTTTGTCTGATAGTTACTGTCAGAACAGATTCAGAGACGGATGTGAAATGAGACACAGCATCACTATCAGAAATTACATTTGTGAGGAAAAGAAACAGTCGAGGATATTTGTTTAATGATTGCAGGCATCCTGTTTCACCACTCTCCCAGCTGTCCGGGGCACGGGTTGTTATCATCGTGGTGCTTCTAGTGGAAACACAGACATGTCGTTGGAATATACTACTCCAATGTCTCAGGTTTTAGGGTCAATGGGTGAACGTGATCCTGACAGGATTTACAGAGATGTAAAGTAGATGAAAATAAGAGCAGAGCAAAAACAATATGAGAACTAGAATTACTGCTTTGCGGTTGTATGCTTCCACAAACTAGTCCAAGTTGCACTTATAGTTTACATCCATGTCTGTGAAAACATGGATGCTTCCCAGACATCTTTCCCCCGGCAGCACAGAAGATTTAAACAGTCAGCACAGTGTCAAGGTGCTAGTCACCAATTCAGTATCTGACCAAATGTTTCTCCTTCTGTTCCTGAGATATGGCATTGAGTAATGGCCAGAAAAATTCTGTTTTTGCAGAATATCATAATGTTACAGTTGACCTTTTGTCACAATTAGTATAAGAATTCTTGATTCGTGGCCAAAAACATGAGTATGAATTGTGAGGTCACAGTGATGTTGACGTTTAATTACCAAATTGCAATCGGTTCATCCTTGAGTCCAAGGGGACATTTGTGCCAAATTTGAAGATATTCCCTCAAGGCTTTCTTGAGACGAGTGCAGTGCCCATAGGAAGTATGTATTTCTATAGAAAAGTGGAAGCTTAAGTAGATTTTTCATGTATGGCCAAATGAGGCTGTGTTCGATGGTTGGATGTACAAAGAGGTGTACATACTTTTACATAGTGTTAATAGAGAAACTGTACATTGGGTAAGACATGAACGTACATTGAGATATGGAGAGACACGCAACATCATTAGGTTTCCTAGCTTTCCGTAGGCGAACAATCTTGAAATGGTAGCTAGCAAGCACGTAACCCTGCACGCCTGAAAGGAAAAATAAACGTTTCCGACCTAGCCATACTTTGGCATGGGAAGTTTAGGCAATGTTTTAGTCAATCTAACCATGTTATAGCCATGTCAGCAAACACCATGAGCAGATGAGAAGAGCGTGGTGAAACTTAAGAAATACTACTTACCCATGAGATTACTGAAACATGTCATGTTAATGCAAACTGCACCACTTCATCTATTCCTGTATGGGGGAGGGACGAAAGGGAATGCCATAACCCCGGGTGTACACTGGATCCGTCGCGTGCGTGGTCCGGCCGTTGCACGGACTCCTCCGTCCTGTGCCGGGCGTCAATGTTGACTGGAAGCGTATCTATAGCGGCGCGCACGCGAGCGGCTGGAATTGACGGATCGCAAGATCATGATGTCACGCGATAATTTGCGGAAACACTGGAGGTAAAAAGACATCAACAAACAAAGAAAAGATTTCCCTACCTGCCGGGGGCCACAAACTTTGACGTCATGCTGTTGTAGCGATGTGAAATACGCTCTGGAGTTTTCATGGGTGTTTTTATTTTGAAAATTGACCGGATACTCTCGTCTTTTCTGCGCCTGACTTCCTGTTTGACTCATTTGGTCTGTGAAAATTGACGCGGCATCCGTCAAAAAATAGACCCGACGCGTATTTTTAGCGGAGCGGAGCACCGAGCCACTTCTGGTGGAGCAGTTTACATTGACTTGAATGGCCGCGATTAGCTCCAGCACCCGCGCCGTGGCTGAATCGCCCACTTGAAGGATCCAGTGGACATCCGGGGTAAGCCTGTGCAAAGTTTTGGGTGACCCAGAGCGGTATAGCAGTAGGAGACTTTGATCTTTTATTCCGTGAGGCATAGCTACAGCTGCGAACGAGAGCGCAATAGGCTAGATTGGTTACACGGAGGTCTATGGGATTTTAACTTTTAATGCTAATGTTGTGAATATGAATCCAAAAAACTTCAAATGAAGGATGCACACCATTGTGCCATGCGCAAGCCATATCTGAAAGCTTAGGTTGATCTGACAAACAGTCAGAGAGATATGCGAGCCACAGACACACACACAGATGCTTCTCGCATTATATATAGATAGATATCACATTCATGAGCATGAGAGGGATGCAAGGTCACAGTGACCTTGACCTCTGACCAAAAATTTGAATCAGTTCATCATTGAGTCCAGGTGGATGTTTGTGCCAAAGTTGAAGAAATTCTCTCAAGGCGTTCTTGAGATATTGCATTCGCTAGAATGACACTGACAGACGAAGGGACAGATTAAGGTACGTACGGAGGGACGAATGGGCAACCTGAAAACATTATACCTCCAGCCACGGCTGTCGCTGGCATGGAGGCATTAAGAAAAAGAAAAGAAACTGGGGCAATGCTGGTTGCTGATGTGGAATCTTTGTATTCATTACCCCCCACTTCTGGGCAGGTGGCTTTCACAATAAGACCTGCTGAGTGAAGTACTTGTGCGAGATTAATAGTTGCGATAAGGCTGTAATGAGAGACGGGTGGGGGGGGTGGGCGGGACAGAATACAGGAGGAAGAGAAGATACACTGCGAGAGAGATGAAAAAAAGGGGCAGACTTTTAGAGGGAAACCCACCTGGCCACCAGCCAGCGGGATGTCAGCGGTCTCTAGATTACTGGCTATACATTACCCCAGCCTATTAAAATATTACGCACACTGATTGATGCTGACAGCCTGACCAGAGGGTGGTGACTGTGTGGGCAAATGTGTCTGTCTTCATTTAGGCCCGCTGCTTCCAAATCCCAATTCTGTCGCCAAAAGTCTTGCAAACAACGTGACTGTGGATTTCCTGAGGAGTTCTGAGACAGATGTTTATGAGAAGCTCTCTTTAAATCAACAAAGAGGAATTAAATCATTGGCTTGCTTCCCCCGCCCTACAAAGGCAATGACTTTGTCTCTGTGGAAATCAGCTGGGGAGCACATCTTCCTGCTTAATCACAGCGGTTCCTCTTGCTGTTAGGAGCGGTTGAAGTCATTGGGGATGCTGGCGTTGCAGCACAATGAACTCCAATGACACATGACCGTCCTCCCTTGTAATAAACCCCAGGGATGCCCCCCCATCCACCTCCACCACCACCCCTATACTTACACCCCCTGCCTCACACACACCCATTTGAACTTGAAAGCTCTGTCGGCCAGATCAGTAAATAATTACAGGCAGCCAGGCAGGCAGCGAGGTAATTGAATGTACAGCGAGTTGAGATATGGTGATGGACAGATTCCCATTAACCAAATCCACTTCATTGCAGTTCTCCTGAGGGCAAGTTATGTTCAAACAGAGTCTAATCCACCTACAGAGGAGTCTGACGCCCACGCCGACAAAGTAAACTAAGAGATTGACAGTATCACTCAGAGCAAGTTTACAGTGAGAGCAGCTTGCAGAGCGCACACTGTCACACCTTGTCCTTGCTGTTTTATTCTTCATCCTTGACCACCTGCGTTAGGTGTGTTTCTGCTGAAGCAGTTTGTGTGTGTGTGTGTCTCCTACCGAGAGAGGCAGTCCCCTCCATTAAACACCATCTTCAGTGCAGCCTTTCACTCCAAACGCTTTAGCATGTGACTGTTTGATGAGATGTGCTTGTTTGAACTTCCGACCTTGTCCTGGCGAGCCCATTCTGGCTGAGCGACCCCCGCTCAAAGCTTAGTGGTTCAAGGGAAGGAGTGCAACGCATAGATGGTCCTGTCACATCAGCTGTGAAGGGCGTCTCATTTACCGCTCCGCTGTAGATTAAATTCTGGAGCCTGTCACGTACAATGGCTGTATTATATACTGGACAGAAAGTTGATTAATGTGAGATGTGACCAATGGAGAAGAAAGCCTGGCTTCATTAAAGAACTAGAGGGGATGGACAAAATAATGTGAACACAGCATGGCATTTAAAGGGACAGTTCATCTCAAAATCAGAAACACATATTTTTCCTCCTACCCGTTCTCCAGTTTGCCAGTCTAGATTGTTTTGGTGTGGGTTGCTGAGTGTTGGAGATATCAGCCATAGAGATGTCGGCTTCTCCTCCAATATAATAGAACTAGATGGCACTCGGCATGTGGTGCTCAAAGTGCCAAAAATTACATTTGAAAAACTCAACAACAATGTCTCCACTGGCGCTTTGAGCACCACAAGCCGAGTGCCAACTCACACCAAAACAATCTAGACTGATAAATAGCACAAAAGGTAAGAGGAGAAATATGTATTTAGGTTTTTGGAGTGAACAGTCCCTTTATCTTACACATAAAGTATGAACAAATACAAATCAGCAGTGCAAACGGTTTTACCAAGGTTGGTCACATGTAGGAAGACTTGTAAACATCTTGTATATGTCTTATCTAAGTTGAATCTTCATCAAGTGTTGTTCCAGTTTTACAGAGCAGCTTGCCTGTGTTTTGGATATTTTTTTTTACAAGCTTCATGGAGAAAAACAACAGCATTGGTTGTTAAGTCAAACCCTTAAAATTATAGGGTGGCGTTGTGGTATGGTTTTAGTGTCCTAAACTTTACCAAAGTTTGACCACAATGGTGGCAAGTGAGAAAATGTTCATATTAGGTATTTTATCAACGGTTAGATGTGGTTTGTAAAGGGTGCTGGATCAGAAAGGTCATTTTAGGACACGTGTAATAGCTAATAGGTCATTTTAAAGGTTCAGTTTTGTTGTTTATGTTGAGGACTTTAAGTTTCCCTTGCCACATTAAATCATTCTCATGTTGTTTTGCGTGGACAAATTTGCAATTTAGATAATTTGTTCTCTTTCATATATCAAAGAGCTGATTACTGGACTTCATTTATAGCTGATACGCCCGATTAATACGATTAACTTTCAGCCTCTGATCAAGTTACCTCAGCATCCTCTTTCATGAGGTGTTCAATTTATTTCTCCACTGTGTGTGACGCTGTTGTTTATTTTTAACTTTATATGTGTAAATGTGTGTGGTTAAATATTTATACCTTTGCAGGATGCGTCTGTCTGCGCACTTTTGTTGAAACCTGCTTGTAGAGTCTGTCTGAAACTGTATCCCCGTGTGTGACAATAGTAAGGTGATAGCAGTGAGTCTCTCCTGTTTCCCTGGGGGACCCATTAGAAGCGACAGCATTAAACTCTCGAGCAGACACAACAAAACATCAAAATAACAACATATACAAGCATTTGATTAGTTTGGCATGTTTTTTCCTCATCCTTATTTTTGGAAAGAGTATATTGTTCTGCACATTCCTCCCATCAATAACTTAACACTCATCTCATTATGTTAAAAGGAGATGGAGAGCAATATTCAAAGAAACAGTTACTAAAATCAGTCACTATTAGAGATTCGTGAGAAGTACTGTGAGCAGCAGGAGTTGATGTTTCATTTGTGTGTCTGTTAGTCTCTGTGTGTGTTTGTGTGTGTTTGCCTGTAGAACAGATGCTGTTGCCTCAGTCTGCCTTGCGTGTCCTGTGGGAGTCCTTCATGTTTATTTCATCAGTATTGCAGAAGTATCACCTCTCCTAGTTCTTAGGACACTGTGCAAGGGTCATTCACTTATTTTGTTGAATATATTAAAGGTTCAGTGTGTAGGATGTAGGGGGATATATATGCAGAAATTGAATGTAATTGTACTATGTAATAATAGTAATAATATAGTAATAAGTAGAATTGCTGTGTTTTTGTTATCTTAGAATGAGCTGTTTATATGAGCGGGTCCTAGTTAATGGAGATCGCCATGTTGCACCGCTATGTAGCCTAGAACAGACACACCAAACAATGGCTCTAGGTAGGGCCATTCACGTTTTTGCGACAGCCACTGCAGTTAGACGCCTATCTGCATTAAGCAGTGTTGGAAAAATACGCATTTGTAACATGAAACTACTTTATTCAATGTTTTTACCGGTTTAAATCTCAGCATCCGTTTGTTTTGAAGAGAAAGAGACTCTTATGGATAATTCGACTCCTGGTAAAAACCTCCTTAACATCTGGCTCTCAAGTTATCAGAGAAAAAAGATGAGCACACATTAGCATGTGATGGGCGAACTGCCTGACTGCCTGCCAAACAGCGTCGCAAAAACTCAGATTTTTTTTTTTTTTACATAAAACTGCTTTGTTCAGTGTTTTACTGGTTTTAATCATCTGGGGCCTCATTTATAAAACTCTGCAGAGTCCACACTAAATGGTTGCTTATATACAAATGAGGAAGTGTTTGCCAAAAAATATTAAGATTTATAAAACCGCGCATACGCCTGGCAGTATGCAATTTCCTTATATAAATCCCAATTCAACTTGTAATTGTCTGCAGGTGGACCAGCCTCATATCCCGCCCTCTACACACTCACATTCAACCATAAATGGTCAGCGCAAAGCACCTTATTAATTCTGATGCATAGACATGAGCCGGCTGATCAGTGGTTTCTATTTGGTAAATCATGGCAATGACCAAGAGGACAAACCAAGAAAACAAATATTCCTGATGCAGAAATCAAAATGCTTGTGGGTGAAGTGGAGGTTAAAAGCACATGATCTGTTGTTTGGTGGGCAGCGGGTCACAAACTAAAGAAAAGGCAGTAAGAAGGAACAGGTTGCTGCTGATTTTAATGCAGTGATTTCATCAAACAGGACACTACCTAACTTTTTCTTTTTTTAAGGTCAGATCTGAAGGTGGATGCCAAAAAAAAAAAGAATTGCACCCTGACATCTTTGCTAATTTACGCAATCCATATGTTAAGGTGGTGAAGATGTGCTGGTTGACAAGCAGAGTGCCGCGGTGTCTCCTGTGCGCCTGACAGCACACTTGTGTTCCCTGTAGTCATTTTACACACAAAAAACTATTTGACAACTAAAATAGTACGATGTGATATATGCACAGTATTAGCAAAGATCATTGAAAGCTATTGACACAGTGCACTGCAATTATTTAATGCTTCTCACTGTTATCTTGGATTTCTACAACCGACGATGTTAATTTCATCAGTTAGCCTTGTTAACATGGTTGAGGTGAAAATGTCTCAGTATATTCACGCATGTAATCGGGTAAAGAGAAAGCCAAACTTTCTTGAATTCTGTCACCTGCTACAGCCTGGCATCATCCAGCTGTGCGTGGTGTGCTCCACAGCTGACCATGAATGTCAGCCATATAAAGTCCGGCCGCAGTCCAGCTCCGGTGGTGGGAATGTGATGGTGAGACAGCGCTAATGAAATACTGAGCAGGATTTAATTTGAGATTTAAGGTGACATATCTTTTAAGTTGAAAAGGTGCTAAATGAAAAGTTATGGCTCACTGGCACAAACGCAAATAACACTGCTGCATTTGAATGTTGATGATGTGTGTCTATAAGAAATGTGTGATATGAGGTGAATTTAAGGTGGTAAGATTTTAAAATTTCACCTCCTATGTGTTTAAAGTGTTAAAATAAATCACAGCCGGCAGAAATCTGAATGGATAGATACCTCTAGGTGAACTCTATGTGATAAAAAAATGTCTTCTGTGACATAGGTGGATCAACGCTTTAATAACTGTTCTCACACCAATTTCCATGGTGTGAGTCTGCTAAACCATGTGCAGCATGTACACGTGGAGTCAATAGGAGTCTGCACTGCAAAATGTAAGAATTTTTTTTTTTGGCAGAAGCGATGGAAAAATGCCTGCAGTGGTTCTTTGCTGAAGGGTAAGATGCTTTTCTTTAATCATTCAGACTGTGAAGCAGGTGGACTTGGAAGGGCTCCTAAACAAAAACACAAATGAAACCTAAATTCCAAGCATAGCTCAGTCATGTGAGCATGAGTCACCACAATGGGTGCGCAGACATTGAAGGCTATAGTTAAATCCCTGCACACCCTTCAAAGCATCTGAGCTACCAGCACCACTTGCAGAAAAAAAAGGGAAGCGCTGCTTTTAAGCTGCGGTGTAGGAAGTGTGTTTAATTCAGAATAATGTCTTATCAGCTTTACATATAATGTAGGGCCCTGAAGAACTTCCTGATTGAGACAATGTTGAGGTTTCAGCACAAAGCTATCGGTGGGCACTGCCATTAGCAGGAAAGTTCTACACATGGTAAATGAAGCACAGTTTATAGGGCCATACTGTTGGCTTTGCATGTTTAAGCTGTACCAGTGAATATTCAGTTTGTGCGAAGGCTGTTCACAGGTGAAACATAAAGTAGCCAGTTACTTGGAGACAGCTTGTGAGAAGAGAAAAAAGCTCTTTATTGAGATCATCTGAAGGTATTTAGTAGTTCCTCATGTGAACAGTTCATTATCACCGCCAGGCGCAAGTCTGGAGGGGATTCTGTGTTAGTCTGTGTGCCTGTGTGAGTGTGTGTATCTGTTTGCAGCAGTTCTCACAAACCACTGGACCAATCAGCCTAATATTTTGTGAGCACATTTATGACTGTATGCTCAAGACTTCTTATGATTGTGGTGATTCACAGTTGTTGAAAAACCTGTTTGATTAACTGTTTTTATCGTCATTGACTGCTAACTTCTCACTCCTCTTAACCGGCTAGTAGAGGCCACATGTTTTCCAGAAATCAGCTCAGCTAAAAACAGAGAGCCTAACCTTCTGTTGAAGGCCACATTTTGGCCTTTGTCATGGCTCAAAAACCAACTTCCATGGAAAAGTTTGGTCTTTTTTTGAACAGGAGCATCTGCAAAATAATTCCATACCTGATATGTTATGATCCAGTAGAGTGATGGCATGGTATGAGATACATAAATCCCAATTTCTTGTTATCCTAGCTGCCATCTTGAAGAAGAAGCTTTATTGTCACTGTAATAAATACAGTGATACTGTTAGAAGTCCAGTTATATACAACATGATCAAAGATTTTAGGCTGTGTTTTAGTCATTAAAATTACATTCATTCTCATTATTACATTGTATCTATATTTCACAAATTGTATAGTGCTTGATAGGAGGAGAAATCAATCTGCTCTGTGCAGCGTGCCATCACTGCATCAAAATTAGATGAGGCATGTATTTTTATTAATTTAATTTCTTTTCTTATTTTTATTAAATCACAGTTGGGGCATGACTGCCTGGTGGAAATTTGCACTCTACTCAGTGCACTTTTCTAGTTTGGGATATTATTTCTATGTATATTTGTATGTTTTTTAAAAGAGGATAAAGCCTCTTTTGGATGTTTTTAGCCTTGCTTGCTAATGTTAGCACTGATTTCAATAAGACGGTGCTTGCCTAAATATGTACACAAGTCGAAAACAAACACCAATGATACACGCAAAAATTTGTTCTAATTTCAGTCTGACTTTCAGATAACTTGATCAACTTCCTGTGATATTTTTTACAACGTCCTGGTTTGTCCTGTGTTTTTTGAGAATGTAGCTCATATGCCACTTCTCTGCAGCCTGCTTTGCAAATGTCATGTGTCAGAGTGTCCTTGAACGCACCAACAAGGAGAGTTCCCAGCTTGCAACTGCATTAAAAATAGGACAACCAAATGTTGACTGTGATGGATTACCTGCTGCAAGCAGAGGTCAAGGAAATGCAGGTTGATTTTTGGAGAAAGTTAAGAGTATGATGATGACTTGTATGGTCATTTACTGCCTCTAAGCTTTTTTTATTTCCCTGTCATGTCATGTCATGTGACTTTCTGTCATTTGTGGCTGACCAGGTACATTCTGCTCATGCACCATCTCACCTACTCTTTACATGCTGGCTTTGAGAGTACGTTGCTTCAGCCTGGATTAACTTCAGCTATATTTCGTGTTTGAACTGCTTTTGTGAGGCCAGTGTGCATCTGCTCTCTCAGTGTTTACCCAGATAGAGAAAAGAGGTACGGTCAACCATCTGGAGACATCTGCTCCACTTCCAGCCAACACAATCAGGTCAGGAGGAGTCTGCAGTCCAAACCTGCAGGGGCCCTCAGATCACAGATCAGCCTCCATACTGTACCTGAGGGGCAGATAGGAGGAATTCACAGGAATTCAGACAAGTCTAATTATAGGTTTTTATATCTGTGTGGACTGTGGATGAACTAACCAAGTGTGCTGCTATGTATACTTTTTGGTGACCAAAAAAAGAGGTGAGAGGGGAATGATGGAGGCAGGAAATGAAGGAGGGACTAAACTTGACAGAGATGAATGTGGGAAGCCTCCATTTATCTCTGATCCTGTCACTTACACAACCACTCGAATACAAAGACGGAGAGAGAGAAAGCAGAAATGTGATTTGAGTTAAGGGAAGGAAAGCAAAAGCTAACAAGTAACACCACAGTTAAAGCATTTCTTTTTATCATTATATTAATATCCTATTTTTGTCCTGACCAGACAGCGCAGGCATTTGTTAGTTCAAGAATTAAAAAACTGTGTACAAGGCATATGACTTTGACGCCGGAGAGCACTGTTTGTATCCCATCTCCTACCAACTGTCAGCATTGGTGACTTTTAATAATGTATTTTTCTAACCTCAGTCAAGGAGTTTTCCTTTTACCTGTGACCATGAACTGTCCTTAACCAAGTTGTAGCTGCTTGAAAAATAATATTGTCCTGCATGGCAAAAAGGACATCATATATTGTTGTTGTTTTTCCAGATGATAGCTTTCGATTTTGTCATGTCAATCTCAGTACGAAGGTTTATATATAATTGACGGCTGACTATACACTGACAGAAATGGGTATGTAAGTGTTCCATGAAACCTGCAATCATAGGTTTTTGCCACCTCTGGGCAGGGGCGGAGATATTGCAAACATTCGTGGGCTAAGCCCGAACTTAGGAGGGTCTGGGGGCATGCTTTCCCTAGGGATTTTTTTCTTTTCACCCTTTATGGCTGCCATACGCACTAATTTCCGAACCATTTGAGATAATAGAATACCTAAAACTCTGTACATCATTTCGGAAAAACATGAAAGTTACTGTGGGAAAAAAATATCCTGAAGAGCCTACATCCTATTTTGTATCTCATTGTTTTCCAACAGTTGTCCTGATTCTGAAACTATAACACAGCAAATGTTGAGGATGACTAATGATAAGTTATTTTTTAAGTAATTAAATCACCATCAACTAATTTTGCTAATTTTGAAATATATTTTTGTTATACTATGCTCGAGTAGAGTTGACAGAATGAATGTCTAGCTGACAAATCTGGTACATCTGAGACCGTGCCATAATAATCTGGGCTGCTCTAACTGCAAATCAAAAAATCCCCAACAATGCCAAGCAATGTTTGATTTCTGCTTGATATATTCAACATTTTCTAATTACACAGAGCAGAGAAAAATGCTCGAGGTATGAGTTTTTGATATATTGCCCCCTGCAGTTTTGGATAATATCACTTTGTTGCAAAGAAATGCTGGCATGAAGTATAAAGGTCCAAAGGTTTTCTTGTCATGATTCTGTGTCAGCTCATGTCTGTGCGACCTTCTGTGAGGAAAGCATACCTCATATTGAATATAAGGGCAACAAAATAACATTTGCTCAATTATATTAGATTTTTCCAGGGAATACCATATATTCAGGGATTTTGAGAGGCCAGCCTCCTGCTCCACCCATGCTGCTGGGTAGGAGAAACAAGTTGTGTACACAACACTGACATATCACCTTTTAAGTAGATATGGGGAACCTGTTCGCAAACAGTTATTATTTATACATCCAACAGCTAATGGAGAAACATTGTCAATAACTTGGAGTCACGTTTCTGACCATCTGGTCAATGTAATTTCAATATTCACTCTTTTTTAGCTCAGTTTTTGTTCTCTACCAACTCCTAAGAGAAACTTGTGGCTCCCAAGCTGCCAAGTGCTCCACTCTGTTTACCAGCTAGCTGTGACCTGGTTTGATGTTGGGCAGATAGTGTGAAGAGGGTTTATCAGAGATTGTTTACTGTAAACAGCTGTCTGCTTTGGCTGAAAATGATGCTACGAGTGGAACAAGGAAGTCATGAGCTGAAAGTCACTATAAAACTCATCAAGCTGAAGAGAGCTGCAGATTGTCACAGTAAATCTATATAGACTTGAAAAAACTGTGAACCTGTCCTTTACTTTAACTTGTTGCATGTTCAGGAAGGGAATGGGAATGATTTTTTTTTTTAGACCAATTGTTCTTTTTTTTCCATTTTATATCCTTAATGAACCAGCAGCACACCTTGGTTTAGTTTCCCCCTCAGTGTATAGACTGGAAGCAGCTGCCGCAGACATGAAAGAGTCAAAGCTACAGCATCATTTCTATACACTGTTACTTTTTCTATGTATAGCTCACAACACCTACACACATGTCAGATCCTCTGTAAAGTTCTCCTTGTTTACTGATAGTAAGATGTTACAGAGAATATTATTGTCTTCTTACAGCTACCTCTGTGCGTCATTAGTATTCAGCCAGCGCCTCACTCTGTGAAGACCAAAGTGAGAGGATTATGTTTGAGCTTATTAGATTGAATCAGACTTAACAGGTTGTGTTTTGCTGCCGTCTTTGAAGACACAAAGCATCCTCAAAGATTTTTCTGCACAGATAAGGCAGTTTTTACTGCTTAAATTTTCAATAACCTTTCATATCTTATCTCCTTCCAGAAACTGTTTTTTTCACAGCTCAGCCACTGTTCTCTGACCTCACTCTACATTTCACATTTCACACACTTTTCAAAAATCGTTCCCACCTACTGCTCTCAACCTAACCGACTTCCCATCAATAAGAAAGTATTTTTGTTGTGTTCCTCCTCTCTCTGCAGCTCTGTGGGTGTATGAATCTCTAGCAGCGATGGTTTATAGGCCTCTCCTAAATGATATGAGGCCTGCCTTCTACAGGAGAGGCAGATAAGAGCTTAATGCATTACCCTGCAGAGCAGCGTCCAGCGCTGGCCCCATAAATCACATCATGGTTGTACTTGAGCGTTGACTGTGTGTTTGTGTGAACTGGTGGTAGTGGGAGTGTGCTGTGGGGGGGGGGGGGGGGGGGGGGGGGTTGGTGTGATCACAAAACACATGCATTCATATGGTTGATGATATATCACAAACACATGATGCTGTTTGTTGATGTTAAATTGATTTTTACCCCACAGCTTTCTTCATCACAGCAGTTACACATAGCCAAACACTCTTAAAATGGCTGAGAATTTTTAAAAAAAAAAAACTCTCATATTAATGACCATGATGGAAGTCGTGCCATCTATCATCACAGATTTATACTGAGAAAAACATTTGTGTGGCTAACAGAATCCATAGGAGACAGAGGCAAACGTTGGTGACAGGGCTGACAGCGCGGCCAGAATGGAAATGAGCTAACTGGCGCCGAGGGAACTGACAAGTATCATCTCTGTCTTTGCCTAAAGATTTGTAAGGCAAAATGTCATACTTGAGACATGATAGCAATTTATAGGAAGGCCATGTTCAGACTGACTTCGAATCTACATGAAAAATCTAAGCTGCCTTATCCAGTTGAATGAAGTGACACAGCGGGGGTGCCAATACGGGAGGCTCCAACAGTTGAACCTGGTTTAACTCTTGCTGGACTGCAATATGATATTACTTTGCAAGTCATTGTATTTCTACTGGATGTCTCAGGTTTAATTACCGATGTGATGATTTTGCAGAATTAGAAAATATTATATATGTACCAACATAGCTGCTTGCCCCTTGTTGTTAAAAATGTTTGGCGTACCAGTGGCTGATAAATTTTGATAAATCATGTACTAGTTCTTTCAATCAGTAATAATGTATTTAAGTGAAGGGTCTGTTTGGTTGGCAGATCTGCTCTGCTCTTGCTTTGTTTTTTCAGAAGTTTATCAGTAAGGACTCCTCATGGACTGTTTTAACCTCTTCCCATCTGGGAAAACACTTCACCTGGCATCCAGACAACAAATATTCATCACTCATAGTATTTATAGTAGACTTGATAGCTTATTGCAGGGTCTAGGTTTCTGCTTTAAAAGCCGTTGCACAAGAAAATTTGCACAAAATATATATGAAATGATTTTGTGGGCTTCTATGAATGCTTGTAAAGCCCTGCTGGAACATTTGTGCAGTGGAAAAAAAATATTTGTAGGGACCTCAATTTCACTGGAATATATGTTTGACAATGACATCCTTTGCCTGCCTCTGATTGGCTTATCCTGACATTCTTACCCTAACCCTTACTGGTATTACTCCTCTTGCCTAAACCTAACAACTCCAAGCAACGAAGGCAGCAAGTGCTAGCCAGTCAGAGGAAGAGTAGTGCGGGTCATGCCTTCACCATCCTAGAAAAAACAAGATAGCCTCCAGGTTATAGCCTGCTTGCTGCCAAAATGGGGGAATGTTGTATCAATTTGGCTTCTCAGCACCCAATATTGTTTAACAAACACCACAACAACTACCTCAAAAACTAGATAAAGGACACTGTATGGCATGAGATCCCTTCGCAGCTGCTAACATGACATGTTGGTCAAGGAATGGGGCTAACCACAACAGCTATTGTTGGCACCAAATTTGGGGTGTGATTAGCTTATGCATTGTGTAGTTAACGTTAGCCCTTTAGACATTCTCTGTCTTGGATAGGTTGTTGTGTGGAGTGAATACTTATTGGGCCTTATTCACGAAATGCACGTAACACAGCAATGCAGATTAATTCAAACCAGACCCTGAGTGCATATTTGCCATGCGGAAAATTTCCATATTACTGCACCACAATTTTGCATTGCTCTGGTGAGAAATGCTTTTAAGTCTGCATGTTAGTTTTTCTTTTTATCTGGTTTACAGTATAACACTGTAGTTAGATGTCCTTTAACAAACATAGTCATGGTGTCCTATCTAATTAATGTATCATTACTATGTTGGCTCTCAGTGTCTATTCTCACCAGGTGCTGTGGTCTTTTTTAATGCAGCTGTCTAAAAATTCTTTGTGAAATGTGGTGCAGAGTTGTTGTAATTAACCTTCATCACCTTGAGAACATTTTGGATTTTCAGATGGAAATGCACTATAGCAGAATTGTGTAGTTTTTATATGTGACTGAATGAATGTGGAGCGTGGCGATAAGATGGGTGACTCAATCTGTTTTCTCTGGTGGATGCTTCGTAGGACAAGCAATGGAGTTGTGGACATGCCCTCCTACCCCCGTCCTGTCCAATAAGAGTCAGTGACCCCAGTTCCTTGGAGACAGACATCATTGTTCACGATTGTTTTAGTTCGAGGCACCTAGTGCTGGAGTCCAGTATGACTGGATAGCCTCACTGCTTCATCATGTTGGATTAAGTCAAGTGTCTCCACCCTGGCTGCATGCCAACAGAGGTCAGCCTGGGCGGCCTGCCTATGAAAACACAACAGTCTCCCTTCCTCTCTCAGTTACTCTAACAAGGAAGAGCACTACAGGTTTAACTAGCATGTGGAGTTTTCAGAGATAAGTATCTCTGTAAGAGGCCCCGTTCAGCTCAAGTAGGATTGGCTCACCATTTCCCAGTATGTACGTGTACGTTTCAGTGCATTTGTGTGAGCGTGATTCATGCGTGTGTCTGTCTGTCTGTCTGTCTGTCTGTGTGAGAATTATGACGCACACAGAGTCTGTCAAAATTTTTATAACCATGTCAGTCTGGGTTAAATCCATCTGCAATCCCTACCGCCAGCTCCACCCTGTCTTTAAGGAGTGATCTCACCTTCCAGATGGCTCATTGTTCTCACAGTCCGTCTCAGTCTTAGCTCAACACACATTTCTATAAAGTTTGCAGGAAGTGTATTTAGTGTGTTTACATGCACACTAATAATTGAACTATAAGCATTAGACATTGTCATGTAAAGGTCTTAATCTGATCATTTTATCCATGTTACAATAATAGAAGCGTAACCCAAAGAACACAGTGCCATGCTGTTATTCCAAAGGCCCAAAATTCCAAAGCCTCATCAGTTCAAAAATGTCCCATTGGACAAGCCCATTATCCCAAAAACAGAAACCCATTGCCTTGAAGTCCCATTTCTCCGGAAAAAAAACACACTCCCTGCAGTTTGTTTCAGTTTCCTAGAGGTATTTGAGCCACTGAGCCCGGGTGTTTTCACTCAATACATTTACATGCAGCTTGAGAAAATTGAATTATTGGCTTAGTCCGACTAAAACCGGACTTTTAAATGTATGTAAACAGCTTAGTCTGACTGAAACTGGACAAGCCGTAGCTCAATTGACACACCTCGATAATTCAATTGAAAATTTAACTATTGCTGCATGAATCCACTTAGTTCTTTAGCGGGCTTTCACCCGGAATAAGATGGAGATGACATAGCAGCAGTTCACTCCTGGAAAAACAAACAAACAAACACCATGGTGACTGAGAAGCAGAGGACACACTTCTGGATGTACAAGGAAACTACATTCATACTCCGACACCTAAAGGACCTCAACATTTTGAAGTTTATGGATGGTAGAAAAACGTGAAACGCAGATTTATTTTATTTAATTTATTATTCCTCTTCGGGTCAACCGGAACTAGTTCAATACACACTTTGTTAAAAAAGGAGTCAAACGTACTTGGTCAGAAATTCAATTTTCTCGTCTGCATGTACACTCAAATGTACTGACTCACACTCTGCAGTGTTTCCAAGCGACATTTGAGCCACCAAACCCATTTTTCATCGACCCATCCCTGTGGCTTCTGTACCTAAATCTAACTCCAGAGTCACCACAGAGTTATTGACAAATGTATCATATACTTGGTTTACAGAAACGTACAAGGCAAACAAGGACTTGGGTACAACATGCTGTTGGAGAAATGGGCTTTTGGTCCAATGAGACATTTTTCAGATGAATGGTGCTTCTGAATTTTGGGCCTTTGGAACAATGGGCAGTCCCCAGTAACACTAGTTAAACAGACCATTGGAGCAAATAAATTGGAGTAAAAGAAAGAACATTTTTGAGTGGGCACCAAATCTTGTTAAAAAGAATAAATAGTTTTCACATGCTCAACAATTTAAAGGAAAAAATTAACAAAAGTCTTTGAATTTTTTGCATTTGGTGATGATAACAATGAGATATTTATAAAAAGATACCACACACCCTCATACCCCTGTCCCACCAGACAAAAAGCCCCACTAACACCTACTAACATGAATTTTGTCTTGAATGGGAAAGGTTACAGTCAGCATTAATTCCCAGGACCAATGTGTTTGCAGTAGTTAGGTGTACGCATCAGCCCCAGCTCTGATCAGCTCTGATCAGCAGAGATGGAAACATGACACCTGGATGGATACACTAATTACCGCCAATTTTCTGGCGCTATGCACTGACAACGCTGCCGCAAATTCTGACCACCCCTGTCCAAGCAGCACTCGAACATTGTTCCAATTTAGACGGCACTGGGTTTCTACTTCAAGGTGACATTGGTATGAGTCATTTGGAGGACGTTGGAATTTAGGTACTTAACAACACAACTTAAAACCAACAAGTGTCAACATCATCTGTCATTATTTTACATCAAATTGATGTTGGCATTAGACATTGTCCTGACAGTGATTTTTGGTCACTCAATGTCACAACCTAATTTTAACCAAATATCAACATGTAATGGCATTGTTGCCAGCTAGGTAACCACTCTAGCATTTTCCACTGGGCTCCACGCTACTTTCTACCGTTTACTAACCCTGGTTTCTGGCTCATTTGTGACATCAAACATGTACACAACTCTGTTCTACTGGCAATAGGAAAGGAGTCTACCAACCATTTTAAGCAGGTTTTTCATGTTAAAAATAACACAGAGAAGCTAATTTAATTATGTAATTTCAGGTTACTTTGGGCATCAGATTGCAGTACTTTGAACTACATAAATGATTTCACTATCACCTTCATTTTTATCTAGAAAACTGGCTTACACTTTATCTCAAAACATCGTTCCATTGTCTAAGTGAGGAGATATTCATCTTGAGCCTTTTCATAGCGAAAAGGTATGAGCATCAGCTATCTGCTATCTGCTTGCCATCTGCCTGCTTTACTGGAGACAATCCCCATTTACCTTCAAAAAAGCATTCAGTTGTAACCATTTTTTTTACATTGCCTTGCTTCCTGTTGTAATCACAATTTCATGCCGCTGCCCCTTTAATGCCAATCAGTGCATGAGGAGGAGGGCAAAGTTTCCCACACAACAATCATTCCATTCAAACCTGGAAGTATAAAGTAAACACAGCTTGCAATCTGCAGCCAAAGATCAGTGTTTCCACTGTGGCAAACACGATGAGGAGACTGTCATGCATTTGGTGTGACAGGTAAACACACCCCGTTGCCTGGCAGCGTCGTGATAAGGTGTCTGTGTTTGTGAGTGTGGGAGAAAAAGTTCTTATCTGCCCACATTTCCATTACAGGCAGGTGCGAATGTTGATGTATGTTAATGAAAAAGTCAGACAAACTAACACAATCAGTGTTCCATAGGAGAGTCAACATTGTAGGCACACATGTACAGACACTCCCGACTGTCTCTGCACACACATAGAGCGATGTCTATTATCTTCTGCATCCATTAAGCGGTTTAAGATCTGCACACTTGTCACGCGGTCAATTTCTAATGAATTCTCCATGTGAGAAATAGAGGCAATAAAGAGGAAGTAGATGAGAAGAGGACACTGTGCTGTGTGCAGACTGAGGCGTAATGAAAGCAGGGATATGTATAATGTATATTCCCCTGGCCATGGCCAAAGTCCCCACTCTGTATCATTTTTATGGCATGATCCTTCTTGGATGCCACTGCTCGGCCAAAGGGGAATTCAACTTGGCAACGCCCAAACTGAGGGATTACATAGGTTCACTCTCTCTCTCTCTCGCCTCGGATTTCTGTCTCTTCTCTCTCTGACACCATGCACCAGTCTCTTCTTTTCACACCATCCCTTCTCTCTCACCTTCTCTACTCCCTCTCTTTTTCTCCTCCTACTTTGATTCAGCTCATGTAATCCATTCATCCATTTCTGTGGTACTCTCACAGGGCTTTAACAGAGGGAGTGTGGACAGTGTGGTTAGAATACGCAAACAAAAAGTCTTTCATTAGCCCTCTCAGGAAGCTATGAGGGTCCAACTGTGGACCTCATGTCTGGGGATCTGTGAGACAGTAGGAAGAGAGCAGAGTCCCCGAACATGAGGTGCGCCACTTCCACCACAAACAAAACAAAATTCTGTTCTATTGACTGTTTTATACCATCATTGGCTGGTGACTTCTCACTCCTCTTAAGCAGCTGGTAGGGGCGGCAGGTCCTCAACAAAATCACGTAGCAAAAGCATAGCTCGGCTAAAAACAACAAACCTTAACTAGTCGGCTGCAGGCCTCATTTTGAGCTTCACTGTGGCTCTAAAACAAGCAGCAACCTCGAGGGCTGGATAATGAAGCCAACACAGAAGTGCCAAAAAGTTCCTAAAATGGCCACTTGAGGCTGGCTCCAAAAGTGAGTCAATCCTCACAGACACCTATGTTGAAATGCCCAGCTTTACAGCAAAAATAAATTCAGCCTGGTCCAAGAACAGTTTTGGTGTCTATAGCTAATTTCCTCGTTCATGACGACTGTACAGAGAGTAGATCTTCATCTATTTCACCTGTTTAAATGTTATAAAGGCTCAAAGGTATGCATATAGGTTTGCATGAGTGACACAGTCTACAAGGTGTCGCAATAGACACATTAGCACCCCAATATGTCAGTTGTCACTCAGCCTCCTGTCAGCAGTCACCTCACTATACATACCAGAAGCACATTTCTCCCTGCCACTCAGCAAACAATTCTGCTCCTCTCCTCTTTTCTAATCACATGTAGAGATCTGTCTCTGTCTGTTTGTGTGTCTGCAAATCTGTGTGTTTCCACTCATCTCTCTGGCTCTCTGTTTAGACACAGCTGACAAACATGGAATTTATTTAGTTAATTAAATATTCATTTATTAAGTGTATTATTTATCATAATCAGATAATTGATATCATGTCTAAAATATCCTTTATTGTTTCAAATCAGTGTTTTGCTGCCAGATTCACTTACAACTCACAGAAAAAATAGACTAGACACTATTGTTGCAGATCGTGAGTCGACTGCAGAATTCAGGACCGTGGTGCATCGAGTGTGAACAGCCCCATCAGGCGCCAAAAGGAAGCAGCAGTGCATCATTGAAAATCAGCATTCTTCACAGTGCTTCCACATCCAGTGTGAATCCAGCATGAGTCAGATCCACCCCCTAGCTCCACCCGCTTGTCCAGATATAAGGCTCGTTCGAGATGAGCTGCGCCTCGCCTGGAAAGTAGACAAGATCAGGTGGTAGCAGCAGGGAGCGGTGACAAATAGCCACGATCAAGTCGGACAGTTTCCTGACAGGTTTCAGCAGCCTTCAGTCCGTACAGGAAGTCACAGAAACACTTGCATCCTGTCCGATATGATGTCAATTTGTTAAAATACTGTCAGACTTATATATAAGTTCGTTCTCAGTCTCCATCAGTCACACAACATGTATTCTGTTAAGAGAATAAACCTTCAAATCGGACAAATAAAATTTAAATATCTGAAATTCAACAAAAATTAACGTCATTTTGTTGAGTCGACATCTAAACCAATCAGCTGTTAGATCAGGTGAGAGCCAGGCGCTGCACTCGCTCTCGCGATTTTATCACCGTCCACTCTTATAATATGTCCGAGCAAGTCGGGATGAAGTCAGACACAAAGCTAACCGGCATGCACTGTGCGCCGATCACGGGTGATCAAATCAGCGCAGGCCTGGCTCATCTCGAACGAGCCTATTGTCACGTCTGGCTCCAAGAAACCAAGATGGCGACAGCCGAAATGCCAAAATCGAGGCTTTTCATTGCACAAGTTCACAAACCAATGGGTGAGGTCACATCCATTATTTTATACAGCCTATGCTTAAAAACTGGCATCCATAGAAAGGTTTGGTCTTATTTTGAACTGGAGCACCTGCAGATTAATGCTATACCTGTTATGTCATGAGCCACTAAAGTTAGGCCCATCTTTCTCAGCTGTGTCACGTGTATTATCTCGAGTGGCCACAGTTGGCTCTGGTGGCCGCTTTGTGGAGATCTGCACTCACCTGTGAGTGCACTTTTCAAGTTTAATTTTTGACTCTGAACAACTCCCAAACTGCAAGCATGTTTCTCTCTGCCATTGTTTTTTTCACATATAAGTGGTCTGGTTTAAAGTAAACTTTTAACTGATGTATGCTGGATGCTTATTCTCTAACTTACTCTAACTCAAAGGTTTTTTAGTGCCAATGTATCTTTTTTGAATCCGGCTGTTTCCATGCCAGTGTTTCCCTTTTCAGTTCAGATTTTTTTTTCAGTGCCAAATTTAATTTTCAATACCGCGGTCTGAAGTCACTGTCCCGGCTCCATATGCCTGCAGGTATTTAATTTTCATCAGGTTCATTATAATGCAGAATGTAGAATTATAAAATTACTTCAAACAAAGTCTTTTGTCCAATACAGTTCATTTCCTCAGGGGATTTTCTTTTTTGTTTGAGGATGAAATGAACATTTCTTGTCCTGCTCATTCTTTATCTTTCCTTTGTCATCTTCCCTCCTCACAATGTTCACTCTCTAGATTTTTTTTTTTTACTATTAAAGTCAGTGTACTGAATGTGTTTCATTCATGTGCATATAGTGACAGAAGCAGTAATGTATTCCTGGGTGGTTTGGAAATCACGTGCTCTTCCTCTATTATCTTCTCTCAGTCTTGGGATGTGTTAACACTGAGACATAACACCTTCTATATGAGCTGAGAGCTCTTGTCTGTAACCAATAAACAGGTTCTGACTGATAATGTCTTTGTGATATCTGTACCATAGAGAAATAGGCAGCTCATATCTCATATTAAGAGAACATTATAATACATTTGGAGTGTTGTATTAGTGCCTTTTATTGAAATTTAAATTTTAGATAAGAAATATGTCTGACACATATTTGGACAATGATAGAGCATTATCAGAATGAAATTGCAGCTTCAGCCTTGGTTAATACTGTGGAGAATATTGCATATAGGGTAATAAAATGTTGATCGTCCTTAAAGCTTATTCTCCAGAGGAGTCTAAAGCTAGGTGATTTTCTGTCAGAAGGATGTGGTTGATATATGAAGTGTCACCAGTATGCCTCAGTCCCTCAAATCAAATTCTTAAAGCCCCGAGCACTGCAGAGGCCCACTAAATCACCTGGCTGCCCTGTCCTCCAATAAAGGAGTCGAGGCGGCTGCACATCCAGTCACTACACCTCTCAGGCAGTTATTATACACATGCATAGATTAACTCTTCCAAAGTTGATGAGCTTGTAACATAATGAATGCAGAGCCACAGGTTTACTGTAGGGGTTGAGACTTGGAGAGGGCTGCTCTCATTATGTCAAGCTGTACAGCTGCAGAGCTGCTGTTACAGTCACTGTAGGGCCAACCGCAGCACAGAGCTGATCCACGTAGCCTTGGAAGCCGAATGAATCTTGCAGGTTTATCAAACAGTGAGAAACATCTGGACTTCTTGTCCCTGAGAGCAGTTTGACTCTGGGTTTGACTGTTGTCTGGCATTATATAAACAACCAACCAAACTGGGTCCAAAATTGCCGAGTTACCATTTCGCATAACTTAACTTCAGTGTTTTGTTTTTGTGAGTTTAGTGAGAGCAATATTTTCCATTTTCATGTGACTTCATGTGCAGTGCCTGATTGCATTCCTATTTTCTTGATACAGTGTCAAGGGTCTCACTGTCCAACATTTATCATTTAGCAACAAAAACTCCAGGCTAACGAAATAATATCGGAAAACTTATTTGGAAAATATAAGAACCAGAATTAAGATTAAGCAGCGTGGCATTGGAACACAGTTTTACGCATTTACACATCTGATCATTCATTAGCAGAACTGAGTCACAGAGATATGTGTTTGTTTTTTCTTTCATGCCTGTTGAATGTACTCTTTAAGATTCACTGCATTTATTTATGCATATTTTCATTTTAACTCTTTTTCCCATGAATTACATTAACATACTGCTTATTTTTTTGCCCACTATTGTAATGGAATTGTAATGACAGCCTAAATTATGTGCCAGTGTTTTTTTCAGTGAAGCAAGTGATCAAGTTGGATAGTTGTTCAAAAAGTGCAGGACCCTGATACTGGAGACAGAGATCCACATTGTGACTTTATGTTGGTAACAAAGGTTAAAGGAGTTCTTCATTCTCCAAATTACTATTTGTATATCAGTTACTCACCCCATGTTATGTTGCAATTGTGAAGAAAGCACTTTTCTTGCATGATTCCAGTGAACAAAAAATCCCAAAACAGAAAATTCTCATTAAATTGAAGTCATAGGGGTCCACATTTAACAATAGCAAAACTATATCAAAACATCTGTTTACAAACTCTCACACAACTCATGCAGTATAATCCAAGTCTCATTCATCCAGTGTAATGCTCCATATTTCCCAAACAGACAGTGAACTGAGTGGAAAGTGAAAATTATAATAACGCAAGCAAACTAACTGATCAAGGCAGCAGTAGGTAAGCAGCTCTCATTTTCAGCGAGGTAAAATTACTGTTTTTGTCAATGGAGTCTGGCTGTGTGGAGCATAGGGTTAGGTTGTGACTGTGATGTTTTAAAGAGTTAATTCGGATTTACCAAAGTCACACAATAACACCAACAAACTAACTGATTGAGGCATAGGTAGACTGGCCGCGCCTGTGCTCAGCAAGCTAAAATTACTATTTTTGTCAATGGCGTCTGGCTTTGAAGAGAGCAGAGATAAGTTTCACTTGTAGTTCAGTTCCCTATTAGAAATGGCTGTCTGTTTGAGAAGTACTGACCAATAGACTGGATAAATGAGAGTTGGATTATACTGCACGAGCTGTGAGAGAGTTTGTAAATGGATGTTTTGATATAGTTTTGTTGTTGTTAAGTGCAGACCTCTATAATGTTAATTCATCAAGAATTTTCTCCATGTATTGATTCTTTGTTCTGCAGAGACATGTGACAGTAAGTACTTGATATTAAATTGGTCATTTGGGGTGTGAATTATTTCTTTAAGGTCAGCTACTGTTTTGTTGCTCATGTATCAAACTACATGAAAAGTCAGTGTCACCCACATACCCGGGTGGATGTCTGAAAGTGTACAATAGCCACTTACTCAGTTTCTCAATCTGATTCCAACTCTTCTATCAGGGATGAAGGTCAGACACAGTGTGATCAACTTCTGAGGCTTTGATCCAACGGACAACAATAACAACTTGAAACAAAATGGTTTCCAGCAGCATAACTTCCAAGTAGTCAAGAATGAATCCCACTGTTTATCCTGTGGGACTTTTGGCTCAGATGATGAATTAGCGGTGCTTAATTAGAATGTGCTATCTCAGGCGGGCTTCACAAAATGAGAATAAACACAAGTTAAAACTTAATGGAGTGCCAAGACGTGAGAGCTCTCTCCTTCTTTCTCTTCCAAACAACACTGACACAGTTTAAAAGAAACATAAACGTATTGAATATGAAGGTTTATAGTTTTGTTGAGTTTTGTAATTTTCTTAAAACATAAGGCTAACTTGGTGATTCTCTCTGTTTAACTCTTCTTGGCATGTTTTCCTATTTGCACAGGCCTGTTGGAGAGAACAAGAATACAAAATATGAAACTTTAAATCTTTAAGTGCTTCTTTGTTTTCCTGACCAAAAAATAGTTTAACTTAAGAAGCATTTTTTGTTTAATAGGCATAACAAAAGAGTATTTCCCCCAAGGCTTCACTTCTCTAATCCTGAGAAGGAGAACACAACAACATAAAGTAAACACAAGTGCAGGAAGCTTAAAGTTCCTGCAGGGCTTTGTAAAGTGATAAAAAGTCTAAACCCACTGATGCTTTCGCCACAGACAGAGGCTCCTGCTGCTGTCTGATGTACTGCAGATTCAACTCACCTGCTGAGAATCAAAGGCTCACAGAAAAATTGGAAAAAGTTGAGAGACGTACTGGCCAAAGAAATCCATCACTTTCTATCTCGTCTTTCCTAACATTTAATTGAAATATTTTCACTTTTTCCATCATCATCATGCGTTATTAATTCTGATGATGGTGAGGAGGCTCAACTAAATGTGAGTCCGAGTAGAAGCCAGCATAATTTAATAAGCTCTGTTCACCTTCAATTCTGGGAGAGCTGATGTTGTCAGGATTGCAACTGCAGTAATTGTGGCATTATAATGTTGTGTTTGGAAGAATTACCATAATGGTCTCATTTGCAGTGATGGATAGCATTTGCAGAGGCAGCAGCAAGTCTCAGCAAGCTGTTTTGAAGTATTTTTGAAAACAAAATGAGCCTTTTACATCCAGCAGGTATCCACACTACATCAGACTGTTGTGGGTTTTGGATTTAGACTTTTCATGAGCATTAAATGTGAAATGCAACTTTCAAATCTCTGTGTTACTTTCATAGTTTTGGCCAGAGTTCTGTTGGATTTGATAGCACTTTACTTGTCCAGTTTAGCTGGGATCTGTAGTCAGACAATTCGACAGGTTGGTTTATAATAAGACAATTTATTTGGAAGTGAGCCAGCGTATGTAACAAATTAGCGCTACACCAACAGCATTGTTATGTTACGAATTTTACAAAGTTACGTACTTAATATAAATGTACATAGGTTAGCCACAGAAAAGGAAGGTTCAGTGTTCAGGGCTCACTTGGTTTCCCACGGGACATGAACACCAATCTCCAGGCGAAAAGTCCGGTGTTTGTTCTTACACTACTTCCTATGTCACATGATTGCAGCCCTGGCTCATTAATATGTTGGTGCATTACTTTCTGTAGGTATACACAGGTACAGTGCGTGAAAACAGCCAAAGAGAATCCACCCAAAATGTTGGTTATAATCCCTCATTGTACAAGAAAAACAGTGTATCCAAGTTTGCTAATCCTGAATGGGTAACAATTTAACTGTTTGCCTCATTAAGCCTTGGGCCTGTGACAGCCATGGCCAGAGGTCCGTCCATCCATATTTCCAACCCTTTCTTGAAAACGCCTGGAGGCAGTTATTTCAGTTTGGCATAACACATCCACTTGGACTCTACGATCAGCTGATTAGATATTGTTGGTTTAAGGGCAAGGTCATTGTGCCCTTGTCCGCCTCATTCTCATAAGCGCGATATCTCAAGAACACCTTAAGGGAATTTCTGAAAATTTGTCACAAACGTCCACTTGGACTCAGCAATGAACTAATTAGATTTTGGTGGTTAAAGGTCAAAGTCACTGTGACTTTGTTCGTTGCATTCTTGTGAACATGGTAACTTAAAAACACCTTGAGGGAATTTGTTCTAATTTGGCGCAAACATCCATTTGGACTCAGTGATGAACTTATAAGAATTTCGTGTTCAGAGGTCAGCATCACTGTGACCTCACTAAACATGCCATAAATCAAGGTTTCGTACACCAAAAATTTCACACAAATATCTAATAGGATAAAATGATAATGTAATGACATTTTATATCCAAATGGTCAAAGGTAAACTCTACTATGTCATCTTAATGCTCAGCAAAAAAAATGTCCATTGTTCAACCCCATAACTCAGGAACAGAAGGGGAGACATTTGGTCAGATACTGAATTGGTGACATGAATCTTGGGTGCCCACCTTGAAACTGTGCTGATTGTATAGCTCTGTATAGATCCATCAGGCATGGATGTAAACTGTAACTGCAACTTGAATGCTTTGCAGAGGCATACAACTGCAAGGTTCACCCTGCAACACCACCCTATAGATAAGATGGTAATGTCACCAGCCAGACGGAAATTAAAAAATAGGACACAGGGACACACCTGATGCATATTTTTCATTCCAAGATTTCAAGTTTTATTAATTATTATGATGTATCTTAAGCACATTGAGTATAGGCTTGTCGTCTTAAATGTGCTATATAAATAAAGTTGACTCGACTATAAAGGTTATCATTTCTTGTCTCTGAGTGCATCACTTGATTCAGCTAGAGAGGTTAATACTGTGAAATACTAGTGCACACAGTGTGCATACTTTCACAGGCACACAGCTATACAGTATATGGCTGAAACACTGGGATCTTTGTGATAAGGTTTTTCTAGTCACGTATTTGTTGGGCATGCAGACAGTTTGGGAGCGGACGAGCAGGATGGAGGATTTTGGGCTCCAGCTGGGAAGATTTTCTCTTCTGCAGGAAACATCAGAGCCAGCTCAGAGCAGGAAACCGAAAGACTTTGTCTAATACTCTCTTTATTATTAGACCATGGCTGCACACCTACTTTAAGGTTTTGAGAACAGGTTGTTTTGCAAGTCCCCTCTCTGTCTGGTGTCCTTTTCCTTATGACTTTGGCTTGCAGCACTCTCATTTGGAGAAGTGCATGACCTTATTTGAGAGCTGCCCTGATTAGTTTGATGCAGTTTCACCTCCAGCTCTCAGTTATGTTTGGTTTTCTTTCACCTCTTTGGATATCACAAACAGCAGTGTCATTATTATATAAATTCTTTGGACAGTGATTCAGTATTTGCTGAGATCACAAAGGCTGTGGCAATACCATTTTGAATAGATTCAATTCAGCTGTCTGCAATCAATATGAGATATCATGTCCATTTAACACAAAAAGCTGTCACCCCTTTCTTTATAGCTTTCAATCATAAAAGAAAAAAGCAACACATAAATAATTGTAACCAGTTGAGTGCTGTAAAGTGCACTTTAAACTGACTCCACAAACACACACAAAACCATTTTTAGCTTAAGCCTATGGCATTTTACATTGTGTAAATTAACATAGTAACTAGCTGACTTTTTCCCTACCCATTGCGTAACAAATTTCATGTATTAGTTGTAGTTTTTCTTACTCACTGTTGGATGAAGTCACTGCATCCCCTAACAGAACAGCACAATTAAATTTCAGCATGTACGTTTGATGTGTTTCATGTATGTCTTTTCAGTCTAACATTGATGAAACAGAGCAGCTAATTTTGCAGATTGAGACAGCCAGCCAGGTACGTCATGTTTCCTGAGTATTTTATCTCATAACATTGTTTCCATATGGTATGTGCTTTGTCCCTTGACCCATCCTTTCTCTGAATTCCAAAGTTTTCCACGCTGCTGATTTATTCCTGTTAGTAGTAAATATCTTCAACTTCTTTTCCTTGGCTGCTTCCCATTATCTGCTTTGCGCTAGCACTTCTTTTGACGATGACACAGACAAAATAATGGTGTGTCTTAAAGATGATGATATTGAACAATGTTTTCACTATGCATTAAGGACCCTAGAGTCCTGAATCAGGTCAGGTCTTAATTTTATTTCTGGGTTTGGTGGTGGGTGAACAAAAGAACTGGGTCGGAGCGCTGGTGTTAGATGATGAATATATTAGGATTTAATGTAAAAAATATATGTATATATTAATTTAATGTTTTAACGTTTTTTGTCTTCTGACCACTGACTTTATGTGTCACCTCTTTCCTCTGCTCCAGCTGGAGTAGGAGAGCCACTTCAGTCAGATGCGTTACCTACAGGCATGTTAACTGTGGAGATGTGCTGCTCTATATTATGAGAATAACCAAAAAATATTTATTTAAATTGTATTTTCTGGATTTTTAAAATATAATATCAATATCTTACTTTCATGTGTAACAAATTAGCATTTTAAACATGTTGCCTAATTTTTGAACAGCGCATTGTGATTATAGGATTTGTGGTTTTGGGTCGGGTAGTGAATCTTGTGTCAGTGGGTGGGGCGGGTGTGGTATTGTACATCGTGATTCTGGTTCAGAAGCAGGTCTTGAAAATAAGACTTATGCAGGACTCTGTTACACCTCCAACAAGCAGCCTGCACCTTTAAGGACAAAGTGGGAAATTAAACCACCAGAAAAAATTTTTTTAACTGTTTTAACCTACACACCAACACGTCAAAAAAAAAGGTATGTAAGAAAATTGATGTTAGCAGCCACTTCCTTGTGTGCTTTATATTTGATTATAAGAAGCCTGAGCTCTGGTATGTGTTGACACTTGACAGTGTTACAACACCAGTGGATCACAAGCTAATGTGTGAAAATTTCTGTGTGGAGGTGATGTGACAAAATGCTGTGTTTTGACACCGTTTTATACTGGGAATTTTAATGGCGTCATGAAAATCTGATGATTTCAGGAAAGCTACTCTGCAATTATGGAAAAGATGTACCTTTCCTTAGCACACACATCTTGTGCAACTCTGTTGTCCCAGAAAGGACTTCCCTTGGTCTTGAATTAATTCTGAGAGGAAACCTAAACTGGGGTAACAGAGACGGGATCACACCAGAGTATATCAGGAGTTCATGTCAGTCAGGAAGAAATACGACCCTCATATCATCTGATACCACAGACTTTTCTGGCCTGTGGTCATGGATCACAGGACAAACACCTCATACAGAATTTGCAAGTTCAGCAGAGCTGTTGCCCCGATCGTAATGTCGGACCAACTGTAGATCATCTTGATGAAACGTAGCACAAACTCAGTTCTTGGCCCAAATTAACCCTGATCCTGAAAACTTCTTTGCTGTAGGGTAGCTTCACAATGTTTATGCGCTCAGTCTCATCATGGGAACATTAAAGATTTATCTTATGTATTATTTGTTATTTTCTTCTCATTGTTTCCATTTACAAGCTGATAGCTTGGCCTGAGTGACAGATAAAGCCTTACAGGTGAAAGGCAAGGCTCACAATAACTTATTCATGGTTTCTCTGTAGGACGGGTCCGTTAAGAATTGATTACTTTGGCAGACCGCAAAAGCAAAAGAAAATACAAGAAAAACTTGTCTGACCCGAGACGGCCTGAATGAGTCTCCGTCTCTTTCTTTCCCTCTCCCACATTAGTTTGATCAATAACACTGACACACACAAACATCAGGGGTCATCCATCAGCTTCATACCAGCTCACAGATAGAAAGGAGGACATCAAATATTAACGCCCACAACTCCTCCTTGCGCACAACAGAACTCTGACACATACGGTGCAGTTAATAATTGAAACTCTTCAACAACTATACATTCAAAACCACTGATGCACACACACAGCACTAGAAGGGCAGGTTAGGTAATTGGAGCTGTAGTCTCACTCCACTTGAGAATCAAGCATGAAGTACAGTAAAATGGTTAAAATACTAAACAGAAGCCTGGAATAACTGCATCTTTCTACCAAAATTCTACTTGTGAAATGGTGCAAGAAACTTGAGCAGCCAGACGATCAGACAGATTGTGAATAAACCAGCTGTTTAGCCAGATTATCGAAACCTCTTGTTGGGGGGGTAAAACCAAAAATGAACGCAACAAAAGGTCAGTCTTTCACCTGTCAATCTCCTGTAACAGCGCTGGGCTGTGTGGTGATTCTGGTGTAGTGGCCACAGTCGGTATGACAAGTCACATGACCTCAGGTCCATAAACACTTCGCCATAGACAATCATTACAAAGAAGTCAGAGATGACAGACATTTTTGAGCATCGCAAACCCTCTTAAATGACTCTGTGTATCAGAATTTGATCCATTACATCCACAAATAATTTAAAAGTCTAATAAGCCATATCAGTCCACTGTTTTTTGCCATTCACGTGTGGGCAGCAGGAAGTCACTTTTAATGTTGAAGCTGGATTTTTGAAGCCAGAAGTGACCATATTTGGACGAGAGGATGGATCTGTGGAGAAGCGAGGGTTGGATCTGACTCATAAACTCTGGTGACGCCTTGCCATCAGCCTGTCCCTCAAAGCAGCCCCACCCTTTATTATTACTTTATTTACCCTCCATAGAGTTGTCATGAGTGAAATTAGCTAAAGAGACCAAAACCAGGCTGTAAACATGTTTATTTCTGCTGTAAGAATGAGCATTTTAACATGGGGGTCTGAGGGGATTGACTCACTTTTGTAGCCAGCCTCAAGTGGCCACTAGAGGAACTGCAGTTTTTGGCACTTCCATGTTAGCTTCAATCTTCTGCCCTGGAGGTTGCGTTGCTGCCGCTTCATTGGGTTGTTACTGACATTTCAGCTGCTCTTACTTTCAATTTTACCTCCAAGTAAAGTCATTAAGATAATTGTGCTAAACTGCAGGCTATTGGCTTTTTTAAAACTGATCATCTCAGTTCTCATGGTTGCCCTTCTTTTTAGCTATGTCACCGTGTTTACAGATTTAGTGAGTTGGTGATCCCTTAATTTTTCCCTCTAGCACCTTTATCACGGGAAAATGTGGCCATTACTAACACTATATATAATATCTGGAAACTGATGCTGAAACTAAGATGTGTTAGCATTTAGCTCACTGCACCACTGTGCTTACGTACACAGCCTCACAGAGCTGCTAGCCTGGCAGTAACACCAAGGCCTTTTGTTTTTTTTTGGGTGCAATTAATCGCACATCAATATATTTTTTTTAATGTTTTTGTCATGAGGGCTATCACAAAGACGGTGAATATTATGTGTGGAACAACAGCTGTAATGTTTTCTTTTTCTTTTTCAGAACAAGGTTGACTTTTCTTAGCTTTCACACTGCTAACAAAGGCATCCATCATGTTGCATCTACACTTATAAGGGTTATAAAACGCAGCCAAAGGCAACACATTCCAGATCCCCTTCTCTGTTCTTAACCTTTCACCAAAAAAGCCCTAGACATATACTTAAATCAGAGCACTCAGAGCATTTTGCTACAAGGAAGCTAAAATGCTCACAGCAGCTTAGACAATACAACAACTTACCTCGGACAGACTGCTAGACACTGCTCTGGGTCGATAGAATTCTGGTAGTTGTCACAAATTCGCATCACTGTCATGAATTTATTAACGTCAACGTTGAACAAGTGTTGCAACTGTTGCCAAGTGACATCATTCATAGGTGAGTGTTTGGCATTTTCATGACATTTATTTGTCACACCCCTGTTGTGTAAAGGCCGTTAATCTTGCTCAATAGTAAATCTCAAAGTAATTAATGGTTTAAATGTATTAGAACCTTCTGACCACAAAAGCGAGGGTGAATGCAAAACGTTTTAAATGTAACAGGGTTTCACAACTATCTGCATCACTGTGGACATTGTATCAAACCAGCCCGTCAGGATTTCACACAAGGCTTCTTGTTCATATGCATGAAGATGATTAACAGATAATGAAGAACAATAGCCCTACACCACATTCCACTCCATTACAAACACAAAAGGAAAAATGAGAAACAGACACAGACAAGTAAGAATGTACGGTTAACACCGTAAAGATACTCTGAATTACAAAAGCTACTCCAGCATACCATCCCCCTGTGTTGTTCCCTCCAGTAACCCAAATGGGTGCCTGGTAGGGAGCTAACAAGTAGATGACAGTCTGTCCCAGCGGGTGATACCAGCACCAACAAAGCCAAAGGGGTAAAGAGGTTAGGAGGAGGGGTGTATCAGCGAGAGAAGAGGTGAGAGAACTGAGCATGGTGAATGAGACACTCAACCTCTTCCAATTAAGAGGCAGCAGGTGCCAGGAGCTCTCATTGATGAAGTCTCATCGGGACATGAAGTCAGTGGTTTAGTTACCTCCTCATAAGTAGCACTGATATGATACTCCAACACCTTGCACAAAGACTACACACACGGCCCCTTTGAGAAATCAACACGTCTGTGTTTCTGCACAATTACAGCACATTTTCTCACATGTTAATTTTTATGAATGAGCCATATGGTTGGGGGTTGGGGGTCTGTTTCCTTAGTCTAGGCCAATCAGAAGTGTCATGGCAGAGTGTGTGTGTTAAGCATCATGCAGTGTGTCTGTTCTGTGGGAGATTAATCAGGGGAGGTAGGGTATGTTTGGGTGCCTTTAGAGGACAGCCCCAGGCCCTTTCCCAAAACATATGTGAGTGATTATGACAGATGGGGCCCTGGACAGGGGCTGGAGGAGGGTGATGTAGGTTCTGTAATGTCAGGTTTTAAAGGGGTTGCTTCAATGTGACTCTTCGTGTTTTTTTTAACTGATGTATTGGTGTGACTAATTCAGCTCTGGGAGCCGGTTTGTCTGACAATACATCAGCTCTTACAGCCTATTTCTCTCCAGCCGCCCCCATGCAATCCTTTTCTTTCTGACTCAATGCTTTATGGTCTTGTACATCTGGGCATGCATGCAAGAGACTGCAAGCAAATGTTTTTCCAATGATATTACTGTGTGCAAGTATAATCCCACTTAAATACTGTTTTTTTTAACCCTCAGTCAACCATGATCACTATTTTTAATCATCTGGAGCAAATAACAGTACAGAAGCCTGCTCATTACACACACATTATGTTCACTATCTACTTTTAATGGTCAGTATTGTCCACTGAGTCTTGTTATTTTCTGATAAACCCAAACAGCTCATTAGAATCTATGAATTTTACACAACACTTGCTTACTATATTCATACAAATCCAAGTCTTGACCTTATGCAGCTAGTTGCATTTAAGCATAAAATGTTAATAAACACTTGTAAGAGTACTGTTTGGAGGTAAAATAACTCAAAATTAAAGTCCACTGAAGTCCACTTCTGTTTTTGGTCCCAAGAATATTGGCATTGATTATACTGACCTGTATCTGTGCAAAGTTTGTCACTTTGGAGAGGTGTTTTCACATTCCTCTACGAGGGGATCAATTCAACTGACCCTTGGTGAGCTACCTTTGGTACTAGTGTTGGGCCGATGGACAGTGCCATCATCCATCGCCAGTGATTGTCAGTCATTGACCACTGAGCCCAGTGTAGTGATATAAGCCCCCTTTTTCGTCCGTTAGACCATCTGTCTACATGCAGCTTTGCAACGTCACCAATGGCATTCATTGTGTACTAATAGATTTATCTACCAGATAGGCAAAGTAGTACCTTTTAAATCATCAAAGTTTGTTGCTCCCATTGTGAAGATTTGCCACCATCACTGATCAATATCCACTGACATCCGCTGGGCTGACTGCTGTTTGTTTTTGGGGGTTTTGACATTATCGCTCACAATGTTTCATTGTGAACATCATCATATGGAATTTGGCAGACGTTGCCCAACCCTATTAGGTACATCAGTACTACAAAAGCCGATCGATGTCTAATATGAAAAATAAAACCACATATTGACAGGGGAACAGACTCCAACACAACAGTGGTGTTTTGGTGGTGTATGCTGTCTTATCAAAAGATGCTGCTGTCGCAAATAGATAGTATTGATTGTTTGTTTCACAACCATTAATGCTGTCGGCCACTGCCAGCTAGCCTACAAGCTAACAAACAACATAAACAAATAAAAGATTCTGATTACACTTACAATTCTGATTCATCTGCTAGTCACCTCATCTGATTGTGGGCCTGACTGAGGCTCAGACATGGATGGCTGACTCTGTCATGTGTTTCCGATAATAGTAATGCTAGCCATCTTAGTGCACACTGCTGTTTCACTGAGCAACTCAGCATGGGCAGCACAGCAGCGGTGGTGGGTGGGGCAGAGCCTAGATCCAGAATTTCTCAACGAGGGACAAGGGCTGGTTCTGCTTTCAGTCACTTTACTTTTGTTTGTTTAATATTATGTGCAAATACCATGCTAAACAAAATATTAGTATAGGTTACATACTTTAAAACATGTTCGGAGAGTTTAAATCATTCTTAATGATAGACACCTGAAGAATGCTGATATTTAATTTGACTTTTGTTGGCATTTGTGATGATTAGTGACACTACTTTAAGGTTATTCTCTAGTTATTTATCAATACAAATCCCAGCTCAAGGCCCTTACTGTACTGTCACTGACAATGATAGTGACTGAATGTTACATAATGATGAGGTTTTATGTCACATTAAAGCATTTCATTCAACAATCCTGTTGAGAAAAATGTTCCAATCACATGCTTCTTGTCTGAGTAGTGTCATGATGTGAAAATTAACCTTAACAAATAAACTTGTCTTGTATATGCTATACCACCTCTAAAGCTATAAGTGTTGTGAATTCTGTGCATTCATGGATCTCATTCTGCTGCAATATAGATTGTTTGTCTTATCATAATGAGCTTTAACCCACCAGCAGCATCTTTTATTTTGCCGTCAGTTTGATGAATGAGCGGATGCTTTGTTATCTTTAGGTGTATTTGCAAACCTTTCATAATAATGTCATTTAATAGTTTTTCTGCTCCTCTGCTACTGAGGCATCACAGTCCGTCTAGTTTGTCTTTCATGACTGATGATTGATCTGTTCCATTTATTTTATATCCCCTTTTAACTGTGAGCAGGAATTAGTAATAGTTTCTAGACCAAACAAGACTAATAAACAACAAATGACAATAAGCTGCCCTGCCCACAGTGCTGCAGTGTGAGTCATTTCATCCCATTATTTCTCTTCAGCAGACTAGCAGTAATGAGTAAACAAGACATTATGTTACTGAGTCTTGTCTCAAAGGCTTGAGACCCAGGCACAGTGGAATGATGCAAAACCAACAGACAACCAACAGTACTTATTGTTATTCACCATAAAGTTTTATTTCTGGGGAATTGCAGCAGTTTCTCTCCATTCAAATGTGGTGAGAATGGTTTCACAGCTCGGGGAAATGCAGTGGAAATCTCATTACAGTGTACACATGCTGGAAAAAATGTTGGCTCCGGGGCAAATTAAACGCCTTCTCCTGAATCGCAATAGGCTTGTTAGGATTTTGGTGTGGAAATGTAGCACATGCAGGGGAGGGGAGAAGTGGGTTGGCTAACAGTTCTGCCACTACCCGACTGCTCTAACAAGCGGGGTTAAACTGTAACCTGCGGTCTGCTGTGACCCTCTCAGCAGCAGCTACACGAGCTGATTTGCATTAGATGTGACTGCTGGAATTTCCATCTTTGGACGAGGCAGCCGCCTGAAGCACATTGGCAGGTGTGTGCGCATGCATAAGTGCTGCTTAACAGATAAACACCCATTGATATTTGGGTCAATTCACATTCTAGTGTCATGTACCAGCATTCCTGCAATACGCCCACCATGTTCAGACATATAAAATGAATGTGATGCATTTTCAAGTGTTTCACCAAATAGACCAGATGTTATTGAGCGCTAACAAGAACAGTAAAATGTGCTGTATTAGAAGTGTGGTGTAGTCTGGAGGAAGCACTCCTCGCTAAGCCTCTAAATACAGTCTGAGAGCTAGAACAATAACTGACGCATTATACTGCAAACAATCAATACAAGAGCAAACTGCAGCAACAAAAATTACCATAGAATTGAATCAACACCTCTATGATACAAAAATAGATTCACAGGAGTGAAGAAAAACATGGGTGGTGCCAGGGATGCTACAAGTATCACACCTTAACACAGATTATTGTGGTTTTCAGGACTATATCTGGTGTTGTAAATACTCACTACAGCAATAAATGTGTATTAATGCACCTTTGAAAAAAGTTCCCTAAAAATTATACTGTTTACTCCTGTATGCGCAACATTTGCTAAAAACTATAGTGCCCAGCTGTTTAGGAAAATACTCAACTTTTTTTTTTTTTTTTTTTAAATAAAATGTCCTCAATAGGAACGAGTGGACTAATTGACAAGCTATAGAAGCATGATCATCGATAATAATGCACTGTTGGTTTTGGTCTACATGGAATTTGTTGACAATAACAAAAGTTTAGAATATCGCCAGATTTGAAGCTGTTTCCCACCAGTGCAATGCAAAAAATGCAGTCCAGGGATACAACATGTGACTTTTCCACATTACAGCTATGCACACTGGCTGGTTTTAATTATCCATGTTGCCATGTTCCATTTTCATCCAAAAAAAAAAAAGTAGGGATTAGCGAGTACACCATCACCTGTATCTGCTCAACCAACTAAATCACCTGTATCTGTACTCAGAATGGGCGGGAGTTTATGTCAAAAGTGGGTGTGGTTTAAAGAAAAGTGGGTTAGACTTTATTTAAAGTTGTCCTTTTAAGCCTGAAACTCATTTGGATTAATCAGAAATTGTAATATTTATTACCTATGAGAAAAGTATTTACAGAACAGCCTCAGAATTGAGCTTCAGATCTTTTTTTTTTTCATCACAAGAGTATTACATTAAACACGACTACCCAAATGAGGATTTTCCTCTATCACAAGTATAGAAAATGACATAGTTTACTTGTATGATACTCGTACTCATAAAAAGTACATTTTCCTATAGGATACTTGTTTCATCCGAGTATTCAGCTCAACCCTAAAAGTGATAATAATAATCAGGAGCAAGGCCTATTGAGTTTCCTCTTAAGTAGTGCCTGTGTCATCTCCACACAACAACAACCTATCCAGGTGGTGACTAAGGCCATGTTTACACGAAAATGATCCACTGCAAATGGAATTGTTTCTCATTTTCATTTTGACAAAAGTTCTGTGTTCAGACGACAACGTTTTGATAACAATCGTCGTGCACACGGATCCGCAAAAATGACCAAAAACGCTGTAGTATACATGCCAGGCCAGTAGTTGGTGGTGTGACTTTGTAATAAAACAACATGCGCCTGCGCACACGTGCTTCCTTCGACAGAGTGGTGATGTATAAACAAACAAAATGGCAACCACAGGAACGTTTGTCTTGACAGACGACGAGGTGGACGACAGTAAATCAACACTTTGCTGGAGAAGCATTGATAAATTCAACAAGGTGAGCAGCACAAACGGAGCTCGGGAGTGAGTGTTGTCTAGCTATGACCTGGAGGTATGACATCAGTTATAAGAAAGTATTGCTAAAATTGGGGTCTATCTGAATATTTTTTTGCCCTGCAGGAATGTTCCACAGCGGTGTGCAAGCATTCATAAGAAGAAACACAGTTTTTATAAGTTTTTCAGATGAAAATCTGAGCTTGGTGTGAAAGTGCTTTTATGCTTTACCTGGCATTAATCAACCCAAATTAAGCCCCATATATATATGAGGTGTTTAAATTATTTCTCCATTCTCTGTACTGGCAAAAAATAGTTTCTCTCCTAAATGTTGAATTCCCACATTAAAAGGTCGGAGCACTTTGTATAATTCATTAATGGGAGCCATGTTTTAGTAGATGCTCTGTCTGATAAAGAGTAGAGTTTTCATGTGTCACTGTCTGGGCTGACTGTGTGGGTACAGTATACTCTGTAGTTATGTCTGTGTATCTGTCAAGGTCTCTGGGGCTGAACAGAAAAACACCTAGTGATTTCTAGGTCAATTAACATTCCAGTGTCATTTCACAGAGAGTGACCGAGAGCCCCAGGGGCATTCTGGGATAACAGATGCGCACAACTCACAGCCATACCGTATCAAACCGGATTCACAACCTGAAGATAAAACCAACAAGAATGTCAGCCTTCAGGCTTTGGCTCTGGGACGTTTAATGCCACTGAAAAAAAAATTCAATTCTCTCTATGGTCAGATAGAGAGAGAGAAAAAACACAGTACACGACCCGCCTCAGGAAACAGAAATGTGAGTATTGAACGGTAACCTTGAGTGATCTCCGAGGTAGTGAACCCGCTCCATCACAAATGGACCAATGCCAGGCCAGAGCCACCAGTGCTGGAACGAGGGCAATGTGGGCTCATTTGGACTGGACTGGAGCCAAAGTGGTGACTCTGTCAGCAAGTCAGCATTACTTAGAGCTGGCTAATGGAGAGGAGAGGAGAGGAGAGGAGAGGAGAGGAGAGGAGAGGAGAGGAGAGGAGGAAAACAATCTAATCTTAGGAAAAATTCTTGGTGATACAGTGGAAAAGATGATCTTTTGTGAATATCTAAATATGCACAGAAAAGAAAAATAATGTCAACAAGGAAAAAAAACAAAACATTACATTATCATCAACAATTCTACAAACACATTAGGATTGTATGTTATTTATTTTTTTTGTATATCTAATTTAATTTTGTTTATTTTTTTGCCTCCATGCCAGTAATAGCTGTGGCTGCAGGCATTTTTTTTTTTCAGGTTGTCCTTCACCTATCCATCCCATTTTCATGAATGCAATATCTCAAGAGCAACGTAATGGAATTTCATCGAATTTGGCACAAACGTCCACTTGGACTCAACAATGAACTGATTAGATTTTGGTAGTCAAAAGACAAAAGACAAGGTCACTGTGACCTTGCATTGGTCTTATTCTCCTGAACACAATATCTCAAGAAGGCATTGAGGGAATTTCCTCAACTTGGGCTCAAACATCCACTTGGACTCAAGAATGACCTGAATTTGGTGGTCAAAGGTCATCCCATACTGAATAGGTGACACGTATCTTAGGGGTTCATTTAGAAATTGGGCTGATTGTACAGATCTTCTGTGCACCAGGGAGGGAGATGTGTGTGGATACAAGTTTTAGAATATGTAGCTTCTTTGCAGCAGTACCCATTTCCGAAGCATTATCTACTGTCGTGGCGACATATGAATCTGGACAGACATGCATGCAAAATGTAGTGGAGGCAAGGTGTTCATTCTAGTTAACAATTATACTTAAAATAACATTTCATTATGTGTTGATTTTGGTGGCTGCTGTGGACAAGAGCAGCAGTGTTTCCATGACCACCACTGCCTCATGTTGTAAAGATCTTGACCTGGCTAGCATGTGCATTTGTTTTAGACGGGAGTGAAAGACAGACGCAACTTATTTCTAATTGTTTTTAAACACTGCTGTTGGCAGTATGCACAGTGATGAGGTAATGTATTAACGTGTGGCTATGAAGATTAATAACTGCAATATGACGATGGTGAAACAAAAAATTGTTTTAGCTACTAAAGTAAATCCATATATTGATGTAAACCAATGTCTAACATAGACATATTACATACCTGTCTAGGAGAAAAACCCATTCTCACTCCAACTTCATCACATAGTGACGTTTGGTCACGGCCTTTCCACATCGAGATGTGACGTGCAAGGTACCCAGGGATGTGTTGGTTGTTGATGTTCTGGGACGCTGGGTCAAGTTCTGCCTGCTACATGCATTGTCTGTTTTCAAAATACACTTCCGTTTTCACAGGAAATGTAATGTTTACATACAGTCTCTTTCAAAATAAACATTATATGTTGGTACAACACCACAAATGTAAGTTCAGTCAGGAAGACTTTTGTCAAAGAAAACTTTATTTGCAGTATTATATTTGGCGGTATGGCTCTGTTCTGTGGCCCCTCTGCCTTTCCTAAAGCCTATGCAGAAGACTCTTCTACACGCCTGTGTGGAAAGCCATAAGGCAGAGAGAACACACCTGTCTGCCCTTCCACGTGCGAATGAGGAAAGCCTGAGGCAGAGAGGCAAACATCCCTGCCCTTCCATGCACCTACATGGAAAGCCTAAGGCAGGGAGAACAGCAGCAAAGACCTCCTGGGAACAAAACAGTTAGTGACAAACAGAAATTACATGAATAAGTCAGATACAGCATGAAAAAGAGGAGCTTAGGTGGAGGCGGGTTGCGAAGTGGCTTGCAGAGAAAGCAGCAATAGTAGGCAAGTCAGAGCAGTTTAAATAGGGTGCTCTGAATGAGATTCACCAATTGGTTGCACAGAAAGGAATCATGTGATCAGTCAGCTGACTGCCTACCATGAATGAGCTGCTGCATCAGTTGATTGGCTGTTTGAGATCAACTGATGTAGCTGGGATGTGAGCTGAGCTTCACACTGTGTCCTGCCTGAACTAACGCTATGCTCAATTTTTTTATTCCTTCAACCTCAAACACAGGTGGTTATGTTTTACCAACACATGCAAGTAGTTGGGTTTAGGCAATAAAAACACATGGTTAGATTTAGGAAAAAGAACAGGGTTTGGCTTTACAATATTTCAGGTAGCGTCCAAGTAGGGTGGGTGGGTCCACCCTACTTGGACTTCCACTGCCTTAAATTTTGTTGTTGTACTGCCACATTTCCCCCTGACGCTGCCTGGCACCTTTTAACAATGGAGAGCGGCTGCGTATCACGCCAACATGAAAGGACAGCTTTTTTCATCAGTGTCTGATGCCCGAAGTCACTGACCAAGCCCTGGTTTTTGACAACTTTGGAGTGAGACCAGGTTAAGGAGAAAGAGAGCCAGTTCAGGATTGGTTTTGATTTCTTTAAAATTCAGCAGTTCTCTCCACAACTCTCTGCTCTATCATTGTCCCCTCTAGATTATTTTGTTGTTGTTGTTCTTCGGTCAGTTCTCTGTCTTTTTTTTGTTTTTCTCTTTGTTCTAATGTCAAGTATAAAAATCTCTAAAGAACAGTCTTCTCCTGCTTCCTTTTAACTGGCCACTCACTGCAAAGCTTGGCCTGGAAACATGTAAACAGAGGCTCTTCCTGTCTGCGTGCCATAAATCATTTGGTCTGATTTCCCTGGGACCAAGGTGCAGGCATTAAGAATAACTAAGTAGAAATAGCCAATCTCTTTGCTGATGGTCTTGTTTATGTAGTTTAGTACAGTTTCATAACCTGTTATAAACTCACTGTAGTTGCTTTAAAGCTGTAGTGAAATTGTAAAAAATAGTGTGCAAGGTTAAGTCTTCAAATTGCTTGTTTTGTCTGACTAACAGTACAACTGCCAAATATATCCACTGTAAAATGTTAGGATCTTGGGCTGAACTCTTTGAAGTTAAGTTGCATTGTGGGTAATGTAAACAAAGAAGAAGAATGTATGAAATAAAAAAGGCTATCTCCTGTTCAGCTGCATCAGTTCAATTTTTTATGAAACTGTCCCTTGTGACTTTGTCAGTGTTGTAGGAGTGTTATACGAAGTCGGTGGAGCACTCTCACAAAGTTGGATGACGCAGTTGTGAAATTTCGTTCTCCCACGTAGGACATTTCTGTAGGTCATTTCCAGATGGTGGGCTTACTGTGAGGTAAAGTCAAGAGTTTGCAGTCTGTGGGGGAGGCGGGTGTGCAGCATTTTGGGAGGAAAAACTGTTCCAGCTGATTAGTCATGAGGGAGGAGTGGGGTTGTATGTGCTCCCTGCATGTGATCTGATAGATGGAGAATTTCTGCTGCTGCTGCTCTCACACAAAAGTCAAGAAGAGTTGAAAGTTGAAAAGTGGGTCAGACAGATGGAGAAATGTCGGAATTTAAGATGGACTGAGTAAAGATGGATAGTGAAAGAAAGACAAGAGCTTGTTATGTTAAAGCCTTATTTTGTTACTGTGAAATGTTGAGCAGTAAGTGCAGGAGGCCTGAGTGGTGTGGTAAAATGTAATGTAAATGTAAAACAAACCACAAACTGTCAGTGAGGTGATTTGCAAATAGGCTAACGTTAACTGCTAAGGAGATTTTCACTTGCGCTTTAAAAATCCTGCTGCCTCTCAGCCCTTCACCATTTGATATAAGATGCTCTAGTTTCTAACTGCTGAGGATTAATGGGTGTGAAGCTTTTGGGGAGGATGAGAACTGCAGGGTAAGGTGTTATACTAGGGATTTCTTTATACTGCAGCCACACACATAATAGAATACTTAAGTTACATTCCCTTGAGTGCCTCCGCAACTAACATGTGAGGCAGTGAAGACAATGTCCTTTCTTACTAGAAAGAATCAGTGTAACTTAAGGCTTGGTCATATTAAGATCATAGGCAGCAAGGGATATTTAAAGCAATAGTTTGACATTTTGTGAAATACACATTTTTGGCAGAGCTCAAAAAGATAGGGCAGCTACAAAGTCCCTTCACTATGCTGCCTTTACTTTTTTATACAGACCCAAACAACAGCAAGTGTGCGATTTTATACAGCATGCAGGCATCCCAACAGTCTTGAGGGGTGTGATGTGTGAACAGCATATATAACGTACCCATCAGTTGCACTTTCTAAACAATAACACTGGCATAACATGGCAATAACAATCATTTACCTTCTCTGTTATGTGGTGGCTGATCTTGCCCTCTGCTCGGAGGGTAAGGAGCTCCTGAACCTCATGATCTACCTAATTTGGGAACATTTTCTGCTGCTGTTCTTATTTGAGTTAGCCGCTAACTGCTGCTAGCTGCTTTTTAAATCTTCACATCCAACCGTACAGCCTCTCCATCCTGCTGGATGTCCTCTTTTCACACACAGTGATTCAGCTCTGTTACTGCCCCCACTGATGGCTTCAAAGTGAGACAGCTCTGTCCCCCCATTCCACAATCCTACCTTTTATAAAGAACAATGTGGTGGAATAATGGCGTGACATTCCTGCCATGAACAGGCAGTGTAAAAGGGGCTTTAGATGAAAAGATCCACACAATTTTGTTACCTTTGGACAGAGCTAGGCTAGCTGTTTTCCATTTCCAGTCTAAACCTTTTGCAACCCTGCGTCATCATGTGACGACAATATTTTTTGGGTTTGCTGCACCTTGTACTTCCACTTGTTTATTCATGCTTAATAACATTTTTAGTTTGATATGGGAATACAAAATTGACCAATTTAGGCAACAAGCTAAGATGCTGTTAATTAGAAAGTACTTATTTGAGAACATTGGGACTATCATCATATTATCACAGCATTTCACACAGGTCACTTGGGTGCGATAGACTGTCCCTACATCCTAGCTTGGAATAAAGAGCAAGAAAAAATCATAATGAGTCACAAAACCAACAAATCACAGGGCTTTTAGATATGTTGCATCATTAAAATGAACAGTTTTGAATAGTTGAAGACTTAAACAGTGACCCCAAACCCTTAGAGTTACAGAACTGAACAATTTGAACAAATGTTGCACTATTTGCAATTTTGTGTTTGCACAACAATGTTTAGGCATTCAAATAAACTGTTTCATACTTCACTGCACTTGTTACTATTAAAAAGAAACCCATCGCCTCAAGTGAGGACAATTTTTTTTTCCAAACCTACTTACTGTTCAAAGACAATGCTTATTTTTTTATACTTATCAGTTCCTACTAATCTCAAATAGCTCCTGAGAAATTAAAAATGCATACCAAACAAAAGCTCAGTCCTAGAAGGTTAATGTGAAGCTAATCACCTGCTGGCTGTAGCTTCATATTTAGCATACAGGTATGAGAGTGGTATTGATCTTCTTGTCTAACCTTTAAATAATACAAATTTAAATTAGTGTTTAATTCTGCCTCCAACAGTGGCCTGTTGAACAGAGGGGGCACTCACTACTACAATTACTCCAACAGGCTTAAACATATCAAACATTAGGAAAGTAACCGAGTTGAGAGACAGAGCATTGGGAGGACAGTGAGAAATGAGAAGCAGGGAGGTGGAAAGAGCTCTGGAGAAGAGACAGTTGTGGGAAAAGAGCAAAATAAGCAAGATAAAAAGACATTCTTTGGAGCACATTAACCCTGTTAAGCTACAGTATATCATGCTAAATCCCCCCTCAGCTCTCCTGCCTATTAGCCATTAGCACTGAGGGGCATGTGTGTTATCACACTCCAACACACTCTGGCCAAGGTTATATCCCTGCATTTTTATGGCACTGCACTTTCCAGCAATTTGAACACGCAAGATTAAACAGAGTCCACGTTTCACCTTGGAACCATATGACAGTAGTCAGAAGGTAACACCCAAAGGTGCTGTGCTTATAAGATAACAGAAATAAAAAAACACTCTTATCAATTAGTACTTGCACTGTGGCTGCAGATTCAGCCTGCGTGTGTGCTTGGGCTCAGATAGACAATTCACTGTTGCTTTAATTTGAATCTTTGGTTTGTCAGCTGGAATATAAACTGGGGAAAATTAATGCAGGTGCAGTTTTATTATTCACAAACCTTTGACTATACTTATAGGATTCATTTTTAGTAAAATCACATACTTACAACCAGGGGCATCATTTACAGGAGGGACACAGGGGACCCTCCATCTCCCCCTCCCCTCTCCTCTTCTGCTCTCATTCAAACTGATTCAAACGATGTCCAATCCCCCCAAATTACAGTAGACAGAAGCAGAAGATTTTTTTTTAAGTGTGAGTGATATCTTCAGGCACAGTCTATATTAAGAACATTCATAGGGAGATCATGTTGAAATATTGATATCAGTTTGTAAATGTCTTTAACCTAGCTAGCCATGAAAAAAGAGCATTGTTGAACTGCTGTTATTTTTTTACATCTATTTTCAAACCAGCACAGTCAGACCACTTCTTTGCTTCTTAACTCAAATAATTCAGCAAAGTATTTTTATGTTTTGGAAATAATTTATTGTGTCTGTAACTCAGGAGCAGGAGTAACACAGGAAGAGCTGCCTCAACAGGTTATAGTCAGGGAGCAGGGACTACATGTAGAAAGTGAGTAAATTAAAAAGTGTAGAATAAAGCACTAATGTACAAGAGGCCATAGTTCAGATGGGTGACAATTAAAGCTAATGTGGAATGTCATAGTGTGGAATCAGGCCACCACAAGCCTTCAGAACAGCTATAGTGCTCCTCACCAAGTCTGTCTTTTATTCTGCACTATTTCGCCCATGGGTTGAGTCAATATTTTAATCACTTTTTGCTGTATTTTGCTAAATAAACAATTTTTTTGCCATTATCTATTTTATCAAGGAGACATAGCAAATTTAGGAGAAACACATGGTCATGTTTTGTTATACCTCAGCAGGCTGTTCTCATGCATTGTTTGTATGAGAAGCAATGCACCACAATTTGTATACGACACACATTATCATAAGCGAGTAGCTCATGAATAACCCACTGAATCAGAAAGGCTGCGTTCATGTGACAAATGTGCTGACGGGAGTAAAGAGGGAAGTAGTGTAATGAGCAAAAGTCAATGTAAGTAGGCAAGTTGGGGTGGTGGATTGGTTAAACAGACACAAGACTTTCGCTGTGGAGACCTGAGTGCAAGATTTTAAGGTATCTTTTCACCATCTCTCCTTTTCCTTAACTTAATGTTAAGTACATAACTTTACGTGAGGTACGTAACATGATAACAACATTTGTCGTTTGTAAATATCATACAAACTGTTGTATAGGATACATCGACCTGAGGTAGGGCCATCTGAAAAACAAAAGCCCTTTTGTGTCTGTGCACCATGTTCTCATACAACGGTATGTATGATACCCTACAAAAATGCACACGTCAGTTTGTATGATATTCTACAAATTAGCAGCCCACAAATGACGTTACGTCCTTAAGTTTCAAAATCAACGTTAAGTTGCAGAGGTTAGGTTTAAGGAATAAAACATGGTGAGGATGTGCCTTAAAATGACAAGGTTTCAAACACCTGTCTGCTGGGGAAAGTCCCAGGGCAAGTCCTATGTTTTGTGACCCAGTCCTTCACCCCAACCTGCCTCCTAAATGCACTGCTTGAGACCGCTTACATGTTTACGGCTGTCAGCGCATTGGTCATATTATCACAGCCTTCCAAAATACGTGGGTAACGCATGAATTACTGGCCCATCATTAGATGAGATATGTATGAATTTTGCTGCATGACATTCTTTTATTCATGCATTCATTCAAACTTACAAACACTGCATAAGAATAGCCTGGCCTCTATCAACTGCCCCCACCGCTCATCCTTGAAATCAAAATTCCACCGCAGTTTATTGCTCATTATGTCTGTCTGGTAAATACGAACCAAGTGCCAGCAGCCAGTTAGCTTAGCACAAAATCTGCAAACAGATAGCCTGGCTGTGTCCAAAGTAATTAACTCACTAAATACAGAATACATTACTTTTGTGTAACAACATACAAAAACCAAAGCGTAAAAGTGTTGCGCTGTGGTTTTACTGGGGCTCACGTGATGGACTCTGGGCACATTCAGCAGGTAGACAGGTCTGTCAGAAGCAAGTATCATGTAAATGCTTGATGTATTACACTCTCCCTCTCCCTGATATGCTTCTCACCTCTCTCTGCCGGCCTTTTTTTTATTGAGTCTTATTTTGCGGCTCATGATCTGACCCATTTCCGTCACCGCCTCGGGAATCTACTGAAAGAATATCGCCTGTGACTTTGTCAAAGGGCAAACTCATTTTGCACCATAATTGAAATTGTCATTTCACTCTATCTTGTTTAAGTTTTGAGATGGGGAAGGAAGAAAAGAAGAATCTTCTCAGCAACCCCCTCTCCCCAAATAGACTTCTTATTTTTCTCTACATTGAGCATAAAAAGATTTGCAGGCTTATATCGGCTACACAGAGTCATGCCCACAGAGAGTGGTGCCAGCACCCATTGCCGTCTGCCTCCCTGCAGACTCTGCGGCTAAATCCTCCCGCTAATCTCCAATTAAAATGGTGATAATAGGTGTTTGCCCAACTCAGTGCCCACCACTGCACCCCTGCGCCCCCCCTTGCAGCCTCCCATCAAATCTGTCATGGGGGACTCAAACACACACACACATGCACAAACCCCATCAGACTCTTTCCAAAGTGCCCGAAGGATTGACCTAGATTGAGCCTACTTCACAAACTAATTTCTGCAAACACAAAGGAGGATTAGCAGAGATTAAGATGACAAGGTCTGGGGATTGAGAAGTAGCTGGCATAGGCCAATTATAATTACTGCCCTAATAAAAAGTGGACTGTGGCTAAACCTAGAGGGCTTGTGTTTGGATCTGCTGTGCTCCCAGACTGTTACGTAGCTAATCTTTGCCACTGGCTGTACCTTAAAGGGTATACATGATGCAGTTTATTCTGTTGTTGCTGACCCATCAAAGCTCCTAACAGCTTTGATTCAAAGCAGACAGCAAAGGAAACACGTAGCAGTAATTGATATCTTGCGCAGTTTAAGGATCATGAATGGACTGAGATGTTTCTCTGGATTTCATTTCCTCATTAAAATGTCAAAGGAAGCTTTGTTTACTGATGAAGTTGCACATTTCACATTGTTTTCCTTAGCATGGGTCTGTTTGTTTTCTTCATGCATTGTTGTGGTAGTCCTTCCAGACGCAGGTTGCTTGCAAAGAGCAGTTTACAGTGCTTAACCGGTAATTTCCCCTAACATATTCCATATGTGAATCACATCTGCTCCACCAGTCTGATTCGTTAAAACAATGCATTTTAGGATATTCCCAGTATTCGTGTTGAAAAGAGGAGTTAGGAAATCTAATAAAGATGGAAAGTTTCATGCTTTCACGATCATTTGAATTAATGCAGTGTGTCATACATCTAAAAACGACTTGAACAGATGACTTTTTCATGTAAATCTGTTTTTCACCAACGATTAGAGCACAAATAATAACCCCCAGCTCCGTCTCCATTACTCGGCCCGTATGAAGCGGAATAGAGAGGAAAACATCTGTACGGAGAACCAAAGTTTGATGTGGTCACTAAAGCCGTCAGCGAAATCCATGCGATAAAGCTCCTCTGAAATGTCAGCCACTTTTCATCATTTCTGACGCAGAGCTTTGGGTGTTTTTGAAAAGTCTTCACAGCACATTGAGGACTGGGTGTCTGAGTGACTGCGGCTAACTGAGTGTGTCTGTGGGCGTTTGGAAGTGTGTTCAAGCGCACTGTGGTTTGCTGTGTTTATGTGTGTGTGTGTGTGTGTGTGTGGTCCAGTGCAGAACAAAAGCGGACACTCATCAGTGGAGTTGGCGTGTGCACAACACATTCGGTGCAGGAAAGAGAGGCAGGCTTTCATCTTCGCTCATGCTTGCTGAGAGCCCAATAGGGACCACATGCCTGAGTCGGGCAAGGAATCCTTTTGTGTGATTAATACTAAAAGTTTAGGGGTCCCCTGCTGTCGGGGCCTGAGATGTGGCTTCAGAGCCCCCACCAGGGGGCCAGTGGAAGCCAGTGAAATCTCTCCAAGGCACAGATAACAACCTGCCACGGGGGAAGGCAAGCAAAGGATAAAACAGTCAAAATCCTAACCAGCTGTCAGACGTCCTGCATTACTCTGCTAATTACAAACTCAGCGGGCCTCCTCACCCCCCGTTCCCACCTACTGCTGTCCCAGCCTCACCTCTGTCGCATCTTTAAGCCAGGCGTTTAGTTAAGGCGGCTCTCCTAATTGATGAAAGACAGCGAGAAATGCAACTTCAGACCGCAGTCTGACTTCAAGTGCTCATAAAAATGCCTGAGAAATTGGGAGTTCTGCACAGCCCTCGTGCTCATTCATTAGCTGCGGCTAGGCTACCTCACATCAGCACACATTCGTTTATCAGCCTCATTGTGAGCATGCCTCAGTAAACACAGGCTTTCCACTCCTTCAGCTATGTCTTTTCTTTTTTTTTTGTTTTCTTGATTTTCTTTTCTGTGAGGTTGTTTTGGTTCGCAGATTAAGGTCTTAGCCTGGAGTTGTTTGTACAGACATGCCTGTCAGAGTGAGAGCAGAGCAGACCTTTATCTGACAGGTAGTTGCAGGGGATCAGGGAGGGTCACTCTACTGAGCATGATGGGTAATAAAAGAGTTTTGGTCAACTCTCTCTTGAAAGATTCAGTTTTTTTTTCCTTTTTTGTTCATTAGGACAGTTAGAGGTCAACATGTATCATTTTCAGTGATGGAAAGCAACTAACTACATTAACTCAGTACTGTATTGACATGAAGTCTTGAAGTTTCGTTGTATGTTTCTTTTTACATCTCCACTTCAGTCATCTGACAGCTACAGTTAGAAGTTACTTTTTAGCATAGCTGTAGATTTAGGGGGGGACGCAGGGGACATACCTCCTTCAATGTTAAGACGATTTGCATTTGTCTGCCCCAATAAAAACAAGAAAGTAGCAGAGGATATTTATTTTGACAAAATTAAAGACATTTACACCATAAATTGATGCAGAAAAGGCACAAATTGGTGCATAAAATTCCCCAGGTTCTCAGTTCTTGAGGCTGGCTTTGTTGGTGGATTCCTATTTTGAAGCCTCGAGTTCAGCATTACGGCCGTCGCCATCTTGCACATCAGTTTCTTGAAGCCAGAAGTAACCATAAGAGGCTAAGGTAAGAGGCTGTGGGGTGGACCTGACTGTCACTCACTCAAAGTGGCCGTTAATTATGCGTAACTTTAAGCCTTAATAAAATATAAAGTGCAAAAAAGCACAAAGCGTGAGTTACATTAAAATTCACTACCTATACAGTTGTCATGAACACAGAAATTAACTACAGAGACTAAAACATTTTATTGTACCAGGCTGTAAACATGTTTATTTCTGCTGTAAAGTTGGGCATTTTAACATGGGGGTCAATGTGGACTGAGTGGCTGCTGGAGCCAGCCCCAAGTGGTCATTAAAGGAACAGCTGTTTTTGACACTTTGTGTTGGCTTTATTTTTCAGCCCCACTTAGTCAATCCCCACAGACCCCAACAGTTAAAATGCCCACCTTTCAGTATCATGACAACTGTACAAGGGGTGAATCTTGTTATATAACTCATTATTTACATTTTATTAAGGCTTAAAGTTAGGGATAATAAAGGGCAGGGCCTTTTTGAGTGACAGGCTGTCTGCGAGGCATCACATCCACCCCTCACTCCTCCACAGCTTCACCCTCTTGTCACTTCTGGCTCCAAAATCCAAGATGGCAACAGCCAAAATGCCTGTCTCAGGGCTTCAAAAAAGGAGTCCACACACAAATGGGAGACATAATAGTGGCTACGTTCATTATTTGTGAAGTCTTTATTTGTTGGCAGCTCCTTCTAAGAGAGACTTCTTCAATGGTGTCATTGGAATAGCTAGAAAAGACTTAAAACATGATACAAATCTGTGTGGCAGAACTGTTTTTTTCTTCTTTCCTCTCCAATTAATTATCTCACAACCCCTCAGGTTTCTCTTCTGACCCTTTAGAGATGGCTTGAGCCCTAAATTGGGAATGACCAGACTAAACTACTGAAATATATATATGAAGAATTTTAAACTAGTTCCACCTTGACAACAGTGCAATGCTACTTACTTAAACGAAACTAAAAACTAGGTGTGGAAAAAAACATTATAGTTAACTGATATATAAATAAAAACTAGACCTAAGGAAAGAAATTAACTAACTGAAATCACTTTGTGTACTTACAAAACTAACTGAAATAAAAATATAAAGGAAATTTCTTTAGTTTTGGTCATAAAACTAGTCAATTTGGTCAAATGTGTCAACATTTAATGCATTAGGAGGCTTTGTGCGTATGTTAGAGACTTGGATGTCTACATGACTGTGAGCCAATTGCCTTTACAAAGTGTTGTGTTTGTAGCCTATTGTAATACCTATTCTTAAATTTTGCCCCTGACAAATAGCCCAAATAAACCAAAAATGAATGAATTAATAACACTGAAACTAATAAAAACTAAACTAAAACTAAATGTTAAAATAAATAAATAAGTAAATACTGAGCAAACACACTCTGGAAAGTAACTGAAACTAAACTGAATTGAAAACAAAAATTAAAAATGAAATAAAGCAAATGAAAGATATGAAAAATATAAGAATTCTGTACTAACAGTCTAAAAATCACTCAAATAATGTAATACATATGTATGTATATATACATATAAAAAGATGTCACTTACAGGGGCCATCCATTCTTCTTTTGTCCCTTTAACACTTAACATTACATACATGCATTTTGCTGATAATATGTCTCTACTTTAGTGGCATTTCGAAATTTTACTTGCTATAGAGTATTTTTAGATTGTTGTATTTGTGCGTTTACTTGAATAAATGCTCCGACCACTTCTTGCACCACTGATTATTTTGAAGCACACATCTTGTCAGAATGATATAGGTCAACACTGACGTACTATCATCCCAGATCCCTCTGTTGTCTGCTTGAAAAGGGCAGCTGACGAGGAATAGAGGAAGACAGCAGCGCACGCTCACATCCGCCACCTCTCCTGTGAATTGCCTTCCTTAATTAGAAGGCTGAAGTTAATTGATTGTTTTGGCTTCCCATTCACGTCAGGAGAGAATAATGTTTACCGTTTAACAGACTTCACTTGAGCTATGCTACTTTAAAGTGAAGTGAGTTTACCCCATCATCCCACCTAAACCACCGAGCCCTCCTCCACCTCCCTCTTCCCTCACCCAACCTCAAACCACACCCGAGTGAAAATCCATATAACAGCAGAAATTGCAGGGCAAAATGCCTTTGAGCCGCACTGATTAAAAGACCCAGCAACCCTGTTTCAAAGAGAACGTAAACAATGTTATGAGCACACTGCCTGCAGTGACTCACCCCAAACTGTTATTACATCTACCTTATAAAGCTGCGTGGTGTTTCATCTTTCTGCGGTTTTCAGCAATGAGATAAGCCTGAGTTCGCCAAGGTAAGCTAAATGGCCTTAAAAGCATCCCTAAGCAGTTAATAAGTATGTACTAATGACCCCCAAACACATCTTATCAACATGAAAGCTGATAAAGCTGCAGGATATCCAAAGGGTGAAGTAGTGTTTTGATTCACAGGCTCATAAATCTGCAGCTGTCAGAAAAATGAGAGTAGGTTTTCAGGACAGTTGCAGCATGCAGACTTGAGCCAGCTGTTAAACACATAGCTCTTCTTATCTCTGGGACTTTGTCTTAGTGCTGCTAATTAGCCGCTGCTAACATGCTAATAGCATGCTAAACTAAGATGGTAAACATGGTGAATATTATACCAGCTAAACATCAGATAATTAGCTTAGCTTAGCACAAAGACTGGAAACAAGGGGAAACAGCTAGCCTGGCTCTGTCCAACACTTGAAAAAGGCCCACCATTAACACATTCACTAATAATGTGATATTTACCTGTGGGAGTAATTTATAGTAGGCATGGTGGGGATATGACTTTTTTGATTTCCTAAAATATTCCCCACCACACTTTAAATCCAATACATTTCCATTGACCCTACAACTCTCATGTTTCCTCTGGATAAAAGTAGTTTCTTTGTAGATATTCTATAGTGTGTTCACTATATCCTGCTTTTTTTTTTTTTTTTACATTTATTAGCCCAGGCCTGAGGCATTAGGTTTTTGGGTTATCCTTGTGTCCCATTCTCGTTAACCATATTTCGCCACATTGCAAAAGTGCCTTGAGGAAATTTCTTCAAATTTGTCACAAATAACTATTTGGACTAAATGATGTACTGATTTGAATTTTGTGGTCATGGGTCAAAGGTTAAGGTCACTGTGACATCATTTGTCTCAATCTCTGAACGCAATATCTCAAGAACAACGTGAAAGAATTTCTTCAAATTTGGCACAGACGTTCACTTTTAGTCAAGGATGAACTGATCAGAATTTGGTGGTCAAACGTGAAAGGTCAGGGTCACTGTGACCTCATCCATTGCATTCTTGTGAACATGGTATCTCAAGAACACCTTGAGGGAATTTCTTCAAATTTGGCACAAATGTCACTTGGACTAAATGATGAACTGATCACAATTTGGTGGTCAAGATCAAATGTTACTGTGACCTCACGAGAATTCATGTGCTAATTTTGACAAAATTTCCCACAAATTTCTAATAGCATAGAATGATAAAGTGATGACATTTTATATCCAAAAGGTCAAAGGTCTGCTGTGACATCTCACTGTGACATCAATGTACTGCAAAAACACCTTCTGGGCCATTACTTAACGTTGTAACTCAGGAACAGGAGGGGAGACATTTGGTCACATACTTAATTAAGGACATCAATCATGGATGCAACTGCAACTTGACTGGTTTGAGGAGGCATACAGCCTTGATGCAGGAATTCAGATTTTTTAAAGGTGTATCACTTTGTGGTATCAGAGAGAGACAGACCTGCACACTGAAATGTTACCTCACTGAGCACATCCCTCTGATGTAATCCAATATGCGGGACCAAAACTAGTTAAATATGGTTGTCAGTGACAGTGTTTTACATAGTGGCTCTCCGTACAGGCTTCAGAAAGAGAGAGTCAGATGGAGAGAGCGACAGAGCCCAGGCCAGGCAGAAAGAGGAGAAAGCAGTGACCATGTAGACATGAGCTGTAATGTTATTTTATAGAGCCATAATTTCTCACCCTTTATTGTATCCAAGAAAGAACTATATAGTCATAGTATAGAATGGCAGGAAATGCAATGAAAAATTCCTAAAATTCCCCCCACTAGATTTATGTCCCCACCAATTTCCAAATCAAACTTATGGCCTTGTAAATACCATACAGACATGCAGGAGTGGTATCAATCTTCTCATCTAACTCCAAGCGAGAAAGCGAATGAGTATGCTCCCCAAAATGTCAAACTCTTCCTTTAAGTTTGTTGCCCTTAAAAGTCTGTGGAGTTCTTCCCAAAGCAATCGAGAGGAATATGGTCAAGGTCAGTCACGTATTTGTTGCTCCCCTGTGTTCCATTAATTACAGCGCTTTTCTAAATGTCCTCTTCTGACGGAAAATCACTTCAGGTGATGTTCAAGCAGTAAATTAGCTTGTGGCTGCAAAGCAACCCAATCAGCAGGGTACCTTTCTTGGGATAGCTACAAATTTTAAGGATGGGGTCAGCGGAGGAAGAGGCTAAAGTAATGACACAAGTGCAGACAAAAAGGCTCAGGCAAAGAATAAAAAGCAAAAGAAGAGAGAAGCCATTGTGCCTCTGAGCAGACCTCCTTAGACTTAATTACCTCTCATCCATTTTCATTCAGCCTTTTCACGATAACACAGGGGGAAGGGCGCATGCTGTGGAGGATAAACAGGACTAATGAAGTCACGGACAAAAAAAAACAGACAATTTAAAAAAACATCAAGAGATACAAGAGAAATTTGAGCCACTGAAAACAAACAACAGTTCAAATTCCAGCTTTCAAACCTAGGGAACATCTCTGCAGCCAGACATCTGTCTGTGTTGCACTGCAGGTTTAAGGAAGCTCCGATAAGGGAGGGTTTTGAAAATCTTGTGTGATGTGAGCCTCGCGTGGCTCTTTCTTTAGCGGTCCAGCAGATGCTATTTTTTCCTCAGTATGTTATCTCCTGAGTCTCCTGCCTTGTGGTCCAGATAAGCAGGCTGTAGGGCTTTTCAAGGAGGGTACACTTTCTTTTAAGTATATCAATGTACAGATTTACTCAGAGAAGAAAGAGAGAAACGAGGCAGCATTGAAAATTAACAGGACATTTCAAAATAAAATGAAATTTAAAATTAACTTTGCAATAAGATGAACTTTGCTTTAAATTCCATTTCAGGACATCTGACAGCGACACACTGGCCCCTGACACAGTCCCCTTGCCTGAGGCGGATTGGTCCTCAGCTGCCTGCCTGAATGCTGATGTAACTCAGAGGTCAGAGCGAGCACAGCCCAGTGGACGGCTCTCTCATTTCGAAAAACATCCCTGACATGATCACAGTGTCTGTGCGTGTGTGTCTGGAATGATTTAAACCAGCTCCACCCTGCAAAGTATGAATATTTTTTGTGGGCGGGCGAGAGCTCAGAAGCTCCTTCAGCTTTGTATCAGCCTACCTGCACCTCCACCCAGCTGATGAAATCCTCCGAAATCCTGAGGAATCCTCAGGGATATGGCCTTTTTTTCAGATCTGTATGATCTTGTTTGTATGCAGTCTAATGACAAAATGTTTCAGTAATGTGCAATATTATTGCTCCGCATAATCAACGTAAGCAGCAAGTTACTTAACCAGTAACTTCTGTTTATTTAAGAAAGTTTGGCATTTGATATTTTGCAAGGCAATATTGTATCAATACAGGGATGCCAAGTATCAATTATTTTGTTATATAAATGATTACTATTGCAAATATAAATTCAACCTTTGGTAGCCTACCAGAATAATAAAATCAGTTGCTTTTTCAGTCCACTAGACACATGTTGCTGCAATAAAAATGATTGAAGCGAGATGAAAAGACTGAAAATTTTATATTATTAGGTAAAAACAGGTTGAAAAAAAGGTAATAAATCCTAATAAATCGCAATATGCGGTATTGCAATACTCAATTTAAAATGGCAATAATATTGTATCTTAACCTAAAAATTGTTATAATATTGTATTAGGAGAGACGTCAAAGGAGAGACAGAGGGGAGGACCTGCAGCAAAGGGCCCTAGGCTGTACTTGAGCCAATGCCACTGTGATGAGGACTCAGCCTTAATGGCTGTACTGGGGCACCCCATTATGGACACTCATATAGAAAAAAAAAAAATCAAAATTAAGTCAAAATAATTTTGATTTTACAGATGTACTTTTTAAGATTTTCTTAAGTGTAAACTCATACAGAAGTAATCCTTCTCAAACATCACTTATGACACACTATAGGTGTGTGGTGGTGTATTTTTCTGCAAAGACCCTGTTTGCTTGTACTTTCTTTCTTTCTTCTTACTTTCTGTGTTGGGGACATTTATAGGCGTATACACCCACCACGTTCAGGTGAGGTCAGGGCTTTCTTAAAATGTCGCGACCAGGTGCTAGACCGTCATCCAAGAGACACAGGTCTGGAAAAACAGAAATATAGCAGGGCGAAACACCAAACAAGAGTGAATCTGGGGTTGACTTTTATGTTCACTTTTGCTAGCAAATGTGTTTACAAACAGTAACTGACAATCCTGCATAGTATACCTTTTTAAAGACTTACATCCTCAGTAGGAGCCAATGAGCTTTGTGCTCAGTGCCAAAGGCACAGAAGGGAAGTCATTAAGTATTGAGGGACGGACCAGTACATTCCTGGGTTTGGTCCTTTCATGGGATTTGTTGACAGAGACAGAAAAGAAAAACATAGAAAAACACTGGACATATCCTCTAAGATTTGTAATAGAAAACATTTGTTCATGGATACCAATAGTTCTCTTCTCCCCACCTTAAAAATTATGAATAACATAATAAAAACATAAATAAGAATAGTTTTATATTTTGTAATTTATCATAGTGTAAAAAGGGAATAATGCTTGGACTACTTTTTATACCCCTGTGCTAGTGATAGCCATGGCCGGAGGCATTACGTTTTCGTGTTGTCTGTCTGTCCCAGTCTCGTGAATATGATATCTCAAGAACATCTTGAGGGAATTTCATCAAATTCGGCACAAATGTCTGCTTTGACTCAGCAATGATCTGATTAGATTTTAGTGGTCATAGCTCAAGGGTCAAGGTCATTGTGACCTTGTCTGTCTCATCCTTGTGAATGCAATATCCCAAGAACACCCTAAGGGAATTATTTGAAATTTGGCACAAACATGTCCTTGGACTCAACGGTGAAGTGATCAGAATTTGGTGGCCAAAGGTCACTGTGACCTTGCGTCCCTCTAAATCTCGTGAACACAATATCTCAAGAAAGCTTTGAGGGAATTTCCTCAAATTTGGCACAAATGTCCACCCAGGCTCAAGAATGAACTTAGTAGATTCTGGTGGTCAAAGGTCAAAGGTCATTGTGACCTCACAAAACTTTTTGCTCTTTTTGGCCATAAGAATTTATACTCAAATTATGACTTTCACTCAAATATCTCATAGGACAAAATGATGAAGCAATTACATTTTTTATCCAAAAGATCAAAGGTCAGCTTCATAGTGACGACATAATGTTCTGCAAAAACACTTTTCAGGCCATTGGTGACACTTATCTTGGATGCCCACCTTGAAACTGTGCTGATTATATAAATCTTCAGTGCTGCTCTGGGGAGGATGTGAGTGAAGCATCCATGTTTTCACAGACATGAAAGTAAACTGTAAGTGCAACTTGTCTGGTGTGTAGAGGTATACAACCATGAGGGGGTAATTCAGCATCTTTTCTAGATATTTTTTTTCTTCTAAATCTAGATAAATAACCGTGACCGGACATATACTGACGCTGGTATGTCTGTGTAGCGTAAGGACATCTGCAACTCATTTTAAATGTATTGGAAAACGTCTCTGTCTGTATGTGTACGTGTGTGTGTGTGTGTGTGTGTGTGTGTGTGTGTGTGTGTGTGTGTGTGTGTGTGTGTGTGTGTGTGTGTGAATGTGTGTTTGTGCGCACACTAGCAGGACTGAGTCACGGCTAATGCCTGTCGTTGCCAGGCGACGGTGACATGTAGGTACATTGTTTTTATCACACTCGGCCACACATACAGACTGCCCACACAAAGATACTAGACTGAAGTCTCTGTAGCCAAGCTCTGCATAAGCTAATAGCACCCAAAGGATTCACAGTGTTGAAGAGTTGAGCCATTAGTGGTTTGTTCTTGGTGGGGAGGGGGGACGGATAAGACCCACTTCCTGGTGGACAGGAAATTCAACTTCCTGTCTTGATTAATGGGGGGACTGTTGGATCACACAGGGGGCACTGAGGGGCCCCCTGCACACAGAGCTCCCACATTTCACCTTGGATGTCAACCCCCCTCCCCCTTTTTTTTCCTTTACCAGAGAATGCTTGAGAAAAAAAATCATCTTGAGACTGTCTTGGAGTAATGTAGATAAGATTCTGAACAGCTTAGAGCAACATGTCAGCACATATTGTGACAGTGCTTGTTTATTCATCAAGCTCCCCCCTTCCCCCAGTATATGGGCGTATTTTGTTTGTGAATGCATGAGGGTCTGGATCCAGTAAAACTGGTGTTTCTCAACCTCAAGTCACCGGTCAGCAGTCATGTCAGGGCGAAGAATGTAAACAGAGAACAGACTCCTTGGAGCTGGTGGAATGCAGCGAGTGGCAGTGCGCTCTGCAGTCACTCACTAATGGGATGTTAGACTTGTTACAAACCAGGGAACGCCAAGCGCGGGAGGGCTGCCTGGCGAACCACTTTGCAATGCATTACACTGATGAGAAGTGTGAGAGGGGGCGTAGGTAGTGAGAGGGGAGGCAGGTCAGGGAGGGAGGGAGGGAGGAGAATAGAGAGAGGTGCTTTTTAAGATTTCATGTTCTCCTCCAGCCCCCACAGTTTGCAGATAAAGGTTGCTGTTGCCAAGGTGACTTGACAGAGAAAAGGAAAGTATCTGGCTGTGTTTCGCCTGTTCTTGTGCAGGAAGCTTAGAAGCCAGAGGCAAAGATAAGATGATTTCAGTCCCTCCTCCACAGAACAAAAGCTGTACGCATGATATACTGCCTTAAATACCTCGGGACACTTTGGCTGCTGTATTCACTCCAAAGCTGCCTAAATATGCGAAACATGCAGTAATGAGAAAGCAGCCTATGCTGCGCTGAGGCTGCCTTTCCTCTGAAAGACAAATGATCTCCATACTGAAGACAAAGATGCTTCACAGTCAAGAGGAAAAAACTCTTATGTTTATTAGCCATGAATTTCACATTGTGAAAAAAATCACATGTACAAAATAATGCCATAAAAATAGAAATTAAACTTTTACATGACAAAAAAAACAAAAGAAACTGATGTGCATTGACAGTGTTTTCTGTCTAATTTACATCATTATGTGAAGCAAGATACTGCGCTCCAATCTGAGCCAGCTGGATTTCCACATAAAACAGAGGATAAGCGGAGGGCAAGAGTAGAAATGGGAAATGCCACTCAGCAATTAGGTGCAAATTGAAGGGGCATTCATTACTTGCTGTTGCCAGGGAAACTTGCATTCTGTGGGAAAGAAAGGCTCCTGTCTGATTGGTGGGGCCAGAAGCTCTGTGTTCAGTGGTTGGAGGAGGTCAACATTATTGAGCCCCAAGGGTCTCCATTGAAGTCCTGAAATAGCCAATAAAAGGATGAACTTTTGGGTGGCTTAAGGAGCTGAGCAGGAATTTACAGAGCTGTTTACCAATTGATCCCCACAGCTTTGTTTCATGAATCAACAAGGAAGGACATTTGAAAAAATATATACATATTTCACCAAAACATTACCTCTTACATTGAAATTCAATGATACCATTAATATTCAATTGTAAAACGTCAATGTTTAGGTCACAGAGACAGACACACAGACAAAAACACTGATTAGAGTTACCAAGTATTTCATATGCAAGTGTTTAGCCTCGTTTCCACCAAGCAGTCTACCTCAGTTTGTTACACTTTAGAACAATCAGTTTTGCTTTTTCATTGTCAAAAGTTGTGTCACCAACAGAACTGTTCAATTCCGCACCTTTTCATGTGAACCCTCTTTTAACGTACTTAATGCACTGATTTAATACTAAAAGGTGGAGATAGAAACACTGCAGCTGGCCACCAGCTTTGTTAGACATTGATAATTGGTTGAATTGAGGTTGTGACAGCAGGTGACCAAAATTCAATGTCAGGATGTCTAATGTCAATGTCAGTTTGATGTAGAGTACCGATGACAGATGACGTTAAAATTTTGTTGATTTTAGGTTGTGTTCTTCTGTAACTAAAATCCAATGTCTTCAAATGTCTTCAGTTTAATGCCATTGTCACCTTGACAGAAAATAAGAGCATTTAATTGTCTGCAAAATGTCATTACGGTAACATCCATGCAACATGAATGTCGTGGGACATTTACAATATCGTCGACCCAATTTTCACTCCAACCAAAAGTTGACATATGTCTGACGTGAGAGTCCAACGTCCTTCTGATGTCATATTGATACCCAGTGACAGGAGGGTGCAGTCCAGTGATTGGTCAAGAGAGAATTGTCACTCTTGGTCTACAATGCACAAACCCGCTCTCTTTGAATATCCAATTAACTGTGACTGTGAACACTCCAGCCTGTTCTTTTTCGTTTTGTTGGCATGCAACTCCATTCTGTGGACAGTCAGGAGGGTGCAGACTTTCCTCTGCATCGCCCGAGAAGAGGAAATACAGCGAGAGCTGGTTGGAGCACTGACGCAGCTATTACTATTGGGTAACAACCCCACCTACATTTTAGTGTAGCGTCTGCAGTGGAAACACTAAACAGACCTAGGGTTTAGGTACATGTCTGCACAGGTTACAAACCGGTTCTAAGGGTACTATACTGAAAGTGTTTGGTGGAAACGCGGCTTTAAGACATTCTTTCTTTTTGGTCTTTAGGAACTTGCAATGTTTTTTTTTTCTTCTATTTTTTGTGCATTATTGACACTATGGTGAAAAGCACTGCGGTGTCTGCCCTTATCAATGCACAGCTTACCGGATTCAACTCTCTCTCAACCTAATGGTGAAGAAGACTGTGAGTTAGAGCCCCAAAGAGCCAAGTTAGCACATGTGACAGTCCTCCAGCTGTCTCAAGGACAGCTGCAAAGACTGTCGCATTCTTTAACCATGTCAGGGTTAGTTACTGGGTCACACACTGCACCGTTCTAGCAGCCTCATCTGTTTTATAGTTTAGATCTTCTTGTTTTGTTGGTACAGGTTGGGCCCAAATGGGCCCGTTTAAGACAGGTTTGGACCCCAGTTAGAGTTAAAGAGAATCCAACACAAGTAAGAAATAAAAAAACCCATTCAGTCTTCTTATTTGGGCAGCGACCCTGTGGCCTAAACTGCGTCACACCATCAGTAATGTGAGACATTCTTCCTCTACCATCCACACTCTGTGTCTCTTTTCAAAGAAGTTCCTCCTGGGAAAGACAGAATTGTGCAAAATGCAGCCCAACTGAGATCAAACAAAACACAAACACCTGGCCATGCATGACATAACCCGAACATACATTCACATAAGAATGCAGGCAGAAGAGAAATAAATAGGATTAAACATATTAACATAACAGCGTAATCATTGTCATATAAATTAAGACTACATTGCAGCGAGTTTAAAAAGAAACAGATTAATTCTCAGTTTAGGTTAAGGTGACAAGATTTCTGGGACCACAGAGAAGAGTTCATGCCAGTTTTACTGAATCACTATGAGTGGACATGCTCTAGAAAGGGTTCAGCTATGACTCAGCAAGCGAGCCGCCGCTTTTATCAGAACATCAGAAGCACAGACGGTCTTTTACAGCATTAAGTGTACAGCTGAATGTGACAGAGTTCTTTCTGAAGCGCTGAATCCAAACACGTAATACTGCCCCTGTGTACAGTGGGTCAGTTAACCGACGCTCAGCAGGGTGTTAACGTATAGCTGCGAAACAGCAAACATGTAAGGTCATGACCCCGAGGCACCTTGACCCCCCGCCGTCCATGCACAGATCCCCTCCGTCCTCCTCAACCTCAGCTGGTGTTGGTCGTCAACACCTGGTGGCTTGCAGTGACAGCAAACTGCTTCATAAGAGGAACACTCAGGAGGTTTGTTTGTGTCAGAGCTGTTAGAAACATGTCTTTGAAAGAAGGAGAAAAAACATACAAGGGGCCAAACAAAAGAGCTTATTAGAGAAGAGAAGGGGGAGATTTGCTCCTTCATTGTGCCTTTTATAAATCAGTTATATTCAGTCGAACTGTTCTTTAGCACACCGATCATTGCATTCTCCCTCCCTCAGTCTAAATAGAACATCCATCATGCTATACAATGCAGCCTCGATGAAAAGAGCATTTTTTTTCTTCTTTTTTTTATCATTGAGAAAAACATCAATACAGATCCTCACAAGCCTGCCGAGACTAAATGGAGGAAAATACAGGTTGTGTGATATATTTGCAGTCCTCTTATGGCAGCATGAAAGCACGAGCCTGATATGACAGATGTACACAAGGTTGGAAGTTTGTGCCTCACATAACAAGCAGCAGTTTGTTTGGTTTGTTTGCGTGAACTACCGCACCGTGCGCCTCAGATTCTGTCCTGGAAACCAGAGTTGCCATCATTCCAGTAAAGTGTCCAGCTTTTGTCCAGTTTCTGCTTTCTGCATCTTTGCAACATCAAGATGAATGCGGGTGTCTGTACATCACTGCTCAGTGTCTCTTTTAGAGGAAGATAATGTGTGCTTCTTCACAGTTGGAGTCCAGTAGATGATGCAAAATAGGGAAATCTGAGGAAGAGAAAAGAATAACTCGTTAAACGGGTATATAAGATGCCTGAAAGCAAACAATGCTAAACAGTTTAAAGGTGACTTTTTAATTATTCAAAGTACAAAGGAGGCCTCAAAAGAGAAAACCATGCATATCTAGGAAAACAAAGCTCAGGAATAAAGATCGTGGATAACCTCACACCCCTCTCGAAGTTTTAGCTCCTGCTTTCTTACTTTTCATTGTAAAAGTATTGCCCTTGTATCCACTCTGTATCTCCTGCTAGACTAATAGATTTGTTGAATCCACCTACTCTGTTTCCTCAGCGCAGTCCTTCGCCAAGCGTCTTATCGCGCCCTCAGCCCACTACACTTTGCACATCTGAATGTGTTTTACTCTCAGAATTTCACTCTGACCTTTCCGTTTTTAAAGCTTAAACTGAATATGTGCTTATCTGTACGGCACGGAGTCCTACAAGCTTGGCAGCCCTCTATAGGTCCAATGTGAAAGTAATATTATCAGCTTTCTCTGTTTGGACGTGGGTCCTTTCCCTTACTTTAGCTGCCAGAGGACGTTCTTGTGATGATTGAGTAAGTAAACGTTGAAGAGCACTTTCCACCCAGTAGCAGATTGGGTAGGAGAGATATGTCTTGTTGCTGTTGAAGCCTAGATCTGCCTTGAGTATACAATGATCATCTCTTATAAATTTTACCTGAAATCCAGAAACCTGGCTAAGCACTGGATTCCAGTTAGTTTCATGTTAGCATCTACCCAATTACATGTATAAATTTATTAATCACTCTCTCTCCCACACTTACACTTTGCAAACATTACAGGAAATGTTTTTAAGGAATAGTTCGACGTCTTGGAAATATGATAATTCGATCCTAGCCAAGAGTTAGATGAAAAGATTGATACTACTCTCAAGTTTGTACCCTAAGTATGACGCTACAGCCAGCAGTCGGTTAACTTAGCAAAAAGTTAGGAAATAAGCAGGGATGCTTAAAGAGAACTGGATACAATGTTGGAGGTGGAGCTACATTCATTCATATGAAAGTTGCTCTGTGGTGCATGACGAAAAAAAAGGTCTGTAAAACTACCCAGATCTTCCGCATCATTGGGCCCATAGAGTAGGCGCACTTAGCCAGCCAAGCAGGTAACCTCTGCCGGTCGAGCCGGCTACTTCTGGTTAGCACTCCGCTTACTTTAATGTGGGTAAAATTATTTAAACGTGCAGCTCTGCTAGACTTTCCAAGTGTCTCTTTCTCAGTGTACGTCTATGGGAAACATTCTTTTTGGGTCCAATGACATTATGAGATGGACCCGAACATTAGGGTTGAAAAATAGAGCCAACGCTGAAGTACCAAAACTTGCAGTTCCTTGAATGGCCACTTGAGGCTGGCTCCAAAAGCCAGTCTGTTCTCACAGACCGTCATGTTAAAATGTCCAACTTTATGGCAGAAATATTCATGTTTACAGTCTGGTACAACAAATGGTTTTGATATCTATAGCTAATTTCTCCATTTATGACAGCTGTATGGGGACTGAATTTTTATATAACTCACCTGTTTACATTTTATTAAGGCTTAAAGTAATGCATAATTAAAGACATGGCCGCTTTGAGTGACAGACTGTACGCGAGGCATATCTCTGGTTTTCAATCGGATCCACCCCTCGCTCCACTACAGCTCCACCAAATATGGTCAGTTCTGGCTCCAAAAAGACCAAGATAGTGACATCCTAAATGCTGAACTCAAGTCTTCAAACAGGAGTCCACAAACCAATGGGTAACGCCATGGTAGCTACGTCCATTATTTTATACAGTCTATGGTAAATACGTCACATTCTAGTTTTATGGGGGGGCTGAGTGCCAGACTATTTCTTGGACAGGAGCAGTAACCTCTTGAAGTTTGCTAATTGATGTTGGCTGCAGCTTCATATTTAGCTGATGTAAGAGTTGTATTGATCCTCTGAGGAAGAAAGCAAATAATCAAATTTACCAAAATGTCAAATTATCCCTGTAACACTGTGCTCATGTCATACACTATGCTTCATTCTTTTAACTGGAAACCATTTACACTGCCATGGGAACTGGAAACCAAATGAAGCTGATCAGGTTACCTCAGACCAAAGTGTATGTAATGACTGACTCATTTGTTGTGATGCCACATTTAGTCATATTCCTGAATTATCTGAAAAACATACTGTATGTGGTCATGCTGTATTAATATGGCGATATTACACACATATTTGTTATTGTTGTATTGTTATACAGCTCCAAAGTTATATTTTCCTGGCCTTGATGCTACATCTCAGTTCATTTCATTAGACCATTCCAGCTGAGTAAAGTTGAACAGTGAATGCCTGTATTTGATTTGTGTTACTTTTTTGTGTGTAAGGACCTTGTAAATATCTAAAATCACTAAAAGTCATCCCTGAAAATACGGCTACATTTTCAGCAAAGAGGAAGTCAGTCAGAACTACTGCAATATTTGATTCTGTCAGTACCATTCATCTCTACTAAAAGCTTTCCAAGGAGAAAAAAATCTTAAAAGAAGGAATTTCAGACAAGTCAGAATTGTTCCCTTGGGAAAAACTGAGAGAACTTCTTCTTTCTCTCACAGCTACAATCTCCTTCTGTGAGGTCTAACATACTTCCTTCCCTTTCATTCCTAAACAGTCAGCCTTCTTTTCCATTCCTCCACATTTCGTCTTTTCACTGTGTTCAGTGAGTAGACTGTCAGTTGCCATGACAGGCAGGCGCACCAAAAAACAAATTCTGTATTAAATTAGTGGCAGGATTATATCCTTCACTGAGCACTGTGTTGCATTGGCTTAGAGATAGTTCTAACCTTCAGTCTAGTCCCTCCTTTTCAGAGATGAGTCACTGAAAAGAAAGGGAATAATAAGTCTTAACAAATATTTCATCCTGCTGAGAGGACGAACATCACAGTACCGCAGCAGTGAAGCTGCTCTGAGCTGCTTCCTGGCATTATCAAATGGGAAACTGTGCTCTACTGGACAGCTGGGGAGTCACTCTACTTCTCTCCTTGGCTTTCTCAAGAGCTGAGGGCCCACAGCCATTTCAATAAATACAGCAAAATGAAAAGGACTGCCTGCATGGATATGTGTGGGGGGGCATCAGTGTAGGGTGTAGCGATTGTGTGATGTGATGTGATGGTGAGCCTGCAGCGGGCAGAAAGATCAACTTTGCCAGCTGACTACCCATGCTCCACATACGTCTGGCCTGTTTATCATCAGAGCAGGAGAGCAGAGTTAGAATGAGGAAGAAGATATAGATGGAGGCAGAGGTCGAGTTCAACAGGAAGTTTTCGGAGCAAGACCACCTCCATCAAGGATGATGTGTGACTGAGCCAAGGGGTAGGGGGTTGGTGGGGTTGGGAATCCTTTCTAGCCCTACAACTCTCCCTCCTCACTTCCCCTGCTGCCACTTCTCTCAGCCACCTCCACTTGCGAATCGTGATGAATGGTTTCCGACACTGCGTGAGTCGCTGGCTGCCTTCCCTCTCACCCTGCGTAAAGACCATAACCTCGTCAAAGGAAGGCGACTGAGAGTGGATTAGCCTCGCCGGGGTGTTGTAGCCTGCTGGTGTGTGGCTTGTCTAATTGGCAAACCCCCTTTTGCCTCTTAGAGGGATTTCCCCCACAGGAGCAATAAAAGTATCCTATTCTCTTTCAATTACCCTCTCTGTCCTTCGGCCCATCCCCACAGCCACATAACTCACTTAACTAACGCACACAAGCCCCTATCAACCCCCACCACCACCACCTCTACCCTCCCTCCTCTGTTCTTCTGAGAAGACTCTCCTCATCCTGTCAGTATTTCTCTTACTCTGAAAATCTGAAAGTCTGAGAGACTCCATAAATACATATCAGAACCAGATCAATACTGGGTATCACAGATTGTCAGTATGGTCATAAAGTATGATGACAGATTTGCAAATATAAATTGCAGTACACTATGTTTTATGGGTTGCATTTTCTATATTTTTTTACCTCTTTATTTCTGTATCTTTGCCAGATTCTGAAGCATCACTGCCAAAATGATTTTATGTGAAGTGCCTGTGTGAAAATGGAATGTCACCCAACACATAGTTACTTTTATATGTATGTATACACACACACATATATATATATATGTATGTCAAACCAAACTGGTCAAAAATACTCTGCCGATTTAGCATTTCTCTCTTTCAGTGTTGTCAGGCTCACTATGTACAGGAAAAATCTATCTCAATGCAGCAGAAACAGAGCTTTTTCCCCATTCTTTTTCCTTGTCAAAATCTGCCACCTACATTATCCACAATGCAACCTGACCACTAACAGTTTGCTCGGGAATTTGGGCATGTTATGCTAGTAGCGACTATTCTGAATTCATGAGCCTGAAGCAGAGATGAAGAGCAGGTTACAGAGGTCTGGTAAAATGCCCTTTTTCAAACTCCACATTCTCAGATTTGATAATTATAAATCATTTTGGTCATTTTTCAAGCAAACATTTGCTCGCCCTGGCTTCTTAAATGTGAGAATTGTCTGCATTTATGATAGTAAATGAAGAGTCTTTGGGGTTTGGACTGTTGATTGAACAAAAGAAGCAAACTAAAGAAGTCCCTTTGGGTTCTGGAAAATTGTGATGAGCATTTTTGACCATTTTTAAAATATTATAGACTTAATGATTAATAGATTACTTGTGAAAATAATTGGCAGATTAGCCTGATTGAAAAATAAATTGGTCACAGCCTTATTTTCAAACTTCTGGTCTTTAGTCCCAACTCTGTACAACTTCTTCCACATATGCAGTAGTACTCCTCAAGACCTGTAAACCGACTCTGATGTGTAAAATCGGTGGAGTTCCCCTTAAAAAGAAACATAAGAGGTCAAACTTACCTCATGGAAAGGATGTAGGTAGAAGGTTTGGGGCTCAAGCAGGCAGATGTTTCCAGGTGCTGACGAAAGCAGTAGGAATGAGCGAGTATGGCACAGTAGTGATGCTGTTCCAAGCATCCAGCGTGGGGTCATAGCAGTCCAGAGTTTTACACCGCTGCGTGCCAAAGTACCCGCCAACCACATACAGTTTGTTACCAGACGCCACAGCCTGGCAGCTCATTCGCTTGGCCGTCACATCTCCCACTTTAGTCCACTGGTAGCTCTCGCTGCTGAACTTATAAGCCGAGCATGCTGAGAACTCTGTATCTCCGCCCATGACAAAGATCTGGTTTCCCAGCACTGCAGCGGCTGTGTAGCGCCACGGCTGAGGGCAGGACGCGGGCACGGACCAACGGTTCTCCTGCGGATCATAGCACTGCACCTTCGGCAGCTTGTCGTGGGTGACGCTGGTTCCTCCAAATGCAAAGAGCTTGAGCTTGACGCTGACCACTGCTGCATTGCTCACACCCTCTCTCAAAGGAGCCACCATGGTCCACTTGTTTGCCACTGGGTCAAACTGCTCCACCTGTTTGAGTGATACAGATGGAGAGGCCGGGAGGCAGCCAGTTGCTGCTGTGTGACCTCCCACCACGTACAGGCAGTGTTTCAGCTCTGCAGAGCCATGGCCAAACCTGGCAATGAGCATGGGTGCTGCCTTTGACCATTCTTCGTGGACAGTGTCATAGACCCACACATCTTTGGACACACCATTCTCTGAGCCTCTCCCACCAGTGATGTACACCTTACAGCCGATGGCGCAGGCGCTAAACTCCTTCCTGGGGCTGGGGATGTCAGCCTTGGGGATGATCTCTTTGGCTTTCTGGTCCACCAGGTACAACTTGTCACACATGAACGTTTGCCCTCCCAGAAGAAAGAGGGCATGGCTGGTCTTTCTTGGTCGAGCACACGGGCTGTTTACGACGCCATCGTTCTGGAGGATCTTCAGCTTACAGCGGATAGCTTCATCCACCAGCTCCTTGCTCTTGGGCTGGGCATTGATCAGCTCTTCGGTAGAAACGTTCTCCATGAGAAAGATGGCAGGCAGCAGGGCCAGACGGACTGTTCTCAGGAGCTCTGGAAGGTGGCAGTGCCTCTTTTCCAGGTCATAGTTGATCCAGTTAAGGGCAGCTTCATAAACCAGTCTCTCATCTTCTGTCTCTAGCTCCTCATGTGACAAAAGCTGCACCACCATATCTTTGGGCAGTTGGAGGAAGTCCTCTGTCTTGCAAATAGCTGGAAAGTTGCTGAGGCACATACCCCAGGAGAGCTCTGACAGCTTGGTGCACTGGTGAGCGTCAGACAGCAACAGCATGCCAAGGCAGTTGGATGGGTGAAGGTTTCTCTCCAGGAATTCAGCACAGGCATCGCGGATGTCCTGAAACTCCAGCATGTCCCCAGCCTCCAATAGCGACTCTGCATTCTCCTCGTTGATGACTACACGTGACGAGTACGCGTAATCCAGCAGGAGCTCTAAAACCTCGGGGTGGATGGAGTCACGGAAGTCGACCTCGCTAGCCTGGCTCTCCCTCAGCCCGCCGCTGAACATGGCCTCAAAGTATCGGCTGCAGGCAGCCAGCACGGCACGATGGCAGGGGAAGGAGCGGCTACCGGCGTGAAGTAGGACATCTGTGAAAAGCCGTTGCTGTCGCAGTGAGTTGAGGTGCATGAGGACACTGTCAGCATAGGAGGACTTGTGGAACAGGTAGATGTTCATCGAGCCAGTGCTGGCTCGTGATTTCCGGTTCTCATGGACGCACACGGACATTTTCATTGAATCCTGAAAAAGAAAAGACAAGAAAAGTCTCTTTTTAATACATTTCAAATTTTAAGTCCATAATTATACAAGGTTGTACAATATTTGCGGAGGAAACAGTCGGTGAGTCACAGAGCAAGTACATTTTTGTTTATGCATTTTTGTCTGCTAATTGCATCCATGAGTGATTCATGGTGTATTTCAGTCCATAAATTCATAATCATCTACATTTTTTTTTTGCTTGAAGTTGCTAACATCATAAAGCTGAGACAGCCATCAGAAGAGGCATTCTCACTGTGACTCAAAGTGAAGAACAGACCAACCCCCCCCCTCAACATCAACTTAGGAATTTCAAATAGTTTTGAAATTCAATAAAGGGGTGCCTTTGATGTGCCAGTAAGAAAGGTCCTCTATTGAAAAATGACTCATATCAATTATATCTGCTAGTTGGAGAACATTTTGTGAGAAGACCCAAGAGTAAAGCATCATAATAATAAGTTTCCTGTAAAGCGTGAGCAAGCTTCTAGCCTGTTGCTGTCACGACAGTATGAGGAAAGAAATTAGATCATTGTTAAAAGATTTTTTCTTCTATCATTTAATACATCTAAATTAAATGGAGATAATGTGTTAAAAGTCAAAATACATATTTTTCCTTGTTCCTGTTATGCTGTTTATCAGTCTAGATTGTTTTGGTGTGAGTTGCTGAGTGTTGGAGATATCGGCCGTAGAGATGTCTGTTTTCTCTCCAATGTAATGGAATTAGATGACATTCGGCCTGTGGTGCTCAAAGCGCCAAAAAAAAAACCATTTTAAAATCAACAGCAACAGCAATGTCTCTCTCTAGAAATCATGACCCCATTACTCCAGATAATCCACAGACCTTGTTGTGAGCTGTTTCATGTAGAAACTTTTTTTTCTGCCAAACTACACCCGCCAACTGTATCCCTGCACAAAAGGAAGCATGTATCAATGCATTGACGAGAGGCTTGTGCTTGTCATAGTGCAAGATGTAAATTTTCATGGTGTCCTTCGCGACTGATCTGTAATGATAGGTCAGTGGTGCTAGGTGAACTAGCAGTAGATGCACGCTTCCTTTTGCGCTGTAATACAACTGGCCGGTGTAGTTCACTGGAAAGAAAATAGTTCCTACATGAAACTGCTCATAACAAGGTCTGTGGATTATCTTGAGAAACCAGGTGATGATTTCTGGAGAGGGATATTGCTGTTAAAATGTATTTTTTGGCACTTTGAGCAAGTGCCATTTAGTTTCATTATACTGGAGAGAAGGCAGACATATCGGCAGGTGATATCTTCAACTCTCAGCAACTCACATCAGAACAATCTACACTGATGTAGCACTACAGGAAAGAGGAAAAATACATATTTTTTTATTTTGAGGTGAACTGTCCCTTTAAATTGCATTCTCAGCCCTGACTACTGTGTAAACACACATTGTGATATTTTGCAGCTCTCACATCCAAAATATGATGAATGATGTGCATTTTTAGTGAGTACTGCAGTCCCTCCCAAGAGATAGAGAGACATTAAGCAAGAGATCCAGTGATTACAAGTTGCAAAACAGCATACGCCTGGGAGTTATGAAGGTCAAGTAGATAACAATTGTCTTCTCACAGAGACCATGAGGCTTTTCTACTTTCAACCCCGAGCAGTACTAATCCCCCTCTTTTACAGATACCATGATTTACAAGTAAGAGTCCCTTTTCAGAGCTCTTAAAGAAAAGAGGAAAGAAAGAGACAGCAGGACTCTTTTTAAGCCTCTGAGTAATGCACAGAATTTACTCCACACCCCTCCAGAAAGTCTCAGCTCCCATCTTCACTGTCCTTGCCCTGTCCTCGCTCAGAGCTCACATTCATTCCACCCAATTTCTAGACATGTCAAGTGCCTCCCGCACTCTGTTTTCAGAGGTACTGAGCCCCTGTTGTACCTAGTAAATCCACAGCCTTGCAGGTTCTTTGACCAGACATTTTAAATTGGTCTCTCCAAATAATTTAAGGAGTGATAGAAGATTTCTTTGAAGAGTAAACTTTGAAACCAATTTTATTCAATTCAACTAATTATAGCCAAAATCTCTCTTTTTAGTATATAAACATGAATGAAAGGGTTGTAGCATGTTCATAGTTTTTTCTCACTGACAGCAAACTGCTGTGTATTTGTCTCTATTTTTGTTTTGGAGGAACTATGAGCATTTTGATACTTCTTTTCCAACATGAAAGCTTGGCACAATTGTAATCCATTGTAACTAACTGAAGTCAAGCTGACCACAACAGCCATTGTTTCTCTGTCAGTGAGAATATGTTTTACAAATCTGCAGGTGGTGCATATTGGATTCTCAAAAGAAAGATTTTTGAAGACTTGAAGGGTTCAAAAGTTTCCCAGTGTCATAAATGATTCCTCTACAACCTGGCTGTGGAGACAAGACGACAGTTTCCATTTTCCTTAAGTTGCATCATCTGCAGTTTCATGAATAGACAATCAGGTGTGAACCCGGCTTATACAAATGGAAGTCCAATGTGGCTTTCTGATGAACTGTGTCACTCAGGCCTCAGGCTTCAATAGAACAGTATTGTTTCTTGTTAAAAGTTCCAGAGACAGCACTGAATTCCAGTTAAACTAACTCCCCAAACCAGCTGCTACCCAGACAACCAGGTTGGCTGTTTTGGTGCAGCTGTCAATGGGGAAAACACAACCTGTGTGAGCATACGGTATTTAAACTACTTGCACTGCATTCCAAGCTAAGCCTTCAAAACAGGAAACTGAAACCAGATGAGAAAGCTTGCAAGGATGGGAGATAACCTGCTGTAATACTATGTGATCTGCATTGAGTGGAAAACACACGAGACTGCTTCATAAAAAACTGTGTCCGTTTGTTTTCAATTACTTTTTGTTTCATGTTTTAAGCCATGTTAGCAACATGAATTGTTATGAAATTTAGTCCAGACATTCATGTCCTCCTCAGGATAAATTGGTGATCCCCTAAATTGTCATATAGCACCATCATCATGTCAAAATTTCAATTTTCTCTATACTTTGTGACCAGATACCAGATTCCTGCTCCCATCACCTGCTGCTGTACTTTGTGTTTAGCACTAATTAGCTAATCTGCTAACATGCTAAGCTAAGATGATAAACATAGCTTAACATAAGAACATTTGCTGTACCTGCTGTGCCTCAGTACAGCCTCACAGAGCTGCTAGCATGGCTTTAGACCTGTTGTCCTATTCTCAATGACATACCATAGATAAATCTGCTTAAATAATGAAACTCACAACAAACACTTATATCAATGTGACATGCCTGAATGACCCAAAAGAATAGACAGTCACTGTTATAAACAACAGTTGTTTCTCACAGCTTTCAGGTACGCTTTAGTCTTATTAAGGAAGTATTCTCATATATTATATATGGAGGGAATGTCTGTTTATCTGTATGTCTGCGATTCTTGAGAATGCTGATCTGGAGGCCATGCAATCAGCCCTTTCCGAACAGAGACGTTTTGAACGGGCACTGCACCAGCAATAATAATAGAAGGAAGACTATTATTTATCACAACTTGATTACATACAAAACCAACCACAACCTTGGATCGACAGGATTTATTGCACTGACAAAACTGGCACCCCGTCATCTTGTGGCCTCTGGCTCAGCTATAATGAGAATATCTTTGCCTGCTCTTTTACCTGCACGTCACCTCCCACACACACACACACACACACAGAGTACTGATACTGCAGCTCATGTTTTCTAATTGGACGTTGTAAGTGGCTTGATATGAATAATTGGCTCTAATGAATCAGGCACTAAATTGCCGAGGTTTTGCAGATACTCATAATTAGCTTGTTAATATATATAACCTTCAGTAGTCCAGTAGCTGACAGGCAGATAAACACTTCAATTAATCCAACAGGGACTCAATAAACAGTTGATAACAAACCAACAGTTGTGATTATTTCAGACAATGCAGTGTGATAATTTTAGTAGCTACAGTGAAAATACAATGTCTTTAAAATAAAATTAAAAACAATTCTGCATCACTGAAGGTGTTTTGCTTGCATAATCCAAGGTTTGCATTTTATCAAACAGTAAACAAAGTTGTCCTTAGATGAACGAGCTCACTCATACATACAGTGTGTGCAGGAGAGCTGAACAAAGGGAAGTGCAGTAAACCGGATACTTATACTATTTGCATATTTAAGGAGAGAGCCTGGATTACCGACTAAACCAGCAGGTCCTGAAAACCCTGCGTTCATATATTTGTAATTTAAATGGGAATTTATCATGAGTTTGCTTGCCTCCGCCATCTCTCCAGAAAGGATGTTTTATTTTTCTATGTTAAACCTGCTGAATTGAATAACAGCTTGGATGGTTTCAGAGTTTAAAATGATAGCTCTTGTAGATTTTGTATTCCAGTTCACCTTGATTATAAAAACCACTTTAGACTATTGGCTGTGTGTAATGTAAAAATGTTTTGTGCAAACTACCACAGATCCCTCTGGACATTAATCCAACACATGTAAACAGAGATTATTTGGAGAAATCAGATTACTGTAACCCATATAACTTTAATCTGGCTGTTCCCTGTAAACATGGTTACAGTGTGTGTAAAAAGATCCTGAGGGGAGCACGTCGCTGTAAAATTCCTGATGACAATCTGAAGATTTTTTTGCTTAATCACTTAGTCGATAATCAGAAAATCAGTCAGTGATTTCATCATTAGTTAACTGTTGTATTAATTTAATTCAACATTCACTGATTCCATGTTTTCAAACATGAGGCTTTGCAGCTAATATTGGTCTGTGAATGTAGACTAAACATCTTTGGATTTTAGACAAAACAAGCACGTTTTTGTCAACTATTAAGGAAAACTTTAAGAAAAAATTGATGATACTCTTGACAACTATGAACCAGCTGCTTGACACTGACTGTCAGTATTATTTCTGCTGAAAATGAGAACAAACAAATGGTTTATGATCTTGCCAGAGGAAAGGTAATAACTTGAACATTTTGGCTGCCTAACCTGATTTACAGCTGATTTTTTTCTAGGATCTGTTTTCTGATGCAGCAACTGACAATTTGTATGTGTATGCGTGTGCTTAAAGCTACAGTTGGTAACTTTTATAGAAAATAAAATTCATGTTTGACAGTTTATTCACACAGCACAGATAACCTGTAAAAAATCATCCTTTTGCCTTCTCTTATTGCCTCGCAGAGCTTCTAATGGCCTTACCGCATGAACGAAAACAACCAATCCTCAGCTCTGATTGGCTGTTTTCCTTCAGCCGTGGTAGATTCTAGCAAATGCCATTAAAAGCACAATGAGAAGGAGGAAAAACACATTTTCCCAGACTGTCTGTCTCTATCTGTTTATATGTGTCACAAGTTATTTTCATAAAAGTTACCAACTGTACAGCATCAATGAGCCCGTGTGCTCACTTGGACTTCCACTGGAGAGCATTAGGTGTTATGGTAAAGAGTTTCCTACATGACTGTTTATTTAACACCACGAAAGGTTATTTTAATATTCATTGTGAGTATAACTTCACTAAATCCATCAAATAAAAACAGACAAACAAAAAAGACAAGTCTCATTTCAGCAGAGTTAACTGCAGTTGAAACATTAATCAATGAATTGATGGACAGAAAAGAAATCAACTGTTTTGATAATTGATTACTCCTTTTCTTAACAAAGAAAACTCCTCATATTATCTGCTTCAGCTTCTCAAATGTGAGGATGTACTGCTTTGCTTTGTCACATATCATTGTAACCTGACTACCTTTAGGTTTTAGACTGGTGGTCAGACATAACAACCAGTTTGAAGACGTCAGCATATGCTGTGGGAAGTTGTGATGGAACAATTTAAAAAAAAAAAAAATCACCCAATGAAGTGTTAATTGCTCATTAAATTTAGTTGCAGCCCTGAAACCAATTACTAATTAATAACTATTATCACTATTATTGTTATCTACAATCAGTGCTGATGGTAATGTAACTTGTCCTTAGTCTCACAATCTATTTTCTGTGCGCTCACACCAGCGAAAATATGCCAGCAGTGTGAGAGTGAGCACTTGGCTGGACGGCTGTGAGAGTTGTCATCCTCATCCCCTCCACAGAAAACAGATCCACAGGCACATGAACAGGAAAGCACATACATGCCACACTCACAACACGCACACTGAAAAAGGCATGCACACGCCGCCTCTGGACTCCATATCTGAGGCCTGGCTGGCTGCTGGTCTGTTTAAAATCATTGCCAGGTGTTTCACAGTCAACCATAGACTCAGGAAGAGGGATTGGTGGGAGAGACTTCAAAAGTAAACACCAGGCTCATATGGGCCAGTTCTGTACATCTGCCACTTGGAAAGAAACAAGATGCAAAACAAGAGGACACAGCAGCAGATACTGCTCTGCATGAGTCCATCAATCTTAATTTCACCCCAGCTGTCCGTCCACACACACACATACACCCAACAAACCAAAGCTCTGCCACTTAGAAAATAGTCTTCATCACCAAGAAGAATAAGTCACACCTGATGTCGCCTTTAAAACATGTAAAACATCTCGAGCATGCATGAGAATGCAGGGACAGGATGCCGAGGAGAGCACAAAGGACTGAGAGGAGATCTCGTTAAAATAAAGAAATAGTCCAATCAGTATACTGGATAAATTATAATCACACAAAACTGACATAATCAACAACATTTTATCTATTAGTGTGTTTTTCTGTTGCGCTTTTTCAGCCACAGCGCCGGAGTCCCCCATCATCAGGTGATCAGAAAGACACGCTGTTACAATCTAACAATCTGTTTATAAACCATATTACTATACGTGATGTAAGGATGTGATTTATTATTAGATTTACCTCTTTGGGTGAAAGCAGGAGTTCAATTGTGTCCGCAGTATCCCTCGAACATGCCACTTCTGAAAGAGCCACGATGCAAGCCTTGCGCTCGGGGAGTGTAACAACTCCTTGGTTATTCCCGAAATTCTGGCGGATAGTCGGTCAGGATGAGGCTGTTTTCCTCGGATAAAACACTACACTGCTTTGCCTGCAAATTCCGGAAATTATAAACAAGAAGGCGACGCATAAAATCAACGGGCTTTAACGTAAAGGATGAGATGTTTGGAGGCGTTCCTCCGGCGCTGCTGCTCTGCTCCTTTGTGACGGTCCTCCTCCTGCGCTCCCAGTCCTCTCTCACTGAAATCAATGGGTGTGTTTACACTGGGAGAGAGGGGGAGGACCGTCCCTGCGCGCAGGAAATGGAGAGAAAGACAGAGAGAGAATGCAAGGACAGTTGGTCTCCTAAGGCAGGAGTTTCCTCCCTACACACACATAAACACATCACAGTTTGATTTAGATCCTTATGGTTGAAGTATTTACGTGAGCTCTTCCATTTTAAACTACTTTATATGCTTACCTCTACTTCACTATATTTTAGAGGGAAATGTGCTTCTACCACTAACCCTATGTGACAACTACAGTTTCAAGTCACTCTTTACCAGATGTGCATAAGCGCTCAGATCCTTGAGTATCAATACAACGATGTAAAATACTCCATTACAAGTTTAAGTCCTGCATTCAAATTCCTTTAACTATTAGCAGCAAAGTGCATTTAAAGTATCAGTTTAAATGAGTGTGTGCAGTGTGTAGGATTTAGTGGCATCTGGTGGTGAGGAGTCGAGATTGCAACCAGATGAACTTCTCCAGTGCGCCAAGTGTGAACTCCCAGTTAGGATTCCTTCAGTGTTCATTGTTCAGGAGGTTTTTACCAGGAGCTGAATTATCCACGGAGTTCTCTTCCTCTCATAAACAGACCAGGTGATTAAAACTGGTAAAAAAACACTGAATAAAGCAGTTTCACATTAGAAATCAGTCAGTACGTTTACATGCACATTTAAGTGGAGCTGCGGTTATAGTTCGACTAGGCCATTTAATTGGACTACTGTCCTTGTCTGAGTTTACAAGAACACAAGGGGAATTGACTTATTGACTGAAGTATGTCCGACGCAACAATATGTGGCGATATGCCCCCTTTCATCTTGTTAGTATTTTACCTATTTCCAGTTGACCTATTATGTCACAGACCAAACAACTGACAAACAAGTAAGCTACAGTTAGCTAGCGGCAAACTGCTACCATGGTGGACAGCTTTACAGCTCTGTACATTTCATCCATCCAAAAATGCACGATTTTGGATGTAGATTTTACCATGTTATCAGCTTCGTCTTCTGTTATGCATTTAATGCTGCTCGACCTCCGGGTCAAAGTCTGGGGCAAAAACTGTGGAGCATGTGCAGAGCGCCTAGACCAGTTTGACCGATGTATACTGTATACATGCAGGAGTAATTTGACTCCCGATCACATTATCTGGGTGTGTGAGAAATTCGATGTAGAACAATTTCGGTTGGACTCACATATTTATATTTATTTTAGATTTCTTGTTTTAGTCGGATTGACACAATAAATTGATTTTTCCCTGATGTCATGTAAACGCACTGACTGTTTTTCTGACACCGTCTGGCATGTCACAGAGGGGCTGTCTGTTCTGGGCTGCAATGGAAACATGACGGTGCAATGTAGCAGAGGAGGACCTGCTCCCCATGTAGATATCAACAGCTCATTCTAAGGAAAAGAAAACTACAGTTCTTTCAGGTGATTATACACTAAAGAAAACATACTTATTATATTTAATTTCTGCCAATATATCCCCCTAAATCCTACACACTGGACCTTTAAAGTATCAAATTTAAAGGTAAGCTTGATTGATTAATAGATTAAACGTTGCAACTCTAGTTAGAGGCATTTACTGTTGTATCTGGTCAAAGGGGTTTTATTTTAACCTGCTTTAAATACAGTTTGGTAGTTAAGTGCAGTGGTTCCCAACCTAGGGGTCAGGCCCCTTCTAAAAGGTCACAAGATAACATTTAGGCAATGTTTGTCTATGACTCAATCATATAGAAATATAACACTAAACGAGGCCATGCTGTGTGATGAGTAATTTGGTTTTGATACACTTTAATTTTAATATTTATGAACTTTTACTAAAATATTGAATACAGTACTTTTATTTGTAATGTAGGCCATGATCCTTCTGTCACTGCTTTGTTAGACCTGTACATGACTCTGGAGGAAAGAAAATGAACATTATCTCATAGCTTAGATGTGCAGACCTGATGTGAAATGCTATATGTGGTCATTATTATCCCCATTAATCTCTTGTCTTGTAATTCTTCTGTGTGACTTTAAAGGTTGGATATGTGTCATTACTCTAACGACAAGTCACAATGAAATAATCAACTCTCGCTTGACTGTTGATTATGCACTATTAAAATCATGGGTCAAAAATTAATTTGGGTTAATGTAGCACAGACACAATGCTGGGTTAACTGGGTTTTGGGTTTTGACCCAGTGTTAGTGTTATATTAATATATCCCTTGGGTCATCTACCCAAATTAAAATTCTGGGGTTTTGACCATAAGCTGAAGGTTTTACCTTAACTGTTACAGAGTTATTTTCAGTTTGACAAAACTATGTTCATAAGACATTCATAGGATATACTTAACAATCAGTAACAAATGATGTTAGTTTAAACCCTTTACAGTTTGCAACCGTACCATATTACTAGTCTGATATCTCACCCATAGCACAGGGTAAAGCTAACACAGTATTGCATTTGATATGTTTTGACCTAATGATTTTTAGAGTGTAACTGTAGGGTTTGGCTGCATTTGTTATTTTTGATCCAGCTAAAAACAATACAAGGTAAATTTTAAATCAAAACATGGGATGGATGCATAGCTACTGTATGGTAAAGGAGGTGATGGTCACACTGTTACAGTCCAGGCTATCCAATTATTCCCAACAGGATCCAGCATTGTGATCAGGATCCAAAAAAAACAACAGCGATACATTTGAAAACAATACCATGTAGAAAATACCATAAAGTTTGCCCGAGTCACAGCAAACACACCACTTAACGTCACAGACGCAGTATAAATCCTATAGGATTATAAAGACATTGTGGTTTTTGGTTGGGGTAGCTGGGAACAGGAAGTCCAATTATATCCCTGGACATCTTGTGTGAGTCACATCTGTGGTCCCTGCTGACGGGACTTTTGGCTGTGACTAAATTCTTCACCAGACCCTCGAGGCCATAATGTTATTATTTTGTTTGTTTTCATGCACTCGTGTTGTGGTGATTAGAGCTGTTATGTACTCACATCTGCTTTCTTTTCCCATCAACTGTTTTTATGAGGACAGAAATTACACTATTACTGTGGCTTCATATTAAGGATAGTACAGCAAAGTGTTCCTTAGAGAGGTGTGTTTAGTTGTGAAGGAAAACTCATTATGCCAGCAAATGTTTCATATATATGACAAGAGAGACATCTAGTGGACAAAATGTTCCTGGGACCAATAGTGCCAAAGACTGAAAGCTTGAACTGACAGAGGAAAACAGACCAACACAGTTATAACTGACACAGACAATTAACCCTCATGTCTGGTTGCCATTCCTCATTGTAAGGGCCCTCACAGACACCACTACTGTACTGTATGTGTAAAAATAACAATATATGCAAATCAACCATTTGTTGTTGTTTTTGTCTCCTCGCCACACAGTGAACAATTTTGACAAAGGTAACAAGTGACAAGGTGGCACTGTATTTCACAAGGATATATTTTCTGTTATATGAGCCATGCATGAAATAATATATGTTTTTTCCAAAAAGTCATTTACAGACAAAGACATACATGTTATGCTGATGTTTATTGTTCTGCTCAACTGTTTGTTTGAGCACATTTTGAGTCACTATCTTATTTACAGATATGTTGAGCCTTCAATTCAACCTGACTCGGCCATCTCTACCTATCAGTTTAGACGTGTGATGCTAAAAAAGTTCCACTAGATGTCACTGTGTCTCTCAGTAGTATGCCTTTTCAGTTTGCATTCTTACAGGAAGTTAGCAACAGAAAAGTAGCTCTGGTGAAATTTTCAAAGGTAAGCGAGCAGAATTATGTAATTTGATACAAAAGTCTAATAAAGGTTTAGTAACTCTCTTGAAGAAGTGTTCTACCAAAAGGGTTGTTTGTTATTTTATGGTAAAGGTAGTGAAGCAAAGCTAATGTAATTAAAACTGAATATTTACAAAATAATGTGAGTATGTAATCATTCATTTTTATTAATATGATACACTTAATTTTATTCCATTATATATATACTGAAATCATTTATAAGCGTGACATTTTACTGTCTAAAAACATGCACTACCTAGTAAAGGTAGTGAGGTCAAGCTGATTTTATCCATCCATCCATTTTCTAACCACTTATCCTCTTGAGGGTCTCGGGGGGGGCTGGAGCCTGTCCCAGCTGACATTGGGTGAGAGGCGGGGTGCACCCTGGACAGGTCGCCAGGACTATCGCAGGGCTGACATGTAGAGACAGACAACCATTCACACTCACATTCACACCTACGGACAATTTAGAGTCAACAATTAACCTATCCCCAACCTGCATGTCTTTGGACTGTGGGAGGAAGCCGGAGTACCCGGAGAAAACTCATGCTGACACAGGGAGAACATGACAGCTCCGCACAGAAGGGCTCCGGCACCCGGGATAACCAGGAACCCTCTTGCTGTGAGGCGACAGTGCTAACCACCACACCACTGTGCAGCCTGAAAATGCCTTGTTGATGTCAGAGGTCAGAGGAGAATGGTCAGACTGGTTAAAGATGATAGAAAGGCAACAGTAACTCAAATAACCACTCGTTACAATCAAGGTATGCAGAAGACCATCTCTGAGGAGGAGGTTGCCTCAATAAGCTCATTTTCTAAACCACTGCCCTGTAAGAAGAGGGAAAAAAAGAAGAAACCTTTAAAACGGATTCCTTGATGGAGCCAGAGGACTCCTCTGACCTTAGTTCACCCTCAGACCCAAATTAGATTCTATTTTGATACATTTACCATGAAGCAATGTCTCAACCGTGAAGTTTAGGCCTGTATTTAAAAAAACTATAGGGTCTGGGAAAAAAAAACCATTGACTCTTGTCATACTGCCCTAATGCAAATAAAAAAAATTCCTTTGCTTTTTTGTCATTAAAGGGTTACAAATGTTCTAAATCCCTGTTGCACCTCTTATGAACAAACTTTTAAAATTTTAATAAGAGAAACTTTTGGATTTTGTAGGGGTGTTGTTTTGTGATCAACTTTTAATTAATACCATTATCCAGTATAGGTATGTTATGCATACAGAGAAGATAACAAAAGGTGACAAACATTTCCTCTCCAGCCCTCAACACACATACCCGCCCAAAAACATCCACCCACATAATGCCTTTACGAACAGCCCTGCACCCTCCACCTTTACGGTCTCTATTCAAATTAACATCTCACACTTTACTACTGGAGCACTGGTTCTTGATGCACTGAGATCATTAGGATGGAAGTCTGCGATGCTGCATCTTTCCAAAGGTGGAGAATTGAGGACTTTGCTGTGTTGATCCTTGCTGTGGATAGTTCAAGCATGACTATATCACAAAAATAAGCTAACCACTGATGGATGCTGAGTGAGTGAGGAGAGCGCTAGTGTTGGGCAATCATTTTCTTAGTTGCGGTTGAGCCAGCAAGCCAAATTTTCCTCTGTTTTTCAAACAAGTTCAGTTTAGAGTCATCACTAACTAAGGGATTTGGTGACTTATCATGTCAGATATCACTGTAGTCATTCTAACCCAAATTTCATATACTTTTTCACAATCCCAAACCATGTGTAAGAAAGTTCCTTTTTGTTCAGGCAGGCAAAAAGAGCAGTAAGAATTAGGAATGGCTTTAGTGATGTATATCCTCTGGCGAGTCCAATATGTCCTAGGATATATGTTGAAATGGATCAACTGATGATTTGGGTACTTAAAATATTTGAAAATATAATTCTATTTTCTAACAATTGGAAGTTCTGCCACAGGAGGATTTGTTACATTGGCATAAATCCTAGACACCGCTCCTTTAAAGGGAGAATGAGAGAGCCAATCGATGACTGGGTCTGCCTCCAGACCCTTTGCCCATGGGCCTCCATAACATTTAAGGGCAGAACGTGGGTAAAGGAAAAAGGACATCTTTGGGATATTAAAGCAGGCTCTTAGGTTTACAAAGGTTAGAAGACCTTTTGAGTTGTATACATGGTTAAGAGTAATGATACTTTTCTCACTACTTTGCTTCCAAACAAAGGGCTTATTTCCAGATAGTATGTAATGCCATAATGGGATTCAAAGTGACACAGTGTGAGCAGATCTGGAAAGGCAGCATGAGAAGGTATAATTGTTAGATCAAAAGTAGGGGAGACTGGGGTAGCCTGGTAAGACCAGCCTAATGACGTGAGCTCAACATTCTTTTTTGTGTCAGTCTGGACTCAGTGCTGCCCCTAACACTTTGAGTGGGCGCACTAGCCTTGACAGACAAAGTCCTTCAGCCAATCAGCCAGCATATTTTGCCATTTCTCATACAGCAACCAGGCCTCTGGACTGCCAAATACCAGCTGGCAATGTCCTCGTTGAACATCTGAAGCATTGTTAACACCGATTTGCATGGCCATGATCCCCAGCTTTGAAGCCTCTCGTTTCTGGTCCTCCATTAGCACTATCAGTAGCCAAACAACAATAAACACTGATTTGTTCCACGGAACATCTTCTCATCACCAACCGAGCTGATTGTCAGATCAAAGCTTTTGCCAAATCCAGGCGCAAGAAAGGCAAAAACATATTTACCTCAGAGAAACTCTGCAAGCACCGTTGTTCTTGTTTTATTGTTGTCATTGATTTTGTTTCTGCAAGAACTTCACTTATTGCTGTGTTTACTAACGTAAGTGTTAGCGCTTGTTGCTTTGTGAGCTGCTGTTAATAATCTGCAAGTGGCAGCCTGCATTTTGCAACATCAATTACAATGTAGTCCCAGATTGGCTGCTTACGTTGTCAGCTACAGTACAGATCCCTGACTGGCCCCAGTAGATTTTAATTTCCTGATATGAGGCAGGGATGATTCGGAGTTCAGACTGATACAGAGAGCAAAACAGAATTTTGAGCTCACATGATCAGGATGGTCTTACTGGGCTATGACCGGGGTTGGTTGGCACACATTTAGGTCTGTGCCATAATTTATGTTAGAATATTCTAACCAGCAGCAAATGAAAAGTTTAGGTCTCAGATATAAATAAATGTTTTCTAATGCTCACAATATACTTAAACAAGGTGATTTGCGATTAAAGTCATGTTGTGCATTTGTGCTAACCAGCTCATTATGGGGTTGGTTGGCATAATGTTAAAATGCTGTAGTTACAAAACCGAAGCAACCAATAGAAACTTTTCAACATTTAAACAAACAAGAACAAGAAAACATGAACATTTAATATAATATCTGCCAATACTCATAGCCAAACATACTTTAATCTCTCAAAATACAGTTACAGTAATAACTGTCACAATTGGTTGGCATATGTGAAACCACCCTGCTCACATTGACCCACCTTTGTGATAAAATTATGTTAGCCAACCATCACTCCTCACAGGACTTTAAATCTTATATCAAACTGTAGCTGATTCCTTTATGTGTTAACTACAGGCAAAACATTTCCATTATGTCTGACACAGTTTTATAATACACTTAGTCCACAGACTGCTTTTTTTTTATTTAACTGTTGATACAATCAACCGAAATGTTACCCTCACCTAAAAAGTGTGCAACTTTCAGATGTTTTAAGACAGTAGATGGCAGCGCAGGTCAAGAAGGCAAACATTTTGATGTTACACATTTGTTTCTGTAACATTCAAAAGACTAGAAAATTTCTGTGTGCCAACCAACCCTGGTCTCCCCCTCGTTTGAAGAACATAATTATAAATTGGTTTAATGGCACAAACCATTTTGTCTTTGTCTCTGTTGATTGTAGCCTATCAAGGTACATCTACTTTATGTTAAGCTTGTGTCCATTTGCAGCATTGTTTCAGTTTTCTTAATGTTCATATAATTTTGTTTATTCTGTCTCAAGAATGGCTATTTGTTTTAGCTCAATTATAGAACACAAAATAAAATGAGTCAATAAGGAGTGAGTAAACACACCCTCTACTAAAGAAAAGGTCACGCTTGCTCTAGTCACACGATGTAACAGGAAGTGATGACTAGTTTTGTTCATCCTCTAGTGACAAGGCAGTTATGAGAAGTGACACAGGTGCTGCATATCACAAGCTAAAACTTGTAAATCCCTGCAGCAAATTATTTTGTGTTATTGTTACATACCTCAGTCATGTTATGTATACCTCTGATTCTCATGAATGTAAAAATATGCTGATTCGCTGGTTGGTTTTATAATGTGAGTGGGAAAAGAATGCTTATATAATATAGATGCAGCATACTATGATTTGATATGTTACAGATCTAACATGATAAATATCCTTAAACTGTCTCACTTACTGTCTGGTTTATCCTGTCCTGAGCTTTTACTGTAACCACAAACCACGCAACACCCTCAGAAACAGGTCGAGCAGAGTTGCACACAAAGAAAAATGCAAGAGGCTCTCTACTGGTTCCTCAGCTTAGTTCGGTTTACTGGGGGAAGAATAAAAATATTACATTAAAATAAAAATATAACTGTTTTTTCCACAGGATAACACATTAAAGCAGTGGTTCTCAACTTTTAAGCCCCCATGTGCCTGAGATATTCCAGTGCCCCCACAGAGAACATGATAATGTGTCTGTCGTCATTGTGGACCTGTACTCACTCCAGTGCAGTCAGTACAGCTAATTTTATTTGAGCTCATCATTGTAATAGTCCTCCAAATTTACAAAGCAATTATCCTTCTTTCTTTTCCTTTTCACCTTCATAATGCAGCAAACATATAAGTGTATGTGAACTCTACAGAAAGTAAAAAGGCTATTATTAACTTTTATTAACTGCTATTTATGTAGTCAAATAAATACTTATTTGTCCATGGGCTAGACCAGAATTTGGTACCAGCTAAGGTGGCAAAATCTCTTTTTGTACAAGGTTGTTTGTAGGGTTCACATTTGAAACATGATAGGGGTTTTATAAAAATACAGTTGCTTCTAGGACAGTCATTGTTTTTGCCATTGTCGCCTCACAGTATTCAAACAGAAGGTTTTTGAGCAGTCTACTGTAACATTTTTCTGTACCAATATATGCAATAATTAAGTTTGAATCACACATAAAATTACATATGCATACACTATAGCATATATTCAAAGAATATGAACAGGTGCTATGAGTTTGTCAATTCTGGGTTACTGGTGGTTCAACTTGACGGGCTCCTTGGAATAGAACCCACTTCCTCTGTCCGTATAAAGGGCTTATTCTAAGGTAACAAAAACAAACAGCAATTATTTTCATGATTCATGCACCTTGCAACAATTGGAGCCATCATTTCCTGTTGGCTCGCCTATGATAAGATGAACTGTGTCGGATATCTGACACATACTAAGCTCAAATGTTTGATTTGGAGGTTGATCATCCTGGTGTTTATGCACATGTTGTAGAGTGGGACTTTCTTTCCAGCTGAGCAGGAATAATCCCTTTGTAAAGATTCCAGTGGATCAGACAATTATAAGACTTTAAACAAGGATGCCCAAACCAAAGGTTTCAGCCTGACAACTGGAGAGGTCATCTTACTTCAGAAAACAGAAGTCAGTGTCTGTGGCAACTCAAGGACATGACAGGCAGTGAGACTGTGCATTGTTTCAGTTAATCAAGATCTGCAGTAGCCCAGGATAGAGATGAATAGGGAAGATGCAAATGCCTTTGTATTGTGTCGTGCCAAACCCAAACAGGTTCCCATATGAACCACCTCTAAGTACTGTTTAGCACCTGTTTTTTTTTTGGAGTACTGAAGCATGTTGCATGCTAGGACATAATTAAAATATTTGTTAGTTACAGCCCTATTGGAAACTTTTTCTTCAATGGTCACAGTGTTTCATTTGTTTTTTCATTATGGGACATATGAAGACAAACTTTTTGACATCACTGAAAGTGGCCTTAAAGTGTTAACCATGTCTTTTTAAAACTCAAATGTATCTTATTATGGTGTTTATCCTTGTTTTTGTGTTTATGATTATATGCTTTTATTTAAAGGCATTTATGTTGCATGAATTGTGCAATAGAACATTTATTTTGGATTGATTTTATTTATTTACTTTTTATTTCCAGCAGATAACATCAAGAGAAAAAGCATTTATACATGAAAATATGATCTAATAACTACTTTAAAAGTCCAGTGTGTAGGATTTAGGGGGAAATATTGGCAGAAATGGAATATAACATTTGTAGCTATGTCTATGTTTTCGTTAGTGTATAATTGCCTGAAACTAAAGACTGTTGTGTTTTTGTTACCTGTTTATATCTATATATGGAGCAGGTCCACTTTCCTTTCCCATTCCTATGAAAGTTGCTCAGTGGTGCATGTAGCCAAAAACGTTACACTGCTGTATATAAAATTGTCGGTGTGGCTCATAGAGCAGGCTGACTATTGAGACTTCTGTTGGCACTGGCTGAGCCAGCTACTTTAAGTTTTGCTTTTCACTATCTTGAATGGGGATAAACTGATTTAATCGTGCTGCTCTTCTAGACTTCCCAAATGTTTCCAGACCGAATTAATCAAATTCTGAGAATGAAATGAGTCAAGTGGTGGAGGATGTGATGCTTAAAAAATGTGATTTACAAACTCTTTGACTATGTAAGTCAGTTGGAAAAAGTCTTTTGGGGTCACAAGGCATCACGTGACGGATGAAACTAGTGTTTGGCCGCAACAAAAATGGCCTCAAAGTCCAGTGCACTCCCTGGGGGGATGGTGCTCTACCACAGAATTCGCAATGTTGTTTCTACAGTAGCCTAGTGGACAAGCCAAACACTGCCTCTAGATAGGGCAATTTGCATTTTTGCTTTTTTGTGTTGGCCTCCATAGTTCACTGTAGGGAGAGGTTTCAATTGGTTGCAATCTGCAACTTCACCACTAGATGCCACTACATTCTACATACTAGACCTTTAAAATAAATTAATTGTATGAATAATTACATACAGGTCATTTCAGCTGTATTGCTTTTCTGCCGCCTTGTATTCTTTTGCACTTCATATTTAACTTAATATGTTAAAGAAAGAAATATTGAATTGTGGTAGTTCCCCTTTAAATCTTTGCACAACATGGACTTCCGCATTTGAAGTCCCGCCCAGCTGCCTCCACATAATGCTGCTGTGTGATCGCCAGGTCTTGTGACTCTACTGTCTACTAACAACATGAGCACTACTCTGAAGTTTACATTATTATTGCTGGCTCTTGCCCTTTCCCAGGGGCTGCAGCACAACTACATCGATGAATTCGACGAAGAAGACGAGAGTGAGCGCGCTAATGAGGCCTCAAAATACGGCTCTCTGTGGCCTCTGCCGCAGAAAGTGCAAATTTCAGATGTTTCATTCAAGTTAACCAGCATCAGCTTCAAAATAGTTGACGCCAAAGAGTCCTCCGCCGGGCCGAGCTGCAGCCTCCTGCAGGATGCGTACAGGAGGTAAGGAGATCCGCTGAATGCTGTTGGTATGGCTTTTATTCAGCTCTGTACTGTACGTGCAGTTTTCACTTTCTCTTCTCCTATTTTATGAGAATTCAAAGCGCCGTGCTGCGTTCAGGGACCCGTCGCCGCATGATAAACATTATCTGCCTTACTCAACAGGTATTACGAGTACATGTTTGGCAGCACCAAACGGCAGGAGCTGAGCAAAGGCAGGCGAGCAGGTCCCTCTGAGCTGACAGAGCTGCAGGTATGGATCACATCACCTGACTCTGAATGTGACGGATACCCCACTGTGGCTTCTGACGAGTCATGTGAGTCTCATCTCTTCCTTATTGATATCACATGTGATCATATTCAATGTGGCGCTCCTGCGCTGTGGTGACGGAAATATTTAACTAATTTACTTGAGTATTTCCATTTATGCAAGTTTACGATGTGCTGTACTACATTTCAGAGGGAATGTACTGTTTAATCCACTACATTTATTAAACAGTTACAGTTAGCCCCTTACTTACTTGGTTACTTTACAGATCAGGACCAAAAAATATGATGCACTGTTAAAGATTGCACTGCCCAACAGTATATTATATATTTGTTCAAATTAGCCTCACAGCGACTATTTTCCATGATAGACCCTGTTTGTAATGGAGTATTTTTATATTACAGTAGTGCTACTTTTATTTAAGTAAGGGACTGTTCTTAACTTGTCAACGGATAGGGGTGGCTGGGGGTGTGACTTTTTTTTATTTTATTTTATTTTGTTTTTGACCCTCCCTGAAGCTACAAATATTTTTTCTTGAGCCTCCCTGAGTGAGTGTCGGAAAATGCATGACCCTCACTCCACCACAAATTAATTATTAGATTTTAAAACTTGATGTTTGGTGTTATGTTATGTTAGAAGCTGCAGATGAAATGCTGGAGTTGAAAAAGCTTTGGTTTTTCACTCTTGTGCATGCTGGTTAGTTAGTGCGAATGGTTTATTTTTGGCAAAAAAAACCAAATATATATATATTTTTTTTACAACAGCAGTTTTTATAATAACACATAAGTCACGTAAACACTAAATAAATATTTTTTACATTTTTTTTCCAATGAGACATGCAGAATAAAGTGATTTTGATTAAAAGCACTATTCTAAGCTCAGATCTGGTTATGATTTTTTTCTGACAGCAGCGTTTGTTCCACATTATGTGTACAAGGACTGTCGGAAATTCGAAAATGCACCAATGATTTCTGTCTTTTACAGTTTCTGGGTATGATAAATGGTGGAATGTTTATAATTTTTTTTAAGGAAACATGCCTTCCAACATTATTTCTTAAAAAATAGACAATATTAAAATAAAAAATACAAAATACAACCATTTAATGTTGAATGCCCCTCCTCTAAGATAAAATAAAAAACATAAGTTCCTCCCCAGTGTTTAAAATATTATTCAATATGCCTGACCCTTTTTGCACCACCCCGTCCCCTCTCATAAATAACGAACGCTCCTTGATTGATCTGAATATCTTTTCCACCATTGCGTCTGCAGATATGAAAGTTGCATACTGTTATCTCCAGGCTTCTGCTGAATGATTATAATATGTATCTGTTACTGTTTAAGGTAAAACAAAAAAAAACCCACTACACTATATACAGTGGTGAAAAGTAAGTAAGTATTTACCCTGTACTTAGGTACAGTTTTGAGGTGCTACTTAAGGCATCTCTCAGAGAGAGGGACATTTTACTTTTAACTCGACTACATTTATTCAACAGCTTCAGTTACTTTACAGATTAAGATTTTATGGACAAACCATATAAGGCACTGTTAAAGGTTAAACTGCCCAACAGCTTATTAAGTAGTTAAATTTAGCTCCACCTCAAACAACAGCTAACAATACTTACATTCTGCTGAAGTGACATTTGTCATGTGGGAACTTGTAGTGGAGTATTTTGATATTGCAGTATTAATACTTTTACTTGAGTAGTTTATCTGAACACTTCCGCCAACCACTTCCTCTGTGGAAATGAAGGTTCTTACTGTTATCTACATGCCACTGATGGTTAATCTTAATATTAATCTGTTGCAACTTCCAGTTTATTTGCTGTTTAAGGAACAACCGCAAAAAAAAAAAGTCTGCTTTACACTAGAGATGTGCTGGTCGATTCTCAGGGCAAAAGAAAAGTATAGCGTATAATACGTTCCATCAGCTTAAACCAGGGATACTCAACTTGCTTTATTTGGGGGCCACTTTCATAAAATAACAGTAAGCTAGGAGCCATTTAATGAACATTAATATTATTTATCAGTATAAATGAATAGCCTGTCCTTAACCTTTCTATGTTTGCTGTCCTCACTCACTCAGGTCAGGTGTACGCAGGGATTTTCAAGGATTTGAGGACATTCAGGGCTTAGCCCGGACCTCTGTTGCAGAATCCTCCCCTGGCACTTTTTTGATAAACAAGTGCTATTTTGATGCTTTTTATACACTCTGGCACCCTATTCACATTCAGAGTTAAAAAAAAAAAAATGCCATAAAAGCGAGTGTGAATCAAGGTGTTTTTATTGTGAATTAGAAAATAGTTGGTGGGCCACCCAGCAACCCATCGTGGGTAAGCTGAGTATCACTGGCCTAAACTTTCATGCCGCAAAGAGATGAGTAACACAGATCAGCAGCATGTGTCATGTGAACAGTGGAGTTACTTATATATATATATATATATATATATATATATTTATTTTTTTTTTTTTTTTTTTTTTTGGGTCTCTTCTCAATGCAGCCAACATCAGTTGTAATAATAGCCTGGAGTTAGTTGTGTGTACCTTAAGATTATTATTTAAGTTAAGGTCTACATTTATTTTTTTTCTATGTCATGGTATAGGCTACAGTGAGTCTTGACTTCTATCCAGTACTTTACACTGGAATTGTAGCTCCTTTGTCATTTTAAATACTCAGATTTAAACTTTTGTACACAGTTAAAGCTTTAAATTTCATTTTGAGTTATTGAATGGCGCTCACCTCAAAAATGCAGCTTAAAGTTCTGTGTGTGAAAAAGTTGAAGCAGTATTTCATAACTGAGCCATGAAACTGCCAAAATCTGCCAAAGAGTAGTTAAAACCAGCTCCACCTCAACCAGCTATGACAGAAAAATGCTGCTTATACATTTAGGTATAAATAACGTAATGTAATCATGATACCTGGTGTTGTCAAAAATGTCAATTTATTGATACATATCGATTTTTCTGATGAACGAGTACTCTTGCATTTGATTCTTAAAGTACATTTTGCTGATAATACTAGCAAGAACTTGACTACTGTATTTCTTCATCTAACAGTGTTTTTACATTGTTCTGTTGGTACGTTTACTGATCTGAATACTTAATACTTAATAATAACTTGATAATATTGTCACATTTATCTGACTACATACAACATTTTACAACCAGAGAAAAAGTGTATACTTACGACTCACCAGTGGAATTAGAGATTACCTGGACGCTAGATACTAGGATTAACACGGTCAGTATAGACTAAATGTTTATAGCCCCCCACTAAGCATTTAAGACCATGACTTTAGTATCTTAAGAACCACCTGCCAAGCTCTGATAACACTGACTGTGCACATGTCCACTGTCCACAGATGAACTGTCGGTGGATCAGCCATATGCTGTCCTAAAAGCACCAAAGGTCTGGGGAGCCCTGCATGGTAGGTGTTTTTCCCATTATTCCACCTTTTCAAAGCAAACAATGCAGCTGTAATCCACAGCCAGGAGACGGTTAGTGTAGTTCAGCATAAAGACTGGAAACAAGGGAAACAACTAGGCTGGCTCTGTTCAAAGGTAACAGAATCCACCTACCAGCAAAGCTCAATCATTAACATGTTATATCTTGTTTGTTTAATCTGTTGTTTTTTGTTTTTATGTGAAGCTCAGATAACATAGCTTCATATTTAACAGACACACATGAAAATGATATCTATGTTCTCATCTAACACTCAGCAAGAACCAGAGGTGTGGACTCAGGTCACGTGACATGGAATCAAGTCATATTTGAGTCACTTACTTGATGACTTTAAGACATGACAAAATCAAAAAAGACTTGCAGCTCATCTTGGAATTTATTATCAATGACACCTCCTAGACTTGAGCCTTTTGACCTAAAAATACTTAACAACTCTCCCCAAAGCCCAAAGATTAAAAAGTTGTTTATTTTAGAAGTGTGCTACAGATCAGTTCATCTCCTAAATCATCTAACATTAAAGCTATCCATTCCAAGCACGCAGACACAATTCTCCAGATCCACTTTGTTTAAAGACAAAGACAGAAGAACTTTCAATTTTGTACATTTGAAGTTGCACAAAGAACAGTTGATCAGGCTAATTTTAACATAATGAGCTAATGCTTAGCAAACGTTAGCTTAAAGGCTAAGTACATTTTTAACAAGCCTTTTTTAACAAATAAATAAAAAATTTAAAAAGCGCTTATGACATTGTAAATTTCACGTATTATTATTTTGTTGTTAAAATGGCATTACATTTGCCGAAAATTGCAGTATGACATGATTAGGACTCGAAACTCACAGTTTAAGTCCTAGGACTTGACTTGGATTTTTCAGTCTTGACTTGGGACTTGCCTATCTTAACTTGGGACTTGAATGCAAAGACTTGAGACTAGGGTTGCGACAATATACAGGTTTACATTTTCCATACCATGTACATCTGCTTACCTATGATACTGGGAGAAAAAAAAACTGGAACTGCAGTTGGATGGAGAATCCCCCCTTATTATTTTAGAAGGGGAGATTTTTACATATACTTCCATTAACAAAATGGTTTCAAGTTTCAGTTATAGTAATAAAACTTCATTCAACCAACATTATCTCTTCCATTTCCTTCCTTTAAAAGTCATTCCGACTAATCATAATAATATAAATTGTGTAATACTGTGATACCATGAAACCGCAATATTTTCTGAGACGGTTACTGTACTGTGAAAATCTCATTCCGTTGCAACCCTACTTGTGACTTGCAAAACAATGACTTGGCCCCACCTCTGGCAAGAACTCAAATAAGAGTATTTCCCAAAATGTCAAAGCTATTCCTTTAATTTCATAATTATTAAGCTGTTGCTGTGATTATCGTATGTTAGTTTGTTACTGTGACCTTGACTTTATGAGGATATCATAAAAAGGTCCAAGAATTTGACCTGTTTATCCACAGTGTGTTTATTTTGCATCACTTTTAGGTCTGGAAACTTTCAGCCAGTTGGTGTATGAAGATGAATATGGAGCTGTAAGTGAAGGACAATATGATCATAATGAGGATCAAAGGTCAACTGTATGTGAGCCAGGTTTTCACTTGGGCTGTTTTTTATTTTGTATCTTTTCAGAAAAGCATTAATTCAACAGCAATCAGTGACTTCCCCAGATTTGCACATAGGGGCATCTTACTGGACAGCTCTCGGCACTTCCTGCCCATCAAAGTCATCTTGGCTAATCTGGTACGTCAATGAGACCTCTGTCTTTTGTTTTTACATTTTTAACTTTATTGACAGTTATAAATACATTTTTGTCCTCTGTCGTTCATTCGTTCAGGAAACAATGGCGATGAACAAATTCAATGTTTTCCACTGGCACATTGTGGATGATCAGTCCTTCCCTTACCTGAGCCGAACGTTCCCACAGCTGAGCCAGCAGGTCAGTAACACTGGTTATTTGTGTTAAATCTCAGCCAAGTGGAGTTTTAAATATCAAGACCTTGTATTTTTCACAATGTAATAAACTTTTCACAGGGAGCTTACCACCCATACACACACGTGTATACACCTGCTGACGTGAAGATGGTGATTGAGTTTGGCCGTCTGCGAGGCATTCGTGTTGTGCCGGAGTTTGACACTCCGGGACACACAAAGTCTTGGGGCAAAGGTGAGCTGTACAAGGGTCTCAAAGGGCTGGGTAATATATGCATATCATGATATGAGACTGGATTTTTTTTTTTGGATATTGTGCTCTCTTTTCAGTTTTAAAGGCTGCATTAATCAGGGTTCCTACACAGTGTAAAATAAATGTAAAAGTATGGTAATTGATTTTAGTAATTTCCAGGTCTGGGTAAGTACAGAAGAAAAGAAAAGAATATGGAAAATATATTTGTGTTCCCAGACTATTGCCCCTATTCTGTTCACTAAAAAAATAATTCAGAATCAAATGAAAAAAAAATCATACAGACAGCTTGTTTTATGATGTTTGAAACAGGCAGCCAGAGCAGCCAGAATGTTCACCACTGTGGGAGATGTCGATGATAGCAGGGCAAGAAGTATAGCATTGGACTGACTGCATACTTGTACGCTGAGCTGTATATCACAGCCTGCAAAACAGCTCTGCCCCAAGTCCCTGATAACTAAACCACATGTGGACATCTGCGACCAAAATAGTAAAGAAAAAAAGTGCATTTGCACATATACACAGCATCACACATAACCACTTATCAAGCTTGTTTGAACATTAATGAGTTATGCAGTGATGTGGTTATCAGAAAAGGAAATGAAATATTTTCTGCGTTGAGATACCATATCTTTATGGCTGCTTCCATCATTGTTACCATGGACACAGTGAATAAACAAGGCTCTACAGATGGAGTAAAAATTAAATGATTGAGCCTTTTTAAATTCATTTTTGGGTTTTATTTATAAAAGAGACATATATAATATTATTTATTCAATATGTTAAGGAAAAATAATGTGAATATAGGTAGCACCGGGTAGTTTACTTTCTCTTTGGGCAGAGATGAGCTTCTGGGTTTGGTGTTAATTGATTTGTATGAGCTACAGTAACTGACTACAGTCGCCTGGCAGTTATTTTGCAACATAATCGTGTACATACAGTTGGATTTTAAAAACATTTATTTACATGATAAATATATTTGTATTCAGATGTCAGATATGGTCTGAAAAAAAGCTACTCAGAAGTCTGGAATTTTGAGTCTGAAGAATCGCATTGTGTAAATACTTTGTGAAATATTGTTGCAATAATGGTATTGGGGTATTTCGTCAAAAACATTTTGATACTGATTTGCTCCAAATCTCCCAGCCCTAGCGTCACCATTTTTCATGTTTTCTAAATGCCTTCGCGTCTGCAACAGCCGTAGCTTGAGGCATTATGTTTTCCAGGCTGTCCATCTTTCTGTCCATCCCATTCCCGTGAATGCGATACCTCAGGGACTTGAGGGAATTTCCTCAAATTTAGCACAAACGTCATCCTGGAGTCAAGGGTCACTGTGACCTCACAAAATAAGTTTTTGGCCACAACTTAAGAATTCATATGCTAATTACGACAACATTTTTCACAAATGTCTTAAGATAAAACAATGAAGAGATGGCATTTTATACCCAAAAGGTCAAAGGTTAGCTTCACTTTGACATCATAATGCTCTGTAAAAACACTTTTAAGACCATTATTCAAAGCCATATACAAACTGAAGACACAAATCTTGGGTGTCCATTTTGAAACTGGTTGCAGGTTGAAGATGTGTGTGAAGCATCCATATTTGAAGCATTCTTTACTGTCATGGTTACATATGAGTCTGGACAGACATGGATCTAAACTGCAACATTACTGGTTGGTGCAGGCATACAACTGTGAGGTGGTTATTCTAGTTTTGAAGATTTTTTTTATTGATTTTTCTTTCAGAAACTTACCTGAAAGTGGATATATAGAGGATATATCTGAAAACAATAAAGCATGACAGATGTACTTATTCTCTCAGGCCAGCCAGATCTGCTCACGCCCTGTTACTCTGGCTCCAAACCCTCCGGCTCCTTCGGACCTGTGAACCCCATCCTAAACACCACCTATGACTTCATGAGCCAGTTCTTCGAGGAGATCAGCACTGTGTTTCCTGATGCCTACGTTCATCTGGGAGGTGATGAGGTGGACTTCACCTGCTGGTGAGACTGTGTACACAATGTCTAAAAACTTCTCCTGAGCATCAAAGATTGCACAGCAGTTAAAATTTGGCTGTTGTTTTTTTTCCCTGCAGGAAGTCCAACCCTGACATTCAGAAGTTCATGGAGCAGCAAGGCTTCGGACAAGACTACAGCAAACTGGAGTCATTCTATATTCAAAAGTATGTCGCTCATTTTATACTAAAGTAATTTGCTTGCTCGCAGTTAAACTGATTATCAGAGAAACATCACATTACCTAAGTTCTATCTGTTATAAAGAGAAAAAAAATATTTTATTTTACATATTTTTTTGATCTGATAGACTTTTGGACATCGTCACTACTACCAAGAAGGGCTACGTGATCTGGCAGGAGGTCTTTGACAATGGTGTCAAGGTAACTAAAGATTTCTTTGCATGTTAGAGTTAATAATTTAAGTCTTTATAGACAAACGACCAAGATTTTGGTTTGATTGATTCATCACCATTTATAGGTCATCTCTGTTGTTTTTCATTCTGTGTTATTAAAGGAATAGTTTGACATCATGGGAAATAAGCTGATTTGCTTTCTTGTGAAGCTGTGCTAACAGTATTATATGGAAGCTTCATATTTAGCATACAGACATGAGAGTGGTGTCAGTCTAATCATTGACCTGTCAGCTAGAAAGCAAACAGAAACACATTTCCCACAATGTCAAACTATTTCTTCAACCAGAACCAAGTAAACAAAAAAAAAGGAAGGGTCATTACGTCATGTGACTGCAGTCAGATTTTGCATTGGTGCCAGACTTTGGTGCCACTTCTATTTAAGTTAATGGGACGGGCCAACATGCCCCACTGTAACTCATCATATCTGTGCTTTCACCTTTGGCTCAAAAAAGGTTCCACAAAATAATAATTAAAAAAAAAACACATAACATGAAGAGTGCGCTTTGGTATCTTTGTTATTGGTCTCCAAAGAGATCATGGCTTTGTCCAGCAGCTGCATATAGTTTAACTCAAGCCACTGTTTGGTCGTGTATCATGATGTAGCTATCTCAGAACAAACGGTTCACACTTGATAGAATATTGCTGAGCAAACTGCAATTATAACCAGATCAGTTATTAAGAACTCTGATTATGACTGGCTGGACTCAGTAACATGGCCTGTCAGAGTCAGGTAAATATCCTTATAGAAGTATTAACTGCTTAAAAGATGGTCTTTTCACCAAACGGGGCTGCCTATGCAGTAGAAAGATGCAAATACCTTTGACATTGTTGCTACATGACCAGAGAAAACAGAAAAAGGACTGTATCATTTGCTGTTGCTCAAGAGATTGAAAACGCACAACTACAGAATGCACTGCACCACACCGAACCAAAAACTTTCCTGCTGGTGGTTGACATAATGCGAGTGGCTTGTCTTTAAAAAAACAACATGGCAGCCAGCTGTTGACAAATGACCTCGTATTACAGTTAAATAGTAAGCAAAACTATGTTTCTGAAAATATGCGAGGCTAAAAACAGGCAAAGCAGTAACAGATTCTATCTCTGTCTTTTCAGCCTCCGTTTCTACAATACAGGAAACCGTATGTGCACTTCCTGTTCACAAACTCTCATATTACAGCTAAACAGTGCACTTAAATATGTTTCTTTCAAGACTTCTCTCTTGATCCGCTTCTGTACTCTTTATGTCCGTTGTGGTGGCAGGTGTACAGAAATGAGGAAGTACAATCTGTTGTTCGAGCAACAGTCCCAAAGCTAACACAAAATTTGTCATCTGGTGGATTTTAGCTGGCAAATGAGCAGGGAGAAGTTTAACCTTGCTCATTTACACATGCTACCCGCATTACTATGATGCAAAGCTGGTTAAAAATCTGGTTAAACGATTAATCTGGAGAGGCTGCAACACTTGTTATCACTCACCAACACCACAGCTCTATGTTTCTTAGGATAAAACAAAATTGACACAGTGATGTTATGACCCTTCCTTCTTTTGTAGTGTCCTTGACCAAATTCAACACATCATGTAGTCTCTAACCTGAGTACAGTAGCATGGTCTGTAACTGTTCCAGTTAAAGCCAGATACAGTAGTGCATGTGTGGATCGGCAACGGGGCTAATGAGGAGATGAGCAAGGTCACGGCAGCAGGGTACACCACCATCCTCTCCGCTCCATGGTACCTAGATTACATTAGCTACGCACAGGACTGGCAGAAGTACTACAAGGTTGAGCCGCTCAACTTCAACGGTCAGTTTTCAGAGAAACGATGTCTCATGTCGAATCAATAATTCGGTGGAGGGAAAACTCTGATTTTGGTTAATTTAAGCATAAAAGAAATTCTGGATTTTGTTCAACAGGCTTACGCTTGAAAACTGCACAGTTGTGACAGGGAGAGTCAGACAGACATGAGGTGAAGATGAGGCGGTGTGGTTGGTGGTTTCACGTTTCTTTCATTGACTGCTTTGGAGGACCAATCCTGGTGTACTTGAAACAATGACCCAGTATGTTCAATACTTAAATAAAATAAGACATAGTTCATATCCACCAGTTAGGGGGAAAATAAGTCAGGTTTGGTCTTCCATAAATCTGGACCAAGACGAGAGTGGGCTGAACCTTTTTTTTTTTTTTTTTTTTAATTCCAGACACTAAAATGTTTCCATACAGATTATATCATGTCCTGCAAATAGTTTAAACCTAATAGAAGTAAACACACAACAGTCACATGAATAAAAATTGAAATAACAGAAGGCTCTGACATTTTCGTCTTCGTCCCCCATCTTTCTTCCTTATCTTGCTGATACTGACACATGTATGTATGTGTGCTGTGTAGCTGAAACCAGACACACTTATCCACGTTTGGAAAGGAAACCAGGAGCAATACCAGAATGAGATGGCAAAAGTTACATCATCAGGGTACCAGACCCTGCTGTCTACTCCCTGGTACCTGAACCGTATCTCCTACGGCCAGGACTGGCGGGGCCATTACAAGGCCGACCCACAGGATTTTGAGGGTTTGTGTCTGCATTGATTATTTATTTAGCAACGTTTTTTTCCTCTGCTCATTACGATGGGTCATTTGCTGGAACTTTGTTTTTGTTTTTTCAGTAGTCACGTTGGGGTGTTAGGACTTTGCCTCAGTCATATGATTATTTTATTGTTCTGACTCAGATTTTGTTATCTCTATTGTTTGACTCTTGACACACATCTAAGATGTCATGAACTTGTTTGTCACTCCTGTGCAACTATGTGTAAGCCTGTTGAATGAACAGAGGGAAATTATCTTAATGTTTTCCTTTCAGAGAAAATCACAGTATAATTTTAAATCAAATTAGATCAAGTATATAATTTATCATTGTAGTCCAGTGGAGTTTTACATTCCCTGGACATTGCTTGGGCTGCCTGATCTTATCAAATAATACATTTTAAAACAGGAACTGAAGAACAAAAGAAGCTTGTGATTGGTGGAGAAGCCTGTTTGTGGGGAGAATATGTGGATGCCACCAACCTGACACCCAGACTCTGGTATGTTATTTCATAATAAGCTCTTACCAGAAAAACAAATGCGTTTTGATTCATGACATATCACATGACTGTAAACTGCCGTTTTTAAAACTTTTTTTTCTTCTGTTGACTTCGATCACTCACAGGCCTCGTGCTAGTGCTGTGGCAGAGCGGCTGTGGAGTGCGGTGGATGTGACAGACATCAACGATGCCTTCAACAGGCTTTCTGTACACCGCTGTCGTATGGTGGAGTAAGTACCTGAAGTCTGTTTGTACTATTCACATCCACATCAGCACCTATGGAATCAGGTGGGTCTCAATATTAATGCATAGCTCTAACTTAAGGGCGTCCTGCCATCCTGGGTTCAGAAAAAAATTGATCAGGGGAGATAGTGGTATTACCAGGAATCCTATAGTTAAATATAATACCTATTAAAACCACTTCTGGTTCAAACCAGTTACATCAGCAGAGTCTAACTTGTGTTTATTATACACTGATTAAAAGACAGTACAACTAACAGTCTCAGTTAGTGATAAGGGTAATTCATTGAAATAATTCGGATAGACGGATTGGGAACCAAGTAAGAGAAGTGTCCAACCCAACACAAGGTTTATTTGAATAATATAAGCACTACACGTGAGCTAGAAACACAATCATACTATAGTTTGCCACAAAAAAATCATAGTATAGCATGTCATAATTAAGTCACAGTAGAGTATGTCTTAAAAAAGTCATACTATAGTCTGTCAGAAAATTTCAAGAGTCATAGTAAAGTATGTAAAAACATGTAAAAATCACAGTATGTCAAAAAATGTCATGTACAGTACATAGTACAGTAATTCTTTTAAAAAAACAGTTTGTATAATGTGCCATAAAAGAGTCATAATATAGTATGGCATAAAAAGTATTTTGTTAAGTATTGTATAGCATGCTATAAAAAAGTCATGGTAAAGTATGTTAAAATAAAATAAAAATTAAAAAAAGGAGGAGGCGTCGTTGGCTTAGTGGACAGAGCAGGTACCCCATGCGCAAAGGCTCAGGTTTTGCTGCAGCGGCTGCAGGCCCGCCCCCAGCCTACGTCCCCCCATTGCACATTGTTCCCACTCTCTCCCTCCCCATTAGTGCTATACTGTCCTATCATTAAAGGCACAAAAAAAGTCCCAAAAATAACCTTGAAAAAAAGTCACAGTACAATAGGTCAAAAAATGTCAAAGTCATGGAGTAGTATTTTATAAAAAGTATTTGTATAGTATGCTCTAAAAGTTCATAGTATGTCAAAAAAGCCATAGTATAGTATATACTGTGGTGGGTCAAAAAATGTCAAGACAGTGTGCCAGGAAAAAAGTCATAGTATAGTATGTAATCATAGTATGTTGTAGTATGCAACAAAATAGTAATAGTGTAATATGCCATTAAGAATGTCATTAAAAAAAAAGCATTAAATGTCATAGTATAGCATGTCAAAAGTCATCGTATAGTTTGCCATAAAAACAATGTCATAGCATATACCAGTGGTTCCCAACCTTTTTCTTGAGGGACCCATATTTTTACTATTGAACACGTTGGTGCCCCCCCAGTACACATTACACACACCCTTACTCGCAATACATATTTTAAAACATTTTCTATACTAATTTATTTATTTTTATTTTAATAAATGAATAAGCTTTTAAATAAAACTCTCAAATTCATTTGTTTTGACACATCACACATTAAAATTATTACACCCCTTAAAATCAAGAGGGCTTTGCAACCCCCTGTGGCTCTTTGATGCTGCTCCCGCAAGGGGGTTTCGCCCCCCTGGTTGGGAACCACTGGCATATACCATAAAAATGTCATAAAAACAGTGAAAGCATAGAATGTCATAAAAAGTTGTCAAATGTCGGTATAGTATGCCATTTAAACTAAATTAATGAAAAAGTCATTATATGGCATTCCAAAAAAAAATTATAGCACATCTAAGGGAGTACTTCTGAATTTCTTTTACGTGTCTTTAAGTAAAAAAATATTAGTGTGTGCATCAGAGATAGTTTTGTTAATCCTTTCACCCATTAATGTTGAGACCCAGCTGATTCCCTAAGTACCAGCCTCTAAATGCTTTATCATCTAAAAGACAAACTCCTGTTAAAGGCTACTAAATTAATTAATCAATAATTGATTATCAAATATCATCTAAACTATCTTTTCCTGTCTAAGGCGTGGGATCCCAGCTGAGCCGCTGTTTTCCAGCTACTGTCCTCGTGAGTACAAAGGTATCTGAAATCAACTGAAAGGCTGGCCATGGGAACAGAAAAGGGAAAGGGAAGCGAATCCACACACAATCACCTCCATGCGTGTATTTTAAACTAAGAAATCAAATGCTAAACTGCCTTTGTAGTTGTCACTGTACTGATGCTCAGAGACACATCATCCTTTTTAAATCTTCTCTACAGAACTCGTGATCACATCTAATGTCATACACATCTGGAATTTATGAATGCACTCTGTTTTTTATGAATGTTTGTAAAAATGATTGTGAATAAAATGTTGACATTTTAGGTGTGTATCGTGTTTCATTTATGAAAAAAAACAAGGGTATGAAATATTTAGATTTAAATTTATTTTGCATCTAGTTAAGAACATGATACATTCACACTATAAACAGCATTTTACTTACTTAGTCTCATATTTACTATTAGTCCTTTAAAAGTCTGTTTGGGCCCTTGCCATGCCTCTATTCAGAGACCGTCATTGAGAACAGGGGATCACAGCAGCCCAGCCATTCTTTTAAGGAGGATGTTCTGGTCCTGAGGGTTCATAGGCTCGTAGGTGTCCAGCTCCAGGGAGAAGGTCGCATTGCCAGATGTTAGTGTTCGCAGGATGGTGGAATAACCCTTTAGGAGGAAACAGGTTTGAATAGTAAACAATAGTCAGGATGACCAGTTAAAAGAAAAACTACAGACATATGTTTGAATTGCATGTCCTCTCACCATCATCTCAGCTAGGGGCACAGTTGCTAGCAGCACCTTGTTGTCGTGACGACTCTGGATGTCTCGGACGGTTCCTCGTCTTTGGGCCAAGTCCCCCAGCACAGAGCTGAGGCGTTCCTCCTCCACAGTCACCTCCAGGGACATCACTGGCTCTAGGACCTGACCTTCTGCTAGCCTCAGGGCCTGCATCCAAACAAACACAACTGAGTTGTATGCATTTCTAGTCCTGTCGTTTACGGTTATACAGAAAACCATAATAGTTTACCTTCAGCATACAGCGGGACACACAGGCGGACACCATGGCGGGAGATGTTCCTGGTTCCATGCTGACACTTTGGATCAGTGTAGACACACCCTGTAGAGGATATCCTAACAATGGACCTGAGGGTGGAGGCAAACATTGAAAACTGTGTCAGGGTGCCAGTGACTTACAACTTACAACACAATCTGGCACTATAAAAAGAGTGGGACAGGCTTCATTCAGTGATACCTTGAAGATATGAGCTGTGTACTCCATTCTCCACCGCCTCTTTTATTTCTGGTGACAGCTGACCCCCCAGTTGCTCTGTAAAAGCTAATTCACATGAACCACCAGCAGAGGAGATGCCCAGAGGTGCGACAGCCAGCTGCACCTGCACAACATGTCGTCTCTCCCCAACAGTACGGTCCAGCATATCTACACGATCAGATAAGCAGGTAAATTCATATATGAACAAAAATAGGGGGATAAACAGTAGATAGTTAGAGACAAAGCTTTATTAATCCTGGAGAAAATTTCCTGTGCAGCACTTGAGAGTGGCAGGAGTGCCAAAATAAAAAGTAGACACTGTAACAATGAGGTGCAAATTCAAAATATATGTATCTATAACATACAATGCCAAATTAGATTACAATATGGAGAATAAAAATAAAAACAGGTTAACAGTAGGGATCGACGAGGTGGGGCTGCCTACAGATAAATATACAGATAAATAGGTATTTCTCCTTCTACCATAACTTAAAGCATCGATTAAAGGTTAACTCGGGTATTTTCAACCTGGACGCTGTTTTCCCATGTTATTGTGTCTTAGTGACCAAAGGAGACAACGTTTTTTAATCCCGTCCAGTGGTGAGCAAGAGCGCTGCAGATGGCAGCGGCGAAACAGGCACAATGTAACATCTTAAGCTGAAAACACAACAGCGCCGTGTCATGTGACACACATCAAGTGCCGCCCGTGCACAAACAGGACACGTCACGCTGCAGCTCCTCAACATACAACCACACAAAGTTATTACTGCTATTACTGAAAGCTCTGTACTTCTTCCACCAAAAATCATGTGTGGACATCCCCTAATTAAACTTGAGTTCTCACCTGAAGAGCCAATCTCCTGCGTTATGACTTGTCAGACACAATCTTTCTGGCCATTGTCTTTATAATGACAGAATTCTGGGTCATACAGCTCAGGATATTTCTCAACCTCAACAACAAGTCTCTCCTCATCCATTCTTCGTCACACACAAGACAGAGAAACAGAGTTCTTTTTATGAATCAATGGTGAGGAGTGGAGTTGAGATGCCAAGGGAGCAGAGAAAAAGAGCTGCTATGTGAGCTGGTATAATAGCAGAGACAAGTGAAGGAAAAATGCATTTAATTCATGGGCAGTGAGGCTGGAAATAGGACAGTGGCGTAAAGTGCTGCAGGGCGGCAAATCCAGGAGCGCTGACACACATCTAGCCACTGCCGCTATGGGGTTGTCCATAAAAAGTAATAAGGGCATATTTTTTGATGCGTGTTTTGGCCTTTAGGGGCATTTGTGCACCGTCCATTTACATCCACTAAAAGTGTTGTTTTGCCACTGAGATTATTTTTTTAAGTGTCTGACAATATTACGGAAAGGATTCTTACAGAGATAGACTTTTTTTTAAAGAGTAAGATCCTTTTTGTTTGACCAGGCAATGCCATGAAATCACTACCGCCAAACCTACCAGACTTTATTTAAATAAACAGTTACTGTAGCATATATAGAGACAGCATATTTTCACATCTAACTGAGTGAGTTAAGGATGTATTTGAACAAAACCAGAGTTGGTGAAAGGGGCCGAGACATTTTTTGTGAGTGTCCACTTTGAATAAAGTGTGTTTTACAATAAGAAATTAGTGCTTCTTTAAATGGAGTCTGGTGGGTTTGGAGATGGTGATTTCAAGGCTGTTTCTGGTTAAACAAAAAGGTCCATCACTATAAGGTACTTTTCAATAAATAGTCACACTCTTAGAATAATGATCTGAACCTGTCACTGGCAAAAACAAGCACTTTTAGTAGATGTAAACTGAAGGTGGACACTTGTCCTGAGTTGCAGCCTGTTTCGCTGCTGCTGGTCCAATACTGGACCAATTTCAGCAATTGTTGTTCCAATTAGTCATGTATAAAAAAAACACAAGAACATAGGGTTCTTTTTGAAGAAATACTGAAGTTACCCTTAAAGTTATTATTTTCTGTTATACCTGTAGTAGAGACTTCATGGAGGATGGACTCCCTGTAAGCCACCTGTAGCGGTCCAAGGTGAGTCTCAATGCCATACTCTCTCCTGATCCGATCATGGATGATCTCGATGTGCAGCTCTCCCATCCCACACAAAATGGTCTGAGAATAGAGACAATTAGCAGACTCACTCTTGCAGACCCTCTGACTGAACAGACTCCTGGATAATCCAATGATGGTATTACCTGGCCAGAGTCAGGGTCAACCCTGACTTTAAGACTGGGGTCTTCTCTCTGAAGGCAGTTCAGTGCATTCTCAAGATCTGTCAGGAAAATAAGAATATGTTTAAGAGACTACAAGGTTGCTGGAGCACGAGTAGTAAAACTGTAATCACTGTCACTGACCAGCCTGTTTGGCCATAGTGGGCGGTTCTATTGTGCAGAAGAAAACGGGATCAGGGACCTCCACCCCTGAAAGAACCACACTGGCATGTTCCCCATCCTTCTTTCCTGCTTCTGCAGCATCTTTGTGGGCTCTGCGGGCTGCAGCTGCTGCTGAGGCCTTAGAGGAAACGATGGTGTCTCCTGTGACTGTCTTGAATCAAAGTGGAAAACATAAATATCCTTTTTGGTGGGAAAAACAGCAAAAAAAAAAAATCACATAGTGCACGATGCTCTACCTGCTTCAGCCCGACAGTCAGAGCAATGTTTCCTGCCGTCATTGAGGGGATTTCTACAAGCTGATCAGCAAACGGCACCAGCAGCCTGCTCATCCTCTCACTACAGACAATATCATGCAAAAAAAGTTTTGACATACAATAACAATAATGATTTGGGTCATAGCTGTAGAGGAATGTACGTACATGCTGTTCCTGTTGATGTTGTGGACAGCAGTCTGTGGTTTCAGAACACCAGAGTAAATCCTGAGAAATACCAGAGGGCCACGCTGCTTGTCATGGACAACTTTGAAGGCCAGAGCACATAAGTCATCCTTATACCACCGCCTGCAGGATGGTGAACAAAGCCTTTGGTCTGACAGGAGTAAACAAATGTAGGCTACATAGAAACATATTTTCAAGAAAGCATGGCATATTCAACAAAGGACAATTACTGCATGATTTAAATTTTTGCTCATTTTTCAATCAATCAGCTCTGCAAAGAATTCACTCACACCAGGTCATGGTGTCGTTCATTGGGGGCAGGCAGGTAGGCGGTGATGGCATCTAGAAGAGGCTGAACACCTCTGTTTCTCAGAGAGCTCCCACAGAGCACCGGGACACCTTTACGGGCCAGAGTCACCCTCCGCACAGCCTCCTGCAGCTGGAGACACATCAGCGCTGTTTAATCTGTATTCACAAGTAACAGTGCTGCTGTGATGTGGTACCATGCAAAACAACACTTACTTTGCTGGAGGGCACAGCATCGAAATTGTCACTATATTCAGTCAGCAACAGTTCAGCAAACTCATCGTCCAGATCAGCAACCTGTGATCAAGAACAGAAATATTAACTGGAAAAGACATCTGGAACACTTCATCAGTTAAAATGGTCAATATTGCTGTAAAAGTTATGACATGTACCTGCTCAATTAAAGCTGTCCTCGCCTCATTGACCTGCTGCAAGAGATCTGGCTCGTCTGACTGGTCGAGAGGTTTGCTTTCGAACATTCGTCCGTCATCATCTCTCATAGATCTTTGGTTCCATATCAGCTTCTGGTTGGTTAATAAGTCAACCACACCTGAGAAGTTTTTTCCACTGCCAACAGGAATCTGTCAAACAAAATGGCTCTCCATGAGACAACTACATTACACAGTGACATGCTCCCATTAGGTTTTAAGGTACACTTTCTCTGTATGGCTTCTTTTTCAATTTCCTCATTACAGATTATTATATTTAACCTTTATTTTAACAGGTGATCCCACTAAGACACAGGATCTCATTCTCAAAAGAGACCTGGCCAAGACAGAACAGTGTACAGAGCAAAGTTACAGACAGGACATTCATACAAAGACAGAATAAAATTAGGGATAATATCGACACATCATCAGTATCTGCTGATACTGGCTTTAAAATGAACTATCGGAATCGGCCAACATGCTCTTTTTAAATTTTGTACAATAAATAAATATTACATACACTGAAAAGCATTGTATTTCTGTCTCCATCTGCTGATGGACCATCACGATTAGAGTACGCATGCATAATATGATGTTAATTCCACTTCAATAGAGACTTGATGATCGCTAATATTAGGTAGAGAAAAAAAGTGCATATATTGATATCATATTGGTTATCGGACAAATAAGTTGTTATATATCAGCTTATCTGATGTTGGCAAAAAATCCAATATCGTCCCTAAGTTAACGATCCCTAAATAAAATGATGAGTGAAAAAGAGCCAACATGGTAGTTTAAAAACTATATACAAAAACAAACCACCACAGACGGACTCCCCAATAGAGAGAGCACTTGGAGCTCGTAGGTGGATGTGTTTCATACCATAATGCATGTGTTTGGGAAGTACTGAGCATACAACTGGACAAATGAGACGTTGTGTGTGTAAACAGATGTTTTGATATAGTTTTGCTGTTGTTAATCCTGATCCCTGTTTAGTTCAATTTAAGAAAACTGTTGCAGGCATGAGAGAGAAGCAAAGTTTTCTTCACAACTTCAAGGCAACACATGATGAGTAACTGATATACAAATGGTCATTTTGCGGGTGAAGTATTCCTTTAATGGCATGTAATAGTTGCTAAAGACCTACCTGCAGGAGAACTGGATTGGCTTTTAACTTCTGCTTTATGCTCTCAATGGAAAAACTTAAGCTGAGGAAAAAAAACAGACAGTTCCAGTTAAATTTTGAAAAAAAAAAAGGAAAAATAAATGTGTGTATGGTCAAACTGTTACTCTGATTAATAGCCACTCACTTTGCTGCAGGCTTATCCATCTTATTCAAAAAACAAACACAGGGAACATGGTGCTTCTCTGCTTGTCTCCACACGGTCAGAGTCTGAGCCTGTTGGTGTTTTCAAGGCAACAGAAGCGACTGTGATCAGAGTGTGCCCAATTATATGACACAAGAAAAGATTAAATGCAAAAACAGGAAGGTGTTGATAAGCTAACCTCAACACCAGCAGAAGCATCAAACACTGCGACAGCCCCGTCAAGAACACGCAGTGCACGCTCTACCTCCAATGTGAAGTCAACATGTCCTGTGATCACACACACACACACATATACACACACACACACACACAGTTATATTAGTGTGGCTGCTCCCTCTCATTTCCATTGGACTATTTTATTTTCACAAAGATGTTATTTCTACCTGGTGTGTCTATAAGGTTTATTCTATGAGTTTTCCAATCAAATGTGACTGCTGCCGACTGTATGGTGATGCCACGCTCCCTCTCTTGAGCCATAAAATCTGTGACTGTATCCCCATCGTCCACATCTGAGAGCAACAGACAGAAAATAAGGAGACAGACACAAACAGCTAATCCACGAGTAATAAAGAATTAACAATGCCTACATCTTGTTCTTACGGTCCTACTCACCTCCTAGTGCTCTTGTATAGCCTGAGTAATAAAGCATCCTTTCTGTGGTTGTTGTCTTTCCTGCGTCGATGTGGGCCATAATGCCGATGTTTCGGATCCTGCAGATACAGAGCACAAAGTTAACATGGAGCTCAGAACACAGATGAATATAAAGGGCATTCAAAAGATCTGACTGCAGAATGCAATGAACTTACTTGGATATATCCGGGTTGGCAACAGCTCGCAGTGATTTGACATCATCTATAACAGTGAACAAGAAGTAGAATCATGATGAGCTGATGCTACAATGTACATCTGATCAAGTGCTGTATTGAGGCATAAAATAATGATATTTATTATTATGCAAATGTATAGTTCTGCTCCGCAACATCTCAGAGGTAAATATCATTTGCTCCATGACTTCTGACAGCTATAGGTACTAGTTACTTTCCAGATTACAATTTTTCCTACCCTTCCTGTCCAGTAAAACTATGTATCTTTTCTGTTCTTGAGAACTGGGACAAATAAAAAATAACCCTTAAAATTTCAACTTGTCATCACACTAATTCTTTTTCTGGGGTGAAATATTTTTAAAGGTTTGTTACATATTAAATACATATGATTTGTACAATATTTTGATCTGCTTTCTTTTTTTTTTTTTTTATGAGCTTGCCCTGTCCCAGACAACAGCCTTGTCCCAGACAACAATTCACAACTTCAGACAATTAAAAACTATGTTAAAAGCCTACAAAATCTAAAACTAACAGCATGTACTGATAATATTGGTGTAAAAGTGTACTGCTATAATCATCTTTGTTTTAGAATATATTTTTTTGTGAAAATGTTGGCTCTGTAAAGATGTGTCCCAGATTTTTATCAATTTGTGGTGCAGTATTGCAGTGTGGTATTGCTACTTTTACTGTAGTAGGGGAGTAATAAACAGTTATTACTTATGAGAGGTGAGGGGGTGGCATGTCAAATAATTTCTTAAGCGGAAGGGAAAGACTTGTGTTTTTTATTTTGGCTCAGGGAAGGGACATACAACTTACTTTTTTGTTTGTTAGTTTGTTTTTAAATACCATCTGAACCCCCAAATCCCTCTGGCAAGTTTGACAGGCATGTTTTCTTTATCATAACCAGAAACTGTAAAAACAGAGACGATCTTCAAAGTTTCAAAGTTCAGACATGTTATTTATGAGGATTAAAAATTTGCTTAAGACAACAGCAGTTTGTTTTTTTGATAACTCATGTGTTGTTCGCTTGTTTCATTGGCTCCAATACAAATATTTGGTGTGAATATAACAGCAAATACGGTTAATTGTGGCAGGGGTCATGCATTATCCCCTATTAATAGTTTTATGGAGAATCAAGATAAAAATATAAAAATTAAAAACAAAGTCACACCCCAGGCACCCCCTCCCTCCTCTGATAAATAATGTACAGTCCCTTAAGGATCTGAATATTTTAATTACTTCCTCTACCATAGCGGATCTACTTATGAAGACAACGTACCTGGAAGAAAGCTGTAATGTCTTTTAACATGCCAGCTGACTCTACATCTGCAGCACTGGAGCCCAGCAGTGAATAAATACCTCCCCTGTGAATGAAAACGAGCCTGTTGTGAAGTCAACATGATATTAAAATAATTTAGCACTAACAGCACTTGGTATGGCAAAGTTTATCTTACCGAAATCATTCTGCTTAATGTCCAAAAGGCGCTAACACGTATCTTTAACATATGTCTATCTTCCAAGCTTCTTCCTCATTATCAGCCTGAGCTTTAGACGAACCATCGTGCAGCAACAAAACAACGTCAGCCCGCTTTGTGACAATAAAACATGACAATAAAAAAAGACCGATGCTTGTGGTTTAACCCAGCAGATATACACTAAATTAAACCAGACCAAGGCATTAAAATGTCCTACAAAACAACCTAATTCAGGCTGTTAAATGTCACGCTTTCATGAGGGACAGCTCCATAATATATCCCCAGAAACAAGCGTGCGTGGCTTATATTTCCGGGCACGAATATAAAATATGTCCCGTCAATATTAAACATTGTTTAAAAAAAAAGTCAGATACACGTGTATAAAACGGCGAATTAATTATCATCTCGATTTTTTTCAATCATGGATTTTGTCTTAAACACGATGCAGTGTAAGGTAAACTTTTGCAAGTCGTTCACATTAAATCAACGGACAACTCGTTACGTCAGGATGACGTACTTCCTCTAAGTATCGGCTACGGGGAAAACAACATCGAAACGACCCCGGCCTCAAGCAAAAACACCAAATATTCAGCGTCTTTACCAACTGTTACCAACTGCGACGTATTCATCGTAACACATAACTCCTTACACACAAAATGGTAAGAAAACAGCCGTTTTTAAACTTATAATAAAACTTAAATCAGGCTTTTTAAAGTGTTAGCGTGTTGTGCTAGCATTAGCATTTGTTCACATGTGGCAGGGTGACGTGCTGCTCTGCTCTGGTGTTGTTTTGAGTTTTTGTTTTAAAACCAGTCGCCCTCCATCGAGAGAGATGTAGTTGACATAATAGGAGTATGAGCATGAAAGTTGGATTTTTAGGTTAAAATTCGCTTATTTGTTTACCAACCATATGGTGTCCTCCTGAGTTCGAGGTGTCGGAAGGGTTTTTTTGAAGTCACTTTAACTTTCGTGTCAATATTCATTATGTTATCAAGTGTAGAATTCATTGATGGTGAAATAGTAGGTCGTTAGGTTTTGCCTTTAACTGTAAATTCTACATAAACTTGGTAAAGTCTAAAGTGACTCAGCTGACTTGTTTTGTATGCGCTGATGACGCGTTTGTTTTCACACGCCAAAGGAGTGGATTGATTTAGAGCTGCAGTTACCTATTATATTCAGTATTAAATAATCTCCTAATATATGATTTCTCAGAGGCCAAAGTTACGATATCAAAGTGCTTGATTGTCCAACCTGCAGTCCCAAACCTAACTGTCTTCAGTTCTTAATGACATAAAACAGAGAACAGCATAAAATCATTACACTTGAAAAGCTGAAATCATACAACATTAGGTCATTTTAACTAGAAATACGATAAATCACCTGTAAACTGAAGAAATGTTGGCAAATTAGTAACTACTACCCAAGCTCTCCATATATTTGTAGCTAATGGGAATACACCAGCTTAAATAAAGAAACCCAGTTTAATGTGAAATGTAACTTTTTCTTATATAGCCTGTCTTAAACTTTGTCAAACTTCCACCATCAAGCAGGCTGCTATGTTGTATGGTTTCTAAATGATGGCCTATGTGCTGTTACTTTGAACTAGAAACTAGATTTCTGCTCCAAGACAAACATGAACATATACTATACGTCACAATTAAGTTGAATTAAATCGATTACTTGTTTCTTTGCAGCCCCAGAACGAGCACATTGAGTTACACCGCAAGCGGCATGGCTACCGCCTGGACCACCATGAAAAGAAAAGGAAGAAGGAGAGCCGTGAAGCCCATGAGCGATCTCACAAAGCCAGGAAGCTGATTGGGTTGAAGGCTAAACTGTACCACAAACAGAGACATGCAGAAAAGATCCAGATGAAGAAGACGTGAGTATAGAAAGAGAAGATTGTGCAGGCCCTTCAAAAAAGCCCAATAAATAGTCAAACAACTCTGACTTTTATCTTTGCAGCATCAAAATGCATGAACAGAGGAAGACCAAGCAGAAGAACGATGATAAGACCCCAGAAGGAGCAGTGCCAGCCTACCTGTTGGACAGAGAGGGACAGTCCCGTGCTAAGGTCCTCTCCAACATGATCAAACAGAAGAGGAAAGAGAAGGCTGTAAGTACCCGATGTAATCTGCTTGTCAGCTGCAACTTTTTCTGAAGTTGTCAAGTAGCGTGCTGCAGTCAATATTTCCTGCTTTTATGCAAAACATACTTTTAATTTGATAATTTATGATAATAAATAGATGTGTGGAAATAATGCGTTTGGTTTTAAACAACAAATGTGTAATGTTTTCTGCAGGGCAAATGGGAGGTGCCCTTGCCCAAGGTGCGTGCCCAGGGAGAGACAGAAGTTCTTAAAGTCATCAAAACTGGAAAGAGGCAAAAGAAAGCCTGGAAGAGGATGGTCACCAAAGTTTGCTTTGTTGGCGATGGCTTCACCCGTAAACCTCCCAAATATGAGCGTTTCATCAGACCCATGGTAAGATTCCAGTACAGTTTGTATTGAAATGTTTTTTTTATGTTTTGGTACCTTCTACTTGAGCTAAGCTAAACACTGCTTCTTCACATGCATTCAGGCTTAATGTGATAGGTGAATTTCTGTTTTGGATTAAGGGTCTCACCCCTAATTGACCTCTTTCTCTGTTTCTACTTCAGGGTTTGCGTTTTAAGAAGGCTCATGTCACACATCCAGAGCTGAAGGCCACATTCTGTCTGCCCATCCTTGGAGTGAAGAAGAACCCCTCCTCACCACTCTATACTACTCTGGGAGTAATCACAAAAGGAACTGTCATAGAAGTCAATGTCAGCGAGCTGGGATTGGTTACACAAGGAGGAAAGGTTATCTGGGGTGAGTGCTCGTCTGCATGAATCCATAAATACAATGGTCAGTGTATTTACATTTATGCTGGGTTTTGTTTAAAAAATTAAGATATCAGTACCAGTACCAATACCAGTATCCTAAAAGTCAAACCAGTACCAATAGAGTACTTTATTTGATAACCACAATGCGAATGGAGTGTCGTGTAGTGTAGTCATACTTTCTAATGTTCTGGTGGCATCTCAGCCATTGAACTGCTAGCTCTATCAAATACAGTTCAAACTGTATGAGTTGTTACATTAGTTGCTGCTGTGGGAGTTTGAGTTCCGTGTCGGGGGCAGTTGTGAGAGTCCGCCCACACAAACACGCTGACAGAGTTAACTGTTAGCGTCACACAGCTAATGTTTCACTATTGGTTGTTAGTACATTTAACAACAGAGCTGAGCTGTTTCGGTGACAGTGTGGTGAGATTGTTGGGTCTGTTAAAGGGCTTGGTGTCAGATGTTAGCCGCTGTAAACAAGCAAATGATTGGTTGCCTGACAGCAGACATACGAACAGCGAAGAAGCTTTAAGTCAACAGTGAGGGCTGCAGCTTCACTGAAAGATGAAACAGTTGCTTTGTCTCATCCATACGTGATTTTTTTTTTAATCATATGGTAAGAGAAGCAATTTGCCCCCAAGTAGTTTTTAACATTATCTAATCTGGTCTTTATTAAAACAAGTTTGGACATCCCTGCCTTTAAGGCATCGAATACAAATACCCAGCCCTAATTTACATGCAGTACAGTAATGTGTCTCTCACCGATTATTGTTGGAAATAATTCATAAACATCTGTGCAAGCACTAAATATGTGTTAATATAAAATATTTCTTTTACTCTGCAGGTAAATATGCTCAGGTGACAAATAATCCAGAGAACGATGGCTGCATTAATGCAGTCCTACTGGTATAAGACTCTTGACCTTTATACAGACTGTGCCTGATAACTCTAAATTTCCACGAGGAGTATTGATTACAACAAAGAACACGAGGACGCGACAAGCAGCGAATGGGCTTCGAATCACAGGAGTGTCAGGAAGATCAGTGATGCTGCACTTGGCAACACAACACTTTTTGTATCTGAAGACACAAATGGGGCTATTACTTTGTGAAATGTGATATAAATAAACTTGATTTGACACCAGATACATTTCTGGACTTTTATTTTTGCTTACTTGTGAAATACTGTGCAGAGATGTGTTTTCATAGATGGCTTAAAAAAGATTATAACAAAGTGAGCCAGGATTAAGCTGTTCTATAATGTCAAGTCATTGCTTATGTTATCAGAATAATTCATGCTGGGTTTAATAACATCTTGTCATTAATGTTCAGGAGCACAGACGTAACATAAAGCAGAGGTCTGAGTAGTGAGGATGTAGATTACTTGATGCATTGAGTTGACTAAAAGTATCTCATGCTAATCCACACTTTTATTCTCTGTCCATTACTCAGCTATTACATTTGGTCGAGATTTTGGAAAAATACTCAGCATATAATTTAGTCTGTTTCATAAGAACAGTTGCATGCTCAACAGAGTAGTCAGTAGAAACACAGTACAACAGTATTACTGTAATCATCTGCTTAAATGTTTACCATAATCTTGTTTTCATAGAAAGTCACAGTTCACACAAGAAGCGAAACTGCACTTGCCTCTCAAAACAAGCCTTTTCCTTTTCCTGGGAAGAGCAGGAAGCAGCTTACAATACCTTCGTAGCTTTAATAACAGGACATCCAGAGCAGCAGGGTAAATCTCAACAGAAGCAAACAGTCTACAGATTTGTGCAACAGGCATCAGACCTGGGTTCAGGCCGAGCCCCAAATCTACGTACAGCATTGGAAATCTAACCATACCCATGAATTAATGTAATTTATCTGAGAACGTAGTGAGTGGAATGCAGAAATGAAAGAGCTATTTTGGGTGCACCACACTGAACTATGCAGGTTTATGAACTACAATGAATGCATTTCAATATGAGAGCTTTCCAGGTGCTGTAAATATGCACCAACAAAACAATACTGCCCATCCATCATTGTACAAGTTATATAGTAGAGGTATAGCTGGTGTAAAAATAAGCTTCATACAGTAAATTAGAGCCTCATGCCTTCACTGCAACCCTACTCTCCATGGCAGGACACGGCTCACCTGCAACATCTACAGACACGTACCACACGTGTCACTACTCTCTTTTTCTTCTTTGTTGTAACCTCAGGCCTAACGTTGCACTTTGCACAGTAGTGTTTTGCAAGCTATTTGATTATTACATAACCTCTATTTCAGTCCAAGTTTTCAAGCTGCCACTTCAGGTGGATGTTCATCCATCACATTTAGTGAATGGAGGAGAAGCAAATCTGAATGATTTGAGTTTAAAGGGAAGAGAAATGCTTGTGGAATTTACCAAGTTTGTCTGTTCAGACACTGGCTGTCTAGCTCCCTTTAAGAATGACAGTATACACTCAATATAAACATTCAGAAATGTTCTGTAGTATTCCCTCTTATCTTAAAACTTCGCATGGACATACCTCGAGATGTGAAGTTACAAATTGGTAGTTACCCTGTTTAAAATTTTAATAAGTAGTGTAAGCATTTTTATTACTTCATTAAAGTACTTTATCACATATGATTACTTTTCTTATGTGACTGAGTGCTGCTACAGTAACTAATGTGTAGATATTTACTCAGGTTTAACATAAAGCATTTCAATGTTGACAGCATTTATACTGCTGGTAAACAAGCTTTATTACACAGTTTATGTTAGAGCCTCTCAGATTTCACAAGGAAAATATTGTTGAATTTCCAGCACTAACGGCATGCTTTTCTTAAAACATGGCCACCCGCCCTGGCGTGGTCGGCTGGTTGCAGCCAGGCAATGGTGGACTCACACTGCAAGAAGTGGTGCAAAGTCAAACGAGAAATGAGTTAAAATCAAATCTCAAAATTTGAGTGCACACTGTTAAATGTATGGAGCCTGTCTAGAAGTAGAGGCAGATCCATGTAAGCCATTTTATACTTGATGCTGTGGCATTTAAATTTGTCCCAGTGGCTTCACTGACCCATGTTGTCTGGCAGTACGCTGAATTAAATGATTCCTGCGTGGGAAAACGATGCAAAGAAACAGAATGATTGTTATATTCTACATAGTTGAGGATGTAGTTACACCTTTGTAATCACCAACATTTTAAATAGTATCTGTAATTTAATTGCTTTTTTTCTCTGTAACAGGTTACAATGACATTTATTCTGAAATTTAGTTATTTAACTGTGTTACATGTAACTACTTCCCAACACTGGATAAACTGTTCTCTTAACTGTCACCCTATGGTTTAAAGGTCTCCTCAGCCTGATGTGAAGCATGTATTCAAAACAGTGACACCAAAAAAAAATTCATTTTTTTTATTTGTGATTTGTTTTGTTTTGCATTTGTGGTGTGTTTACAGCAGAGAAGCTTTCCATCCAAACCAACAACGTTCTTTCACAGTCCGCTTAAAAGCTCCTTCACCTGCAGGTAACTGTGAGCAACTGTGTAGTAAAGGTGTCAAAAGCACTTTTTTTGTTGTTGTTTCTCAAACTCTGACAGTTTGAGAAACTGACAGAAGATTTCCTTCCACAACAACATTCAGGAACAACCATGTATGACTTCCTCCTTTTTGAAGACAAAATATAGCACAGAGTGTTGTGTTTTAAAGAAACATCTCAGCTGAATTTCAAATAAAATTAACAGAATAATCAACCACTTTGTTATATACAATTTCATTACAGTTCTGTAATCTGGACAGTCTGTATTTTTTAGAATAAAAAAATCAAGTTTTGGTCAAATTTGGTGTTGTGAGATCCTGAGATTCCAAATTCAGCTGCAGAGTTTGGTCTAGTGGAAATAAAATTATAACTGTAAGGCAAAATTACACCTGGAAATATGTGACTGCACACATCCACGTTAATTACAGTGTATATTACTCATATATAACAGAATCTTTTTGTAATATATGCCAAATTATAAATTAAAAGCATGTGGCTGCACAGAATAGACAACAGATCTTGTTAATGTTGATTCTGACATGGTGTTTTCTGCATTATGCATCTATGTATTTGAACAGTGATCATGAAGGCAAATTTTGACTGTTGATGAACTCATATGTACAGTGGACATATGTGTAAAATATCCTTAATAGATCTAATAAAAAAAGTGAAATTAAAAAGAATTAAGGCAGGTGTTTCCAGGAATCCAAATATTTGGAGTACACATTAAAAAAACAAATGCACAACAGTGACATGCCCTAGTTTTACTAACAGAAGGACGCCCTGTTAGTCATTAAGAAGCTCTTGGGGAAACAAAACTCTGAGACTCTCACTGTGGTGTGACATAAAAGTGGAGATCAAGCCCCTTAATCACTTACAAAGGATCGCTTTCCAGTCTTATTATTTTTTAATTCAACTGGCGCTGTTGTCTTTCATCAGACTCTGCATCCTGTGTAAGCGATATGCAACATCGGAGAAGGCCTGCTGAAATCCTCCACGAGGTCAGACAGAGAAACCTCTGCAGGGACCTCTCCAGAGTTCAGTCAGCTTCACTTCCTCTCTTTAGTCATTTGGCTGAGAGCGTTTTTCTTTTAAAAAGTGCACGTAGTGATCGAGCGCTGCGTCCATCGGATGCTGGCATTATGTGTAGTAGTCCAACTTGCTCTCTATCGTCTTGCAGCCTTTGACAGAGAACACTCGCTCAGATTTGGGGAAATAGACTAAATCTCTGGCCACCTGGTCTGCCACGTCCTGGTCTGGCTCAAGTCCTCTGGCTTTCATCTCGGCCTTGGCACACTGGATGACGTGTCGGTACTCCAGAGGCAGAAACGGGACGAAGAAGTCCACCAAGTTCTTGTCAATCAAACTTGTATGCCACAAGCCACCTAAAGGAAGAGATAAACAGATACTTAGAGTAGTACAAGAATCCACGTTTCTCATCAAATCTAGAGTTTGAATGATAATGACAACTAAGGATTCAGTGAAACAAATAAACATCTGTGTATTTTATACTCACTCTTCTTATTGTTGAACACTGATAGAGAGAGCACTGTTTCCAGATCTTTGAGCTCGATCTCTTCACGATCCCTTCCTGCTTTCCAGAAATCCAAAGCTGTCTGTATGATGCTCTCCCCTCCAGCATTACTAGAGGAAAGACCAGAAACAGGCAACATATTACAATTTGCCTCAGACTGTAGCAGCCAATGACTGTATTCTGTGTCTTCATCATGTAAATCTCAAACACAGCAAGATTTAAATATAAACCTGTTTCTATGTGTCACTGCTCTGTTGGGTCATGGAAATAGTAGCTTTAAGCCCCAACACACCAAACTGTAACAAAGTATATCTCAGAGGCTGCAAAAAGGTGCAACATGTTTCTACATTGAACGTACCACAGATGTTTTCGTTACTGTTTGACACAAACTTGTGGAAAACACTGGCAAAATGCTTCCTCAATTACTTGACATTACATTAAATATCATTGAACTGAGGATAATATTTCTGCACATACATTTAGCTGTTTAGGTAACAGAAATAGCAGAAACGTATAATCTAATAACTAGAATTCTCCCTTCTTACCTCATTACTAGGACTGAAATTTTTTTTTTTCATTTCAGTACATTTTTTCTTTTTTTTTTAATCAAGTAACTTTTTCATTTTCTGAATGATTTTTGTAATGCCTGAACGGATGTAACTCAAGTGCAGAGGGGGAAAGATGATGCCGCTTTTATTGTGGTAATCTAAGAGTAACGAGACTTCATATCTGTTTCAAGAAGGAAAAAAAAAACAGATGCAAGAAAGCACAAAATGGCGGAAAGTTTGAAGACATGGAACTCCAGCTGCTTAAATAGCAACTTGAATTCAGCCACCCCAGTGCAAACACCCTGCTGGATCAGCAAACTTTCTGTTGCTGCAGTTGCACAGATAAGGCCCTGCCCACTGTGACCCTCCGCACTGGAGTTTGCATCGGCTGCATTCGAGTTACTATAGCCACAACTGAAGGTCCATTTCTGTAGCTTCTGCCTGCTCTCTTTCTGCTCTCCTCCTAGCAAACAGTCTCCTAGAGCAGGAGTGAGGCACTTTTCAGCTGCGGGTTAGAGAGAGATGCGAGGAGGGGCTGGACAAATAAATGCACTGCGCTCAGCTCTACAGTGAAATAAGATTTTGCCCATTTTAAATTGTAACAAAAAAAAGAAAATAAGTGGCCTTAATACTGATATTGCGTCAGATGCCACAAATAAAACAATGTATGGGAATCACTGCACTAGCTTGAGGAGCAGGGACAGGTAAATGTAGCAGCTTAAAAGAACACTTCACATGTAAAATGACCATTTATCTATCAGTTACTCACAGCATGTTACCTTGTCCCAGGCACACTACTCAGCTGTGTAATACACTGTTTGTAGTGATGTGTTTTAAATCACATTTGGGAAGTACTGAGCATGTGACTGGTTAAATGTGACTTGGATTATACTGCACGAGTTGTGCGAGAGTGTGTACACAGATGCTTTGATATAGTTCAGCTGTTTTAAACACGGTCCCTGTTTACTTCAATTCATGAGTAGTGCTTGCATTTTTTCTTTACAAATTCAACGTAACACACACCAAGTAAGTGTTATATGAATGGTCTTTTTGCATGTGAAGTATTATTTAACGTTAATTTACTCTATAGTACATGAACATCTTAGTAAGTAAGCAAGTCAGTGGTATATAGTCACAGAGCAAGGTCAAATAGTGCTTTACTGAGATGACATTTTTAAAAATAACCATCACTAGTTTATGAAAACTTTTCTGTGCAGTATATGATGCTGCTGAAATAAAAGTCTGCAAGACTGACTGGCATGTGGCATTATTTTTGAAATGAAAATCAGTCTCTAGAAGGGTATGATTAAACTTTTTCCCATGGTCTAGTGTTTAAAAAAAGTTTGCAATAACTTAGTAATATTAAATCACAGTACTTGTAGAATTGCAATACACGTCAAATCGACACCCAAATATTGTGATAGTATCACATCAGGAGATAAGCATATCGCTGCAACCCTACTTGCTGTTAATGTATCTATAAGCAGACAAGTGGTATGCTTCCTTTCCCTGGACTGATACTTTTCTATGGTTCTTGTGAAAATATTTGACAGGTCAGACTTATGGGATGCTTTTAGCTTTTCACCTGAGGAAGATGAAGATGGCTTTCCGATAAGAAACTCCATCCAGCTTGTCATAGTAGTCCAGGTATGGCTTTATGCTGTCAATCAAGCCAGGATGCATCTTGTCCATCTCATCAAAGATGAACATGGAGTGTGCACAGTTGGTGACATTGCCTTTGATCCACTGCTGTAACTGAGACTGAGGAGAAACAGTAGCATATTCATATAAAGGGTCACACACTGCACTGTGTTTCAAATCAAAGTAATGGGATTCTTACAGATCTGGATTAACCATCATACCTTGTAGGTGTCAAATTGACTCGAATGTGGGAAATGAAGTTCAGACGTGAAAACATGAACAAAGCTGCTGTCCATTCCCTCCTTGTAAATGTTTTCAGCAATCAGCTGGCTAACAAAGTTCTTCCCTGTGCCGGTCCATCCGTGCATTGAGAGCACAAGGGGCTTCTTCGGGTTGTCGTTGGTCATGAATCCATTTACAGCTTTCAGGATGATGCGTGATGCAATGTGCTGTCCAAATAGTTTGCTGTCCAGGTCGGCTTTGAGACCTAGAGGGAGCACAGCAGAGAGTTGACAGGATGAACGGCTGCATACATCTGACTGGAACACCTTTCTCAGCATCACCCCCAGGAAACTGTTGGGCTGAGGCGGTAAGCCATCGAAAGCTTGCCTAATCTCATGTCACAATACATTTTGTGATGAGGTGACAGCTTAAACAACAGCCACAATCATTAAATATATCAAATTAAATCTAATTTGTATTAAATTGCTTCAAAGGCAACTGATGATAGCTGATAATAACAAAGTACAATTTTTTTTAAAAAGTGTACGTATTAAAGACTAATGCACACAAACAGAAATCATATAACTGAAAAAATAAAACTCAGAAAATTGAGGACTAAAACATATAAAGAGAACAAAACATTGAACAAGAATATGATTAAATAATTTTTTTTATGGACATGCAACATTCAAATCAAAATCCAGGGCAAGGAGGGAGGTTTTAATTTGTGTTTAAAAACATCAACACATCAACAACTTGTTCCACCAGCTACCCCCTCACCAGTCAGTCTAAAGATAAACCTGCAACTATTTTAATAATCAATTTATTTTCCTGAAGCACAAATGCAGAACAAAACCTATTTCCAGATTCTAAATTGTGAGAATTTGCAGGTTTTCTTTTTTTATGTTTTGGCAAACTTAGAAAAGCAACTAAAGACATCACCTTGGGTTTTAAGTTTTAAATTATGGTGGGCATTTTCACAGTTTCCTGACATTTCATACCTAACAATGAATAAATTAATCAAAAGCATAAACAGCAGATTAGTCTACAGTGGTGAAAGAAGTATTCAGATCCTGCACTCAAAGGGATAGTTCTGATTTTTTTTAAATGGGCTTGTGTGGTTACTAATCCATAGGCAGTGTATTACATACTGTAGATGTCAGTCAGCACGCCCCTAGTTTGGAGAAGCAGGCTGCAGTCCGTCATGGAAGCTAAGCAATCTACTGCTGTGGAGGGTTTAGCAACAAAATGTATTATAGCCACTTACAAAATCCAACCTAAAAAAATCATTATGCTATATTTAGAATATTTTTACTGCTTTACATTAACCTCAGACACTGATTACTGACAGAAAAAGAAGGCAGCTGTATTGCTCTCTTCAAAGCCTGACTCAATTTAGAAAAACAGTAATTTAACATAACTGAGCACAGGAGCTGCTGTTCTACCACTGCCTTGCTCAGTTAGTTTGTCTGTTATTGTGTGACTTTGGTGTTTAAAAGTTCAAATTTACCAAGTTCACTCAATAACATAAATTAATTAACTGATCCAGGCTGTGGAAGACCAGCAGCTCCCATGTTCAGCAAGCCAAAAATAGTGTTTTTATTGAAGGAGTATGGTGGCTCTGATGAGAGCACAGATGGGGAACTGAACTGACTGTTTGATAGTTAGGTAAAGCAGTAAAAACATTCTCAGTATAGCATATACTTTAACCGATACTGATTTTTTAGGTGGCTAAAATACATTTTGCTGCTGCCCCCCATCAACAGCAGTACAATGCTTAGCTTCTATGATGCTTCTTCAAACTGGGCGTGTAATACACTGACTATGGTGTACCCCATACATACAGCCCAACTTCAAAAAATCCAAACTATTCCTTCACTCAAGGAAATGTTTATAAGTACAGTCAGCCAAATTTAAGTATGAAGTACTCACTCTGCAATCAAATGGTCCCTGTCAGTGTTTTATTGATACATAGAATATTTATTAATTATTACTGCTGCAGTGATGTGTGTGTTGCATTTTACTGCTGTAGCTGTTCAAGGTTGTGCTGGTTTAATTTAACTCCTTTATATCGGGGCCGGGCAATATATCGCTGGTTTATCTATATCATGATATGAGATTAGATATTGTCTTAGATTTTGGATATTGCAGTACTGCAAATGTATTTTACTGGTTTTAAGGGCTGCATAACAGGAAAGTGATGTAATTTTCTGAGCTTAGCAGACAGTCATTTTATTATTTGCCTTTACCCACTTAGTTATTATACCCACATTACTAATGATTATTTATCAAAAATCTGATTGTGTGTATATATTTTGAAAGCACCAGTAGTCAACCCTACAACATCGTCGCAAGACTTGGTCGAAAATATTCTGATCCAGGGAGTTCTCCAATGTCATATTCTATAAGACTATAATATTCTTGTTGCAGTGTCATGTGACAACCACACACTTAGTGAAAAGTCAATTTTTCATTTTGTTAGAGAAACAGCCCTGTTTCAACTTTTAATGATGCATTTTTCAGCAGATCCAAAAGAATATCTACTGTTGATTTAGCTTAATAAATAGAAACATGTTCAACAAATATAACATCTTTGTCAAACAAATTTGGAGTGTAAAGTACAATATTTGCCTCTGAGACATAGTGGAGTAGAGGTATTAAGTTGTTAAAATTAAAACTACTCAAGTAAAGTACACGTACCTCGAATTTGTACTTAAGTACAGTGACGTCACGTGAGTAATACAATAAAACACTGTATAAGAAAACCCTGTATCTGACTGAAACCCTGGCCTACAGGGATGTGAGTTGTGTGTCAAAGGGCCCAATGTTGTTTACTGAAAAGAATATTTTACGCCCTTATTTAGGTTTCGATTTTAACGGTATAACACTCCCAAGTCACGCTACTTTCATTGACGTCCAGACTGAAGGTTAATGTAAATAATTAGCGCAGCTATCCCCTTGAGTCACACGAAATAGACACTTAATGTGCACATGTGCATGCTCACCTGTTGCATTGAAAGCTATCCATTTAGAATCGCAACTTTCGTGTAAATAATTGTAGATCGTCCGCCCCAGAGCCGCACCGATACCTAGAACCACGGTTGTTGTGAACGGCTCAAACGCGTTAACCAGCACACTGGCTGACGATAAAACGTGTAACAACAATAACAAGTGTGCCGCTTTCATCGTCGAAACCATTCACTCCCTGGCATCAGTCGTTGTTATGTTTATTTAAAACAACCATAATACCAACGGTGCAGACCGCGCTACATCAGGCAGGCTAACTAGCTAGCTCCTTTACAACGGGGAACTTCCTCATACGTCACATATACGCGACAAACACGACAAGCTCCGTTCAATACAACATCAGAAATGTTTGGCAAGTTTGAATGAGACGCTAAATAGATACATTAAACGCACAAGACTGGTTCATACACAAGTTTTTACAATTTTCGTACATGTACAACTAACTTACGATGTAACAGATGCCCCCGCTCGGCTAACATTTTACCCAGTTCGCTGATAATAAGCTAGCTAGCAGTTTTTAAGAGTGAAGACGCCACAAAGGTGGCCAATGTGTTATGTGTTACCTGTCCTGTTGAAAGAAATCCACTCAGGTCGACAGCACTCGTTGAAATAGTAGAAAATGTTCTGGTAGCTAGCTAAGAACCCGGTCAGAGCCGCTGCCATGCCCACAGCTATGCTGGTGCTGATGGGCTCGATCGCCTCCGTCATGCCGGAGCAGACAAGCATCCACAGCAGCAAGACGTGTTTCTTCCTCGGCTTCATTTCTATGGAGTCACCGCTTCATTAAACTTAGGTTAGCCTAAGTGAAAAAAGGAAAAAGTTGGCGTGTCCACGAACGCGTCAAATTGTTTGCCGGAGTGAGTCAACACAGAGGGGCGCTGTGCTCGTCATGCACACGGAGCTGACGTTACGTCAGAGTCCAAAGGTGACGTTCAGCTGAGGATAAATGAAGTCCCGCCACGGTGCCAAGGCTTTTTATCTTTTTACCATGATAAATATTCTCAGGGAACAGCTTTTACGTTTGTTTATTGCACTTTACCCTTTACATTTCACTATACATTTATTTACACTACCTGTGTTAATATTTGCACCATTTGTATTTTTGCACTGAATGTTTCTACCTTATCTTGAACCTTGTTCTTTACCTGTTGCTGTGTCTTGTCGTTTACACCTTGTGTTCATCTCTTCATTCTTTTATTTTGCACCATAGAAACGCAACTTTCTTCCTTTATGTACTGTACTGTACTGAACTGTATACAGATGGATGACAATAAAGTGTCTCTTATCTTATCTTATATTGCTCCTATAGGTGTACCACAGTAAGGATAAGGTGAAAGCAAATGCATCACAAATATTTTCAGGTGGATATTATGTTCTTATACACCTTTATCTGTGCTGAGGATTAATGTATTTGTTTGTTGTTTTATTTATTTTGGAAAAGGACATTTGATTTATTTGTGCATTTGATTGTTGCATGCTGATTTTTTTGTATAATAAAGAATGAAAATATGACAAAATACTTTTTTTTGAGTTTGAACACACAATTTAATCATACTCATAGGACTTAATAGCCCTATGTTTCCTAGCCTTCTGTAGGACACAGTTACGGCAGACGGTACCATAAAAGTGAGTTGCAGTATGTAATAAGCCAAAATGATTCGATAAAGTAAATGTAAACACAGGTATGAAGATGGAAATACTAATACAAAAAAAAGAAACCAATCTCAATATTTAGAACCAGAATGTTGAGGTGTTTTCATGGTGAAAACACTCTAGCTTGATAAGGGGTCTGTCAACTTTTTTGCTACTTATTTTGAGAGATTTTGCAGGTCGCCCACTTTTCTGTGATGAATTTGGCATACATACATATATATACATGTACACATAGCTAGCCTAAATCACACAGCAACCAACACAATTATTGTTAAAGACTCAGTTACAACACGAACCCTTGGCCCAATCCCTGCCGTAGACACACATAGACACGCATCTCATTAGCATACTAACATTAAGAACATTAAAAATGACTGATTTACACCCTGTTTCAATTATACAACTAACGGTAGTATTTATTGATAATTCATCAAGTTAAAATTTTGACTTGTCTGATAACATTTCACTACATTTTGTCAGGTGTGGGACTCCATAAAGAATTCTTCACAGCTACAGTTTGTTATTATTGTTCAGGTAAAGGTAAAAAGAGAATTGGTAATACCTGAAAGCTGTAGAGATCAATTACCACACATGTATTCATCTTTACTTCTTTTACAGTGAGTTGAAGTATTACCTATTAAAGTGCAATATTTGCAAAAGGGGTTGTGATGACAATTTCCTCTGACAATGTACATGTGAGATGAATCTAGGGATACACATACTTTGGGGTGCAGCAGTAAACTCAACACCCTCAAATCGTCACAATTATCAATTAAACAAGTACATTTAACAGGAGAATTATTCCAGTTTATTTATTTATATTTACATACACAGAGAGAGGGAGAGACCTCTCCTTCCTCTCTTTGGTCATTCAGCTGAGAGTATTTTTTGAACTCAGTGTCCATGAGATGCTGACATTATGTGTAGTAGCCCAACCTGCTCGCTACTGTCTTGCAGCCTGGCAAACAGAACACTTTCTCAAATTTGGGGAAATATCTCATATCTCTGGCTACCTCATGTGCCACATTCTGGTCTGGCTGATGTCCTCTGGCTTTCATCTCGGCCATAACACACTGGAGGACATGTTGGTACTCCAGGGGCAGAAACGGGATAAAGAAGTCCACCAGGTTCTCATCGATCAAGCTAGAATGCCAAAATCCACCTACATGAAGATATTAAGAGATACTTTTAGCAGTAAAAAAAAAAGAAAAGATTTTCACATAATCTGTTTTTGTGTGATGACCAAGATAAAAAGAAGTCCACTCACTATCATTGTTGTCAAATACCGATTCAGAGAGCTGTGTTTCCAGGTCTCTTAGCTCGATCTCTTCTCGATCTCGTCCTTCTTTCCAGAAATCTAAAGCTATCTGTGTGATGATCTTACCTCCAGCATTGCTGGGAGGAAGATCAGAAACAGGAAATGCATTCAAATTAGCCTAACTGTTACCACATAAACTACATAACTACATACTAACTTTTGGTATTTTATGCATAACCAGGGATGTGTTGATTTTAAATGTTGATTTAATTACATACAACAACAAATATTGCATGATGTGAACCATGTCATTCAGTCAGAAACATTTGTAAACTGATGCAAAAATGTTTTTACATTAAACTCCCACTTGCATTTCTATTCCCAATGCAAACATTTTGTAAAGAACATAAACACTACATGCCCCTTACTCATGTCTCCCCAGTCACCATATCCCATATTTCATATCCCAGCTACAGTTCTGCTAAGGTTACGTTGAATATCACATAAATTAAATAATGTACTTTCATAACAACTTGTGCAACTGTACAAAAACAGCTTTCTCCCTGTGGTCTGTCCACATAAAGGATAAATGAATGAATACGCTTTTAAATTCCTTCAAATCTGTTGTCACTATTGTGTTTTTAATTTTTCCTTCCCACATTTCCCCCCTTCTGTGGTTCAAAAGAAAAGCGACAGGTCGGACTACAACAAATGCGGTCATCCTCTCACCTGAGGAAGATGAAGATGGCTTTTCGGTAAGAAACTCCATCCAGCTTTTTATGGTACTCCAGGTACGGCTTTATGCTGTCAATCAAGCCAGGATGCATCTTGTCCATCTCATCAAAGATGAACATGGAGCGTGCACAGTTGGTGACATTGCCTTTGATCAGCTGCTGTAACTGAGACTAGAGAGAAATGTTATCATTTAATTGTATCATATACACTGCTCAATGAAATTAAGGGCACACTTAATAGTCACAGTATAACAGCAAGCCAGTTTAACGTCAAGGACATCAATCTGTCCATTTAGGAAGCCCAAGTGATTGTGAATCAGTTTCACCTGCTTTGGTGTAAATCAAAGTAACAACAGGTGCAATGAAGAGGCAAAAGCAACACAACCCCCCTAAAAGGGAATGGTTTTACATGTGTTGGCCACAGACAGCTGCTCTCTCCTTATCCTTCCTGGCTGATTCTTCTCTAGTTTTGTGTTCTGCTAATGTCCTTGTCACTACTGGTAGCATGAGGCGGTACCTGCAGTCCAATCGGTTTGCACAGGTAGTCGAGCTCCTCCAGGATGGCACATCCATACGTGTGGTCGCAAGAAGGTTTGCTGTGTCTCCCAGCACAGCCTCAAGTGCATGGAGGAGATACCAGGAGACCGGCCGTTAAACGAGAAGAGCTGGACGGGGCTGTAGAGGGGCATCATCCCAGCAGCAGGACTGGTATCTTCTTCTATGTGTGAGGAGGAACAGGAGGAGCACTGCCAGAGCTCTACAAAGTAGCCTCCAGCAGCTGTCAGACACAGAATCCAAGAGGGTGGCATGAGGGCCCAACGTCCTCTAGTGGGACCTGTGCTCACAGCCTAGCATCGTGCAGCTCAATTGGCATTCACCAGAGAACAACAGAATTGGCAGGTCCACCATTGGCGCCCCGTTCTCTTCATGGATGAGAGCAGGTTCACACTGAGTAAGAGTCTGGAGACGCCATGGTGAGCGTTATGCTGCCTGTAACATCATCCAGCATGACCAATTTTGTGATGGGTCAATGATGACCTGAGGAGGCATATCCTTGGAGAGCCCGGTCTCTCACTCCGAAGTCGTCAAAATCCAACACATGGGCAGTGTCTTAGAAGACCAAGAAAAAAAGATGTCCTTTAATGTCGGCATGATACATGGCCGGTTGCCTTTATAGTTTAACGGCGCCTGGCAGCACCAGGGGGAAACGCCGCGGAACAAGGACAAAACTTAAGGTGGCAAAAGTCCAGTTGGGGTGGGCGGGAGGGGTGGTGGATGGGTCCAACAAACACCGACTTTCACCAAAGAGAGCGGTGTTTGCAAGCAAACCCTGTTTTTTTTTCCAAAACCTAATGACGTGCTTTTGTTGCCTAAACCTAACCATGTGTTAGAAAAACGTCAATCTGGGGTGTTGTACCGACGTAGTGTGTTTATTTTGAAAGACACCGTGTGTAACGTTACATTTCCTGTGAAAACGAAAGTGTATCTTGAAAGAAGACAATGCGTGTAACAGGCAGAGCTTGACACGGTGTCCCAGAATGTCAACAACCAGCGTACCCAGTATGTGGACGTGGAAAGTCTATGACCCAAACGTCAATATGTGACGAGGTCGGCGTGACAATGTGTTGCCTTGGAGGGTCCCACAGACGTCCATGTCATATCCAACAGTACCCTGACTGCTGTTAGGTACTGGAATGAAATCCTAAGAGCAACTGTCAGACCTTACACTGGTGCAGTGGGCCCTGGGTTCCTCCTGGTGCAGGACAATTCCTGGCCTCATACAGCCAGCGTGTGTAGGCAGTTCCTGGATGACAAAGGCATTGATGCTATTAACTGGCCCTCAAAATCCAATTGACCACCTATTGGACATTATGCATCGGTGCATCCGATGCCACCATGTACCACCACAGACTGTTCAGAAGCTCACTGATGCTCTGATCCAAGTCTAGTATGAGACCCCTCAGGACACCGTCCACCGACTCATCAGGAGCATGCCCAGACGTTGTCAGGAGTGCATACAGGCATGAGAGGGCCACACACACTACTGAGTCACATTATGAGTTGCTGTGATAAAATTCACACAGGTTGGATCAGCCTGTGATTCAAATTTTTACTTTGATTTTCTATGTGATTTTAGATCCAGCCCTCAGTGCGTTGATGATTTTGGTTTCCATTGACCGTTGTTAGCTACATCATTTAATTCTCAACAAATTATACAATTACATCAGTAAAGATTTTCAACTTGAATAAAAATTCATCAAGATCTGATGTGTGTTTTCAGCTAAAAAGAACAGTGTTTGAATTGTGTTAACTTTTCATCATACCTTGTAGGTATCAAATTGACTCGAATGTAGGAAGTGAAGTTCAGATGTGAAAACATGAACAAAGCTGCTGTCCATTCCCTCCTTGTAAATGTTTTCAGCAATCAGCTGGCTAACAAAGTTCTTCCCTGTGCCAGACTGTCCATGCAAAGAGAGCACCAGGGGCTTCTTCGGGTTGTCGTTGCTCATGAATTCATTTACAGCTTTCAGGATGATGCGTGATGCAATGTGCTGTCCAAATAGTTTGCTTTCGAGGTCAGCCTTGAGACCTACAGACCAACAGGATAGGTAGGGTTAAGAGATTTTTACACTACGATAAACATAAAGTAGCCTGCATAAATTTAGCGTTTTACAAGCTTTCTTATTCTTAGAGTATAAAATAGCCTTTAATGTACTACTTGGAATTCATTTTAGGTTTAATATGATGGGTTATGATTGGAGTACTTAGATTTTTGATGTGCGATTTGGCTAACAATAAAATCAAATTAATAAACTCATTGGCTTTAGAAGAGTAAAATTTGTAAAATGTGCATGACAAAAGAAGTCTGAAGGGGTCAAAGGTTTCATTTCAACCTGTCTTACCCTTCTCACCTAGATTTCAGTTAATAACTACTATGCCACATTTTAATTATCCTCTAGAGCAGCAGTACTCAAAGCTGTTGAGATTTACTTGCAAAATGTCCACAGTATCATAGCTCCAGCGCATGTTTTTACTGTCAAACTTTCTTTTCTTTGTATGGCTAGTTTTGAACATGCCATTTCACTTTCTCATCTTGAGATTCTTCCCTCTGACAACACGCCTGCCAAACAAGCAACTTGCAACCAAAAGATGACAGGTGAGGTGATAGTAATGTACCACTCACAGACGATTTGAGTGAGGTTACATAACATTTTGTTAAGGGTCCAGATTAAATTGTATAGACCAGAGTCTGCATTATGTGGGCTTCAGACTAAATGTGAGAGTAAATGATTACAGCTGCTTGTCATTAAAATTGGGTTCAAACAAACTCTAGTAACTCTCTTCACAATTACATGTCTCAAATACTCACCGTCTGCGTTGAAGGATATCCATGTCGAATCACAGCTTTCAACCGGAGTGTTGATCATCTGCCACAGATTCTTGACAGCGGCAGTTGCCTCTGTGAATGGATTAAACGCATTTACCAGGACACTGGTTGAAAAAACAAAATGGAACAACAAATATTTTTGTACTGCTTTCATTGTCAGAACCACTAAATTCCTGAAGTCAGACGTTTCTTCTGATAAAACAATAATTAGAGCAGTAAAACCTCAACGAATCAGTGACTAAGTGCTTCCTTATGGCAGTAACTTCCACAGGGGGAACCTGTCAAGCAACTTTTCGCGAGCTATTTTCAACATGTCATAATAACTGCATAGGCTGCCAAACAAGCTGATGTTAAAGCAGTTGTCTACATACTGATAAGTTCTGTTTGTATGATTTCCAAATGCAATGCGAAATCACAAGGCTCCAGATCACCAGAGGCCTCAAAAGGCGAAGTTCATGGTGTGGTTTTGCATCTTGGTTTATGTAAATGGAAATATGTATTTCTTAAACACAATATAAACTGGCATTATAAGGGTGAGTGCTGATCAGATAGGCTTGCAAAGGGGGGTAAATAGATGCCCATCAACTCATTTTTGCACCTGGACCTTCTAGCAGGTCAATCCAGCCGTGTCTTCAACACCCAGGCTTGCAGTTGGCTTAAGTAACCATGCTTACTCAGTGCCCACCTGCTTGTATGAATTAAAATGAAGGGCAAAAATCCCCCCGTCTGTTAAAAACAAGTTAAAACATTTTATATAATTTGATCATAATCACACTTGCCAGTAGAGGGCAGTTGGAAACTGCAAACAGGAGTGTGTATGTGAGCCCAAAAATGTAAAGGACTTTGACAATTTGGACTATGACAAAAGGACAATCTCGTTCATTCATCTTTTTTTAGAATCTCGATACGCCTTGTTAGTTATGGTAAAGTTTAAAATGTAATCCTGCATTAAATGCATCGTCAGTGTGATTAGGGGCAGCAGTAGCTCAAAACTGGGAGGTCAGTGATTCAAGTGCCCATCATACAGATCAGGTATGGAATGTGGACTAGCAGCTGGAGAGTTGTCAGTTTGCTTCCTGTGTACAGCCAAGTACCCCTTGGACAAGGCACTAAACCCTGAGACTGCCGTACTATAGCTGACCCTGTGTTACCACCTCCACATGTAATGCATTTGTGTTGAAAGAATGTGCAGAGGTCCAGTTCATCTGCCAATTTGGATTGTGTGGATTAACAAATAAAGAAAAATAAATGACAAAAAGACTTGTCTTATTGGTTGCAAGAAGCTTAAGAGTGATGCACAGATGACATTCTTGTGGGCCAACATGGAAGTTAGTGTCACACTAGTTCACTTGACAAAAAGCATATGGGATTTTTCCTTTGGATTTTGGATTCTTGCAGAAAATAAACTCTGTGGCAAACAAACATTTATGGTACTAAAAGTTTTGTTCAGCAAGATATTCTTCACAAATGAACACCACTTATTATTTTTGAAGCAAAATGCAACATGTTATAGGTTGTAACATGTTGCTCTGTATTCTTATGTAGCCACTTCTTAGCAACCAGCTTTTTTTAACACCCCAAAGCCTTTAAGTTCACGAGTGTGGTATTTACTTAAGTATTTTATGTTGCAGAACAAAACATGAAAGTCTCCTAAACTTGTGTTAACCATAGGCCTTATTACAAGCATTTACCCAAAAAATGTATTCAAAAATCCCATTATCTATCTATCTATCTATCTATCTATCTATCTATCTATCTATCTATCTATCTATCTATCTATCTATCTATCTATCTATCTATCTATCTATCTCAGAGTCAATGTACTGAGTTACATTCCACCACTGTTGAATGGATAGTCTTAATAGTGACCAGTCTATTAACACACATTTGTAACCAGAAAACAAACTTGCATATCCTTAAAATAGCTGAAAATAGAATACTGTTATAACTGAGATGGAAATGAAATTAGCTTTTCTTGAATTATTATTATTATTTGTCTGAAAATGAATTCTTATCTATTACATTTGCACTAAACACAAAGTGCAGCTGAGGCTGATGGGAAGGTGATTTTCCATTTTGGCCTGATGATGGCATCAGTGAAAAAGTTAGAGAATCACCAAAGTCATCTCAATTCATCCTTAGCGGGGACTTTAATGACCACCCAGGTTTTGGACCTTTGCTTGTGTCTGTAACATCTTGGTTTCAAGGTATAGGACAACTTAGAATAGGGACCTTTGAAAACTATAATATATGACATTTTCCTTACAGAAATACACAAAAGTAATCATAAGATATATAAAATAAAATTTTTAAAAAAGTCTGGGGTTTAGGGTGGAAAAAAATGCTTGAATAAGGCAGGAAGCTGTTCCTAAATAAAAAAATAATAAAATACCATCCCTCTCTATGAAACAACATCCTGAAAGCAATGCATATCTCTGGATCAGTTTCAGGGGAGGGACCTAAGAAGCCAAATATGAACTTTACACACACTGAGTTTAGTAAGGTTGAGTTTGTGACTTTATAGATGAATTATCATCTCCACAATGGGCCCCTGGGCAAAGATATGCAAAAGGCCCCAGAACCTCTCCTACAGGGGGGTGAGACACAGACTTTGTGGTGGTTTTGCCTCGTTGTTTTGCTGTTTTGTGTCTATTTGTAGTTCTTATACATCTCTTTGTGGTTGTTCTGAGTAGAGCTCTGCACAGTTTCTCTCCAAGCCCACCCGAGCCTGACACACAGCAGCAGTTTTGGGCCCTAGCTTATTTAAAAATCCTGAATTTCTACTAAAATTGAAAAATACATTATATATTTAATATATATATATATATATATTAAAAAATATATTTTTAAATATTATAATACATATATATTCTTAAAAATACTTATTACAAGCTAAGGGCTGACGTCTTTCTTTGCACCACTTCCCCCTCTTCTCTTCCTTCTCTTATTTCAATAGTCCGTCATCTCATGAACGATGAATGAGGCAGAGCAGGGACTAGGCGTCCCTTGGTGCGTCTAGTGTGCACTGTGAACATAGAGATGTGGCTTGCAGATGATGACCACAGCTTTCTGCTGAATGTTATGCCAATCTCACTGCTGGAGAAGCAGAAGCAAACACTGCCAACGAAGTCGCCATGCAGCCCCCCCCCCCTTCTCTCATTTTCCATCCATCTCTGGTGCACGCTCTTTCTCTCTCACCAATTTCTCCACAACACTGCTCTCTTGTTCCATCACTCTTTCTCTCTCAGTCGCAGTCGCCCCCTCTTTCTCTCTATTCCATGTCCATGTCCAGTCCATGTGAATAATGCTGCCCCTTTAGCCCAATTTTTATTATAGCATATGGGGCAGGTTTGACATGTAGATAAAATAAGTCTAGAGAAAGTATACATCTATATGAAGCTGTGCATACGCATACATGTCAGACTCTTCAAAAGGGTACAGCCCACTGAACGAGAGATTTTATATCCACTAGGAGCAGAGGGGAACATTGTATTGTAGCTTTGACATTTCACTCACATTGGATTCTTGACCTAGTTCATATTTGGGGAGATTGTCTTCTTGGAGAACCTGGGCTGGGTCAGGAACAGCTGCTGCTGTGGCCTTTAAAGCCCATTGAGACAGCTTATGTGATATCAGACTATAAACATCGCAATCCTGACTTGATATATTTGAAATGGCAAACTAAAAAAAAATGTCTAGTATTTTTGACAATATGAGATAATGCACTCTTTTTTTTTGCTTTGGGAACCCTTTTATTTAATGATTATGTTTTTCTCTTCAGATCAGGTTCACCTATTATGAGTGAGTGTAGTTTATAGATACAAAATGTTTCCTAATTCACTTCAGTACTCTTTGCAGCCTCTGTAGCCCCTGGCTCTGCTAGGTTTTGGTGCACTTTGAGAATAGGTTGTGGATGGTGTTTCAGTGTAACCGAGAATGGGTTTGAAGCTAATCTCCCAGCTGGAGTAAATACATAGACAAAATGAAATGTGTTTTAAGAGAAGGAGCCTTGTTGTGGAAAACACTGGACAGACAATTTACAGGCTCTAATCAATAATTAGTGGTAATTTAAAGTTCCAACCTAAGTTTTAAACAAATTCAAATCAGACTCTCAAGACTCCTTCCATAGCTATCTGATTCCCAGCCTCTGTGAAACTAACTTTTGATCAGGATGGTGGTCATAAATCTGCCAACACACTGTCTCATGAGGCACAAGGCAAACAAAAGACTCTCTTTTTTGCTGCTGCCGCTGGTGTTTTTCCTTCCTCTGCTCCAGCCTGTCATTGTGTCGGTGTGTCCTTCCTGGTGTGGACGGGGTCAGATGGTGTTTCTTATGTTCCAGGATCAGGGCTCTTCCTCAAGTTCCTCAGGGTGGCTCTTTGGGGAGTGGAAATGGCACAGCGAGGGGACCGTGACTCCTGACGAAGCCCAGGCTCCCTCGTGGGCCGAGATAACTCTCAGGGAAAAAAGGAATTTGAGCTTCCGTTTATAATGCTGTGGGAGCTGTGAGGAGAAGTGCAAAAAAGCTTGAAAGCAGCCCTCCACCTGTGCCATTGTCCCTGCTTAAAGCAGTGTCCTGCGTTATCTGTTAGCATCTGCACAAGCACTTTTGGAAAACAAAGTACCCAGATTTCATGTTGTTTTCCAGGAAATTCACGGAGCAACAATCCTCTGAATGAGATTTTATCCTTTTATGATTTTCGCTGCACAGTTTCAAACCTAATAAACATTAACATTAAATGAGCATTAAGGTTCATTCTTGACTTTTACTTGTGACAAAAATCATAAGCTCAAGGTTCACTCATTCAATACTGGTTATCACCAACTTTCACATCAAGTCTTTTAAAGGTTCAGTGTGTTGGATTAAGGGAGATATACTGGCAGACAGGAAATAAAATATAATAAGTATGTTTTCTTCGGTGTATAATCACCCAACAATAAGAATTGTGTTTTTATTACCTTTGTTGAGTCATTTATATCTACATAAGGAGTAGGTCCTTGTCATTGTGTTGCACTGCCATGTTTTTACAGTAGCCCAGAAAGGACAAACCACTGGCTCTGGATTTGTGTTTTCACCTTTTTGCGTTGGCCTCCATAGTTAGCAGCCCCTCTGTAACAAGCAGCATCTGTGAAACACTGATTTGCAATGTGAAAAATCTTTATTCAGTGTTTTTATAAGTATTTCTGCGATTTTTGGGGGGCTTTTTGCCTTTATTTCAAAGAACAGTTTCCGTGTGAAAGGGCTGACAGATTGAGATTGAACCTGCAGTTACTACAGACGTGATGTAGCCTTGATACACGGGGTGCCCTCTCTACCATGTTGAGTTTTGGAGAGGAAGAGACCACTGTGGATTATTCAGCTCCTGCTGAAAACCTCCTCAACAATGAACACTGATGGATGCTTTGCACTTAGGAGAAGTTTCAGCTGGTTGCAGTATGAAATCCTCACTACTAGATGCCACTAAATCCCATGAATCCTACACACTGCTGCTTCATTCATTAATTATCCATAACCGCTTAACCTGGTACAAGGAACATGCAAACTCCATACAGTAGGGCCTCAGAGGTGGACTGTAACCCAGAACACTCTTGCTGTGAGATGATAGTGCTAACCCCTGCATCACCGTGCCCCCCTACTGCTACTTTGTAATTTAAATGAATAGTATTTGGTCATAAACCAAAGTATTGGACAAATTACAGTTTTACTTGATGGCCCTCCTTGAGAAGTTAATGAAAATGATTACAATTCATCCTCAGAGAGACATGAACTTTATCCTTCTGCTGGGACCACAAGATAAGTCAGAGGAACACCAAAGTCATTAGGCTCCACCCATTGGGCACCATGAATGTTCGGGAACCATGCTAATCTATCTAGTAGGTGTTGCGATATTTCATTATAAAATAATGGGTCCCTGGGAACAGATATGCAAACGGCCCCATCAGCTTTCCTAAATAAGAGCATACAAAGCCTTTGTGGTGGTTTTGCCTTTTTTCCTCTTTTTTTATGTCGCTGTTTTGCCTTTTCTGAAGTAAATTTGTGTCTCTTTGCCATTTTGTGTTTCTTTTTTGTTGTTTTGCCTCATTCTAAAGTAAATTTGTGTCTCTTGGCAGTTTTCTTTTAACTCTTTTTGGTTATTTGGAGTCATGTGTTAATTTGAGTGGCCCATTCAGTTATTCATCCATGGTCAGGATCAAAATATCTGCGTCCAGATCTTAGAATCCCACTCCACAGAGTTCAAGTTGACAACTCTGTCTGAATTTTAGTTAAATAGTGTCAATGACCAACCACCATTGTCATCTCTGTATGGCTAAAAAAGAATGGTCAAAATAGCTTTATAGATTGACATAGCTTAAAGATCACTGTAAAAATGTATTGCGACAAAACATGAACAGACAGGGCTTATTTAGCTATGAGTGTTAGTCCATTAGGTTTGTGTTTCTACAAATAGCATCACTGTTAAATTTCTTTGAAACTCAGTGGTATATTTCTGATATATTTTTGCTTTGCTTTGTTGTTTGTTCTTCTTATAAAGAATTCTGTAATTTTCTATTTCTATTTTATTAGCTGTGTTCTGGAGCTGGACACAAAAAAATTCACTGCACATTGTCTGTAGGTTGTGTATGGTACAAATAAATGGATTTAATTTGAAAAGATACATGAGTTTAGTGTTATGCAATAGGTGTTTCCCAGTCTGGGCATTTTCTCAATGATCATCAAGTGGGAAAGAATAACTTTGCCTGCAGAGTAAAAATGTCTACTCACTGTGGCTGTTGGAAAATGATTTGATGACTCTGACAGAGCAAAAATATTTTGCTTGTCTTAAGATGTTTAACTCTGCTCACCCCAGGTGGGAAACTCATATTGGTGCCTGAGTGGAAGTCTTTTCTCCTCTTTTATTCCCACTGATTTCTCCAGTTCTGGCTCATTCAGAGGGTTTAAGAATGGAGAGGGCACTTGTGGCGGAGTTGGAGCTTTGAGGGGGAAAACAGAGGGGGCAGGTCAACCTCTAATCTCACTATGAACAGAGGACACTGTCACCATACACTGACCCCCACTCCCCCCTCTGTTCACCTCACCTAACCCTAGCCTTAACCCCCACCCTGTGGCAGCTCGGGCCTGATGGTCAAACCAGGACCAAAGCACCAAAGCACATTCCTGTTAAATCACCAAGGAGAGATTAAGAGAATTGAATAGGAGGATAGAAAGATAGAAGTTATAGCATTTAATCCTATGTTTTTAAATATTACAGACAGGAGTGTACAGTGAAGTTACTCGTTTGCATTTGTAGTGTAATACCTCTTAACACCACCAGGAGGGGCTCACTGCTTTTGTCTGCCAACAGGTTTTCTCCTTACAGTGCAAAATGAATGTCCTTTGGGAAGTGCAGAACAGAAAAATAATGGATTACAGTAACTACAAGAGCTTCAGCCTCTGTAGTTATGGAAATTGCAAGGGAGAAAAAAATTGAAACAATACTTGGGCTTCCAAAAATATTAAATCATGTACAGTGGTCAACCTTTTTTAGGGGAGAACGGGGTCTGTTGTCACACGTTTTACTTCCACTTGAATCCCTCAAAAACTGTATCCTATTCTGTCATGCTATTTTATTTGGAAAACATAGAGATAATCATGACAAATTAATACAAAAAAGTTAAATTTTCTCATTAAAATGCAACAACCTAACACATCTCCTGTATCAAGAGGACACAAGCAGGAAAAATCAATACTTTAAGTGAATATTTTACGCTATATGACATAATACAATACAAGGAACGATACATATGAAAGCCAACCCTAAAGAGAATGTGACAAGCATTGCCAACTGGGATTTTTTTTTTTGCTAGTGCCTAAGCTAACAACCACATGCTTTAGCCTAGCCAAGAAAAAACTTCTAACAACTGTTTCTTTATCTGTTGTTTGAATGTGAAAAATCCTAAACATGACATAAAAGAAACACTAAAAGTCCTCTCTCTTCAGTGTCAAGTGTTGTACTGAAATGAACTGGTAGGTGACCCCTGACCCCAATTCTGTAAAATTCACAAAATTTCTTATTCAACGCTTTTTGACAGCATTCTCTAGGAAGAATGGTGTAATGACTGCGACAACCAACCCCTTTCTCCAATACATCTTTTCTAATAAAAATGAGGCAGTGGTCTAAAAATCTATTTTCCTGTCATCACCCCTCCCCTCTGTTTTCCTGTCTTACAGTTTTCCCCCCAAAATGTATCATGTTATGTTGCATTTAGAGCATTAAATGATGCTCTTAAGTGGGACAATTCAATGGTAATCTTAAAGAACTGACATGCTCAACTTAAAAGTCTTTGAAGTATAATGGGTGTCAAGCAAAAAAATCACAAAATAGTAAATTAAGTGTTCAGCACTTACAAATGAGTATATGATACTTTCAATAATGCATGGCAGAAAAAAAGACCACAAAAAAACACAAATTAAGGAAAAAAGTAAATTGAAGTCATGAGAAAAAATATATCATACTATGTTCTTGCAACAATCATCATCATGGGCAGGCCCTCCATAAAACCTACAAATACATATACAACAATTAAACATCATCAGAAGATAAATCTTAATAAAACAGGGTTAATTTACACACTAACAATGTAAGAAAGCATACATCCATGTAAATTCATCATAGCAAAACTTCCAAAGAAGATATATACATCAAATCTATCCACCTGTATTCATAAAAAATTATTTCTGGAAAGCTTGGGCCCCTCATCGGCTGGTTGAGAGGAGTGCACACAAAATATGAAGCTGATTGGTCCAGTAGTTTGCTAGATTAGCTGCAGACAGATGAATACAGACATGTCCCTATAGGTCACCAATTGATTTACACACTTACAATGAAAGAAAGCATGCAGGTACCTATGTAAACTCAGCTTCCATAGAAAATGCAACCACGTATGGTAAATGGACCTGCATTTATATAGCGCCTCCCTAGTCATCCGAGCACTCAAAGCGCTTTTTACACTACAAGTCACATTCACCCAGGCTACCATACGAGGTGCCATCTGCTACTCAGTTTTTAACACACTCATCTTGCTTAAGGATACTTTGACTTGCAGGCTGGAGGAGCCGGGGATTGACCCACTGATCTTCCGATTGGTGGACGACCCACTCTACCTCTGAGCCACAGCCACCCCGATTATGAAACAAATCTATCTATTTGTATTTATGTAAAAGAAGTTAACAGCTATCTATCATCCCCTCAAATCCTTATTCTCAATTCCCTTTTTGTCTTGCCCACATAGCAAAACCCAAAAGGACATATAAAAGGTAGGTAGACTACATGTGTGGTCCTACACATGATTCTACCCGACTTTCTTTTTTGGCCTCTGTAGGGATGTACAAAATGGCTCCCTTTGATCATTACACTATAACTCACACAGTTTGAACAAGCAAAATTTCCCGGGGAAAGAGAGCTGAAAGGTCCTGTGTGTACGATTTAGGGGGACGTATTGGCAGAAATGCAATATAATCTAATAACTATGTTTTCTTCAGTGCATATTTACCTGAAAATAAGAATGAGGCATTTGTATCTATACAGGGAGAGGATCCTGATCCACAGAGATTGCCATGTTACACCAACATGTCTCTACAGAAGCCCAGAATAGACAATCCAGACACTAAGTTTTCATAGTAGCCATTGAAGTTAGCAGCCCCTCCATGACAAGTAGTGTCAGAAAGACACTGATTTTTTTTTAACATGGAATCCATTCAGTGTTATTACTAGTTTTAATCACCACTTATTTTGGAGAGGATGAGACCTCCATGGGTGGCGTGGCTTCTAGTAAAAACCTCCTGAACAATGAACACTGAAGAAATTCTAACCGGGAGAAGTTTAAGCTGGTTGCTATCTGCAATCCTCACCACTAGATGCCACTAAATCCCCCTAAATCTTACAGACTCGACCTTTAATTGTGTGGGGTGTCTAATTGGTCTAGAAAGACTGAAATGTTAGTATTTTCAATAAATTGTGATGCTGAGTAAGAGCAGTGTGTGGGATCTTCTTTTCTCAGGACTGCAGTGGTATAATTTAAAAATGCAGCAGTGTTGTCTCGTAGCACTCGACTCATCTCATTGTTGCTGATTAATCTACAGTGGACGCACACTGTTCTTTGAACGTGTTATTTGTTCAAATTTTAAGACAAACTCTATGTCAGTTGAGGAGAGTGAACTTCCTGTTGAGGCATATCTGAGGAAGAATCAGATAGGGCAACAGCTGCATCATTAATTTTATCATCACCATTTAGCGACTAAAGAGCCAGATATTTCCCTCAGGAACTAGCAGAGAGCAAAACACAATTAACAGAGGGGTGAATATTGGATTTTATGTGGTGGACACAAACACTAAATGAATACTTATGATGCTCTATGTTTGCTAGATGTGTAAGCAAGTCTCTGCCTTTGGCGTTATATGGTTATTATATGTTCGAACTACATGCTGCGCTACTTCCAAGTGGTGAAAAAAGTGTGTGTGTGAGTGTGTGTTCTGTCCTCAGTTTGAGACAGAGTGGATAGCAGAGAAACCTTTATGGATGGCAGCCCTCAAGAGTAAAAGAGTCTATCAAACATGCCAAGACACGGCTCATAGAGGAAGGAAGAGTCCATTTGACACAGATAACCTGAAACACCTGCTCTCAGATCTGTGTTACCGTACCAGCATGGAAAGTAATTCAAAACAGTGTGTTCAAATGATTGAGTTGTGTTTTCTGCTGGCTGCCATATAAATGTTAAAGGCAATGCTCATCCTCCAGTGTTCCAAAGCAAAACAGGGTACACAGATATCCCAGCATGCAACAGGACAATAGAAAGCAACAAAGGGCAAACTGGAGCTTTATTTGAAGACTGAGGCCCTGTCTAGATGTATACAGATATTTTTGAAAACTGATATTTTTCCCCTCAGTTTTAAAAAATAACTGTCCACACTAGAATGCGAAAAAATGTCATCACTGTTGATTTCTATTCAATTTAAGGACAGAGGAGCTCGCTCAAACATACAGGTGATCAGAGATGAATAAAGTACCAGAGACCCAGACTTGAGTAAAACTGCAGATACCCCAAGATACAGATACCAAAAAATGACTTGAGCAGAAGTGGAAGTCTTCTTTAAGCACCACACTCAAGTAGAAGTATTAAAGTATTCAATATTTTTTGTACTTAAGTATTAAAAGTAGTCTATTTAAAATGTACTCAAGTATCGAAAGTAAAAGTACAAGTAAGTTTTAATATCTTATGTAGTTAATAAAGAAAACAGTCCAAAGTTTGAATGTCATATTGTTTATGCAATATCTTCAAACGTTTAGCCTGAGGGACACTCCTATATATATAGCAGCAATACAAGGCTGGGAATATACAAGACGTGGTACATGTACATGGAGTCTTAAATTCACTCTCTAGGGGGAAATGTACAAGACATAGTACATGTAGATGGAGTCTTAAATTCACTCTCTAAACAAACTTAGAAGGCCAAAAACAGAAGGGCTAAACAACAGAATTTTGACAGCAAACCCTCAGGATATTTAAACCAATTCAGCACGTTAAAAGAAGGCGCTTACATCACTTGTTAGACCAACTCGAGCTCTCAAAGCCCACGTACAAGTATTTCTGTTGTCAAAACAAAGCAAGTGATCAGAGCACCTTAAAACACTGAGCTTAACTCTTTGTAGAAGAGAGCTCTTTGTCAGAAGTGTTCTGTCATTGCACCAAACCGAGAGGCAGAGCGGGAGCAACCTGAACTCGATGTTGTGATAAGGCAGTTTGATCACTGCCAATGATAAGCCAGCTCCACCAAACCTGCTTGTAGTCAGTGGCAGAGCCATCTACCGCTCTGGCAGTGATACTGTAATGGTCCGTCAAAATATTTATCATTGTAACAAGTAACGATGCTGCTCATAGAAAATTTATCAAAGTAAAAGTATTCAACTCATTGAAAATATGTAGTTAAGTAAAAGTGGAAGTAGAAGAAAAAAATAAGACTCCAGTAAAGTACAGATGCAACCTTTAGTACTTAAGTATGGTAGTGAAGTAGTCCTACTTAGTTACTTTACTTCTCTGCAAGTGATGCTCTGGATATGCAAAAGTTTTCCTTCCATAAAACTCTGGAAAGTATACCACCATCAGCTGTATCAGCTGGGCCTGATTCAAAACTATTACTAAAAGTAAAAGGTGTAGCTGACGCCTCTGTTTATCCACTATGTGGTGCAGCAATACTAAGTTTAAAGGTCCAGTGTTATTATTACCTTATTGGCAGAAAGGTAATATAATATAATAAGTTAGTATTCTTCAGTGTATAATTACCTAAGAATAATCACTGTTGTATTGTCTCTCCTTTAAAATGAGCAGGTCCTCATCCACAAAAATCGCCATGTTGCACTGCCATGTTTCTACAAAAGCCCTGAACAGCCACTAAAGCTCTAAATAGGGCCATTTGTATTTTCTCATTTTCATGTGGACACCATAGTTAGACGCCCTTCTGTGACAAGCAGTATTGGAAAGATTTTTAATGTGAAATTGCGTTATTATTGTGTTTTTACCAGTTTTAATCACCTGTTCTGTTTGTTTTGGAGAAGAGGAGACCTCTGCGGATAATTCAGCTCCCTGTAAAAACCTCCTGAACAATGAACACTGAAGGAATTCTAACCAGGAGAAGTTTCAGCTGGTTACAATCTGCAATCCTCACCACTAGATGCCACTAAATCCCCCTATATCTTACAAACTGGACTTGTAAGTGTAAAGTACTCATTAGACCAAGCAGTGCGAACAAAAGGTTAGCAAACCGATTGTCCGCCATTGTTGTTGTTGTTGTTTCTAGCATGTACAAAGAAACAATAGGCATGCAGGAAATCATGTCATTGTTTCCCAAACACTCTGTTTTACATGTCCACGCAGATCAACAGTAACCAGAGTTTTGAAAAATTTGCACCATAAAAAGCATTTAAAAATTCCAAAAACTATTTCTGCATATGAATGAGAGGCTAAAACGTAGAGGAAGATATCAATTCACAAAAATATGTGTATACGTGTGGACAGGGCCTTAGAGAAAGAGAGAGAGAGAATACATCTCTACAGTACAATGCCTGCTGTCATCCAACAAACATGCTGTCCCTATTGTGTCAGGAGCCCCTGCAGTCCACTATTTAAACATCCCCTCTGTACCCCATCATGACTATATTCAGCCCCTGTGCAGGAAGTGATTTCATATCCAACATCCGCCTCAGCCTTCCTCTCTCAGGTGGTGAACATTCCCCGCAGCCGACCTCTCCTACCAAGGGTGGGGGGGGTATGATGGAGGGCGGGCAGGGCCGGGTTCAAGGGATGAAGGGTGTGATGAATCAATTCTTCTTCAGATTAATTTTTTATATCCTGAAAACATTTATATGTGCGACCTGTGGCACAATTGTGAGCTACACTTGTGGGTTATTACAAGGACATTTGTTTGCTGTACTATTATTTCCCACTTTTACGTAAAGGAACAGTGTGTAAGATTTAGGGGGATTTAGTGGTATCCAGCGTTGAGGATTGCAGATTACAGTCTATTCCTCTCCGTAAGAAACGGATCCGGCAAAACACTGAATAAAGCAGTTTCACTTTACAAATCAGTCTTTCTCCTACCCTGTTCAGCACCTGCTAATCTATGCTAAACTTTTTTTTTGTCTGACAGCTTAATATTGAGACGTACAGGAGGTTTTTACCGGGAGCCAAATTATCAGGGGCTGCTAACTACAGCGGCTGACACAAAAGGCCCTATCTAGAGCCAGTGCTGGAAACATGGCAGTGCAACACAGCGATCTCCTTAGACGATGACCCGCTCCCTATAGAGATATAAACAGCTCATTCTAAGGCAGGCACGTGCACAGATAGATCTCAGGTGGTACTCAAGCACATGCCCTTTTGGTCCTTTTGCAAGGCATTTTTTTCCATCTCTTTTTCTAATTTTATATTTTAGTTTTTAAGTTTGGCACATGGCATCAATTCTCATTTAAAAGCGTGTTGCATTTGAGTTTTAAGTCTGCAATACTGCAGGAGCTCCTGCCCCTCCCTCTTTGACTTCCCTTGCTGTCACAGCCAACACAGTTAACGCAAACATATCGAGAGCCCTGCAGAGCAGCATCACATCCCCCTAACCTGCCTTCATGGACAGCAAGGTAGCGATAGTGTTTGCCCTAAGCCTCAGCTTAGACAACAATGCACTATTAAGCTTGACAACATGCAAGCTAGTCTGGCCTAAAACTGAGCAGAGACAGGCACCAAACTGTTTCCAATTTGTACGTGTCTTGATAAACCAAAACTCCCACACCGCTGCTCTAATAATTAATTTAAAGAAATAGATAATTATAAGAATTAATGCAGTTTTCTTCATTGTTTACAAACTCTAAGGCAGTTGATTGAATTTAAAAAACATGAATTTAATTTTACTTACGAATTGGCAAGCCCAGTCTCATTTCAAAGTTGTCGAAATCTGGCGCTTGGCTAATGACTTGCGGCGTCAGAATTTAACAAAAAAAGGCCTCCCTTAACATCGGCACGATACGTGCCCAGTTGTCATTATAGTTTAACAGTGCCTGGCGGCTTCAGGGGGTAACGCAGCGGGACAAGGACGAAAGTTAAGGCGGCAAAAGACGAAAACTGGGGCGGGCAGGACGGGACAAACACCGACTTTCACCTGAGAGAGCAATGTTCATGTCCTGAAAGATTCTAAAGCCAAACCCTGTTCTTTTTTCCTAAACCTAACCATGTTCTTTTGTTGTTTAGAGAAAAAAAAAGCCAATTCACAGTCAAAGAGACTGTATGTAAATGATGAACTTCCTGTAAAAACGGAAGTGTATTCTGAAAGAAGAAAATACATGTGGGAGGCAGAACTTGACACAGTGTCCCAGAATGTCAACAACCAATGCACCCAGGATATCTTGCAAGTCGTATGTGGACGTGGAAAATTAATGACCAAACATCAAAATGTGATAAGGTCGGAGTGAGAATGTGTTGAACTAGCAGGAAATAAAGCAAAGGTTAACTGGATCACAGGTTAAATTAAATGGGTCTGATGGGAAAGCAACAACAAGATACAATTTAAGAAGAAGTCCTATAATAACCCAAAACATGGGTGTATGAAGCTGAATTTAATGTTAAGAAACCAACCCTCCCTTGCTTGAGCACCAGCCCCCAAAAATGTCTGTGGACGGCGCTGCTCTGAGGTAACGAAAACACAATGCTTCTTGTTTTTAGGTGATAATTCACCAAAGAAAACATACCTATTACATTATATTCCATTTCTATTTGAAAGGAGTAGCTTGTGGTGATGATTCTACAGAGATTTATTACCTGAATCTGCACATTTGCAGATTTGTTGTTACAGTATGAATAACCTGAATGTCTCTTGGTGTTACAGTAATTTGACAATATTACCCTTGAACCAACATAATACACTGTGGACCTGTCCAATTGGCAAACACATTCAACTCCACAGATTACATAGACGTATGAGGCAAGGACCCCGCAGGGAGCTTAGAAGCTGACAAAAAAGGACCGACATGCTTGGTTAACATTAGTAAAACCTTATGAGGGAGCTATAAAGTTTAAGCTGGGCCAAAGCCATAAGACATTAATCGTGCTGCATTAAAACATACTCAACCACAGACAGCTGTCTTACACTTTAGGTCTGTACACACACACTTTTGTACACGATTTGTAACTCCTGTAACTTTTATTTTGAAAAACACTTTAGGGACATAATGTGTTTGTGGAAGAAAATGAATCACTCTTCCATTTCCAGGTTGAGAGATCAAGCTCCAAAACAAGCCTTATGTTGGTGCGAGCTAATCAATCCAGTACGTTTGCAATGAAGCTGAACAGTGGTATTATTTATTGTTTTTAAAATGCCTCAAAACGTGACAAATTCTTCTTAAAATCCATGGACTGTGACCACAATGAAAAAAAGAACCCTATGAGAAAATTCATTACAAGCATAAAACATGATTAATATCTAGTTGTATGACTACATGGCCAGGAAATGTAACAGAGGATATAAATGGGTTTGATTCCTTTGGATGACTCTGTCTGTGAGGCACCGTGAGGTCACACGAGCAAAATTTATGAACCAAACAAAGCCTGCTGAGTGCTTCGAGGTGACAGCTGAGACAAAAAGGCCGTTTTATCTAGAAAACCAAAGAAAGGACAGGGACAGCTAAACACACCTGTGGTGACCTTCAGGGTAACTGGCCCTTTTAGTCTTGTTTGCTTGGGTGTTTGTATGTGAGTGAGCGTCCTTCTGGTCTAAAAGCTAAATAAACACATTAAATTGGGATATCAGATTATTCAAACAGTTGTCTTAAAGGCAACTTGAGGAGAGACGTTGAGTCTGCTGTTAAATTTAGTGGCGTCTAGCGGAGAGGATTGCAGATTGCAACCAGCTGACTCCTCTCCTGCTTAGGAATCCTTCAGTGTGTTCCGGAGGTTTTTCCGAGAGTCAAATTTTTCTCAACAAACAGACCATGTGATAAAAGAATAAAGTAGTTTCATGTTACACGTCAGTGTTGCCCCTCCCCCGCTGTGTGGCACATTGCAGACAGGCTGCTTGCTCAGCACTTGCTTACGTGGGCTCACCTTTTTTCTGATATAGATGTTCAGGAGGTTTTTGTCATGACCCGAATTATCTGCAGAAGTCTTCTCCTCCTCTTCAAAACAAAAATACTCGGTAATTTAAACCCATAAAAACATAGAATGAAGCAGTTTCAGGTTACAAATGAGTGTTTCTCCAACACCGTTTGCTAGTTTTGCACCTGCTAATGTGTTCTTACCTTTTTTACTCTAATAACTTAAGATCCAGATGTTCAAGAAGTTTTTATCGGGAGCTGTATTAGAGAGTAGAGCTCCTCCTCTCCCAAAGAAAAAAAATATATTGGCCTCCTGGTGGCTGACGAGAAAGTGCGAATGGCCCTATTTAGAGCTGTGCAACTGCAGAAACATGGCAGTGCAACATGGTAATCTCCACAGACATAACTCGCCTCCTATGTAGATATAAACCGCTCATTCTAAGGTATCAAAAAACACAATGATTCGTATTTTCAGGTGATTATCCACTTAAGAAAAAAATACTTATTATATGGCATTCCATTTCTGCCAATATATCCCCCTAAATCCTACACAATAGACATTTAAGTACAATTTTAAGGGAATTTGCTCTGAACAGAAGTAGCTTACAAATCTATTTAAAGCAGGTGCTAAGAATTTTAGTTAGTTAGTTTATTTTATTTGATATGAACATCACAAAAGCATTAGAACTGTAACATACATTTAGGGCACAGTCACACGTAAGTGCAATGAACCCCGGCGAAGTCGCACCCTCAACTAACACTGATTGTTGGTGTGTCTGAGCAGCTGATACTGTTTGATACTGGCCTCAAAGAATACAAATTGCCCCACATGAAAGATGCTGCCTGGCTGGAAGTGTATGTTTGTGAAACTCTAATTTGCAGCGTCTGTCCACATATGGCTTTTTAAAAGTTAAAACAGAACAAAGCAAATACATCCACAAAGATACACACAAAAATACATCCTCAAATCCATACAGAGAAATACATCACAAAAACACACACAAAATACATAATGTAGGTGTCTACAGAGGCGTTAGGTGTGAGAACAATGCAGTTTCTGTTGTGTGACTATATCATTACAATAACTACTATGAATGTAAATAAAGCTGAACTACAACTGGATCAGACACAGAGGTGCACTTTCTATCCACCATCTGTGAGTCCCTGCTGTGAGAGGGGCTTGGGAACAACCTGCCACAGGCAGAGAGGTGAAGGATGAAATGAGGGGAACCCAAAATAAATGAAAGGAGGAAGCAGCAGCAGGTGGGGGTGAGAAAACAAACAAACACAGGGCTTGTTTTACACCCACCTGCTTCACCGGCTGTCCTTTATCAGCTACTGACAGAACACAATAACAACAACAGAGGAGTGACCAGAGACAGCAATGTTGGCCGGTCGGTCCAACACTTTGGTTCAGACTGAGATATTGCAACAACTTTTGGATGGATTGTCATGACATTTTGTACAGATATCAGAGGTTAAATCACTACTGACTTTGGAGGTCCCCTAACCTTTTGTCTGGCACGTCATGAGGTTGACGTGGTTTTGAGTAAATTATCTCAACAGCTATTGGATGGATTGCCATTAAAGTTGATGCTCACTTTTGCATATCCCTTAACTTAACCCCTTAGTTGCCAAGTGGCCTAAAAATATGCTAGTGCAGGTTTACGTAAAAGTAGAAATAAATTACAGTATTACAAAAAATTTGGATGGCACAGTGTTACAGTGGTTAGCAGTGTGACCTCACAGTTGGAGGGTTCCTAGTCCGAACCCAAGGTGGGGGATTCAACCCCTGGGGTGGGGGAGCCCCTCTGTCCTGAGTTTGCATGTTCTCGTCGTGTCAGCGTTTTCTCGGGGTACTCCAGCTTTCTCCCACAGTCCAAAGACATGCAGGTTAGGGTCATTGGTGACTCTAAATTGTCCATAGGTGTGGATAGGTGTCGGCCCTGTGATAGTCTGGCAACCTGTCCAGGGTGCACCTAGCCTCTCACCCAGCGTCAGCTGGGGTAGGCTCCAGCCCCCCGCAACCCCTAACAGGATAAGTGGTCTTGGAAAATGAATGAATGAATGGATTTTAAAAAATCATTAAAATTAATTAAGATATAAGCAGCATTAATGGTGTAGCTGGTTGAGGTGGAGCTAAAACTGACTGCTTTATATACCTTTGGTATGGGCGATATGGTTGAGACCATTATTACAATATTGGAATATTTTCTGATAATCAAACTGATGTTCAAAACATTTAATGGCTCGACTCGAGTCAGACTCAAGTCACAAACTTGATGACTGTAGATTTGACTTAAAAATACAACAAAAAAACTCGTCTTGGACTGAAACACCAGTGACCATGACTTCACATAGATTTGAGCCCTTTGACTTGAAAATACTTGATACCTTCCCCGAAGCCCAAAGATTAAAAGGAATGTTTTTTTAAGTGAGCCATGAAATAACAACATTCCCAGCAAGTCGACAATTAATTCCCCAGATCCATTGTTTGAACCAATCCAACAGCATCCCATCAAGTTGCAGGAGAGGACCATGGATCAGAATCAGAATCAGAAATACTTAAGGATCCCTGAGGGGAAATTATTATTCATTACAGTCAAACAAAGTATGAAGAATAGAGAATTATAAGAAGTAAGAATAAGTCTGAAATAGGTGTAAATATAAAGCAATAAAATAAAATAGAAATGATAATGTGCAATAAAATGAAAATAAAAATGTGCATTATGCTACAGTATTTAACACTAGTACTTAAGATACTAAAATATTAAAAACCAAGCAAAATAACTAACAAAAGAATTAACATTACTGAGCATTAGTTGGAAAAAATGACAAAATGAAACATTTTTTTGCATACAAAAACTGTGGTGAATTGTGCATGTTGAAAATACACAGAGACAAAACAGCTTCACCACAACAAACAAACTTATTTCAACAAACAAGTAAAAATTTAAACAAAATGTTTGAGATGTCTGTAATTTAACATATTATTACTCTATTATAAAAATGGCATTATGAAGAGCGAATCATGACTTGTTTAGGACTCAAAACCCAAAGTTTAGGACTTCGGTCATGACTTGGGACTTAAGAGCAAAGACTTGAGACTGGTGTGAATAAACCACTCGGCAATTTAAAAAAGATCATGCCCATCTATCTCTATAAGCCAACTCACATTACATCCAAAACTTTTTTTTTATATTAGCATAATAAAAGCTTTTATTTATTCTTAATTTCATGACTTATTCTAATTGATTGTGTTAGTAATAGTTATTGGCATAGCTTAGCTTTTATTTCATCTTACCTGGTTACAATTAATTAAAAATTGGAAACATTAAAAGTTTTAGCCCTTAAACAGCTGAGGTAAATCAAATATTTCTTGATCATGTACATCTAAATTTTAGGGACACTTTATTCTTTCTGCTATTATGATTAATAAACCTATTTATGGTTAATAAATACATTATTAATGCTGTATAGATCAGTAATGACCATTTATGATAACAACTTTTGGGTTGCCACATTATGCAAAATGGACAGTTGTATCATCCAGCATAACTTGTTATGTTCTAAAAATTCTGATTTAATAAAACAGTACATAGGGCCTATACACATAAAATTACATCAAGTACAAGAACCAAAGAGGATTTTCTTAATGTCTGCTCAGGTGGAGCGACTGTCTCGAACAGATAAGTACTCTCAGCACACACACAGCACATCACTCGCCCACTAAAAGTTGTGAAGTGACACTGAGGGATTCGATGGACAGTACCAAAGGCTCAGCTGTGAGATAAGACTTAATTGCTTTAAGTTTTCTAAAAAAGACGGAGAGCGAGAGGTCGCTAAAGCCATCTGCAACCTTTATACCTTGCATCTCTTGGAATCCTTTTCATTTACTCTCCCTCCTGTGCTCTTTGACCCCCACTACTCTCTCTCTCTCTCTCTCTCTCTCTCTCTCACACACACACACACACGCACACAAACTGAGATAATAAATGCAGTTCCAGAGAGAAGGAGTCACAAACACAGAGCGTTGATTGAACTGTGAAAGTGACTCCTCACAGACAGCCGATGGGCCGAGACGCTGATAAGAGCCGCTGGTGAGGCTGGTGATCGGTGGTCAAACACCATCTGCACGAGTGTGTGTCTGTTTGTGCTCTGTTTACACTTACCATCCCCCTCACTGCTATGATTAACTGACACCCACACCACATCACTACCACACATTAATACATGTTAAACTTAGGTCTGATGCAAATACGGAGGCATCAGTATTAACAAATCCTAAATTTGTTCTTTGATCCATTAATGTGTTAACATGATAATTAGGCTGAAGGCAATCTGGCTGTGATGAAAAGCAATATATTTATTTATGTGTTAATGTGAAGTGGTGGAAGAAGTACTGAGATCTGTTACTTAAAGGTTCTGTATGTAACATTGTATTGATTTTTTTATTGCCAGTGGAAGAACAGGTTGTAACTTGAAAGAATTTTCCTTCCTTTATGGTTGTTGACAAATTTTGTGGGAAAAGCCAAAGTATATGACATTACACGGACTCCCAAGTGCCTTGCCTCTCTTCAGCTCCTCTACAGCTCTAACAGTGTGCAACACTAGTTAAGAAATGGAGTCAGTTAACATCAACAAATGACCAGCACCCACCACAACAAAGAGTCCACACATGCCGTGTTTCTGCTATTGGCCTATTTTTTGCAGTGACAGCCTGGCAGAGACAGAACTTCACTTAGTGACTGTAGCAAGCAACAACAGTCTGATCCTGGACAGCCTTCTGTGGTACCCTGACTGCCTGCTCGATCAGCAAACTTTCTTTTTTTATTATAATCAGTCATTTTTATTGTTTTCTTTTGAGCAGAAAAACAGCATCAAATGAGATACACCATATGGTCACGCAAGTCTGTAAAAATAGGGTACAAGGACTGGAGAGGTTACACAGTTGCATAACTAGACAGAAGACAAGAGGAGAAACTGACTAAAACACAATTAACAATACTAAAAAAATAAAAACAGATAAGTAAATAAAAAATAAAAAAGTACGTGAAATAAAGAATCATTGGCAGATGTGAAAATAACTGAATGTCACATGACACATTTCTAAATCATTTTTAAGGATTTGAGTCAGTATGTTATCATATAGTTATATCAGGAACCTTCAATGAAGGAGATGTGTTTTGCCCACTTAGCATGGCATTTCTCCACCTGATTGATAAGCCTAAAGGAGAGGCGTTCGTGTGCAGCCACAGTACCCAGTTGGGAGAACCACACCCTGGCTGGCGGTAAGGTGATCGCCTTCCATACTAATACAAAACATTTCCTCCTCAGCACAAGGGATGTCTGGACCCAGTCTGCCTGGGGTGCAGACAAAGGTTTTAGAGGGATAGGATCACCCAGGACAATCAAGCTTGGGCAAATGGGATGTCTAATTTAAGGGTTATTTTGATATGTACGGCAGACCAGAATTTTTGTGCAATGGGACAGGACTACAACATGTGGAGGAGTGTGCCAACACTCACCCCACACCTCCAGTAATCCGGGCTGTCTCTTAATTTCACCCTAAGTAACCTTAAGAAAGACCAGTATACCCTGTTTATTATTTTAAACTGCACTTGTCTTGTTCTAGTTTCCTGTGATGTTTTCTTTTAGTTCTTTAATGTTTTTCTGTTCCTGCATTATGAATGGTAAATTAAGATCATTCTCCCAGGCTGACTTAAGATTAGAGATCAATAAACTTTCTGTTGCTGCTGTTACACGAGTTAGACCCAGCTTTGCCTTTGACCACTAGCCCAGGGCTGGGGTTTGCACCGGCTGAATCGCAGTTGCTACAGCGGCTAAGATTCGAGCTGCTGTCTGCTCTACTCCTGGGGAAGAAACGCAGACTCACAATATTTAAAAACTACTTAAAAAATGTGTTTTGCTGCCTTAATACATGACCAAGAGTGAACACTCTTTTCCAGACATGTGCAGTTTTCAATTGATGTTATCCCAGACAGCTGGCATTTCTGGCATTGGAATATATATGTGTGTGTGTGTGTGTCTGTAAAGTTTAGCTGTAGTAACTTAATAATAGATGATACCTTCAACATTAAATGACCATCATATGGTTTTCATTTCAGAAATGGTAATGTCATTCTAAATATGATTATGTGAGTTATTTTCCAGCATACAATCAAAACAGTGAATGTCAGTCTCTTGTTTGTCACTGTATTTGCAGATTCCCAGGTGGTCTCTCATGGCTAGGGATTGCAAACACTAGCAAAGGGGATTTTGTGAAAGATATATATCATAACCTTTAAGTAAAAAAAACAGCAATACCATAGTGTAGAGAAACTTTGGTCCAAGCAAAAGTCATGTATTCAAATATTTACTTAAGTTAAAGTACAAAACAATTAGCATAAAAACATACTGAAAGTAGAAGTATTCATTATGCAGAATTTATCCCTTTTTAGAGCAACATATTTATTACTGGATTGTAATTAATGATACATTAATGTGTTCACTTTAAGGTTGCAGCTGGAGCTCATTTTTTATTAATGACCAGAATCTGTGAGGTAACTAAAGCTGTAAGATAAATATAGTGGAGTAAAAAGGGCAATAGTTGCCTCCAAGATAGTGTGGAGTAGAGGTATAAAGTATAAAAAAAATAGAAATACTCTAGCAGAGCGCAGGTACCTCAAAGTTTTACTTAAGTAAAGTACTTTAGAAAATTTACTCAGTTACTTTCCAAAACACTTTCACTGTTAGTGTTGACAAGGTCATGGTTTAGGTCAATGGAGTTAGCCGACAGCTGAGCAGCAGCTCTGCGACGGCGACATCCAAAATCATGTTAGGCCCCCTTTGTGCCCAGTAGCCTCTGATGGCGCCTTTTCATGTGAGAGGCGGTTCATTTTTCAAGCTGATAAATCCCTGAGCACAGACTGACAGGCTCTCTGGGAAGACAGATGGGCCTGCAGAGACTTGTTAAGAGGGGGAACCTCACCGCACTCCCTTGGCCAGCAGCAGGCAGGGGAGTCGCTCTGGAGGTCATCGTCCCACACATTAGCGGCCTTTAAATCTTAAACACCAGTCACAAAGCACAACATGCATTCATGTAGTTTCTGAGAGGGAAACCTGAACTCACATTAATGTGTATGCATGTGTGTGCATATTGAACTGAGGGGGTTTTCCCTGTATGGGATGTCAGCACTTCATTACGTTCTACACTGAGTGTTTTGCTGCTTGGGAGATGTGTTTTTCAGTTTATATTACATGCTGGGAAATGGTGCAGATGTTGCCAATGACAGAGACCCAAGAGGATGATTAAGAGGTAGTGAGGCAGAAACAGGAATATCTGCATCCGTGGGGCAGGAAACCCAGTCATCGGACTTGTTTGTGTCCTTGAATGCAACCTAATCCAGGCGCAGTGTGGTCGAGGAAGAATTGAATTAATATTTTTCTTGAGTTATTTTCAAAAATAAACTGGCAGCAGGGTTGGCAAGCATGTCGATGTACCTCCTGTGGTGAAATATAGACTAGAGTGTCGTATATATCATCTCCCTTTCACTTCACACAGCCAATCCTGTGTGCAAAAGGTTCCCCCTGCAGAAATCACAACAGCAGGCATCTATTTTTCACCTTTTCCCTGTTAGTAGAACAGCTACATATCACCAGGCAATGTTGCTGTTACTGTCCCAAACAGACCACCCTCTTTGCCTATCTGCATCATGGATTTCTAATTCCACTGCAGCAGCACAGTGTGGTTTTGCACTGCTTTTATCCTCGTCTCAGTCCACCCTTTCCTCCTGTTCATCTCCTCATCTATCAGCCCGCACTCGACTCATATATTATTGTAGCCTTAACACAGGGAAGCACCCGTCAACCGGAAGATCTGCTTCTGGAGATTGAGCCAGTAACTAAATGGCGCTTCCTGTCTCCCACCCCTCATTCCCCTTCTAATGTTGCCATTACATCAACATTAAAAGCCTCATGCTATATCCTTGCTATCCATTCAAATGGCAGATTAGAGTGTATGCTTGTATAACCTACACTGAAAAACAATCATGTCATTCATGCCTTAGCAAATTTATTATACAGTCTACTAGCAGTACCTGTAAAGTGGCTGGGATGGAAGAAACGCTGATATTTTCCGTTATGGGAACAGCCAACGTTTGCATATTTCACTAAAAGAAGTCATCTACGTGATGAACATTTATCACATTGAAATGAATCGTGACAAAGTAAACAGTCGAGGGGAAAGTACAGACTCAACAGAGACACCCTCCTTCAGCTCTGCAAAAGACATTTTGCTTACTACTAATGCTAACATTGCCCACCACAGTCCCTGCAGCCGAATGCCATATGAATCAGAGGTCACAGGTCACAGCAGGTTTGCATTGAATCAAGCGCAAAATACACCTCGACACATGTTACACATGTATCCTCCACTTCTCACCACCAATACATCTGCATTTACGTCAAGGGATGGAGGAGAAATTTAAGTTTGGGCCAAACGGGGCGGATAATCACAACCAGGCTGGTTTTGGCTGGCTGGCTCAGACGATGAGGATCAAAGAAGGGCAACAATTGGAAGATGTTGCTTGCTTGATGTTAAATGGCGGGGTAACTGATGTGCGTGGATAAAAGGTTTGAGCGGCAAATCTGCCCCGCTTTTTCTTAGCGTTGGTCAGGGTGGGGCCGAGCGGGAGGCAAAGGGTGAGCAAGTCTGCAGGATTGAGATAAATTCAGAAGGGAGTAGATAGGAAGTGGTCTCACATCACTTCCTCTCTTTGTTTTAGCGGCTATTTTCAAGGCTTGGAATGCAGTTCCTGTCAAGAGGTGAAGGAATTCAAAACAAGTTCATTAACCTCTGCGTAGGGGAGCACTGAGGTGGGAAAGGACTTTGGGCGTGTGTGTGTATATTGTGGTGTTTGTGAATGAATAAGTGTGTGGAGAGGGCATCGACAATGTTTTCCTCTATCTCTGTGGCATTTTAGCGACATTTTGAAGTCAGACTAAGCTAACCAAATCACATGCAACTGGCTTCACAACAACTGTGTGTGCTTTACGTCCTGTATGTGTCCCAGGGTCTGTGGGAGAATGAGCAACTTGAGCACCACACCCTTCTCACATCCTGTGGCAGGCCTGTCCTTGTGTGTCTCAGTCCTGCAGTTCCAGTACACTGACATAAACACTGACCCTTAAAAGGAAGTTTGTGTGTATGTGTATTTGTGTGAGTACATATGTACTTACAAGGATGCATGTCTGTGCACTGCAGTACTATCAGCGTCATATGTAACATGTACAAGGCACATGTTTGTTAACTTTATTCCCTGTAATCTGAGCCTAATTTGGCCCTACAAGTATGTTCCCTTAAACTTGTGGCACTTCCATTGTGCTGTGTTGGTGAAGACAGGATGTCAGTCATGCACCAACAGCATGTCCACAGGCTTTTATTAGTAAGTGGGTACAACTCCCTGGGGATCTCAACGATGCCCAGTTCCCCTCACAGAGACATCCGGAAATCCACCATTTTTCTCCAGAAAAGACCTCAGGCCCACTAATGACTGTCTAGGAAACTGCAGTCAGCAGCAGAGGGATTTGAAGTGGAATACAGCAAACTTTTTCCAAATCCTGTCTCCTCTCAGAAATGTGGGCATGAATTCCCACCCCCCTTTGGGCTTGTTACCCCGTTTATCCAAAGTGATGTGTACTTGCAAACCCTCATCACAGGCTGTAGAAGTCTGTGAGTTTTGAGTGCTTCAATCAAAAATTGTTGTTTCCATTTCAGATTTCTTGATTTTAACAATTCTGAATATTTTTTTCAGGGTTCCTGCAGATCCTTAAAAAGTCTTCAGAGGCACTGAATTCATTAATCTAATCTTAATTTATATAAAAACGTGTAAAATCAATCATTCAAGAGTCTTAAAAATGGGACTGTGACATGACACAGACAATGCATTGTAAAATCTAACACTAAGTATATATATATTATATATATAAAAAAAGTAATTGACAGATTGCCTCTCACATTAACATCAGGCAGTCCAGGATAGTGAAAACAACAACACTCATATCTAGTTTCCAACTAGGATGTAGATCGGAGCAGAGGATCCACTGTCTGCTAGCTAGCTATCACTGTAACCTGGATGACATAAGGAAGTGCAAATTCAACGAAAATTTCTTTATTTAACTAAGATTTCAGGCATGGATGAAACTCAACAAGGCAATACATACAAGGCTTGATATAATTTACGGAAAAAGTTTTTCAAACTCAGTGATATCCCACATGCACAGTGAGAAACACAAAATCGCTGAGTCATGTTTTATGTAACAAGTAACAAAATTGGGGGCAAAGTTGTCCCTTACACTGAATAGTACATGTTGGTTTATGTTCATTTTTTTATTTACAATTTTGGTTACTGTAAAACTGGTCTTAAATTGATTTCTATCCATTTTCATCAGCTTATCCGAGCCGGGTCATGGGGGCAGCAGGCTGAGCAAAGTACTACAGATGTCCCTCTCCCCAGCAACACTTTCCAGCTCCTCCTGGGGGATCCCGAGGCGTTCCAAGGCCAGACAAGACACATAATCCCTCCAGCGTGTTCTGGGTCTGCCTCGGAGCCTCCCACCAGTTGGACATGCCCAAAACACCTCTAACAGGAGGCGCCCAGGAGGCGTCCTGATCAGATGCTCGAACCACCTCAACTGACCCGTCGATGTGAAGGAGCAGCAGCTCTACTCTGAGCTCCCTCCAGATATCCGAGCTTCTTACCCCATCTCTAATTAATTTTATTACAAGTGGCAATAAAACAGTATAATATAATTAGCATAATATAGTATAATATAATTGATATGTTTTCTTTAATGTAAGAAAGAAGAGCAAGATTTTGTTTATGGAGATCACCATGTTGCACTGCCGTGTTTTGATAGTAGCCCAGAACAGGCTCTACATAGGGCCATTTGCGTTTCATGTCCGCCTCCATGGTTAACAGCCCCTCCATGACAAGATTGTTGGAAAAACACTGCTTTTTAAAAAAATATGAAACTGCTTTATTCAGTGTTTTTACCAGTGTAAAACCAAAACTGTTTGTTTTGGAGAGATAAAGACACCTGCAGATAATTCAGCTCCTGGTAAAAACCTTCTGAGCACACATCTGGGCTTGCGGCCGATATGCCAAACAGCGTTGAAGTAACTCCAGTGTTTTTACCGGTTTAATATGTTTGTCTTAGAGAGGAGGAGACCTCTGCAGATAGTTAACCTTCCTGGTAAAAACCTCCAGAACAATGAACACTGAAGAAATTCTAACCAGGAGAAGTTTCAGCCTGTTGAAATCTGCAATCCTCACTTTCCAACATTTCACAAGAAAAGTCTATAAAATAAAGACAATTTTATTTTGCCGAAATGAATCCCTTCTTATTTCTTTTTTTCCCTCTTGTGTCACAACAAACACAGTTACGTTGTGCAGCACTATATGAACCTCCTTTTAGTCTGTCAGTGTTAAATGCATCAAGATTTGTAAATTCTTCTTTTGTGACAGAGGAACCCACTTGGAAGAAAAACACACACTGAACCCAGCAATTGTTTTGCTGATGGCCTGTTTGTCTTGCACGCGAGCTCAGCCTGTCTTCCCCTGTTTTATCACCCTCCCTTGCTGTTCTCACTTTTCCTCCATGCTCGTCTCCTCAGTGCCATCAGCACTGTTGATCTGCCGACAGTCTGTTGATGGGGCGATGCCACTCCCACTCTGCGGGCACATTAGGACCCCACCGCTAATGTCTTTGACATAGTTATGAGAGCGCCTTGCCTCATAAAGCCTGTGTGCAGCGGCGTGCAGTAGCTGTAAACCCCATCAGAGAGAGGCCCATTTGTCAGCCTTGTTTATTGACACATTTTGCCTGCTGCTCATGCTGGGCTCATCGAAGGTCGAGAGGTCATGATTTCTATTTTCATGCTCTCTCATTAGAATGATTGACACCCTTAGTGGAGAAGCAGAAACTACGGATATATTTTGCAATCTGTGGAGATACAGTGTCTGATGCCCCATGTGTTACCCCTCGGTTCAACAGGAACACTTTCAGAACTGCTGAACAAACTGTCAGTTTTGATTTGCCTTGATCTGCTCTCCATAGCTACAGTGAATAATCACATTGATACTAAATGGATGTCAAGGACAGTGAAGTTTTGGATGTCACGTAGAACCGGAGACAGACAGGAGATCAAATAGCTGTAATGTTGAGGCCGTTGCACAAGGTTCCTGGGGTTCAGTTGCGGTGGTACAGACTTTTGTGGTTTGGCATAAATCTCCTGCAGAGTCTCGGTCTGATAGGCCATAGCTGCTTCTGGGCCATCTGTACTTAATTAGTGGGCTAGATACCTTTTTAATGAACCCATTATTAAGACTTTAGGAGAAAGTAACGGCATTGGGCTGGTATTCTCTGTCTGTGGTCCACTGAAGGTTCCCCTAAATACAACAATTCAAACGGTACTTTACTTCATTATAGAGCTGCACTGCAAGAGCGTGTGCTCCACACAAGCTGTGCTAGTCCACACTATTCACCACATCAATGAGAATCAAGTTATAACCTGACAGGAGAGAGCAGGTTGGAGTGTCACACACACTCACACACACAGAGCTGGATTCTCATAAACCTCTCATCATCACAAGGAGACGTGCTGCTCCTCTGACAGCCGTTCACTCTTAACTTACAGTCCTGCATGCTCCATTAAATGTTTTTTCTCTCAAAATTACACAAACATGTGAGAGGAAGCAGAAAAAGACGTGCAGCCTGGTGAAGGGAAAGTGTTAAAGCTGACTAGGGAAATATGTCTTCTTTTCAATAGAAGGGTATACATTACGATCCATGTAAATCATAAGGAGCCACTGTGACCGTCACAGAGACCAAAACCATTCCTTGTACCAGGCTTTAAACATGTTTATTTATGCTGTAATGTTGGGCATGTTAACCTAAGAGTCGTCAGGGACTGACCAAGCAGCAGTCCCCAGGGGCAGTGGCTGGCTATAGAAGACAGTAAATCCCCACAGACCCCCATGTAAACATGCCCAACTTTAGCTAATGTCTTTTTCGCTAATGTCAACATCCATGACAACTGTATGGGGGTTGAATTGTTTTCTAACTCACCATTTTATTAAATAATACGTCCAGTATTTTGCACTTTGAGCTCCATTCCTGGTTGTTTATGATGAAATAGAGTGGTTAAGACCAAAATCTTGACGATTGCTCCTTCTCTGAGAATTTGAGAGAATTTGGCTTTCCCCTGCCTGGCTTAACAATGCTGTCTATGGCCATGTGTAAATCTGTCCTAAAACCACCTTAAACATTCGTTTTCAGTGGTGTTCGTTGATGTTCCAACATAAAAATCGTTGCAAACTGTGGTTTCCATCCGTGTTTTCGCTATTCATCTCGATTGTGGAACTATTTTTTCAGCTGCCTCACACATGTGTGTAAACTTCCGCTTGATCGTTCATTTGACCCTTGTTTGTTGTACACTCCAGCCCACTTGATGGCGATAATGCTCCTATACGTGAGTGTCACCAACCGGCCAGAAACCGTTGAAATGTAATGGGACACAGAAAAGAAGCAGAAGAAGAAGGTTGGCGTTGTGTTCAAAGGCATCGTACTGCGAAGGTTGTTTACAAGCGAGTCATAATGGGCAAGTTTTGTGTGTCAGCGACTGCAGGAGAATTCCTCCGAAGAGAGGAAGCACACACAGCACTATCGAGCCGGCACTTTCGCTGAGCTGAAAGACTACAATTACTACAGCCTTGTTGTAAACAACCCCCTTTCTGTTTCCAGTGGCAGATTACTACCAATGGACAATGAGGCTTCCTATAGAAAATCAATGCATGGACAAAATGTCAAATAAATCATCACGGAAACCACAGTTTGCTACGATTTTTATGTGGGAGCATCAACGAACACCACTGACCACTCGGTGAGTTTCATGGCTTTGAAAACGAACGTTTAAGGTGGTTTAGGACAGATTTACACATGGCCATAGACAGCATTGTTAAGCCAGGCAGGGGAAAGCCAAATTCTCTCAAATTCTCAGAGAAGGAGCAATCGTCAAGATTTTGGTCTTAACCACTCTATTTCATCATAAACAACCAGGAATGGGGCTCAAAGTGCAAAATACAGGACTTCTCCTTTAAGGCTTAAAGTTAAGCATAATTAACAGTAGGCCACTTTGAGTGAAAACTGTCTGCTGATAGTGTCCTCGACTTCTCAGTCAGAACCCCCTGACGCGCTCCTTCACAGTGTCAGCCTCTCGCCATTTTGCCATTTTTTTTTAACTGATTAATTCTCCAATGATGAAGACATTTCTGATAAAAGCATAAAGCTACTAAAAATCCAGTTTCACAGATGAAGATTTGCTTGATTTCTGTCATACGTGGTATTTTAGTTGGACAAAACAGGTTATTTGAAGACATCCCATTGGGCTCTGGGGAATTACAACAGGAATTTTATTTTTACTGTTTTCTGATGTTTAATAAATAAGCAATTAATTGATAAATAATTAAAAAAAATTAATATGATAATCAATATGGTAATTTTAATGACACTGTTACAAAAGTGAAAAGGCTAAATTTGTATAAAGCATGCTTGTAAATAGCTGTGTTATTGACAAATTAGTGTGAAATATAGTCTCACCTCTTGGAAGGAAGTTGTGGATGTGTTGGGTGGTCTTGGTCTTCATGGTCCAGTACTCTCCCAGAGGACAGGTCTGAAACAGATGGCTGCCTGGCTGAACAGAAACCTTCCTGCTTTCTGCTCGACTCTGAGTCACCCCGTCCCTTTTGATGTGGTGTCCTTGTATTCAGCAGTGTGGACGACATACTTGCGGCCTTCATCAGAGCTGCACCAGATTGGGATGCTCCAACAATCTATAAAATTGACTGGTTGGGCTTCTTCAGTTGCTGCAGGACGAGACACACTCATGTTGAGCCTTTTAGGTAAAGCAGACTTTCAGTAACAAAGACAGACAAGTTTGCAGGTCAGTTTACCAAGAACATACTGTTGAGGACAGAGAGATGATGAGAGGGCAGAAAATGAGGAGATAAATCAATGGTTACAAGGATCATGTGGGGATCTATGAGCAGTGGAGAGTTTGGTAAGAGCTGAGCGCTGTTGTCTCGCTGATGGAAAATCATTTGGTTTCATTGTGTCCTGCTAAGATTCATGTGCTGAGAGAGAAGAGCAGAAGAGAACAGGATTAGTTGAGTTAAAGTATAGTGGAGAGAAATAATACAACCTAAATGGGGTAATACGCCAAAAAATATGTTAATGTCTTGTCCAATTTCAAGTGTTGAGCAGATGAAAATGAAAAATTCTCAGGTTAGCATATCATTAAAAGCCAACTCTCATTTCTACAATTGCCTTGGAGATGCAATTCACTGAGAGAACTGCTCTTAATAATTTAAATGGAGCTTTGATAGTCTTTTAAATTTATTATATACTTCTTGGTAGTTCTTCCTCGCTACATTATTAAATTCTGGAGAGTTATATTTGCATGACATGCAGCACTTTTCTGATTCTATCTCTTGGTATGGCAATGCTGAATTGTTAAACGTTGAATATACTGCTATGAAATATTCTTAAATTCATGGTCGCAATTACATTCATGGTCAGGGGATGAATTGTATTATAGTGATTCCTTGACTTTTAGTTTTATTTGTTATTTTAGTTTGATTTATTTGCATATTATTATAGTATATTTGTATATGTATATTTACTTTTTTTTAAATCAGATTGAAATAGCTTGACACCTATTGGATGTATTGCCATTAATGTTCCATCATCAGGTTAAAAAATGTACTTTGTTCAATATGTTGCCATTGTTACTGTTAGCATGTTAACATCATGATGCTAACATTTAGCTCAAAGCACTGCAGTGATAAAGTGCAGCCTCACAGACTGGCTGTAGCATCTTGGTCTTGTTAGTTTTAGGGATGGTGATGTCATTCTGTCACTTAGTCGGTCCAATTCTGTGGTTTTTACTGACATATCTCAACAAATATTGAATGGATTGACATGTTGTACCACTCATGCTCCCCAGAGGATTACTTTGATTAATTTGGTCATCTCCTGACTAAAGCTACCACTACCAACAGGACAAAGTGTGTCATTATCCAGTGAAATATCACAAAATCTACAGCATGAATTGGCATAAAATTTGGCCTCAACATTTGTGTTTCCAAGATGATGTATCCTCATGACTTTGGTAATCCCCTGACTTTTCCTCATGTGTGACAGCAGTAAACCCTATTAAGATCTTAAACAGCATGGTGCTTTTATGTGAAACATATTGGATCAGATGTTAACAGACGAAATATTTATAAAACATACATTTAATTTGTTCCATGTCTTTAATCTATTCTTGACATAAATTTTTGCAAAAAGCTGGGTAATAATCCTCAGAGGAGGTCTAAGGATACCCCTCATGGAAATAACACACAAAACAGTAGAACGCCAGATACTGTTGCTGACAAGTCATCATAAAAAGCTGGCAACATTGTGGTGAATTTCGTAGCCAAGAAACATGATATTGCTCTTCATGTAACAGTCTTCCTTGCTGTGACACCTCAGCATCTAGGCGATAAATATTTGTGTGTTAACAGAACATTAAATCACTGTGGAAAACGCTGGAGAAAAATTGATCAGGATTAGTGTTGCAGCACAGTGAGTGCAAACACTAAACACTCTCATGGCCTTAAAGAACAAATCTGGGGTGACGTTGGCTCACTGTGGACATGGCCACTGTTCAAAACCATAGCCTCAGAGCAGGAGAATTTGATTACTATGGTAAATAAGCCAATCAAGCTCACATGTTTTTCTGAGACGCAGAGTTTGGTGTAATGTGAATAAACTCCCTAATCTCTCCACACTGTTGATGACAGACTGACAAGGAGAGCTGGCAGCAGGAGGACGGAAATACTATGAAGGTGAGGCCACTGCAAAGGGACGTAAAAGCATGTACTCACATGTTAAATAAGCACACAGGACAAAATTAGTCAAGGGTAGTTTTTGGTTTGGTTGGGAATTCTACAACATAAGTTTTGAATTATGTATTTTGAGACTACCTCTGGCTGTTTTAGTGGAGCACAGGAAGTGGCAGGATGACCAGCACAAAGTATTTTCATTTCCAGCAGGGCTTTGGATGAGTGCATGCCTCGGCTTTGTCTGATGCTGAGGGTGACAGGGGAGTGATGGTGTTGGTGGCAGGCCTTGGATAACAGGATGTCCTGTTTGGCTGCTCAGCATGGAAATCCTACAGAGCTGTTACACATGCTACACCTCCAGTCCTGTTCCTTGTGAATCAGCAGAGTTGATCAGATCTGAAACAATGGAATTTCAGCATTTCAGCTTGATGAACCTAATGAACTTAATATGAATTCCAAAAATGAAGGAAATGTGGGGGAAATGTGGGACTGATGCTGCACAACTGCAGCGAGTCTCCATACCGTCATACCCATCTCTGCCCGCTTTATAGTAAACCACAAACACAATCACACAACATTAAGCCAGGCTTCACTTCTCTAGGCAGCTGCGCGTGTTATAACCATATTAAAGTATCGAATCTCTAAAAGCTGCAGTTATGTAAAACATTGTTCATTCTGCTGACTTACACTCCTCCATTAGTGGTGATGCCTAAATCCTGACCATAAAACACTGGCACACAACAATGGCTCCAAACTCAGAGGGAGACAAAGGGGCAAAACAACATTGTTGAAGCTGAGCTGAATTCTCTTCATCTTTTGTGGATGAAAATATTAATTATAATGATACAACAGCTATTGGTCATATCTTTCCTCCATGTTTCAAAAGAAGATAAAACCATTTTTTGGGTTCAGAGTAGAGATTTCAGCAGTTAACCGTTAGTCAGTGAACCACCAAGATATCTTAGACTGGTTACACAAGTCAGTCTATAAATTAATGTTGCTGCTCTACAGTTTACTGCACCGTGCACCACCCTGGTCTTGCGGGAGCTAGATCAGGGGCACCACTCTTTCAACGCAACACCGTCCTGACTCGACAGAGCTGTCATGGAAACATTGCGGCCGCTATCTAGTCTCCTTTCTAGTCACCCCAAGGAGTAAGCAGCTCAATTTTGAGCCACACATCCCCTTTAGCAGTGTCTATAACCAGCACTTTTTACACAAAGATCACACTATAGGGTTGCTACGAAGTCCCATCTTCATGCCTTCATGCACAGAACCAAATAATGGCAGCATCACCGCACTACAGTGTGTGATTTTAGCAACGGCCCCTAGTGTGACATAGGACACATCCATCAGCAGTGCTTTATAGACAATAAAATGGCATGACAATCATTTACCATCTCTGTTTTATGGTGGCTGATCTCGTCCTTTGCTCAGAGGGTAAGGAGCTCCGGAATCTCATAGTTTTCGCAACTGTTCTTCTTCTTTGAGTTAGCTACTAACTGCTACTCGCTGTTTTTTAAATCTCCCGCAGAGGGTTGCAAACATAACACAAAATCAAATTGTCACACCCATCCTGCCTATGGTACCATCCTGCAAGCTGTCCTGTTCATAGAGACATTATTTTGTGGCGGATTAAACCTTATATACAGAACGGCGACATGGTATGATATTGCCACCATGAACAGGAAGTTAAAAAGGGGCTGCTGTTAGCTTTGATTGCAGTGTTAGCAGTTTCAGCACAGCTAGTGGTGCTTACATAGTTCACAATGTGAAAGCCATTTTACAGTTAAAAGTGAAGCTGCTTACTCATCAGGGCTACCTGAGGGTAGGCCAGGGCACTACCAGCGTAATCGCCGAATGGGCAGTGCTCAGTGCAGAGTGGCTAAAGGCTATAGCTAACCAGTGGAGACTGGAGGGTGGAAAGTGGCTACTATGTTTCTGCATGTTTATGCTGATAGTCAACAGAAAATAAAATAAAAAGTGAAACAGTGACATCACAGGGCATTAAACTTTGTGCTTTGAAATGTGACGGTAAAGCTTTATGAGTCAGTGGCACATCGGACTAAAAGGAAATCCCTTTTGTATTCCATGTCAATTTTTTCGTTAGTTGGCAGTTAATGGGTGTCAGGCTATCAAAAGCAAAATTAACTTAAACTGAAATCCCTCGTTCAGCATGAAGCCGTCTTATCATGATGGGTGGTATCTCTGTGAACTGAAGTGGCATATCAAAGTGTCCATGTCAGTGCACACATGGACACACGTGTGTACAAATTCACACAAAAACAGACTTAAGCAAACAACAAAATCACACCTTCATGTTGACAGGCTATTGTGCATGGAGACATGAAAAACATTTATCTGTGTTACATCCTCTACCTTTCTCCCTTGCATTTATTGTGAAAGTGTATCTCTTACACAGCTGTCTACACGGTAAAATGTTGTTAAAATGTTATGTACTTCAAATTTGTACTGTTGTGGAGTTATTGTTGGGCACAGCTGCCCTCTTGTTCATGCCCCATCCAGGGTCACCGCGCCTGCCCTTTAGCAAAATCTGTCAGGCTCTCTTTGACGCAGATCCGTTTCCTTTCAAAGTGAGATTTTTATTGTTCCAAGGGAGAAGCCGGCAGAATCTCGCTCCCCCAGCCTTTTCCTGTTTCCTCTTGAAGAGGAAGTGCTGCTTTGCTTCAGTTTTTTCCCCCCTCCCGCATCTTCTCTGGGACAAATCTGGAACACCGACTGCAAAACTTTGCTTGTGTCGGCCAAGTCTTGATTTCAAAGAATGAAAAGAGTTCCTTAAAAAGAGATACCCTCCCACTTTGGTCTCTCTTACACAAGCTTACAAACACACACACACACACACACACACACACACACACACACACACACACACACACACACACACACACACACACACACACACACCAGCGCATTCACAAACAAGCCCACATTGATTTTGCATCCTCCTATATTCTAATGCGCCCCCTCTGAGCGATCAGCCTTGATGGTGTGTGGTCACCTGCGACCCCGATGTGAAGTGTTCCCATGGTGCCTCAGCACGTAGCCTCTTTGTTATCGCGGAGAAAATATTTCTTTGTATGCAGGGAGGGTCAAATTATACATTTAGTCAGTGTTGGCCCTTAAATGAAAACGGACAAAACAACAAACATTAAATACTCTTCGGCGAACGTAAATAAATCGAGTTATTTGTGATCATAAATTTAAGCAGGGAAGCGGTCCCTGCCCCCAGAAGACAAACCACCCACTCAGAACACACACACACAAAACTGGTTTGTGTGTGTGTACGGGTTCATGCACATTTAACTGTGAGTATGTGGTCTGGTTCTGCACATGCTTAGAATGACAAATGAGTCCTGGTTGTCAGACTGATCTAAGTCAAGCTCAGCTTCAAGGCAGAGGAGGAGCAGCCTGTCTGTCTTCAATACATGATGTCAGCTACTGTATCACTACTGAGAGCTTTCTAAGGCTCACATCAGATACCTCATCTGAACCCAGGCACGACCCCATCCCGACAAAACTTAAAACCCTTACAAGGCTGGGAAACATAAAAAAAACAGGCCTCAGAAGAGGTCACTTGACAGTTCGAAAGAATTTGCAGACTAGTACCAAGTTCCTGTACTCCAGAAAGTCTTATGCGCGTTGGATCATTAACTCTTACAAAATATCTAGCACACTAACTGTCTCATGAATTAAGTGAGCAGGATTTTGTTTTCGTTTTTTTACTATGGAATCACTGAAGTGTTCCAGTTCTATTCCAAAGGATCAACACAAACATCTCCTAAAGCTTGAGCATGCTTTTTACAATTCCAGAGTTGTGGATTCAAGTCACATGACGTGGACACCAGTCAGACTCGAGTCCAAAAACTTGTTGATTTTAGACTCAGGAAAATCAAAAAAACACTTACAACTCAACTTGAACTTCAACACCAAAGACTCATGACTTCACTTGGCATTCGCCTTAAGACTTGAAAATACTTGATACCTTCCCCCAAGTCCAAAGATTAAAAAGTATGTTATTCAAAAAGTGTGCCACAAATCAATTCATTTCCCTTCATTTCCTGAATCAGCTAACATTACGCTATTCATTCCCAGCAAGTCGACACTCGACTCTCTGTTAACAAACCTGACAGTATCCAGTCAAGCTGCAGGACAGAACCAGTGAACTAAAGTTAGGTTACTGAGCGCCAGTTGTAAAAAATGATAACAAAGATGATTTTGTCCACATCGGCAGTGGTCAACAAAAAGTGAATTGCAGTATGCAAAATGTGCAGGTCGAAAATCACAGACGTAGCTGCAATAACTTCCAGCTACATTTGACATTTGATGTTGCACAAAGAACAGTAAGTGTTGGCAAATATTAACATAGGCTGCAGTCATAAATCCAATCTGATGCGCTTCATTCAAATAAGAACGCTGTTGTTTGGAGAAACAGAGCTTTCTATTTCTACAATTTACAAACCATTAAATGAATCACACATTCACTCTGCTTGGTGCTTCATTGCTCCGTCTCCCCAGACAGACTGCCCAGAGTACACTCTGTTGCTCCAACAGTGTGGTGTTCCAATTAACCAAACAGTACATTTTATACCACAGTGCGCTGCCATCTCGCTCTGGTGACGTCATTTGGAGCCAGAGTATGCCCAGTAGCAATCTCCACGCAGTTTCCTGCCTATACACCTGTCCGTCCAGTCACATGGGCACCACTGATGCAAGCCCACCAAGTAGCTCACGCTGTTGCCAGTCATGTTGTAAAATCCCTGTTCTAGTGTTAAATAACTAATTAAAACCAAACATATCAGACAAACAAACACTTGAACTTACAGCAGTTTAATAAAAACTAACAGTATAACAGAGACCATCTTATAGATTTTTTTTTTTTCCATGTATACTTTGAGTGTTTAGTTTGGCCCGTGTCACATCCACTAACATGACGGGGGTGGGCTTTATGACCTATACTGCAGCCAGCCACCTGGGGTGATTAAGATGTTTCGGCTTCACTTTTGAAGCTGTCATGTCGTCTATGAACTACACTGTTACATGCAGTATGTACACAATCAGGACGTACTACTTTCTCATAACATTACACCCTGAACTCTTTCTCATATACGTTACCTTGGAGATAAAACAAAAGGCTTTTCACCAAGCTCGCCAGAGGCATAAGTCAACTGGGAGAGCTCTGCTGCTGTTACTTTACAATGTATGTAGTTTTAACTTTTAAGTTATAATTGCATACACTGTAGATTATAACATATTGTGAATTACATTTGCATTTCTCTGCCATTATTTTCATAGTTACGTCCTTTTGTTGTTGGTAATCTTAATGATTATTTTGTTCATTTAAACAATAATATTTCTTTTTTAAATGTGCTGTTACCTGTCATTATGATTTCTGAGAGCTGTCAATCAGATGTCAAAGAGCTGTCAAACTGTCATATGTTTGCGACTCTGTTGACGTGATGAATTGTCTACTGTGAGGGGATTGTGATGCAGAATAGCCACAAAAGCATGCTGGCTAACACACTGCAAAATGCGACCAGATGTAGTAGGACATGCACTGGGATATAACAGATCTCTTTCAGTATTGGAATGTTAAAAAACTTGTTTTAACAAATAAAAACAAATTTTAAAAAGCATTCCTGTTTTTTCTTCAAATTAGACTTCTCCTAACTCAAACATTCGGTTCCACTACAAGTTCCCCACCAAGCTCTGACGTTCTCTCTAATGTGGGTGAAATATTTGGTACTGCTCATGAGGCAACAAAACACTACTCCCTTTTGCTTAAAGGTTTTGCAATCGGGGCTCTAATCTTAAGTCAGCCTGGGAGAATGATCTTAACTTAACATTCACAGAGGAGGAATGGAACAACACTATAAGAAAACATCACAGGAACACAGAACGAGACAAGTGCAGTTTAAAATAATGAACAGGGTATACTGATCTTTCTCAAGGGTATTTAGGGTGAAATTAAAAGACAGCCTGAATAACTAGAGGTGTGGAGTGAGTGTTGGCACACTCCTCCACATGTTGTGGTCCTGTCCTGTTGCACAATAGTTCTGGTCTGCTGTACAGATCAAAATAATCCTTAAATTAGACATCCCATTTTGCCCAAGCTTGATCCTGTCCCTCTAAAACCTTTGTCTGCACCCCAGGCAGACTGGGTCCAGACATCCCTTGTGTTGAGGAGGAAACTTATTGTATTAGTATGGAAGGCGATCACCTTACCGCCAGCCAGGGTGTGGTTCTGTGTAACCTCTCCAGTCCTTGTACCCTACTTTTACAGACTTTTGATGCTGTTTTTCTGCTCAAAAGAGAACAATAAAAATTACTGATTATAAAAAAAAGCATTCATGATTTCTGTAAATTTAATATTGGCATTACATTTGGTAAAGAACGCATTTTGATTTGTCAAGGAGCTGGGACTTGAGTGTGAAGACTTGAGACTTATTTGTGACTTTAAAACAATGACGTGATTCCATCTCTGGACATTACTATAGTGTGGATGAGAGTGACAAAATGTATATATATTATGGCAGTGATTTACTATTCCTCCCACTGAGCTGCACTGAGCTAATATAGAAACTTACAGGCAGGAGGAGGAAAAAGAAACTTCTGTCTTATCGTGCTACAGTTTGGCTTTAACAAGCTGCAATTTAACAGATTTGATCTTAACCACTGTAAACATGAGCCTATATGAACTCCCACTGTGGCATCTGCTAAAATATTTGAAATACCAGTTAAGTGGTGTTACATTAGGCTAGGTGTAAGGTTCAGTAACTGCAAATAACCCTCCAGTACTGATGATTCCCGTATTTTCCTCTGGACTGCAAAGGCAGCAGAAGCCATGAGGTGAGAAGGCCCCCTTCAAGATGTCTGAACCACAATGGGGACAGAAAAATGCTTCAAAATCAGATTTGCGAAGCGGCTTGAGCAGGATGGAGAGTGTTTGTACAGGAGAGGGGTTTTATCAGCGCCAAACACTCACAGGAAGTCCGCTATGGGATTGTCCATCCAATTCCTGTTCCACAGGAAGCTCCGCATAAAAGCAAGCGTAAACGCCCGCAGACATTTCATTTGTGGCCGCTCTACTCACAGGGAGCACCTCGTATTAACCGCGAGGGTTTTACTTGTAAACCAACAACCCGAGCTTTAAAAGAAACTGGCAGCATGGAAGAGTCCTCTAATCCACCGGTCCGGCGGCTCGTGCCCATGGCCGCCGCTCAGCCTGCGCGCGCAAACGCACCCGATGACCCTTTGCTGCTACGGTAAGATATTTTTGTACACATTTTTTTTCAAGGGCTCATGTTCATGTTAAGACAAGTAGGTCCTGTACAACTGTGTATTTTTTTAAATTAAAGTTAATTTTATTTCTCATTAGGTTTAGGTACACACAGGGAGCAAATTTACAACAGGAAATGCAGACAAACAACGCCAATTTATATATATACAGGCAAACTATTAGGCCTATAGGCTAAACAGGCAAGAGCTGGCCACTATACTATATAATTACAGGTCAGCCTGGTACTGTAGGCTACTGTATGGTTATAAGTAATGCAAAATAATACATTATTATGTAGCCTAGATGATAATTATATATTGTGGGGACACATCCCCCAAAATATTTAAATGCTCCCTAGGCTAATATAGTGATAAAAAATATAATGAAAACAAATTGCTATGCGACAACAGGCAACCAAGCACAACTGCCCAAAATAAACATTAGCAAACACAATCCTTATCATAAATAAACTTCACAAATTTCCATCATGACTCCTACTGGTTCTAGTATTACGATGTATAGTAGTTCGGTATGTAGTTTGTCCAAGTAGTGTTGCTGTACCCCAGCAGAAGCCGTTACTCAACTGCTGTGGGTAGGTACAATTAATGTTGAACACTGTACTGTCTATATTTTATTATTTTAAAATATATCCAATGTGGAATACTAGAGTGTAAAATAAGTGCTGTGCAGGCTTTAATACTGTCGACTGTTACAGATTTTGTGGTGGTGGTATGTCGTAAGAGAGTCATAGTATGCAAACTTAACTGGAATGGCCCTCATAATTTGCTGAGTCACTCAGTCAAAAAAAAAAACAACTGAGAACCCCTGATCTAAGATTTGTGTTTCAAAATGCTTTAAAATGTTTAGTTGAGCTGTTAACTTAAAAGAAAGAAAAAAAGATTGGGTAGGAGTTTCCTGCAAACCCCCCGTTAAGGGTTGGGTCGCTGAACATGTAGATTGAACCCCCCACCCCTACTGTTAAATAGGTGATTACGGCCCTGTAGGTCGCCTAAATACAGACGTATGACAGTAAAACAATCGTTACGTACATGCTATTGCACAGTGTTTCACACTATACAGTGGAACAGTAAAATGCATTGCAGTGCCTTTTATTTTGGGGATATCTGACTTTTTTTTGTCTTGTAAGATCATGCCCATAAGTGATTTTTGTACCTCTAAATATCATTAAATTGACAATATAATATAGGATTCATGTCCCATAAGTGTTTCTTAATGGAAATAATGGCCATGTAGTACACACTGTCTACAGTGGCAGTCTAGAGCGTGACACAAATACAGAAATTATTCCCTTTTTTTTTTAAATATTAATATTATTTTAGCATTATCTCTGTTCATCATATAATGCTAGTCATATTTTGAACAGATTTGCCTGACATAGGGTCAGAGAAAAGAAATCGACCTACTAGTAGCTTTTAATTATTCTCATTTCTAATTAAAATTTGATAGACATTTGTTTCTTTCACACACAGGAAGGTTTCAAATTTATGTTTTTTTTTTCATTAATTGATTAATTTATTTGGAGATTAAGCAGGATACGCTAGGTCGAATGATTTTGAATTCACTAAGAACAGAAAACCTAACCTCCATTAACCTTTTTTTTTTTTTTTAGAACTTCCTGTATGGCTACAGTTCTACCGTTTTTGTCATGTTGTCCTTTGACAGTGAATGAAAGGATAGTTTCACTTTTTTTGTTGTAAAACAAAAGTAAGGCACGCATTAACCTGGAAAATAGTTTTGTCTGCTATAATCGTTCCTCTTTTCCACCCGCGCATTGTGAGATCAGTTTGTAATGCATGCAAGTAATGGTGGACAACATCCACAGTCCTTGTTCCGTCAGCGTATTCCAAACTTTATCTGAAGTTATTGTGAGATTTAATCAGTCTGTCGGCCAGTTCGTGAGGATACATTCCAGTGTTGCAGTACTTTTAGTAAAGACTTCCTACTTTGTGTTACAATCCTTCCTCCAAGGAAACACCTCAGCATGTTAGGATGAGATCTCTTAATGGCCAGAATGAACAGAAAGAATGACTACAACACCCAAAATATGTTTGGATGCTCATTGGTGTACTTGAATATTGTTTTTAAGACAGACTTTAAAAATTGTGAGCCTAGCCTTTAATCGTAGAAGCTGCCACCATAAAACAGCACTGCAGGGTCTCTCTATCAAAGGCCAGTGTGAGATATGTGTCAATATATAGGTTCAAGAAATAGGAGGGTTTTTTTTTTTTGTTTTTTTTTCTCCCAAATAAGTCAACTTAATTATATACTTACAGCCATATGGATACAATAGAAACACAGTAGTCTACCATTACAACATACCAAGAGTCAAGTTGTAATAAAAGAGGATAAAAATTAGTAAAGCATTAAATAAATAATATGAAAAGCTTACATTTGTCATGTTTTACCAGTTTTTTTTGTACATTCAGAAATAGATTATATGTATAGCTTAGTGTAAACTGAAAGCTATTTTGCTTTTTTTTATATTAATAACTATATTCCAAAGTAATATAAAGTGAGGGTAGATATGATCAGCAATAAACCGTGACAGTTATGAATGAACAAGTCTGTGTAGCCTACTCCATGTAACCGCTACAATGACGTCACGCACGGGTCCCCGCAGTGCAGGCAGTCTGAGCTCCGGGACACCCAGCTGGAGGAGTGGGAGGAGGTCCTACCATCACCCCCCATGCTCCCTGACAGTCTGAGCTCCATGAGAAACCTGACTAGTAGCGGAGTTTCATCACTGGACTTGTTCACTCAGCAGCGGAATATAACGGGACTAACTTTGTTCAAGCCTCCTGCGTCTCTTCACTTCCTGCAGTGTAGGACTGTGTTGGTTTTTAGGGGGGCGGTGGGATTAATTTTAAGAAAGCTGATTGTTCATTGCACGGTTTGTGATTATTTTTTTTATCCATGCATGCGCCCCTTGATACTGGCTTGTAATGGCTCGTGCGTGCGTGTCCGGCATCACCCCCCGCGTGTTGTTCACAGTGGTGCTCTGTGCGTTTATTTCCTCATATGTGGAGTCATGCGTGAGCGTGTAACTCTAGCGTGCGTGTATGTGAGAGCATTACAGAGACGGTGCTGAGTGAAGGATGTTGCTCTACAAACAGTGATCTGTGCAGTGCTGTAGAACAGCGCCCTCTCATGGAGAATGCAAGAAATGTGTCCGCTTAAATTATTCCTGATGTGTCAGTAGGCCAGCACGTGTTATATGTGAAATAATTAAGTGTGCTGTAAGTATTGCTTCCATAAATGAGCTCTCTATATTTTAATCTTAGGGACTGTACTCTATTAATTAGAGGAAGGGGTGGCCTGGGGTGTCACTTCATTTTTTTTTTTTTTTTTCTTGACCCTCTCCACAGCGACTAATATTTTTTCTCAACCTTCTTGAGTGAATGTGAGAAAATGCATGACCTTTCATCCACCTTTAATGACCATATAGTCAGACCAAATGTAGGTATGGAGCAAATGCAACAAGTTAACGGCATGGAGGAAGCTATCACCAAAACAAACGACTAATTTATTTAAAAAAAAAAAAAAGGTCATGTTGCCATTAGCAACTTATGCATATATTGATTGTTTTCCCAGATAAACTGAAACATACACAACATGGCAGCAGCAGTAAGAATATCAGTAACTTGGCATGGTGGCCGTCATTAGATACAAAAATGTACCTTTGATCATCTAAAGTTAAAAGTTGACAGCGAAATCCTGAAGTTGAAAAAATCTTTATCATGCATGCGGAAGCGCAGGACTTACACTAATGTTTTTTACAGTTTCTTTTTGGGGACATTTTAAATATGACGTAAAAATAATGCAATTTTGAAGAATTATCACCATTTTAAGCTTAGGTTTGATAACGTTTCTTGACGGAAGCGTTTGTTGCACATGATGTGTCAAAGGACTGTTGGAAATGTGACAATCTGACCATAATTTCTGTTTTACGATGATAAATGGTGTAATTTTTGGCAATTTGTTAAAGAAAACATGTCTTTCAAACCCACTTGTGAGTTTGGGGATTCTTAGGGTATTTAGAATAAATACAAAATTCAACCATTTTGAGTGGAATATCCTTCCCTACAACCAAATTTAAAATTAGTGTTTCAAAAAATAAAAAATATATGAGCGCATTTTGCACCACCCCCTCCTCTCTTACAAATAATGAACATTCCCTTGTGTAGAAATGTTGGTAATGTACTTAATGAACCTCCAAAGAACAAATTAGTTTTAAATATTTAATAGCTTTCCATAACATCTTAATAAAAAGCTATTAGCCAGCCATATCATACTACACCCACCTAATAAAACTTTTTGGACAAGCGTTCTGCCCTGCAGCGCCTCCCTCATCACCAGCGTAATGATGCTTTATTGTCACACATGTGCACATGTTGTCTTCAAAGTGGCCCCCTGCCGCGCTGAGTGTCACACCCGCTGCTCTGATTTTTGAATGAACACAGGTTTTAGATGTGTGTGTCCTGTCTCTGGGCATCAAGCCAGTGGGGGATCAGAGAGACATGCAAGCTGTCAACCGAGGCTTAGCATCGTCCCCCCCCTCCTCAGGATAACTGTAGACATTTCTGCAGGCTATGATCCCCGTAACCTGCCATCTCACCCGGCTGGCTTTAATGCCCTGTTAGAGATTTCCCATGGGTTTAGTATCTGGTCTGTTAAAAACGTGCCTGTGGGATCGCGTCTTAGCAGGAGCAGGTCCAAGCTGACTGTCATGCACTCTGGAATCGCTTCACCGTTCTTTAATCCTGTACAGTATGTAATAATCCAAAAATGGTGTGAAGGGATAAGTGAACATTTCTGTGAAGGGAGAGTACTTTGTCCGTTTGCTCTGTTCTTTGTACCTCTGTCTCAGAGTGCATGCAGGTGCAGGTCAGAGAAAGTTCAACCTGCTTTGTCCATAAAAACTCAAGACTGCAATTACACTACATGAGTGCATGTGATGCATAGATGCCCACATATGTGGCTGCTTGTGTGGGCTCGATGTGGCTCAGTGAGGTCAGGGAACCACTAAAACCAGGCCCAGGGATCCATACAGACATCTGCCCAGCAACAGGTTATCTATAGCTGGGGTCCAACATCACTCAAAAAGGATTTCTGTGTTGAAGGGAACATTGACTTAACATGGATAGTCTTGGGTTATGATAAGCACGCAAATCCAAATCTACACGGAGAGCAAACTAACCCTTCAGTTTAAAGCACAAACAGTATAAAGATAGCATCTTAACTGCTGGTCATAAAAAGGTTTTAGACTTGACCTAAAAGTGTTACATCTACATCCTCTGCTACACTGTTTTACCACCTTTAAAATTTATTAGACTTTATGGCACAGGAGAAAAATAATAGCTTACAAATATTAAAGAATAATAAATAATTAAGTCAACCTTTTGAAAATGATAAGACGCACACAACAGAATTTGAAAAAAAAAGTCTCACAGAGATATCATCTAATTCTTGGGTCTTCAACAGGGGGTCCGCGACCCCTAGGTAGTCCTCAGAGTTACTGCAGGGGGTCCACCAAATTATTGTTTGGCAATTTAATTTTTTTTTCAAAATTAAAATATGCGGGAAAATACACATTAACATGAATCCATCTCTATATCTAACGTTGAGCATTAATGAGCCCTAACGGTTACCAGTGAATCCTTGTGCGATCATGTCAGCTAGCTACTGCTAAATGCCTGTGAGACACGTGTCCGCAACAGTGAAGCAAACAGTTACGCACTATGAAACATTTTGGCCTCTTAGCTGTATCCTATTATCCTATTATCCAGCAGGATGGATCACTTCATAACTTCAAGCCAGAGACGATGACATATCATCCAACTCAGAAACAAACATGATGCATAAGTATACAAATCTGCCAATGATTATTATTTTAATAGCTTAGAATTGTATGCATCATAAAAAGTTATGTTTATACAGAGCACTTAAGGCTGCCCAACATGTTGCTGTGGGCCCAGTTTAAAATGCAACTCAATTTTATACATTATATGCTCCATCTGTCTTTCAGCTTCGGGGTCCATGGCTTAAAGAGACCTCTGATTTCATTCATATGTTGGCTGATATTTTAATTGTGGATGAAAGACAGCTTCAGGACAACTTTTTATAGACCTGTTCAAAAACAGTGCTAAATCTCCATTTTAATATGTGATCAACTCCCCTCTACAGGTAGCTGGAGTCGTCCTCCTGGAGGAAAACATACACATTCAGCGTGAGGACACTTTGGCTACGATCCAGGCCTCTCCCCCTTCCCCCTTCATCCTCCTCTCCTCTTCCCGCCGACTGGCACAGAGAAGAGTGTGAGAGACCGAGTGAGGGAACGTGGGAAAGAGGAAGACGATGTACCAAACGCTGCTTCTGTCCTCCTCCCTCCTCATCCTTCATGTGATGGGCACTCCACAGTTCTTCGCTCATCACGGGTAACAGCTCACTTAATGCTATTCCTGTGTTTATTATGGCCTGTCGTTTGATCGGTGTGGTCCTCATGGCTACAGCTGTCATTCAGACCTGTTTGTTTTAGCCACATTCTCAGCCACTGCGAATGTATACAAATTAGTCGAATGACATTTAAACATTTAAGAGTGCACTCTCTCAGGACCAAAGCTCCACCCTTGTGTCCGACACTATTATTACCACAGCATTATGGGGGAGTCTGCAGGCTCATCTTGTCATTTTCACTTGATTTGCACAAAGATGAAAATAAACCAAAAGCCAAAGGAAAGGTCAAGTGGAGCCAAAGAGGCCAAAGATCAGCTCTTAACTCTGACACTTTCAGGAGTGACTACACGGGTCAGTCAGAAGCAATTAGGTTGCACGCCAGCTTCTGGTGACAAACAGAAACCTTGAGGCTCCTAATGTGGAGTTTTTCAAGCTTCCTGAATCAGATGGGAGCCTCTTAGAGCCTAAGCATCTCTGTGGAAATTACTTATGAACTTCTCGTGTAAAACCAGCTCAGCTCTGGGGCTCTTTGAAGCTGAAAGTCTGCGTGTTCAAGTTTTAATGTTCAATCTCATTTCTCCCTTTCAAAGGAGGAGGGTGTGTGGCCAAAACCTCCGTCACAGCGTTGCCATGGCAACAGAGTCATACGTCCAGCCGGTGCACAAGCCCTACATCACCCTGTGTCAGGGGCATCGCCTCTGCAGCACATACAAGTAAGACTCAGACTGCCAGGTAAACACACTCCTCAACAAATTACAATATCAGACTCCACAGAGTCCACATGTACACGAGGACTCGGGCCATAGCAGTGTCAAAACAGCATTGCAATTAAGCCATCACGAGATTTACTTTATTTAATTAAGGTTGTAAACAACACTTGACATGTTTAGGAAGGGAGAGGGTTAGAAGTGCAGTCTTAAATAGATCTAGACTTTCTCCCACACGCACAAATCCATGTTTTACACAGAACTGGGTCATGGTGGCACATATTTGGGTGGAATCTAAATATCGAGTACTTTGTGTAACTACGGGAAATGAACTGCCTGCCCACAGAGACCGCGGTCATGTTTATTTTGGACTGCGTTTCCCTCCATACTTGCATGCTCTCAATCTCTCTCCAGCTCTGATGCTCTTAGTCCCTCCTTACATTCCCTCTGTTTTAATCTTTTTTTTTTTAACTCTTCCCTCACCACCAAAATTCATTTTCACTTTTGGATTTTTTTTTCTCATTATGTGCGCAGGCCTTAGACTGTTACAGACCCTCTAATCTCCTGGTTATTCTCCATATTTTGATTTCACTGTTGATCCGCTGTCATTGCTTCCCCTGTCTTTAGCTTCAGCCTCAGTTTATCACTTCGTATCTCTTCTTGTAAACCAGACATACCAGAGTCAACTTCTCTTCCCCTCACTCCTTCCCTCCATCCCTATCTCATCTCTGACATACTCTTGGATTCCAGTGGTCCGTGGTTTCACTATCCCACCAAATTCCCATTCCCTCATCAGCGTTCTTTTGGTCTGACAGAACATGGAAAAAGACTAGACTGACTCAACCACACACATGAGGGCGATGACAGCATTGCCAATAATCAGGAATCCCTAACTGTGTGTGTCTGTGTTTTTTCTCCACAGGACTGTGTACTCGGTGGCGTACCGGCAGGTGAGCAGAGCAGCACCTCATTCGTACTTCTACTCAGAGTGCTGCCCGGGCTGGCGGAGGTTTCACTCTCACAACTGCAACCAAGGTAACTTGGAGGGGCATGTGATGGGTTTATGTGTTGATCTGTACCTGCAATACCTGCAGCTTTTCAAATGTTAAAGGAGTGGTTAATTTTGGGAAACATGCATGTTCACTTTCTTGCTGAGAGTTAGATGAGAAGATTGATATCGGTCTCATACCTGTATACTTAAGAAGAAGCTGCAGCATGGAGTCGGTTAGCTTAGTGTAGGATAAATACTGAAAATGGGGAAAAAGAAATAATAATAATAAATAAAAAAACGCAGGTACAAAAATCAAAGTGTAAAAACAATGCAGGGTGTGGTTTCATGGGTGACTACTGTATGTGCTGGTTTATTTCTTAGCCATATGCAACCAGTGAAAACTCCTATTCTAGCATATACCCCCCATAAAAAACACAATTTATTTTTAAACTTGTTTTTTGTACGGCTTTAACAAATGACTTATATCATGTTATTTATTTATGTTAGCTATCTTCCAGCTGCAGCATCATATTTAGTTTTCAGACATGAGAATAGTATAGATTTTCCAGTGACCAGTGACATGTGACTTCACTTGGACTTGAGCCTTTATGACTTGAAATGATTTGATACCTTCCCCCCCAAGCTCAAAAATTAAAAGTGTGTTATTAAAAAAAAGTGTGCAATGAATCAACTAATTTCCCTCCATTTTCTGAATAATGTTAATGCTGTTTATCTCCAACAAGTCGACAATTAATTTCCCAGATCCACTTTGTTTGAACCAGTCCGACAGCTTGTAGTCAAGTTGCAGGAGAGAACCATGAAGAACTTGCGTTGCATTACTGAGCGCCAGTTAGAAAAAAATGATACCAAAGATATGTTTATTCGGGCACAAAAACTAGTGGTCAATGAAAAACTAATCGCTGTACGCAAACATGCAGGTCAAAATTTACAGATGAAGATGCTTCTGTATTATTGTTATTATTTTTTTCAAATTGTGCAATAAGACCATAGGACTTGGGAGTCATCTTGGGACTTGTCAGTCTTGACTTGGGACTTGAGTGAGACTTGAGACATACTTGTGACTTGCAAAATAATGACTTGGTCCCGCCTCTGCAATTTTCTCATTTAACTCTTGGCAAAAAAGTGAATAATTTTATTTTCTAAAATGTGCATCCAGCTAAGAATTGGTAAAGCACATAACTCCAAATAAAACCACAACCTGTAATTATTACGCATTATGTTTTGTGATTAAACAAACTAGATTCAGTGTTTTAATGAGAGAGCTTTAGGGCTTCTTGTAGATTTTAAATTCAGATTTTAGACAGCAAGGCTAGCAGTTTCCCCCGGTCTCCAGTCTCTATGCTAAGCTAAGCTAACCATCTCCTTGGCTGTAGCTTCATATTTATACCACAGACATAAGAGTGCTTTTGATTTTATCATCTAACTCTCAGCAAGAGAGCAAGTTAATGTATTTCCCCAAATGCTTAATCATTCCTTTAATTGTCTCTTACAGCTGTGTGTGGACAACCGTGTGTGAATGGAGGTACCTGCTTGAGACCCAACCAGTGTGCATGTCAGCTAGGCTGGACAGGAAGTCAGTGCCAAACAGGTAAACAAATACGAACACACATTCTAGTCTCACACGTCAAGACAGGTTTGTTTCGAGACAAGTCCCATAGTCAAGAAATTTTGAGTTATGAGTCTGAAACAAGTCGTAATGCGCTCTTCACCACCAACCATTAACGTTAGCTAAGCATTAGCTCGCTAACTACTGTTTGTTATTATTAGCCTGGACTTATTGTTCCTAGAGAAACTTCAAATGTCAAATGAATTTGGAAGTTGTTGCATCTCCACCTGTCAACCGTTTTGACATTTTGCATACCGCAGTCATTTTTTGTTAACCACAATTTCGGCTTTGTATGCTAACGAAATTATCTTTGGTAGCATTTTTTTTCAACTGGCTTTCAGTAATGTAATGTTAGTTCTTCATGGTTCTCTCCTGCAACTTGATTGGATGTCAACTTGCTAGGAATGAATAGCATTGATTTATCGCACACTTTTTGAATAACACTTTAATTTTCGGGCTTGGGGTAAGTAACCAAGTATTTTAAAGCCAAAAGGCTCAAGACCAAGTGAAGCCATGAGTCATTAGTGTTTTGCAAGTCTCTTTTGATTTTGTCAAGTCGAGTCTAAAGTCATCAAATTTGTGACTCAACTCTGACCCAAGTCCATGTCATATTACTTGAGACCATACCTCTGCTAGTCTCTGTGAACATATTTACACACATATCAACCCATTCCTTTGTCTTTCTTGTCAGATGTTGATGAGTGTAGCGAGCAGCGGCCGTGCGCCCACGAGTGTGTGAACACAGCTGGCAGCTATCGATGTACATGCAGAGACGGCTTCATGCTTGCCGGAGATGGCCGTTCCTGTCAAGGCCTTCCTCCTCCCCCTCCTCCTCCACCTCCTCCTCCTCCCACCCAGACCAGCCAGGCAACAGTGGGTGGTCACACTGATGCGGGTAAATAAGCAGCGTAGGAGTGTGTGTGTGCGTTCACATAGCATCATTTGGTGTTTTCTTGCAGCAGCGAAGTGTGTGGAGCACAGAAGAGAGGAAACATAGCCAGCTTCGCGGTCCATTATTACTTTTGGTACGCGCTATGCCACTCTCAACTCGTACCGTGAGTAATAATGCACTGCGACTGGTGCCGACTCCAGACAGACGTCCTGCGGTCTGGCCCCCATGCGGTGAGCCTGGGACCAGTTGCTCTTTGATAATGACTCAGTTGACTCCTATGAGTCCTGCAAGTAAAGCAAACATCTGACTCTAATAGAGCTCCCATGCTAATACTGACAAAAATGTTGCCATGTTGTCTCTCACCATGAAAAAGTCTATTTTCATTTGTGTGTGCTTCCTGTATCTTAGCAACAAAATAATACAACCCCCCTCCATGTCTACAAATGTAGTAGTTGACCTCGGGACATTCCTTTTAATTCCTGTTCTGTGTCAACGTTATTGCTGCTTTGGGAATTACTGCAACATGAAGCCTTAAAGAAGACATACCTTTTCCTGATTTCTCCCAAATCTTTCCACCTTGGGGGATTTTTGTGTGTCACCAAACTGTAAATCTGAAAGGGAAACTGTCTCATGTGCTTGTCAGGAAATGAAAGAGCTCTCATGTAAATGTGAGAGTGCCAAATTTTCTCGGGCTCCACTCCAAACTCCCTCCTCTTTATCAGTGTTTTTGTGGTGAAGAAAGTCACACAAAATGGAACTCCTCAGCTAAATTGAGACTGTTCACTCCCACGACTCCACGCCGTGAGTCCTGCATGTATTGCTGAGCAGACAAAAAGACATAAGAAAAAAGAGGAGGATGAAAAGCCAAAATATGACAGATCTTTCTACTCTGTGAAAGCGACGGATGGGTTATTTGTGGCAGCGCACTCAGTTTCACCGCGCAGCTCTTAGATGAAAAAAATGCAAGGCCAGCAGAGTTTTACTCAAGACTGCATTCCGTTATCTTTTACGCAAGCGTCAGAGCGGTGTTGATGGAGATCACAAACATAAACACAGGTTTAAATGCTCAAAAAGTAGACCATGGCTCTGACTCTGCCAAGCTGCTGTGGAGGAGTGTTGGACTACGTTTGTGTCTCTCCATCTTCCCCCTCTCCAGCTCTCCTTTTCACTGTGCTCTTGGCCAACACTTGTAGTCTCATTCCAGCTCCATCAACCCTGTCTGCTGGGGGTCATCGCCAGCCCCCACCTCCCTTTTCCTCCTCCTCCTCCTCCTCGTCCTCCTCCTCCTCACCCTGTTTCTGAACCCATTCTTGTCTCAGTAATGGACTACATCTGGGAGAGATTGAGCTGCTCTAGCTTTGTCTGCCAAAGCACAGCCAGAAAGCAGGGGGTCCCTAATTTTGCATCCTGATCTGGGTCCCGCCTGCTCCTGGGACGTTCCTCTTGGGTGGAGCTGGGCAGTCACTTCCCTGTAACCGATGCGTGTTCACAGGAGGGATGAATGAGTGCTCGTCTATTTCTGGTGACCCCTCTTTCGGCTTGTGTATCGGATTTTTTTCAGCCGTTCCCATATCCATGATTCCCCCTGTGCCCTAAATTCCCCCAGCCTCCCTGCAGCTCTGCGGCTCTCTCCCTGGTTTTGAGTTCACAGACGTTGCAGTGGCCATGAATCATTTGAAGAGAGGGATTGATGAGGGGCAGGATGCTTTAAGGAATCTTCCGAGATATAAACTTAAGATCTGAGAGATTAAACACACTTTGTCCTCGCCTTTGATCCATGTTCTAACCTTTCCCTCCCCGCCCCTCCTCTCTTGGTCTCTAGTTCCACAAATTCAAACCCAGCAGTCGCTGTCATCTGATGTATGTTTCTGTATTTGTATGGTTTCTACAGGTGGAGGGTTCAGCCAGATGGAGAATGTGACAGAGGAGGTGCAGAGCCTGAGGAACAGAGTAGAGCTCCTGGAAAAGGTACCAGAGAAAACACATGAACGTCATGTATGGATTCCTGAACGGGCCCACAGGGCACGGGTCCAGGGGCCCAAAGTGTCAAGGGCACCCTGCCCTTCACCTGCAAAATGTCACTCAAGTTAACATGTGCCGACCCGGAAGAGACTCAAAATGACCAAAAAGAGACACAAAAAGACCACGAAGAGATGAATAACTACAAAAACAGGCAAAACAACCACAAAGAGACACAAAACTACTGCAATGCGATACAAAACAACTCCAGAGAGAAACAAAATGATGACAAAGCGATATGAAACAGCCAAAAAAGACATAAAATTACTTCAAAGAGACACAGTATCACCTCAATAAGACATAACATTACCTCAAAGAGACTTCAATGACTACAAAAAGACAAAAAATGAACGCAAAGAGACAAAACGACTAAAAAAAAATACAAAATGGCTAAAAAGAGACACAAAAATACTAGAAAAGACAAAAATTACCCTAAAGAGACATAAAACGAGCATAATGAGACACAAAATTATTACAAAACAACATAAAACAACTAAGCAAGACCTCAAAGAGACACAAAATGACCACATCATAGAGACCCAACTACAAAAACACACAAAACAACCACAACCACAAAATGACCTCAGTAAGACACAAAATGACCTCGAAGACACAAAACGACTAAAAAAGATACAAAACGTCTGGAGAGAGAGATACAAAAGAACTAGAAATGACAAAAATTACCTCACAGAGACACAATATTATTACATAACAACATAAAACAACCAAAATGACCTCAGTGTGACACAAAATTACTTCACAGACACCCAAAAATTACAAAAAGACACAAAACAACCACAAGAAGACACAAATTGACTGCAAAGAGACACAAAATGACTGAAAAAGACAAAATCACCTCAAAGGGGCCAAAGAGTGACCACAAAGCAACACTTCACAACCAAAAAAGACATAAAATTACCTTAAAGAGACACAAAACAACCACAGAAAGACACACAATGACCACAAAGAAGGACAAAATCACAAAAAAATGTTAAATGACTATGAAAAGTACCACCAAAAACCAGAAAGTCTATGTGTCTTGCTCATATGTAGGGTGGTGGGGCCCTTTGCATATCTGTGCATGGGGGCCCATTGTGTCATAATCTGCCCATGATAAACACATGTTCAAACAAAGGCACAAATAAAAGCCACCTGCCCCGATACCTCCCAGCCTCGCTCACCAGGAAAACCTCTGGTCCTTGTATGATATAAAATCTTAGTTGCTATTTAATCCCCAAACAAAAGATGCTTTGAAATGCCAGACCCACACAATGGCTTTTAAGATGTTTTATGGCTTTTATTAGAACCCTGCCTCTTTTTAGTGAAACACGCATTAGCTTGTTGAAGTATAATTATGCTGTAGGTCACATTGATTTTTTTGTTTACGAGGTGACTAATAGTCCTTTTCTGGAGCAATTTTCTCTTTTCCCTCATTTCCCTTTCTCCCTGTGTGCAGAAGCTGCAGCTGGTGTTGGCCCCCTTCAGCAGCTTCTTCCCACTGTCGCTGGACGAGGGCTGGTCAGAGAAAACCACCTTATTGTCCCACTCCTTCCAGCAACTGGACCGCATCGACTCCCTGAGTGAGCAGATTGGCTTTCTGGAGGAGCGCATCGGCACATGTGAGTCACCAAAGACTGACCTTTGACCTTTGATTGTTCGGAGTTGTGAACAGAGGAGGAGGAAAATTCCAACCTCCAATTCACCACTGGAACGGTGTGTCCCAGGAAAACAGGGACAGTTTTCAAACTTCTTTAAAAAGATCATGTAAAAGCCCAAAAGTAACAATTGTTCATAATGTAATAAAATAAAATGTATTAATAAAAATCCAATAATATAATAAAATATAGTGCCTGTAATGTAATAACCTTTTTGGCTAAGCAACAGCGATGCAATAAAAGCAAGTCACACTGTAAGTCAAGTGATGCATTTGCTCTTAAACTGTAACCTAATTAAGGTATTAAAGATAAGATAAGGAGTCTATGAGTCTGTTAGTGGCTCTGTAAATACTAATGCCAGCATGCACCACTAATGTCAGCCTCATGGGGGTGCTAAAGTAAAAGTCAGGTGATCAACGTCAGCAGCATTCAGCATCAGGGAACCACGAATGTCCATACAAAATGTATGGCAATTCATCTTAATAAAAAACAATACATTAGCATTTTATAGTAGTTTTAGAGTGTCAAATTTTTAACACATACATATCACCATAAAATCTCCCCAGTTTATTACTTACATTAAGACATTGTTTTCTTAAATTTAAATATACAAATGATACATTATCTAATTAAATATGCACTTATTTAATTTAATTTGCCATGAATTACACATGTGATGTTTATCATTTTAAAAGATAATTTTGCAAGTCAAGAAAGTTGCCGTGTTTTGTAGGTTTGTCGGATTGCCATTTAGTTCTGTGTGAAACCGTTTAGTGAGCTACGTCCCTCGTCTCGCACCATATATGTCACCAACACCAGTTAGCAAGCTAGCTCACTAGGTAACTAAGCAGTGTTTCATGGTCATATGTAACGTTTGTTTTATGACAAAGTGCAACTTTCTTAACTTGAAAATGAAAGTTTAAATTAATATTAAATTGACAAACATCTCATGTGTATAAAAGATTGCTTGTCTCTCAACATTAACTACCGTACATATTTTTTCCCAAATACTTTCCCACAGTGGTCCACAGGAAGGGGAGGGACTTGACCTCTCTATTCCAGTGAAAATGACAAATAATAAGTAGCACGTGCTGTGTAAAGAACAGCAAAGATGTTTATCAAACCAGCTGTTTTTACCATTAATGTTATGTCTATGAAATTAAGTTGCAGTTTTTAAATAGTAGTTAAATTTAATGGCAAATGGCCAAAACAGTATAGTAACTCTCTCCCCTCCTCTCTCCTGTAGGTTCTTGCCAGGAGAATTAGCCACCGAACACGAGCCACAAATTTTCCAAGACAACTCCCGTGAAGTTACACAACCTGTCAGAGATCGTACGCACCAAGATGGCTGCCGTTTGAAAGAAAGGGGGACGGCAGAAAGCAGAAACAGCCTCAGTGACGCAATCATCGCACAATCATCATCTGTGATTTTCACTATTCCCGACAGCTTCATTTACTTTTCTTGTTGAATCACTGTCAAATATCTTGATTTGTAACAGTACCTGTGGCAGGGTCACGTTCAGCATGACATCATCCCTGGAACATCTGAATGAAACCCCCTGAGGGTCAAAGGTCAAAGTGGCCACTTTGTTTCTGTGTTTGTTTTGCATCAGTGCAGCTGTGTCCTCTGTCCCGGGGCAGACGTGGGCATCTGTATTTATCTATTTAAATTATGATTACGTCTTAGTTATTTCTCAGTGCTCTGATAGACATTTGTAACTAGTTTTGTAACATTTTGTAATAAAAAATTCTTAATCAAAACACCATGTGTGCTCACTAATATCAACGGATTACTGAATAATGTTTGCAAACACACAGTCCTGTATACACTGCTGATATAAGATCAGACAAACTCTCTATTAAGCTAACACAACACTGACACAGTGATGACCTCTCCTATATACAGTATGTACTGTAGACAGTGGTGGAGGAAGTACTCAGATCCTATACTTTAGTAAAAGTATCAATACTGTATTTTAAAAATACTTAATTACAAATAAAGCCCTTCATTTAAAGTTGAACTAAAGTTAAAGTATGTAAGTACTTTCTAAATGTTATTCAAGGATCTAGAGTGCAAGTTTTCATCATGCAGAGGGGCCCTTTCTGAGTGTTTGAATACAGTACAAACAAAATGTACTATTTTATATGACAGTCATGTAGTGTCCTGCTTAAAATGAGTGGAAAGTCCAGTGAGATTATTTTCAACAGAAATCACCATGTTTTTTTCCTACTTGTTTTAAAGGTCCAGTGTGTAGGATTTAGGGGAATACATTGGCAAAAATGAAATATAATATTCTCATAAAACAACGTCACCATGTTTTTTATCAGTTTAATATTCCCTGAAACTAAATATTGTTGTGTTTCCGCTATCTTAGAACGAGCTCTTAATATCTACATTGGAGGCTGGTCCTCTTCACAGATTTATAACAGTAACTGGATACTGGACCCCAAGATGGCGCCTATTCAGTCCAGTGGAATTGCTTGCCTGGTGTATGCGCCAAAAAATGTTTCTAGCCTTAGTGGCGTCTCCCTGATTATGTGCTGTAGTGTTCCTCCTGCTGGCCCTGCCCGTGAGTTCCTCCTCAGCCCATAGACTTGACGTTTCATTGGGGTCAGGTCAAGCAAAGTTTCACAAATATAAAACCTCCATTGATTTGAAAAAAATCATAATAAAAAGAGTCATAATTAATCTTGTTTGCAGTTTGAAGCGTCCTGTCAACAGTTTTACAGAGCTCTCTTTTATAATGGTGATCTATTGGGAAAATGTGATTTGGACCGCAAGGGACTTTTTTTTGCTGCAATACCTCGAGTAGCCACTGGGAGAAAATTGGAGGCAGGGCTGAGCAGCGTTTATGTAGGCGTAGTTCTCTTCAATGGAGTCTGCCATGTTGTTTCTACAATAGCTCAGAAAGCACAAACCAAACACTGGCTCCAGATAGGACCATGCACAGTTTTGCATTAGTGACTTTTCAGTTACTTGTAATCTGCAACCTCATCGCTAGGTGCCATTAAATTTTACACAGTAGATCTTTTAAGAAAACGACTTTTAGGACTCAATAAGACACAAATTACTTGGCATGATTAAGATTTTTCAGTGTTTGCACTGTGCAAAAGGTTTACCTACAAAATGGAAATACCAGAGGTGTGGACAGGAGTCACATGACATGACTCGAGTTGCAGGACAGAACCATGAAGAACTATGTTACGTTACTGAGTGCTGTGGAGAATATAATACTAAAGATTATTTTGTTTGCGCACAAAAACAGTGGTCGACAAAAAACAAATTGCAGTATGTAAAATGTGCAGGTTGATAATTACAGATGAAGACGCAACAACTTCCAACTGGTTAAGACATTTGAAGTTGCACATGGTTTTTTAAGATTATTAATTTGAGGCTTTTGCTTTTGTTATAAAACAGATGTAGAGTGACAAGAAAGGGGGGAGATAGAGCAAAGGGCCACAGGTTGGACACAAACCCTCGGCTGCCGCTAAGGACTCAGCCTACCTGAGGCCCGTACTACGAAGCCAGTTCAACTTAACCAGGATATCTTTTCATTATCTGGCTTGACTAACCCTAACACTGGCAATCTGGATAACCCGCACTATGAAGCTGGTTATCATCAAGTTCAGTCAACTCTGGGTTTTCCTATCCAGTCACAGGTGCGTTCATCATCGGAACCATAGATGAAGTGAGCTACTTCACATCATATGAGATGAAACGATATTGAAAGTGCCTGCTACTGTGAGACAGTAAAATCTTAGTGCCATGGAATGTAAACCTGACCTCCTATTACTACTGACCTATAGCAATATATGAGTTACTCTTTGTTTTTACCTGAGACACCAGACTTTTGTCTATGGATACTTGTTTATTCTGTGATCTGACTGGTCAGAGGTCGTGATGTTGATAGGCTGTGATCCCATACTCTAAGGTTAACGTGCTCCAGAGCAGGTTAGCTGCTCAGCCTAAGTCGCCACGATGATTTATCATGGTAAAAAGAGAAACAGATTCGTAGTACTGAAAACCCAGAGTTGACCCTGAAGTTACCTCCCTAACTCCAAATCCTGCTTCGTAGTACAGGCCTCAGGTGAGCTAAAGATCACCCCTCGAGGGTTCATTGTTAGCAACCTAGTACTTAGCTAATGTTAGCTTAACAGCTAAGTTTTAACACATTTGTTTTAACAAATAAATGCAAAATTCAAAAAGATTCTGCATTTTTGTGAATTTATATTGGCACTAAACTCAGTATGACTTGTCTAGGACTCGAAACTCATAAGTTCTGGACTTGACTTACTATGATCCCACCTCTGGGAAATACTTAAGTAAAATTACATCTTCATTGTGCTGAAGTATTTGAGTAAATACACTTGTTTACTTCCCACCACTAACTGTAATATAAACCACAGAGGAAGGCAAAGCAGGCATTTCAGTGCACGACCACTTAAGAAAAAAAAAGAATCGATTTTTATTTATTCTTTTGCAAGGCATTCACGTTTACCCAGAATAGGTGAAATCAAGAACACTACATCGTCAATATTAACCAGATACTATAATGGGCGTCTATACCATGTGTGCATATTTACACACACACACATACAGTAAGGGACCACACACATACAAGGCTCTGCAGGATGTCGGCTCTGTTTCTCATATCCATGTAAAGCTACCATCAATTACATTTTAAGAGCTTTGGTGAAAATCAGGAAAAAAAAAATAACTTGGAAGTCCTTTTTTATTGTTTCACCCAAACTCAGCATGAAAAGTGCTTTATTAAGGTTCAGAATACTTTGAATATTTTATCTTACAGTATCTTAGTTCGTAAACAACTGCCCAAAATCAGCCAGCGGGGTTGTTGCAGAGCCTGTTCTCCACCAGTTCAAGCTCATGACACAAAGCTTACAAATCACACATCTGTATTACAAAATAACTCAGAAATCAACAGGAAATAAATGGATAAAAGACTCCACTAGCAAAACTTATATGGTATAGTTCATATTTTGGAAGAAGTCAATTTGGTAGAGTACTTTATAGCATTCAAACCACTTGCTGCAAAGGTTCAATCTGCCCTTACAGATAAAAAGTCAATAAATAGATTCAAGAAATAAAACAGAATCTGATTAATTCGTATTAATAGGGGTTAAATACCTGCTTTGAACATAAATAAAACCCTGACCATCACATGTAGTTAAAGCCGGTATCACTAAAACTACTGTTGCACTCAACTATGAACAGCAGTGTACAGGCTTAGTACCAAAGTAGTAATAAATCCATTCACAAAATCATCTCCTTGAACAGTCTGTGTGCACGAGACAGTCTAAATTTAACATTTAATGGTCAAATAAATATCTTAGATGCGACACCAAGTGTATGCAAGACAACATCCCATGTTATTACAATAACTTCAGGGAAAAAAAAGAAAAAAAAAAGCAATAGGATGCAATTATTAGTGCACAAATATCCAGAATGCTGGAATACATTCTCAGATTGTGTTTGATGGGCAAAAGCGGCAAAATAACTGATTTTGCGAAACAGTGTGAAGGCAGTGAGCAACGTGAAAAAGACCTGGATGTAAACAGTAAAGTCAGTCCTATAGTGTGTCATTGTCAGTACATGTTATAACAAAACATAAATCGAGCGTGAGCAAAACTAGCGGAACAATCCAAGGTGCAACGACAACAACCAATCAAACTTAAGGCCAAAATTCCCACAACTTTTTAAATAATTAATATTCTTCTAGGAGGTTAAGTAATAACTGAATCAGAATATCAAGACTAAAACAATGTTATTCACTTTCATATTGATTTAAAAAAAAAAAAACAGGGACAACCTTTAAACTCTTGAGATGTAGACTTAAGTCAGCCGGGTTTGTTAGTAATTAGTGAATCTTTAAGTTAATCAGAACAAAAAAAGTTAGTCAAAAAAAAAAAGGTTTGAGATCTAAAATCATTTCACAATTCTACACAAGAGCTACCTTATATCTTCGGTAAAGGGAAATTATATCATTGGTAAAGTGAGATGACTGATAAAGCAGGTCATAGTGAGATAATAACGGGCTTACATTGGAAACTTCCCAGAAACACTCAGTCATGGCACAGCAGGTAGCTTGCACTTTGGAACAGTAAAAACAGTTGGACATTGCACAATATGTAATCGCCTTTTTGACACATCTTAAATAGGTTTACTTGTGAGTTCCTTTCAGAGGAGCAAAAATCACTTAAAAAAAAAAAAAAAAAAAAGATTATCCGATGTAAAAATAAATAGAAAGCAAAAATACAGCGAGAAGACACTGGTTGCTGGATGCTGCACGCAGGTTATACCTATCTTTTGGAGAGACAAACTGAAAGAATGCACAATGATACACCCACAATGCACAACATTGAAAACTGATCAGTCCACTTTAAGTCCAGTAATTCAGTACAGATGGGTGCTATTGTTACACGCTGTATCTTGCAATCTTGAATTCCTTTCTTTCTGACATCATGAAGTATGTCATGGAGTTATTGTTCATTGAGTTGAAGAGCCAATATGGATATAGAGCTGAATTCATAGCGACAGATCTTAAGAAGTCTGTGGTCGACCGGTGTCGACCTCTCACCTCCACACGCTCCACCACTCATGGAGACCCTGCTCCTTTTGTCTTTAGGCAAGAGACTGGAATGCAGAAAGGGGGAGAGCACACTGAAAGGAAAGGAAGGAAGGAGATGGGGTTCTTTGAAAGTGTGTGTGTGCATGTATGTGTGCAAGAGTGTAAAATAAAGGCAGTATGAGAGGAACAGATGAATATCCAGATATTTATGAAGACAAAAGAGAAAAAGCAGAGGATTATCTGCTAAACAGAAGGCAGGTGGAGAAAAAGGCCAAAAAGAAAAAGTACAAAATGGTGATAAAGTAAGACAATAAAAAAGAAGAAAAAAAAAAAACAGGCTTCCATAGCCAGAGAACAAAGCAAGGATGAAGGCGGACAGAGCCATCCAAAAGGCATGCATGAAGAACAACACACATCCATACTGTTCGGCTTGCCGTCCGTCACTCCGCTCACGGCGTGCAGAGCAGCGCTGCTGCTGGTGCTGCTGCTGCAGACACAGTGAGGGTCGGGACTGACTGTGCTGTATGGTCAGGCCAGAGGCGGACTGGACCAGGCGTCAACTAGACAAGAAGAGATATCATGACAAGAGACCGGTGTCATGTTGTTTCCTGGCCAGGTAATGGGACAACCTGGGGGAGAGCGGGGAGGTTCTGGGGGGAGGTATGGGTCTCAGATGGGAAATAGGAGGAAAAAGAGGCGGGAGTATGGTAAATGTTCAGTGCCTCAACGGCCCGTTGCTCTGGGTTACGGAGTCAGAGATGCTTAGGAAGGCAGAGCGCATCAGGTTGAAGGATTTGTCGGCGAGGGATGAAACATCGTCTGACGTCATCCCCTTTGTCTCGATCTTTGGAAGGATCTTCAATCTGATGGTCCCTGAGGAGGCACAAAACTTCACTGTCAGAAGTCTCACAGAACATCAAGTAGCTTTTTTTGCATACAGATACAAAGTACTGCCTGCAACTGAAAAAATGAGAAAAATCAACGACAATCAAGCTGAGTTACCCGAGTTGAACTGCTTTTCTTTCCGTAGGTAGAAGTTGCTGTAGGAGGAGAAAACGACAGGTATGATGGGTACCTGAAACACAAGAGAGGCAAGAAGATTAAACAGACTATCCCAAAATATTATCATCACCTCTTAAGCCCTGTTTACGCCTGGTATTAACATGTGTCTTAAGGTGATGCGATCTCAAGTGGACAGCTTTATGTCTGTCTGTTTACACCTCGTACCTGTTGGGTGACCAGTTGTCATCGCATTTTACTTCCCTGCTCTATCTGCAAATAAATATGTAGTCACTCATTATAGGAGACTACTGCTGTAGAAGTGTGACACCTGTGCTGGGGACAGCTAGTGAGAGTCCGCCCTCAGACACACAATGAGGCGCTAAATCTTAGCATCAGATGGCTAATGTTACCTAACGGTTATTAACAGATTAAATGACAGTCGTGCCATTTCGCTGTTGGTGCAAGTTTGTATACACCATTTAACAGCTGCTGCTGTGTTAGCTCATGCTAACCAGGCAGATGATGAACTGCCATTAGCCAGGAGGAGAGCAGCCCTGGCGATGGTCCTTCAGCACTGTATCTGCATCAACCTATGTAATAGCAGCAACAAAAAGTTAATATCTGGCAGAGAGTTAGTAAGCAAGGACCAAGCAGCAACCTCTGGGGCTAAAAACTGAGCTAACTTGGAAGCGCCAAAAACTGCAGTTCCTCTAATGGCCACTTGACGCTGGCTCCAAAACAGACTCAATCCCCACAGACCCCCATATTAAATGTCCGACTTTCCAGCAGAAATAAACATGTTTACGGCCTGGTACAAAAAAAACGGTTTTGGTCTCTATAGGTAATTTCAACATTCCTGTCAACTGTACACAGGAGAAATTTTTATATAACTCACCTGTTCACATTTTATTACGTTACGCATAATTAAAGGTGTGGCCACTTAGAATGACGTAGTGGGTGCTGTCACTAGCCGCTAGCTGTAAGCTAGGCGTCATCTCAGCTGGTCACTGTAATTGACCTCTTGGCTATGTTTGTGGCGTTGGTTCTTTTTGGAGACTTTCTCATGCAGGTATTGGACACATAATGACTTGACTGTCCAAGAAGTCTGTCCTCTATTTCTTCCAATTGAGTTTGCTTGTTAACTAGCTAGGCTAACGATGTTAACAGGCAGTATATGCTAACCACTGGTAATAAACCTGCATGAACTGAATAATTTAGGGTGACAATACACTACTATAAGTGCAACAGGTGTCTCTATGAGGTTGGATATATAAGTCCACCACGTTAATAAACTAATGTTATGGAATGGTAATATCAAACTAGCCATACCAACGCTAACGTAACGTTAATGCTAGAGTTGGCTTATGTTATGTCTGGGGTGGTTGTGCTGGTGCGATTCATGAATTTTGATGTCGCCAACAGTGAAGACAGAAAGACAGGGGAGCTGTTTCAGTGTCAGGAGGGTAGGCCAGCTGTTTCCTGTCAGTAGCATTGTAGGGAATAACATTAGAATGTGAGCCAGCTGCCACAGTGGTACAGCGGTTGGCCACCGTCGTCTGAATTGCTTCACTGGTGCACAGCCTCTTTTCCCATTTTTTGACTGGCAGGGAGTTAGGCAGAGTAAGGCACTGGCAAGATGGCGGTGCTGGAAGCCTCTCACTGAGCTACAAAAAAGGCTCTTCAGAAACCTATGGCTGACGTTACGGACACTACATCCATTTTTTTTAAGAGTCTATGGCCAGGACATCAGCTGAGTAGGTGGTCCTTCAGTGTGGCCCAGAACAAGAGTGTACACTGCTGAATTAATGTGGCCATTTACAGCCTCCGAATGTGGTCTGAGCAATCGAATCTCAAGACGTGTTGAGGATACATAGGTTGCATTCACATCCAGTTTAGAGCTGTCTACCTGTTATCTGATCACCCAAGACGGATGTTACACCAGGTGTAAACAAGGCCTTAACATTCATGTTACGCACACAGATCTTAAGTGATCAAACTCCTCAGCTTTTCTTTTGACTATTTCCTTCCTCCTATAGAAAAACCAAGGGATGAGAAACAAACAGACAGAAATGCTTGACTGAACTGACATTACATTCCCCTCTCTCTCTCTCAAACACAACACACACAATCAGCACGACACTAGCAATCTCCATCTCCTCCACTAATAGAGGCCGAGTTGCTCTCTCGAGGCCCCGAGTGGCCCCTTCAACAGGACTGGCTGAGCCAAACGTGGCTCCCCCTGGGGGCTGTCCTGCTTCCACTCAATCTGGCCGGCCGGGTACAAATGGAAAAGGCTGCGCTATAACTCAGCAGAAGCAAACACAGAGAGATAGAAATAGTCTATGTTCGCACAGGAATAGTCTAAAGTGTGAAGTGAAGCCAACAGGGAAAACCAAAACACACAGTGTTCGCCAGATCTCTAAGTTATTTTGCCGCCTTACGCCAACACACACACAATACCAAATCGAGTAACAAATACTATTTGTGAAATATGAGCAATATGAGCAGGCGTCAAGCTTCAGAGCCAATAGAGCCCCTACAGAAAATTATTTTTCTGGCCTCTCAGCCTCAGTGCATATCTGAATCAGACCGATATTAATCTTAAGCAGCAAGTAACAAAAAAGTGGCCTCACACATACAAACACACCACAACTTTTTTTGCCTGAGGGTGAACCAAGTTGCGGTTTCTGGCCAGATCTCATTCAACATTTTTTTTTTTTTTTTTAATTCATTCCACCTGTCGGACCCTGAGTGTGTGCTACGTAACATCAACTCCAGAACAGAGACCTCCCAGCTGCATGCATGAAGAGATAGAGCTCATGAACACACACACAGCTGATCTGCCAATTACTTTGGAGTCAGTCTGTGTTTTTGCCCTGCCTCTAATCATTTGGCCTAAGAAGCTGGGGGTGGGGGGTTACACTGTGCACTACCAGGGATAATTTCAGAATGGATGGAAAGAGAAATATGACAATAAAAATACTCAGACAGACCAAACTTTTCTAACCATTTCAAAGCATTCCTTGCTCCGTTTGTATATTGGATATGGTTAAATCATAATGTTGCCTTGTGCCGTATAAGGTTGCTGGCTCCCCCATGTGTCTAGACTCAGCACACTGCTGGCAACATTACCCCTCTCTCTCTTTTAAGAGTCGAAAGTTGGCAGAAGTCTCTTGGAAAACAGCCAGGGTTAAGTGAATGAACAGGATGAGGGTGTGCATTACAGTGCATGAAATGTTGACTTAATTCACATGTATATATAGGATATGGATAGAATAACTCACACCTGCTCTACTTAATACACAGACACCCCGAAAGAAATTTTAAGGAGAGCAGAGAAAAAGTACTCACTTGTGCCTGCACTGCCAGGTGGAAAGCCCCTTTTTTGAAGGGCAGCAGGTCGCCTCTCTGGTTTCGCGTTCCCTCTGGGAACACCCACAGACGAATCTGTGGAGGTCAAAGGGCAGGGGTGGAAAGGGAAAAGAGCGATTTAATCATCCCATGACACCTCTCATCTCTCAATGTGTCAAAAACCAGAACATTGTGACAGATTAGGTGCAAAAAGAAAAACAAAGAAAACCGAAAATACCAAAAAATCTAATTAAAGGGGACCTATTATGTCTTTCCTTATTTCCTGTCATATTTGTAATGTTACAGTGTCAGATGTTTATATTGAAGGTGGCCAAACGTTCAAATAATGAGGTCAACATATGTAAAAGTAATGCCTATAAGCAAATATCTCAGGCTTCAGACCATTCTGAATATTTTTTCTACTCTGGCTACAGTATGACATCAAATCGTGACAGATTTCTTAATATGGACACCTGCCTCAGGCACTGCTACGTGTAGCTACATGCTAATGTCAGGGAAATATGTAATCTTTGTTGCTGATGTTGTTAATTTCCCTGATTAAGGATCATATTCCTGCTAAACGTGCAGTTGTGTTCAGAAGCCTCTGGTGATATTTCACGGCAGAAAGTGTCGCTATACTTGGTTACAGTCATTTCCCTGGCTGCAATGACACTGCAGAGATTCGGAAGACCCAGAAATCTGACCAATCAGAGCAGGATGGGCTTTTTCACAACGGGGGTTTAAAAAGACAGGTGTTAAAATGGAGCATCTCAAACAGAAGGTGAATACAGATGTTCCAGAACAGACAGAATGACGAAAATTGTTTTCTGATCATTAAAGCATGTAAGCATTAGGGGAGGGGGAAGAAAATTGATACAGCATAGTATCACAATATTTTTCTGTGGCAATATTATACTGATACACGGACAACAAGTACCGAGCTTTTATTATTTACATTATTAATTTTTGCAAATACACATTTTGATACAACTTTTGGTACTGGAATAATAAAATCAATTGCTTTTCTGGTCCAGTGGATGGTGCTGATGCTTTTTTCCAGTAAGGTCAGCAGAGGTCTCAGTCAGCAGCATTTGGCAGAAGTTCATCGAAACAAAGATGGAGGCACCAGAGAAAGAAATCAGAAATGCGCTGTCTGCATTTAAATCAAACGTCTGGACTTCTTTTGGATTTTTTAACACAGAAGGAAAGACGGACTGGGATATGACACTTGCAAGTAGTGTGACATGAGAATACTCCGGGAATAATACGAACATGAGGGCTCACCTCACAGTCCACCATCCAGATATATAGCGTTAGCCGCTGACAGTCATGCTATTGCTTAACTCGCTCCGCCGAAAAACCAACCAACACTGGACACACTTAGCTTGACAAAACTAACATCTCTCTAAGAGAGCTAAGAAACAACATACAGTGTTGTTGAAACAAAGGCTTTTGTTACATGCTAAAAACACTGCAACGTGAAGCTTAAAGTTGAGGAATCTTTGAGTACAGCAGGAAGGGTGGCATTAACTTGTGACACCTGGACTTCAAGGTCAGTGGATTCATTTGTGACTAACTGACTGACTGAAGAGCAGCACATGAAAGTCACACTGAAACAAACACTGCAGACCTCCTGCAACATGAAGTACAAGAATGGGGAATTGTGGTTGTAACAGAAAACGCTTCTAACATGGGCGTTGCCATTCAGTTAGCAGGATACCTGCATGTGAAGTGTTTCGCTTACGCACTTAATCTGGCCTCACAGAGGGTGTTAAATCTCACTACAGTTCAGTTTGTCAGGTGTATGCAGCATTCTGACAGGTTTTATGACGCTGTTGGTCAGTCTGTCTGCTTTGCATCACATTTAACTGCAATAAATATTATTTCAGATGAACAGACTGAAAACTTGTCTTGTGAGGTAAAACTGATGTTGACAAAGTTTTCCTTTGGGGAAATAATCTATTTATTAAATTTATTATTAGAGGTAATTAATCGTAATATATTGTATCATGAGTCCTCCGGTGATTCCCACCCCTAGTAAACATGTTCTTGTAGAAACCCAAAATACAAGTATGAACCTGAGAATGAGCATAATAGGTCCCCTTTAATATGACATAAAAGCATGAAGTATCAGTATGTGTTTGCCAAGGGTGTAAACACTGCCAATAGTCACTTCACCTCAGATAAACTCAGCTCCATCTATCATCAGTGATGAAACAGCATCCTTTGTTGGCATTACCTGATCGTCCAACATGGTTTTGGCAGCGTCAGCCATAACACTCTTGGCGTCACTCGTCTTCTTACGGTTGATAAAGACGATGCCACCCAGCCAGCAAATGAGACCTACTGTGCCGGCGTAGATCAACTCCTTCTTGGCGATCATGGTGCAGCGGTCGGGTAAGATCTCCATCAGACCTGAGTGACAAAGAATAAGAAGCTTACTTATCAATTTTGAAATGTGAAAGACAGTCAGGACTAATGTACATACATGGCATTTTTTCTTCAACAGTGTGTTAAAGGTCTGCACAGTTATTGTGAAAATACAATTACTTTGACTATTTCTGAGGTTATAATCATTTATCATGATTATTCATTAACTTTTAGGCTCAAAATATCTTTCATTACACTTTCACATTCATCTAACTAAAAAATAAATATGCCGCCACAGAATGCAACCAAATGGAAACACTGTTTACTGGACACATATCTTTGGCCAAAGGAATGCGATTGCAATGATTATTTTGGTCTGTCTTTTAGAGCTGTTGGTTACGGTGACCGCTGTACATTGTCATTGTTATGCATGTCTGAAATGACACTCGTCAATGACTGGAAGCCAGTGAGGTCAGTCATTGTACTGCATATTTTGGTGTTTTTTCAGGGGGCTGTTAGTTGTGTTGCTTTGAGGCGCAGTCACAAATCTCAGGCGCTCTTTGCATATGCTTTTTTTTTTTTTTTTTGCTGAACATCATTGGCACTAAATCCAAAATATTTCCAAATAACGGATGGTGATCTATTTTGAGGGACTAGCTGTTTGTCTTTTGCTCCAGACATTTGATTTTTGTTTTGCCCTTCTGCATTCGCAACGTTCTGCAAAGTTTTTCGCAGGCTGCCACTGCAGGGTGCGTGTGCAGCAGCATCACAGCTCCCCAAAGTGGAGGCTGGCTGTTGGTTTAGGAAGCGCTTTATTTGATATGCAGCAGAGTTTTCTAGGAGCAGAGCACACATTTTAACCTTCAATATCCCAATCCATCATCATCATTTAATTGTGGGAAGCCAAAATTGTGATCACGATTAACATTTGACTAACTGTGCAGCCCTAATATGGCATACATGAGAACTGCCATTTTCAACACTTCATGACTTAAGTGTTCTAATACATTATCTACACATTTATGCATATTATTTTAAATAAAGTAAAGTCTCAAATTCATGTAGATGGGTGCAGCATGTGACCATAAGCATAAGAAATAAGACTTGTTTAATGAAGAAGTTATGTTTTTTGGAGATTATTTTCATGTTCAAACTTTTTCTTTTATCCAGCTAGTATATCCTAATTATTATTCTTTGCTGAGATTAAACAAAGCAAACATAAGCACTAAAAAACGATGAATGCAAAGCATATCTGTAGTTTTGTTTATACATTAAAAAAAGAAAATTAGTCGTAGTAAAATGCATGACAGAGTAAATAACAGACCTGGGAAATATGGTATCTCTGAGGGGGTGTGATAACAGGAGTCACCAACTAATACACTACAAGAACAAATGACTCAGTTTGAGGTGAGTTTTGGCCTCTTTATCTTATCTCTCTGTGGCTATATCAAAACCTGGATTGCATCAATCAAAGCATAGAGTCTGCTAGTGTAGTACATGCTGTCCATGAATAACTCCTTGATTATAAAATCAGACATGTTTGATCAACCTTTGTGCAAAGGCAGCTGGTGCAGAAGATACGAGCAGTGTAAGATGTCTTACATGGACAATATTACAGAGAGAAAGTATGTGAATAAAGGATGGTAAAAAGCAGAGCAAGTTAAAGCATCTATACTGGAGCAAGAAAAAACAGAGCAAACAGAAGATAAATGACATCAGGAAAAAAGTGCCTGAAACCCAGCTGTGGAGGTGAGGGATGTTAGCTCCTTACGGTCCTATCACATCAGCTTGAGGATGCGCAGCTATTAATGGCTGTGCATAGCGGTTGGCATGGCAACTTGGACGCCAAATCAGACTCGTGCTGAGTTTTCTCGGCACTAATTAGATGCCTAGTTCTCCCCCTGCTGTCACCACCCTGGCCTCGAGCCTGCCCTAATCACTCACCCGCACTGAGAAACACTCTCTCAGGCAGTGATGGAGAGAAACCATACCTCTGTTAGATAAGTGTCCTGAACACTTAGATTTAGGACCAAATGTGTCAATAATAAAAAACATGACCATGTGTGCAAAATCACAAACACCTGAAACTGAATAAGGAGATTGGGTAGATGAAACAAGCAGTGTGCTCTTAGGCTGCACCAATTTGATATCCAGTAAATTTAAACCAGCTTTTAATTACAGACTGGCTGCAGTTAGGGCCAGTTAAGCTGGTATAATGTTACATTTGTCCCAGTTTTACTGACTATTGCCTAACCGACACTGCAATCTGTTCAGGCAACCCTAACCAGGAAATGTGGTTCTTCCCAGAATAAGGAGGGGTTTAAAGTTTGGATGTGATACACATGACAGGCCTAAACATTTGCTCCAATAATTTGTGGACCATGTGTGAACAGTCTGTGCCGACTTTCTCGTACTAAATCAGGAGAGGTACTAAGTCTTGGAGGGTAGGCATGGTAGCACCAATTATGTCTTCAGTATTCCTGATTGTTCATTTGAGTCTGTTCTTGTCCAAACCAGACTGTGATCAACGGGCCAATGTAAACAGGATGCAGCAGTGTTGCATTCCGGCTCCGTCGCAGCTGTCAGAGACAATCCTGCTCTCTGTGATCACAAATGCTGTATTTTAAAGCAGCTGAATTCACAACATGGTTGTTTTAGCTACATTTTTGGATCATCAGGAGAGGTCAAACCAGCAGACGGTGGGACAGTTTTGAGAGTGGGATTATTGTTGATGAGAAGTGAAGGAAAAGTTTTGCATATCCAAAGAATCACTTCTGTTTTGTGAGTGCCTTCATCCTTATATTAAAGGGGAATTAACATTGATGAGAACTCCAGTAGGTGTAAGTGAGAATGGTATGGTTAGCTTGTGTACTTAACTACTATTGTGACAAAGGAAGACTTCAGAGACAGCTCACGCCAGCCATGGGGACATTTTAGTGTGGACAGACAGGTTTTAAAATAAAAAGTCGTGAAGATAAAATTATTTTAAAAAAAAAAACAGATGGGGAAAATATCTGTATATGTGTAGACACGGCATTTAATTGTGGCTCATGAATACTACAGTATGTTGACCAACAGTCATTACCAAACTGAAGATGATTGTAGAAACATTTCTAAGCAACAAAAGGTCTATCTGCTACCAGATGTCAATGATCAGCAAACATGCATCATGTCACCAAAAACACACAAAAAGTCAGCGATAAAAAACAAACTCTAAACTATATTATTGATGAGGCTGCCGAAGAACAGACGCTCCACTTCTGCCATGTGTCTAGTGGACACTGCAACTGCAGCATCACCACAACTGTGCCGAAGCGTGGCCAGGACACAATACAGCCAGGTGCTGTGTTCATTAATTTGCAGAGAATGGACAGAAGGCTGAACTTCCTCAGCTGGCACAGGAAGTAAATCCTGCTGGGCCTTTTTTTTAATGACGGACTCAGTGTTGGTAGATTCCAGAAATGTGAAGGTGGTAACTTTGACCTTACCCTGAAAAAGCGAATGTCAACCCAAAATTATTGTCACATGTAAACTGTACTTTTCTGAATTAGCAGACTTTACAAGGACAAAGTCTGAGTTGGAGCAGGTCAGGGGTGTTAACTGGGCCCATTAACCCTACAGCATAATACATTCAGGTCATCAGCCAGTTGTTAATTGTCTTCAGTGTGAGGGGATGGTTTCCTGTGTCACTTTGTCAGTGAGCTCATCCAGGTCAGTAGTCAATGTACTCAAACCAGGCACGGTATTTCTACAGTTTGCAGCTGGAAAGATTCGCCCAGCCAGGTTTTCATGTAGCACAGGGCAGCAGAGAGGGAAAACTCCTTGTTAGTTCCATTGAGCGGTAGAAGCTTATCCGTTTCACTGGCCAGGGAGTGGAGATTCGCCACATGTATACTCTGGAGCAGATTCCAAAATCCCAGTGCCACGGTGCACCTCTTTTATCTGCGACTCTTGCATCTGCTGCAGAGGTCTGCTGTTCCTTCAGCTGAAATGTCCAGAAAACTCCCCAAGTGTGTCAAATCTGGTGTCAAATTGCTCAAGGCGAACTGCTGAATGTATAGCACTTCTTCACTTTTATGTCTGATCTTCTTATTTGGGTCGCAGAAAACGAGAGACATAACTAACAAAACCTAATGTCGAGGAAAAGCTGCCATTTGCACAAGCATGTTGCATCATTTTTAATACAAACAACCAAAATATTTCAGTCAGCAATGAAATTAGATGAGACTGGCTGCATTTCCAAACCTCTCAGCATTGTTTCGCACTTTTAAACCACAATGACAACTATTTAATTATACAAGAAAATATTAATTGAAACAAGTTCCGGCATTGGAAGCTATAAATATCTGGTCTGAAGGTGTTTAAGTTTCAAGTTTTCTACATGCTAAAGAGAGACAGAAAATGACATCTGTCTTTTTCAGAGTGACATACATAAAGGTAGTGCAGCACCCACCCAAAACATCCAGGGAACTCTGGTGGTTGGAGATGATGACATAGGGTCCCTGTGTCTGCAGATGCTCCCAACCGCTCACATCAAATCGAAGACCCAGGAAATACTTCACATGACGAACCAAGACACGGATAATCCTGAGGGGGGAGAGACAGGTTAATTACAGTTCTAAGTAAGTATAGGTTACTGTTCACGGTCATGTGAGTGCAGCAGGCTACATATTATTAACCAGAACCCTACATGGAAAGGTTGGAGGTATCAGTGGAATGTAAAAAGCCTGTTGTAATACAACAGTATTACAGCACATTGTAAGAATGCCAGCAAAAATAGTTTTAATTTGACCTAAATCAGACAATCAGGAATGACAGGTTAACTGAGTACAACATCCCTATTAGCTTTGTTTGTTTCTTGGTCTGTTAAATAATTGCCTGCAGAAAGAGCAACGCTCCAATAAGCTCTGAAAAAGAATGTCCCATCTGCCTGTCTGCCTCTGACACTGAAAAAAATCATAAAACAAAAACACAAAATTAAAAGGTATGACCTCCCAATGTAATTTCATGCTGCCAATCGGAGGATTTATCAGATATAATCATTACTGTGATTTGTCTGGAACTATACTCTTCCAAGTGGGGTGACAGTCCACAGTAGCAGAGAGGCAAATCCAGTTTTAACACTTTTTTAAACACAATTTTCTAAATAGCTAAAATAAAGAAATTATAAAATGATAAACTAACAGTCCATTTTCATTACGAATTAATCTGTCAAATGATACATTGTTTTGTCTAATGTTGGAAAATCATGAAAATACTAAAATATCTTCAAATTTCTCACCTTAATCAATCACTAGTTTGAATTGTAAAAATAATAAAAGGGACAGTTCACCCCAGAAGATACATATTTTTCCTTTTACTTTTATTGCTTTTTATTAGTCTGGATTGTTTTGATGTGAGTTGCTGAGTGTTGACGAAATCGGCCGTAGAGATGTCTGTGTTATCTCTGATATAATGAAACTAAATGGCACTTGGCTTGTCGGGCTCACAGCTCAAAACAAAACAGCAATCTCTCTTTCCAGAAATCCTGCTCTGGTTACTCAAGATAATCCACAGACCTGGTTGACACAGCTTAACGTATGAACTATTTTCTTTCTACCAAACTACAACTGAAAACTGTAACTCTGCATGACAAAGCATTACCTCTCACGCTGTCACGAGCACAAGCCTCTCATCCATGAGTAGATGCACATTTCCCTCTGTATGCTGATACAGAGTAAAGAAGAGTAAGAGTAAAAATATGCATTTTTGATTCTGGGGCTAACTGTCCCTTTAAGTTTACTATCATTGCTGACAAAGAAAAGCGTTAAATCCTTAAATTCAAGATGATGGAATGAGTGAATCTATGCTGTCGCAGATGTATCAACTAATGGATTAACTGTTGCAGCTCTAACCAACATACCTTTACAACAGCACATATTACAGCTGTATTCATCTCTTTTCTGGGGCACTAGGGGGCATAGCCTCTTCTTTATGTCCATCCTCAAAGTTGTTATGGCAAATGTGTCAAATATTCATTCTCTATCTATGTGATTTTGGCACAATGACAATTAGCACTTTCAGATTAAACACTGTCACTTGATTTAATGTCAATATCTAGTTACTTAATAAAACTTTAAGAACTGTGATCTGATTAAATATTCCTAAACCTGATTACCATAAAAAACACAACACTCTGATCAGGGTTTATTTTGAGGAACTTGAAATCTTGACCTTTGTAGAGATAAGGAGAAAACAGTTATGAACTCTGTTAAGACATATTCAAGGTGGCCTCTGCCCCTGAAAAGTTTTAATGCCATTGTAAACAAACAGCTCCAAGGTGAGACTCGTGTCACAGCCTGATGGCGCTTTTACTTCCATCATATCTGTGACATTTTATCTTTGACCCCTATAACACTTTCAAAAGCTGCCTTGTCCTCAATCAATACACTTTCTCACCTCAAACACACAGGGTATGGCTGCCAATTTCAAATTAATCTGAACTCTGGTGTTGATGTGTAGCTGAAAGGAGAGCCTTGGCATTTTATGTCCAGGCCAACTCCACTCTTCTATCAGCTATTTAATGCTCTTAGCCTTTATTTGATCACTATTAGATTGTGAATAACTTCTATTCCCTCTTGGACAAAAAAGCAGCAGTTTGAGGTGTAAGGTGTAAGAACTGACACAGCATAACAAAGAAACATGACACACTTGAGCTAGCCTTGCCGTCCATGACAGCCTCAGTGGTGGAAGGGGCAACAAACGTTTGTGGAAAAACAACTCACAAAAAAAATCTGCAGATCGACTGAATGCCATCAAAGTGGAAGTTACTGAGAACTCGAACAATATTCAAAAGCTGAGCGCAGACCATGAAGGCTTATCCGCCCACTTGATAAAAACAGAAGGAAACTTGCAGAAAGCTGTAAACTTCAAGCAGCCATAGCAGAGCTGGAAGACAGATCCGCAGACTTCGAGCCACCGTCAAGGATAATCGCTTCACGGTGGACTAAAGCACCCATACCATGAAACGACGCCTCTTATTCTCCTTAAGCAGCAGCTAATTACAGTCACTGTGACTGCCTTATAGGCGCATTATGTGAGTGTAGCTGCTCGAAAGGCACAGTTCAGATGTGGGATTTCTTTAAGAAACTGAAAAGTAGTGATCCTGACATAAAATGTGTCTTTTCAGGGTGAGGTTGGACTCATGGCGAGGGGACCTTTGTTGCATGTCATAACCATCTCTCTCCCCATGCTTACTGTCTTTCCCTCCCTCTACAGTGACTGTCAAATAAAGGCAAAAAAATATATTTATCTTAAACAATAAAAGTATATTTATTAGGAATCCAAATATACCCTGAGTAAGTCAACATAATACTATCAAAATGAACATTAACAACCCGCTATCATAGCAATACTATATACTTATATCAGGCTCATACAGTCACAACTCACTGTCTAAAACTGCGCCTGCTTTTTAGCGGCAAGAATTTTCCTATGCGAACGTTACCGCAAAATTTGGATAACAAACAAGCTATTTTCCTTGTGCAAATCACCAAAACTGGCTTCTGTTACACCACCAACTTGAATGACCTTCCCTCTCAGGGAAAACAGCACAGTCACTCCTCACCTTCTGTCTCATCTTCTTCAAAAAATACCCCATGTCCCTTCCTCATCAGTGAATCATATCCCCTCTCAAACTTCTCCCTCCTTTTGCTGTTTGAATATGCCCTCATTTTAAAAGTGCCTTCTATTAATCTCCTGGTAATTAGGTTTTAATGTTAGAGCATCAGCTAAATACCTAGAAAGCTACATGCTTATAAATTGTAAATCAAGTATTAAAGCCACTATGTGAGAAATTTGAAAATCTCCAGCTTTAGCTCATAATGCATGCCACTAGCCACCAAACCACATGCTGGAAATAATGGCTTCTGCGTTTATTCACAGTGTACAAAAGTAATTTGTACAATAATCAAACATTTCCAGCCATCATTTCCAATATTCTCTCCCAAATCAAGGGAAATTTAACAATCAATGCTTTTGCTGTGGTAATTCTCTCCCAATAACTGCGGGATTAAAAACAGCAAAGCCACTGAGTGCATTATAATCGCCCTTATTTCACCCTGATGCCAGAGCTGATCATAAAAGAGACCAGAGAGAGCATTTACAGGACATAAACACTCTTTTGGAAAGGCAACTGAACTGTTGTTAGCTGTGAATGAGGGTGCAGGGGTTTGCAGATAAACATCCTGTTCTTATTGTGATATTACTAGAACAATACACCATGAAGGTGAAGCCTTAGGAATTTAGAGATGCTCTGATTGACTACTAATGACTTAATCGACATATGGTACAGTTTATGTTATATTATTGAAAATAAATCAAGCAGAATTTAAACTGTAATTTCACTGATTTGAGAGATAATGGCGCTAACAGTTAGGAGTATGCACCAGGATTGTCCATTATAACACAGAAAACACATCAGGTAAAAGTTGATCCTTGATCTAAGTTTACAGAGTTTAGTAAAAGTTTACAGGACACTTTGAGTTGGGTAAAACAAAATTACACGTGCCTTCATTTACCCCTCAAATACAGTACATAGTTTGTGATTAGGAAATGAGGCTGAGTTGACTAGAGTCCCAACAACTCAATATCTACCTCCATATCAGAGTTAAAAGCCTTAGGAAACATACATTTTTAGGACTGGATTATCGAATACTCACTTCTTTTTAAACAATTTTCTTTTTAGTACTGTTTTAAAGTCCCCTTCTAGACACATTTTAAAGTACATAAAACTGGTGAAAGGTGAAATAGGAATCAATTTCTCAATATTTGTTTAGCATGGTTTTCTTACATAAAAAAAGTAAAAAATAAATAAAATAAACAAAAAAAACAAAACTATGGATCTGGCCTTTGTCCCGCCTACCACCACTGCTGCTTGCATTAGGTTTCACTTTCGCTTTCTCCCGCCCTGCTTGCGCTAGGTTGACCAGTGAAAGAGCAGCACATATCTAGATGGCTTGCGTTAGCATAAGGGGAAAAATCGGAGACATTTAGCCAACATGTTTGAGCCTCAGTCAGACCCAGAGTCAGGCTTCTTTGCCAGTGTTGTGTTTAAGTCATTTTTACCGTCAATTTGTGTTTACTGTGTTTGACAGCGATTCGCTTTCTTATCAGTGATGTATCTAATATAGTTTGCCCGGCATATGTTTGACGCAGACATCGCCCCCTTTGCTCTCTGGTGAAAAACTCTGCAGAAATACAAAATCAGCATTGTAAAGGTCGGACATTGTAATGGACATAAACATGAGAGAAAACACATTTTTAAGTGGAGGGGGACTTTAACATTATTCTACTAAGTCTTACCAAGCTTTTGTTTTTTCACTATTTGGAAGATGAGCTGGTAATGATGACCCGCCATAGGAATTTGCTGTACTTTCTATTTACGGTAATCAAATCAAAGTGATTTAATTACTGCATCAAAGGTAAAGCTTATGATGTTATAATCAAAGACTCGAGGAAGCTCTTGAATTCATTGCTTGCACTCACTACCTTGTGACTCTATCTAATGCAGTCATCCCTTACCTGATGCTACGCTTGCCTAGCACATAAAGTGTGCGTTGAATTGGTGTACTATAGTAAAATAACCTTTAAACTGCAATCCAGTCTTTAGGTTATCTTTCAACACAGCAATACAGTGATAAGACATTCAGTCAAGTGCAAAAGCCACTGGTTATGCAATGACTCAGCCAGTGTTGCAGCAATTGTAAGATTGTTCAAGGGGAATGAAATGGCCTGGGTTGGAATCTTTTTATGGCCAATCCACTAAGCCTTTACTCTGGTTCATTTCATTTATCAGACTCTAAATAAGTTCCTTTTCCTACAGATCATAATGACATGTTTGCTGATTTGTTACAAGCATAGATTCAATACGGCAGTGCATGGCTTTTAAAAGATAAGCCCTACCTGTTGTCCCTAAAAAACACTGTCCCGACAAAGATACCAGTGTCATGGCTACATCAGGTGCTAAAGGTCAGACGGCTGTTCGTGACAGGGACATGATGACACGATCACAATGGCAGAGCAGAAGATAAGTTCATTCAGAAAGGCAGGGACAAGTAAATTGGTAGTTTAACCTATGTAGGCTTTAAAGGTCAGTCAGTCAACAGGCTGAGTGACACTACTGATTAGTCAAACACTGGTAGTCTCCCACTGATCTTAAAAGGCATTACACAGTATGGAACCTGAGCTCAAGCAATTGTGAGTGAGAAAACTAAGCCTCTGTCCTTTATCTGCTGTCATAAGATCCCATCTGATTACTAATGTTGGAATGTTGGAGCCATAGCCAAAAGTAGATGCTCACGTATTGTACCTGCAGGACTGGAATTCAGCACCGGCCAAATGCTGGTAAAATACGCAAGTGGCTGCTTGATTTGCTTCATTTACCTGCCAAAAAATGGTTATCTTTTTAGTGGCTGATAGATTTTGGAATCCAACAGCTACAATGGCAGGTAGGCAAAAAAGTTAATTTCCAACCCTGTGTATGTGACAGGTTAAAGGTTGTGTCTTTAAACTCTGTGCATACACTGACAATAAATTTAAAAGTAACAAGACAGTGTTTCAGGAAATGCAAGCACAGTATTATTAGAGTTGTATGGATGCTTTTCACTGACTGTACATGCAGAGGCCTGTTCTGGCCCACCACAGTTCATTGTGTTACATTCAAGTCAGCTGTGAAGCAAGTAGTCAACCCCAGAATTCGGGCCTTTGTGTACCCATCTGACAGCAAATGTCTGTGACAGACTTCTCTGTCCTTGATGAATCACAGCGCTCTTTCTGCCAGAGCTGGCTACTGTGTAAAATGTGCATCCAAAAAAACTCCATTCACTCCCTCAGCGAGGTCTGACCCCGATTCAGTCGCTTTGTCACAGTCAACAGGTCCAGATAACCTTTGAGCTGACAGAATGGCACACTGGTGCAACATGACACCACCGCCATGGACTAACACGACTGCGAAACAGTTATTCCTAGAGCAGTGAGGCAGTGAGGTCTGCTGTTGTAACTGACAGGGCTGCTGACAGCAGATCAAGGCCAAGTGAGGTTGCATTGAGGATGGGCCTCATAGCTATTCAGTAACCCAGCTTTAATCAGGAGGAAACTTGCCATCTGGCATCTGTCAAGGTAATTACTCGAATGCAGTCAATTGTGTCCGGCAATCCATCCTCAGCATCTAGGTTTAACCACAACAAAAAGACTCCCCTTGCTACTAAGTGGACACTGACACTGAAGACGTACTACATTTCAATCCTAACTGGTATCAGTTAACCCGGTCAGTGTGTGTCGGTATAAACTAACATATATCCACCAGGGTAAGGTCAAGGGGTCACCCCTAACAGAGGCAATATCCTACGATAACCTACAGTATGTTAGTGAGCATTAAAGAGTTGTCATTGTTGTTAGTGTGGCTGTGTTGGACTGCACTGAAACTGAAATTGTGTCAAAACATTTCACTAGTGCATTCAATACACTTCCACTTGTACTGCCACTAACTACAGCCTCAATAACTGAATCAACACCTAATTCACACACTTTCCATACAAAAGAGCATTACAGGCTTCATTAAGATAGGATTAATTGCAAAGTTAAGGTGCTGGATAGTATATTTAGTGTACACAAGTGTAGCTTAAATGAGCACACTGACATCTGCTGCATTATCAAAATAGTGGAGCCGACTTAGCTGGATTTATTTACACTAAAAACCACAAACAAGCAGCTCTGATAGCAGAACTTACGTTAGCATAAACAAAGACAGGCTTGTGATGTTCATACTAATGTGCTCACCTCGTCTAACTCAGCTAATGTCAGGCATTTGACTGGAGGGAAGATAAGTTAGCAGACATTCTTACAGAGATGTAATTACATATAACTGAGGCTAGTGTTGTTTCACTCACACTGAAACAAGAGCTGACTTGTTTCGCTGAGCACTTAACATGTTAATGTTAGCATTTTTGTTGTCAGCTAACGGTCATACGTTTCTTCTACCAATGTGTCAAGGGGGCTAATGTTAGCATATGTGTGATTAAAAATGCATCAAGTATTTATTTTTGATTTTAATTTTAAATGTCAGACATATTGGTAGACTAGAAGCTCCCCGACGTTACAGTGCCGTTATGTTCACATAACCTTTCACCACAATAACACTGGTGACGTTGCTAGCGGGCGAAATCTGAATGTTTAATGTAAACTACGAACGCTGCTAGCCAGCCAGCTAGCATGCTAACGCTGGCTAGCTGTCAGACGGCGCTGCGAGCGACATTTATTATGCAAACAAACTCACCTCATGTTTTCAACGTCTCTGCCTCCGCTTTTCAGTATACACAGAGGAATCGCGACCAGCGCCAAAGCCATCATGTAGGCGACGTAAAAGCACTTTTTGAAATAAAAAACAAACGTGCTGCTGGTCCACATCAGCAGCGGAATCAGCAGCAGCGGTATCATCCATAGCACATCCATAGCGATCCAGCACAGAAAAGTCACTGCCAGCTAAAACACACACGCGGTTTGGGGACGAGGAAGCCGCTAAAACACGGGCCAGGCTACGGTGCAAGAAGGAAGGGAAGCACCGTGACCCTGACAACCATTACACAGTCTGGAGTAGTCCTTTGGGGCACCGTGGCGATAGCAGTGCTTGTCTCTGGCTGCCCAAAATGAGCATGTATCGTTGCTCATCTGTTGCTAAATGGCATCATGAGGTGGAGTCAAGTCGTCATCGGTTGTGTTTTTTTCCATTTCCGGTTGCTGGACCACTATGTCTGATGCCTATGGTCTGATGTCACAGGCTGCATACCTACAACTCTGTAAGTACATGCTTATTTAGATAGAAGTTCTGGATGCTTCCTTATAAACCAAATCATGAATAAGTCCATAAGGATGTGTCCTTAAAAAACACTACATGCAGAAATAAAAAAAGACAAACATACACTGCTTTTTCTGTGATGAATACTCAGAAACAGTTTTACAATTCTGACATTGTTTTCACATCAAGAAATTGTGGCAAAACCTGAGCAGATTTATCATTGATCATATCTTCAAAGACTGTACATTATTATGGGAAAATGTGGTATGTGATTTCTTTAGTAAATTTAGCAATGAAAAATGTATTATGTATCTTTCTTGAAGGATATTGAGCAATATGTGAAACCACTTCCTTATTTGACTAACCTACAGGCTGTCAAGACGTTCTATATCTGTATGTTTTTAATATTTTTGCCTTGTGTGATATACCCAATGGCTCATTTGTTATTGTTCTATTTGTATACTATCCCCTATATGAACTTTAGTTTGTTTTTGTTTTTTTTTTTCTATTTTATAGCCTCTATGAAATGAAATTAAAATAGTATTAACTATCAAATTATTAGTCACAATTTATAGGATATTTGATACAAGTTTTGTGTTGCCAAACATCAGAATTTCAGGCTGCTATAATAGGCCTATGTGGATTCACTCTCTCCACAGGGTTTCCTTAGAATGAGACCAGTTTGACAGCCGATTAAAGCACAACATGTATAATTGGATTAGCAGTGATAATCCAATCCTCGGCTATAATCTGACACCGTCCAGCAACGTTAGCCCTGACCATGAAGTTTCAGCCATGTCGAGGAGCTCTACTTGACATGATTTGGAAGATTAGGATCAATCAGTCATTAATCCTGATTTAATATGTGCAGTGATCCTAATCATTGGCAGGCTCTAAATTTGGCATCGGTCTACTCATTCAGAAGCAGTAATGTGACTGTCTAATTTGCAATTTAATTTGTAAGATACTCAGAGGCAAAGGATAATTTTCAGTTTAGCGTGAGGGTACAATAGAAACTTTTTTTTTTTAAGACTAGAAACAATGACGCTGCTGCACAATCATACTTTAGCACCATTATTCTACTTCTAAAATGCATTACATGAGTACACTCACACAGTTAAACATACAGATAACATAGTATGTTGATAATGCACTTTTTGAACTGCCATACTGACCTGGGTAAATATATGTGAATGACCATATAACAGATGATCAAGTGTGTTGGTTATATCAAACTTTTATTTTTTTTTTTTTTTACTGTGTGTCCAAGTGATCTGATTTAAAGTCCATTTACCTGGAGATTCAGCATGTACTGTATGGTTGTAGGTGTGGTCTTACAGTTTAGCACTCAGTTATATTCTGTGGCGACATCATGGGGGACACATGTTAAATTTACTGGTACACTTACAAATGATTGTGAAATGTACTCCCTGGCACTGCAGGGTGAATGTATTTTTTCCTTTAAAAAATGTGTTTTAATTCAAGTGAAAGGTTGCAGTGGTGGATCCATAAATCTTAAATGGCATGTCTGGGTTCATACAATAACGTCCACGGCTTTGAGTTAGCTTCAAGTTGAATCAACTGCATGAGAGCCAGACCAATAAAAACTCTGCTGCACAAACCCTGCTTTCATCAGAAACGGATCAACATCGAGTTGGGAAAGTTTGCCTTTGAACTGGTATGGCATGCTGGTGTTCAAGGTGGAGTTTAAGTCAACAAACTGGAGTCATGAGTTGAACTCTTGAGTTCAGTATTTATTGGCCTGAACCATCACTGTAGAGGCTGATACCAAGCTATAGATATCTGCACAAATGATGCAGACCAAATTATATAACGTATGTCATGTTTGCATCCCATGTGTGTTTTCTAATTAAGTTCAAACCCCCCTGATGACTCATTTTCCACAGTACTGGGTCCTGGGTAATCTTTTTATATCTCTTCACTTTATTGGGTGGCACCCTGTCAGACCTAACGATTTCTTAAATTTTTAGTTAGAATAAATGCAAGAGGCATGTTTTGGGTTTTAGAAACTGCCAACAAGCTGAGGGAGATTTGATTGAGGGATAGCTCTTGCAGGGTTTGGAAGACATTGTGCAAGTTGGAGTCAGCAGGGTTGCAGGCCCAATGTTTGTTTGGTTTGGACAGCCTATACATTTTGAGCAGCAGCAGAAGGTTTTATGTAGCTGATTAGAGCGGGACAGGAGTACCGTGTAGGGCCTTCTTTTGTAGCTATTAAAAACCAAAACAAATTGCGTACACCTTAAAGCTGGGGTAGGCAGTTTGACTTTGACAGCACTGGGCAAAAATCCCATAATATACTTTTAGCATATTGTAACTCAGTTTATTCTGACAGAACACCAGACTTTCACACCTCTGCTAGGCTTTGTTTTCAGGCTTTAGAAAATCAAGCCCATGATGGAGGACTTCGGCCAATCATGGGTCACTTTTAGAGCGAGCTGCTGTTAATCATGCTAATCACTGCTCATGAACCTCAAACTGTCAAACTAGGCAGCACTGATCAAATATGAATCAAGATTTTGTCATTGCATTCCCTGTTTATCGCCTCAAATGTGTTGACTCTATAAAGTAATGGGTGTGGCTACCTTTAAATCAACCATCGTCTGTAGGCTATGATTTTAAAGTGTTGAGTTCATCATTTCGGCTGCTGTGGATCTGACTCCTAGACCTTAATGACTGCTCGCAGACAGCCTGTTACTCAAGTTTCCCCAACTTTAAATTTGTGTAACTTTAAGTCTTAGTAAAATGTAAACAGATAAGTTGTATAAAAATTCACCCCATGTACAGTTTCCATGAAAGTTAAAAGCAGCCACCAGGCTGCAAACGTTTTTTTTTTTCTACTGTAAAGGTGGGCATTTTAACATGGGGGTCTATGGAGATTGACTTGCTTCCAGAGCCAGCCTCAAGCGGCCACTTGAGGTACTGCAGTTTGGCTTCATTTCTCAGCCTCGGAGGTTGCTGCTTGCTCAAATGTTTTCATTAATATATTTTAGTGTACTGTTTAGCTGTAAAATGAGAAAGTTGTGACCTGGCCACTATATTGAAAACAGGTGACCAAACAAGCACCATAGCCTTGCAAACGAAGCAATGCCCACTGGCCGAAGCAAACTATATAATTTTACAGTAAACACTCCTGGGCTCTGATTGGTTGTTTTCATGATAATTCCAAAAGCCATTAGGAGCATGATCTGCTCCTGTCTACTGTCTGGATATGAAAAACATTGTAGCTTTAAAATATATTTTTATGATTGCTTGAGTCATTCTGGAGTCCAGAGTGCATTGGCTTTCAGGTTTTTTTTTTTTAATTACTGCAACTGATTTATTTTTCTATGTATTGTCCAAAATAAAGTAAAACCTCCGAATGGACAAAATTTGATGTTAAAGCTGCTGTTCTGCTGCTTTGTCTAGGAAAACAACATGATTCCACAGTGCCTAATTATGCAGGTAAACACTGAACACCCATTTGCTTTGGAGAACTGAAGTCTCATGTACTGTTTACTTTGTCACTCAAGCATTGTGACAAGATGTGATACATAGAAACAAGAGGAAACTTGACACTACCATTATTTGCATGAGTGTGTTTATGTTCTTGTTAGGGATGTGGGTGTGTGTTTTCAATAGTGGTTGTGGCATATTTGTGCTAACTAATGTGTTTGTGTCTTTGGTCTATATTTTGAACTTTTTTTTTGTCAATTTTAGTGGATTTCATAATAGAGTATAAATTTGAAAGCAAACTTTACAATTGTAAATCCACATGGTGATGCAGCAACAAAAGTAGCTTGTCCACATGAATCTAGACAAATACAGCTGACAGGTTTATAGTAAATCTAATCCGATTTGTTATTTCTCTTCCTCTTGCAATCAGCTGCCACACTGTTTCACTTCTGCAAAATTACTTCAAGCAAAAACTGAAAGCTCGGCAAAGTCGAAAAGCAAGCTACTCAGGGAAAGTTTCCTGAGGGATAAAGGAGAAATACAAGAGATATATCAGAGGTGACTGTTAACACTATGTTTGTGATGGTGTCAATGATACGCATTACATCAGGATACAGAGCTATACTTGTCTCAGTTTGCACAAGTCAGCTGTTTTTCCTGCTTTGCTCTGTACACCAAAGATTAACAAGCAATAAGCTACCTGAATTTAGCCAGCTGAAACAGGAACAGGTCTAAATCCTGGCCCTGACTCACTTGAAACTTCTAAAGCCCCATGAAGCAAGCGAGGTGAGAGTGAGCAGTGAGTGTGTTGGGAACGCGGCCATCTGAATGTGGAAGGAAGAAGGATCCAGATCTTTTAAAGAGACTGACAGGTTGGGGTCACATCTAGCCTCTCTGCAATCAAACACCTCCATCTGGAGAGTGTAACAACCTAACAGGGTTTTGGAGTGCTCAGCAGCCTTCATTACCCTTGCTGGAAACTACTGGGAAACATTGAGGAGAGTGACCAAGAGAAACAGAGGTCCAGTTCTGAACATGGTTTGTTGTGATTGGACATCTGTGCGAGCCACGGATTGTTCAAGCTAAACATCCTGTTAAACACACAAGCGGGCTCACAAATACACATGGTATCAGACAGCTTGGGCGAAAGGATGATGTTGAATTTGGAGTTGTTTTATCAGACCTGTGCACTCGGGTGAACGAAAAGGCCAAGCTGTCCACCGATCACCATCTGGTGATGGGTTGGATCAGAGGAAAAGCGCAGACTTTTGAGTTTATCTGGTAAACCCAAAACAGGTGGTAAAAGCTGTTAATATGACGTAAGGATTTCATGTGGCTGCACTCACTCTCCTTTTAAAGTTGAGCCAGGAAGACCATAGATTCAAGACACTGCTTTCACAATGGGCCCCTGGGCACAGAAAGGCCCCACCACCTCTCCTACATAGGAGCAAGACTCAGACTTTGTGCTGGCTTTGCCTCTTTTGTTGTTGTTTGGCATCTCTTTGTAGCTGTCAGCATATTTTTGTGATTTTGTGTCTCTTTGTGGTAATTCCGTGTGTCCTTTGCGGTTGTTTTGTGATGCTTTGTAATCGTTTTGTGTCTCTTTGAGGTCATTTTGTGTCTCTTAGGGGTGTATTTGTATCTTTTTTGGATGGATTGTTTTGCTTTGTAGTCATTTAGTGTCTCTTTGAAGTCATTTTGTGTCTCTTTGAGGTATATTTGTGTATTTTATAGTCTTTTTAATTTTCCTTTGAAGTGGTTTTATGTGTCTTTGTAGTCTCTTTGTAGTTGTTTAGTGTCTCTTTGAAGTCATTTTGTGTCTCTGTGTGGTATGTTTGTGTTTTCTTTGGTCATTTTGTGTCTCTTTGTAGTCTTTAGTGTCTCTCTGAAGTAATTTTGTTTTTCAGTGAGGTATGTTTGTGTCTTTTTTGGTCATTTTTATCTCTTTGTAGTTGTTTTATGTCTCTTTGTAGTTCCTTTACACCTCTTTTAGGTCATCGTGGTTGATACTACTTAATGTGAGACATTTTGAAGCTGAAGGCCAGAGAGACCCCTGACACTTTGGGCCCCTGGGCCTGTGTCTCCTAGGTCCATTAAGTAATCAGGCCATGGCTCGTCCTACAATGACAGGAGCCAGTCAGGTTTGTGGTGTTTGAAACGTGATGCAGTTATTGCTTAAGATCTTAAAAAAACAGATTTCAGCAGTTTGGGATTTTGTGAGTGCTGACTGGAACTCGACACTGACAGGTGAAGGTCCTTGTGCACCCCCTAGTGGTGAAACTGAAGTTTATTTTAAATTATGTGATTTTTTTTTTTTTTTTTTTACTTTTCTTAAAATCTAATTCACCCTATGACCTTAACTTGAAAACACCAGAACACAAACTGCTGTGACTCCTAAGCTGATTGGCAGGTCTCTTAATAAATGGACTAACACTAGACAACAGCAAAAACAGTTATTAATTGTTTCTTACTCTATTAAAGGTTCAGTGTGTAGGATTTAGTGGCATCTAGCAGTAAGGCTGCAAAACTGAAACTTTTCCTGAGTGCCAAGCATGTAACTACAGGTGGCTGACACAAAAACAGAAAAACATGAAAGTGCAAATGGCCCCTATCTAGAGCCAGAGTTTGATTTGTTCATTCTGGGCTATAGTAGAACGACACTGTGGACACTGTGGATGAGGACCCGCTCTGTATGTAAATGGTAAATGGTAAATGGACCTGCACTTGTAAGGCGCCTTTCTAGTCACATTCAGCCATACACACATACATTCATACACTGGTTACCTTGGCTACCAAACAAGGTGCTACCTGCTACTCAGTTTTTAATACACTTACACATAGTATCCTTCTCAAGGATACTTCGACATGCAGGATGGAGGAGCTGGGGATTGAACCACTGATCCTCCAGTTAGTGGACAACCCTCTGAGCCTCAGCTGCTTATGTAGATATAGATGGTTCATTCCAAGGTAACAAAAAGGCTTTGTTGTTGTTGTTGTTGTTTTATTACAGTAATAGAAAAATATGCCTATCATTTCAAAGACAAAAAAAAGCTTTCATCATAAAATTAAAACCTTCAAGTATATGTACAAATATGACCTGTAATGTATACAATCCAAAACTATAATAAAATTACAGACTGAGCCTTTAATTAACATTATCAGATACCTTTTTTTTACACACACTGCACATTTATGTGCACTTCAGATGCTTTTATCTGGAGAAAATGACAGTAAGTCCAACATTTAAATACGTTATTATCCTTAAGTATCACCAGCGTTAACCCTGTAGGTGGTTCATGAAGGATAAACAGGCTCAGTGAATATGATGTCTTCCATTATTGTAAACTTGATATCATGCCAAGTTATCATAGTGTGGAAACACAGCTGAAAGCACAGATGGGCTTGAAAACTCTGCTTTGCGTCACTACACACCAGTTATGTAACTTTGACCAAACTTTAACATGTTCATTGAGATAGATTACATAAATAGAAAGGCTCTCTGCAGTGTGATACTGTGTGGAAACAAACTGCTGACTGTCTTTTAGAAATCTCAAAATCTCTGGTCCACTGTGGAAAGTGGTCAACAGAAATGTTAGTTAAAGGTGATTTACCATAATGGTGAAAAATACTGAGCGTGTTAATGGTCCTTTAAGGCATGTTTGAGTTCGGGCTGTGTAATTTTGGACTCACAAACCATGAAGAAACTGCACGCACACAGGTCGGTCTTACTGAATGTTTATGACAGAACAGAGTACTTTGAGCTACAAGTTATTAGTATTCAAATAAAAGTGCATAAGTTTATTTTGTTTGTTGGCTGCACAAGGAGGCTAGGCATAAAATCTCCTAAGAAATTCACAACTATTTGGCTATAAATCACATAACTGGTGGACCCCTTAAAACAATCCCTATCATACTGATACTATTGTATTTTTTATCCACTGCTATTGATAAATGCTACCAACAGATGAACTGGAATCTGCTTTATTCTGTAGTTGTATTACCGCAAACATTTTTACTGCCTTTGAAAAGGCAAACCCATCTCCATCATGTTTTTCTTTTCTGTTTTTCATAAAATAGCCAGTAGCAATCTATAACAAAACATGGTATAAAATATATGCCAGCTCTCCATAAACTATAAAAAACTGTACAATTAAATGAAGGATACCTTATTCCCATGGGTGTTTTTGTCATATATACGTGATGATGATTTCAGGGGTAGTATGTTTGTTGGTGTTTTCCAATATCAAGTCTCTATTTGATCGTGTAATGATAAGATTATACAGGTGCTAGTTTAGGCGCATAACCTGGGCCTGTTGTAACTACCTGACTGAACTACCTGCAATTAATCTTGTAGTTTAACTACATTTTGCAGTAGCTCCCTGGTCGTTGAACTACATTAATATTTGCATCGTGATTCAACTAGTTCAGTTACTTTTTGGACATTATTTGTCTAACTTCTGCAACTACAGACAGTTTGGGGCCATAAAGGTAAAGGTTTTTTTTTAAACCATTGCTCCTGTACTGTAATTAAATCCCCTTTGACCACAATTAGTCAGATGTACTGATTTTTTCTATTTATTAACAAATGTTCAGAGAAGTTGTTGCATGCTGTTTTAGAAGTTGCCTGGCTAAGCTGAGTAATCCTGCTTGATGCAATACCTCCATCTGGACTGTAGTGGACTCTTGGGGTTATGTTATCTTAAACAAGTGGGCACGTTTTGCAATTTTCTGTACATTACAGATGAACCAACAGTTTAGCCTACTTGTGATAAAGTTAGTTATCTCTGCCATCATTTCTCTGGCAAGGCCTTTTCCTACCTGCATGGCTACATCTGCAACTAGTGCCCCTAGTGGTGTCTCTCCATTTTGTAAGTATCCAACCACTCACTAGATGGTAGTGTTGTTGTGACAATATGACCAAGGGACTGTAGTATTGACAATGAAATGGACTTCACTTCCAAACTTGTAGGCTCAAAGGAATCATTATCATAAAACATAGCTTAATGCATATGTAATCATTCACATGACTAATCTTAATGATCATGATTATAATGATAATTGCTGATATCTATAGCTATCTGACTTGGCTTGCCACAAAAATAAGCTTTTTTTTTTTTTTTTTTACAACAATTTTGACTGTAAATAATATAATTTTTTACCTCTTTAATTTGGTCTAAGACAGTTATTGACCTTTTTATTGTATTTTAATTATTTTGTTGTATTTTTCTGTGAAGCACTTTTGCCAACAGTTGGCTTTAAATGTACTCAATACATTTGAATAGACCTGAATATTGATCACCTCATTTTAGTTTCCGTAAATTACGTATAATCCTACTCTTCAAGAGAGAGAGAGACCATGGCCTAGAAGGCAGCATAAAAAAACAAGTTGCATCAATACATGCAAGCAACATAAACAGACTGAGAAAAAGGTCACACGTTACAAAGTGAAACACAAAATATCCAGATAATAGTCTATAAAAGTTTTGACCAAATCCACTCTTGTCTATTCTCCAGACCAAATCTACAGTCTGTGAGTCCCTTTACACTGTAATTTTTAAGGTATAAGTTAGGAAAGATTAATGGGAACAAGGTGCACCAACTATAAGAATCTGGGGATAAAATACCAGATTCAAATGCATTGATTAGTTGCTATCTTGGGATGAATTTTGGGGATGATAGGTGCCTCAAATGTATCCTCAAATAGTTTTCCATATAGATTTCTAGGTGATATATGCTGCTCACAGAGCATCCAGTGGTTCTGTCTGCAAAGGTTGGGGCCCCAGAGGTTTGGGTGCTGTCTTCCAGCTGAGCAGCAGGTTTGTGGCCGCCCTTTTATCTCTTCTCTCTTGTTGCATTAAAGTTTCTAAACTCTGCACCCTGGAGGCAACATCCTGTGTGCAAAGTGGAAGCTTGTGGGGTAAGTGTTAAGAAAATCTAGGGCGTAATCACGCCATGCATGATTACTTCAGGCCTTATCACAGAGAGAGACTCAAGACAGAAGGAGAAAGTAGCTGCTCACAAGTTAGCATTAGACCCCCTGGGGGTATTCAATGAAACATCTGCCGAGGGTGGCGACCTTTTTGAACCCCCTCCCTCCCCCCACCTACACGCCATGTTCCCTCAGCATTCAACCCGCATTTCAAACCAGGGCTACCCATCAGTACAAACGCACCAGGAATATTGAGTGAGCACCGATATTTGTAAAGGCTTTATTGGACAACCCTGCAGTGACACCCCCCTCCGCCAACATCTCCCTTTTTCTCTCTCTCGCCTGTGCGCGCGCAGGAGCAGCTGTCATTGGGTCGAAAGCGGGTGCCCGCGCGCTGCATATAGCGAGACTATCCTGTTTGAAGATTATGCTGCAGCTCTTGGCCATCTTGTATCAGACAGGATGAGACTTTGATGATGAAAAACTAGACAGAGGAGCACGTTTTTTTTTAAGAGAATACGGTCACTGACAGGCGAATACCACAAAAAGGTGAAGAAAATCCCGCCTGCCGCTGTGTGTGCTGAAAACACCTCAAACGAGTTGTGGATTATTCCGAGGACATCGTACTGAAACCATGAGCTGGGGGTCAGAGCTATGGGTGAGTCTCTTGTGCACTTGTGTCGTTTGTTCACGGCTTTTTATTTATGTGGCCTGTGCTGACCTAACGGTCCTCAGATACAACAAACATGAGTGTGACAAGGCGCAGTGGCTCCATGTTTTAGCCGCTGTAACAACGGTTAGTATGTGCCGCTTGGTGGATGTTGAGCCTCTGTGACGATAGCCAGCTAATTTGTAGCGCTAATCACTGAAGCTGGTGGATTTTTTTCTGCCTGTGTTACATTTCGTTGCAACATCAGTGCAACACGGCGCAGTTGGCAGGGAGGGTGTGAGTGAAAATCCGAGCTAGCTAACCATCCATTTTAGTTAACATTTGAGCATTTCAAACCACGCTTTGGACACACACCCCCTCACATTATAACATCTATGCGGCGCCAAGTTGTTGAGGCTGTGTGTTCATGTTGCTGTGACACTTGCTTCTTTGTAACGGTTTTATGAAAACGTGGTAAAAGCATGTAAATTACGTTCATGTCACAGGATGTATTGTCACTGCCAGTAGAGGAAGTGGATGAGTTCTCTTATTTATCTGCACTGTAGCACTGCAGACAGTGGTGAAAGTCAACCGGTTAACCCACTTATTATTGACAATAACCGCATAAGCAGCTCAGCTTGCTTAAAAATTATTCATGTATGTATACCTACAACCTTAAAGAGGAACACCACCTAAATCAAGAATTCATATATGCTATTTCCATTGCCTAAGAAGGTCCAACCAATGTTTATGAACATGAGCTACTCTCTCTCAAAGCCAGAAACAAGAGAAATAAGTTTCAAACTTGTGATGTCACAAAGTATAAAGTTTGGAGACTGATTTTGTAGACCTATAAAGTGTTTGCTGTCTTTTTTAATACCCAAATGAGCTTTATTCCACTGTGGTGCTGTCAGTTCTGAAACAGAAGATGTACCCATATACTGTGAAATATATTCACAACCTACAACCTTAAAGGGGAACACCACCTAAATTAAGAATTCAAATATGCTATTTCCATTTCCAAGAAGGTCCAACCAATATTTATGAACATGGGCTACTTTCTCTCAAAGCCAGGAACCAGAGAAGTAAGTTGCAAACTTGTAATGCCATAAAGTATAAAGTGTGGAGCCGCTTCATAGACAATGACAATGTAGACCTATAAAATGTTTGTTGTCATTTTTTATACCAAAATTAGCTTTATTCTATTGTAGTGGTGTCAGTTCTGAAACAGAAGATGTACCCATACACTCCCCTGGGTGCTCTCAGTGTCATCTAGACCATCTTTTACCATTCATTGTCTATGGAGCAGCTCCACTCTTATTACATTATGACATCACAAGTTTGACTTTTAGCGCTCTATTAGATTTTGGAGAGAGTTGTTCATGTTACTAATATTGTTTAGACTATCTTAGACTGTAGGAATAACGTATGAATTTTGAAAATGGGCACAGTTACCCTTTAAATCTGGGACTAAAAAACTATTTGCAACTACAAACAGAAACGTTTGTTCAGTCTTAAATTTGACCATAATTTGCATTTCATTTGACAAAGTATCCTTCACATTTGTCACAAAGTCAGGGGGGGCTAGGACAACCTCATGTCTTATGAATGATTTGGTTCATGAGGCATTCTTTGGGAGCAACAATAGCAGACAGAGTAGAACCCCAGTAACCTTACTACAATAAATTCCTCTGCAGTGATGTCACTTTTCACTGAAATTCACTTTTAAGGATTGCTTCACTTCTTACAACTCCATGGTAGCCCTTATCAACCCAGCCACTGTATCAGTGGTATTTCCCCTTATTCGGACACACAGATACTCACATGTTTAGGGCAGTGTGTTGTAAACCACAGCATGGGAATAAGGATTACAGGACTGTGTCAAACTATTTTTACGACTTGATAATAAGCAGCTATGGCGAGTGGAATTCCTGTTGTTGGGGTTTTGTTTCAGTGGCTCTTGGTGTTATTTTGTTGTGGAAATGATCCACACTAAAAGCAGTCATTCTGCTGTCTGTGTGCTGACAAACTGCCTGGCAGAGGTGCTGGAATGTTATTGCAGGATTTGTAGATTGAATGGTGGTATGTTTTAAGTGTGTGTGTTAGTACAAACATGTATGAGTGTATGCATACAAGTTACTACATGGAGTTTGCATTTGAACCTGCAGAAAGGGTCACATGTTATTGACTTAAACTCACGATCTGTAGGCCAACAACACTGCAAAGCACCTGATCACAATACTGCAGCATGGAGCACTTTTTTTCTCTGATAAAACTGCAGTCTAATGTCAATGTTTTAAGCTGGATTTCTTTTTATTTTCTACCAAGCAGCAAAGGGGCCTGGAGATAGTTAAATCTGGGATGTGTTTTCCTTTCTAAGAAAAAAAGGAGGGGGAGGCACTCCCCTGAATTCTCCAGTAATTTACCTGGTCCAAAGTTCAGAGAGTAAAACACCAGTACTCCACATTCTTGCATTTTCCCAGTGATGTCAGTGTATTTTTTACTTTACTACTGCAATGCTTGACCGAGAAACACCGCTGCCCAGGTAGCCATGCAAAGCGAACGTAGCCTTAAGGTATTCTACAAGCTTTCATGTGTACCTTAAGTCTGGAAAACATTTGAAAGTTTTTTCAAACAGAGACTGTGCTTTTGCAGAGAATAATGTATTACAACCAGATGCTTGCTTTTTTTCCCCCGTTAGCAGGCTGAATGGAATCCAAGCACTTGTTTCTTTAATCTTTGTCCCTGCAATAGGGCAGCAGAAAGAGCACAGCAATACTCTACAGGTGGCTGTTGCCACTGGAGAATGCACACAACTTATTTTTTTGTTGTCCTAAACCAGATCAAACAGCAAAACATACTGTAACACGAGTGCTGTTGCTGTGGCAGCACCCACACTTTCATGCAGAGCAAGGGCAGGATGTTGTGGGTTAAGCCTTGTAGTCATTGGTAAGGCTGCAGCTAATGATTATTTTCATTCTCAGTCAATCTGCAGATTATTGGCTCACTAAATACATTTGGTCCATGAAATGTGAAAAAAAAGATCATCACAGTTATCCTGAGTCCAAGATGAAACCCTCAAATGTCTTATTTTGTCCAACTGACAGTCCAAAACCCAAAGAAAAATGGTTCACAATTAAATCCACCACAGTTGGGCTGCAAATTCTAACTCTGTAGGAGCTGAAACCTGTAAAAGAAGAAGTATTGATGAAGCTATAACCATAATAGTTTATATTTAAATTTCTGTCGATCAACAAATTGATTAATTGCCTCAGCTAATTGTTGCAGCTCTATAGCTGTCAGCCTTGTATATGAGCAAATGACCCATCTATCTGATTAAACTAAAATTCAACTCACCAGCTCTTCTAGTTTCCTCTATGTTATTTTTAAGGGCACAATCCAGTATTTTGTACAGCAACATGTTTATGATCACTGTTTTTGAGTTAGTTAGCTAAAATATAAGATGGTACAACAAGATGACAGATGAAGGATGAGACACCATATGCACCACACATTTTATCATGCTCATCCTGTTGTTCCTCACTGTGAACAGGAAAGTAAATGATGTATCAGGAAGTGAAGTCACAGTCGAGCAAGGTTTCTTAACCTCTCTCACGAACATGACTGCTATGGTGAGGTAGTGCACCCAGGCCTTGCTGTTGATACTGCACCCCGTTACTGGTTTATAAAGTAAGAAGCATGGAATTGAAAGTTTATTTCAGTAGAGACCTGGTGGGGAGGTTATAGCTAGAATGGCTATTGTTTAGGCTTTGTGAGTCAGCATGAGTAAAGCACCACAGTCAGTCGATAGACTCCAAAATGCTGAATGCCTTTGGTGCAACATCATAGCCCTGATTATAGTCTTCACCGTCCACTTAAAGACCGACTGGGAATGCTTGCTGCCATGAAAATTATGGCATCACTGAGCTGTCCTTGTAACATAATCAACAAGGTATCAACAGAAGTGTTGCTCAAACATTGTTTGCTCAGGGAGACTTGTGCTGCAGAAGAGACTGTCCTGTGTACATCTTGCATTGACCTGTAAAAAATTCAGGGTATTAAAACTCACTATGTCTTGACAGAGTGGCATTGCGGGGAAATAAAGTGTACTGAAAGATGGTTTAGGTTTGGTCAAAGTTTTTAGAAACTGGGTAGTTGTTTTTCTTTTTGTGCAGGCAGAGAATGAAGTGAATGGATTGAGATCACATGCATGCACAGTTAAGGACCCCAAACCCCTTCCAAAAGAGGCATTATGTACAAACGCAACCAGAGAACAAGGAAGTCAAATGTGGTAAAACATGTGACTGTTTCTCAGCAGAACAGGGGTTAGAAGAAAAAAAAAATCATAAACGACTATTTTATAGAGGCATCACACTCTGAATAACTGCTCTAAATCAAGTTAGCTGTGCTTGTTTTAGAAAGTGCAAAGAAAAGGACACCGCAACATCTCAGAAGTATTTCCTCTTTGGGCTCGGGTGTCAGAGGTAGAGCTGGCACTCTGAGCAGCAGAGGTGCCACTAACCACGCCAAAATTATTTTGTCAAGAAAGATCAAACAGATGAGAGGAGGCTTTACCACACACACAGTCGCAGACTAAATATCAGCAGCCCATAGTAGCTTAGAATGAAACGTTAAATGCCGTCTTCTGGCTTAAACAAAGTGACTACCACACCTTTCCCCTCTGACATACCTTAAATGTTTCACTTCTCTCATGTGGTGATTTGGGGAACTGGATTTTAGCTACTTTTCCCACAGTTGCACGCAGGAGCCCTCTAAATCTATGTAGTCTTTAAAAGTATCTTGTGCTGTCGCACAACTTATTGATGAGGCAACATGGACAGGGTTGAAACTCTACTCAAAGAGCAGCAGCTTAAGGTGAGTTGAAATTAGGCCTCTTGCTAAACTACTCATAAATGTGATAAAACAATATTATTGCCATTTTAAAACCATTTTATACCACTGATATGATGATAATATTCAGTGGAATAATGCAGGTACCCTTTCAAAGAGCAATGAACTTTTAATTCTCAAGAATATTTAGACATTGGGGTTGGAATGTGAAAAAAATAATAATAATTTGAATAATTAAACTATCCTCAATAAGTTGAAGAAAAGTTTAAAAGAAATATATAAAATAGGCTCTCTTAACAAAAAATTCTCTGAAATTAATATTTATCATTTGGCACAGGGACATTGAGAGTCATTCCTTAAAAGGCAATATACTGCCCAACTCTGCTAATTATTCTGGCACCATTTTGGCTAAAATGTTGCTGACTTCCTTATGTAAACAAACACATATCATACAATATATGGACATGACCTCAATAATTTTCATTGACCTTGATAAGTCAATAAAGCTATTATTGTGAAAGACCTCACTGCACTGGGGTAATGAGCATTGACTTTTAAAAATTGCGTCCATGTGTGGTCCCTGTCTGAACCATGCTTTGCTAGTTACATTGTTCAAATGGTGCATTACTTTGTTTATTCAGTGTCAGTCGAGGCGTAAATATCTGTCTTGCCATTGGGGACAGCTTAAGAGATGCTTGTCTCCTATTTTTAATTGTAGGCTCACTCTTATCTGTTAGCCATCACCCCTAATGTAATTGAGAAGGGAAAGTGGTATTGTCTGGAGAGGCCCTTTAAACGGCACTTGCTTTCTCTTATGTCATTAAGTGGTGCTCCAGACTTTGCCAGAGGGGCACAGGCACAAAAGTTCAATCAAAACCTCATGGTCTTGTTTTTTTTTTTGAGGGATCTTAGTTGTGCATTCACAGCAGTGAGATAGCTGGGTGGATCTCCTGGTAGTGTTGTTATGAGTCTGAAACAACCTGGTGTTAGACTAAGATTTCCTCTGTGTTGTTCTGTTGTATCTCATCTCAGCTCAGACTCCCCCAGGGTCCAGCCTCATCCCCTGCTGTTCACTTGACATTCAGGGCACTTTCAGGACTGAAACCTGAGCTAGTTTGTTTCCTTCTGCTGAAGTCAGAGGGGGTCAGAGACTGAAACCTTTGGCAGAGTACCTCAGACATCCCTTCACCCCCCATTAAATCTTACACTCATTGCTACCCACCTGCTGACTCAGTGATATCACCCCGAGCCCATTTTCTCTTCAGCTCTTTCTTTGAACCTCCATGACGGTAAAATAGAGATGAATGGATTCACAGATGATCTGTAGGCCTCAGACTGCACCCCGGGGAGTTAGAAGCAGAAAGAAAGGAGGAAGAGGGGGGACGATAAGAGAGTATTCAAACAATAAGAGTAGATTCACATTGACATATGTAAGACATGCAGGTGAAATAGGCATTTCTTTTGTTTGTTAGTCTATCATTACAGACTCCTCTCTGCTTTTCAATTTCCTACATCCTATTGAAGAAGGTTAGGGTTCATAAATGACAGTTTAAATGTACCTGGTGTAACATATTTGTAAACTTGTACATCATGGCTATCAGTATCTGTTTACCTTTGCTGCAATCTAATAAACTGTCTATCTAGAGCTGCAGCGATTCATCAATTTATTGATTAATCAATCAGTTGATTAACAGAAAATTAATCATTAGTTATTTTTTATAACCTATTAAACTGAGCCTTCTCACACTGGGAAGGTGCTTTTTAACCATTAACGCAAGTAAACATGTTTAAGTAGAAACCTCAAATACAAGCATGAACCTAAAAATCAGCACAATAGGTCTATATAGCGTCTCAAATGTGAAAATTTGAAGCTCTTTTAACATGATAGGAGATGTGTTTGTGTTTTTGAAGACATTGAAGGCATCTCCAGGAAATTGTGACAGACATTTTCCCACTGTTTTTTGATGTTATATACACCAAACAAGTAATTGAAATGTTCTGTCTCGGGCGTTTTCTGACCGCAAGTGTTCTCCTTCCGCTTCTTCAAAACTGAATAGCAGCAGTGTAAGCTATTTTGTCATCTTGTCCATGAAAAGGTGACTCAATCCTTCCCACCACAGACTGTTCCAGCCTCTAATCTGTAGTCATTCCCTCTTCTGTTATTTTTTAAGTCAGCCTCTAATCACTGCTGTGACAGTGGAAATTATATCTGCTGTTGGGTTTCAGTCACATGAGCTCTGACATATTGTCACCTGAGCCTCACAGCCCTCCATGTTCTCCTAATTACTGCTATATTGTACTACATACTGTAAGTGCTGTGCTGTAACAGCATTGGGTTTCCCTCGACAGAGTGATGGAGAAACTCTAGCACAGAGATTTCCTGCTCTGTTTTATGACTGTTCAAGGTGACGGATGAACAAAGGGCTACAACTGTTTTCTCTGCAACATCTTCATTAAAACTACTAATGCTTTCAACCCATACTTTACCTCATTGTACAGGTACAGTGTGTAGCTCATAAACTCATAGTGATAGCATCGATAGCAGTTATAGCAAGTGATAGCTTGTGCATAGAATGACAGAAGTATTCATTATAAAGAGCTGTAGCAGGTGCAGGTGGCACATGTACAATGTAGAGCTCAGGATTCACACATACAAGAAACAAGCTCGTATTTATCTGTACAAAACAACATATAAACATTCTGTGTGCAAAATGAAATTATATATGTTGGGAGTGAATGCCGTTTTCTTTTATTGGTACAGATTTGACCTCAGGAGTGTTTTCACAGTCTGTGTTTGTTAGCCCCAAAGAGCAAATGGATGTAAGCACAGCTGTTTGCTGCAGCTAGCTTGCAAACACACCCACTGCATGTTTGTATGTGGTGAAGTGCTAAAGATGCTAGTGTAAATTTTATTGGATCTGCTATCTCAGTTCTCCATCTGTCTTCTTTTGTGATCATGAAGTCCAGGGGAGGTTTCTGAGGCCAGGAAACAGTGGGTTTGCTGCTTGTGTGACAGTGGTGGTCTGTTGTTTTAGCTTCCAGAGAGCTCTTCATTTTTAAGGGATACCAGATGCGGTCAGTAGACATTGTCGGTACCAAGCGAACCTTTTTTAGCAGTTACTTTACGGCTGCTTAATGTTAAATGATTCAAAGCCATAATGAAAACTGGCTCGTGCGGCCATGCAGTTACCACACATTTGTCTCCCACTGCTTAAAAATATTCTACATGCTGAGGATATGTCCAACTTTCACTCCAGCCCACTCTTGCCTGTCTTTACATTTCCTCATTTGCTCTGTTTTTCTTTTCTTCTCTGTGCTTTCATCACACTGACTCATTCGCTTTCCCCTCTCTTGTAATTGCAAGACAGATGTTGGATACAATCACGTGTGTTACTTCAAAATAAAAGCTTATTTGCCATGGTTGTTCAAAGTTTCTCAGCTTAGATTTGTCCTCTCATAGTGGGAGAATTAACCTCACATTTTTGTGATTATTGAGAGGCTGTGTGGGCTTGAGGAGGCTTCTTGGCAAGACTGTACATCATTGTGGTCTGTTAATGCTCTCGAATCTGCAGGATGCTTCATCACAACCTTTTTGCTTTAGCTGGAGTATCTTTCTTCATTTAGCAGTTATGTATGATGGGGCAGTTTGTGGGTTGCTGTGGACATTTATTAATGCACATGATGCCAGACAGAGAGGGAGGAGGTCGTTGATTGTTTCAGTAAATGATTTTGGCATTTGAAATGGTATCCATCACTTCCTCTAGTGGGGTCTGGCTTCATTCAATAACAGAGACAAGTCTTCCTCACAAACTTAATAAGTTTCAATGTCTCTGTCTCCGAGTAGGTGTTACCCTCTGTATACTGTGCATTACCATAGAAAAGACTTGTGCAGCTGTCACGCATACAAGTACGTTAAACACACTGAGAAATCGGAGTCTTTCCAAGATGAGTTTCCTGCTTGCCGTGTCAGGCAAGTGCCATCTTTACTCATATCATGAAATGAGACATGTCAGGGTGGAGTGAAAGTGCTGCCACCCAATTCAGAGAACTTGAAAAACTGTGAGCAGAAAAGGACCACCCAAACATTTCAGATCATTCTGATGATACAGAGAAAGTACTTATACCGAGTCCTCTGAGGGCTTCCCCCCTAATATAGGATTGTAAAATATTCCAGCATCAGCGTTAAGCCTTTTGTTGTTTGCAAGAGAGAATAAAGCTACGGTCTCAAAGTGCTTGTGGGCTGTTAGCAGGTTAAAGTGTTGGCTTTTCATACAGCAGAATAAAAGCAGCTAAAAAAATAAAATAGTAGTAATAGTAGGAGATCCAACATAATGCCTTACATCCTTGGAGCCTTACTCTCATGCATTCATTTAAGTGTTTTCTTCTACAAAAGTCATTTCATTGAGAGTAGAGTGTTCATTTGACCATAGATTTGTCCAATACGCTGTTGAGGAAACCCACAACATCAACCTCAGCAGCTATATGTTTATCTGTGTTAACATCAGCAGACCATTCCAGCGAAATACAATGCCCTGGTTAAAAATAGCAACCCCACTCGTTGGCTGCACCAGCCATACTTGTCTGCATGACTTTTATCTTGACTTATGACACCTTTCTGCAGTATGTAGGCTTAATTTCAATGAGTTGTTACAGTAAATAGGGCAATACTGCATCAGCAATGCAGACAAAGAGTACAACACTCTTGTTTACCTGGAGATTAAAAGGAGAAATGCAAGACATGGTTGGCACAAAGCTAAACAAATCTGATCCTCAAGGGAGAGATTTGACTCTTGTCATTTGAAGCTAAGTTATTTAACTGTAGCTGTAGTGAGTAAAGAGCCATTGCAAGAAGAGAAGCCTAACATGACACCGATAATAAGAAGGCATCACGTCGCTCAGATCTATTTATGAACTGAAACTGTGAGCAAGACACACAGTTGAGTCTAAGTGTAAAACATAAAATATGTTTAATCTAGTCTCTCATTTACTGCCATCGTGTTTGCCAGCAGACCTAATTACATGCTAGTGCTGTTTGTTTGTATGTTATTTTTCCCACTCAAAGTTCCATGGCAGCTACAGTGTGATTAAATTTAAAGACTGACACCTATTGGCAAGGAAGTATAGTAATCATAAAGGTACTATTTTCACAATTTTGGAAGGGATCATGTTGTTATATTTAAATCATTGTTCTTAAGCGGAAAAAAGGCTACATGAGACATGTCATGGCAGCACATAGCTTGAGTGCCATGGCAAGGGATTCACCTGAGCCATGTATAGCTTGTGTACTATTAGTGGACAGCTGAGCATGGGTGTCATTTACAGTAACACCAAGTTGGTATTAACTCACCACCGTGGCCCTTTACGTGTTTCATGCCATGTGTTTACTTATAGTATATTTGAGGCTGATACTGATATTGTTGTTTGATCTTGGTATGGCTCCCTTATATTTGTTTTTTTAAGAATTGTGACCAAAATATGCATTAAACTTAACATTTTACAGTTGAAAAATAAAAGTCAACTCAAAGTTAAGTTTATTTATACAGTTCAGTATCACAAATTCTAAATTTGCCTCAAGGGCTTTACAATCTGCACAGTTTACATCACCCTTTGTCCTTAGACCCTTGATTTGAATATGTAAAACTCCCTCAAAAATCCCCTTGACAGGGGAAAAAATGTTTTCAATGATAAAAACAGCTTGTTTCTATAATATGACCTCATACCCAGTCTGGCATTTCTGTACTGCACTTTCTGGCTACTTATTGGCTGACATATACACCAATACCTTTTCAATAAGCTAATATTGTCAGATATTAGCTCTAGAACATGGGTTTAAAAACTTTATCAACTGAAGGTGAGAAATTTTAGTATATTGTAGGCCATCTATATTCCAATGCCGGCCTTACATTAAATGACTAGTCAAGCAATTTCAGAAATCCAACAGAAATGTGTAATGTTAGAATAAAATCTTGAAAGTTTCATCTCAGTTGTGGTAGTCATAAAACTCAGTCCCAGCTGCCTTAAGTCAGTCTTTTTCTCATTTTGACCTTCCAACAAAATCAAACATGTTTAATATTCTCCTAACTTTTTAGTCTTGGCTTATACTGAAATACTGATGTTCAGTGATGTAAAGGTTGCCAACAACCAATAGCTGCGCTCTCTCAGACAAAGCTGTTCACTGAATAAACAAACCAACAGCTTGCAATGTTGTAATTTGGTATATGAAGTGTCATTGCGGTGCTCTTATAGTGGGAATATTAAGTTCAAAGTTTTCCTTCATTCCAGAGAATTTGTTATATAAGAATTTAAGAGCTTAATACTGCTAAAAGAACAAAAACAACTCAAGAAGAACAATGGCTAATGTGTGCTCGCTGGCCTAGCAGAATTAATCCACAGAACAGCAGCATCCTATTGGGTGGTTAAGGTAGTTAGAGGGGAGGTGTAGTAATCAGATTAATGACAACGTCATTTAATCAAGTTCTGTGCTGGTTACTTACAACATTTCTTTTGTTCCTTTTCATTAGACTTTTTGCTCTGCCTGCATTTGGTGAGCTTCGACTGATGAATATGTTCTTTGAGTATCAGGATATATGATGTGTTTGGATCCAGTCTTTGCATTGCTATATACAGGGTCTTACATCTCTTAAGACTACACTGCTTGACCAAGACTTATTCCTCTATTGTATTGTACCCCTCTGAGATGGATTAAATTCTTCTGGAGCTTCTTTTTCTAATTTGTTGTTGCACAAAAAAACCGTGGCCATGTTGCGCAGGAGAAGTGAGTTTTTTGTTTTCTTGGACAATGTTCGTTCTGTGAAATCGGAACCAGAGGAGCAAAAGGAAGAGTGCCAGCTGAGCCCTTATGAAGAGTATCTGCAGGTGCTACTGCAGATGAAGATGACAAGTGCTGTAAGTGAGCAGAGATGTAAAATGATTCTTGCTGATTTAGTCTTTCCATTTAAACACAGTGTCATTAGTCAAGCAACAAAGGCTGTGTGCCAGTCATAGAATGTCTGTGGTGTATACCATTGTCGCAATGCTATGTAAAGCATTCGTTAGACACTGGCTCATAGGACTTTTACAAGACAACAGCCTAAATGAATCCTGCAGTTTCTTTTTAAGTACATGAATGAGTTGACCACCCTTCCAGTTACCATGACTCACAAGTGAGACACAGCAATTTCCTGTTGCTTAACTGTCACAATAAGGAAGGTACTTCTTACAAAGCGAACCGACTACTCATACATGATACGGCTAAGTGACGTGGACAGAGGTAGAGGGATTAAATGGCAATGGGGGTCATACACAGGCAGGCACAGAGAAGAAATGCTTTATGAGCACAGAAGCATGTTACACGTGTGTGCATACGCCGACACACATTCTTACGTTTCAGTCCGGCAGAGGCGTTGTTTCTATAAATATGTACATGGCATGCAAACAAGAGCGCTTACACATAAGGTCATCCACTGCCTTAAACAGCTGCTCATATTTTGCAGAAAGTTTGTGTGTGTGAGGCTGTACTCATATTTTCCTGTTTGTTTAGTTCTGTTAGAGGAACATTTTGCATAGATATCATCCAACATCAGGCAGGCATCCTCAGTAGTAATAGTGAAAGTCCCTACGCAAATGTCAGCCCTGTTATTAGTAATTGGTATGTATTTAGCTATTTAACGACTGTCTGAGACAAAAAAAGCTGAAATCAAAAAATTTTAAAACCTTAAATTGTCTTTGAATTCATGTGTTGAGCCCTCATTTAGGGTGGTTGAACAGGGGGGCTGACAATCCCTTCTCAAACTTTAATAACCCAAAGACAAATAGCTGAGGGTTGCTATTCAGTGGTCAAGCACATGATCAGCGCTCTTTGTTTACGTGTGTGCATGAGCGCGTTTGTGTGTGCGAGACCACTGTCCCTTTTCCTGTGACTCCTCTCTGACACAGGGGTTACACCGGGCTATGGAGGCATTGTTCCGCCCCGCTTTCTCGCACAAAGCCCGGTGTGTGTTTGAGAGAGGGCTTGGCATCTCCCCCAAATATTTGTTCTTGCTGCTGGACGCCCACTGTCGCGAGTCACAGTGAAGCGCTGCATTGACCAACTCATAGACCACACAGTAGATTTCAGTGGCTCTGTGTTACTTCACTGAGTCATATCTCTGGTGTGTCTGCCCTGGTCAGTCAGGCTTTTGATAATTACTCTAAAGCATTAAACATTTTCTGCCGCTTGCTTTATTCAGTGAGGCAGGACTAGTTTTGTGAGAACAATTGGGTAGTTTATTATTTGAACTGGCAGCACCCTCACAGCCTAATGACCACTTTTGGTTGAATGCAGTTTCCTCCTCTCCCTTCTCATTCTCACTGCAGTTTGGGGTTTGTTAGCTAATGAGGTTCCTGAAATAACTCATTCATGTTTTACCGTAATGGTTCTAGTAGACAAGGGTGTAAAAAAACCACACTGAAACCACCTTCTCTTTTTACCAAGACTGGATGGGCGTATGGGTATGATGCAATCGGTACATACATAGTCTCCGACATACCACTTGTTCTTCAAATATTGAGTAGGGCTGCAATTTACAACTATTTTCATTGTCAATTAATCTGTCGCTTATATTTTCAATTAATCAATTTAGTTGTTTGGTTTATCAGTTGTCAGAAAATGGTGGAAAATGCTCATCAGTGTTTCCCGAATGTCCTCAAATGTCTTGTTTTGTCCATATTAGTTTACTGTTGTAGAGGAGCAGAGAAACCAGAAAATAATCACATTTAAGAAGCTGGTCTCAAAGAATTTTCACTTGTTTTTCTTTTCTTAAAAATTGACTCAAACTTTAAGCTCAAGCCCATACCCACCACCCTAACCCACTGTTGCTGCTCATCACATTGAACCATTAAATAAAAAAGACAAAAGCATCTATAGGCCTCTCGTCCCATTGTCCTCCCTCCAGCAGAACATCTGTCCCCTCAGCCTTTGTGGATTCACCCCTACTTTAATGTGGCGTCTGCTTTTATTCATCTCAACAGGTTTCCTGTCAGAGGCCAGACTTTATATAGATAGCACTGTGACACAATCTGAATGCTGAAAGCTAAGTTTGGAAAGCTTTAAACTCACTGAAGCCAAGTTTTGGAACGTTAAAGTTTTTTAAGTCCTTGCAGGAAATAGTTCATAGTTGCAACAGAACTTTGAGCACTGGGACATCTATCATCCATTTTCATAACCACTTATCCTCTTGAGGGCTGCGGGGGGGCTGGAGCCTATCCCAGCTAACATTGGGCAAGAGGCAGGGTACACCCTGGACAGGTTGCCAGACCATCGCAGGGTTGACACATAGAGACAGACAACCATTCACACACATTCACACCTACGGTCAATTTAGAGTCACCAATTAACCTGCATGTCTTTGGACTGTGGGAGGAAGCTGGAGTACCCGAGAAAACATGGGGAGAACATGCAAACTCCGCACAGAGGGGCTCCCGCCTGGGATTGAACCAGGAACCCTCTTGCTGTGAGGGGACACACAGCATGTTGCTGTGTGTTGTCCACTACATCACCGTGCCGCCCACTGGGACATTGTAATTTAAATTTAGATCTAAAATGCGTGTATGTTAATGGTTGTATTAATCTTGGGTCAGTTTATATGTCAATCCTGTGCCCTTACTAATCAGGCACACTATGCACTCGTCTGTGAAATCCTCCCATTATACCACCAATTAATTTAATGAGAGATGTTTCTGTTGAGACCTTTTCTCTGAAGAATATTTTTTTCATTAAATTCTGGTAAAATAAGAGTTATTACATTTCTAATGACATAAAAAAAGTTAGTTTTGCTTTGTTGTGGGTATCTTTTAAAGGACAAACAGTAATTTGTTTTTTGAAAGATTATGCATAATTACATTTTTTTTGGTAATGGCTGATTCACATCTGCATTTACATCTCCTTTACTCCTTAGTCAGTGATTTCCTGTTGTCTGTTTATTCCCCTCAGTCTACCAATGATACTACTCCCCTTTTCCTCCTCACTTGTGTTTGTAATGGCACATTGATTTTTGCTGTGATCATCAGAGCAGCAAACCGACCTCTACAGAGGTGGTGAGGCTGTAGTAAACGTAAATAAATAAATAAAAGTGCCCCCAGGAGCATTTTTTAAAGGTTTTAAGAACGGTAAAGTCCTGTTATTACCAACCTTGTTGTAAAGTGGATCTACTCACTTTGCAGTTTAACTGAGGATCTGTTTTTTAAGTTTCTGATTTCATTATTATGCCTATTATCCTCCCTTAAACGGAGATGACCATGCCAAATAGTTGCTATTTAGTGTTGTCTTCATTCCTGCATCATGACTCATCTTGCTTCTGAGTTTGACAGGTGCATTATTCTATGAAACTCATCGGTCCTTAGGAAATTTGTGGTCAGGTCAGAGAACAGTTCTTCCACATGCTCCATTTATTCTAGACCTTGTTACTTTGAAACCTACTGGGGATAAAAAAAACACACACACACTCGTCAGCAGCAGTAGTGTTATTACTCTGCACTGCCTTCTGTGGTGGAAAGGAGAATGACAGTAAGCTATACAAGAATTTACCTGCTTTTACTATGGTACAGAAATACTACATTTGGTGTCAAGCATCTCTACATTTTTCCAATGATGAAGAATACCAAGACTAGAAAGGGTACTGGTGTATGTAAGGAAAGGAAGTTATGAATATTTCATTGCCTTCGGATTCTGTAGATAGGTTTCATAGTAAAATATTTCAGTGCAATAAATCCAGTGGTATTTGGTTTCCAACAATAGGTATTCTGTAGTGGTTATTTTTTACTATCAGGTATTAAGTTGCTTTTAAGATTTGAATCCTTACAATATTGATCCTTAAGTAACAACAGGGTTGCTGGGGGCCCCTCCGGCCATTTTCTAATTCACAATGAGAGTTAATTGAGTCACACTTGCATTTTTTTTTGTAATGTGGATGTAAATTAGCAGGGCTTCTCCTTAAAAGTCGTAAATCAATTCATCAGTCAGACACCTCTTAGTTGGCTGAGATTGCTTCAAGTCAAGCAGTCGTTTTTTTCTACCTTTTTTGTGCTGTGTAATGTACTTCTGGGGACGTTTTGGTCCCGAGATTTTGCTGTACAGTGAGCGCTCTTGACTTTCACTATACGCCTTCGTATGGGATGCAACGGCACAGAGGAAAAGTGACTGCACCGTAAGGCTTTGAGATAACATGATCTTCTCTCTTCAGCTGAGAAGTGTGAATTTAGACCTTACATATACTTAATACAGTACAGTCTATGGCTTTTGTTTGATATCTGATGTCAGCAAAAAACTGTTGTTGCACAATTCCAATCCGTCATTAGGGCCGTTAGCTTGTTTACTCTGTTAAGTGAACGCTGGTGTCAGACTGAACGTCCCGAACGTATATATGGGAAAAAAATAAAGAAATGAATCATCAAATATTTGTATTGAACAGCCACATCTGATTCGACTGACATAATTCTGAGTTGGATACAGGCCTATAATTAAGGTACTAGAGTACCTTAAAAAAGCATCAAAATGGAGGTTGTTCATCCAAAAGAAAAGTGCCAGGCAAGGATCCCCCAGACCCCCCAACAGCGGTCTGGGCTAAGCCCTGTATGTCCTCAAATCCTAGAAACACTGCTGTGCACCTGTCCTGTGCTGGGCTGCTGCAGCTGGATTTGCCTCTTGACAAAGATGAATGAGGACAGCAAATGCTGAAAGGTTGTAAAGAGGCTATTCATTCATTATATATACTGATAAGTATTATTCATGATCGTTTATGAACTTGCAAAATGGCCCCTGGAAAGAAAGTTGAGTATCCCTGCCTTACAACCTCTTTTTTGTCTATAGAAGATGACCAGGATATGGGATTATTATGAGGCTGCCTTTACATGCACTAGACTCACCTCAGTTGTATCCCTGTCCTTGTGTTTGTGCTCTGCCTACGGTAAACAGAGAGGGAAGAGAAAACCTCTGTGCTTTCGGGATGCAGGTCAATGAGATCTGATCTGGAATGGTTGCTAAATAATGTGCATTAGTTCAGATTAACTGGCAGTCTAATACATTAAACTGCACCATAATCTCCATCACCAGTTGGAGGTCAGGAGGCTGATCCTTAAACAAGCATTTATTTGTTTTCTTACAGCACATGGGCAACCCACATATATTTAGTAACTGCTAAGTGTGTCCTTTGTTCTCTGTTTGAACCTGTTTCCCATTTCCTGGATAATAAAAAAATATTTAGCTGTACACACTTCTATTTATTTTCTTTCATGTACTACCACAATAGTACATGCATCACAGTGAGTGGGATTGTGTCCTGAAATAACAAGCAGAGTGGGGCTGGTTCGTTTCCTGAAGAGATCCCCCACTTATTCCCTCCTGCAGGAACAAGGTCAGGTGTCAGAGGCCGCAGATGACAGAATGGAAGTAAGTCTGGAGTTGGAGCAGGAGTTATTAGTCTTTAGTATGGGGGGCCATAGGAGGAGGCTTTACAAAAATTCCTTTGCAGGTTTTAATATGAGTCTAGTAACTGTTCAGACAACTGTGACAGAAGGCCTCACACTGTATAATTTGCATGCAGTGGACACATGCTAACTTGAGTAACTGCAAAGAGGATTCATTTATTTCACATTTTTGAAATTCAACTTTTCCAACCGAAAATATTTTTACCAAAAGGAAACTGTTCTTATCATGTTGCTGCTTTACAGTTTCTTTTTTTTTTTTTACCTTTGTCTAAGGTTTGATTTTTTATGTTCCTAGTCAAGATCACAGCCAGAGAAACAACTAAGAATGATGGATAGCAACATTGAAACGTGAATGGATTTGATTTAAAACGTTTTTTTTTTTTTCATAATTACAAGCTCTCACAGATGCTGAAAGAACGCCCATCAATGCTTGTATCATTTCAAACTAGAATTGATTTGTGATTTGTTTCAGTACTGATATTTTCACAATTAACACTTGTTTGGTCAATAGTTTGCTAGAAAAATGTCCAGACCAAGTTAACATGCAATGGTTTGTTTTGTCCAAAGAACAATCCAAACCCCCCAAAATATTCAGTCTACAACCAAAGAAGAATAAAAGACTCAGCACATATTCACATTTGATGTTTAAAATTTCTGGCATTAAACACACTTCCCAACTGCCTCCATTCTCCAATGGTTAGCTAGCCTTTGCCGCTCTGCACTATGCACCACCTAGGTCACAGAGGCACTAGCTAGTGGCGCTGGTCATTTGGGAATTACCGCTTTGGAACTCCATGCGGAAACATGATGGTCACCATCCAGTGTCCCCCAAGGGAGCCCCAATGAATACGCAGCTTCAATTTGAGCTGCAAATCCCCATTAGCAGTGTTAACTACGTTAGCACCACTAGCTGTGCTGACACTGCTAACAGTGATAACATAGTTATAATGCCAAAGGGGCTTATAGGTCAAAATTGAGCAGCTGACTCACTGGGGCAACCTAGGGGAGACCGGAGGGTGGACACAGTATTTCCACAATGCCACTGTTGGGTCGCCAAATGAGTGGCGCTGTTTGTTAGCACCCACTAGATCGGGTGTTATTCAGTGCAGTAAATTGGAGAATAGCAAAAACGTATACACCAACATGTATCACGGGTCAAAAATATTCTCAGTTGTTAACCGATTAACAGTTTGACATTGACATTCCTGGCTGAAATGCATTCTCAGAACTCACCGGCTATCGTCTGACAGCGGCTTAGCTTTATATTATCCTTTCTTTAAATTAATCTTCATTCATATGCAGATAACTTTCTTTAGAAAGGTTTGCTGAAACAAGTGGGGCACGGAAGAGGAAGTCTTGCCCTGGATATCCACTTGCTACACTGGCTCTTCCAAAATATTTGCTGCAGCCCCAAGAAATTTATAGTCGTTAGACATGTAGCTGATGGTTTCTGAGATTGCATGCTTGCTCTCTTTGCTCACACGTTCCTGTCACTGGATCTGTTTTCTATGACCAGTGCCAAATCATTTACAACAGGTACAGGGTTACATATTTTACAAGTTTAAATTGGAGGAGGTTAATGTAATGCAGCATGGAGACTAGAAGACTGTATGCTTTCACATAATGTGTTGTTGTCTTTGATAGTTGCCTCACTCAGATTCATAATTTATTAATCAGCTCTTTCTCTTGGAGCTCTTGGAGCTGGAGAATTGCTTTGGTGATGGATTTTCCATTTTACTCAAGCAACTACTGTCCCATCTGATGTCAGCAAAGATTCATGAGCTCAGAATGACTCATCATGTTGTGGATCATAACCTCAATTTTATACCTAGCTATATATCATATTATTTTAAATATGGTAAAATGAAGAGTTTATGAGGTCCCAGCGGCAATTGGATACCCCCCACCCCACCCCCTAAATTTAATCCCCTCCCATGTAATCCCGCCTCTGCTGTCATTTCTACTCCTTTCAACCCCCCTCACTGTGTTTTTCCGCTCTCTCTCTCTCACTATCCTCCTCTCCCATCCCACTTATTCCACCTTACGCCTGATGGAGCATTAAGCCTGAATGCTGTGGGCAGCCGTGGCCTCAGATTCAGAGTGTTTGTGTGAGGGAGCCAGTGCTACATCGGCTCCTCTCCTGTTTGCTTGGATTGTTGCTTCTTTCAGACAATCGGGAATTACTTGCTACAACTGTGCAGTTTCTTTTGTTACTGTGTGGGAGTGGGATCAGCGGACATTGTTCCAAACCCAGACACTGATCTGCACTTGCTTCGCTTTGGATACCTTAGGAATGGTCTTGTGGATGCCTCTTTAACCTAACCTCAGCCTTTTGTTGTGCTGCTTTGGAGTTGGATGGACATTTTTTGGATTTGGATATTTCAAAAGGGTACACAGTCCACAAAGAGACACTCTGGATAAGATGGTGCCCCTGCAAAAAAGGGTAATCTGAGTTATGTGTGTGGGAGAGAGAGCAGGGTTTTATGTGCATGATGAGGCTGCAGTGACGTTTGCCGATTGTTGTCTGTTTTCCTCTATGAATGGTTGGTGCCCACAAGTGATAATGAAGTAAATGCTGTTTGATGACTAATTGTCACTAATAGGTCTGAGAGTAAGTGTGCTCTTGGGCATTAAAGGGAAATGCTTGTTGTAGAAACAAGAAAAATAGGTGTCTTGAGGGTAGAGAAACAAAAAGGAGTGAAGGCTGCTGAAGAGTCGCCTCATTTGTTAAGTAAAATGTCTAATTGTTTGGCTTTATCTTGTCATTCTTCTGTTGAGTGGCTTGTTGATGAGTGATTGCTCATTGAAACTACCTAACAATGCAGGCTGGAAAGCCCCCCCCACACTCAAGAGTACTCTCTATTGTTGTACTTGAGTGCTTTAATTGGGAGTCGTTCAATTTGTTAGTGCTGCTTCAAAGGTATTTGAGAGATTTCATCAAACTTTAGACAACATGGGACTTCTGTAAAGCTACAGTGGTATACTGTCTTGAAATGTAAGCAACTAATTTGAACAACAAAGTCAAATATAGAAACCTTAAAGTGTTACATGACTGTGTAGGCCAGAGCACAGCTCTCAAAGTTTTCATCACCACAACCACTTCCTGTATCTTTGATATGAAAATGCTTTTAGTGCAGAGATGCTTCAAGCAGCCACAGCATACACTGTGTAGTTTCTTAAGAGAATCAGACAGTCATTACCAAGCAGACGCTTCATATGCTTAGCGTGCTGGCTTAGAAAACTACTAGCTGGACTCAGGAAGACTCCAGACATGGTAGAGGAGAGGATGGGAGACTGTTGGAGCCACACCAAGGTTGTTTTTCTTTTTGGTTCATCTTTAAAATCACACATTGTCATGAGTAGATGGTTTGAAGGTAGCCACGTGATTGTCAGTAAAGATTAGCTGTAGCTTGCGTGTGTTCATTGATATCCCGGATGAAAATGCTATCTCTCTTTTTTGAACAGATGAGTTGCAAGACAAGACCTCAGCCAAGTAGAGGCTCATTTTTTCCTCACAAGTCATGAACGAATGAATAATGAGTTCGGCCCCAACAGCTGTATTTGGTTATCAGTAGTGGTAGCCCCTGTTTTTACTATGAACTACACTACACTCTCTGCAACAGACCTCACTTATTATGTGTTATATTAAGGATATCGAGTGAAAATTTACTTGTCACATTTTCTACTTAAATTGATGGTGTCAGTCACAGGTCAGGCAGTGTCACCTTTGAAGGTGCTAAAAATTGCAGCCTTGAGAGCATGTCAGAAGCTGTTGTCTGATCAGCAAACATGTTGACAGACATATGTCTGGTTACTTTGGTCGAGGAGAGAAGACTGACAATATTCCCACAACGAATGAGTGTAAGGTGGATTTTTAGAAGATTAAGATAAATATCTACAGGCTATTCTCAAATGCTGGATGCTCGGTAATATTTGGCGCAGTGCATTTGAATTTAGGATTACGACCTGTATACAGTGCTATGTCCTCATCAAGTTGATTTAATCTTTTGTTAAGCTTAACTTCGTTTCCTTTTTTCTGTATACCTGATACTTTGTAGATTGCCATCTCTTTTGTGGCTGAGTGATTTAATCATAATGTCCTCTTTTTTTCTGCAGGATCAGTTTGACAACTTGGAGAAGCATACACAGTGGGGGATCGAATTTGTGGAGAAGTACACCAAATTCGTCAAAGAGAGATCGGAGATCGAAACCAACTATGCAAAACAAATTAGGTGAGTGCTCACACTGACTTATGATCCATATTTGGAGATGCAGGGTTGTAATTAGGATTCACCCAGGTGGCTTAGATAAAGAACCTCCCCCATCTACAGCATGATTTGACCTGCTGAAGTGTCCTTGAAACAGGAGAATGAATCCTCAGCAGCTTGCTATGTAGCTGACCGTGACCCCGACCTCCCTCTGGAGAGGGAAACTGAAACGAGAATCCTCATATAGGAAACAGTACATTTGCAGTGTTTTATTAGTAAGCAGAATTGCTATATGCAGTGTATGTCTAGATGAGCAGACGAGAAGAGGATGTCTGTTTACTGCTCCATCTTTTTCTATTTCGGGGGGGGGGGCTAAAAGAGTCTTTCTGTCTGCCTCTCTCATGCATGCACGCTGTCTGTTGTTGCTAGTTTCTGCTTCAGGCAAGAGGAAGTCAGGTTGTGGGGGGATGGGGTGGTGCTTGTGTTTCCATAGAGACTAGTAGGTATCAGCATTATCAACCCCAGGTCTGACCCAGATTTTTTTTTCCCCCCCTTCCAACCACAAGTGTCGGCTCCGCCCCCTCCAATTCTCTCTACACACACTCTGTTTTGGTGCAGTCACTGATTTTCAGAGGCAGTGATGGGAGCACAAACAGTCCTACACGGAGAGAATCCATCTCATAAGTCCTCATGTATCCTAACACAGTAGGAGATACCCCCCAAAACCCACAATCCTCATCTTTAAAGAGGCCTGGCAATATGGCTAATGCTTTAAGTACTGACCCCAGCCCCCCATTTCATAGTGACTAACTAATCCAGTATTCACATAGCAACTCAACCCCAAGACCATACCACTCAACTTAAGTCAGCTTGAGATAATAAGACTAGTAGTCAGTGTTTACATGCATGCATTATCCATATAGCATATCTCTGCACCCATTAACTGAAAGCACCAGCCTTCAACTTTCCCTTTGTTTACATTTGTGGAAACATATGAATTAAGGGAAACTGTGTCAAATTTATAAAGAAAGTAACTGATGAACAGGAAGCTTTTGCTGGTGTGCACATCTTCTAGATAATTCTTAGTTTTGTTCACGCTTTGAAGCCAAATTAAAGCATTGCAACAAATACTGCATCACGAACATATGCAATCACAGATTTGTACCTGCAGTTGAAAACATACAGATATCCAATAATTCAATTAGTCAGCGTCTGTGTACAGTATGTTGACAAATGAACTGGGGTAGACTCATCTTGCCATGGCAGGTTGGCTTTTATTGAACTTCAAGCTCCACAGATGGTGCGGATGTTTTCAGTTGCTGTGCTTACACAGAGCGCCTGCTGTCAAACTGGGTCTGTTATCTAGTAGACACAAACACACACACACCCACACACACACACACACACACACATGCAAATAGGCACATGTGAAAAAGAGGCTAAAATGAGGAAATTAGGACGGACAGACAGGATAGCTTGAGTCATAGGGTTTTCCTGTGTTCTCAACACACTGTGCTTCTTTGTTGTAGCACTACTTGGCCATACCTCAGGGCTAATTATCCCTTTTAATCAACTTAGCTCATGAAATCGGGCTTAATCTAACGGGGACACTTAAACCAAACGAAAAGCAGGGCTGTTAGATCTAATAAAGTAATGGAATTTGGCCCCTTTTGATCTAGTCCTCTTTTCTCTCCACTGTGTTGTTGGGGAGACTTTTCCTTCTGCTCTTTCCTTTCAGAGGTAACAGGTCTTTCCACGATAGATATTTTTGACATGGCATAATGCGCAAGGCACAGGTGTTTTTAAAAACTTAAATAATGGCATTTCATACAACTGTGAAAAGTTTTGCAGAATTTGTTTTGTCAGTATTGGCTTACTGATGTGGCTAACTGGACAGGAAAGGGTTAGCCAATTAATCAATAACTCAATTCAAAGAGAAGGTTTAAGTCATTTGTCAAGCAAAAATGCCAAACATTTTGTGCTTCCGACTTTCCTATTGTGAGGATTTGCCGTTTCTCTTTGTCATACTAAATAAAATACCTTTTTGTTCTGTTTCAAACATTTACTCGGTATCTCACTATGGGTACACCCCTCTACTTGTGTGGGGGCAGTTAAAAGCAGTTCTCATTGAAACCCCAGATTTCAGTGGCGAAGAAATTGGGATTTCTTATGTAACACGACATGGAGAAATCAGCACCTGGCGATCAAGTGTTTAGCTCAGTCCATGGACTATTAAGCTAATAGTCCTGTTAGCAGTCATGTCAAGGGATTTAGCTTTCTAAATGAAAAAGCTAAAAGAGGTTTTTGAAGGAGCTGGTGGTGCTGCATCACCCCCTTTTATAGGAAGAGGAGGTTCCTGCTCTTGATGCAGTTGGCATGACTGCCAACCTATAGGGTTGGCGTAATGGTATTGAGCTTCTGAGGAATATGCAGAGGAGCGTACCCATAGTGAGATACCTCACTCACCAGGGTTACCTTTGTAACCCTGGTTCTCTGTGATTGGACAAAATACGCAGTTTGAGGACACTGTCTTTGGTTCTGAAAATATGTAATTGCTAAAAAATGTGATTTTTATTTTTTTTATTATCTCCGGACATTTTACAGACCAAATAATTAATGGAGAATATATTCAGTGGGGCTATGTGCTGGCAAGAATCAGGCACTACGAAACCAATCACGATATGGGGCTTATAATTCCGTGTATGGCAATTACTGTAAGCAAATAGATATTTTGTGATTTTTTAAAAATCTGATTTTAGGAGCTAGCAATGTGCATCTATAACTGCCTATTTATTTTTTTCATGCTAGCAGTATGTTGTTACACTGAAGTGGGAGAGTCAAACAGCTGAAGATAGATACACTGCTATCAGTGGCCGGGGGTTTAAACATAACACAAAATGAAACATTGCCACAAATGTTTGCATGTAAATGTATCATAACATAGTATCGCAAGACTCAAGTGTATCATTATTGTCTTGCACCCTTGTTATTCAGTAGGTCAGTCATGAAAATATTTGCTAGTTTCAGCTCTAAGGTTATGAGTTACTCTTGTGCTTTTCCTGCTAAATGCTGATGTGAAAAAGACCAACAAAAGTGGGCCAGTAAGAGAATTGTCTATATTGATCAACACCTGTTAAACTACATGAAGTACATCAGTCTACATCCCTCTCCAAATGAATGTCATCTATTGCTATTGTACTACTTTGTACCATTTCTGTCACCACATTAACCACACTGCACTAATCCCATGACTAATCCTCTTCCACTGCAATGGTGTAAACATGCACAATGCTTCAGTCTAGTCATTGCAGGGCAGTGCATTAATGCCTCCTCCTCCTTCTACTCCCCCAAATTCCAGTCTGGCATAATCCATAACACAGTGGGAATAAAGTCCTGCTAACAAAAGAGACTGGGTGAGGGTGTCTGTCTTTACTGTGGTTACAGTGTCAACCAGTATGTAGCAGCCATGCACTCATGTGGTATCATCTTCCAGACGAAGACACACACAAACATACATTGTTTAATCATCCTAATTAAGTGCTAGCTGCTACCCTAATTTTGACAAGTTTGTTATGTTTTTGAGGTGAGCGGGCAAATACAATCTGACACATGACATCTGGCTGTAAGTGAATGAATGGGTTAGTGGGAACTGGCACTATAATTAGAGATGGTGTGAGAAGGACAAGGAGAGAGATAGACTGTTGGATCTGCCTAGCAACAGTGCAAACACCAGCGGGGAGGAGAGACGTGGGGGATGTAAGCAGAGCGAGACACACATTACATGTTTTTTTAACATGTGCATTATTTATTTCAGCAGGAATTTGGCATGCCCCTTTTATAACATGCACAAACTGAGCCATTTTGTGAATACAGTGCTATCATCTCACAAAAAGGGCAACTACCACCGACTGATACCAGCTCTTTCAAAGCAGTTGACGGTGGCTTACAATAATTTTTTGTTGCTATTATATAAGGAGATAGGAGTATTGAGTTTCCAATTGTGTACTAATAATTGTTACAGAATTTCATGATGTTTATGAGAAAATTTTTCTCAACAAAAATAAGCAATTGCTTGACTTGTCCGACACAAAATGGGAATGGAAGATTGAGTATGGCTCCCTATTGTTTTGTTGTTACATTCAGCTCTGTCCTACTGAAAATATAAATGGCTCGTCTTGTTTGTGTTTTTCTGTTTTTTGGTGTATGTGCACCACTTGTTCATTTTAAACTGAGAACAGTGCTCTTTAATTGGACAAAGGATCCTTAAGGCATAAGTACACAATCTGCACCCAAATCCACCAGAGCATGCTGCATGTTATTATATTCTGTTGACAGAGTAGCCTTCAAACACAGTTAGGTGGTGAGTGTGTCACATTGTCATAGTGAAACAAACATGGCATGATTTAATGTAGCCTGTCAAAAAGCACAACAGTTGCTAGGTTGAGAGAAGGACATTGAAAGACATAACCATAATAAAGGTTGTTATTCACAGGATATTACCAACAATACCAGTTCAGCTCCGGCTCCAACAGTGACATGTTTTCTTTCATCCTTACACAACATCTTATTTTCCCCTCTCCTCTTGCTGCACTCATCTTGTGTCGTGAACATGCAGCCAGAGTCAAAACAAGGGCAATGGCTGCATGAGAAAAGCATGCTTGTTTCTGGTGACTGGCTTTGCATGCATAGTCCTGGAGGGGGGCAATGATTTATGACCTGAAGAGAGGAAAGGGGGATGCAGTGGAAGTAGCAGAAAGCACTCTGCTGGATTGAATGGTGTACAGGATGATCCTTTGGCAGGTCCATAAGGGCAGTGTCAGGGAAATATAATGGGAAGGTTGCACTACCAGTCTGCAGGCTGTGCTCTTAGGAACGATACTGTAAGAAATGTCTGACAAGGCTGAAATCTTTGTCCTCACAGGAATTTATCAAAGAAGTATCAACCCAAGAAGAACTCACGAGAAGAGGAGGAGAGCAAGTAAGTTCAAGGATCTTTCACATGAAATAGATGTGAGGAATATTTTGACATTTTCAGGGTGACTCCAGGTCCTGTAAAAGTCTTAAACGTCTTAAATTTTGTAAACATTAGACCTTAAAAGTCATCAAAAAGTTTAAATTTAAAATTTGCCACAAACATTTAATCTATTTCCATTTATACATCTTTTATTTTATTTTTACTTAATGCTCTGCCAGAAAACCATAAGGGTATTTCCCAAAAATGTCAAACTCTTCTTTTAAGATGTTCCCTTTTTGAACACAAATCTGTTCCAAACCAAATCCAAACTAATATATATGAATAAAACTTTTTGTGCTGGCAACAATACTGCCTTTCTTCTGATGTCACTTCCTTTGTTTAACCAGGTACACCTTCTGTCGAGCCTTCCTGACGACACTTAATGAGTTAAACGACTATGCGGGTCAACACGAGGTTATAGCGGAGAATCTGACGTCTCAAATCATCACTGAGCTTTCACGCTACCTGCAGGAGCTCAAGGCCGAGAGAAAATCGGTGAGATATCTTTTTACATTCACACTGAGTTGAGCTTTTTCTTTATCCAATGTGTTACTTCTAGTTTTGTAATAATGCTTGCATCATTGTGTCATTCTCCTCATGCCAGTGCTTTAAATCAAACATTTACTTTAGACAGAAGGATGTGGTAAGAGAAAACAGACACACTGGCCTACAAGAAATTAAATAGCCCATTCCCTCTGCATACTCTATTCTGCATGAACTGAGGTCATCGCTGAGTAAATATAGATACACCCAAAGGCTTGCCAGAAGAGCAGAACGTGACTGACTGAGTCCTTTTTATGGAACAAAGTCATCGTCTCTCTATCATTAGAGGCTTATTTCTCTCTTTTATAAACCATATTACAAAAGATTGGTGCACCGCACACTATTCTTAAATGTTGAAGTCACTTTCTTCCTCACCATTACAAAGTGATTTGGAAGAGCGGTGGACCTGCAGCGCATGATTCATAGATAACAGTGTGGTGCCCATTAAAATCCATAGAGTTGTTGGAGGAGCAGAGAGAAAGCTATCCAGCCGTAAAAAAAAGTACTTTCTGAAAAATCTGTCAGGGGCTCTTATGTCACGGTAGTCCAGCTGAGGGAACTGGAGTGGAAAACTAAAACCAGAGGCTTGCTCAAAGGCATAGTGACCTTTTTTAGAGTATGTGTAGAGTTTGCACAACTGGTGACAACTCTGCTGCTGTATTCACTACTTTGCCAAAATACAGGAAGCCCTGGGTTGCATTATTAGTGATCAGTTTTGATTTGCAACTTGGTTTTAGTTGCAGCAAAACACAGAGACAACGGGGATTTCCAGCACTTCATCCACCCCCTCCAGGCCTGTTTTGCTCTTTTGGCTTTGTTTTGGCCTGGCTTCGTTTGGTTTGACATAGCATCTGTATCTCCAGTGCCCAGACGGAGGGTCCACGGACAGACCCCTGCTGTCCTGAGGCTGCAGGATGTCACTCTGACACCCCTCTTCCTCTTCACTTCTCTGCACTTTTCCTCTATTTTAATCACAAACGTCCCTGTTTCTCTCTTTGTGTCCCGTCTGTCCTCCTGGTTTGTCATGTGGCTGCCTCTCTTGACTAAAAAAGCCTTCAGTTTGCCAGTGCCGGGGAGTTTCCCTTCATAGCATGACCCCATAACTCTCAGTGTCTTTTCTGAACAGAAGATCGTTTCATATAAAAGGCACTGAGCAAATGGTTTCTCAGTCGTATTCAGAACAGTGTCCTTGTAGGGTAAATGAACCCATTTAGCTTTATTTCTTTTTAATTTTGTATTCAAAGACTCATGAATGATGGAGAATGATGCTCTGTGAAATAATTAATTGTTAAAAGGCTACCAAGATACAAGCCCAAAGATATGTTCATACATACATTCATTCTTTAAAATGGCTTTTTTTCCTTTTTGCAACATTCAGGGTCTCATAGTGAGCCTTTCTGTGACACATTAGAAAAAGTAATATTCTGAAAGTTGTTTGTAAAGCAGTCATTACTCAGGACTTCCGCAGCATCCCATCATTCTTTGCTTGGGTTTCATTCACATTAATTTTTACCACTTGGACTACATCCACACAGACTAACTAACTACTAACTCACTAATTAACTACACCACACTAACCATTGTAACAGTTACACCTTGTGTCCAGTTTGAAAACTCTGGGCTTTTGAAAACAATGATGAGGACACTCACCTTCCCCTCTTGATTGTGTCTAAGCAGTCACAACATGTCAAGCCAAAACATTATAGCCAGGTCCACATAGCTTTTGTGATTTTATCCTTCTTGTGTAGGTACCCCTTTCCCATTGCCATGGCTTCCTGTGGCGATGGATAATGCTCCCAGTACCACTCTAATATGTTACCATATTTTCTTAGCAGTGACTTTGAATCTTTTTTTCCACTTAGCAATGGACTGGGAGTAGGCAATGCCCAGTGTGCATTGCGTGTCATATGATATGTGTTTTCAGGCACGTTAGTGTAGATGGAGCTCATTTCTAAAACTCTTGTATGTACTGAGATCATTTTCCTTTAAAAAGCTGTTTTTTAAATCAAAACGTATTAGTGTGGGTGTGGCCTCTGTGTTTTTCTGTTGTAGCTTTTTAATTTGAGTCTGTATCAGGCAAAGCTGTGCAGTCAGACCCAGACAGTGGGATTAGATGAGGGTCAGGGCCTGCCCATCCTGGGTTTTAGAGAGCTTACTGCACAGGTAAAATCCAAACTACAAACCAGAGGGAGAAAGAAAAATAATACCTCATTTAGTTTCTCACGTGGGGCTGTTGTATAACTCTCCTCACCTCACTTTGCTGTTTCCCTGCAGTGAACCTCTGGCTAAGCTCAGCTTGGGGTGGCACAGGAGGTGAGGCCAAGAATGTTGTCTTAAAGGATTTTGTTTGAGAGCAGATATACTTGTTTTTACAAAAGTGGAACTTGGCTTTAGAGGTCAGGCTGTTCAATTTATTGTGTTATGCAAACATATTTCATTCTTTAAATTGAACTTATAAAGGAGGGAATATCAAAATATGTTATGACCTCAAGAAGATATCACCTCGTTTGACCAGCATTGCTTGTTTATAGCCTAATAGTATGATAGGCAATAATGAAGAGCAGGCAGGGTTAATATGGGATGAAAGGCCTAAGTCTCACAGGACTGTGATTGTGCTGAGGAATCATAATAAGGTGTTTGGTCAGCATGCTGCTGTCCTAACCAGGCGTCTGATCACATGGCTTAGGTATCCTCTTTAATAGGGACTGATAAAGACCCTTAAAGACTCTGCAAGACCTCCAGAGATGTCCCATTTACTGTAACACTTGTAACATTTACAAATGTTACTATGCTGTATTTATAACATGTTGCTGAAGGAGTCCACTTGAGGGATAGTTCAGCCTGTGCTCTTTTGTATCCACTTGCACCCACAGCACAGCACTTACTGGCATGGGTGTTGGGGGGAGTACTATCTGTCTCATCCTGCTGCAATGTGACATGTTCAACCAGCTAGAAAAATTGAAAAATGAATACACCTCATTGAGCCAGCAGGGCCTGGAAATTAAGCATTACATTTAACGAAAAGTCAGCTGAAAACTGTAATGCACTGTAAAATATCTTGAGGTGGGTTTGGCAGAGTCCTCATTTATCTCTTAGGGGGCAGAGAAGTGAGCTGCGAGCACAGTGGAAGAACAATGTGTCTCTCTGGAGTGGCCTCGAATGCCTTCTTGTGTTGAGTAGACAAATAGAAAGCAGAGAGGGAGAGCTGACTGTTGGATCTTCCCATAGCTGCTGCGTTCACATCTCAATCCAGAATACTTCAGTATGAATTACCTCTGCAGTAATACCCCATTTGAACCATCGCCTAATGATCTAAACATGAGGAGGAAAAGTCAGTGGAGCTCTCATGAAGTTTAATCATCTCTAGTCTGTAGATCTTGTATGACTTGCAGCTATTTCTAGTACCTAATGAATATATGTGTGTTGACAACTGTGCAGGACTGCAGGTGCACATTCCTATGAACCAAGTCATGTCAATGAATGACTAACAGATCAGTGAAAGCGTGTTTATGTGCACACAGATGTACATGTGCACCTCTTCACACATGTAAACTCACAAGTGCAAATGTGGTGCTGGAGTGAAGTTTTCATTCTGTTCTTATTTGTCAGACATCGTCTTGCTTTCACCGTATGTCTTTGTTTTGCTCACAGTTTATGGCTGTGTACATGGAAGGGACAGTTTGTGAGTCACACAGAGTGTATGTCACAGCCAGCCCTATCAGAGCATGCCTGTCTCACCCCAGCTCAGTCAGGTACAAGGATGACACTAGAAAATACAGAGGCAAACTGTAGATAGTAATAGTAGTGGTGCTTGTGTGTATGCAGGGAAAGATTCTGTCTCTTGAAACTGGATTGACTGAAATCTATCGCAGATGAAATGTTGTCTATAACCTTATCTATTAATACATCTTTTATTTATGCTTTGATGTTTAAGTGTTATGCAGTCCCTTCAGAGGTTTTGTGTATTTTGGGGGAGATTGTTGCGGCCCTAACGTGCATGGTTTCAAGGCAAAAAGAAAGTGATAGGTTTAGGCTTTGTTTTGCAATGAAATTATGTGAGCAAATGAAAATTACAGAAATAGTAATTTTGTTGTGTGTAATTCATTAGAAGGTATTCCAGTGAGAATAAAACCACGCTGTTCTGAGTTTGTGATTCATACACTACACAAATGTTACCACTAACCATGCATATTTCATCTAACGCACCTTGATTCTCTCAGCACATGCAATAGATATGGATGTAACAGCCTCTGTCATGGTGATTTGTTTCATTAGTTCACACGTTTCAGCCAACGTTGCACACAGTGCAAAACAGTTTACCCCCACTTTTGTGTAGAACATAAGGGTATTGCCTCTCATGATCTTTATCAGTAATTTTTGTTGGTAAATGTGAAGATGTTTGTGTTGCACATCTCTGCATCTTCACAGCCAGAGACAAGGAAGTGGGTTTGGTGACGTTATGCTGGAGACTGCCATAATTGGTGAACTCATTGGAAACTATGATGGTGGAAACTTGTGGAAAAGTTGCAGTGATTGGACAAAATTGCATGTTCAGGCAGAACTCACAGGAATTGGTTGAATTTGCATAAATTGTTGTGACTGTGGTGGTCTGTTTTGTACCAGGAGGTGCACAAGAGCAGGGGCTGGCAAGAGGAAGACCTTTTTCTATGAAAATTTAGTCATAGCACAGGCAGCCATCCTCTTTCTCATTATTAAGTAAACATTAAATCCTGCTGATCTAATGTGCCTGGATGGATAGTAATCATACTTTCCAGTCCCACTTTTATTTCAGTTAATATATCGAGGTAGTTAGAGTTTGAGTCTGAAGTCAGAAATCTGTTAGCGCATTAAGTCTAGCTTTTTTTTCCCTCTCTCTCTGTCGCTGTGTCTGGGTAACTGAGAGTGGCAGCCTCAGGTCAGCGACCTGTTGAAGTACCCCAGATGTCCCGGATAGTGCCAGCAGTCACATGCTGTTACTGTGAGGAACAAAGAAACATGGGGTGTGTCTACTCTTTGTTGTGTTGAACAGAAGGGCTGGATGGACCGAGAGGTATCCTGCAGTCTATGAATTAAAACACTGAGGCCGACACTGCAGAGCATCTGCCTAAATGGCTGCAGCATTTATACCTGCGTGCCAGATGGCTGTTTGTCACAAACCGATGATGCGCTCTTTTTTATCATGTTTGAATGTGATTGGACTCACATTTCTTGGTCGTGGTCTGTAGATCTTCATCCTCCAGCAGGATCTTGTGAATCTGATCGAGCTGTTTAGGGAAGATTGTCAGCGTAGTTTGTTTATCTTCATAGTGATAGAAGATTTGTTGACGCAGACAGCACGCAAGTCTGGATATTTTTCAGATATGTTGTTATGGAGACAAATATTTGGTTGGAAGAATGCTCCACAGTAACAGTGATGTCACCCAGTCTGCTGCTGCATGTCGTGAAAAGGCTTCAAGGGTATCTCCACTGTATCTTATCATCATTTAGTAAGACATGTTTTCAACACTGAATAAAGTCTTATTGAACAGGAATTTGAAGGTCAGGGTCAGTTGAAAGAACAAAACGCCTGATTAGACCCTGGACCGACTTTAAAGGCTCCACAATGTCCCATTTTCTGTTAGAGCTGAAATACTTCCTCTGAAACACTGGAGCACTTCCTTATTTTACTCAGCTTCCCTCGAAACTTTGGGAAATGAGAAGTGTGACTACGTGAGGTAAACCAGGGCCCATTCTCACTAACTCCTCTCAATGTCCAGTGTTATTCAGGTGAGATTAACCTTTAGGGCCTCTTACATCAGTGTTAATTTCACATCTCTTGCTTGTGCCTTTGAGTTAGTACACAGAATACTGAGGACTTCCTTGTGCTTTCCAAAGCACTGAAATTCAAGAGAAGTACAAGCAAAAGCTTTCTGTTCTTTATAATGGCCTGGTTCTGTTATTGAATGGCAGCATCGATATTCAGCTCAGCTACTGACCCTAGCTTCCGCAGTCAGCGTAACCAGGGGGATATCTCATTGATAGTCTAGTCTGTGTGTCATTTTCACTCTAATTTGATTCTTTTTGGGAGCTTTGGCAAATTACCGTGACTGCAGGAAATGGAGGAATTATTTGTATGGTTAGTAAGTTATCGCAATGCAATTTTAAAAAGGTTTAAAATTGGGGCTTCAGTGTGTTTCTCGGGTACCTGGCTGTGATCCACACAGAGAGATGCAGAGTGATGTGCTCTGCCTCCGGGCCAAGTGCTCTGGTCCCCTGGAGCGAGATAGGCCAAGTGAGGCCTTTTACAAAAACACACAGTGTGTGTGCTGTGCGAGTTTAGACCAGCAGCTGCCACCTAGCCTTTGTCGAATATGCCACACTTAGTGGTGCCAAAATCCACTGTGACATGACTGTCTCCCCCTAGATTACAATATCTGGCTCCTGGTGCGCTTCCTATGTTTTATCTCATGGTATGTGTAAACTTACCATTGCATGTCTTGCTGGTCTTGCTTTTTCAGTTAACTTCTCTATGTTTTGTTTTCTACTTTCTCTAACGGTTGTAACTGTCATGTTCGGGATGTTTTTTATCCTTCTGGTCATTCACGTAAGCAACTGTTGCATGTATCAAGTGGAGGTGTTTTTTCAGGGGCAGGCCAACAACAGACCCATTAAAATAATCAAAAAGCCCATGAAGAAGTGAAACAGTATAGTGGTTTTAACAGTAAGAACATGTGTTCTTTGTTAAATGAAAGAGCTAAAGAGCTACAATGATGATGTTAATATTAAACAGGTATAATGTCTACTTTTCTTGCCATCTTATTTTAGCATGCTAACAGTTGCTAATTTGCACTAAAAACAACAGCCAAGGCTTAACAATAAAGATCACTTAGGGAAAGGGAAAGGGAAAGTAAAATGCCACATAGGGCTAGTAAATCTAGAGGCTCACTTTCCTGATTGGGTAAGTGATAAAGAAGAAATAAATACATAGTTATTTGAGCTATCGTGCTTCCTTCTCATCTCTGATTAGAGTTGCGCGCATGGTACTAATCCGGCATTTTCTCGAAAATGGCGGTGGGCAAGGAAAACTTTTAGGAGCTGATGCGCAAGTGAACATTTCAGTTATCCTGGAAACAGGAGTTTAGTTGGGTGGAATAAGAGGGCGAAACTCAAACTATATATTGTGTAGTTTGCTGCAAGTTTAAGAGCAAGGCCAATAAAAGGGACACATTTTGCTGCTGATTTGTCTTAAAAAAAAAAATAAAAAATTTGTATAATCGCAAGTAAAAATTGGTTTTGGGCAAGCAGACTTCTGACCCAGTTTCCTGACCGGCATGTGAAAAAAAAACCTCAACACTGAACCTTGTCAGCCGAGGCCGATCATCATTTTTGCATCTAATCATAAACCAAAGTATTGGACAATTTAAAATTTAGACCTGATGGCAGCACTAGAGGAAAAGCCAGGGGATTACTAAAGTTATTACAATTCATCCTATGGGGGGAAAGTATGTCTAGCGAATTTCAGTGCAAGATCAGTAGTAGGCATCCCCCCCCTGTTGTTTATTGCCTTTAGGAATAAATACATTTTTTCTTGCATCTTGTAAATCTCATCTTTTTAGATATTCCTTGTTATAGAAATGTGCAGATTTCATTCATATCTTTTGTACTGAGCGCATGCAATTAGTACATCTTTTATGAATGCATTAGCTGCTAGCAGAAAGCACAGAGGACAGTTATTTTTTAACAACACAAACCTTGCCGTTAGCACCATGCTCTGTACATGACATGTGACTTTGCAGCCTCATAAAAGCAGCGTCTGTTTGGCTTCACCACACTGTTATTAGTTCACTTGTTGTCATTGTTATTTGATCTACAGTATGTTTGACCTTTTTTTATTTTATTGGAATACTTAGTACAAAGCCTTCATTCAGTTGTTTTTCAGAATTGGTACTTAATCTATGTTGTAGTTGTAACACTGTTCTTTCTTGGTGCACCTGTGTTGAACTGAGTTTCGATTCGACTGCTGTTCAATCAAACTGACTTACAGCCATATGCTTAGGCTTTTACAAATCTCCGAGAGTTAAGCCTGTGGGTTATGTGGTCATAATATTTAATGTAGCTACAGTGTAGTATCTATTTGAATTTGCCCTACTTTCTCAGCTCACATTAATATCTCCCTGTCAGAGTGTGATATCCATAGTGTTTAATGGTATGGTTGAGACTCCCATTCCTATTGCTTCTAATTTATTATCCCTACTGTGTCAAGGTCACCTGCTTATAATCCCCTAAGCTTGTGAATAGTATGGTAATATTTCTAATATTTTTTTTCCTCTCCCAACTCTTGTAACAGCACTTCCATGATGGGCGTAAGGCACAGCAGCACATTGAGAGCTCGTGGAAACAGCTGGAATCAGTAAGTGACCCCATTATTGTGCACTACAACAATTGTTCTCTAGTAGAAGTTATTGATCACAGTTGGCACAGTGACTCAAAGAGAGAGAAAAGTAGAACATAAACACGATTTTAATTATGTCATACCACACTTATGCAGTCCACTCTATCACTAAAGCTCTTCTGTATCTTAATTTATAGTATGATCATTTCAAACACCAAAAATTATTTAATCATGCAGATAACATTTTCTTATAAATAGCTACAGCCAATAATATCTGCTACAAGTGACATATATAATTTTAAACAGTGCTTGTTAATGTCATCTAAATGTTTTCTTCATTGCTTTTTGGTAATAAAAATGAGGGATGAGAGCTTTAAAGTTTGATAAGACATAATTTGGATTTGTTAGCTCCAATGCTAAGGAATGCGGGTATTTTGCCTTTTTTTCTTTTCAAAATCAACTGGTTGTCAGAACCTAGCCTCAGTTATGTCAAAAAATTTAGTATTTGCCTGTATGTCATGGCCTGTATTTATATGTTTTCAAAGAGAACAACACACACAGGACTACAGTTACTACATTTTAGCTATGTGCTTTGAGTTGCGGAGGTATTCATTAAAACATACATCAAATTAATCAAGGCCTACCATTGCCATGTGATACACTTGAGGAGCAGTGTGACTATAAAACACATCACCATCAAAAGCTGAGGGAGCAAACTGTCTGTTTCTAACTGAAGAAAGAAAACATCAGCAGAGGACCATGTACAGAGCCCTGAGGGACCTCCTGTTCTGTCTTTATTATAAACCTTGTGCAATGTGCCATTTTTATGTTATCCTCCGTGAGTGGCAGGCCACAAATGCGAAAATACTGAAGTAGAAATACAAAAGTAAGTTTCATTTGTGTGTCCTTTTAGTTGTTATTAGTAGGCCGGATTAACGATTTAGAGTACATTACTGTATAATTTTAAGCTTTGTTCAAGGCCCAGATAAGATTAAATCCAGGAGTGTCTATTTTATTTGTTTAAGTGAAGGAGTTTAAAGAGAGATTGCACAGAACACCACTTCTTATCTCTGCCTGGCCCCTTTGACGGGGGAGAGAGACAGAGTGTGAGAGAGATGCATAACTGCCTTGTCCTCCTCAAACTTTGCTGAGCGTTCAATGATCCCATTGTGTGCGAGGCAGATAGGCGTAGTTCAGAGTGCACGCTGGCCCAACAAACACTGATTGTTCAGTTAGAGGGGTCGAAAGAGGGTTGAATGAATGCTTGTTTTTCCGTACACAAATGACCACTATGAACATTTATTTAATCTGCAGGCTGCAGACTTTGACAGACCCCCATCGCTGTGTCAGTGGCATAAACTGATCTCTGTCGCACACAATGCTGCGCCAGAAATCTATATGACGTATATATACATGTTATGACGTCCATTACTATGCTCCATTACTAAAGGTCATGTTATAGAGTGTTTCCTGCTACAGCTCATGGCAGGAAATGACTGATTTAACGTCTGTGATCATATTTAATTTGGTTTTCTCTCTTTTTTCAGTGTAAAAGAAGGTTTGAGAGAGACTGCAAAGAGGCAGACAGAGCACAGCAATACTTTGAGAAGATGGATGCTGACATTAACGTGACTAAGGCTGACGTGGAGAAGGTACGTGTCATCTCACACCCGTGCAGCAGCCACCAATCACGCAAGCTCGTCCTGTAACCTCCATGCTTGACACAATTGCCTGGCCTTCGTCATCCTCCCACCTAGCACCCTCCCCTTTCCTCGCAGTTTTTTAAAATTATTATTTTTCCCCCTCTATGCCCCCCAAGCCCTGACTCCTCATTCCACTGAGCCTGAAAGACAGCAAAGATTGAGTGACCGTGTGTTTGATGCCCTGGACTGTGTGTAAAAGCTGGCATTGTCTCAGCAGCACAGTGATCTGCTGCTAAACAAAGCTGATAGCAGCAGTGAGTCCTCATTATCACTGTAGAGCAGACACTCTGCTGTGCTGTACGGGCCTTAGCAACAGAGGGGTCTCTGTGTCCATGGTGGCACTTGTGTGTGTTGTGGATTTTAGTTGGCTTTGCTTTTTCATTGTGAAGAATCTAAATATATATAGTTTGGTCTTGTAAGATGAGACATATTCTTTAACACGCAGCGATCATCTGATTCTCAGGACTGGCAGACACAGAGCCCCCTAGGCCTGTAGCTGATGTCATTTCCTGTTGTCATAACCAATTAAGAGAGCCCTCAAAATCTCAGCCTTTAACCCACACAGCTCCCACGCCCGCAAGGCATCATGGGTCAGCAGCGCGTGCTCCTGCTGCTTCATCAGCTGTTGGAGCAGAGCTCAGGCACAGAGTTGACACAGTTCAGACCCGATTATTATGCAAATATAGGCCGGAGTAAAGAGCCTTTCTGCACTCTGGACATACAGCCAAAGAGCTACAATAGGCTTAGGCTAACCACTGAACTCAACTGGAAAGACCCGGCACAGCAGCTCAAGAAACCAGTCTTGAAACAAGAGTGGTGTTGTGTCTGATGACAGTTCTTTCATTTATTGAAGCATAGAAGACTCATACATTACACAGCAGTCAGTGCTGTATTATTTTGCTCTCATTTAGGTAGTATCACTGTTTGTGTTGTGTAAAGCTATAATGTAAATGCTTCCTCAATATGGCGGATACCTCATAAATGTCACACCCAAGCCTACAGGATAATTTCCGCTGACCTTTTTCTGGTGACTTTTAAATCCCATACAAGCCATTAAAATTCTATTTCAGGATGCTTGAACAATTAACATTTTAATGTAGGTAAGTACTTAGGTAAACTACAACATAACTTTTTACAATATATATTTTTTCTTTCTTATTCAAAGGAAAATTGTCAACCAAGGCTATGTTCACCTTACAGGGCTCAACGCTTAATTCTGATACTTTCCCCAGATCAGGTCTTTTGGCCTAGACTGTTCCCATTGATGTTTGAAGTGAAACGCCTTACATGCAAATAATAACGTCACACACATGTGCGTTGAAATAACAAAACAAAAAAAACCCTGTCACATTTGCAAAACAGGCATTTGGGAAATAATAAATGGCTTGTCGGTGCAAGCTTCATCTCCTGTATGATTTGCTGCAGAGGTTGAATTACAAGTCATCATAAGTTAAGGACAAGGGTGAAAAGACAAAAAAAAGATGCCAAAGCCATAGCTTTAGCTTTACTAGCAGCTACTCCTGGAGAGAGAGCTGTAGTTGTAGCCAGGAGAGGAGTTAGGACTGATCAGATATATCAAATTTAGGGCCATAAATGAAAGTGATCCTGATCTGATTGGACAAGACCTCATTTTTGTGTCCACACTACTCTGAAAAATCAGATCTGTGTCACCGAAAAAAGCCGAAAAAATAGAATTTGTGCCACATTTGCTCGTAAAGTGAAAGTAGCCCTATTGTCACCAATGTGGCCATTGTTACTACTGTTTCCAATAACTTTGCACTCATTTTTGTAAAACTGAAGTTTATTTGGGAAGCTTTAGGAGACTCACTGAAGCCTGTGCTCAAGCCCCTGTCTCTGTAATAATGCTGGTAAAGTTATTATAACACATAGTGAGAATGGCCACAGTTATAAGAATGAGACTCAGCCTGAGAAATAATCACTTAATTTCCTTTAAGGTATGATTTTCTGACAACGCAGCCAGTGATGCTTTTCAATATCTGTCTCTCAGATAGGCCTCCGATTTATCTTAGAAAGAGTTTTCTTGAAAACAAATTATAAAGGTGGCAGAATGTTTACCTTAAAGTAACTCATTATGGGCATAAGTACAATGAAGTCTCTACAAGTTTATTTTTAAGCTGCAGTGATATAGATGAAAGGCTGTAATGAAAGCTGGAAATAAATCTTACTCTTTGTCAGGCATTTAAAAAAATGGAAAGTGGCAATGTAAACAATATGATAATTGTTGTTAATGGGCTAAAACAAACCCAGCTGTATGGTCCTTTAATTCAGAAATAGTCACTTAACACACCCTCAAAGCTCGATAGGACGCTGTGGCAAACATTACCACGTACCTTAATAGTCAGAATGAATATGTGTGCTTTTCACCCTGCTTACCAATGTATAGATCACCGCTAAGATAATCGCTTTCTCATTTGCTACTCTTTTCTGTGTGGGTTTTTTGACTGTCCTCAGCTCTCTTTTTCACCTACTCAGATTTCCATTGTTCAGATGAAAAACTGAAGACTGAATTATGGTATATCAGACAGTCACAGTGGAAGATGATTGAATTTTCTTCCCACATTTTTTAAAAAGTCATGTGTGGTATCAGTTCTATCCACTGTGACACTTTTGTGACTAGAGTCTAGAAAATGTGTGTTAATGTGCAGATGTATGTAAAAAGAGAAAGGAAGTGTGTGTGTCTGTGTGTTTTGTTTCTATAGCGTCTGTCACTTTTGTGTATCTGTCTGTGGTTTAGACACTTGAACTGTGATACCTCATGACTTTTCCACATGCTTTGGGTTAAAAGTTCCTTAGCTCACTATCATATAGAGTATGTAGGTGCTAGTACACTTTGATCATTAGTTGCTACATCATGTTTGAAAGTCAAGTCTTTTTTTGGTAATAACCAGATTTGATCATAAAACCAAGGCACAGGAAACAACAGATCATGTGTCTCAGTGTGTTATTTTGTTTGCAGAGGCATATTTTCTGTATTGTTTAGAGGGCCTCTGAGTATTTATCACCAGAAGGAATGACATGTCACAACCTCAGCCTAATTTGTGTTTGAGTCATAGGGGTGTAAGTAGGTCTGAGTTGGACAGAACAGACACATGATAGGCAAAGAAGAGAAGAGAGGAAGAAAAAGGCTTCATACATATTTGTAGGCATAGTTGTGTGTGTGTGCTTGTGTCTGTGTACATTAGTACTTGTCAGTAACAATAAAAAATAATTGAATAGATATATTTTGACTCCAGGAGTTGCTTTATTCTGTGATGTGTAATGCCAAAAAGCTGCTGTTTGCTGAGCTGAGGTATTGTGGTTTTCTCTGCAGCTGGAGCAAACCTCTAACTGCTCCCTCTCCTGCTCTGGCAAACAAATCCCCTCAATTTGGGGTTTGGATTCATGGCCCAGATATCCACAAAGCCTGTCAACAGTTCTTTGAGGGACCCCCGGCCCTCACACACACTCACAGACTTCCCTATTATGGAGATCCTCAGTCATAAAGAATTAGAAAAATAACACAGCGGCCTCCCTCCACCTCTCTTCTTCCTTTACTAACACTAAGACCGCGGTTTACAATACCAGTATTTTAGCTGTAGTTATATTTGCTTACCCTGATACCAGCTTCCCCCTTTGAGTGATGACACGCCTGGTGGTCCAGGAAGTGCATCTATGGCAACTTCTTATTTAGCTGGAAACGGCTAACAATCCTTTTTTTTGTTTTGTTTGTGTGTGTTTGTATATCTATTTTATGCCATGCCTTGAAGCGAAGTTCCCACAAGGTAGGTGCGGTGGAAAGAGCGTGTTATATCTGTGGGAACACACACTGTCTCGACTTGTGTCTCGACACACACACATGCTCTCCCGCAGAGTCTGACACAGACCTCGACCGGGTCACTGTTAACACACCCTGTCCTGTCTGACTGTGATCTGCTCCCCGTACAGTGGCTTGCCTCGTTGTCTTCTGCTCAACACTTTTACAGGTTTATATGTGTGATGTGAGAATAGAGAGATCTTTATTGAGGTAAAGTCTACAGATCAATGCATATATAACGACACACATGCATATGTACACTGAGGTATGAATGACTGAATAACAGGTAATTTCCAGAGATTGACAACAGGATGTGATGTTGCTGCAGGCACAGCAGCTTGTTATAAAGATTCTTTCATGTTACCATGGTGATGATGTTTACCCCTCATCATTTCTAAACACATTCAGCATCACTTTGCATGCACCTACACCAGCACAGCACATTATCCTTAATGCACGCTTGCACGTAGATTTCAAACATCTGGACTTTCACATGTGCTTTTCAGCTTTTCTCTTTTCTTCACATTCCTTTTTTTTTTTGTTTTTTTTTTAAAGGCTGTGACTATCATTTTCCGCCCGAGGTACTGGTACTGTGCTGGAAATAATGTACCTTTGTGTCTGACGAGTGTCTCCGCTCTGATGTCCTCCTTTCCTTCTAGTATGTCATCTATTACTAACCCACATGTGTGTGAGTGTGAGGGACTCGACTCTTGCCTCAGATTGGTGTGTGGGTGAAAACTGGATGAAGTCCTCGAAATGTTTCCCTCAGGACTATGACAGATCAGGGTTATGCTCCCTCCTCTGCCCCGCACAGTTTTACGGCTGCAGTTTTTCCCATGCATCTGAATTCAGTTGGATAAATGCAATCGCAGGTTCACGAGGTGACTCTTTGTTATAGATGACCCAATGAAACCGCTATGTATGTGCGGACAGGCCTCAGATCTCATGGAAAGAGGAAACAGATATGAGTACTTAGCTACACACACACATACACACACACCCCACATGCTGTCTAGCTGAGATAATCTCATCTCCATCTGCTTGCCTTGGATCTGTAATAGGCTGCTCCTGCTGCGTTTCTGACTGCCTGCCTTGCCTCCCTGAGACTGAACTAGCTTAAAATAATCAACATTATCGACAGCAGAGATACGCCAGACTGGGCGGGCAATCAAAATCCAAATCCCTCCATTCTGTAGCCAGTGCAGGCTGTTGTTTCTCTTTTTATATGTTTGGTCTGGCCTACATAGTCTAATGCCAAAGGCTGTTGCTGCTGCCCGACTTGGATTTGCACCTGTGACCGCGCACCCACGACCTCTATGTTTATGTGCGTACATGTGCATGCATGAACACTTGTATGCACAAATGTGTCAACTCATGTAGATTTTGATGCTCTGGCTGTGTGCGTGTGTGTGTGTGTGTGTGTGTGTGTGTGTGTGCGTGTGTGTGTGAGTGTAACCCATATGTCTGTGCTAATCAGGGGACACGGAGGTTCATTGAGGAGAGCACGTCTCTGATGTGCATGTTTGTGTGTGTTTTCTTCAGGCACGACAGCAAGCTCAGATGAGGCACCAGATGGCTGCTGACAGTAAGGGCGATTACTCCGCCTACCTGCAAAAGTTCAACCAGGAGCAGAATGAACATTACTACACCGTTATCCCAAACATATTCCAGGTAAATGCACCACAACATGTGGCCTATTTCATCTGATTTGTTCATGTACCTGTTAAACAAACCCACAATTTTGGTTAACCAACGTTTCCCATACTTGAAATTTATTTAGGGCGCCCACCCATATAGGTTTGCCTCCACCCAAGCACTTTGTGTTTATCTTTTCTGTCTTTCAAAACTCTCTGTGCTGAAAGTGCCGACTGATTGAAAAGCCTGCCAGAATGGTGCATTCATGTGCAATCATTAGTTAGCTTGTGAATTCAATGTTGTTTGGGCCCACCACCCCCACTCCCCTCTGGGTAGACAACTAAAAATAAATTCTCAACATGTGGGAAACACTGAGGATAACAAGCCGTCATTATGAACTGTGCTGTTATGTTGCACAAGAAATTTTCATTTTTGACAGATTGTGAGCTTGGAATGACAGTGTTATTAGGTTTTCTGCAGATTCATGACCTTTTCCACTTCACAGTTTTCACTTTTTTTAAATAGGGTCAAACATTTAGAAAGATGTAAAGTGCATAAGAGATTTCCCAGATGATGTGTCACATCTTTGATGCCTCAATATCAAAAGACAGCTTGTTCAAACTGTTTGACTCCAGTCTCACATTGTGTCATTTTCAAGCTCTGCCCACTCCACCTCTATTCTGTAACAGTTTATAAAGTTTGTAAATCTTGGTTGTTTCCATATAAAATTCCCACATTTCTATGTAGAAACTTCAAGACATGGAGGAGAAAAGAATTGACAGGATAGGAGTGTGCATGAAGACGTTTGCAGACGTGGACCGCCAAGTGCTGCCCATCGTGGGGAAATGTTTAGACGGCATGACGAAAGCTGCGGAGTCCATCGAGCCCAAGACTGTGAGTATACAGAAATGAGATATATGTGCACACACACACACGACACGCAAACATTGCCATATGGGACATATTACTCACTCAGCCAGTGTGTCAGTCACAACCCACACACTACCGATTAGGCTGTCATTTTAGCAACAAGTGTGCTAGTGTGTTGATACTCTTGGGGGGCTTTTGAAAAGTAAAACAGTCCACCTGTGAACAACAAAGTGGTTGCAAAATAGATGGAAAGGAAGCGTGACTGCAGTCCATTCAATTTGAAGAAATAGTTGGATATTTTCGTAAATACAAAGGTCCGGTGTGTGGGATGTAGGGAGTTTTGTTGACAGAAATGGAATATAATATCAGAAGTATGTTTTTTTGGTGCATAATCACCTGAAAATATGAATTGTTGTGTTTTAATTATCTTCGAATGAGCCATTTATATCCACATATGGAGTGGGTCCTCATCCACAGAGTCGGCCATGTTGCATGTTGCATGTTTCTACAGTAGCCCAGATTGGGCAAACCAAACACTGGCTCTTGAAGAAAGTCAGAAAAACACAGATTTTTAACATGAAACTGCTCTATTCAGTGTTTTTATCAGTTGAAATCATTGGGTTAATTTGTTTTGGAGAGGAAGAGACCCCTAGATAATTTGGCTCCTGGTAAAGACCTCCTGAGGGTCAAGAGCTTAAGTTATCAGAGAAATATGTTGAGCACACATTAGCAGGTGCTGGGCTATCGGCCTGTCTGCAACAAGCCGCACAGCATCAGAGAAACACTGATTTGTAACATGAAACCACTTTATTCAGTGTTTTTACCTGTTTTAAACACCATGTCTGTTTGTTTTGGAGAGGAGAGATCAATGTGGATAATATGACTCCTGTTGAAACCCTCCTGAACAATGAACACTAAAGGAATTCTAATCAGGAGCTCACACTTGGCACATGCTGGTTGCAATCTGCAATCCTCACCCCTAGATGCCACTAAATCCTTCACACTGCTCTTTTAGAGGTGGTTAGATGAGAAGTTTGATACCATTCTCGTGTCTGCACTGTAAATATGAAGCTACTGTACGCTGCTGGTTAGCTTTGCTCAGCACAAGGACCGGAAACAGAGGAAACAGCTAGCTTGGCTCAGTCCAAAGGCAACAAAATCAGTCATAGCATTGTGTGTAGCTTTATTTAACGGACAGATATGCAAGTGGTTTTCATCTTCTCATCTAACTCTCTGCCAGAAGGTGACTAAGGTTATTTTCCAAAACGTTAAACTGCTTCTTTTTAACACCTGTACCTGTTGTGGAAATTTGAGGAAGTTGAATTGCTTTGCTTCCTATCGTCTAAACTGTCTGTTGATGAGATCATAAGAGGCTTTTTCAGTCTGTACACTACTATGAAGCTAATATGCAGATGTTGGCTTAACTTCTGTCCCATGACTAATTATTATTTATTATTTGGGTATTGAAATTGAAGGCAGCACTTGCCTGCGTTAAAATAGAAAACAAGCAGTGTGATATATTGCAATGTCACATGTTGGCTGTCTGCCGTTTGACAAAAAGCAAGACTATCCCCAGGGATCGTGTAGTATGTGTATTTGTGTGTGTGTGTGTGTGTGTGTGCGCGTCTAGCTGTTTGCATGGCTCAGCTCCAGGGAGATGACTCCAGCCTGTGACTGTCTGCTGCAGTAAACAGCGGCAACGAACAACACATCACATGCTCCTTCTCCCTCTTTGTCCCTCTTCCTCTCGTAGTCTTCTCTCATGTACAGAGTGTGTAATCTTTGACCCCTGATCCTGAACTCCGACCAGACCCCCTGTCCTTATCAGTTCATTTAGGCTGATGCACACTGGACTTGATTAATGTGCTCCTTCCTGTGTCTGATCAGCCCGGCTGTGTCCCCTGACCTGAGTGTTTTTGTCATAACTCATGCCTGATAGATTTAGGTCTTTTCCTCTTTCTCCTGGGGCCCACAAACTGGATAACGTCAGTCTCTCCCCCTCTCTTTTCATGACGCGCTCATGAACTGTTATCAGGCAAAGAGTACTATAAACAACAGAGTCACCAGACCCAGTATTGTGTTGCATCTTATCTCCAGACCTGCTGATTAGCTGGACAATCTAAACAAACATAAATCCAACCTTTTTAGTCACCGATCCTTCTGTTGGTTATTTAAATTAAAAAGTGGATAAAAATGTATCAAAGCAAAGGCTGACACTGATTACTGCCACCACTCTCCCCCACTAGGACTCGAAGCAGGTGGTGGAGTCGTATAAGTCTGGGTTCGAGCCCCCGGGAGATGTGGAGTTTGAGGATTACGGCCAGGCCATGAAGAGGACGGCGTCTGACACCAGCCTGTCCAACTCCAGAGATGCCAAGGAGAAGCCCAAGGAGAAGAGCAAGGGCAAACTGTGGCCTTTCATTAAGAACAAGAACAAGGTAACACATAAATGCACACTTAACATGGAGCTCGAGCGTACAACAGAGCCTCGCTGGTTTTAGCACATTTCATTTTACCTCATTTGGAGGTCACGTTGCACTGCGGGGGGGATTTTTGTGGCATGGGTGGAGGGGCTTATAGGTTGTGTTATGTTGGTTTTGTCTAGTAAAAGAAAATATATGTGTTCAGTGTCACATTTGTAATACCTGTCACATTTCTAGTACTGGTTTCGTATTTAATTTAGTTTCATTTTGTGTAGATTCTTTGACTTTCGTTAAGCTCAAGAAATTCGTTGCTAGTTCATGTTAGTATTGCCATTTTTGTTGTTATTATTTGCCACCCGTTTCCTCCTCCCTGGCAATCACCCTCACCGATTTTGGAACCTTCCTTCTTGTAACACACACTAATGCATTTCTACTGTCATCCTGTGGACGGACTCAGATATTAACTTGATCTGAAATAACAGTTTCCTTTGGCCGTTTTTTTTTCTCCATTGACTGGTGATCAACTCTTGAGTAGCCTCCTTCAGTTTCCTGCTTCAACTTGAACAGCAAAACTGATCTCTGACTGTCTTATGGGCTGGTGGCACTGTTGGTATTGAATTAGAGCAGAGCATGAGTGAGTAATCGGGTGTGTGTGTGTGTGGGAGAGAAAGCAAGGCTGGAAGCAAGTGTGTGCAATGCCAGATGAGAAACCCCAGCGTACTGACTGTATGTGTACAGGAAACTGTTTTAACTCATTGTATCCAAAAGCAAAGCATACAGAACAGTATGTTTCTATTAATTGTGCTTGATGTACTCAGGATTAATTATCTATAGAAGGTTTTTGGGAGCACAGAGAGCCATACAGAGAGGTATTTCTACTTTACATGCACACATGCATGCAAGCATAACAGAAACATACTGATACTAAGTCTTATAGAAACAGGGTTTTTGGGTGGTTTCCAGTCTCTTTGCTTTTGAAAGAGGGGTTTCTGAATCACTTGCCCATGCATGCGCATCATGTGGTGTCTTAGAACTCATCTCCGCTTCATTCTGTAACTCCACAACTACTTGATGAATAATGCAGTCAGATGTTTGAGGACAGCGATAAGCAATTAGATTTCTCTGATGATGACCTCAAATTCAGCTGCTGATATCCTTGGGGATGATGTGAATTTCTCGTCCGAGCTGGCATGTGATGAGGTCGGGAAAGAAGGGAAAAAATGAGAAGGATTTCTAAAATGGAAGCCTGCATGCGCTTTGACTGAAACTCTTTGCTGTTTGCTTTGTTGCAGCCGCTTGCTTTAACACATTTTTCGCTTCCTACTCACTCTCGTTCTCTTCTTTTTAACTGTTTTTATGTTTTTTATATGTTTGACTTTTTTTTTTTTTTTTGAACAACATAACAACTGTTACACTAGGTTTGACGTGCCTTCGGTTGTCTTTTAATTTCTGTTTGGGTTTTCTGTTGTGTGTTTAATTTTTTAATATTTGTAGGAGGCTTATTTATTTCGTTTTGTGTTCCCTCCTCCTTTTCCTCCTTCTTTTTTCGTTGGATTCTCGCCCCCTTCTTCTTCTTCTTCTTCCATGTTTTTCCTCCTCCTCCGTCACGGCTCCCTCTCTTACTGGTAGCTTATGTCCCTGTTAACGTCCCCCCACCAGCCCCCACCTGCCCCCCCAGCCTCATCCCCGCCCTCACCCTCTGCTGTTCCCAACGACCCCCAGTCTCCCAAGCAGCACAAGGAGCCCCTCTCCCACCGCCTCAACGACTTCATGACCTCCAAACCCAAAATGCACTGCCTCCGGAGCCTGAGGCGAGGGGTAAGTGTGTGTGTCTGGCAAGCTTTGTGCACGTGTGTGTTTGTCTCCAACCTTTACCTGAGCTCTGTACCTGCTACACTGTATGAGTTAAGTGATAAAAAGGTAGCGTCTCTGGGTCTATCCTTTACACCTGTTTTGAAGGTCATTATGCCTACATGGTATCAAAATATAGCAGGTGATTAAACAACTTAAGTAACGTAATGCATCTGTATGTAGGCAATGTGTCCTCAATTAGAGAAGTCACATTGGTCCATTACAGCTTTCATTTTTGCATTTTTCTGTGCAGAACTGCTTTTAAAATTGGTACTGTTATTATTATAATGGTATAATGCGTGAAACAGCAGTACAACAGGCCTTTCACCTTTACTCATACAGTGCTATTTGCTTCTCTAGCATGCTTCTGTAGCGCATAACTATGAATCCATCGTACTTGTCTGACTCACCAGCAGTCTCTCCATCATGTCCCTCTTCATATTAACTCTGTGCTCACTGTGACAGCCCCTTCTCTCACCCACCTTCCCCCTTTGACAGAAATGAGCAAGACGCCTGAGCAGTCTTGGCAGTAGCATGGAGACTGCAGTAGCTCCCTGCGCACTTCTCTGCAGTCTATGCTGGAGGCAGATTTGTGTTTTTTTTTTGCAAGTGATTTAAGGAAAAGAACATCAAGAAGTGGGTTAAAGCTCACAATATAGACAAAGTAACAGGTTGTGGATATGGCAGCAGGCTGACTTGAGTCACCCTCCTCATGTAGAGGGAGAAGAACAGAGTAATTTTAGAAAGCTTCCCGGAGGGTGGCTTTATCAGCACCAGCCTGATGGGTCCTGGTGGGTGTCATCACCAGTTCCCGTTGTTTAGTCCAGTGTGTGTGTTGTAATGGAGCTGCTGGGCTGGGGCAGGTCACAGCACGCCTTCCCGTAACGCACTTCACCCTTCAGTTCTCCCTGACCTCAGGAATGGGCGGTAACTCACGTGTTCCTTCCAGAGCCCATAAATATAGTTTTTTGTTTACGCTGATATTTTGAAAGGGCAGCAGTTACTCAAAGTAAAAACACTTGTATGAATTGGTGCTAACATGACGTCTGAAAAGGCAAAAGAACAATACAGTTGCAACAGTGCAGTGTGTGTGCAAGCGTATTGTAGAGGAAATGATTGAAGGTCGACAGAAAAAAGGGGAAGTGTGTATTTTTTCTAGCGTCGGGCAGATTGAACAGGAAGTGCACGTTTCTGAAAGCGGAAGTGCTGAAACAGCTCTCGACAAGAGCGATAAAAAAGAGTTGAATCAGGTGCATTGTTTGTCGACCATGGACAGATTAAAGAGATTGAAGTTTGACCTTACTGTAACATTTCATAGCACCAGGAAAGGGTTGAATGAAGTCAGTGAGAGGTTAGAAACTGTATCAGAGCAGAACCCCCCTAGAGAATCAGAGACTCCTTTTCATATCTCATGACAGTGCATTTAATTAATTTACTCACCTTTTCATGTCTCATGGCAGTAACATGTTTATGTTTTCCATGTATATAGATGTTTAATCTAGAGTACATTTTTACTAAATAATTTCTTTCTGTTTGAAATAAATCCCCAATATGTTATAGGTAACTAAAAGGCAACAGAGGGCACATGGTTAATCCAGTAAAATAACAAGTCTTTTCAGGACACAAGCCCTACTGCCACACTGACATTTTGGGCTAATGCCTCTGAACAGCTGCTGGTAGAGTGTCAGGGCAATTCCTCAGCTCTCGCACAAACAGGCCTATATCCATCTGGTCAAACTAAACCAACAAGCAACACTTTATCACCAGAATATTTTATCTTTAACAGGGTATCTGCAGGTTAGTAAAAGCCTTGTAAATCTTTTAATTCTGTCTTAGTTATAAAACATTTTTGTGACTGCGAGCTGTCGGGAGACATTGCTGCACATTGCTCATTGTCTTGTAATGGAAACATAATGATGTTTATAAACATGTAATAAAAGACTGAATCATCTTTAACTGGTTATTCCATCCATCAATCCATTATAGGTCCTCTTTTTTTAATACATTTATTAGTTATTGTCATGTTCTGCTGGACAGTACTGAAAAAAATAATTGTAATAACAAATGATTTTAGGCTATGTTGTCCCCAGTTGTTCCTCATTATACCTACATACTAATATGATACGGATGGGAATTGATACGTTTTATTGATACCGATGCCATTATCAATTTGGCTCGATTCTTGATTGATTCACCCATTTTCCCACCCTTTGTAGCAAGCATGAAAAGGGGAGCTGATGGGTGAGTCAAGCTGGCTGTAAACTAAAAGCTAGCTGTAGCAACAGTCTGTCTGTCATCATTTAAAATGGATGAAATGAAAATATCTTTCTTAGTCAAGTAAATATCTGCTAAGCCTACCTGCTTAGTGCTAATGTTATTATAACAGGATATTTACCCTCAGTAACAGACTTTTGCATAGAGTTTCAAATACAAGGCTGTCCTGGACTTTAAGCCCATGTTGCCTAGAGAAATGTTTCAGCATGTTGCTGGTGTTTTTACCCTTACTGGAAATATAATTTTACAGACATTACAAGCGACTCTGTTGTCATCTTTCTTTGTAAAATGAAACCACACTTTGGACTGTTTCGTCCTCTCCGTCATGTCTCCATCTTGTTGCAAGTTTCCAGAAGTTCTGCAATGCGCAACTGTTAGAAAAACATGCCGGTGTCAGTAAAAGGAATTGCTAATCTTGAAGACATTTGATTCAGTGACATTGATTGATCGGACAATTTGAAAACGGTTCTTAACTGGAACCAGTTCTCGATTCCATGCCAAGATAAGTCATTAAAAAGGTATTAAATTACATTCTATGTGGTATTAAAACAGTCTTAAAAAGTCTTAACTTCCTGCAGAAACCCTGTTTAAAGATTTAACAAAGCAAAAGCAAGACACAAAACCCACGCTCTATTATATTCTGTGGTTACAACTGCGGGTAAATCAAGAAAAAACTATTTTATTCCTCTCCCACCTCCTGTAGGGGAACAGAGTATCACATTAGGGATTAGAGTAGCTGTGCCAGTGGAGGTGGGGTGTTGTGTCTCACTGCACAGTGGAGGGATGTCTACCCCTGCAGGAGAGCCTTTGTGTGGTGCGTATTAGCTGTCAAATCCATCCACAGTAACTGTGTATGTGTTTTTGTGCGGGAGGTAAAGAAGAGACAGCGTATGTGTTTTTGGGAGTCAAATGAGGACAGTATATAGTATAAGAGCTTTAAGACGTCAGTGCTGTTTTCTGAGTTCTAATTGACAAAGCTGTGTTCTCTCTGACAACCACCTCAGCAGCAATCCCCGCGCTCGCTCATTTGTAACAAAGAGCTTATGAAGAGGACTCTGGGTCGGCCCACATATGCTTTCGAAGCCAGGCAATATGTTGTAAGTGTGTGTGAGACGGGCATCAGTGAGTACCAGCGGTCTGGTATGTGTGTATGTGTGGTTGGAAGAAAGTGTGAATGAATAATGAGTGTGTGCGGATGTGTGTGTGATTAGTAAAAGCCATGTGCAACACATACAGTTGCCTCGTCTCTAATAATTTATTTTGTGGCTCATTCAGTCTCTGCGAGGAGATTGTTTCGTCACAGTTAATGAGGCTAAATTTCCTCACAAAGGAGGCTGGTGTCTGTGCCTGGCTCTGTATTGATCACATGGCTCTGACTCGTGTAGAAACGGGACGAATGATCGGAGAAGATGATGACTTCATCCCACATCACATGTATCAGCTTGAGGTTTCTTGTTGCTCGCTGTTGTCCTGCAGCTGTTTCAGGGCTTCCCCCCCCCACCGAGCATTTTCAAGGGGTCAATTCACAAAGTGTCACAAGCACCTGAGGATGTGGGGGATTGTTGGCCTGAGGATGAAATTCACTCATCCCACCCAGCGATCACTCCCTCTTCGCTGTTTAAGTCTGACTGTCAGGTGGATGTGACATTAGGCGAGGTGTTGGTCACACTTTGATTGTGGGTTCAGCCTACAGTACCCAGAATTCACCCCTCCAGGGCTTTCTTTGTGCTGGTGTGCCATGCTGCAGCAGTGTTACCTGTCTGTAAGGACCATAATATACCTGTATATCTATGTTTGTCTGGGTGGTTGGAAATAGTTCAGGTAGATCTGTGGACCAGGGCCTGTGCTAGAATCAAAGAAAGCTCAAAAGAGCCAATGAAGGAGTAAATCATGCTGAAAGTGGGGAATAAAACACATTCATCATGTGACTTACTCCTACTGACAGTATAGTGCAACCCTCAAGTGATTGCATGGTTTTTCAGATGTATGCTCAAAACAGGAATAGCCAGTTTAAGGGCAAGTATTCACTCTGCATCTGTCCCAATGATCATTCTTTTAAAAAATGTTGATTTAATCTGCACTATTTTATTCCCACAAAAACACATGGAATTTAATTTAATTTAATTTAATTTAAATAATGAAAAAAAAAAATATATATATATATATAAATATAAAAGAATACTCTGTATAAATAAACTTGTTACTCATCGTTTTATTCATCATGACCAATGATATTTTAAAGAGTCACTCCGCCAAAACATGTCTTCAATTTCAGAGCATTTTTAAGTTTTAAGAAACGTGATAAATAACTTTAACTCTTAAACCTATAATATGTAATTTCACTGCTGCTAGGGGACTCTCAGTCAACACAACAACAAAAGACAGAGCAAAGCCGTCCTGGCAGTCAGTTTCTCCTGATTCCGTCAGTGTTCATTGTTCAGGAGGTTTTTACTGGGAGCCAGTCTCTTCCTCTCCACATCAAAAGGACCAGGTGATTTAAACCAGTAAAAACACGGAATAAAGGAGTTTAAGTTCAAATTCAGTGTTTCTCCAATGCTGTTTTGGCTCGTTGCAGAACGGCTGGTGGCCCTGCTCCTGCCAGTGTGTGCTCACCTTTTTTCTCTGATAACTTCAGATCCACACATTCAGGAGGTTTTTAATGGGAGCCCAATTATCCGCAGAGGTATCTTTCTTTCCAAAACAAACAGACCTGGTGATTTAAACACTGATAAATCCTGAATAAAACAGTTTCACGTTAAAAATCAGTGTTTTTCTAACCATATTTGGCTCAACTTGTCTCTAATAACTTAAGATTCAGACATCTGATAGCTTAAAATTCTTCATCCGGTTAAACCATATAGTTAAAAATGATCTAAAAGGTTCATCATAAAAATTTTGCTTAACACCGGTTAAAGACCATTTATGACAGCTTCTGGCAGACAACCACAATCTTGACACAATCTTAATGTGCAAAGAGGAGATGACACCACTAACGGGCGATAGTGACCAAATGACATGGACCATGTCCTTGATAAAAGTTACAGATTTCTTTGGGTTTGAACATTGTTGGTAACATTTTGGATAATGTAGGCTCACAGCTCGATTAAGTTTATAACATTGGTCTAGTCCTATTTAGACAAAAAAGGTTCATATGATACCTTAAAGTTTGTGAGAAGGAGTACAAGTAAAGGATTTTTACGAATATCTTTTACTTAACTTGAAAATTTCATTTTTACTGGCCTAGATTTTATGCTGGAATTCGTCATTAACCAGGCTCAGTAGAATATGGCCCATATGTGACCCACTTTAGGGTTTATGAATCACTTTTGTTGATATAGTTTAACAAAACATAGCCTCGGTGATATCAGTGTGTAAGTGTAAATGAAATATTGTCTTTGTGCTCTGTAAGTGAAGCTTCACACACAAGAGAATAATATAGCATTAGGGAGGTGAGAGGGAGGATCACAAGGCGTCATAGCAAACAGCGTAACAGGCCATTCCAGGTGGATGACTTGATTAGTGGACTAAAGTGAGTGGAGCTCCTCAGTGCACCAGCCTGTGAGCCTCTAACAGGATTACAAGTCATCTGCTCCAGCTCTACCAGCCAACGGTTGTTAACCTGCTCTCAACTCTGTTCTTTGTATTCAAAACATAACCAAAAAATCGCTCAGCAAATGATTCTAAATGCGCTCTTACAACACTTTCTTTTGTTCTTTTTACTCTACTTGCCTTTAAGTTCATGATTACTCTTGTTTTTGTATCGTCACTCAGCCACTCTCATTTAAGGTATATGTTTCTATATAGAGAACTGAATGTTTGTAGATTTTTTTTTCATAACAAGTTAGTTTGAAGGCGTCCCTCCAGTTTGTCTGTGTTCAGTATCTGCCTCCATGTCAACGTATGGACCTGCTGATGTGTTTATGCTTTTGGCGCCCTCTGCTGTCAGTTGCGTGCCATTGTAATGGCAGCAGAGAGGGATCAAGAAGTAAAGGGTGCATCTGTCCCTGTCGCAGTCACCACCCCTCTACTTCTTCTTTTTTTTTTTTTACATTTATTTTCATCTGTCTTTCCTTAATTTTTCCCCATTCTTTACTTCATGCTTGTGCAGTAGGTTGGCTTTTTGCCAACTTATTTCTCATTTTTCATTAATCCATTACATTAGAAATGTTAAACTTTACCACATTAGAAAAGAGTGTGTGTGAGGGGGGGAGTTATAGCGAAAACTACTGCTGAAAGAGCTTTTTTTTAGGGGGGAGGTGGGCGCAACTTTTAAGCACTATACCCTCTTTTCAGTGGTGAAGTTTGGCAAAAACACATGTAAACAATATTTGTTTAAAGGAAAATGAAACAAATGGCCGCAATATTCTCCTGATGTTGACTGTGTTCTCTTTCTCTCTCCTGCTCCTCGCCATTTCTCTCTCCTCTCCCCCCCATGAAGCTTTCTCTCAAGCTGGTAAGCATGACCGTGTAACTTCACGACCGTAGCGGCATGATCATAGCACGCATGTCACGTCCTCCCAAGTAACACAATGTTAATAACGTTCTGTACGCCGTGTGCTCTTTTTTTTTTTTTTTTTAATTTTTGGATTTAAGTTAATAATTTAATCTTTGCTGTGGCACAACGATGGACCCCAGACTCATGTCGTTGTCTCATTTGTATGTTATTTTTGTTGTCTGTTTTTTTTGTGTTGTGGTTGTGTTTTCGTCGTGTCTCTCCCAAACTGTGTCTGTGGTCTCTGTGGTGCAGATCACACTCAATTCCCACGTCCGGAATCTCATTGAGGTGATCAGATTTACTCTATGTTTTGCCTGTCTGTCTCTTAGTCTGTCTGGTAGTCCCTCTTGTCTCGACAAATTGTATGTCCTTGTAACAAACACTAATCTGATCTTATGTAGTAATTGCTCACTCATGTCCTCACACTGCATGCTGTTGATGATATTTTTATTTATACGGTAAAATGCTGCTGTTTAAAACTAACACTCTGTGAGAGAGCTGTATGATGGCAGACCTCCACAGAATATCAGCCCTATGTAAATGTTTTCCTCAGAACAAGACACACTTTAAGGATCAAAGAAACAGTTTAACATTTTGGGAAATAAACATTATCACTTTCATGCTGGGACTTAAATGACAAGGTTGATACCACTCATACCTGTGCACTTAATATGAAGCTACAGCCAGCACATGCTTAGCTTAGCTTAGCTTAGCATTAAGACTGGAAATGGGGAAACAGTTAGCTGTAATGTCACGATTATCCCAATCATCAAAAATGTGCTAGACCTCCTGGACGCGCTGTAACTCTGGATAAAGAAAGTTTATTGGTAAGTCATTACCAGGTCGTCAAATACTGACACTTTGGATTGTTATTTTTGGTTGGTAAATATTTTTATTGCATCACAGACGGGACTGTTTTTTTTCGTGAACATCTGTTTTAGTGAAAAACCCCACAATGGAATGCATCACATTTTAGAGACGTAAAAATGACCAATACACCTGTCACATGTGATGCAAAATGACGATGTGTCCAAAATCCCAATTTATTGCTCAAAACTGAATCAGTTCCTGAGGAAGTGAGCAGGAAGTTACTGCTCCCAGAGTGCTTGGCTCTTTGGACAGAGCCAGGCTCGCTGTTTCCCTCTGTTTCCAGTGGTTATGCTAAGCTAACTGGCTTCATATTTAGTGTACAGACTTTAGAGTGTCTCTCTGCAAGAAAACAAATAAGCGTATTTCCCAAAATGTCGAACTAAGCTGACTTTGTTGTAAAATTAAATAAGTATGTATACCTAATTACATACAGAGCAATCAGTTAGTACATTCTCATTCATCCCAGATTTATCATACTACAAACGTTATGTCTTTATGTCTGCCCATAGTTTTAGTTTGGTCTTACATTTTACCTAGTTACAGTCATAGTGTTCTTATTTGTCTTGGGGTACTTAGAGAAAGTAAACACTAATAATTTAGAAAGGAGCATGTCTCTGCATGATGACTGACGTGATCTTTGTTATGTTGCATGCCCGGTAAGTGTTGCGTGCTGATACAGGGAGAAAGGGTAAGGTTACCATGGAAACCTAGCTGCTTGTGTTTGACCCGGCTCACGTGCAGTGAAGTTTGTAGCTCCAGCAATTATATATCCTGTGGTGCCGCTGTGACTCATCTCAATGAGATCCAATCAGGCCTTTACCTATTCAGTCAACGTTCATTTTTCTTATTGGTAAGACTGAAGCAAGAGTGCAGTTAGACATTCTTCTTTTCCTTTTTTTAATTTAAAACTCAATGACAGACCCTGGTATGGAGCCCAGTAGTGTTTAATATCAAGGAATACTTCACCCCTCAAATGACCATTTGTATATCAGTTACTCACCCTGTGTTCAATTAATTCATGAAGAAAATTTTGTTTTTCTCGTAAGCCTCCACAGTGAATGAAAAGTCCAAACATGGAGAAAATTCTTGAACTGATGAACTGAAAACAACAGTAAATCTATATCAATACATCTATTAGCAAACTCATGCACCTCATCCAGTATAATTCAGGTCTCATTTATCCAGTCATATACTTCCTGAGAGACAGCCCTCTCCAACAGAGCATTGACTGTAAGGGAAACTTATCTATGCTTTCTTCAAAAACACTGAACACAGGAGCTGCTGGTCAACAGCTGCCTTGTTTGGTAGTATGTATTATTGTGTGACTTTGGTGAATCTGAACTAACCCTTCAAAACACAAAGTCACACAATGACACAAACAAACTAACTGATTTAGACAGTGGTAGACCAGCAGCTCCTGCATCCAGTGAGGTAAAATTACTGTTTTTGTCAATGGAGTCTGGCTTTGAAAAGAGCATAGAAGTTGGAAAAGGCTCTCTGTTTGGGAAGTACTGAGCATTCAATTTGAAAAATGAGACTTGGATTATGCTGCCTGCATTGTGTGAGAGTGTGTAAACTGATGTTTAGATATAGTTTTGCTGTTAGTTCATCAAGAATTTTTCGTTAATCTGAGGCATGCGAGAAAAACTGACTTTTCTTCACAAACCCAATGTAACACAGGGTGAGTAACTGATACATAAATTATCATCTGTGGGGTGAAGTACTCCTTTAAGCTGATAAATATAAAAAAAACATTTAAGCTCAACTTGTTATGTTAATATTATTTCATTATTATCATTGCTATAACAACAGAGTGTTATTAGAGTTCAATCAGCCATGTTAGTAGAGTGACTCTAGGATTGGCAATATTTGTCAGTCGAGCACTTTGGAAAATTATTTTACAGAAATTCATGGATACTTTGGTCCCAGAGGATGAAGCCTGCTTACTGAGGTGATGCCCTGATACGCCACCATCAGGTCAAAAAATGTAATTTGTCCGGTACACTGGTTCATGACCAGATACCTGCGAAATGAATGACATTCACATCAACTTTAGCTGAACTTTGTGTTTAGTGATAATCAGCAAATGTTAGCATGCTAACACACTAAAGAAAGATGATGAACATGGTAAACATTATACCCGCTAAACATCCGCATGTTAGCATTGTCATTGTGAACATGTTAGCATGCTGATGTTAGCATTTAGCTCAAAGCATGTAGCTGGTTGATTGGGCAGTTACCAAGTCTGCTGGGAGGCTTGTGGCATGTCATTGGCTGAAAGTGACATCATGGAATAAAAAATAATATAAAATAAAAGTAAAAATATGGAAAAATGACATAGACAAACATACTTTTGAGAAAATGCATTTTGAAATGAAAACAAATATTGAATTAAATAAGAATGAACTCTGTTTATACAAGAAAAATGGCTCTGAAACACATTTCATAGTATGAGTTGTTTTCATTTACATATGTGACTTTGTTTATTCGTTTGACTATTTATTAGATAATGATGTATAGATTTAAGTTTTGAACTCTTTTGGGCTCCATACAGCCCAGCTAGCAGTACAGCAAGGCAACTTTCAGAATACTAATACATAACAGCCACAGAAAGTTTGAGAGACTGCCGAGCAGTATGACTCATCAGGCCAGTGTTACAGACTGGAAGCCTCCTCACCAGGAAATAGGACCCATGGCCAGCCAGAAAACCTTTCACTCTCACACAACCTCAAGAACACACAGTCCTGTCAGAGAACAGCCCCATTAGCCAACACACCCTGAAACACTATATGAGCAATAATAGGATGCAGCTAATACTTTATTACATTTCCGATGTATTCACAGAGAGCTGTAGATTAGACGTGGTGACTGAATAGGTGAAAGGCCTTGAGTCTATACACAGACAAACATCCCAACTCTCAGTGAGTGTGTGTTAGAGAGCGGCTGCAGTATCTCCTTCAGGTAAATTATGTGGTTAGAAAATAACAAGAGCTCCATTTGTGGAGCTGTTATCCATTTATCCCTGAGTGGTTTACTGGGTTTACAGCAAAGGGAGATACTGCACCTAAGTAGGAAAGACCCCTGTTAAACAGCAACACAACTGTAATGAGTTATTAAGGTTGCTTTTCTTCGTCTTATGGTCTCTCTCCATGTCTTTCCCATTTTTCTCTGCCTTCCCTTTCTTTTTGATCTCTCAGGGCTCCGGACCAGAGGACTTCAGCCACCTGCCACCAGAACAGAGGAGGAAGAAGCTGCAGGGCAAGATAGATGAACTCAATAAGGACATTCAAAAAGAGATGGACCAGAGGTATTGTTTTTTTGTCTTCAATTTAGAGCTTTTCCCACCCGAATGTGACAAGCAATGTTTGTGTTTACCCTGGTTATACCTGACAAAGATTTGTTCTGACTTGTAATTTGCTCTCCCAGGGATGCTCTAACTAAGATGAAAGACGTGTATGTGAAGAACCCTCAGATGGGAGATCCGGCCAGCGTAGATCCTCGGCTATCAGAAATAAGCCAGAACATCGAGAAGCTTCAGTTTGAAGTGCAGAAATTTGAGGTTAGTCTGGTGCCAGTCTTGAGCTCTCATTTCTCTGTGAGTGTTAGTGTTGGCGAAGCTTTCTTGTTTGGTTTATCTGAGACACTAAATAATGAGGAGTTCAAACACACGTCTCCAAGCTGGGGTGGTTCCAAAGAAGTCTGCCGCTCGTCCATATTAGGAGAAGACATGATGCAGCTGGAGGGGCTGGCCTCATGTTGGAGCTCTGCACAGGGAGAGAGGAGTCCCAGAACAATGGCCTAGTTTAACCTTGTAAATAAATGGCAAAGGAAGCAGTGTAAGGCAGAGGTGTTCCTCCTGTGGAGGTTCTTGCCAAATGTAAAGGCCATCTGATTCACAAACAACAAATATTCCACGCTCCTTAAATATATATGCATAATTATTGTGTGTGTTTCAGGGCTGGTTAGCAGAAGTGGAGGAAAGGATGCCATCCAAGAGCGATACACACCGGAGAAGTGGACTCTATGAGACCCAGAACAACACAACAGTGAGCAACAACTGTGCGCAGGACAGAGAGAGGTATGGTATACTCTGACAAACCTCCAAACATCATTAAACATCAGTCCCACACCCCTCAGTTGTTACACTTCTTATTTCCTCGGAGCAAAACTATGTATGTTTTCACAGTATATTTACTGTGTGTGTGTTGGCCTTTGAGCAGCCCGGATGGCAGCTACACAGAGGAACAGAATTCAGAGACTCAGGTCAAAGCAAACATCAACCCCATCCCCCCCACCTCCACCACGCCAGAGTTTGACGATGAGTTTGATGATGAGGAGACCCTGCCCACCATCGGCACCTGCAAAGCCTTGTATCCGTTTGAAGGTAACAAGAGTCAAACCCTTGTACAACTCAAGACTAACTCAACAGCTCCTGCTGATTTTAAATATATCAGAGTACATGTGCGCTGTGTTACTGTGGTGCAGAGTGGAGGAATTTGATGACTCGGAATGAGGAGGAGGAAGGGTGTGACCTTTCCGTGGAAATGTGTGGAGCAGAACAGATAGAAATACACTCATTTCCTTGGTACACTATTTTAAAAATCGGACTTGGCAAATTCTCAAAGTGTGTGCAGATCAGAAGTGGTAAAAAGCCCTGATCGATCCAGGGGATGATAAATGCTGGTGACCTCCTTTGGAGAAGTGTGATGAATTCTCCACAAAAAATGGGTCAGTTCTCTGAGTTAAAACAGGAGGTTCCTTCCTCTCTATGAGAGGATAAAGGCATCGCAATTATAAATCAACAATACCAGATATTAAATGTAAAAATAATGACCCTACTAAGGTTGTTACTTTTGTAATATGTACATACCAGCTGTACTGGTTACTGGACAGCGTAAATTTGCTCTGACTTAAAGAATTGCACATTACTGGCGGCTATGGAAGACCTTTGCATCTTCTTAAGGATTATAGTGAGGAAGGCAGTGATACATTAAGTGCAGTCAGTTTTGCAGGTTCTTTTTTGTAGAATGTAACATAATGATAATATACTGGGATGCTTTGAATGCAGAGCAAATATCAGCAGCAACAAACACAGGCACAAGCCCAGGAATAAGCATGATCTCAATAGTAGAGAACTGATAATGACAACACAACAGTATTACAACATAGTTTGTACTTTCTTTATTGTCTAATACAGTGTGTCCCACCTTTATGGCTTGTGACTCCTTAAATAGAAGCAGTTGAATGGTAACCTCCACATGACCTTAGAATGAGCAACGGTTGTAGGCATTGATTTCTGTCATTGTTTTTGTATCATTTGAAGAAATAAGACAAAAAGGCCTAAAAAGTATCTAGTAGCTAGAATCTTACTCTTTTTAAGGATTTTCAGTATGGAGGACAAAAAAATAACAGTGACTATCAATAAATAAATAAATAGATTTATAAATTAAAACAGGAACAAATAAATACATGTGTAGATGAATAAAAAAATAAATGTAAAAATAAATAAATATGTAGATATATAAAAAATTTGTGTAAAAATAAATACAGGAATAAAAAAATAAATAAATGTATAAGGAATTACAGAATGGAATTAATAAATATTTAAATGACTAAAAAACTGTATAAATAAATATGGGATTAAATAAATGAATAAATATGGAAATAAGCAAATTAATGTAGGAATAAATAAAAAAATAAATACTAAAATGAATATTACAAATGTATCATAAACACAGGATTAAATTAATAAATGTATAAATATGTAAATAAAAAATCTTGAAATAAATACATGAAGAAATAGAGAAATACGAAATGATTTTATAAAAAAAAGACTGAAATAAATAAATACATATTTTAAATTTATTTCTACATTTTTATACAACATTTATTTATTTCTGTATGTCTGTGTATGTATGTTAATAAGGTTGGAGTTCCAAACCTTTGTATTTATTTCTCTATTAATGCATTTATTTATTTGTTTTTGTATTTGTCTCAGTATTTATTTATATTTTTATTAATTTATACATTTATTTATGCATACTTGTGTCATTTTTGTCCTCCATATTTAAATGGCCAAATAAGAATCCAATATTTTACTATTTTAAGAACTTTTTTTTAGTTCATAAGGGGTTATTAATATTTTTACATAGCCTATTTTGAGGATTTTTAGAGACTGGAGAGGTAAAAATATCCAGTATTTTACAACAAAATCAAAGCAATGTTTGAGAAGAGCAAGAAAACTATTTTCTGTAAAAGATTTTTTTTTAATACCCTCTGGGGGATCCTGACTTCAGTGTGCAAATCATTGGTCCAGTGTACTAGTTTACTATTCTGTAACGTTTGAAACGTTCATTCTCTTAGCTTCTGCGGTACCCATAAATAATACGTTTTTTATATTTGGACAAATTAAACGAAGCCGTGTCAGTAAGTAGACTGATTGTGAGCATGTGGTAGATTGGTGTTAAAAAAGTTGTGACTTCCTTCCGTAAGTTGTAGACTGCAGGCTAAGTTTGCGGGTTGATGACCTGCTTCATATTTAAATTTCTGTGGTTTATGTGCAGGTCAGATGACTCACTCTGCAGGCTAATGCAGCTTTCTGACTCACACTTGTAAAGTTGCAGTATTCTGATTATTTGTTTTCAGGAAATCTCTTTACAAATTAAGCTCACAAAGTCATTTCCAGGTAATTCCTCTAAGTGTACGAGGGGGAAGGATAAAAACTGATCTTGCCTTTTCTCCTTTGTTTCCCTCCTCTCGCAGGTCATAATGAAGGCACCATCTCAGTGGCAGAGGGCGAGCTGTTGTATGTCATAGAAGAGGACAAAGGAGACGGCTGGACACGAGTGCGCAGGAACGAGGACGAGGAGGGATACGTCCCCACGTCCTACGTCGAGGTCTTTTTGGAAACAAATGCCAAAGGTGCTATGACATACATTTAACTCAGCAAGTGTGTTTTTGTCACTGCGAGTCAGTAAGTTTCCATTCACTGCTACATGAGTGGGGCAAGTGTTGGAGATTAAAGATTGTTACTGGTAGCTCAGATAAGAGAATAGCCTCCCTTGCTCACACACACATACACACTTCCTGTCTTTCCCGGAGGGAAGGACCAATCAGATTTGTCCATTGTGCCTCATGACAGTTGGGACAGTTGTGGCTGATAGTGTGAGTGTGTGTCACTGTACACTGTTACTGAGCTCTGAACAAAACATTTGGTAAGAAGTGACACTGAAAGCAGGCTGAGCCACACGGGTGTTGTGTACAAGGAGTGTGTGAAAGGAAGCTTGTAGTTCCTCACCTCCCATTCACTGCAGTGCCACCTAGTGGTCATACAAAATAAAAATATGACACCCTCAGTCAAAGCTTAGCATGATGGGACAAATCACCCAGACAATGATCACATGTACATTTCAAACACACAGTACTTGATTTTTATATATATATATATATTGTGTTTTTGTTAAGATTTCAGATGACAGTATTCCACTCAAATTAACATGCTTTTAATTAAGCGTCACAAACTCAGAAGAGTCAGTATGGTAGTAAATCAGCTGAGTGAATGTATGCAGCATCTGAAGTGACGATGACCATCAAGTGAAAGTTCCTGTGTTTTGGTCACTTGTTGTACCCCAAAAGGAAAGCATGCTCGATGTGCAATCATGCAGATGTAATTTAAATCAGCTGTAAAATATGAATACATATTAAAAGATATTTTTGTAGGCTAAACGGAAAAAAAATACATAAAAAATGCGCCCCTTCTCCAATGTTGCATGCTGTAGATGAATCATAGTGCTGTTACAACATGAAGAAGTTGTGAAAGTACCCCTGGTTAGGAGTCATTTTATAAAAGTACTGACGAAATTAAACTAATACTCCCCTTAGAATGTGCTTTCTTTTCTTTTTTAATCCACCTTTTTTAATTGATAGTGTTGGGCTGTTCTGGTCCTTTTTCTCCAGGCCAGTGGTAAAGGAATAAAGGATTGAGAATTAGCTGTACTGAGCTATATGGTGAGACTGGGCTGAGATATGGAGCTGGTCGTGACTTTAAAGCTTTGTGGTGTCTTGCGGCACCTCTGTGAACGGTGCATTTACTGTAAAAGCATGGTGTGTATGGCCTCTGTGTCATTTCACCTCGCTGCTCCAATCACATTCTGTGCTACTTCTCAAGATTGGCATTGATGCAGAAATCACCTCTTTCATAACTCATCACACAAGCCTTTGTTAAACTTCCTTTCATACTTTTTAATCAGCTTTGATGGCTTGTTACTGGCACAGCATGGGGTTCTTATGTGCAGGATGTTACTTCACGTCAGAGCTGTAAATACACATTTCATGTCTCTGTAATTTTGTTATTGAAGAGCATTTGAAATGCGTTGCATGCTGCTGCATTTGTGGGATTTTTGTCCTGATCATGACCTGGTTTCAGCATGTTGTGACACAGTGAAGTAGCTGCATTCTAACATGCATTCAAGCCAGATGAAAACTGAAGTGGAAGAAGCTGAAAGATTTTTAGTTACACAGATAAATGTTTGGGTTATGGAGGTCTTTCACACATTACATTCATGCTGGCACCACAGTATAGTCTGTCAGTTTGAAGTAGTTTCATATATGCAATGTCTTCTCTCTTCCTCCTCTCTCCATATCTGAATATTTGGGTTGCTGTCGATTTTCCTTTAAAGCTATCTAACTTTTCTTTTTGTCATTTTTTTTGTTTGTTTGTTCGTATTTTCTTTTTTTTTTTTGAATTGCAGATTCCTAAAAGTGTGAGGCTGGCTGAGGAATGGCAGGGCAAGCAGCCTCGGAGAAACCACCATGTTCCTCACGCGCTCACAGAGTCAGAAAGTGACAGATGACCCCGAATCTATAAAGAGAAAGACGGCCGATTTAGTACGCATCTCAATTTCCAAACCATTACAAAAACTTATCGGCAGCGCTGTGCTTCCCCCGCAGAACTCTGCGACGCGAAGCCACGATAAGAGAAATCCATCTAAATTTTAGAGCTCATAACCTTTTCCATTCTTAACACCCATACAGCAGTCACAACCACAGTATCCAATTTGCTTTGTGTTGTTTTCAGCAAAGCTTTGCTTCTTAATGTAACTAACTCCGCTTGCACCATGCGCGGTCATGAACGTGGCTGTTGGCTTCCTCGCTCTGAACGCCCCCCCTGGCTCTGCCACTTCTCTTTCTCCTTACCTTTGCCCCCATTGCACACACACACATGGCAGAGGGTGTGGTCAGAGACAGGACGGAGACCAGCGGGAGCATCACGGACACGAACACCTTCATCCGGCGGTGTGTATGTGTGCGAGTCATGAACTCCTCACTCACTCTCTGACTCAAAAAAAAAATAAACCAAGCACCCGGGGCTCATCTACCTTCATCTGGGGCTTTCAAATTCTCACCCCTCCCACTAAAATCAGCTCCATATTTGCAGGTCTCAGAAGAAGTAAAGGTGCTAATCATCTATCTGTGTATTCTGGTTTATGTTTAGTGTCTGTCTGAGCTGAATGCTTGTACGTATGTCCTATTCTAAAAGTGTTGTAATGTCCCATTCTCGCCACACCACCACCATCACCCCGACATATCCAGGAGCAACTGGGGGGGGGGAGAAATGGATCATTCACCATCTGTCTCATTCTGCAATTCCTGTCTTGTCACTGGTGTCTCCTCCTCTCTCTGACCACACCCTCCCTCACCTCCACAGCCCTTCTCCCAGTGCGGCTCAGGCTATCCCTTGGCTGCTTTGAGCGGAGCGCCCCCCACTCTTTTTTGTTTTTGCAACAGGGGGCCTCTCAGCGTTGTGGTGTGCTGCATGCTTGCCCTGTCTTCCTCCTCGCCCCTCTGCTGGCAACCTGGAGTAGGTGGTCGGGGTGTTAAGTCAGCTTACGCCCCCTCCTTGCCTCCAGCCTTTCTGTTCAGTTAACCCTCATTGCCTGGTCGTACTGTTTGAATTAACCTGAATGCTACTGTTTGGGTTCGGTGCCTGTGGTTCCTTTTTTTTAATTTAATATATCTCTTTTCTTTTGGTTCAGAAAGCATGTTTTTAACAGCGAGCGAGTGATCTCCTCCCAGTGCTCCCCAGTTTACTCTGAAAAACTGTCAGTAAAGGACGGTAGGGACCCGAAACGTTGCTTTCTGAATGATCTCATGCATAGCTAGGTCATGGATGTCTTGTGCATTTGTTTTACTGTAAGTATACAGTACAGTATGTAAAAAAAACTGTTAGTATTGTTATGTTTTGATCAGAGTGTCTAACGCAAGTTGTTGTTAGTTTACAGTTAATCAGCCTTGTGGAAATGTCTCCACTCGGTCCAAGCAACCCAAAAATACAACCTATGAAGATATGATTTTACACCTGATGTTAACTGTCTACTGTATATGAAAATATACTGTGATCCATATTTTCCTGTGAGTTTGTGACTGAATTGTGACCCAGAATCACCTGTTTTTGGGCCTTAACTCAGAGAGAAAGGATGATGTCAGCTGTGGTGTGATGGAAGAATTAAGATGTGATTATCTCAAAAAAAAGTTTGGGGGCAAATTTCAGAGTTTTTATAATCATACAAGATGAATTATGTCCACTGACCCCCCCCCCCTCCCTTTCTGCTCAACGGCACATAATAATAATAATGTACGTGATTTTAACTTTTTTTTGTTTTATATTTGATGATGTTCAGTTCAGCTTTTTGTTCTTTGTTTTTTTTAAGCTGGAAGTCTATGATGTAGCTTATTCTGCCTGAATGGGACTACAGTCCCTTAACTGCAAATATGAGTAACAATGAAATTGTTTTGAATGAAGCCATTCTCACAGATTCATCTGATGCAGCACGTTATGAACACTTCTCAAATGCAGGAGTGACGAACATATTGACCATCTGAACTCTTGATGGAAGGAATGATCAAGTCTCTGCTGAATCAAGATTAAAAGTACCACGTTTGCTTTTCCACCACCCGTCGCCCTGATGTGTTGAGATATCAAACAAGCCACTTTTGTTCATTACATTTATTTTTCAGTGATAAATCTGATGAGGCGCAGATCACCGCTTTGAGCGCAGCAGTAGCTTTATAGTAGCCATCTGCCTGCCCGTGCTCTGCAGTCAGACCACCACAAACCTTTGAGTCGATGCCCCAGAATAACCTGCCTGTACAGCGGAAATGGCACGTTGGAATTAGAGAGAATATATATGAATATATAAATAAAGTTTAAAAAGGAAAACATCTATTTTAACTATTGAGAGTCTTACCATTACTTTATCTGCTTTGCAAGGTAAGACTTCTTTTCCTTTGTAAGGTCTACCAAATGGTGTGTTTTTGCACTTTTTCGTTTGTGTTCCATTTGGTAGCCCATGCTTGTGTTTTGGAGCACTGAATACTTTGTATTGTGTTTACCGTGCCAATTAAATATGCCTGGAAAGTTAATGATGTGGTGTCGTGTCTTTGTTTTCCTTCTCTTGGGAATTTAGATACAATCAAGAAGAGCCACGAGCCCACGCTGTCAATCATCACCAACAACAACTGCGAGCGTAATTATGCGCAGTTATTAATTCTGTGTTTATGAGAGCACACTGTTGATGTTTGCAGACTTATCAAGTCTGGAGATAACGATTTGTGATTTAATTAAATGGAGATTACTCTTAACACAAATAGCCCACCTGTATCTACTCTTTCTGTCTCTTCTGTATACGTGTTGAAAACAGGGCTGCAATTAAAAATTCTTTTCATTATCTGTTAATCTGTCCGTTATTTCCAATTGTTTTTTCTATGAATAGGATCCCTGCACGTCCTTTAAAAGTCTTATATTCAATTTTATAAATATCAGGCCTCAAACGTCATTAATAGTTTTTTTTTGTTTGAATTTCAGAGGTCTTAATTGCTACAAACATTTTATTTCATTGAATTTATCCATCTTTTAATTTCTTTTTGTCAAAATGAGTCAAGCTCTTCTGTGTGAACGTCCAGATTTCTGTTGTCACAAATCTTTAAACCTACCACTGAACCTAATATTATCTTTTGACGTAATGCTTGCACCTACCTGTTGGCAGAGTTAGATTAACCTTATTCACTGAAAAAACATATTTCTACTTAAACCTACCTTTACACAAGATTATAGGCTACTAAACTCTATACTTACTGCAATGCTTGAATAAAAACCTGTAGCTACCCTTTTGTCCAACCTTCAAATCAAGCAAGATAGTCAGTTTTATAATAACATGAAAAGCAGCAAACATCAATGTTTGAGATGCTGGAGCCAGAAAATATTTTCTCTTTTTGCTTGACTGATCAATAATTAATCAACAACCAAAATGGTTGCCTGTTCAACTTCTGTCGTATAACTACAAATGCCTATCCACTAAGTAATTGGCAAATTATTTCAGCTCTAGCTGTATGCATACAGACTTGGTAAGAAGATAGGCCCACTGCATTTTTGGGAGCCTATCAGGAACAGGCCCAGTCCAAAGTAACAGAACCCCCCTGGCCTTCACCTGCAAAATGTCACTCAAATTAACGTGTGCCAACCAGGGAGAGACTCCAAATGACCACAAAGAGACACAATATGATCACAAAGAGATGCAAGGGAGGTGCCAAGAGACACAAACTTACTATAAAAGGGGCAAAACTACAACAGAGAGACAAAAAATGACTAAAAAGAGAGACATAACAACCAAAAAAGACACAAAATGATTTCAAAGAGATACAAAACAACCAAATTAAGCAAGAAATGTTTTAAAAAAAGACACTACTACAAAGAAACACAAAACAGTCACAAAACAAACAAAAAAGACACAAAATGATGCCAAAGAGACACAAAATTAATACAAGGAAGTGCAAAACAGCCACAGGGAGACACAAAATTACCATAAAGAGACACAAAACAACAACAAAAAAGAGACAAAATGATACCAAGAGACACAAAGTGACCACAAAGAGATGCAAAACAAACAAGAAATAGAGACGAAATCAGCACAAAGTCGGTGTGTCTTGCTCCTATGTAGGAGAGGTGATGGGGCGTTTTGCATATCTGTACCTGGGGACCCACTGTCTTATAATCCACCCATGAAAATAACCAGCACAAAACTGATTCTAAATTCCCAGCAGTCACCAGCATACTTATTTTTATACTTGTTAGCTGTCATTAGCAGATCGGAAAATGCATAAATCAATTAACAGTCTACATCTCCTGTATGAAGCTGCAATATAGTTATGAAAAAAAAATCTCACTTGATCAGTCAAATTGTATTACAGCCTACTGTTATTGGAAAATGTGGGTATGTAAGGTTTTGTAAACAAAAACAACATTTTCATCCCTAAACTGTGACAAAATGCTGTTGATAGGTTTAATTTTGAAGGTTTTTAAAAGCATGTTTTGGGTGCAGTCCCCCCAGTTGGCCATCAGATGGTAGTCATGTTCCACCAAAAGTTCTGTCTCTGGCTTCAAAGTATCCAAGACTGCTTTCTTTCTTTTTTTCCCCCCTTTTTTATTGCACTATTTTTCAGTGACAATGCAGCGTTTTCTCAGGAACTAACATGAAAAAACTAGCAGAGGTGTTGAATTATGCAAACTGCACCTCAGAAGAGTCTCTCATTTGTATTTGGATTCCTCTTTCTTTCAGCCTCCCTGCTGGCATTTAATTCATCTCTCAGACTCAGTAGAGGTCTCCCTCAAGGTGTCTTCCTTACACATACTGTCATTATTCTCACTAGTCGCTCTGCTGATTGCATTTGACCATCAGACAGCGCAGCAGTCACATGTATTGATCTGGCCCGCAGACAGATCTGGATTGCCAATTGATTCTGGCCCACTGAGCTGCAGCTGCGATCAGTCCCAGTTGCCCCACAGAAATATGCAGGCGCATGCTGTGTAGCAGATGCAGCACTCACCTCCTCCAACACACTTTCAAACAGCCTAATTGGCCTTTGCTCCCTGGGACCCGACAAGCTGCGCTGTGCCGTGGCTCGAAATGGCTAAAGAAAATGAATTGCTTCAGTGAATCCTGTGGGGCGAGCAAGTTTCCCTTTCCAACATGATTCTGAGCTATTTCCACTTTGCTTTCTTAATTGGTTTATTTGGCAAAGACGGTCTACTCATCAATTTACATTATTCGCAGGAGTTAGCCTAGAATGGCAAATTTTCATCTGTAGTCCCCGGCCTCTTGTTAAAAATAGCTAGGGTAAAATGAATATTTAAACTTCATGAATACAGTTTGCAGTATTTAAACTTCATGAAGACATTTGCAAGCATGTACCTCATCTCTGAAGGCATCGAAGTGCTGAAATAGACACCAAAGAGATGAAACAGACCAGCAGAGATCAGTAAGAGGCTGGGAAAATACAAAACATTACTGTAACAAGCTGGCATTTAAAATGAATTTAAGATGGCAGAATAAATAGAAAGAACCACAGCCGATGGTGGAAGAAGTACTTAAACTTTCTACTTGGGTTAAAGTAGTAATACAACAGTGCAGCAATACTTTGTTGCAAACCAAAGTCCTGCATTAAAAATACTACTTAAGCAAAAGTAGTACTCAGGTCCCAAATCCGATTGAGCATCTGTGGGATATGCCAGTACCCTACGGGCAACCCATCAGACTCAGAGCATCCACCGCAAGAGCTTGTGTGTCCATGCCTTAATAGGTCAGAGCCAAGTCCAATCCAAGGCCTCAGTGTGGATCAGACTTGGCTCTGGGATACCAGCACATCCTAAGGATGCTCTACCAGCTTGGGATCTTGGGATTCTGGACTTAAGGTTGACACCTTGAGCTCGTTGTCACATTTGTTGGGTCGTTCCTGAAGAGTTTTTGAAGTGTCACGTAAGCATTATTCTGCTGAGGGGGTCAAGGTCATTGTGGAGTACTGTTGCCAGGAGGGGTTGTAGTACTTGATCTCCAACAGTGTTTGGGTGGGTGGTACGTGTCAAGTGGCATCCACATGAATGCCAGGACCCAAGGTTTCCTAGCAGAGCATTGGATTGCAACAGATGTTATTTACTACATCTGTCAGTGGTTTTGATGTTGTGGCTGATCAGTGTACAGTAACTAAAGTTAAAGGTTAGTGGCATCTAGTGGTGAGGCTGAAGATTGCAACCAACTGAAATGTCTTCGGTGTAACAAGGTTGTACGAAAACTACACTGGCCAACGCAAAAATACAAACGGCGCTATCTAGAAGTAGTGTTTGGTTTGTCTGTTCTGGGCCAATGTAGAAACAACATGGTGGACTCTGTGGAAGAGGCCCCGCTTGCATTTTGCGTTTCCAAGGATGGCAAAGGCATGATCCACCCTACTCTCCTTCTGAGTAGCTTGTATTTGTTGCCTTCGTTGGCTGGGTTGGTTAGGGTTAGGGTAAGAATGTAAGGGTAAGCCAATCAGAGGCAGAATAAGGCAGAGTAGGGCGGGTCATGCCTTTGTTATCCTAGAAAATGGAAAAATCATGACCCACCCTGTATGTAGATATAAACGGCTCGTCCTAAGGTAGCGTAAACATAATTTGTAGTTTCAAGAGACTATACACTTCAGAAAACATGGTTATAAATATTATAATCTATCTCTGCCAGTATATCCTACACAGTAGACCTTTGAGAAATAAATGTCATGGAGTAAAAAGTACAATATTTCTTTTAAATTGTTGTGGACTGTAAGTATAAAGTAGCAGAAAATGGGAATACTCAAGTACCTGAAAACTGTATTTAAGGGTAGTACTTCAGTGAATGTGTTTGCCGCAGCATCACATAATACAGACAACTCTTCTTAGACCTGCTCCGTGAGCGGTTTATGTCATCTGCTCTGTGTGAAGATGAACAGGTACTCCCTCAGCAACAAACTCCTTCTCTAAAGAGGACACTGATTACAACTTCACTTTGACGATTGATTAAACCTGGCACAGACTAATCTCCCATCTGTCTTTAGGCTCAAATAAGTCAGAGAACAATCTGTGCAGACTTATGAGGAAGTATCATACAGTGGCTGATGGATCGTTCACACCTTTGGAAAGTCTTTTAAGTATAAGTGGACCCGTAGAGACACGCTCAAAGTGATGCGCTGTTTGTTACTTGAGACAGGTATGAACTGAACTTATGATATTTTGCCTTTAGTTCCAGGACAGAGCTGCACATTAGAAGCAGAGAAAATGGTTAATACAATTGTGTTTTACCCACTGGACATGAATTAGACTGTGTATTCCTAACTATTGGACTACATGGAGACATCTCAACAACTATTGTATGAATTGCCATGAAATCTGCAACAATCATGTGCCCCTATGGATGAATTATGATAATAACTTTGGTGATCCCTTAATGTTTCATCCATCATCAGATCAGAATTTGAATTTGTCCAAAACTTTTGTTCTTGACTAAACACCTGCAGAAGTAATGACACTCCTATCAGCCTCAAATTGAGCTACTGTGTGTTTGCTGCTAAACTAGGACAGTGAGACATGGTCAACATTATACCCACTTAAGTGGTGCAGGGATGACGGTTCATTGGAGACCAATGGGGAAGTTAGCATTACCCTGGTTCATTTGACAAAAAAGCTCATGGGATTTCGGATCATAGCAGAATATAAATTCTGTTGTGAGCAAAAGTTTATGATACAGTGAGATAATCTTCTTTTATGATTTTTGAAGAATAAATGCAATCACCAGAAGTGAAAAGCTATTGTTAGGCTATAAACAAACTACACCATGGTCACATGACTGACCGTCGCCATCACAACAAGACTGTAAAGCTGTGATGATGTTCTTGCAGTCTCATTTTGCCACTTGTTGGCAGCCATTTTTTTTAAAGACATGAAAAAGCTTCAGAATTCACAAGTGGGGTATTTACTGATGTATGTCATAGAACAAAACACACAAGTCTCATAAGCTTGTGTTAACCACAGACCTTATTACAGGCATCTAACCAAAAACCTATTCAAAAAACCCACCGACTTTGAGATGACAGAACCAAAGATGCTAAAATGCTAACTCATTTCCATGTTTTAGGGCTACCTCCTGCACTACTCTATATCAGCATGTTAGCATTTAGCTCAAAGCACTACTGTGCTTAAGTTCAGCCTCACAGAGCCGCTACACTGGCTTTAGACTTGTAGTCTTACTTTTATATTTCAGTATATTCTCTAAAAGATATTTTACTTCATTTCCTTTTTTTATTTTGTAGCAAACTAAATGATGGTTGAGATATTTTATAAAATTAGATCTAGAACTCTGTAAAGTCCTTTCAAACGTGCTTCGTGGTGAAGGGCCATACTAAAATACTTTATTTGAATTTATCCGAGATTAAATAAATGCTGATTGACTTTCTGCTGTTTATTATAATACTGTGAACAACAGCTTATAACATGCGTATTGTTTTTTGGTTTGTTTGTTTGTGTTTGTGCAGATGAATACATCCATCATGGAGCTTTGTTACACGAGGCAGCTATCAGAGGTGTCACATGACTTTGACTTAAGTCCAACTCAAACCATGTATTTGATTACCTCCACAAGGTCCACGAAGGACTTGACCATTTATTGACCATCTTAAAAGTCAAGTGGGTGGGCTTTAGTGACATCTAGTGGTGAGGTTACAGATTGCAACCAACTGAAACTTCTGTTGGAGAACTATTGTGGATGGCGTGAAAATGCAAATGGCCCAATCTAGAGCCAGAGTTTGATCTGTCTGTTCTGCGCAGCTGTGGAAACAACATGGTGGACTCTGAAGAAAAGGACCCGCTCTATATGTAGATACAAAAGGCTCATTCTAAAGTAACAACAACACTATAAATTATTAGTTCCAGTTGATTATACATGTATGAAAACATAGTTATGAATATTATATGCCAACATGTGCCCCTAAATTCTAGACACTGGACCTTTAAGTCCAAAGTGGAAGGTTCTTGGCAGGACTAGCAGCATATTCAGACAGTCTCTAAACCTGTCTCGATTTTATTTTCATTTACACTGACAATTCCTAAAAGTCAAAATAAAGGTGAAATTATGAGCATTTATGCCTTTTGGAGTCAAATGTTGAATTTGCACCCACTTTAGTCACCAACTAATGAATCAACATAGATGTTTTTAAGACACTCTCACCTGAAGTAAACACTGAATGCCCCTGTGTCATTGTTCAGCCTTTTCAACGACTCAATAAAACTTCGGGGCATAAATTGAGCGCCCTGTTTTAAGGTTGTAATAGGTTTCTGGCAGGTCACGGTGGTGTGTTTTACCTGCTGGTTTCAGTCTGTTCCATTACTGCTATGTTCCTGTCTAGCCTGGTGTGAATGCTTGATGGGGAAAGCACACCTCTGGAGATTGGCCCAGTCTGCCCCGTCATTAAGGGCCGGTGGGGGCCGGTGTCTGTCTGTGAAATGAATCAAGGCGGTCACCTCATGCCTTGTGTATGTGTGTGTGTGTTTAATGGTAGAACAGCAGTATAGTCCGTATACAACTTGTTGTTATTCCTGGAGTGAATTTAAGATTTAGTTTCACAGTGTCCCTGAATTTGAACTCTGTTTAAAGTATTTTAAAGCATGTAGACAGTCATAAGTAAGTAAGTTCAAATTCCTGAATGGAGCTGTCACTATATATATGACTAAACTCTATGCTCAATATGATTACCATGATTCCATGCTTTTCATGTCCTTTAAGCAGCACTAGCCAGAGGACCCTGAGGGCCTCGTGGACCTCTTTTCTTCTAATGAAGTTACAGCTTAGATACAGTACAGGTGTGCAGAATGAGGAAGGTTATTATTCACAGTCTTTGTGACAGCAGCATCGACCCAAGCCTGGAATGAGTAAACATCTTTCAACACTGAACAGCACTCAGCTGCTGGCCTGTTGGAGCTTGGTCTTCTTCACTGGAAGATCTTCAACTCCGGTGAATATTTACTAGAGCCAAAATGTGTTGAATCTTCCCTCAAGTATGAGAAGTGTGGGAAAGGAAGACACAAACCACCAGTGAACAAAAGACATAGTCACTTGGCAACCTCAGACTGCCTGGACACATGTCACAGACAGACATGCCACTAATAGGAAATGCTTTAATATTAGAGACAAGCACAATCTGCAATGACATTTCCAAAAAATGAAAGCACAGACGCTTTGCCAGCGTAACAAAGAAGGTCTCTGAAAACCAAGAAAAATGAAAAATGTGAAAGCTGGTTCCTCCATCTGGAATAGATATGCTGTCAGCAGGCCGCGTCCCGAGCCGAGCTGAGATAATACTTGGACTGTGGCTTCAGTTTTCTATAATATTCTGCACATTATGGTCCCAACTGACAACTCAGCACTGTGCAGTCTACTCCCAACAACAATATTGTGACCTTATTGGGCTGCCATCTGGCAATAAGTCCTAAGTATCGTCAAAATATATAAGGAGAACAAATTTGGTTCAAGAGAGTAGAATAGAAGCTAGAAGTCGGGTTGGATGTGCTCTTCAATTGATTCACTGCACGCACCAATGTCAGCACTCATAACTTTCTCGGAGCTGTAACAGCAGGAGGTTAAGCCAGCATTGATGTGCGCTATATGTTTACACTGAGCCTGGGGGTGCGTCAGCAGATACTTTTCACTTTCCCCACAGTGTGCCCGGCTGCTGCTAGCCACTCATCTCTGCTCTTTAATTAACTGCTGCTAATTAGAGACGAAGGCGTACGACCGTGGGTCAGAAACCATAGAACACCTCACGATCCAGCCCAAGATCTCTTTTACTCTGTGTTGCTCCTCCTCACACTTTCCCTTTTCTCCTTTTTCTTTTCTCTCCAGGCATCAGCGAAATTATGATAGATCCCATTTATTTGGCGCAATAGTGGAAAATATAAGTGGGGAAAACTGGAGCTAGGAAAGGCTCCCGACCAGAGTGGCAAGCTCAGCACTGCTGCATTTGTGTTTACATGAAGTTTAAAGCAATTCTCAGAATGATCTAAATGCACTATAGAAAGTTATATAAGTATCACAATAGTATCACTCTGACAACGATTTTGCCTCTGGGAGCGACAGCCAATATTTTGAGAGTTTCAATGAAACCCAGCATATATCCAGATATCTCCGTACCATACCTAGCAAGACAAGTCGCACAAAAAACTGTGTGTGTGTTTGATGATGCTTCTGGAACTCTATTTGAAATGCCTTTGAAATTACCCACCACTTCAGAAAGCTTCTATAAGCTTCTGTAGCCGTGCTCCTCTTCTGTAGCTGTGGAGTTTATTGACATTTGCACACATGAAAAACTTAAGAGTGCGGGGGCAGGGCTGTGGGGTGACATTACTTTCTGATTTGTTGAGTGAGTATCTCGATGGCATCTGCTGGAAGGAGCGCCAGGCGGTAGCAGAAGAAAAATGAACTTGCTTGACATCATTATGCATGAAACTGCCAATAAGATGAATTTACTTATTAATCCAAGGTGCCAGAACAAAGTTCTTCATTGTTCTGGCCCACTTTACCCTCTGAGTAGGTAAAGCTGGGTCTGGAGTAGCTATATGACTCGCCCACCAGCTACATGACTTACCCACCATACCTGCACGTCAGTCCAGAATCTGCTCCCTTCACCCCTTGGTCTGGAAGCGGAAGCCCTTAAAGGAGAAGTCCAGTATTTTGCACTTTGAGCCCCATTCCTGGTTGTTTATGGTGAAATAGAGTGGTTAAGACCAAAATCTTGATGATTGCTCCTTCTCTGAGAATCTGAGAGAATTTGGCTTTCCCCTGCCTGGCTTAACAATGCTGTCTATGGCCATGTGTAAATCTGTCCTAAAACCACCTTAAACGTTCGTTTTCAAAGCCATGAAACTCACCCAGTGGTCAGTGGTGTTCGTTGATGTTCCGACATGAAAATTGTAGCAAACTGGTTTCCGTGATGATTTATTTGAAATTTTGTCCATGCATTGATTTCCTATAGGAAGCCTCATTGTCCGTTGGTGGTAATCCGCCACCGGAAACAGAAAGGGGGTTGTTTACGACAAGGCTGTAGTCATTGTAGTCTTTTAGCTCAGCGAAAGTGCCGGCCCGACAGTGCTGTGTGCGCTCCTCCTCTTCGGAGGAATTCTCCTGCAGTCGCTGACCACACAAAACTTGCCCATTATTACTCGCTTGTAAACAACCTTCACAGTACGTTGCCTTTGAACGCAACGCCAGCCTTCCTCTTCTGCTTCTTTTCTGTGGCCCATTACATTGCAATGGCTTCCTGCCGGTTGGCGACACTCACGTAAAGGAGCATTATCGCCATCAAGTGGGCTGGAGTGTATAACGAATGATGGTCAAATGAACGATCAAGCGGAAGTTTACACACGGGTGTGAGGCAGCTGAAAAAAAAGTTCCACAATTGAGATGAATAGCGAAACCACAGTTTGCTACGATTTTTATGTCGGAACATCAAGGAACACCACTGACCACTCGGTGAGTTTCATGGCTTTGAAAACGAACGTTTAAGGTGGTTTTAGGACAGATTTACACATGGCCATAGACAGCATTGTTAAGCCAGGCAGGGGAAAGACAAATTCTCTCAAACTGTCAGAGAGGGAGCAGTCGTCAAGATTTTGGTCTTAACCACTCTATTTCATCATAAACAACCAGGAATGGGGCTCAAAGTGCAAAATACTGGACTTCTCCTTTAGGAAAATCCTCAGTTAGCATTTAGCTACCTATGAAGTGTTAGGTTACATCTCATTACTTCAAAGGTGAATCACACCTTCATGTATAATGAATTATAGGTGGGGATTACTGCTACGTTTGGCCTCACATTTATTCAGTACAACATGGTGCTGTACCAGGATTTAGCAGTTGCATTGGTGAGTCTTGTACTGGTGGGCGTGGTTTGTAAAGGTGTGTCCTATAGGCTCCAAACAGAATGTGGCTGCAGCTAGACATATGTCTTTGCCATGCAGCAACCCTGAGGGCAGAAAAATGAAGCCAACTTGTACGCACCAAAAACTGCATATTCCTTTAATGGCCACTTGAGGCTGGTTCCAGAAGTGAGTCAATCCCCACTGACCCCCATGTTAAAATGTCCACCTTTACAGCAGAAATAAACATGTTTACAGCCTGGTACAAAATGAATGCAGATTAATTAAAAGAAAGCTAATAAAAAGCTAAATTGTCAGACAGTAGTCAGTGGTCTCTGAGATGCATTTCAGCCAATGTGATCCGCCTCTTTCGCTCCCCACCTTGACTGTTAACCTAAAATATGAGTGGTCAATACTATGATGACTACAAATGGAAACCAGAATATTTCTGATATTAAATCTTTTCACATTGCCCACAAATTCTGTATTCATGTGCAGGTATCTATTTATAGAGATTACTGACGTGGTGCTCCAATAAACGCCCACATGCCATGACTTCTCTGGTTTTAACAGATTTCAAAAGCGCTTATTTGCTGGGGTCAGTGACTCAGTGATCTCCATATTTCCATTCATAGCTCACTGGATGTTTAGGTGTTCTCTTTGTGTGGTTTTGGAAATCTTGTGCATGGAAGTTCCTGTGAGAAAAAAGTAGACAGTGAACTGGTCGTCACCTTTGAAGAAACTCAGACAGACCAACAATGAAATTCCTCCGCTGACCTCTCCACCTTGAGTTGCAATTTGGTTTCAACAGTGGCACTGAGCCACACGGTCAAGTTGCAGTTTGACATTTTTACCAGACGGTTCACATGGCGTTTTCTCAGTGTCCTCATCTGCACATGGGAGAAGTTGGTCATCAGGGCTTTCTGTCAGAAATCTGTTCATTTTAACCCAAACCACATTTTTTTTTAAAGTTAACCAAGAAATCCCTTTCTGGCAGAAACACCTAACGGCAAACAGCTCATCAGCCTCCTTTAGATCCCACAGTAAATCACACACACATACACACACACACACCACTATGGAAAATGACATTTGGAAACAAACTTTCGTACGTATTCACAGTGAATACCACAGCGTATGAGTGTAAGGAATGCCTTCACCGCAAGACAAAGGAACGTCTGTTGCTCCAGCCTCTCTTTGTAATTTTTGGACAATTTCATAAGGTCTTTTTCTTCCCGGTGTGACTGCAGCTGTGGCAAACCTCCAGACCATTTGACCACCTCTGACTCCAGGCAGCCGTACCACAGAGAACTCATCTCACAACCATGAGATGGTCCAACCACGCTCATATGGAGCCAGCAGTGAAGCCAGGGTAATTAAGTGCACAGATCCTCCCCAACCCTTCGAAACCAAGGACATGGATACACACAGACAAGCAGAACCCTAATGGAGATGAGGCTTGTATACAGAACTCTTCTCCTTTCCTCTATGAATAACTCTCCCGCATCAAATACTTCATATAACCACAAACTGAAACAAAAATATGGAATTACAAGCTTCACTGGATAGCATTAGATTCTACAGGTGTTCAGGTTATTCATGAAAAATAAATGACACAAAAATATGAAAGCTTATTTTTAAGTTGGCATTTTTGGCACCCAGTTAACTCAACAGTGTTATTTTGCTTGACGTTGTTCCAATTATATTCTGTTTTCTTCCCGAGAAAGTACTTAACAAGCCTGTTGGGTGGACACTGTCCTACATTCAGGAGTCCTGTGGGAAATTATATTAGTGTAACAAAATACCAAAGAAGTCAACGTGATCAAATAGGTGCTTTTTAGAGATGACTCAGGATTGCTGTTATGAGTCATGCACGCACTAAAACCTGGATGCCGGTCCAGCTTCTGAGGGAGTCTGTCTACTACTGAGAGATGGCCTCCACCCTGAATGACCCCAAAACACGCTTTAATTAAGAGGCCCTGTCACCAGTGAAATCCCAGGATGCCTGCAGGACAGCAGATCTCATTTCTTCTCCAGTTAATTCATGAGATGACTCTTACGGCGGGTTTGTCTCCTTTCTGAACTGATTACCAATCACAGGACAGATTCCCTAGGCTCCACTAATGAAAATCTGGCTGGAAGCAAATGAGTACATGCATTTAAATGAGGAATTACTTCTTTTTTTATTACTCTCTTTCTTTTGTGAGTCACAGAGAGGAAAGGTTGGATATATGATTTAGAGTGTGTCTAAACGTTATCCTTTTATCTAACTTTTGGGTCTTCCTCATCCTCTCAGGCCTTTCCATACAGACATGGGTGGTTGTGAAAACAAAGTTTTTTCCTCCTTTGCCCTCAAAAAAAAAAAAAAAAAATTACTGTCCACGAGCACTAAAAAAATCTCTGTCCAAATGAAAACACAAAAACTTAGCCGAAGCGTTAAAATGAGCCAAACCAAGAGGAAATGATAGAACCCAAACCCTAAAGCCACACAAAGAAGAAGAAGAAGCTGTTGGCCAATCAGAAGCCTGAAAAAAAGCTTTTACTGGAAGGCCATCTGTAGCAGTGATCTCCATAGCCCTTCTGTTTCTAAATTTAATGGAGGAGAAGCTTTATTTTTATGTGTGAACATGTTAAAACTCCACATAGCAAGGTTAGAACCAGTTTGGCCATGTCATGTCTGCAAGAAATGTTACTTCTTTTCTGGCGCCTCTCAAGGGAGATAACTGCTTACACTGCTTACATTGGTTACAAGACCCAGTTTTCCCCAGTCCCTCGCACACAGAGGTTGCTAGAAAGTCCCACTGCTTTTGCATTTTTAAACAGAACCAAACAAAGGTAGCATAATGTTGTCTCGGTGTGTGATTCTCCACAGCATGTCGGCATTTCTGAAATAAAAGAGGCTTGACATTAACGCAGCAGCATCAGCCTATAGTGTGACATATTAGATATGAAACAATAACAATGGCATAACATGGCAATAACAATCACTTACTGTCCTTGTTACATAATGTTTGATCTCGTCCTTTGTTCCAAGAGTAAGGAGCTCCTTGACCTAATTTTTTCCAGTTTGCGAACATTTTCTGCTGCTGTTCTTCTGTGAGTTAGCTGCTAACAGTTACAGTACGAGCTGCTTTTTAAATCTCCCAGTGGTGGGTCGCACATATAACACATTGCCAAAACGTCACACCTGTCTTGTCCTGGCAACTGTCCCTTTTTCATAAATGTGACCTAGTGTTGTTACTACCTCTGCTACCGTCTTATAGGTGAGACAACTCTGTCCCTCCTATTCCGTGACTGCATCTTTTATATACAACCCTGTGGCAGGATATTACCACAAAATTCTTGCCTTGAAGAGGCAGTGTAAAGTTTCTGAAAATGTTCACCCTGGATTGAGTTTTACAAAAGGTACATTTTTATCAACCTAAAATGCAGTTTGAATGTGGACAAAAGGCAAAAACAGAGAGAGAAAGATACAATTTCAAATATTCAGCGTGGAAGAAAAACAGAGTATGGGAGAAGGACTGGGCATTATCGAGGGAAGGAGGAATGAATTATACTTGAATTTCTGTAAATATTTTATACCTGTGGGGTACATGATCCCTGCAGCTAACACATTCTCACTCTAACCTCGTCACATATCGACGTTTGGTCATGGACTTTCCATATCGAAATAAGATGTGCAAGGTAGCCTAGAGGTGTCTGTTGTTGACGTTCTGGGACGTGATGTCAATTTCATCCTGTTATATGCATTGTGCGGTTTCAAAATACACGTCTGTTTTCAGAGAAAATGTGCAGTTTGCATATAGTCTCTCAATTAAATGCACTGTGTTGGTATAATGTGAACTGACATTTTTTTCCTTTAACTACAAATACACGTGGTTACGATTAGCCGACACTCACATGTGATTAGGTTTAGGCAACAAAAGTACGTGATTAGGTTTAGAAAGAAATAACAAGGTTTGGCTTTTCATTCATATAGGAAGCGAACTACGGCCTCCTACGTGAAAGTCAGTGATTGTTGGATCCATTCACCCATCCATAACCCCTCTTGCCCACTCTAATGGACTTTTCACCCCCTTAACTTCTGTTGTTGTCTGGCCACATTCTTAGTAGCTGTTTTGAGTGCAGAGTTCATTGAGCAGTATTAGCTTAAATCGGCTAAATTGCTTATTTAGCTTATTGTTGCTAATTGTTAGCCAATGATAAATTACGATGTGTAACTTAAGTCACTATGGCTCCCCTCTACTTGTGCTAATGCTATGCTATGGTTTTGTACCTAACAAATTAACATTTCAAAAGTTTCATAACAAAACTAAAACACACCAAACTTCATCAGGAGACATGTTTGTTGTTTCCTGCTTATGGTCACAGTTGCTGCTGTTGAGCAGGAAAAGTACTACATGGAGCAATCATTAATGGCGATTGGTTGTACCTGTGCTTTCCCTGCTGTAGTTGGTTAAAATGTAACAGATTAATCTTCACAGACATCCTATGAAAACATTTATATAACCTTTCCCCCATTTTTAGTAATGCTTGAAAAATGAGCAATAGATTCAAATTACCCTCCAAGTTAGATATATGTGTATCTTGTGATCTTTCTTATCATCTTAATCTCATGCATTATCCATAAAGATGCTGTTATCTTCTATTCTTATGCAGATGACACACACCTTTACAATGAAATAAAACCTAACATTGTGACTGCTAGAAACCCCCAATCCTTTATTTTATTTTATGAATAAATAAATGAAATATTCCTCACTCTTAATACAGGTGAGCTTTTGCAGGCTTGATTCATATTTCCGTCTTGACAGTCGCACAAAGGCAAAATCCAAAACAAGCACATTTTTCCATCTGGGAAGCGTCTCCAGGATTACATGTTTCCTCTGCTGTACTGACCTAGAAAAAAAAAAAAAACTGATTCATGTTTTTGTTTCTTCCAGACTCATCCGGCGCAATGTCTCTGGCTGTGCAGTCTTCTGTGTCAGAAATGTCAAATCTAGTCAAGATATAGCAGCATTGTGAGTTTACTCAACGGTGAAGGAAACATGGACACATTTCTTTCCTGTCTCAGCCTTAAGAACTATTTCATCATTGGGGTTACAATAAACATCCACCTTGTTTTCCACCTCACCAGCCAGCAGCATCCCTGTGTCTTGTCCCCTGCTATCCTCCCTTCTCTTCTGTCTTCTACTGAGTCTTGTGGTGTTGTCTGGAGGCTCCATAGCACATGTACAACATCCAAACATGAGGGCAGTTTTTTTGCAGACAAGTTAACAGACAAAATTGAACATGAGGTGAAAAGGATGCTAACCATTCCTCCACGTATGATTAATTCATGAATGTTCAGCAGGAGTTCAGCTAATGGTTATAAATAATTTCACGAGTATCAAGAATGCGAGGCGTCCTAATATCAGCCATATCCTCATTTGCTCTTTGTATTTGTCACTGGTGTTCAACATAGTAGTGCGAACCTTAAATACAAAAACATCTCTTTGACTTTTTTCATGGAAGTTTAAAGGCAGCCTCTGTGCATTCCTGTCAACACATAAAGTTATATTTACATTCACTGCTCCTCACCAGAACACATTGTTTGTGTTCTTGAGGTCCAGCAAACACGCTGAATGCAATTCTTTCCTCATAAAATATTTGCAAAGCTGTATTTGTGGATATTTTGGAATGAGTATTGTTTACATCCACGTTTACTAGCTAGCAGCCTTCTTCTTCTTCGCCTTTTACTGGCACATTGCTGTGTTTCTTTGCATGTTACCGCCACTAACTGTTCAGTTGCTTAGTTTAAAACCACTGGCAAGACTGTGTCCGGCTGTGTGTGCACAAGATAGAAACAAAATGGGACCCACTCTTAAAGGTCCAGTGTGTAGGATTTAGAGGTATCAATGGGCAGAAATGGAATGTAATATTCAGAATTATGTTTCATTGGTCTATAATCACCTGAAACTAAGAATCCTTGTGTTTTCGTTACCTCAGGATGAGCAGGACCTCTTTTAGGCCCCAATCACACAGAAAGCATTTTAGCAGCTGGAGACGGGTTTTGGTTATTGTTTTTAATTACAGTGAGAATTTTTGCTCGCTGTTTTTGTGTTGCGATGCACCTTGTGTTTCTGTGCTCTAGGCGCCTGGCAATTTGCTGGAGTGCTCTGAACTTCGCAAGTTGAAAAAACTTCATCTTTTTTTTTGTCATCTTTTTTCCAATGTGTCCAACCACATGATTTGAGAGTCTGGCCTCCTGTGATGGTCACAACAACAAGTTTACAGTTGGTAAACAATGGAGGAGAAACAGGTGGTAGTGGCTGCTGGATACCCACAGCAGGTTGTCAAACTGCTCCCAAGTCATCCTAAAATATGCCTGAAAATGGCCATCATCGAGGAGAAGCTCCTGGACCAACCGATGGTACTCCCTGTGATCCACCCTCTTTTTTTTAGGGTCTTATGTACCCACACAGATCTTCGTTTCCCCGTGCCCAACACATTATTTGCTGACAGCCTCTCACCCTCAACTAGAGCTACAGCAAATACCTGTCCTGTCCATTTTAGGGACTAGATACTAATTACTGTGAAAAAAAAAATCAAAACAAAAAAACCCAGTAGATTAATTACACGGGAAGGTTAGAGTAAGGACATGATGAAGCATTTGACTTGCAACAATAAAAAAGGCCCTCAAGCATAATTGAGTCCACCATGTTGTTGCTACAGTAGCCCAGAATGGCCAAACTAAACACCGGCTCTAGACAGGGCCATTTGTGTTTTCCTGTCAGCCACTGTCATTTTCTTACACACTTGGCACACGTGTTTCTGTTGTTTCTGTTGATTACAATCTGCAACTTCACCACTAGATGCCACTAAATCCTACACACTAGACCTTTACAAGCATTGTCCCGTAGCGTTATGTAGAAATGCCAAAAATTCCACTGGGTAGCTGGAACCAATTATGTTCCTGGTGTAGAGCTCTATTGTTGTATTCTTAGTTTTCTGTATAAATTATGGAGACTAATGTGCTTATTTCTTTCACGTAAAGAAAAAAAAAGATGTTTACATATTGATATATCTTCTGCACTTTTTCTGGGTCTGAAAAATGATTCTAACTTACCTGAAAGCATATAGATAGATCTCAAATAAACACATGATGAAGACTTTTATTTTGACAGAATTAAAGACATTTACACCATGAATTGATGCAGAAAAGGCACAAATTGGTGCCAACATTTCACCAGAATGCAGGAAATTAAGTGTTTAATGCTCAAACATTTCTGGCAGACGACCCTAAACCCCCTGTTTCAAATGTGACCCCCGCAGTGTTAAAATGAAATCTGCGTCGCTGCCTGAGAGTATACTGGATTATATGAAAACTTAGAGGAGGCCACAAAAAATGAACCTAATGGTCAAAACTATTCCCAGCACAGGAGTGTAACATTCATGAATGTTGCCATTGTAAGACTAAAATTACAATGTGTGGTGAATGTGATTCAAGTTGAAATTTAACAACATTGTAATTGAAAATAGTGCAATGTGAGTAGAACAAATGTTTGAAATGGCTTTTTAGTGAGGTCTAAAAAAAAAAAAAAAAATCCATCAGGTCCCGGCCTTTTGGAAAAAAGTGAATATGTGAACTATTGATATTGGCCCATGTCTTGAAACTGTCAGACCCGAAATGGCTGGCTTCTTATTTTACAAATAGTCTCTTTCTTTCCTCTAAAAATACAGGCAAGTGTTATTAAATGGAGCAAGACTGGCTACTTGAGAATGTTTGGAAAGATTTCAAATGGTCTCAATAATCTATCACTTATATGGAGCTTGCTGTGACTGTATTTGCTTAGAGGGAGAATGGTGAGAGTGCCCCAGTGGTTCTCCAGCTCACACTTGATGCAATCGCTTGCGCAGTAGTGATTTTCACAGCCTGACTCCACGAGGTTTGAACTTCAAAGGCAGATTTTTGGCCGCCGCTTGAATTAACTATTCACTATCACTGGAAACTAAATCCAGGTGTGAGATTCCCCCCCTTTTCTTCCATCTCTGAAAACTTTGGACGATAAAGTAGCCGTCGTGTCAGAGGGATTCAGAGATTACATCTTAAATCAACTGAATACCAAAACATAATTTGATTATGAGAATAACAGAGCACCCAAAGGTGCCACACAGATCAGGACAGATTAGCTTTAGCGGGGAGATCCGTCACACTGCCTTTGTAGTGAAACCACCCGGCAGAGAAAAACAGAGAGGGGATTTGGATTTAGAGGGAATAAAGCCAAGATTTGGTCTTATTTTTAATCACAACAGAGAATCAAAAGCAATTGTCTGTTGGCTGGTTGGCCCATTTGCTTTGAGTTTTGTGTCCTCGCAAGATCTTTTTATAGAAAAAGAGGAGTGTTTCAGACACAGGGCGAGACTGTTTTGTATGTGGGTGGGCTAGAGACCTAAGCTTCGTGGCTAAAGTGAAGTAATCTGATTAAAGTCAGCGATTAGCTGCTAAATTGATCTACCTCAGCTGTTTTAAACACATTGGGCTCATACAGAAAAGAGTCATGTGCTAGTGCTACACTGTAAACTCATTGGGCCGTAAGTGATACAGTATTAAATCTTCTTCAGACATTAGAAGATGGGTTACTAAGACATTCAACACTCAAAAGGGTTTTTTTTTTCCCACGGCAGGGAATTTGACTTGTGGCAGCAGAGCCACAGGTGGAACTAATGACATTAATGATCCCTGTGCTCATCACGAACAACACCAGAGCCCTGGAGCTGGAACACCTAAATAACTACAGCCATCATTAATGGTATTGGTTACACCTGTTGCTGACAGCTTGAAATGCCCACTCTAAAGGGTCTCTTAAACTGGTTGTCTCAATAGACCTTATTCACAGCACAGGTGTATTCAATCACATTAAAGATGGCTGCATTCCATTTAGGGGAGGTCCTGGTATGTGCATACTGCTGGCTCACTGGCACACTTAATGGAACTGAGGCACCGTTAATGTTATCAGTTTCACCTGTGCTTTTCCTACTCTGACAATGTCAGAATGCCATCTTTGAAACAGGCCCATACTGGTACAGAGTTTGTGCTTTAATTCTTATAGTCTGCTGTTTTCGCAGTTCAAATACAAAAAACATACTTCACTGGGTGGTACTGACAGAAAGTGATACAATATGTGCATTGACAGTTGCAAATCAAACTACGGCTTCAGAAAGCCGTTGACAATTAAAATTCACAGAGAGAAAGCTAAGTGTTTTTCCAATGATTTTATAGTCTTTTTTCGTTTTGGAGGTGTTTCTTGAGTTGTCCCATCTACAATTTGTTTTTAATGTTTTGCAGCTGCTCCATCTCCTAGTGCATTGCAATGTGGGACGCACACTTAAACCTGCAATACTAATAAGCTCCCACATCACAGACTTATTATTCACCTTGTGCTTTTAAGTTGATAGAGCAAACAGCTGCCTATTTACACATCCAGCAGATATGAACTAACATTAGCATTCATTGGAAGCAGTGTTTTTGCACTTGATGAAAGTCAAATATATGCTCTGGGTTTAGCTCTGTTTTGCTCTTCACCAACTCCTAAGAGAAACATCTGGCTTTTTAGCAGCTGGACGTTCCACTTTGTCTCCAAATTAGTTGCTAACTTTTGTCTGTCAGCTGTGTGCTGTGTAGCAACAGTTAGTTTTTAGTACTTTACGTAAACAGCTGCCTGCTGCCACGTTTTTAAACAGTGCTGATGAGAGCTGTGAGACTGAACCATAACAGAAAAGATGCAGGAGTAAAACCAAAACAAGGAGCTGAAAGGCACAAAGAAGGCTTTCACATGGATCCGAGTACGCTTGACTCCAGCGTTCAGTTTGTTTGATTAATGTAAACACTGTGTTCTGTACCTGGGCATGGCCTGCCCATCTGTGCCCAAGTCCACCTGAAAAGGTGATCTCGAGTGTAGTTCATGTATACTTTGGTACAGTACAGGTGTTAACACAATCTGTGCCCAAACATTAAAGTGGACCGCTGTTTACCATGACCACAAATAGTTTTTAACTGGCAATGAAACAGTCTAATTAAATACTGATGCCTCTATATCAGATGATAGCACAACCCAGATCTGGCTTCGCTGCCACCTATGACCTGCAGTTGGAGCTCTGGCAGAAGGCAGAGCGTGCCACACCCAGGAGCAGCTGCTCCCAGGAGCAGAGCTTGGCCTTGCCGCCCCACCGGTCCCCGCTGATGACGGTCCCCCAGGCGGCAGTTTCCATTTACAGCACCCTTTTCTACACTGTAGCACGACAAAAATGTCATGGAGACGATGATGCAAGTGCAAGCAAGCATGGAACAGCATTACCAGAGAGGAGTGGTGGTGGTGGAATCATACTCGGGCACCTAATGCTCTAAATTGCTCCGTAGGCCAGTTGATGGTGGCTTTATTAATACAAGAGATCCCTCAGGTGATAACATTTAATATATTGATAAGTGCAGCTTTAAAAACTTTATTTTATCCCATTTTAAATACAAACACACTAAAGGCTCAAAACTTGCTTAGATTTAGTATGTGGTGTGGAACTAAACACAGACATTGCCTTCAATAACAAAATAATAGACACCAAAAATATAAAAATACCAAACTTAACTAAGGAAGAAAGTCTATTTAAAAAACAAACAATTATGTGTGAAGATAAAAGGGTCAGTAATCAAAAACTTTAAATAATAAATATGGTTGTAAATTAAATTGGGAAAAAAAAAGATATTAGCCTCCAATAACTCGACAGTACCGAGGGTGTTCATTTCACTGCATGACCTGCTTTATAAGCGTACAGTATTTGCTCTGCTGTCCTGTTTTAGTTTTCACACAGGATTTTTTTTTTCATACTGGAGGTCTTGCAAGAGTGTGACAGGGTGGTAGGTGAGTTTCCTCCTTCCAGCTGGTGTCTGACGCCATCACCCTGGTCCAGCTGGGGTGTGTAACAGGTTTAGGGACTGCTCACGTTATCCCTTACCAGTCAACCCCCTCTTTTTCATGATCCCCCAGAGATCTCAGACAGGCCTCACGCTGAGGACTGGAGTTTACATGGCCTTTTTTTCCCTGCTTTCTCTTGCAATTTATTTACACTGCAGTCGTCTAGCAACCACCACAACACTCACCAACTCCTCCTCCTCTTATACTCTCTGTGTCATTGGTAGTTAACCCCCTTTTGCACAAAACCACATCTGCTGAACGCTGATGTACACATGTTTTGGGATGTTCAGGTACCATTGGTGGTCCAGGGGGTGTAATATGTGCAAAAATACACATGTAGATGCACTCTTCCAGCAGCTGCAGGGTCAGATGGGGGATAGCCCCAGTGGGAGCTCAGTGACAAACAGGTTGTGACTCAGAAAAACCGCTGGACTAATCAGAGGGAGATAAGTCTGCTTTAAGCAACGTGCACTGACAATGTTGTCTGGGAACTTATCAACGCTTCTCTCTTCCGCCTCGTGCTCCCTCGTCTGCGATGAATGTTTTCTGCAGAAAAAAGAGAAGGATCAGAGTCCAATGCCTCCGGTCTGCCATGACATCATCCCAGCACACATCTGGAAACGCTAGAGCGAGTGTGTGTATGTGTGTGTGTGTGTGTGTGTGTGTGTATGAGAAGAGGGAGCTGCAGGAGAATAGGGGGGCTGGTGACACATCAGCAGTATGGAGAGAAAAAAGGGGGGGGAGAGCAAAGGAAAGAAGAGGAAAAAGACTGTTTATCTGAGGAACATAGACAAAGATGAGATGTATAACCAGTTTGTGTAAACACATTATTTTCTGCCAGAGCACTAATGAATCAGAAACCACGGCCTATGTACAGCAACTTGAAGCCAAACACTGGTTCATGGTTTTGTTTAGAAAAAGAAGACACATGATGTTTTCCTCAACAAAATACTTTGGGGAGTTTTAAATTTTTATCTCCAAGCTGATGCAGTGTTTTTAAGATTTACACTCCGAGTTGCCTGCAACCAAGGAGTGACACCATAAGATTTATCTTTCCATCTTATATTTATGTTGTTGTTTGTTGAAGCTCAAGCATTTTGCTTGTTATCTGTTTACATGCTTTTTGCTTCTGGAAATTCTGCGATAGGGCCAGAGAGGAAAAAAAGATCTGGCGCCATCATGCTTCAGTTTGTCATTCTCACCACTAGGGGGGGACACTTTACTTATTCTATATTCCAGTCAGTTGGTCTGAAACCATGTAAGTGAGTGGCTGTCACATCATGAGAAGTAGAGCCTTTTATGACTGTTATTATAAAAACTGCGAAACAAGAGAAAGATGATATTAATCAGAATCCTTGATTTATGCTGCTCTCATGCTGCATTTCACAAGAGTGCTTTTATTGGATCGCACAAATCTGTTAGATAAAGGCAAATACAAAGGGAGTAGCCCACAATACAGTACATGCAAACCTCCCCTTCACATTCACACACAACTGTAGAGATGTGAAATGTTGAAAAAAAGGAAATACAAGGAAGAGGAGTCGATGGTTGAAGGGATGTGGAGAAAGCTGTTTGCCAGATGTTTGTTCCAATACTGCAACATGCTCTGGCAAACAAAATCTAAGCCTAACCTCTCATTTAGTATTTTATGACCAACCTCCACTCTCTCTTCATGCAAATCGCTCAAATGGACTCGAAGCTATCAATTCTGCATTGCCAAAACCACCCATTATTTCGTATCCCTTGCCCTGCTATTGTCTGGTTTTATGCTCCAATTTCATGATTGACATGGAAGGAGGAGAGAGTGAGTTTACAGTAGGGAAGCAAGAGAGAAAGCTGATGTTTGAAGGGGGGCAATGCAGCAAGTTGTAGAAGAGCGTCCAAATGTATTGCGCAAGAGAGAACATGAAATGGAAGGTCAGAAAAAGAGGAGAAAGAGGAAGGAGGGAGTGAGAGCGTGTTGGATAAGCAGAGGTCTCCAGAGCCCACGTGTACTGTAAGTTCAGGAGATGATGGAGGCGCCTTCTTTCTAAAACTGAGCGTAGCGTGACCCACTAATCCAGCCACAAGAGCTTGCAATGTCTCCAGCAGGGCCTGCGGAGCACAGCGGACCGCAGCAGAGCAGTGCTCTCCAGAACCCTGATCCTGAACTCTGTGCTGAGTTAGGGTGCAGAGCCACAGACACTGCCCTGCCACATTAACCAGTCCGTCACTCTCTCCTGCTCCCTCCTCCTCCTCCTCCTCCTCCCGCTTCCTGTCTTGTTTTGGGTACCATGACATCAGGTTTAACTGACCATCATGACTAAACATGTCTAAAATGTTCCTCTGCAGCAGCAGACATGCACTTTGGATGCTCACGTTTTTTTTCCGTGACCATCATCTGCCCCGCTTGGTCATAAATTTCTCCTGGGGAAAGTAGAGGAAAGAGGGTGAAGCTGTTTCAAAGGGGGGTGATGTGTTGCGCCAACTCCCACCCCCATCCAACAGTCAGAACAAGGCCTCCACCCCCATGGGGGTTCTCCTTCCTTCAGTCTGGAAAAGTGGAAAACGGTCTGACTCACAGGGTGATAAATTCCTTTCCTATGTTGAGGGATTCCCCAAGGAAACCATTACTAGCATGAGTTGCAACAAGGTGCCAGAATTGATGAGTTAAAACAAATAAGACGTGGCTTTAATGTTACACTTTAATTGTACTATACAATCAGCAAACGTCAGCTAATAATATCTTTGGAAGTTCTGAGGATTATTCCACTCTGTAGTTTCAGTGCATAAAGGTGAAGAGTGATGTCTGATTTGGCACTGATACATGTGGAATCATGATTTTTTTCCCCCTATATCTCCTGTTTGAGATTTTAAAGCTGTCTCATATTTTCCATGTTATTGGACTTTATTCCGGTTGATTTATTACTCTTCAGTCGATGTTGTAGGCTTTAAAACACTTGTGTCAGAGCTTGGCTTCTGCAGAGGCTTTACACAGTTGTGTCATGCTAGACTCGGGCAAGATTCTTCATGTCGCTTGGCTTGTAGGCGTTCAAGCTGTTGATAGAAATGGACTGGCATTTACAGCTATATACACTTTATGCACTTTATTTATGCCCAGCAAATGAGTTTGTTTTTGTAATTGACCTCTTTATTTAATGATTAAACAAACAGTATCTTGAACATGACAGTGGTCTGTCCATCCAAAAAGAAACACGTCCAATGGCGAACGAGTTATACACACAGCTGTGAGTTTATAAATCATCTCTGAGAATATCAGCAAAGGCCGAGGAACCAAATAATTCCCAGCTGCACTCTTAAGTCAGCCTTGCCTTCATCTATCCTCAAAACATCATGGTAATGAAGACCAACAAGCTGTTTTCAATCAAACAACACAGTCCGCACTTTGCCTCCGCCTTTGTGCTATTTCCTGCTATTTTCCACTCCTCCATTCATATGGAGGGATTATGAGTTGTAAAAACTGCATTTTCTTGTGGATGGAGGGAGAAAATGTGCAGAGATTGTCATGTGTTGAAGGTTGAGTAATACTCAGATTCAGTACCAGGAGAGGGGGGTCTGCTATGACTCAAGAGGTGACGCAATCAGGCTAAGCAGAAAGGGGTCTAGGCCCCAATACCAATACACTCCTTGCCCCTACCACTTAGCCCTTACCCCTCCATTTTACACGTTCACATCTAGGGGTGTCCCAAGTCTTGTTGGGATAGAGGGGTAGGGGGAAGTGTTAGAGCTACATGGCCTTCCAAATGGATGATTTTCAGAGGCACACTCCAAAACAAGTCATATGAAAAATCATTGGCAAAGTGGCTGCACAAGCAACAAATGAAACCACAAAGTTTGTTTTCCTTGTTAATAAAGAGGGGATAAAAATTATGATGATCATCATATTATCTTAGTTTATTGCTGTTTCAGTGTATTTTGTTCCTTTTCTTCATAACAAGCTTAACAAGAAAAATCGCTAGTGTGCAGAGGCTGGTTTGTGCATTTCTTTTTTTTCTCTGAGACAACTGAAGTTGCACCACAGAAGTTGCTGCACTTGCTACGGCTCCTCTAATATAAGTGCAAACTGGCAGGGTAGGAGCACAGGTAGCTAACATTAGCCCACAGAGCACCAACCGTTGCCTGGTTATGAAGCAGTGTTCTTATTCATTTGATGACGTGTGTGATCGATTGATAGTGTGAAACTTAACTCAAGCTTCCTGACAACTGCAAAAGGCTGCCAGTAGCCCACACAAAAAAATCACCACTGCAGAAGACTACATATTCATCTGTTTACATGAGCTCCAACATGCCCATGATGAATCAGAGTCTTGAAAGGTTGTCCCGTTTCATAGGAAAAGTTTTTAGGCACTTGTAACTGTTCCAAAGGGCAAGGTAGCACTTAAAAAAAGGGACTGGAGTAAAAATAAGAGGCACCATCCCTGGTGCCTGTACCCATAACACAACCCCTGAATCACAAGAGGAGGATTTCTAAAAACGGTGTATCCAGACATATTATAGTGTTTGTCTCTTGCACTCCTTAAATATTATCCTCAGACATTATTTAACCATATGTCTTCCATCCATTTTCTAACCACTTATCCTCTTGAGTGGTCGCGGGGGGGCTGGAGCCTATCCCAGCTGACACTGGGCGAGAGGCAGGGTACACCCTGGACAGGTCACCAGACTGTTGCACGGCTGGCATGTAGAGACAGACAACCATTCACACAGTCAATTTAGAGCCATCAATGAACCAATCCCCAATCTGCATGTGGGAGAAAGCCGGAGTACCCAGAGAGAACCCACGCTGACATGGGGAGAACGTGCAAACTCTGCACAGAAGGGCTCCCGCACTCAGGATCGAACCAAGAACCCTCTTGCTGTGAGGCGACAGTGCTAACCACCACACCACCGTGCTGCCCAAAGTTATGATCAAATGACTGAGGTCATTTTACCTTTACAGTTAAAACCTTATCAATCCAGGACAGGTTTTGAACTGACTACAAATGAAAGACTTTAAAGAACCTCATAGAGGCTCTTTGGATGACCATACATGAACAAAAGTACATTAAAGTACATAATAGGGGAGACAAAAGCAAAACATGGATGGCAAAAAATTAAAGGCAGGCTAGTTGGCTGACTCAGACTCTTCCCAGAATGGCTGCTACTGTATTTTCCACAGGGTCAATTAAACTTTCCCTTTAATAATTTAATTCAGACACATGCTGTCCCAAAGACGCACATTTTTTTTACTCTCCTCACACAGCCATTGTCTATCAGCCTCCTACAGATAAAATCAGTATCAGTAGTCAATGACCACAAACTGCAGGAACTCTGAAGACACTCTAGGCCACTCATTTTCAATCCTAGGTGCTCTGAGCTCAAGGATAGAGCCTTCATGGTTTTCATTACAAGCCTCACATGGACTGATTCAGACTTGAGATACCTATAAGGATAGAAAACAGCAGTAAACTTGGTTTCAATAACAAGAATTAAGTGCCAGGATTAAAATTACGATCTGTTGTAGGCTCTGCTCTAGGTTGGTTTACTCTTGCCAAATGAAGAACTTGGATATCACTAGATCACTGATATTTGTTTCAGTTCTTTAATTAAAAGTAAAAATATATACAATTTTTGACTGATGGACAAACACCTCAATAGTGTTATTGAGTATGAAGATATGGGGGTCATCCGCATAGAAGTACAATTTACTGTCTGTGATTCCTTCAAAGGTTTTTGGCAAGACGGTGGCATGCTAATAGAAGTTACAGAAAGCTAACCTCTTTCAAACATCAAGCTCTTTATGTAAAAATTATGGCAATTCAATCATGTCAGCCTCATGTCCAAAAAAAAAAACCACCTGAGTAACCTTTAATTTAAAGTCACAATGGCAATCTTGCTAGGTCGGACCTAGTATTGTTTCCATGTTACTTTCGTCACGTACAAGTCTGAATTTAATGCTGTCAAATTAAAGAAAAAGGCTGAATTAGCACACTGACTACACACAAAAAAGGTCCACTTTCTGAGATAACTAAAATATTTGTTACATCAAGTGTCCAACTTGTGAAATACAGCAGCTTGGTCAGTGGACCTAATGTCAGTTTGGGGCATCAGTTTCCACTTATTACATGCATACAGTGTCTTTTCACGATCAACTTCTGTGTTTTTGTTAAAACAATGCTGACTCTTGGTTTCACATGGGATGAGTGAAAGTCCTGTATTTGTTTGACCCTACCCCATCCATCACGATTTGAGATAAAAGGCTGTGATTGCGTGTACCAAATCAAGTGGGATCAAAAGCACAGAACATCTCAAATGTATAGGACAAGGAATTATTCACTTACCATGGCTGAAAGTTCAGTATCTCTGTTATGGAAAGATCTGTAGCCAGACTGCAACAGTTCCAACAGACCATCTTTTGTCTAGGACTTTAGAAATAAAGGGAAAATTTGATGTTGGAGCCTTAATTGTAAAGGATATCAGAATGAGGCTTAATTTCTTTGAGCAATGGTTTAATCAGTATCCCTTTGTATAGGTGCCAGAGAAGAGATATTAGGGGGTTTTCCTAGCAGATAGTTTTATTGAATTTGGCAGGCAGTATGTAAATTAATCTCATGATTCCATCATTAAACCCCTGCCACTTTTACCTTATGTCAACTGTACATTGTTATTGGTGATAACAGATGGCACTGTGCATTCATCAGGTGGGCAGAGTGCGTGTGCTTTAAAGGTGCTGTTAGGAATAATGATCTTGCTCTGATGAGGGCAATTAAAGTTAAAAAAGTGTTTGCAGTTAAATGAAGCTGAGTACAGTGGAGGATAGATGATTATTTTAATGCTCTTTGTAGCACGTTTAAGACACTCAATATCTCAGCTACCTCTGTTTAGTGCCCTCTTTACCATAGAAGTGCAGATGGCAGCAATTATCAATCAACAAATGTGTGGAGGGAACAGAAACCTGTAGGCAGCCAAAGTTTTAAAATTACCCTTCGCCTGAGTTTCAGGGACTTTTGTTTTTCTTTTTATACCTACTCCCCCACAAACCTGTGGGACTTCTCAGCTCAGAGACATCTGAACCCATGTTTTGGGCCTTTCAAGGACCACTTTTGTTGAAGCTTTTCTGTTGGATTTGATTTCTTTTGAAAATAAACAAAAGCACAGTATACCTACTCTTAAAAGGAGAACTAGCGTTTTAGTTGTCTCGTCGTCACTGCAATCACAGGTCACTTGTGTAACGTTGTCATTCAACCCGTGTGTGTTATTACAGCAAAATGATGAAGTGTGTGTTTGTTTGAGTGGGTTTATGTCTGAGGGTGGATTATAAAGACAGAGAGGAGAGAGAGAAACAGCATGCTCGCTTACTTGTGACTGAGATAAAAGGCAGAGACAGGAACTCAGCGCTTTCTCATTACCTGCTGATTTCGGTAAATGCTTGTCATTCACCCCCCCTTCCTGCTTTACCCCCTGCCGCTGCCATTTCACTTGACAGCGTAGATCCCTGACCCCTCGCCATCCAGGACCTTTGGCAAAAACAAATGAGCTCACCCTTTCCTCTCTTCCATACTTCTCTCAGGTTTATGCCATGTGTGTTGTGAGAGGTTTAGGTTACCTAAGATATCAACCAGGCAATCTGACCTTTTAACCCACAAAAATGCTTCACCATTCATCCACATTCATGCCCCACAGCTCTTTCTCTTGGCTCCTCAAAGTCTAGTAAACCCACTGTACATTGACTTAAATCATTTCGTTCTTGACTGAGGTGTGTGTGAGTGTTAGCAAACGTCCCCAGGGGATGATAAGCTCTTCCAGGTTGATGTATCAATTGTCTAAAAAAATGTTGTGTCATGACCTCACTGTGTTGCCACATCACAGATTCATGACCAGCTCGCCCTGTCCAAAAACCTTAATCTAAACCATTTCGTGAAAAATGTAAAATGGACCGCAGAACAAGAGGCTGTTTTATTTTTCCACTCCCATCGCATTTAGGATCCAGATTTCTTCACATTGTTTCTACTCGGCAGCTGTTGGTTCACTTCTCGTCGGGATTAGTCAGTGTCTGTGCTTAAGTCCATGTTGGTGATTTCTGGGGGTGATGGACTGTTAAAACCCACAATGAGGGAAATGTCTCCCTAAGTGCCCTATGACTCACTCTTGTAGCACTTCACTTCAGTCATGCTGTACAGTACGTCTTTATCCTCTGTCTCATCGTGGCTCCAATTCTGCAGTTGTGTGTGTGTTCTGAAGAGAAACACGAGGAGATATCCTACTTCTAATAAAGTAAACAAACTGGCCGCGCAGACTCCACAGATGTTAACAACGGAGACGGTCAACACTCTCCAGATCTTGTCTTAATGACTGCTCAGCTGTGAGAGGATTTGTAAGCTCATTTGAGACCATGTGTTGCTGTTTGTGCGTGTGTTTGAGTGACAGAAAAAGAGACATTTTACAAAGGCCTGCATTTATCGTAACCTAATGAGCCTTCTCCATCTTCTCCTCCATCCTCAGTCTTTCCATTCTGACCACATCTATCTCTTCCACCCCCTCCTCTTTATCCTGTGTCTTGTGTTTTAGCTGGCAGACATAAATCTAGTGTCTGGAATGGAAACACTCACGTTACTGGTGTGCCACATATGTTTATATTTAAAGCCCTTTCCTCTTTTTTTTTTTTTTAAAGGCTTCTTTCGCAGAGCGAGCACCTGAAAAACACAGAAAGGGGAAACCGCTGGAAAGTGTGATTCAACCGAAAATGTCTGCCCAGCCCCCCACCACATCTGAGGCTCCCACTCCAGCAGCTTAGCAGAGTTAAATCAGTGTATTAACCAGGGGAGAAGGAGAGAGAAGGAGGGAGAGAGGAGAGGAGGAGGTATGGTTCTGCTTGACCCGTGAGGCCGACAGAGGTGGAAAGAATGTGCTGTCCAGCCGGTGAACACGTTAACATAGTGGGGGGAAAAAAACTTCCTACAAGCAGCTTTCCCACCATCCCAAACCCCCTCACTTGCCATTTACACATGGAGGGAAGGAGGAGTAAAGCAGATGGGGAGGAGGGGAATGAAAACTACAGAGAGATGGAAAAGGTATTGAATGACAAAAAAAAGGGAGGATGAAAAGTGGGTGGCCCGAAAAACAGAAAAAATGCAAAAGATGCATTTTAGCCTTGAAATTTAGACAGAGGAGATGCAAAGAGACATGAAATATCGGAATGCAGCATTGGTTTTGAGGAAATGCACTAACAGGGAAGAAGGGGAGGAATGGCAGCCAGGCGGCCTGAGTCAGCAAGACACAAGGAATTGTGTAAAACTTTACTTTGGGAAATATACTTATTCAACTTATTGCCAAAAATTAGATAAGAAGAATGTTACCACTTTCACACTTTTCCACTAGGAGACATTTAGCTTAGCTTGGCAGAAGACAGCTAGCATAGCTTAGCATAAAGACTGAAAACCGGGAAACAGCTGTCCAAAGGTTAAGAAAAATAGTGAATAATGAAACGTGTTCTGTCAAGACATTAAATTCATTATCAGAGTTGCATCAAGGAATCAGGTCACTATCAAGGGTGAGAATTTTAATCACCCACTTGTGGTGTAATCACATTTACTCATATTGACATGAATTGTGCAACAATATGTGAACAACAGAGGAAACATTGCAGGACACAGTGCACATCAAACACAGCTGGGTTTTAAACCACTACAAGTCCTGGTTTAGCTGGACTCGTTCTCAGAATTGTATATGTCTTTTAAACACGGGGCAACCTGCCAAAGATAGGCAATAGGCGCTCTCCCATAGAGTGCTGCAGGTTTTATTGATCGACCAAAATGATAGTTAACATCGCAACGATTCCCACAACAAAAATGCAATGCGATTTTTCCATTGGATTTTGGATTGTTGCAATAAGCTCTGTGGCGAATAAAAGTTAGGATATGTACAGGTTTTGTTCAGCAATATAGTCCCCACAAATGATCACTGATGATTTTTGAATCATAAATACAATTGCTAGAGGGAAAACGCTAATGTTTGGCTATAAACAAACTTCATCGCAGTCTCATGACTTTAACCTTATCGCCACAAAGATGCTAAAAAGCTATGTTAGCCATGATGATGCTCTGTAGTTTATTTAAGCCACTTGTTAGCAACCATCTTTTTTAAGACACATAAAGGCTTTAAAATTTATGGGTGGGGTATTTACTGACATATTTTATGTCATAGAACAAAATGTTAAAGTCTCTTAAGCTTGTTTTAATCACAGACCTCATTTCAGACATCTAACCAAAAATCATTCAAAAAACACATCAACTTTGAGATGAGGGAACTGGGAGTGCTAAAATGCTAACTCATTTCTGGGTTTAAGGGCTTATTCCTGGGGCACTCTATTGCCTCTCTATTTTTTCTTCTTTGTTTTTTTTTTACAGGTGTGTCACGTTCAAGGTCACTATAAAACATGTTTAGTAAACAGTAGACAGCAGCATGAAGGCCAGTGAAAATGTTGTGCTGTGGTTTCTCCTTTATTTTTCTATCACTTACTTATTTAGTCTCTCTCTAAAACTTGGTGGTGACTAAATTTGACCATTGCTTCAGCGCTGACTGTATGGAGACGGAAGGTATTTTGTGGCAGTGCTTCACTGTAACGTTACGGAAAAGGGGTGCAAATTAGCATGTCTACTATGGTGCCTAATTTTATCACTGCCAATCTGAGCCGATCAAAGCTGGAGCCAATAAGTACCCATGACTACTGCAGAGTCATTTGTGCCAGGAATAAATGCTGATGGCAACCCTTTAACATTAAAGACAAAAGCCAGATGTTAGGGGGTGACAGTGGGTTTTTATTCAGTGGAAAAGGGGCTTAAGTGACAGAACAACAGCCCCATATAGTTTGTGGTAAGAAACGCATTTGTTGAGGACTATTTTCAGCTGTGGATTTGGTGCACTTTGGCAGCTGGATGGTGTGTGTGGGATAGACTCAAAGTAATTTACAATGCCTGTGTTCATTGTAATAAAGGAACATGTCATCCGGTGCAATGATGTGACTCACTGATGCCTTTTTAATAGTTTTTGGACAACAGTGGAGTTATGTGAGGAAGAGAACTAAACAATATCAGACTTTGGATACACAGGCATTAGCTTCTAATTGGATAAATTCATAGTTGGTTTTGGTGGAATTTGTCGACAATACGAAACATAGAACATCAGCCACACTTATCCTCATAATACCAGTGTGTTTCAAAGTTTCCAAGTGAACTATAAATGGACCAACAACTTCAAAACGTACATATGGTCCTTTAGATTACAGTAACAAAGGACCTAATAATGTTAAAGTATTTGTGCACATGTAAAAATCACATTCTTTACATACATACTGTATGTACTATACACATGCACTTACACGTGCATATGAAATATGCGTTCTTTAATATTGAAGAGTAAGTGAAAATCTAACTTGAAAAATGGCGTAGGATGGAGAAAGACTTCAGCATGAAGAACTTTAGGGGCCTCTTGGAGATGGAAAAACATCTGCCTGCCAATACTTTAAGGGATCACTGAGGCTTTAAAGGGTCAGTTCCAAGAAATGGGGACACTGTTGCTGGAAAGAGAATTTTTTAAAATGCAATTTTGCAATGCTTTGAGCAGCACACAGTTTGAACTATCTGCATTACTGGGTACTACTCAGAAAGTGAGAAATAATGTTTTTTTTTTGTCATCTGGGGGAGCTGGCTCTTTCACAGTGAGTCTGATACAAAAACAGAAGGCAGAGAAACACAGAAACAAACAATCAGAATGTCGAAATGTTGACAGCCGTGATGTTTCCTGTTGTGTCAGTAAACAACAGGCCCACCCAACCAGCCTAAAGTGTCTGTGTTATGTGTGTGTGTGCCTGCACTTACACACATGTGTAGGTGTCAGGCCTCCTCTGGGGGTCTCTGGTCCTGTTTGAGGCAATTTACGGGGAACAGACCCACACCTGTCTGCTGTTTCCAGCATCAGCCAGTAGTCGGCCTCCATCTCCCGGAGAGGAGACCCTCTCGAGTTCCACATGGAGCCAACTCCCCACAGGGGGGGCCAACTCTTCGTCATGATCTGAGATGACCTCCCAGGAGGGATGGCATCCAGTGTATCAGCCATGAGTCCCTCTGGAAACATGGTGTAAATCAGAGGCAGAGAGGAGGATGGCCTGGAGGAGAACCAGGGAGGGGTCAGAGGGGCCCAGCCTGCCCAGGATATGGCTCCCTTTGCCTGGGATGACTCAACCACAAAGCATCTCTTTCCAGGCAAACATCCACGTCAGCACTCTCCCACAAGCCCACTGGGTCTTTTAATTACAGTCTGGACTAATGTTCCTTATCTGCAAGACTCATTTCGTCTAATCCATATCGAGGAATTTTGTTTCTAATACTTTACACTGTGTGTATATTTGTGTCAGAATTATTCTCCTTTCTAATGTAACTTTTTTGTAACATTAATCTGAGTTGGCATGGCTGAGATTATGCATGAGCGTTCCTGGAAGTGTTGATAGCTGAGGGGAGGGGGCTCTGATGTCTTTAGCAGACTGTGGATTCTGTAAACAGGGCCTTTCAGCCCCCTGACCCGCTCAGCCCTGCACCCCACTACCAGCTTCCTGTCCTCCTGTGGGACCCTCTCCCTCTCCCTCTGATCCATCATCTTATTGACCCCCATATGCATTTCTTTCTGTATCCAGTATGCTGCTCTCCTCAGATGTAAGGCACTTATTTTGTTACAAACCCATCTTGAACTTTAAATGATAACTGCTTAGGGCTGCCAAAAGATGTTCGAACATCCAGCAATAAATAAATGTCTCTCTGTATTCACACTAAGCCGCATTTCCTCCAAAACAGAGCTTTTAAAAAACACTCTCTAGAGCGGATACAGTTGAAGATGCCAGCATCGTTTTGTAATGTGGAGGAAGAAAATGGAGTTAGCAAAAGTGAAAGTAAAAGCCAACCCCAGATTCAGTCTTGTTTATGCTACCTTTTGTGAAGGGCGCCACCTGGATTTAAAGGAGCAGTGTGTACGATTGAGTAGCAACTAGTGGTGAGGACTGGCGATTGCATCCAGCTAAAACTTCTCCTACGTGGCAAGCATGAACTCCCGGTTAAAATTTTGCAAGTATTTATTGTTCAGGAAGTTTATACCAGGAGCTAAATTATCTGCAGAGGTGATTTTAACAGGTAAAACACTGAATAAAGCAGTTTTACATGCCAGTTTATTCCCCTAAATCCTACACATTGGACCTCTCGCTGTTGCACACTTTAACTCTGACCTTGTTTGTTGCTGACCATTCATTATACAACCCATGACATGACAGTTGGTTATGATATAACCTGAAAGCTACTTGGCTAAACAAAAAGGACAAAAAAGGTTTATGCACTAAACCCCTTTTAATCGTTGGGTTCTTACAGAGGAACATGCTCACCAGTTCCTGATTTTATGTCACACTAAAAGACATAATACACATACAGTCCCTGCTTGGTTCTTCATGTTTTTAATTTGATTTTAGTATGTTGTGGACAGCTACTGCAAACTGAAACAGAGAGTTGAATACAAAAAAAAATCAGCCTTGCCCTGCAGAGAACAAGCAGATTACTTGACCGTGTTTGTCCAAAACCAGATGATGCTAATAAAGCAGAATTTTCTTGTTTGCCAACTGAAAGAGGACAAAGGAGAAATTGTTAGAATTTCACTGTGGACACTTAACTTTAAACAAAACAACTTGAAACCATCAGTGTGGAGGCAGTCTTGTGTGGCAGGGTTTCCCTAATGTATCTTCATTTATTGTGGACATTTAGCGTGCAAACTTTGTCTTGTTAAATGATAAATAGATTCTGAGCCCATGCATTTCACCAGAAAAGACACTAATGATGTCGTATTGTTTTAGCTTTACGGCTTGCTGTAAAAAAAGGCAGCTGAAGTCGAGGCTCATTAAGAGGTGCTAAAGACCATGTCCTGGAGCTTGGGAGAACTTCAGAGTGAGGACAAAACATGCCTGCAACAACCCACATCCCACAATACAAATATGGAGGAAATGAGATGCCTATCACGTTACGTCAGAGGTAGCAAGCGGGGTAAATTAGGAACAAAACTGTAGATTTTGAACAGTTGACAAGAGTTTAAGTGATTAAAGTGAAAGTGTTTTTGCTTTGTACGACCAATATAACTTCCAGTTGACTCATTTATCTTACTAAAGGGCTGCATGTGACCGCCACAACTGGATTGTTCATGGAAAAGAACCAGCTCGCTGAATCATGGAAGAAACTTTATTGCAGGGTAATCGCACCCCCCCAAGAGAGTTTTCCACTAAGTACAGGATGGTTTCCCGAGAAAACCTCAGTTTTCAAAAGCTTTCAAACGGAAAGTAATATGTACTTTTGTCAGCAGTGGAAGAAAAGAAAGGGATAATTTAATGCATTAAGGTAATTTCTGTGGATTTGGAGGGGGTACCTGACGCCTTTGGCTGAACTGCCTAATGAAAACTACACTATATACTTTGGTGTACTGCAGGAGGGTGGGTGCAGGGAGCAGAGGAAGGTGGGCACCGCGAGGCGAGGCTAATAAGAAAACCTGACCCTTGCAGAACCGCTGTGCTCCGCCTCGACCTGAGGCTTTGCTGGGGCAGGACGAGATAGAGCGGGGGCAAGCCCAGGAATCCAAACATCCACTTCAGCTCAGACAGAGCAGAAGAAAGGGAGAGTCTTTTGACACACGATCATGAAATCCATTCTCTCACAGCTTCCCCTCTCTGCAGCAAGAGTGAAGAGACTTTCACATGATTTTTTAAAGCTGCGGTCAGACCCACCTATAAAAAAATGTTCTTGGCAGGCATAACGTTTCCATAAGTCAACTTTAATTTGATATCACCTGACACCTAAATTGAGCGTCACCTACCAAAAGCTGTGGCTCCAAACAAAACAGGCAGCATCCTGGCCACATCCATCCACCCTGACCACAGCTTCAGAACAGTGTTAAAGATGAGCAACCACAAGAGCGTGCTTTAGACTCTCATTTGGTTCCAGAAGCTAAAAGTAGTTGTAGTAATGAAGCCTCAACCTCACACGGTTTGTGTGTTCCCCTGTCATTCGCTAAATTTGAAAACAGTCCCTAATTAGATGGAGAGTGGTTGTTCCTCTGATCAAAGATGGAGAATACTTAAAACCCTTGAAAACGTTTCAAACCAAAATATTGGACGGATTTGGTATTTGATATCATATATCAATCCCATATTATTCATAATTATTAATTTTAGGGGATACATTAACAGAATAATATAATATTCATGAATATGTTTTCATTAGTGTAAGATCTCCTGAAACTGAGAAGTGATGCATTTTCCTTATCTTAGAATGAGCTGTTTATATGTATACACGCTGTTCTCATGTATTGTTGCTACGTTTTCCCTAAAAAAAGTAATGCACCAAAATTTGTATATATCCCACGTAATGATGAACCCATAAAACTGCAATCATGTGACCAGTGTGCTGGTGGGAATAAAGAAGGAAACATTCTTGAGTGGTCCAGTTAGGAGGCAGGTTCGGGTAGTGGATGGGTCCAAAACACAGGGCTTTTCTTCAGGACTTTGCCCAGGAGACTGATGTTCAGAACCATGTGAACATGAGCCCCTTTTCCGCCACAGGAACTTTTTTCATTTACCTGGGATTTTGAAACACCTCAGAGCGTTTCCACTGAAACTACCCCCAGCTTTCCCTGAAAAAAGTACCTAGTAGGGGGGTAGGACTTTTCAGATTACACAGAATTCTTGAGGGGCGGGGCTGTGTGCTGAAGAAAGCTGATTGGTGGAACACACACTTGCAGCCAAAAAACTGGCAGAGTGCACACGCCGAATCATCTACGTCATCAGCCTGATTTTAATACATTTTCCGGAACTTTGATGTGTGGTGGAAACGCAAACCACACAGATTACCAGGTAGTAAAAGAGTTCCTGGGAATGTTGGTGGGAAAGGGGCTAATGAGTCATTTTAAGGTACATCCTCACCATGTTTCCTTTCCTAAACTTAACCACAGTAACTTTGCTTGCCTAAACGTAACCTCTGTAACTTTATGTTGATTACATTACTTTACGTTAAGGACGTATCATTTTTGGGGCGCTAATTTGTAGAATATCACATGAACTGTTATGTGTGTATTTTCATAGGTTATCATGCACAGCAGCATGGTGGTGCAGTGGATAGCATTGTCATCTCACAGCAAGAGGGTTCCTGGGTTAAACCCTGCGTGGAGGACCCCTTCTATGAGGAATTTGCATGTTTTCCCCATGTCAGTGTGGGTTTTCTGCGGGTGCTCCGGCTTCCTCCCACAGTCCAAATACATGTTAGGTTAATTAATAACTTCAAATTGGCCGTAGGTGTGAATGTGAGCGTGAATGGTTGTCTGTCTCTATGTGTCAGCCCTGTGATAGTCTGGCGACCTGTCCAGTGTGTACCCTACCTCTCGCCCAATGTCAGCTGGGACAGGCTCCAGTCGCACCATGACCCCTAACAGGATAAGCGGTTACGGAAATGAATGAATGATCATGCAGACCATTGTATGAGGAGACGCTGATCTACTTAGTTTGAAATGTTGTTTTCACAGTAGCCATAGGGCCATTTAGATTTTCGCATTTTCACCACCACGATTCTCCTTCACACTTGGTACACGGAAGAAGTTTCAGTTGGTTGCAATCTGCAACGTCACTGCTACATGTCACTACATCCAAGACCTTTAAAGCATCATGGTTCTGTAGTCAAACAAATGTTTTTTCCCCTGTTGTGACAGGCAGACCATCTGTAGTACATGACTTATATGACATTTGATTTGAGTCAGTTTCAGTAACATATTTAATCTGTCTCGATTTACTAACTTACTGATTATGTCTCCTGTTCCCCTGCCAGGGCTCAGCCAGTCAGCTGAAAATCTTTTTTCCTTTTTTTGATTATAAAAAAAACAGCAGCCAATAAATGAAAAAAAAAAACACACTGAGATTGTTTTTGACTGAAAATGGGGATGGCTAAATGTGACTTTAGGGGGGCAGTGAGTAAGATTTGTGGCATCTAGCACTGAGGATTGCAGATTGCAACTTGCTGAAACTTCTCCTATGTGCCAAGTGTAAACTCCCTGTTAGGATTCCTTCAGTGTTCATTATCAGGAGGTTTTTACTAAAAGCTTAATTATCCACAGGGGTCTCTTTCTCTCCAAATAAACACATGGCTCTGTCTAGAGCCAGTGCTTGGTTTGTCCTTTCTTGGCTACTGTAGAAACATGGTGGTACAACATGGTGGACTCTGTGGAAGAGGACTCGCGGCCTTTGTAGGTATTAATGCATCATTCTAAAGAAATGGAAACATGACAATCTTTATCTTCATGTGATCATACACTAAAGAAAACATACTTATTATGTTATATTCTATATCTGCCAATACAGGCCCTTGAATCCTACACACTGGACCTTTACATTGAAAAACAGATTAATCACCCCTCTCACTGTGATATTTTACAGCCCACAATCCTACTTCCTAAATAAGCTCAAAGCTTCCTAGAGGACATCTGACAACTATAGTCTGCTATTCATATAATGTGTATAATTTTTTAATGTGTCACTGTTGTGGGAATTTCTCTTATTGCCACCATATTTAACTTCATTGAGAGGGAGTCTTGAGAAAATAATACTCTCGTAAAATACTGCTGTTTACATTCCCCCCCGGAACGAGTGGAGGGCATGCCTGTTTCTTATCCCAGAGACCGGAGTCATCCTCCCTTTTTTAGTAAACACCCCACCCAGCCAAAGTATACATTCATGAGGCAAACCTCAAAGAAAATGAGCCCCCATCGAGCTATGTCAGACATAGCTATGACAGTCACTACTTTAACTGATTGAAGATCTCTTGGTCTGTTTTTGTGTGTCTGACCCAATTGTCTATCCTGATTGTTGATATCTGGTCCCTCCTTGTTTTTTCCTTGGAGTCACAGTCACACCACACTTCACCCTGATTGGTTTAAATCATGCTGACAGTAGGATATTGGACCTTGGTCACAGTAAATGACAATCTTGTCGTCCAAGACAGAAATGGAAGCAAAACCAACCTTCAGGATGGGTTTACGGAATGACGAGAGGGAGGGAGAATAAGAGCAGAGACGGTACAAAAGAGAGGTGAGAGAAGTGGGGAGGAGGGATCTGGAAGGAAGGGGTCATAAAGTAGGGGAAAAGAAAGGAGGGGAGAGTTGAGAGAAGCTTTTGAGAGGAGAAAGAAAGAAGGAGGGAGGGGGGGAGTGAGGGAAAGAGAAAAAAGTGACGGAAAGAGAAAACGTGGGAGCTGTGAGAACGTGAGGCAGACGGAGCAGTGAATGATGCAAAAGGGTGGGATGGAATTTGCTCAAAAGTAAGAGCCAAGGGAAATGTGCAGCTGTCAAGGACTTTTGTTCTCTTTAAAAACATCTTTCGGTCTTTGTGCGACTTGTTTCAACACACAATGGTCGAAACTGTAAGTCAGAGAGGAACAGAAAAAGCGAGAAGAGAGAGCAAGGAGGACTAGCAAATAGCAAAAGGAAAATGGCCAAACAGAAAGAGACAGGCCAGGAGAAATGAGACACGGAGAAGGAAAGTGGAGTTTAGAGCGTTCGGTTGCGTATTGGAACAAGCTAGAACTGGAGCGGGGAATGTGTGGGGGTTTTATGCACCAAGTCAAATGTGAAAAGAACAACACAGCAGAGAGGAAACTAAAGGAAAACAGGAAGAAAAAAGGAAAGGAGGAGAAGAATTAATAGTATTTTTTCAGTGCACCATGTATCCCTCACCCTCCCTGTGGACCCAGGGCCTGCGCACATGTCAGCACACCACTGCGCATATGTTTCTACTATTACATGATAGGCTGTGGAGAAAATATAGGAAAACCGTATCTGTGTGTGCATTGGGAGGGGGCAGAGAGAGAAGGGGGTGGAGTAATACCGACAAAGCTGCCATTCCAACAATGAGCTCCACCTTCGTCTAGTGTATCTGTATGCCTGCAGTTTTCCAGCCATGGCTCAGGAGCACCGCCCTGTCCCACCTCCTCCTTCTCTGTTGCTTTTTCTCTTACTGAACAATGACAGTATAACCTCAGAGTGAGCCCGACACATCTCCTTTTCTGTTCCAAATCATGACAGCTGTCTTCCACCTGTCCAGACCTGTAGTTAAAGGAATACTCCCCTATTTTGACATTTGAGCATTGAGGTGAAATGGGGCTCCAGTTGTAACTTCACATTGTTATACTGAGCTGCAGTCACACCTGCATGGCCATTCAAACATCATTATACATCAACTGTGATTCTGAGGTGAGGACAGCATGGTGATGTCATGACATGAAAGACTGTGGTATGTTGCCGCTGTGTCTTTTGCATGTTAGTCCCATGGTGCTGATGTTTGGCAGAGCGCTCTTACTGTACAGCTGGGTTTGGTAAAGTATGTTGTGGTAGCAGAAAGCAAAGGGGCTCATCAAGGTGCTGCTATGATGTCACCCCATGAGGTCATTTATGAGGTTACACAGTTGTGTTATGGAGGCGCCCTGTCAGACCAGTGGTTAAAATACATGCATAACATATATCGTAATGGATTTGAGTCCAGCCCTTGCCCTTCGTTACATGTAATTGCCCCTTCATCTCCTTTTAGTATTGGCCACCGCTCTACTGTCTCTGTGCCTACAAATAAAAGCCAAGTTCAGTTATGGCACATTAGGTTGCATAAAAGCAAGGCTATGGTCACTGTAACCAGAAGTGGTAATTCATTCAACCACATTAGTCAAAGAAAACTTTATTTCCATTTGCAGTATTATATTTGGTGGTATGGCTCTGTTCTGGGGCCTCACTGCCCTTCCCAAGCCTGCACCGAAAGCCTAAGGCAGAGAGCACAGCTCACCGCCCTTCCGCCTGCCCACGTGGAAAGCCTTAAAGCAGAGAAAACACCCCTTTCTGCCCTTCCATGTGCAAACACGGAAAGCCTGAAGCAAACCTCCCTGCCCTTCCATTTGCCTACATGCAAAGCCTAAGGCAGGGAGAGCAGCAGCAAAGACCCCCTGGGAACAAAACAGACCAAGCGTTAGTGACAAACAGAAATGACATTGATAAGTCAGACACAGCATGAAAAGGAGGAGCTGGGGTGGAGGCGGGTTGCAAAGTGGCTTGCAGAGATAGCAGCAACAGTAGGCAGGTCAGAGCAGTTAAAATAGGGCCCCCTAAGTGAGATTTGCCAGTTGGTTGCATAGAAAGGAATCATGTGATCGATCAGTTGACTCTCTTCCATCAATCAGCTGCTCCATGAGCTGATTGGGCTGCTTAAAATCAACTGATGTAGCTGGGATATGAGCTGAGCTTGACATGGTGACATGGTGTTCTGCCTGAACTAACGCTATGCTCAATTTGTGGCATAAATGCTAAAATGTGGTTTAATAGTAGAACAAAAAGAAATGAGTCACAGACAGTAAATCTGCTCAGTAATATGAGTTTCACAACAATACAATATCTGTCTATAGTATGCTGATGTTTACTGACATTACTAATAACGTGCTGTGAGGTCAGTAACAGGGTAGGCATTAGGTTATAAAAACAAGAATAAATGTCATTAAGTATTTCTTTTTTTACTTTATGCACACATGGAGGTGCACAGGCACGCAAACACTGATGACACAGGATTCACACACTGTCCAAGAGTGGCATATAAAATAACTGCCTCTGAAATGTAACTACTAAGCATCAGTAACCTATGTTCAGTATCAGAATACAATCATATTCTTATATCATGGCACAGTGACCAACTACGTTTCTGTCTTGTGCTTAGGTAGCACCAATAAAACACACAGGTCAGCTGCAATATGAAGCCAAACATAAATGTACACTGATTCACCAGTCTGTAGATCTGAGCTACTTGTAGATAACATCCATCTGTTTATCCCTCCTGGCAAAAACATCTATTTTGGTGTTGTTAAACTCGTCCTTACAGGGTGGGATAGAAGTACAGTCGCTGACTGCTAGCACAGCCACATACAGTATAGCCAATCTTCTGTTGTACCAGTTCGTATAAAAACACCAGTCTGTCCCTTTAGTTGATGTAGTTTGGTTAAGACTGAGGTCGTCCTCTCTCTTGCTATAATTTTCAATTCAACTGAATTCAATTCAATTTTATCTATAATGCCCATTATCACAAATCCCAATTTGCCTCAGAGGGCTTTACAGCATACGACATTCCTCTGTCCTTTGGACCCTCACAGAGGATAAGGAAAACTCCCCAAAAACCCTTTAACAGGGAAAAAAAAAATATCAAATTTTGCAGAGAGAAGAAGAAGTCCACAGCCGCCGCCATAATAACATTGATGTTGACTTATGTTGGCTAATGAGTTCTGATGTAGTGATGTCTAAATCCAACTGCACACATTTCCAGTGTGGAATCTCGATCATACATATATTATACTTAACACAGCATTTCTGGCATATTTACATAAATAGGCGCAGAAGAGTTCTGCTTTTTGACGTTAATGTTGCATGCACAGTATGTTTCTTTGGCTTGCATTCACAGTGAATGGGGATCAGAAGCATTGCCTTTCTCCCAATTATTTTCGTATTCGATGATGTGCAACTGCTACACCTCTCATTGTAATGTCTAAACTATTGAATTAATACACAAACAAAAGATAGATATCACAAGAATTAACAGTGATATTACAAATACAGGTTTAATTCCTGAAATATTACTAGTTTAGAAAATGTGATTTAATGAGATGAAATGAGAGGGTAGACAATGCCTACCTTGCCTGCCCTAACAGCACATCACTGAACATTACCTACATAACTCTAGCTCATTCCATACCTAGTACCTAGCAGCAAATCCCTGAGTGTGCTGAATGGATGAAGGGCGCATTTTATTGCGTATGAATTCAATATTTCATTTGTAAGAAAATGAATGTGCTATTTCTTTTTTACAATGTGCACAGTCTGACCCTTTTTCCACTGTTAGGATGCTGGCCTTGGGCTAACCCTTGAGTGTGCATTGGTGTATATGTTGTTGGAAGCAGCTCTGTTCACGTGTGTGTGTGATGGTGAAGACTGCATGTTGCAACGAGTGATGATAGCCTGACGTAAAAGTGTTCAGATATACTCAGGGATACTGCTCAACCTCATGAAAAGGCCATGTTCATTGTTCTTTGCTGAAGACTGCAATAGAGCCACTGCTGTTGAACTGCACCCACGTGCCTTGCTAAACTTCCCTCAGTGGAGTGGGCCAGACCGCTGAAAGATAGGTATCAGCTATAATGAGCCAAGCTAATTAATGCTAATAAGCCAGCGTGTTCCAAACTACAGTTTGGAGCGGGTAAGCTGTCAGAGAGGTCACACTTGCATTAAGAGGAAAACTGTGCATTTTTCAACCTGGGCTATTTTCCCATCTTTTTGTGTTTAAGTGACTAATAGAGACAACTACTTTTAAAACTGGTGTAGTATTGAGAGAGTGCTGCAACCTAGCACTGGCTCGTGGTGAAGTCTTGTTCTGAAATCTTGTGGACTTTTCCACATCGCTGAGATCAGCTTAATATTCCACCATGACTACTGAAAATCTTTGAGATAACACTAAGCTATGCTTTCTGTACTCCACCATAACAAACTCTTCCTGGCACTCTTCATTTCAAGTCTTATAAACATTTCCACTGTTTCACCTCTCACCAGATTTCAGCACAAGACCACTCCTTAAGCGATACTAGGTTACACAAAATAATAAACAGATCAGATCAGCAAAAGGTAAGGCTAAACATTTCAGTTTTCTGTAGGGTCCTTTCCATAATGGTGTCAGACACTTATCATAACAATCTGAGCCTGTCAGTGGCAAAAACAAGCACTTCTAGTGGATGCAAACTGACGGTGTATAATGATCCAAGAGGTTACATTGCAGCCTGTTTACCACAAGTACACATGGGAAAATAGAGTCCAGGTTAAAAAAACACCAAAGTTTTCTTTTAAGTCAAGTTATACCTCCAATAAATGACTTTTTCGTCACTCTGGGGCAGCAGCAACAAGCTGTGATGATCACAATACTGATATATGATCACCTTTTAAGGCCTACTCCACATGTACACAGGTTTTGGCCTTTTCTCCATGTGAAAAATGCATTTTAGGTCAATGAAAATTGACCTTTAGCAAAACCCAGTCTCAGATAAACATTTTCAGAACCGTTTTCCGTGTTGACATTCAGACAGAGAAAATAGAGTTTTTGGCTTGTAATGTCAGACTGCTGTATCTCCTTTGTTAGGCGTCACAAATGGGGTGACATTTTGTGCAATGGTATAGGTGACCTGGTTCAAACCTTGCTAACAGTACTGTTTTACATGTTTACACAATACAGTTACTCTTCCACTACATTGAACAGAAGTGTCGGAGGTCACCACTCCAGGTAGCCTTCTGGTAATATAGCTTTTTTCATTGGGTTTTCATTTGAACAGTGCTTTTATAACAGTGCTTGTGTGGACTAGAGAATGAAGGAGAAAAAAACCCTGGTTTTGTGTGGACTAGGCCTAACTTTATTTGGCATTTGATGGCAATTCTAACAAAAATTTTATTTACACAGCAGACAAACAATTGGAGTTGTGTTTCTGGCTGTTACACAGGTAGAGTACAGTGGATTTTAGAGCCTTTCTCCACTGAAAACAGCTGCTTGGTACGGCTCTGAACGATGCTATGACAGCAGTGAGGGACTAAAACAGTAAAGTTGTGGGCTGTAAAACCAAACACTGAGCTAAACAATGGTAAAATGCTCCCTCAAGCTGGGGGCAACAGCAGGACTGGGTGATAATTTTCTGAGAGTCACTCTGAGCGATTTCTTACATTTCAAACATATATCTTTTGATTCAGTGTTAATGCCTTAAACATTAATAATTGCAATTGCAATTAAAGTTAAGTTATGGCGTCGTTTTAGGTTTTCTTATCATTTTACCAGATGCCATCTTATCTCGTGGTGTGTATAAGTGAAACCATTAGCAGCAGCTGATCTTTAGACTGGTAATCCTTTACATCCTTTAATGTTTGAATACCCCAGAGGCAAAGAGGAAGAAATACTTTATTACATCCACTCGTGGCAGATGGGCCTGTCAAACAAACTGTGTGTGGGACAGAATGTATATGAAACAGAGAGAGAGAGAGAGAGAGAGAGAGAGAGAAAAAAAACAATGGCAGAAAGCATTAGAAAGGGAACTTTTGTACTGTCACTCTTTTAAAAAATAGCTTACAAATGTAGACATATTTATGTGAGTGCCAAAGCACAAAGAGCGTTTGTCTTTACGTCTGTGCTTTCAAAACTCATGGGCTATAAACATACCAAGCATTTCTGTGTGTGTTTGGGTGTGTATATTTGGGAGGGGGATGACGGACAGTAAAAGGAGACAGGGGTTATGTGTGTCCCTGTCCCATGTCAACAGACTTTAAATTTAGCTAGTTCTTTGTATATATAGACAGAACATCCTAAATAAATCAGAGATGACCCCTCTTTCTCTCTTTATCTATCTCTGTCTTTCATCAGAGAACCCCCATGCACAGGTGGTACTTAGTGTTATATACAACTCATACTGTGTACAGAGACTGTCTGATTTGATCGTTACCATGGGTGTTATCTCAGAAGGGTTTCTGCATAATGAATCATGTATCTTTACCATGTAAATTTGGTCTGCCCTCGCCCAAAAAGGATCTCTATTTCCACACGATGAGCATATAGTCACTACTATGATGTTTCTCAAATGTTCACATTAAAAAGTAAATAACACAAAAAATCTACAACAACAATGCTTTAAATTATTGCTAAGCAATGTGAACAAACCCATGTTAAGCAGTTCTAATGTTTACCATGTTCACCCAGCCCATGCTCTTTTCCTGCTCGTCAAATACTCAGACACCAATGCAAAAGGCACCTTTTGCAGCGATATGACACGTTGTAACACCACCAGGCGTCAGGTTGTTACACTGGCGACAACAACCTAATATACAGAGCTGGAAAGTCTTGATAGGATGGGAGAGAGGAGAGGTGAATGGGTCCAACAAACCCTGGACTTTCAGCCAAGAGGCTGCTGTTCACTTCCTGTGTGAATGTTCAGCCAAACCATGATGTTTTTATCTAATCCTAACCACATGCTTTTGTTTCACAAGGACATAAACGTAAAAACGAGGTGTTGTACTGACGTTGTAAGTGTATTCTGAAACAGACTGTTTACATCTAACAAGCAGAAATGGTGCATTTCCTGTGAAAACACAAATGTATTCTGAATGTGACATGTGACAAGCGTAAATTCACAAGTCGTTTCAGAACATCAACAACAGATGTAGGAGGTTGACTAATGTGTTAAATGTACCCTTGAATGTCCTCTGACAAAGCAGCAATATTTGATGAGTTGGAATAAGAATGCATCAGTTCACCATCTTAGTGTAGAGTCTTGAGATGCTAACAAATGTATTAAACAGCAAAGCTGAGCCTGATGGGAATGTCATTATTTCTGCGTGCACTCATAAGCCAAGACCAGTTAGAAGTACTGGTCAAAGAAAAAATGTGTCTTGCTGGAATGAAATGTCACTGGATCATCAGTCAGTAGGCTTCATCCTTGTGTAAACATGACTGTACAGAAGTTCATCCAAAGTTCCATTCAGCATTGTCATCTCTTGAACCATGGCATTAGTGTAGCTAAAAACAAATAAAGAGATACAGACTGGATCCTTCCATAGTGTTTTATTTTAGCCCATGTCCCCTGTTGTTGCTGGCCAGCAATGCAGTCTCAAGACAAGTGTGACTAAGTAACAGGATGGCAGCAGAAACTGTTGTTAAAAGAAAAAAAATGTGATGTTCTTTGACTCAGTAAGCCATCAGAAAAACAAAGCTGTTCACATTAGATTCCCATGACTGAGCAGGCCTGTAAGAACACCAAGTCCTCAGACTGTAAAAGTGCAGTCATAAGTAGCAGACATAATCATAAGGTGATTTAAGTGGTGGTGAAGCAGACAGTGCAGACTGACCACAGCACTGTGAGTCAGCCAAAAAGACAGCTGCATCAACATAGCAAGGAGGACACACAGCTGTTTTGCCAAAATGTATGTGAATTGATTGAAATAATCTCACTTACTTTTTCTAAACAGAGAAAGGCAGACACTTTAGTTACATTGCTACACTCACTAATGGCACACTATATGCCTGCTTTTAAAGGAACAGTCCATCATTTCAGGAAATATGCATAATTGCTCTCTTGCCAAGAGTTAAATGAGAAAATCAATACCACTCTCATATACAGTAATGTGTTAATCACGAAGATTTAAAGGTGTCATTGTTCTGGGCTAAGCTAACTAGTTGCTTGCTGCAGCTTCATATTTAGCATATCTAAGTGGTATTGATTTTGTCATCTAACTTTTGGCAAGAAAGTGACTTTAAAGTAGTTTTGATTTAGATTTCTCTTCGGGCAGAAACCACTTCCAGCTCTCTCTGTTCCTAAATTTCGCTAATTTATGTGGGGAATCCCAGTTCTTTCTTGCACCCTTGCTTGTGGCCCTTCCATTTCAATTAGCATTTTTCCAGTATAAAGCTTCCCTGTGCAAAATGACAGTTTGGCCATTTCATCTTTCTAAACTGAAGAACGCTGGCTCTGTCTCTTGCCATTTTGGCTATCGCTAACGCCTCACAAACAGCTGAAGTAAAATGGTGCAACCTGATCTTACAGAAATACAAGAAATGACCCTGACCTCTTAACACTACATTATGGGGTGGTATGTAATGTGTTTAAATTACGTGCTGGCACCACAGAAACAGTGCAAATGAAAAGTTGATGAGGGTGTCGTGGTGGCAACGTATCCTCATACATAGGTTTGTATGATATCCTATGATTTGCACCCAATAAACTACTTTACATGCTAAATGTGAAGTTATGTACTTAACATAAAGTTTTGGAGGTTAGGTTTAGGCAAGTAAAGTTAGCATGGTTAGGTGCAAGAAAAAAAACATGATGATGACTTACTTTCAATAAATTAAAGTTTACTGAAAAGTTTAAAGTGACAGGGAAAAGTCCTGTGTTTTGTGACCCATATACCACCCCAACCTACCTCCTTATGGGACTGCTTTCCTCTTTACTTTTTTCAGTGTATTGGTCTTGTGATCATATGAACAGTGCATGAGAACAGCCTGGTGGTGAATACATGAATTCCCTGGTTCAACAACATCACGCAATGGATTGAAGTAACTGTTACAACCCCATAATTAGTGGTATAAGATCATGAATCAAAGTCATAAGTCAAACCAACGCAGGACTTTCAGCCAGGACTCCGCTGTTTGTGTCCCGTGTGAACTAAAAGTCAACATTGACTTCTTTAAACTTTACATACTTTCATCCTTCATCCTGCAGTAGAGGCAGATGGATGCAATTACCAACACAAGAAGAAGAAAAATGATGGCCCTTCAGAACATTATTGCAACAGATGTTCTACGTCATTTGTATGCGTCTGTCGGCTTCTGATGATGTGTAGAAGTTCTGACGTCAACTCGTCAACTCCTCTCTTGAGGAATAGAAAATGGAGACTATTTCAAAAGAAAACATCCAGCCCTTCAAGCTACAACAAGAATATTCCAATCCTGCATTGAAATATTATTACAAGAGTCAGATTTATGTCAAGAATCCCTTTCAAGGAAAACCATTACGAGCATAAAGTCTCAAAAGTGAGTAGATAAGCGCTTGTGATGCCAGACATGTGGTTTTCTATATAAAACTGTTGGACCAGGAGAAAGAGAATAAGCCAGTTGGCTATTGCTTTGTAATTCCTTGCTGCGCCTAATGACACTATCTTGATGCCTTTATTGATTTTCAGCTATGCTTGCTCTTTCTCATGCTGCTTCCATCTGCCTCAGCTAGCGATTTTGGCTTTGCTTTGTCATTGCTTTCACATAAGTAGAAACAGTACTGATAGCTATTTCAAGGTGTTTGTACACCTTTTCAAATCAGCGCTATTGGAGTGGCAATTGACCTAGCAGTTTGTGTTCCCATCAAAAAGAACACCAAATGATGCCATATCCTGTGGAAGAATTGGGTTGCATTCCTCCACTACAGGCACAGATGGTCGCCGAATCAATGCCAGTGTGTGCTGCAGGTTTCTGGCAGCTATAATGGCACACAGTCTTATTAGCACATTTTTTATTTAGTGGCTCCATGTCTCTTGATGGCTACCTGCCTGTATTTAGACAATATGGTCAAGAAAGATTTACTGAGTCTAAGTTGAGTTCAATATTGCATCACTGTTGTTTGGTTTGGTTCCATGTAAAAATGTCCATGCCACTTCACTGGAATGGTTTGTTTGAGGGTCATTTGATGGGAGAGGGTTCAATAGACCACATAAGAATGTATAACCCTTTCTCATGGTGCAATGAAAATTGTAAAATCTAAATGAGTCACCAGCAACGCCTGTGTTCATCACATATTACCTAAATGTCTCTGGGAATTTATAGAACATCCTAGACTTGTTGAACAAGAACAAAGGGCCCTCTGGGGCAGGAAAAACAGTTCTCAATCAAAGCTTCGTTTGGTGTTTATTCAAGACAACCATGTTTCATCTTTGCATATCACTTTTGCAGGGGTGGATGAATCATCTAATAATTTCAATTTCTCCAGAACTTCTCCAGAGTTGTGATGAGGGTGACAAGTGGGAATACCTCCAGTTTTTTTTTTACTATTCACCGTCTAAAGTATCTTACTGTTGTAGGTTTTATGTTACTTGATAATTACATACAGAAGTTTTGGTTCCTTCAAAGGTCAGGTGCAGACCTTTGTGTATACAATAGGGACACAGCAAACTGAACTGGACAATAAAAAAGGCTAAAGGTCAAGACCATACAAATCACAAAACTTCCCACTATAGCGGCTTGTCTTTTCAGAGACATTTTTGTGGTTACTCATGATAATAAACAGACCCTGTTGTGGACAGTTACGCCACCTCTACTTTCTTCCAAAGAAATAGTGCCTATGAATAAAGCTCCATGCACCTCCGTTGGATTGTGATGGCAGTGGAAGTTTCAGAGAAGAATTCTTTTTAATTTCTATGCTGGTTTATTAGATCAGCTTGGCAGATGAAGCTTTAGAGGTACATCATAACTGGATAACTCAAAGTTATCCCACAACGGCTTTGTTTTTTTGAAGTGGGGTTGTATCAGGTACTTACCCAAGGTCGGTGTATTACATACAGTGGATGGCAGTGGCCACACTCCCAGTTTGGCGAAGCAGGCAGAAGCTGAGCAATGTCCTGCTGTGGAGGAGTCGGCATCAACAACATATTTTAGCCACCCGAGAAAAGGTTCCAGCTTAAGTAAAATCAGTAGGTGCATTTGGAAGTACTCACTGAGTGCTGAGGCACAAACTGGACCATTCGTAAATTAGGAGTGTTGTTGGAATATACTGTTCAGAGTGGCAGGGCACACTCTAATAACTCTGTCTCAGGAGACGGAGCAGCGGAGCGCCGAATGCAGTGAATGTGTGATGAAGTTAACCATTCGTTAATTCATGTGGATATAGAACTTTCTGTTTCTTTGAATAACAGGGCTCTCATTTTCGTGAGCTCCTGCTGCCCCCCAGTCCACAGCAGTACATTGCATAGCTTCTGCGGTGTTACTCCTGCCTGCTTCTCCAAACTAGGAGCATGGCAACCACCATGGATCGCATGTATAATACACTGACTATGGATACGTACTTCATACAACCCTACTTCAAAAATCAGAGCTGTCTCTTTGAGGTATGGTTAGAGTTAGGCAAATACAAGACTTTGCACAGTTTGTACCGGGGAAAAGTCACAGTTATATAAAATAAGTCTTGCTAAAACGTCCATCAAGCACCCCATCCTCCAAACCACTAATGTGCTTTCCCCCTCACTACATACTGTAAAGGAAATACTACTTTGTGTGCTTCTACTTAAATGTTGGCACAGGATGTAAATGTTGGCTCCGCAGGCTGTACTTTGTAATACAGATGATTTATACATGAAATGACAGATCAGCTTCTTCCTTTGATTTAGATCATTCAATATGCTCAGTCTACTGCAAAGACATTTTTTAATGCGTCTCTAATCTGGGAGTTTGACATAATGATGAAAATGTTGGTGAGGAAGGTTCCCTTTGCTGGGCTGAGCCTGGACCCGCTGGAGGTAGTGGTGTAGAAAAGGATGTCAGCAAAACTACGCGCCATATTAGACTCAGTGACCTCCTCCCTTCATGCCATGCTGTCAATGTAATGAAACTCATTCGGTTACCAGCTAATTCCACTGAGGTGTGCCAAGGAGCACTTGAGGCCCAGATTTGTGCCAGAAAAGATGATTTGTCTGTCTGTCTATCTTTCTACAAACATGCTAAATCTGAGTGCCCTTCTGTTGTATTTTGAATGTGGAATGTATTTGTTGTCACTTTTCACTGCATCACTCACATTCCTCTTTAATTGTCAAACACGACACATGTTTTACACTTCTGTTTGAGACATCTGTCATTTATTTTGAGAGTATTCACCATGGTACTGTATATCAATTCCTTTTTATTCTTTCTCCAGAAACCCATCTCTCCAGTGTGTTCTGACATCACATCAAACCCTCTGTGCTGTGGGACACAAAGCTTAAAGGCGCAGACGCCAAACTACAACAAAACTGACCGCAGAAAATGGTAAATCATCTTGTTTAATTCACTTAGCTCATTATTTCTCCGCCTTTCTTTCTGAAAGTGCACGTCACAGACACACACTTTGCCTGCCACAGCTTTTTTAACAGGTTTTTGGGTGTTCATTTTTCTCAGTGGGTTGTATAGTTTAATAACTGCCAGCAGCTCCCAGTTGAGAAGACAAACCTCCGTGGTCCCTCTGCCTCCTCCTTCCCTCTGGCCTCCCTCCCTTCTTGTAATTTTCTGAAGATTCTGGAAAGTGCTACCTCACCCTTTCTATAAACCCCCCTTTAAACAGGGCATTACTTTATGTGTGAGTCGCTGAAATGTTTCCACCACTGCTAAAACTGGATTGTTTAAGACCCTGTTCATCTACAGTACAATACTCTGAACGACTCTTTCTGTGCTTTGGTAGAGTCATTACCATCGTCATGTTTTACTTTGAGAGGAAGTAGCTGACTTTAGAGTTACTGGCCTCCAGGGAGATCAGACAGAAAATCAATTAGAACATCCAGGAATGAGTATCGTCTTTGCATCCGATGAAATGTACAATCTGTGCCTCTCCTCCACGCACACATACGGTATACGCACACATCTAACATCTGCTAGGAATGTGGCGGGGGCCAGCATTGCAAAGACAACGGAAAATGGCGTGAGGGAAGGCAAGGGAGGGAGAAGAGAAGGGGGACACGAAAGGGGAAAGGGATCTGTGAAAGGAATATGAATGGAAGGGGAAAGAAGAGAGAGCACAGTGCGATGGGCACAAAGACTATAAACCTGGAGATGATGGTCTAAAAACAGAAGATCTGGAATAAGCCTCATCAGAGCCCTGCACACATGCCCTGAGAGTGCAGCACGCATCACTAACGCGCACTTCAAAGAGCAGAGCTCAGGCAGGCCAGGAACAGTCTAGACACGCTCTTCCCATCACACCATCCAGTTCCCCTCTGTTCATTTTGGCCTCTCTCCACCTCTCATAAGTTTTTTTTTTCCATTTCTGTGTCCCCCTTTAGACTGTGTGACTGCTTTTTGACAACAGCGACTGATCTTAATTACATTTATGTGCTCTGTTTGGGCTCAACCGTACAAGAAACAAGACTCTACAGCCACGTTAGCAATCTCGCAACCCATCAACCATTGTCAAATGAAGATAAAGCCTCTTGGGGAAACGCCCAATATTTTTGGAGATCCGGTGTAGCCAGTAGATATCCGGGCCAAGACTTCCTCTTCCACGCGACAGTCATTTCAGCTAATCTCTATAAAGACATCTGCATATAATCGCAGATACATTTTAAAAAGCTAATATGAAGCCAAATCATCATCAAATTATAGCCAGTGGGTTTTAAGATTGCATTTCGGCCAATGCATTTTGCTGGTTTTGCTCTCCACACATCCTGGTCTCATTCCCATCAAATATTGATGCTTGGTCAGTTGCCTAAGGCATCAGACACTGACACATCGAGGCACCCTGTAGCGGCAGTATGAGACGCACGTGGCGACTGCATTTTTTGGTGCCCCAGGGCAACTACCTGTAGAATAAAGAGCAAGAAAGTCCACATAGGCTTTGTGTGAAGGGAGGTGGATGAGTCAAGCAAACTTTGGACTTTTACATGGGAGCCTGCTGTTCCTTTCCCATGTGAAACAATGTTAATAACAATGTTATTTGCTAGTTTGTGTAGTATACTATGCTAGTGACTCATGTGCATGATGTAGGTCCTGTGTCATTACATTACATTAGTAATAAAGACATTCATTTTAAGCCAACCATGTATTTTTCGTAACTTGAGCACATGTTTTTCTTTCCTAAAGTTAGGAAGTAAACTTTAAAAAGAAGTTTTTACCTATGATCTAAGTTTATTTTGAAGACACTTTATGCATTTAATGAATTGAACTCTACTTTTACTGTGAAATGGAAGTTTATTTTGAGAGGGCACAATTCATTAAACAAGTATTAATTTACACACCCTCCTTGCGCATCCAAAGCTGATGCAGGTGGGGTACCTAGTGTGTCATATTTTGACTCTTAGAGCCACTGACTAAGTCTTTGGAGTGACAATGTGATGCCCCACATGAACTGTTTACGTGCTGCTCAACTGTTATTGGTCAGTCCTACTTGGACTACAAACAGACTAGTAACAGAAACCAGAACCCTTCCGATACCAAAATCTTGTTCCATTGCCTGAAAACTCTGCATACATATGCTGATACCTGTTATTAGAGATAACCACATTAGTGGCTTTGTGAGGCTGTTCGTAGGCACATACTTAAAGCTAAATGCTAACATGCTGATTTTAAGTAGGTGTAATGTTTACCAGAATGATAGCATACTAGCATTTGCAGATTGGTACCAAACACAAAGTACAGCTGAGGGTGAATGTCATTAGTTTCACATTGGAAAAAAATCACATTTTGACCTGATTCATGGTCCTCATCCTGAGGGATCGGCAGTTCATGTTTCATGATTCAGTTTCATCCAATTGTCGTTGAGACATTTTTCTTTCAACCTTAAATGTAAACCTCAATGTGGTGCCTGTGGAAATTTACCACAGTTATTGGATTCTTCCTCAGGGTAAAGTGAATGCCTGGACCAAATTAGTGGTGCATCATATCCTCATACAACAGTTCGTATCTTACAAAAATGCACATACAGCAGTTTGTATGATATCTAACAAATTTGCGGTCCATCAATGACATAATATAAATTTGTGAAGTTACATACCTAAAGGAAAATAACATAGGTCCAATTTAAGCAAGTAAAGTTGCTTTGGTTAGGTTAAGGAAAAGAAATATGGTTGGGCAACACATTCTCATTCTGACCTCGTCACATATTGATGTTTTGGTCATGGACTTTCCATGTCCACATACAGCATGCAAGGTTCTGGGACACTGTGTCAAGTTCTCCTCTTTCAAGATACACTTCCGTTTTCACAAGAAATTTTTACATATACATACAGTCTTTTCAAAATAAATGCACTATGTCAGTACAACACTGCAGATTGACATTTTTTTTTCCCTTTAACAACAAACACACATGGTTAGGTTTAGGCAACAAAAGCATGTGGTAAGGTTAAGAAAAAAAAGAATAGGGTTTGGCTTTAGAATCAGGACACGAACACCACTCTCTCAAGTGAAAGCCAGTGTTGTCAGGACCCATACACCACCCCTCCCACCTGCCCTACTCAGACTTTTGCCACCTTAACTTTGGTCCTTGTCCTGCAGCGTTTCCCCTGATGCCACCAGGCGGCGTTAAACTATAATGGCAACCGGCTGTGTATCATGCTGACATTAAAGGATGCCTTTTTCATTAGTTTCTGATGCCACAAGTCAATGCCCAAGCATATGGGATTTCAACAACTTCGAAATGAGACTGTTCGGTTGGGCCACTTTAGGTTTGAGCAAGTAAAGTTATGTAGATTTGGTTTAGGAAAAGAAACCTGTTGACAATATACCTTAAAATGACTCAAAATTTACTTGGTTTCAGAAGGTCCTGAACAATGGTCTGTGTTCAGAACTTGTGTTGGAAAGTCCTATGTTTTGTGACCCATCCACCATCCCAACCTGCGTCCTCACACAAACTAGTTCCTTCTTTACCCTCATCAGTGCATTGGTTATGTGGTTGCAGCCTTCTCAATTACGTGGGTTATGCTTGAGTTACTGACTCATAATTACGTGGGACCTATGATCAAACACTGCATGAGAACAGCTTGTCCCAGAATAAGGGAAATCTTTGACCTTGTGGTGAAGTTAGATGAAAAGCCATGGGATCACCAAAGTCATTTGGATTCATCCTCTTGTGACCTTGAATGTTTGTACAAAATTTAATGGCAATCCATCGAGTAGTAGTCAAGCTATTTAAGTTTTGGTCCCGGGTGTTGGACTGACCGACCAACAAACCAACATCACCATCCCCAGAGCCACGCTGCTGGCTTGACTCAAGAAACTAGGTTAAACAGTTTAAGGTGGAAAAAACATTGGAACAAGACAGAATAGAGGGTGTTAGAATTTTAAAAGGAAAAAGGAGGAAAATGAAACGTACACAGAGCGGATGAGTAGCTCCCACTGAGTAGTGGGAAAGTCCCCCCCCCCACTCCCTACATCTCCTCCTCCTCCTCTTCTCTCCCTCCCTCACCAGTGATTCCAGTCCTCAGGGACAAGCTCTGTATGGAAGCACTGGACTGAATCAAGGTTAGACGCTGAGCAGACAGTAGGCGGAATCTTCTACCAAACACCACAGAAACGAGTCAGAATGGTTTTGTCTCCATTATGTGCTCAGCAATATTTCAGCACGTGTAGTTTATGTCTTGTTTGTGGAGTAAATGACTAAACTTTGTGCCAGTCTGTTGTAGTCTGGAATTATATTGGAGGAAAATCTTTACAGACATTTCTTGTTCATTCAGAGTTTTGTGGTCTAGGCGTGTGAGTGTGTCATCAACCACATGAAACAGCCAGCACACTGGGATTTCTGACGTACCCCCTGGTGCCTCTCTTTCTTCAGACCATCGTGACCTGTGGCTGTCTGCATATTTTCAACATCGTCTGTGCCCATCTGTGTTTTAACAAAGACACCATAACTGTTTCAGACTGTATGGGTTTCTCAACTGTACATCTTCCATCTTCACCAAATGTATCCCCTCACGACCCCCCAAACTCTCCACCTCCTCTATCTTTTTCAACTGCGCATTCACCAGCAGACATCTGGATTTAAACTGCAGACCATTACATGGTAACAGCTCCAGCTTTTATGATCTTACAGAGAGAAGTGGCAAGTAGCAACCATAAAATGACAGACATCCAAGGAGTGGTGTTACTGTAACGGGCATGTAATGAATGGGTAAATTGTGCCCTTGTGTTCCTTTCATCTGAGCTTTGATTAAAAAAAAAGTTGATTTTCAAACATACTACGGCAGTAAATTCTCAACAAGAAGTCACCACTGCTCTGCGAGTCCCCTTTCCAGACATTGTGTTTATCAAGACCAATGAGCACTTTGGCATGGGTTGCAGTGTTAAGATTTTCCACAGGAGTGCTGCCAGACCTCAATGAGATGTTTGTGATGAATCGCGTTAGATGGAAAGTGTATTAAACAGGGCTGAGCAGGAAGATTACCAGTAAAAATTATGAGCGATGGAACAGTTGTGTGCATGTATGCATTGTGTATATGTGCGTGTGGTTGTGTACGTGCATGCTTCAATTCACCAAGGAGCAGGGATGCTTGTATAAACACGCGCTATCCTCAGAAAGCCATTACTCTTTCTGCGTAAAGCCTTGAAGTAAAGCTGGGGGAGGGGAGTGATTGGTGGATTTAAATCAAGTCTATGTATTTCAGGTCATTCTGCCTGCATGCAGCTCCACCTGGCTGTTAACACATCTCTTTAATAAGCTCATCCATGCATACAATAAACATGGGATTTTCTCAGCCGGCAGAAAAAAGGACTGAGGTGAGAAGGATTCATCCCTGAAGCTTAAAACACCACAGGGAAATAGTTTGAATGTCTGAGACGGGTGCTCCTGGAATCCACAAAGGCCCATTAACTTCAGCAGTACATAAGCGTATTACATAGGGTGGGTCTTTTGTGTGTGTGAGAACATCTGCCGGGCAGATCTGGGTTGGGATTAAGATGAGAGGAAGGCTAGGGTCCATCAGTCCTTGATCTCTGCGACCTCTGTACCTTCGGGAGGAATTGTTTCTAAAGTTGAACCTTATGATCGAAGGAGAAAGTCCAAAATTCTCCTCTGGCGAGAAAGAGGAGCAAGAGACAAAGTGTCTCTTTTCAAAGAGGGGATTGTTTTGTTTTTGTATGAGTTTGACTCCAAACCCTCAGATTGGCCTTCTTAGTTGGGGAGGTAACTGAGCCAATGGCATCACGACCAGTTAAGGGAAAAAAAGATGACCACAGGCTGCTTGACTCAGCACATCTCAGTGTTTCCAGCATTTCCTGAATATCTCACAATGCTTCATACATCTGATGAAACTCTGAGTAAAAGGTTAAACTCTAACAGAGGTTTGGAATGACAAATAAAACTAATGCCCCACTTATGTCTAGCATTGAAACTTGATCTGTATGTGGATAAGGAAAAACGCATGTTAATGCCAGGTGTGAATGCATGCAGAACTCACCAGGATCGAAACACAATCAGCACACGGATCAGCCAGGCCACATTTGGAGATGGTCAGGCTCGCATTGTGATCAGATCTCAGCCAGATGTCTACAGCCATGCTAGCAGCTCCATAAGGCTGCACTTAAGCTCAGCTGTGCTTTGAGCTAAATGCTACAGTCAGGGCGCTAACATGCTCATGCTGACATGCTAATATGTTGACGTAGCAGGTATAATGTTTAATATGCTCTCCATCTTAGTTTATTGTGTTAGCATGCTGATGTTTGCTTTTTAGTGCTAAACAAAACCTACAGCTGAGGCTGATGCCATTATTTTGTCATACACTTGAAGTACTGTACAAATGAAAATGTATCCAAACTGATCTCACAGAAATACATGAAGTGATGATAAGAATCATTGTGTTTTAGTTACCTCAGAATGAGCCACTAATATCTACATAGGGGGCGGGTCCTTGTCCACTGAGATTGCCATGCTGCACCATCATGTTTCCACAGTAGCCAACAATGGACAAACAAAATTCCGGCACCTAGATAGGGCCATTCGCAGTTTTGCATTTGCACGTCAGCCTCTGTAGATAGCAGCTCCTCGCCATGAGAGCATTGAAAAAACACAGATTTTTAAAAAAATGAAACTGCTTTATTCATTGTTTTTACTAGTTTAAATCATTGGGTCCATTTGTTTTGGAGAGGAAGTGACCTCTGTTGATAATTTGGCTCCCAGCAAAAATCTCTTGAACGTTTTGATCTTACATTATCGGAGACAAAATGTGAGCACACAATAGCAGGGGTTACGCCGGGTGTCCACTGGATCTGTCACGTGCGCGGTCCGGCCGTGGCGTGGACTCGCTCCGTCCTGTGCCGGGCGTCAATGTCCACTGGAAGCGTATCTATAGTGGCGCGCACGCAAGCGGCTGGAATTGACGGATCGCAAGATCATAATGTCACGCAATAATTTGCAGAAACACTGGAGGTAAAAAGACATCAACAAACAAAGAAAAGATTTCTCTACCTGCCGGGGGCCACAAACTTTGATGTCATGTTGTTGTTGTAGTGATGTGAAATACGCTCCAGAGTTTTCATGGGTGTTTTTATTTTGAAAATTGACCGGATACTCTCGTCTTTTCTGCGCTTGACTTCCTGTTTGACTCATTTTATCTGTGGAAATTGACGCGTCGTCACACAGCATCCGTCAAAAAATAGACCCGGCGTGTATTTTTAGTGGAGCAGAGTGCCGAGCCACTTCTAGAACACGGCTAGGACGTGCCGCGCCGCTTCTAGTGGAGCAGCTTACATTGACTTTAATGGCTGCGATTAGCTCCGGCACCCGCGCCGCGGCTGAATCACGCACGCGACGGATCCAGTGGACATCCAGGGTTAGGCTAGCAGCCTGTCTACAACATGTCGTTTTTTGATGTGAAACTGCTTTATTCAATGTTTTTTACTGATTGAAATCACCTTGTTTGTTTGAGTAAGAGATTGCTGGGGATAATTTGGCTCCTGGTTCAAACCCCTGAAAAATGAACACTGAAGGAATTCGAACTTGGCACATGGGAGGAGTTTCAGGTGGCTGCAATCTGCAACCCTCCACGCTAGATGTCACTTAATTATACACACTGGTCCTTTAGCACAGCATTACATGGTTGTGGCATGTAATGTGTTAAAATTAAGTGCCACCACCATGGATAAAGTGCCAATGGAAAGTCAATTAGGATCCATTGTCATGGTGAATGCACAAAGTCCCTGGTTCAACGACGTCATGCAATGGCCGGCGGTTATGTCATGATCCCATAGGTCATATAAAGAGCGAGAACATCCACGTAGGAAGGAGGTCAGGATTAATGGATGGGTCAGACAAACAGGATTTTTACCCAGGAGACCGCTGTTCATGTGGTGGACCGACAACTGACATTGCCATCCCAAGAGCCACACTGCTGGCAGGGTTAAAAAGCTTCAGCATTTTTGCAAATTTTAAATAAGCGGCTGTCACCACAAACCTTTTCCCTCCAATTTTGCATTTATGAGGGATTCTAATTGCTTCTTTATCATCTGGCAGGCCATTGGGAAGAGGATCTCTGAGAACATCCAAAAATCATCAAAGCTACAACAAACCAGCAGAAACTGAGATACGATAAAAAATATTCGATCCAGATTTTGGGATAACCCCTCTCTACCCCAAGTGTCATCATTAATGTTTCAACCCCACCACTTCAGACATGTTATATGGGCATTTTGCTCGGAATTGAGCCACACCCACCCAGACTTCAGCTGGCCTGCACTCTATCTCCACTGTTCAACTTCACTTCTATGGTGGAGTCTCTGATTAGCATATCCTGCTGGCTCTTAATTATTACAGCCTGTATGTGATGTTTAATTTATGACATCAGCTCTCTAAAGAGTACAAAAAAATACAGTGTGGGACAGAGAACAGCAGGACCAATGTGAGCCAAGAACAGGGGCTGCATGCCACATGTGAGACCGGGGTAGTGTATTTGAGTGGTTGGTTGCCTGCAGAGTTGAGTGTACAGTCAGCCCAGGGGCAAGGAGCAGTCCAAGCTGTTTCTCAGCTGCTGAAAGAGTCATTGGGGTCATTCATATTACATACAAGTGATGCAAAACACTTACCTCCGAGGCACAGTTACAGGTAGTCACAAAACACATGACATCAACTCTACTGGTTGGATGTCTTTCGAGAAAGTCTCTGTAATCTTTTATATTGGCTGTTGTTCGTTCTTGGAGTGTCATGCACATTTATCACCACCACTCCACATGGACGTGCGTGTATAAGACAGCCAATATATGGCGAAACACAACTTGTCAAACAGGAACATAACTTCTGACATAAAATATTATGCTGCAACCAAAAAGAACATAGTCTTCTCCCATGAGCTCTACAAAATGACAGCTTTCCTAAAACCGGCTCATGTTTTATGACCAACCAACCAACTAACCAAACGAAAGCAGAATGAAGGACATTTCACTGAAAAGTGAATCTTTTTTATCATTAGATAATAAATATAGTATAAACTTGATGTTGTTTTGTGTGATCACACACACACATACACACACACACACGCAAATACAGATATCTGACTTTAGGTTAAATTATTCACGTAAGGTTCTACAGCGATTGCTGTTTTATTTGGTTGTTTTTCGTGTTTAAATGAATAGTTTGGATGGTTTGAATAGTCAGTGTATTACCTTCATCACATGGCAGCTGGCACACCTCCAGTTTGGAGAAGCAGGCAGGAGTACTGAGGCTAAGCAATGAACTGTTGTGGAGGGGTCAGCAACAAAATGAATTTTAGCAACCTAAAAAAAAATCAATATCACTTTAAGTGTACTCTATATTTAGAATATTTTTACTACTTTACCTTGCTGCAGACATAAATTTCCAACAGGAAGTTGAAGCCATTATATCGTTCTTTCTTTAAAGCCAGATTCCACTGAATCAAAACAGTAATTTAACTTTGCAGAACACATGAGCTGCTGGGCTACTGCTGCCTCGATCAAGTAGTTAGCTTGTCTTGTTGTGTGACTTTGGCATATAAAAGAGTTAGTGTGTGTTAGTGACACAAACTAACTTACTGATTGAGGCAGTGGTAGACCAGCAGCTCCAGTGTTCAGTGAGGTAAAATTACAGTTTTTGTCAATGGAGTCTGGTGGCTTTGACGAACACATAAATGAGGAACTGAAGCTGTTAATGGCTTCACTGTTGGAAAGGGCTGTGTGCATCAAGGTAAAGTGGTATACATATATAATACAATGTACACTTAAGCTGCTTTTTATTTTTTTCCAATGGGACTTCTTTTAGGTGGCTAACATACATTTTGCTGCTGCCCCTGTTCACGGCAGTACATTGCTTTGCTTCCATGGTGGCACTCCTGCTTGTCTTTCCAAACTGCAGGCATGCCAACAGACATCTACTGTATGTAATTCGCTAAGGATAAGTAGTTCATACAGCTCCACTTCAAAAGATTCAAATTATCCCTTTAAGAAAAATTCTGGCTTCTCTTAATGAGATGACTCACACTTTATTTATCTAATGACTTGGGCTCATTATTTTTGGTTTTTAGTGTTAAAATTTTCAGAGCAAACATTCAACTGTGGTTTAACCAATTATAGTTTTTCTACTTGCAGCTCATTTATGTTCTCATTTTTCTCTTCATTTTGATTGGAAGCATTTCATGAGTTGTCTACACAAGAGGACTTCATCCACTGCAAACTGTGAACTGTAGACAGTTTACAGTGCTTTCCTGCAGCAGGAAACAATATTTTGTGGATATGCAGTCAAATGAAATCTTAGTGAAAGTTATTTTAAACCGAATTTGGAAAAAAAAAAAACTTACACATAAAATGATGAGCCTTTGTTGTAGTCATGGAGACACAACTGGCAGAGAGCAAACTTTTAATGGAACAACAAGCCTAAAGGTACTGAATGCACCCCAACTTGCTAGGAAAAAAAATTCCATGCATGCGTTTCAATAGTGTCATGAAATAGACAGAAATAACTGGCTGTCATTAAGATAGGAAACAGTCTAAAAAAAACATGTTATGCTTTTGGGAAATAAAAACGTGATAGAGCCACCTGTATGGTGATTTTATGATTGGTGGAGCTTTATGATTTTAACCCTTTGAAACCTGAGTGAATTGGCTTGGTTTCTTTCAAAAACATGGGAGGAAGGCAAAGAGCAACAAAGAAGAAATGAGCCCTAAAAAATGAGCTAGAAATAAATAAATAAAGGAAAAAAGAAAAGAAAGTAAAAAACAAACAATGAAACGACCTGAAAAAGGAGCTTTAAAATTATTATTTTGTGACATAATTTTAAATATAGAATGATGATAATAATAAATGTAGTTTTTGACTAGTTTTTTTCTTTTTACCCTTTTAAATACAATTTTCTAAATCTAATTTTTTGGAATTTGTGGAACATTTCTTACAAAATTGCTCATCACCTTTTTCCCCATGTTTCTTAAAAGAATTGCACCCATTCGCTCAGCGTTCAAAGGTTTTAATACTTGCAAAAGGCGTCTGAAAGCAGCACAAGAAAAGTGATCTTGCTTCAGTTTTCAAAGCGTTAAAGTCAGTGTGTGTCTAGTGTATTGTGAAAGGTAGGTGCGCAAAAAAATTTAAATTTTCGATGAGGTAACATTTTATCCTACTAATTTTAAACTGTGAAAGTTCATAATATGTTTTATGTGCGGAAAATTTTCTCCACAGGGATTACACTCCAGGCTCAAGGGAGAGGTATTCCTCCAGAGCCAAAACATGCAGGCCACGGGATCCCTGCCAATTCGGGATTTGCACTCAATTGATAACTGGCAGCTGGCGAGTTCATGACAACGTGTCAAGTGTGTAGAGTGTGTGTGTGTGTGTATGTGTGGAGTGGAGATGCGTTTGCGTTCACTAGCCTGTGTGAGTTTGTGCGTATCTGTGCTTTTATGGTTGAATCTGATGTATTACTCTCCTGCGAGCAGCTGCTGAACACTTTCACATGTGCACAAGTATTATGCACTCATGATAATATTTATATGAGCTCAGTTCCAACTAAAGGCCAATGGAAACTCTCTGTGTCCTGAGCACTCATATCATCATCATCAAAACAAACACCAAAAGAAGGGGGTGTTGTGTGTGAGTTTATTTTTGTCTGTGTAGGTGTCTTTACTCCCACAATGGATAAGCAACCATCCAAACTGTCTGTCTGCATAGAACAGAAAAAAAACAGTTTTAGCTTCCTGCACTCATACTTGCTTCCCCTCTTCCTTTATTTAAGTATGAAGTAAATATTTTTGAAGTACAGTAAATGCTGTCTAATTATGTAGTAACACAGAGAAGAGGCTTTCAATTTTAAGCCACTTATCTCAAACTGTGTTTTTTTTTCCATTTGATTTTTACAGACTATATAGTCAACAAAAGCATCCAGGTTTGGTCTGTCTGTTGATTTGACTTGCTTGTGATTGACACAGGGTGGGTCCTAACATAACCACACACTACACAGTCATTGTTTGGAAACCCCATTTGGAGAGGAAGCAGAAAGCAGAGGCAAAACACATGTCTCAATTCAGCCTACTGATATGATGTGCCAACTTAATATTGCACAATTTATCCTCATACGGCAGTTCATATGATATCTTTTAAACATGCACACACAAGACACATGGTTGGGCATCTTTAGGTTCAGGGGAGTAAAGTTATGTAGGTTAAGTTTAAGAAATGAAACATGGTGATGACATATCTTAAAGGACAAGTCCAGTATTTTGCACTTTAAGCCCCATTCCTGGTTGTTTATGATGAAATAGAGTGGTTAAGACCAAAATCTTGATGATTGCTCCTTCTCTGAGAATTTGAGAGAATTTGGCTTTCCCCTACCTGGCTTAACAAGGCTGTCTATGGCCATGTGTAAATCTGTCCTAAAACCACCTTAAACGTTCGTTTTCAAAGCCATGAAACTCACCAAGTGGTCAGTGGTGTTCGTTGATGTTCTGACATAAAAATCGTAGCAAACTGTGGTTTCCATGATGTTTTCGCTAGTCGTCACGTTTGTGGAACTATTTTTTCAGCTGCCTCACACCCGTATGTAGAAGAAGAAGGCTGGCGTTGTGTTCAAAGGCATTGTACTGCGAAGGTTGTTTACAAGTGAGTAATAATGGGCAAGTTTTGTGCGGTCAGCGACTGCGGGAGTCAGCGACTGTCGAACCGGCACTTTCGCCGAGCTAAAAGACTACAATGACTACAACCTTGTCGTAAACAACCCCCTTTCCGTTTCCGGTGGCGGATTACTACCAATGGACAATAAGGCTTCCTATAGAAAATCAATGCATGGACAAAATGTCAAATAAATCATCACAGAAACCACAGTTTACTACGATTTTTATGTCGGAGCATCAACGAACACCACTGACCACTGGGTGAGTTTCATGGCTTTGAAAATTAACGTTAAAGGTGGTTTTAGGACAGATTTACACATGGCCCATAGACAGCATTGTTAAGCCAGGCAGGGGAAAACCAAATTCTCTCAAATTGTCAGAAAAGGAGCAATCATCAAGATTTTGGTCTTAACCACTCTATTTCATCATAAACAACCCAGGAATGGGGCTCAAAGTGCAAAATATTGGACTTCTCCTTTAAATGAACTCAAAGTTTGAAAGTTTCAGACAGTCACAAACCCATTCAACACTCCGACCTGCATCATTATGCAGGCTATTTCTTCTTTACTCACGTCAGCGTGGTCATATGAACACACCCTTTCTAAATGCATGGGTTATACACGAATTTCTGGCTCATGATTTTGTGGGAAATACAAGAATTTTTGGTGCATAACTTTTCGTAGGTATATGCAGTGGTGGAGCAGTAGCTACTGGGGTGGGTGTACTACTAGGAAAATGGGTAGGTTACAGAGGGGGAAGTGGAGATCATCTCATATATATTCCAGTGGCTTTTATGCTGATAGGTGGGTGTACTTTTAAGAGCCAGAAAAAATTCTGATATAGCTGCATATACCCTACACTACACTACTGTGTATTTGTACAAATAGTGCATGACAACTGCCTGTGTCAAGTATGTTATGGATCCACTGCAGTGTCATAGGTTTGACTTCATTGTCAAACAAAATAGGCCAGAAATATAAATGCTGTATAATGTTGTGGAAAATTAAACCTATATTCATGTTTTATTGTTGCTGAAAATGTTTTTTGTCTCTCACCACACACCACACGTGGCCCAAATGCTGACTGTATAGACTCAACCATGATGCTATGGTTGGGGTGACATGGCACTGTACACTGGCCCCTTTTTGGAGTTTTAGAAGGTTGAGCTTCTATGATGTCAGCAAAAAACTTGCATGGTTGGTCCGGCCAAGTTGTCCTTTTCATTCAATGTGAAGCTCAAATCACTAGGGAAGTGTACTTCCACAGGGCGGAGATCCTGAAACTGTGTCTGTTGCCCACACAATGACTGGTGGCTTGTTCGAGAGGCAGCAGGCCCCATAAAAGATGACCCTGACCCTAAGCTGTTTCTTTTGAAATGCAGGAACGATTCCTCCATCCTGCAAGCCGAGAATGTGGAAGGCTTGTCAACTAATGATATATTGGGATGCCATGTTATGTAATGCCTCACAAGTTGGGAGCAGTACTTTGTAATCAACACATGAGTTTATAGGGAGCTACTGGAAAGAGGCCCTGGCAGAGGTTATATGTTCATATTTTTTCATTAGCAGTCTACTGTACTTCTGTAGTAATCCTAATACCATAGATTTTAAATAAGTCTGACCAAATCTTTTTGGCTTCAGCTTTTTTTTTTTTAATATTCTTTGTATATTTGCATTTTTAAGGAGAAAAAAAGTTAATGCTATCAATCAATAGATTTCTAAAATAGTCTTGGTTTTGCTTGGAAAGTTGCATGTCATCGACATATTAGGTAAGATAAGATTCTACAGCCATGTTAGCAAAGTGGTGCCTTTGGTCAGCATGCTAACATGCTCACGATGTTGAACACAATTACACGCTGGTGTTTCACAAGTAAATAATATTTACCATGGTCACCAACAAAGGTAGTGTGTTAGCATACTAACATTCATTAAGCACTTAACACAAAGTACAGCTGAAGTTAATGGGAATGTTTTGCTGGTATTTGGTCAAAAGCCCAAGTATTGGAAAAACTATAGTTTTGACTATGATAATGGCACTAGAAACTTTATGGGGTGACCAAAGTTATTAAAATTTCTGATAATAATTCTCACTAAATTGCACTAAATTTCTGTACTGATCAGATGACATTGCCATCCTTAGAGATATGCTGGTTGTGGGGCTAAAAATAAAATGAGACTCTGAATATGATCGAGCAGGAAGATGTTTGAGGTTCCTCCTCCTCCTGTCATAGTTGACATCAAAGTCCATTCTACACCTGGCTTCTCCTCTGATATGACCCGTTTCACTGTAGCATTATGCTAATGATATGGAAAGCCCCACCTCACAAGTTGACGCAATTGGTTTCTTAGGTTTGTGATGTAACAAACCTTGGACATTAGAATCTGTTTTTTTTTTTTGAGATTGTCATTGTTACATTGCTTTTCCAAGGCAAACATGCTCGACGTGCTGACTTTCTTCATGATATCTTGGACCATAGAAAAAAAAAACATATGGCCATATTAACAAGGTTAAACATTTCATTTTCACTGAAGGGATCTTTAAATGAACCTGGAAGAAAAAATAATAATTAAAATGCAAATTTCCAGTGCAGTTTTCAGTTCTGGTGCAAGATTACAGGAGGTCACAGATAGTAAAAAGACTTTAGGTGAGCTGCCAGGCAATAACCTTTTTGAATGGAATAAAATGGAAAATGGTCTGAAGAATTGAGTGTAATAGAAAGTGGCCTACATTTTTCCAATTCTCAGGTGGTGACTTTGGCCTTCTCTAACTGAAATATACTTATTTCCACTTTTAGAGGTTTCAGTTTCATAAACAGCTTGGAGTCTGATTGGATTAATTTGTATTTTTATCTTTTTTTTCCCACCTTTAAATAAGAACATATACAGGTGTCAAAAGCAAATTCAGCTGCAATCGCTGTAGATTATAACTTTTTGGAGTGTTCTCAGAATCATGTCAAATGTGTAACCCTAACATGTCAGGTGACTTCCTAATTTGTTGGGCTCCACCAGCTTTTGTTAAACGTTTATTTAGTGGTAAAAGTAAAAACAGTGTTTAACTCCATAAATAAAGCCGTAAGTACAGCATGAGGACTGATGAACAAAAAGTAACAGAGTTGCCAAAACAAGAAGTCAGAATAAATCAAGGAGCTGATGAGAAAAAAAGAGCGAGCCTGTACATGTTTTCTACAGAGGAGAGAGTGGGGAAGACTTGAACAAATTACACTTTGAGTCATTACACTGGCTTTGATGTAGATGTTAATTAGCTGAGGGTTGTCTAGCATCATGAATGTACTGCTGTGAAGCGCATCATATCTTGGCTGACTAAATTAAGCTTGTTAAAACAATGTAAAGAGGGCAATCTAACATATTATCGCAAAATGTACCTCATATTACATCAGTGTAAGCTATCCTTTGTTGTTCATTTCAAAGGCAAAGCTTTTTTTCTTTTTGTAAGCTGGTGTGTCATGCTTTTTCAGATTTGGGGACACCCTGTTCCCCTCTCCAGCGAAAAGACCCTGAAATTAAATCTGTCGACCAAAGCAGGGAGAATTAAAGTGCCAAAGTTGTCGCCTGTCGTCTCAGGAATTAACTAACCATGTCTCCTTCCCCACCCCGCGAGCCCAGCTCCGCCCTGTCGGCTGTTTGTAGTGGTGACTGTAATTATGGAAGGCAGTGCATACCCATGTGTTTTAACAAGACCCGTTCGTTATGTTCCTCTCTCGCTGCTGAAGGCGGCTCGTCAAATAATTGCAAAGGACTGAGGAGTGACATAGTGCAAACAAGTCTGTGTCCACTGAGGTTTGAACTGAAGTGCACTTCATTACAGGTGCAGGAGTATTTATGTAAAGAAATGTTAAAAAAAAACAACTTCTAATCGAGGCAGTAGAGTGATTTGTGTTGTGACTGTTTTTTTAAAAAGCTCAACTTCAAAATTTGCACTTAAAATTTGCTGAATCCAAACTGAGGGTCTATAGCACTAACTAGATGTGAGGATATTTCCCTTCTCCTCCTCATCATGCTTCTAATACTTGCTAGAATCTACCACAGCTGTAGGAAAACAACCATTGCCTATTTCACGCCTCAAAAGTTTTCAGAAACATATTTTAGTGTACTGTTTAGCTGTGAAATGAGACAGTTTGCTCCAGCTGGTGGGCGGTGTTTTGTTGTGGCTCAACTGTTTTCAACATTTACCTGTTCAAACCCCAGGCCGGGGGAGCCCTTCTGTATGGAGTTCGCATGTTCTCCCTGTATCAGTGTGGGTTTTCTCCGGGTACTCCAGCTTCCACCCACAGTCCAAACACATGCAGGTTAGGCTAACTGGTGATTCTAAAATGCCTGTAGGTGTGAATGTGAGTGTGAATGGTTGTCTGTGTCTATAGCCTCTTTTACACAGGAATTGTGCAAATTTGCAGGAAAGCCCAATCCCTCTTCTTTCCGCATTGGCAGTATAAAAACAAAATCGGGGAGGGCGGCAAATTGCCGCCTGCCTACTTTTGTTCATACAGAATGCACCTTTTTCGAGGCAATGGGGGGTGTGAGCAAGTAACAGAACGTACAGCTCAGCGTGTGACGTAAATGGTGACGTACCGAGGAAAGCCGTGGCTGGTCAGTCCTTCGGTGATTCTCTCGTACATCGGCCCGTCCTTCATGTTCCCGTCATCTGACGGTTAATGGCCTTCTCGTTAGCGAGCGCAAGGAGGGCGCGCAATTCTTTATCTCCCCAGTTGCTCATCTTCTGGTTTGCCTCTCCTTAGTACTGCTGGATACTCATTCCTGCTATCAGCTGTTTCCTGGTTTGAAGTCCACGCCAGTGGGTCTAACGTGCGGCGTCATCAACAGCCCCTCCCACAAGTCATCAACAGACCCTCCCAAGGCGGAAAGCTGCCTCGCACTGTTTAGACCAAAACTGTTCCGCCAATATGACTACCCTACGAGGCGGAAAATTGGGCACCTTGGATCAACTCGCCAATCCGGCTCTGTGTGTCTAAACGCTCACAGCTTGCCGGAAAATTGGCTGAACATTCGCGGAAAATCTGGCAATGTAAAGGGGCTTATGTATCAGTCTGGCAACCCCCCCCCAGACCATTAAAATGATGAGTGGTTACGGAAAATGAATGAATGATTTCAACATGGCAACCGGGTTAGAATGTTTATGAAAACATCTGATGCAAGAAGTAGGCAATTTAGAGACAAAATTTTGATTCGTATTCAATAAGAATTGCCTAGTGTGACAGTTTGACCATAGTTCACAAGCAGTGAATGACAAGACTCCTTTGCTCTGATTGGTTGTTTTCCTTCACGTGCGGTGGATTCTTTTGAATGCCATTAGAAGCACTATGAGGAGGCAGAGGAACATGTTTATCTGTCTCATGTTCTGTCAGGATATAGTGACAGTTTCAGCAAATTAGTCAAAAAGGTGTTTCATTAAAGTTACGAACTATTGCTTTAAGATTTTCTTTCTTATTTCACTCACTGGCTCAAATATTAGCAAAAGCTTACTGTGCCTGTTGTACAAACGCAAGCCCGAATAGAATATGGCCATTAGGTTACATTTTTCAGGGGAAATACTTGGCTGCCTATGGGATTTTTTCCTACATCCTGTGGGGATAAATGGTTCTGAGTGAATGCTGCAGTGCATATAACAGTACAGCGTGTTTTAAACTATCAAGACCCTACTTTACTGAGAATGTCAATGCCAACAGTTTGTAAAAAAGTAAGTTTAGCAACAATTATTTAAGAAGAAAATATGTAACAGACAGTACATTAACAATGAGAAATACCCGGCTGATGATTGCATCAGTGAGTTCTCAGAAGCTAACACTTTCGAAGAGTGTAAGCAGATGTTCTGCATTTCTTGAATAGCACAAGTTGGATCAAGCTCCGTATTGTTAAAACAGGAAGAAGGTTGCAGCACTGCTGAACTCAAGGATCATGATGAACACAAGAGTTTGCCACATGGGTTATAAACCAAACCCATTGTTGCTGTCTAACAAAATCACGTCGTAGTCTCAACAGTCCACTGTTAGTACAGCTGACGATACTCTCTGATCCTCCCTGTTTCTCTCTTATCTTTGAAGACATACAGTGCAAGGCCATACATGCAGGGTTGTCTTTTTGCATTTCATGTAGTTAATACTCATTGATTGATTCATGCCTGGCATCAATATTTTTGGCCTGTGTATTTGTGCTAGAGGAAATGTGCGCTTGCAGATCTTTCCAATACAATGTCGATGAGCTGCAGCTGGAAGCATGAGAAGACAGGTGAGACCGACTCCTTGTGTTTTTCTTCTTTGATGACAGGCGTTGCTTTGTCATAATTCCAATGAACTCCTAAGATTTTTTTTCTCTCTAGACCTAACATTCAAGTTCCTTAACACTCCACAATTCCTCGCCCGCCAGTGTGTTCAAGGAGGTTTGCCATAATAAAATCTGGCACAGGATAGAGTCACACATTGTGGGATGGAAAATATGGTGTTCTGCCATGGTGCACTGTGCCAAAAAAGGCTTTAACAATGCATAACAACACCAGTGTGCAGGTTCATTTTCCATCAAGACATTGTACAGCTGTCTTCAAAATTAGAAACACTCATTCTTAAACAATTTTTATGTTTCCACGCCAGTGACAACTGTGTCTGGAGGCATTATGTTTTCAGGTTGTTTGTTCGGAGGAAATTTCTTTAAATGTCCACTAGTACTCATCAATAACTTGATTAGATTATGGTGGTCCAAGGTCAAGGTCTCATTATCTGAACAGAACACCCTCAGGGAATTTCTTCGAATTTTACAAAAACATCCTCTGTGATTTAAAAATGAACTGATTGGAATTTGGTGGTCGTAGGTCAAAGGTCAAGGTCACTGTGACCTTTTTCATCTTATTATGAACTTGACATCCCAAGAACACCCTTGGGAATTTCGTCAAATTGCAAACTGATTACAATTCGGTTGTCAAAGGTCAGCATCCCTGTGACCTCACAAAACATGTTTTAGGCCTTAACTCAAGAATTCATACACTAATCATAACAGAATTTTACACAAATGTTTAAGAGGATACAACAATGAAGTGATGACATATTATATCCAAAAGGTTAAAGGTCAACTACACTTTGACATCATAATGTTCAGCAAAAACCCTTTTCTGGTAATTAACGTCACAAATCAGGAACAGAAGGGGAGACATTGGGTCAGTCACTGTACTGGTGACACTAATCTTGGGTGTCCATCTTGAAACTGCGTTGAATGTGTAGATCTTCTGTGCTGCCTGGTTGAAGATGTGTGTGAAGCATCCACGTTTTCACTGACATGGATGTAAACTGTAACTGCAACTGCACTGGTTCGTGGCGGCATACAACCGTGACACATTTATTGTGGTCAAATATATCTGTACAACAGCTTGTTCTGCAAAGTCTTGAGAATCTAAAAAAGAATGGAACAACACAAATTGAAAAATTATTTGCAATTTGACCTGGAGCTCTTGCACATTTGTGTTTCAGATGGACACTAATTTAATTGTGAGAATGTGTTTTAAAATATAAAACTGGTGCCTGAGTCATGCTGTCTTTTTCTCTCTCTTTTTTATTGTGTTATTTTTCTTTCTTAGAGAGAAGTCAGCTCCTGGGTGTCCCCTTCTCTGATAGTGAATTTGTCTCATTTACATCCGTCTTCTGTGCCAGAAAGAAAACAAAACAAGAGGGAGAAACATGCAAACCCACACTGCAAAACTATTTCAAATACACACTCCTTTTGTCACTCCCAGATTTTTGATCTGCAGTACAACATCCTCCATTGCATAAAAATCTAATCTGTTTTGAAGCTGCCAGGAGCTGCTCAGTGCCAGGATCCACTATTTATCTGCTTTTTTGGTGTGTTGTATTTGAGTTTCCCCCTTCTGGCTCCTAAAGAGTGTATCATTAAAGTGGAACCACAGAATCAACTCTATTCTGTAATTCATCTCCATCACAACACTGGAGAATGATGTTTTGATGTAGGGTCTCTGTAAAAGTATTGGGTGTTTGGGAAATGATTGAAGGGGGCTAAAAGGCAGGTTTAAATATGTGTAATTCAACTTTTACAGAGTTTACGAGTTCTTGACAAATGAAATGCTTTAGTTTACAGGGAACCTGAGGAGGAACAAGACGTGCAGAGCTCCTGTTTGTGTAGACCCTTCTGTACAGTCTTGCCCATAAAAGTGACCTACTAAAATCCTCCACAGATTTTAAGATGCTACTGCCTGATTAAAACCTTGTATATTTGTAAAAACACAGTCCATCGCAGCCATTTATAATGCAGGCAAAAGCTGTTTTTTTCTTAGTTTAAAACTGTAAACAGAAAACGGTTATGATATCAGCCAAGTTTAAAGTATTCAAAGTATGTGTCCTATATGATTGTGTCTACTTAATCAGGCTACACCCTTAAAACTTAAGGAATGTATTTGCTCCTAATGCTTAAGAGATGTGTACATTGGTTCCTAGGAAACATTTAGACTGCAGTCAACTAAGAGGTTAAATAATCATCACAAGCTGTGGCATAACCTCCAAAAATAACAGGATTAGGAGGCCAAACAATATCAAATTTATCCGCCAATCCAGGTCTAACATTGTTCAAATTATATCTGCATCTAAGGAGAAAAACATCTGTTTCAGAGTTAGTGGTGTTTCCACAAAGTTCAGAGTGAATTATCAATAACAGGCTATATAACAGCAACGTATCCTCATAGAACAGTTTGTGCGATATCCTACGAAAATGCACACACGAGAGTTTCGTATGATATCCTGCGATAACGCACCACAAATGACATGGAATCCTTAACATAACGTTACATAATTGAGGTAAAGTTGGAAAGGTTAGATTAAGGCAATCAAAGTGTCTGTGGTTAGGTTTACGGAGAGAAATGTGGTGACATATCTTAAAATGTATTCTAAGTTCACTCAAAGTTCACACAGTACCAGACAAAGTCTTGTGTTTTGCGAACCATCCACCACCCCAATCTACCTCCTAACAGACAGCATGAGACCGCTTCCTTGTTTTCTTCAGCAGTGCATTGGTCATGTGATTGCAGCCTTCCAAAATACATGGCATATGCATGAATTACCGACCCATGATTATGTGGGATATGTATGACTTTGGGTGCATTACGTTTTGTAGGAAAACATGCATTATTACAATTTATGAGAACTGCCTGGTAACAGTGAGTTTTTTTGCATATGAACGCAGATATACAACACAACTATCTGTATGAACCATATTTATAGGACATTCTGATCCTTAGTAACAGTAAAATAATACTAGTGGGAATGCTGAAGAATATCCCAATTTTCCATTGAACTTTCAGCTGAATCATTTACATACTTGGGGATAAAAGTCATTAAATCCTATTACAGTTTATCTAAAAGAAAATTCACTCTTCTCCCAGAGTAGTGCAAAAATATATATTAAATGATGGTCTATTTTACGGTTACCTCTTGTGGAGAGAACAAACTCTGTAAATATTGTACAAAAATTCTTATATGTGTTCCAAGTGATACTCACTTTCATAGCAAAATCATTTTTGAGGTGTGCAACCAGATGATCTATTCCTTTATTTGGAATAATAATTCAGCTCACATAAGGAAAGATCAGATTTATGGAAAGACCAAAAGACCTAGATGGGCTCTACCTTCCAAACCTGCACTCATATTACTGGGCGGCAAATTTCAATTATATCTCCCTGTGGTTAAAGGACTGGAATGGTAAAGCCCCCTGCGTGGCTCCAGATTGAAACCACTACAAGCAAGCCCCGCTGACTCCTTGTTTTGTGCATATTTGCCATAATTAGTTGATAATATTATGGAAACATAATTGTAACCCATCTGTGCCTGGGTATTCAAAACATTCCTGTCAAGTGTTGCAACAACTGTTCAGTCATCAATAGTAAAGAGTCATCTTTTCCAACCATCTGTATTAGATTAAGAATATTAGATTCCAAATTTTGCATGATAAGGGTACACATGATAAAGGAATTATCCTTTTTTTCCCCCGTTTGCTTTTTTGCAGCGACTTCCCCATTATCTTGCCTGGATTCTTTGCTAAAGGTCAGTATGCTAAATAAGGGTAGAATTTCAATGATTTACACTGAGATCATGAATAGATATAATCTCTCTATATATTATATTCGACAACAATGGAAATGAGGATGATGATGATGATGATGAGGAATGGGACATGGCTCCTCCTGAGCTATGACCTTATACCTCTACAGGTGGTCTGTCCTATTTGCACTTAAATACACTTTGATGCATAATGTGTTATTATTATCATTTTTTTTTTTTGTTAATTTCTTTGTTTTCTGTTTTGTTTTGTGATCTGTCTGTTCCTCTTTTTTTTTAACTTCAATTTCTCTCTATATTTCTGTACAAATTTGTACTTTGAGATTTTAGCTTATGTTAAAGTCTTGTCTGATAATTGAAAACTCTCTAAAAACAAAGTGTTTAAAATCCCATTTTATATCATTACTAACCAACATTTTAATCAGAGGCCTGTACTATGAAGCCAGTTCAACTTACCCAGGATATCTTTTTGTTATTTGGCTTGACTAACTGTAACACTGGCAGACTGGATAACGGGTACTACAAAGCTGGTTATCAGTCAACTCTGGGTTTTCCTATCCAGCCACAAGCGTGTTCATGTGCAAAAGGCGGGGGTGTTAATTACAAGCAACACTATGAAAGAGTACCACAAGTGTCTGCAACTGTGATATAGTAAAATGTCAGTGGTGTGGGATGTAAATGATACTCTGTAATCTTAGGACAGAAATGTAGAAATATTGAAAATACTATCCAAAATATCACCATCAGTTGAGACTTAAATTACGTGCAGGTATCACTAGGTTATATTTGACAGTAGTATAGAGTATTCTTTGTGATTTAGTTGGATGATGATGAATATGTCACATGAAAGACTTTAAAGTAATGGCAGATTGTTTCTGCTGCTGAAGTAAAGGATGAAAAAGTAGCCTAGTTAATGACTAATGAGGTCTATCTGACTGAAATGTTGCATTTATTATTACAGGAGCCAATTTACAGTGTGTGGGTTATTTTTCTAATAAAATTTGACCTTTTTTCCCCGTTCTCACAACACAGGTGTCTCATTATTTTGAACTGCAGTGATGGAACCAGAGTGTAAAATAGTAACGCTATTGCTGCGGATTAAAATTAACTTTGCATAAGTCAAAATACTGCTAAAATCACGTGTTTAATGTTGTAAACGACCTCTCTGTTTGTTAGAAGCTCTGTTTTAAAACCAGTGGAAGTAGAGCTCTGGAACTATGAAATGACCTACAACATTATACACGTTACTCTTTTTTATCTGCGACACCGGACTTCCGTCCATGGATACTTCTTTCTTCAGTAATCTGATTGGGCAGAGATTGGGGAATTGACAGGCTGTGATCCAATACTCTGAACATAATCGCTCTGGAGCAGTTTAGCTGTTCAGCATAAGTTACGGTGGTTTATCAAAGTTAAAAGAGAACCAGCTTTGTAGAACTGAAAACATAGAGTTGACCCTGAAGTTACCTCGCTAACTCCAAATCCTGCTTTGTAATACAGGCCTCAGGTGTCAGGTCCAATGTGTCATCCCATTACTTGTTAGTCTTCATTCTAAAGTAAAGGGGTATATTAGCAAGCTAACAGTAAGCTTTGTCAGCTGGTTCAGTTACTGTAGCTATGCAGTAGACAGTTACTGAGTTTAACTATTTTAAATCAACAACTAATCTCTACACTAAATTAAAACCACTTGCACTTCACAAACTTTGCTGTTTATTTATGTGACGTGTAAATCCCCAGCAGTAAACTAGGTTTTAACTAGGCTAAGTCTGAACTTGGAAACAGCTGGTGCAGCCTGCTCCTTGTGTGTGTGCACTGAGATAACTGGAATTTCTCAGCTGGCTTCAGTCAGAGTCTCATCGTCTGTAGGTGTTGCTTCAGCAGTGGAGGACAATAATACAGGTGGATCAAATTAGGGTCTCTTTGGCTCTCATATCCCAGCCTTTTGCAGCATATCCAGCCTGACACCTGGTGAGAGTGAATGTGGAAAATAGGACAAAGAGAGGGAATTGAAGAAATGGCTCTGAAGTGAAAATCTGGAGCACTAAAACACAATTTACCTCTCTGTTTCAGACTGTAGGCTATGTCCTATCTTTCTTCTCACAGGGACTTACTTTGTGAGAGATTGTTCTGTCTGAAAGTCCTCAAATGAGGCAAAACCACCAGTGGTCCAGCATCAGATAAAACACCATGTTTTTGGTTAGAGGACAGTTTAAGGGAGCAAGTAGAGGCCTTGTACAGGAGTAGTTAGAGAGCTTTGAGATTAGTGTGGTGTAGGTATAAAGGCACCCTAAATACAGGGCTCAGGCCATAATTTGAACCATATATCTGACCACATAACCATTATATGGCTAAGTGGTCAGTTTGGAAAAGGCCAGTGTATTTTTGATGTAAATATTCTCTCCCCTTTTAAGGGCAAGCTCTTCATTGGATACAACTGAATCAAACATTTAACTCCTTTAAATCCCAAGAAATAATAAACATACAGTAATAACAGTGACCTGAGGGAAAAGGTAAGGCTGCTCCTCTCGAGAGTATTGTGTATATTATTGTTACTTTATGTTGCAGACTGGATAATTATCGTCTAGTCTTGTCTAGATGATCTAACTTAACACCTCGCAATGTGACACAGTGTCAGATGTGGCTGCAATATTGTGCTGTCTGTTTGCTGTGCTTAAAACCAACTTTTACTGGGCAGTTAATTGAAGTCTGCCCCCCGCTGGAGCAGCCATATGATGGCTTATAAAACACAGCTGCCATTTTTGGCTGTTCTTGAGACAACGTCAGCAAGAACTGGTGTCTGAATCTCACTGTGGCTCTAAAAAGTTTTTGTCTGTTCTTCAGTGTGGGTAAATGTACTACAGCACAATATGTTTTGAGTGAGGTCAAATCATGCGTCACATATAAGCTGCTTTTCCTCACTTGTGCCTATTCTCACTATATTGAAATACAACAGTGATGTGTTTGCTTTAAATGTTGGTGTCATTTTCACACTGATCAGCTGGTTGATAAAATCCACTGATCAATACATCCTGTATTCTTACATTGGGCCTGTCCATGACCAAAGCTGGACCATTGTGCCAGAGGGTGGTCATCACTTGGGTATCCATCATGTTTATAATTGTTGGTGCTCTCCATTTGTCCACTGGAAGTCAAGTTTATTTATCTTCCAGCCTAATTTGTACCCGGCAAAGTAACAAGAGAGACCTGGTCTCTTCTCCAAGTCTCCAGGTCTCTCTTGTAAAAGAGATTTTCATTCTTAATTGGACTTCCTGGTTAAATAAAGGTTAAATAAAAAAACGAAACAACATGCAGTACACCTTGGGCTCTTGGGGCCTCTGTGGGTCTCCCAGTTACACACTTTGGCATATTTTAAAAGAAATACCCCCCCCCAAAATTAGCATTTGTATATCAGTTACTCACCACGTGTCATGTTGAACAAAGAATCTAAATACAGAAAAAATTCTTGATGAATTGAAATCATACAGTGAACAACTGCATTTAACAACAGCAAAACTATATCAAAACATCAGTTTACAAACTCTCACACAGCTTGTGTTGTATAGTCTAAGTCTTATTTATCAGTGCTTCCTTAACAGACAGCCCTTCATGACAGGGGACTGAAATAAAAGCAAAACTTTCAAAGCTAGACTCCATTGACAAAAACAGTAATTTTATGTCTCTGAACATGGGAGCTGCTGGTTTACCACTCCCTTGATCAGTAGTTAGTTTGTGTTATGATGTGACTCAGGTGAATCCAAACTGACCTTTTAAAACACCTGAAGTCACACAATAAAACAAACTAACTAACTGATCATGGAAGCTTTAGATCAGCAGCTCCTGTATTCAGTGAGCTAAAATTACAATTTTTGTCAATGGAGTTTGGCTTTGAAGACACCATGGGTAAGTTTCACTTTTAAATGATTCCCTATCGGAAAGCACAGAGCACATGACTGGATAAATCAAAGCTGGTTTATACGGCATGAGTTGTGTGAGAGAGTAAATGAATGTTTTGGTATAGTTTTGCTGTTGTTAAATGTGGACCCCTATGACTTCAATTCATCGAGAATTTTCTCTATTTTTTTTTTTTTTTTGGAATTTTCATACACTGGAGGCATGAGAGAGAGAGAGAGAGAGAGAAAAAAGTTTTCCTCACAAATTCAGCATAACACAAGTTGACTTACTGATCTACACACAATCATTTAAAAGATGAAGTATTCCTTTAAAAAAAAACAAACAACTGAAATAATAAAGTTAAAGTTAGTTAATTGTTGGAAAACAACAACATGGCTGGTTACATGTAGGCTAATAAATATACAATTTAAATATATTTTCAGTATAGATCATCAAAATAATGTTCAGTAACATGCTAATATGTGTGAGTATAGACAGACTGGTTAAGGTGGTGCCCACCTGTTGATACAGTAAATCTCATCAGACTCTGTGACCATCACACCCAGCCTGGACAATCACAACCACACACAGCAAAGTCATGCATATTAAATTGCATGCCTTTCTCCATGATTTGTCCCAGTGGCAGTTTGCTTTTCCCGCTCTGAGTCTCTCCTCTGGAAATAGCGGACTCCATGTAAAAGAATTCAGAGCACATGAATTGTAGGCGTGAAACTTTCCCTCAACTTTTCCTCCCACCCACGGCCAATAACAGGGCTGGCTCTATTATACGGACTCCTCTGATTTGCCTGAGTCTGCTGTCCGCGGAGTGACTGACAGCCTGGGGGGAAGACTTTTTTTTGTGTTGCCCCGTTGGACTTGAAGGGGCTCTACGTGACGACTGAAAGAGTGGGGAGCACTTCTGAACGGAGGCGCAGCGGTGCAGGACAGTTCAGAAAAGCAGAGAGGAGAGGAGCAGTGCGGGAGAGACGGGTGCCCATCCGTCAACTAGCTGGAGGAACGCACACTAACAAACCCTTATGGCTGCTTGAGAAATAACGATACACCCCCCCTCCCCCTTTTTTCTCTTTCTCTGGGACTTTTGGCTTTTAGTATAGTCCTGACCAGAAGTTGTTGCAAGTCTAATTAGTTGCTCCAAGTTGAAAAAGTGAATCCACTTGCCGTGGACGTCTCTGGCGGTCATGGATACCCATATAAGATGGAAAGTTAAACGGAGGATAAGGGACGCCCAAATCACTTTAGCGGTGATTCTGCTTTTTGTCACATCGCAAGCAAGTTCAGGTAAGATGCAGCTGTGAGATTTTTTTCTTTTTTTTTTTTTGGTGGATACAGTTTGGAGCTGCGCTGCGCTGGAAAACTTTTGGTTATAGTGGATCACTGTGACGTCCGCCCCTCCTCCTAAACTCATCTTTGTGCCTGTATTGGTGCCTTAATGTATTCAGCTTGGTGTGTCCGAAACTATGGGACTTGTCAAAGTATCAAAAGGCTGCAAGTTTCTGAGAGAAAGCCTTTTTCTTTTGAGAAAAGCTCATATGGAGCTGGACACTTACTGTGTCTGAGGAGCTGGTCTGCAGGGAAGTTGTGCAAAAGGTTTTGCCTCTGCAAAAACATAATAGCTATAGATGCAGGCCTGAAAATGTCTTGTGGCATAGTTTAAATGCATTAGATAGTGAGAAGATATAAAGTACAGTGTGTCCCTGAATTACAAACAAAATCAATTCATTCCAGATGTCACTTTAGGAAGATCTATCAAATTTCTGTTTTCTAGTTTGCAGACTTATTGTTATAATTTTATGTAGCATGGTTCAAGAAAGTTTAAAAGGGCTTTTTTTTCCATAGCTTTTTCCTTTTTCTTTTTTTTTAACTGATGAGAGGGATGAGCATAATTTTCATAAGAGGGAGGGGCTGTAGCTCATCTAAAGTGGTAGGGTGGAGCCGCCTTTAAGACTCCAACATCAGAACACACAGTTTTCTGAAGCACAGGGCCCTTTACTAAGGCTTAAACACTATATATTTTATTAACGTCATTCTACAAATTCATCACATGTTTATTAGTAACTGTTATATAACTCAGAGTGTGAAATATAAATGTAAAAGTTTGGAATGCTTCTTAAATATCAGTCAAACCCAGTCCATACATGGGCCTGAAGGAAGAAAAGATTTTTATCATCTCATCTCAGATACTCTGGAGTGGCACTGTTGTGTGTCCAGAGGTCATGCAGTGCTGTGGCTGTGGGGCTGGGGTCTGGCCTACATGTATTATTAGCACCTTAAAACTGCCTGGCATGGTTGGTGGTCTGCTGTCTGCCGTGAGGCTCTGACACAGGAGTTTGAGGCAAATAGGTGGTTTCTTCTGTCTGCTTCATGGACACTTAGGAAGATTCCAAGACTGTGCTGATGGCATGGATGAGATGTTGTGCAGATGCTCCGTTTAAAGCCACTGAACATTTGAAATGATTAAAAAGCAGATGCAGCTGAGGTGGTTTTACAAGCTCATATGGGCTATACTGTTGAACATATAAAGAAATCACTGCAGCCTGTTTATTTCCATGTTGCCTATAAACACTGGTTGTTAACTGAACATGAGTTTAGTCACTGTGTAAGAGCTGGATCCAGATCTGGGTCATTTTTGATGACAGAGGAGGAGTTAGACTTGAGTTTTGGTGGGACGTTATTGAGAAATTGGAACTGAATCCATTTTGATGCTGCAAGCTGGATTTAATCAGCTCTTAATACCGATAGAGAGCAACCAAAGTCTTGTAAGTGATCCTCAAGGGGTCTGGTACAATTCCTGAAACTTGACACTCGACACATGCTGAATGGGAAATACTTGATGACTAGCAACATGCCAGCAGCTACATGCACGTTTTATGTAAACTAATTATCTTGTTCTTCAAGTTTAAGATTTTCACTTTTATCCATTTTTTTGCTCATTTAACTTATTTTACATATTTACTGTAGTACTAGATTGCAGCTTTTGCTTTAATATTCACACTAATGTGGAATTCTTATAAAATATTACACTTTTAACATATTTGACATCTGTCAACACATTTAAATGGTAATTGCATACAATTAGCTAGTGTGTCAGCAGTAAAAGATTCTTTTTGACCCAAACCACATGACCTCCTAGCCTCAGGGAAGACCTGGATATACATTCATCTGAAAGCTTACAGAGGCCTGTCCTGACACACCAGCACTGCTTATCAGGGACTTGTCATCTTCAGACACAGTATACATGCCTCAAGGGGGAAATTGGGTAAACTGTAAAAAAAAAAAAAAAAAAGGTTTAATAGTCATAAATAATCTGATATTAAATATCATATCAATCATTTTATTATGTTTACATTACACTGAAACTAAAACAAAAGTGACTGGGCAACTTTATATCTTTGCATTATATTAATATTTGACAACTGTTTCATGTAGGCTAATGATACTTTAGTAAATTAATAAGGTCCAGCAACTATTTCCACAATGGATTTTATTTCAAATACCCAGATCTGCTAATAGCAAGTCTCCTATGAGATCATTTATAATCATTTTTAATATAAATTAAATCAGTCATTTAGCTAAATAGCATGATGTAAGCTCCACACAGCCTACCTTATGTCATTAATATATAAAATTTGGAGTTTTAGTTTGTAAAGCTGCATTCATTTTGGTGGTGATGTTTGTCACCACCTGGAGGCAGCAGATCCAGCTGAAAACACAAGTGTGATGTGTTAGCAAACAGTTGCTTATTTACACATCCAGCAGACACAAAGCAACATTAGCAATCATTTGGAGTTGTGTTTCTGTCCACCTAGAGAAAGTAAGTTTAATTTTCACCTTCCTTTAAGCTATGTTTTTGTCTTATTAACCAGTGACTAACTAAGGAAAATATCTGGGTCTTGCTAGCTTGCTAAATGCTCCACTTTGCTAATTAGCTAACTAGCTGCTAACTTTGTGGGCTGTTTGGTTCTGGGTAGGCAGTGTATAGTTGGTTTACCTGAGCTTTTTCACTAAAAATAGCTGCCTGTTGCTCCTTGAAACAAGGTTGATGAGAACAATGACAGATAGTGAACAAATAAGTAGAGTTGTGGGCTGTAAAACCAAAATGGTAAGCAGAGAGATGCTAAAAGTGGTTAGCAGTAAGATGCTAAAAATGGTTAGCAGAGCTGAGAAAAACTGCAGTGTCAGGTGATAGTTTTGTGGTGGGTTTGTCATACAAGGAGTCATTTTCACATCACATATAGTCATTTATTAATGTAAGAAAATATTAGTGTAGCTTTAAGGTTGTAACATTACTGGTACACTGAAAAACGTGAGTCAGCAGTCAAATGTAGCTTAGCTTGTTAGCATGCTAAACTGTTAGCCTGTTAGCCTATAATAATATCACAGAATTTTCATAGGCCTACTGATACACCTAATAGTAAAGAGAAAACATATTAAGATATAGCTCCAGTGTTGCAGTATATCAGTATATTCTTAAAGTGTATAAACTGATTTTTTTTTTTTTGCACACTACCAAATTGTGCCGATTTACCAGTTGAATGTAAGTCAAGCTCTATCTGAGTGAAGTCATAGTTCAGTTCTTCTGGGAGGCCATCTTGCCCTGGCATTAATGAGAAACCTTACTTCAAACCTCTGTCAAAAAGGTGTAATAACAGCAGGGCCTATAAGACATAGAGGTTAAGAATGAGAAGAGGGGTCAGAGTTCAGAGGTGAAGGTCAAAACTTGCGGGTTGCAGTCAGGTTTACAGTTTCATTGCCCTGAAGAAAGGAATTCTCGGCTGTTGAAGCTTCACTGCTCCTTGTTTCTGTAAACTCTCCTCTGACTCTTGGAGGTCAAGGACTAAAAAACGAAGCGTGTGTTTAATGCTGTTTAAGATTAGAATCTCTGTTAAAAATGTACAGCTTTGGGCTCAGCAAGAATCCATTTTTTTAAACTTGAACTCATTGAGTTAATAAAGGAGTTTTGTCCGTCTAGTTTCTATCTAGTTGATGTCTTCAGTCTCACCAAATTGCATCTATTTAAATGTAATAGACAGCAGGCCTCCTACTGTGGAACCTTGGTTGTTTCATAGTTTAATTATTAGCACACCTGCTGTAGACCAAATCTTCCCTCTTCTCCAAATGGTTTCCTCTGTGTTTCTGCTGAGTTGCTTTTTTCTTCTTAGTTTCCTCAATCAATGGACTCTTTTCACAAGTCTTAGAAAATCTGTTTTGACTCTTTTCACTGTGGTTTGTTATCATTAATTAACCAAAAGTTTTTTTGTCTGTAGCAAACACTCACACAGGACCAGACCCTACTTGTGCAGCATACTTTAGTCATCAAAAATACTGAAATAACATTCTTTGAATACCTTGTGCAAATGAAAACAAGGATGGATTTTGGCCAAAGCTGCTGCTAATAGATGACAGTATTGAATGGACCAGCAGGTATGCTAACAAATCAGCAAATATGGTCAAGATTCAAGTATTATGCTAAATGTGTTAGGAGCTGCTATTTGTTCCTTATGTACATTTTAAAGGGATAAACAGAAGAAGGCCTTGCTGTTTCACTGAGCGCCTCCACATCTGGATCCGATAAGTTCCATTGTGCCGTCTGCTAAGCCCTCCAAAACCCCAGAAAAAATGTCTTCCAGATGTTTTCTTCCCATTCTTGGTGGAACAGGGGACCATGAAAAAAATATACTGTTGCATTTTTCAAAAGAAAATACACCGTCCTGTGCTGGTTTTAGAGAAAATTCCTAATCGAATAACATCTGCAGCCTTATAGCTGAGTTTGTAAAAATAATAGCAGTGTGCCTTGTGTTTCAGCCAGGTTCGCACATAGACATCCAGGGTCATTAAAAGGTTCTTTTTGTTTAAGCCAGCCAACTTTATGATAGGGTTAAAGGTCGAATACAGCTGGTACGCAGCTGTTTTTCATTTACAGTCTCTTTATATCTGGACTGGTCCCTCTAAAGGAATTTATATGGATAAGTAGAATTTGCCATTTTGTCACAGTGTATTAAGTTCCTCATGAGGCTAATTAGAAAAGCGCATAGAGCTGAATGAATCCATACTAAATTGAACAAATTGCACAACATCCGATGTGCTTTATTTGTAAATTTTACAGGATGCTAACAGGTGGTTGTCCTAAATTAAAAGTGAAGACATATAGATTTTGTCAGTGTCATACCCATTTATGTGACTGAATGATGGGCAAAGATGCAGTTGTGTGCTTATTTTACATTTAGAGAAGTTGGTTTAGTTGAGATCTGTCAAATTCAAACCATCTTGTTCAAGGAGAGAGGCAGACACAGATGTGGCTTTGCATTATCACCTAGCTACATGCCATGAAAGCCATGAGACTTTCAGAGTCACTGACATCACTCGCTTCCATCAGTAATCATTTGTCAGGCAGACATGATGTAACTGTAAATTTTTTGTGGGGGGTTTTAGGAGGTTGTTCCTAACACACCTTAAAGTGGCAATCCTGAGGTCATGTCCAACTCAATCAGATAAACAGCGGTGAGAAGAAGTGGCTTCTTGTGTGTGCCTATTGCCATGGCGCTGAGGAAGGAATCTGAGTTAGCTGGACTGTGGAGAAAAGCAGTGACCCTGCAACTGCATGTGCCACTTCAGCCTGTAAATGCAGGCTTTGTGGAAAGGACTCTGTAAATCAGCTCTAATGTCTGATAACAACATGAGAGATAAAACAAAATATGCAGGGCAAGTTTTTGACCCCATGTCAGAGTTAAGGAGACCCTTTGTGCAGCACAAATAGTGCATTATTTGCCATATCCTGGACAGTATATCATCTATTCCTTTCCAGACTAATTAAGGGTCAAATAATTGTTTTGAACGGCTCAATGGTCCTCTGTACTCATGACACAGTGTGCTTGATTTGAAGCCAGATACAGATGGTTTTCTCTTTAGGTGTTGCTTGCCCAAAGCTAGTGTCTGCTAAAAAAAAACTTAGGCAAAGATGGATCATTTGTTCTTTACTCCCTGGCAGACAAAAAGGGAACAAAATGGAGGCAGTGGTGTTTGAAATGTCAACATGAACACATCAGTGATGTAAAAGTTGGATGTGCTACCCTTGTGATGAAACTCCCACTCCCGTATTTGATTTTTAAGAATATGCTTTTTTGCAGCATGTAGTGCATGGCAGAGTGAAAAGTGAAGTCTGGTCCAGGCTCACAAGCCGAGTATTCACTTCAGCTGGGAAACAGTGCTTTTCTCTGTAATGGGGTATTATAATCATTGAGCATGGAAAGCAATGTATGAGTCATCCTTTCCAACCCCATTCCCCCTTCCCCTGCCTGAGCTTAGCCACAGCCTGGACAGTAGGAATACTGAGTGTAAGCATTTCTTTCCTAGTAGGGGAAATACAATGGTTTCTGGTCACTCCAGAGACTTCACTGTCGTCACGTGTATAAAGTTTTTACTTTATTAGGTGATGAAATAAGTAGGAGTTGGAATGGAAAGGCGACATTAAATCAAGACTTCAAGTTTCTGCTTATTCAGCAGTATTTTGTAATTAAGCCCGGGGCGTAATTAATTGGGTTTTGTTGTAACAAGGGACCAAGCTAGAATGTGACCGCAGACACTAGTTTGTGTTGCAGCAGGCTGAACGAAATGTGTTAGACAAATGAAAAAAAGCAGAAATAATTGTTTGAGCAACACTGTCACCTAGAAATTGAATTTACATTGTACTAAATTTCCACAGTAAATTCATCTAGTCACAAATGTAATGCTGTCTGTAATGTACGTTGACAACAATATTCCCTCTTGCAGTACAATATTACGCCATGACAAAACTAAACCATGGTTATGTTTGCACATGCACAGCTAACAGCTGGTTAACTTTCAGGAAAGACTGTGGTCTTGGTTGCATATTGAAAAGGTCAACAATGTTTATATAAGCATGTAACCAAAACCATGATCTTTCCTGAACCTTAGCCAAAATGCTTTTGTTGTGCACACTTGATCATACGTGGCACTCTGGTTATGTCAAAGTTGGGCACTTTGTTTGCAAGAAAAACAGACTAAAACACCAGGGAACATGATCCAGGCAGTAATTTCAATTCCAATTGGTAAACCAAAGTTTCTATTAGTAGTGGTAGCGTATAAATGTTATTTCTTATATACAGGGCTGGTTTTGCAACCTTCCATCTGATTTTTTTTTTTAATTTTATAAAAGCATTCAACTTCACTGGAGACCATCTTGTGATGGGATCATTCCAGCTGTGATACAGCAATATACTTAAAATGAATGTGGGCCAGGAGCGTAAAGTGGGGGAGCCTTGGCCCCTTCCTTATTTCCTAACTCCCTACTTCTGCCCCCCTTGCTCTGACCACACCCATCTTAAAACTCAGCCATCATTTTGATGTCAGCTACACACCTGTAAAGATTGTATGGTTGTAATGCAATTGCTTTAACAAAATCTGTCCACAGACAGACAGACAGACAGACAGACAGACAGCAAGACATGGAAACACCTGGCAAAGTACTGAAAACTGCTTCTGTGGTTGTGTCTGCTACAAAGCTGTCTCCAGGACCACAGTTTGCCATAGTAACACACATACTTAGACTCATAAGATGAACACAATAACAGCCGTTCCAACATTAGGTGCGTTTTTGTGCATTCTATACATTTTGCGCAGAAATAAAACCTGAGTGAATATGGCAAAAATTCTTTAAGTAACGCAAAACTGTTTTTACGCCAGGAGGTGGTGGAAAAGTTGGTGTATTGATAAAAGGTTAATGCGACTAAGTGTAATCAAAACAGATTGAGAGAATAGATGATGACGTTTTTTTCTGCTACATTTGGATGGAAACCCAACTTTTGTCATGGCTGGTGACCAGGGACAACAAAATAGGAAGCCAATATTGATGAGTCATAAGTTGATGACTTAAAGTTAAGCAGCCTACTGTCAGTCAGGCAATTTATTCTCACAGTAACTTTTGTTCACCCACAGGGTTGATGTTGCTCCAGTCTGACTCTGGTTAAAGTGTCAGTAGGAGATGAATTGAGTTGACTTGGCTGTCACTACAACTCCGCCAGATTATTTGGCACTACAGAACATGATATGGCAAGCTTTCCTCACCCCAGGCTGCAATTACAGTGTTATCACTATCACAAGAACGGTGATTGATAGCTTAAATATTCCCTTTATTTTTCCTTTTTGCACTGTGCCACTCTTTCCACACCTTACTGAAGCTGTGCCAATACTTTTATTTTTAACCCATCTCGTGACTAGGATTTCCTTTTCCAGACATTGTTGACATCATTACTTGTGTGTCGGCAAATGGCTGCTTTTGCTGTATTACTTCCTTTTGCCTCAAGTTGTATTCAGTGATGCCCTGTTCTAATAAAACATTATTAGTCTAGATGCATTACAGGATTTTAATTGGGAATTTTAATGCTTTCAGTTGCACATAAAATATCCCTGTAAACCTGTACAATTTTTAATGTAAAATTTTTATTTAGCCTACCCTTGTTGCTGTATGTTGGTGTACATATATTGATTCTGTAGAATGGGTAAAAGCACTTATGAAACTCCTCTCTTGTGAGAAACCATTGCATATTTTGATTGATTCCCATCATTAGCTAAGAGACACAGCTACTCAGTTAAGTTTTGGAGACTGTGCCACTTAGGTTTGACAGGCCTTACTTGCATGTAAGTGGTGGATAGTCCTCAACAAAGGGGGAAAAAAGCTTCAAAATTGTGCAGAATTACTCATTTAGTAGATTCAGTTTCATTGTTTTGTGTCAGTGTGTTTGGTGCTGGAATAATGGTTATCTGTGAGGCTGGGTGAGAGGAAATGTCTCTGTAATGTCAGTGCTGCAGGGCCCTCTTTTATCATAAATTTCTCAGCAGTCAGCCATCAAAACCATATCTGCTGTGGGAGAGACAGAATGAGGAGAAGATAAAAGAGGCAGAGGGAAATAACGTTGCTAATGGAGGTTAGAAAATAAAACTGAATGAAGCTGGTGCAGAAGGAGACGAAACTACGAAGGGTGGAAGTAGAAGAAGAAGAGATAAGACAGAGATAAAGGCCATCACACATGTGCCTCAAACGTACCAGTCCTGCAGTTTTTCACTGTAAAATGAGCATTCAGAGGTGCACCGTGGAATCTTGACTCAGTTTTTCCATCTTAGTCTGTGGTGGACGGCAGACAGTGATTTATCCACACTGCTGTGAGCTGCAGCGTGGAGACAGTGAAGTAAACCATCTGGTATTCCCCCTGTTAAAGCAATAAGAGTCTGGCTGTAGCACTGAGCCTCAGAGTACACAAGAGCAGCTCTGGTCAGAAAAACTCTCTGTTCTCTGGATCATCTTTCAGGTCTGTGTGCTTGTGTTGTGTGTGTGAGTTGTCTGTGGGTGTAGAGGTGAATATGCAAGACTATATCTGCAGATTCTGGGTGGATTTGTCTGAGTCTGTCTATGCATGTGTTTCTGTCAGACCGCTTATCATTCCGTGTGTTTTCAAATTCATCTTGCTTGGTGTTTCCTGTAATTTTGCAATTAGAGGCTGGGGTTAATCTTTGACTATCTCATTACGAATGAGTCAGAATGAGTCGATCATGAGCAGGGAAATGAAGGCACGGGGTGTATAAACAAAAAGATCTCACTCTTTTCATTTCCTCCTTTGCCTCTTCCTCCCTGCTGCTGCTTTCACAAGCAGCTCACAGCCCAGGTCACTAGGTCAGTGTCCTGAAATGTCTGGATTAAAGCTGGCTGATAAAATGAAATGTGACTGATACTGGCATGTTAGGTCATTTTTTTACAGACTTACTTTTGCTCATGCCAGAGTAAACACTGTCCTCAGTTGGCTCTAAGGCTCTGTCGCAGTCACACACGTTCACCTGGCTGGAATTCATGCTTCATCTTTAATCAAAATGAAGCTGCTGACGACATGATTGTTAATGCTAATAATTTAGCATTTTAATGAGCAGATGTAACTATTGCTGAACAGCACCTACTGTGGCCACAAGTGGTAATAGACTAAAAAAAAATGTTTACAGTAGCTTTTGGGTAGACAACCCCTGCATCATGTGCATACAGTGTAACAGCAAACACTGCCTCAGTTGTTTAGTTTTTAGCCACCTACAAAAGGCCCACCTAAAAAAATCAATGTCCATTAAAGTGCACACTATATTTAAAATATTTTCACCACTTTACCTTGCCATCAGACAACCTTTTCTGGTGGGGAACTGAAGCTGTTATCTTAAAGCTATGTAAAACACGGGAGTTGCTAGTCTACCACTACCTCAATTACTGTGTAAGGTAAAGTGGATATAGATATGTGGATAAAATATTCCACATATAGTGTACGCTAAAAATTGATAATGTTTTTTTTAAGTGGGTCCTTTTTAGTTGGCTTAAATGTGTATGCAAACTATGTCCCCAGTGGTGCATTGCTTAGCTTCATTGCCGGTAGATTTGTGCTACGTTCAAATGTAACTGGTCAGCTCTTGTTTACGACATGGGAAGTTGTGTACACAAAGTCGTGACCAAATTCACAGAAAATTTCCACTTACGAGGTCGTAAATACCACAACAGGGGAGCATTCCTAGGGTGTCTTCTTGTGAATATAGTAAATACCACCCCAGTTGAATGCAGCATTGGTTTGTCAAAGACACATGCAAAGCAACACAGTACGTTAAAAAACGCACATCAGAAATGTCAAATAGGTCAGACCTACTATGAAAATATATAATTTAAATATAAAAAATACACAAAATACACAAGTTTCCCTAGTTAACATATCTTAATTCAAATCAATTGCCAGTTTTTTACATGACAGTGATAGTTGTTGTCACCATGACGTCACAGTGATTCGGTTGTTAGACAAGCAAATGTAGCCACGAGTTGTAAAGTCACTGAACTCAATAGTTACTCTCAATTACACTATATTCTGAGGGAGCCCTGATTGCCAATAAATGTTAGTACTTTATTAGTATTTTGAACTCTTATTTATCATCAGTTTATCAATATTAACATAAACGTATATTTTTCAACCACTGTTACAGTTGGTTTTGGTCATATCACCTGGACCTTGGTAGGATTTTATTTTAGCTGTTAACTGAAATATAATAAACTAACAGCCACTAGCATGTCACATTTGTGCACAATTCTGGCTGTCCTTTTGTCTTCAGAACTGTTTGAGTACAGTTTGTTACACATTTTAGTGCAGCTTTAACCTTTGTTGGAGCCTCACTGCAAAGCTTATGCAGCAATTGCCAAGAAATCTCTCTGATAGTATTTTGGTAGATTTAATTAAGCCGTGTTGCGGAGGTGTGTGTGATTGCTCGCCATCTTGCTAACTGACATCCCATTCAGTTCAGTGCTGGCATTAGTTTACTCATGTGTTGCATGTCTGCAGTAATGTGTGTGTGTTCTCTCACAGGATGTCCATGCAGTGTATGTAATGCGTTCAATCTAGCAAGCCTAATGCCTGCAGTATGATTTCCAGGTCTGGTCACATGAAACCCAGAAGCAACAGCTGAAGGTCAATGTTGATGGAAGTGCATCCTCTTTTGTTATCGTATTCTTGGACCTGATATCCTAATGCTTTAGTATTTCACAGGAGTTGTGTTTAAAAGGTCTCACGCTGAGTTTTATAGCAGAGCAGAGGAAGGCTGTACTTCCGCAAAACTTATTAAAAGTTAATGCACTTTTATAAGATAAGACATTAACCTTTAAAGGAAAGGGATCAGAGGCAGACTATTTTACACTGCAAATGCCATGTCTTTAATGAGTGTTAGTATTGATTAGGCCTTGTGTCAGTATTCAGGTGCCTTACAATCTCAGGTATATGCCAGACCAAGTAAGGCTGTAGCTGCAAACAACTTTGAATTCAAGCTTTAATCTGTGCGATGATGAAAGCCTTACTTCCTTTTAAGTGTTACATAGTCTTGCTTTAAGTAATTAAAGTCAGGGCTTTAATTGTAACCTGCTGCAGTTGTAACCTGCTGCATTGAGGCTCCTGCTAAACAACATTTGGCTTCAGTTAAAGTTTTATAACAGAATCAGGTGAAAAAAACTTGTACACCCTCCCTGTCTGTGATGCGCTCTAGGAGGGGGAAGTCTCTCATTGGGTATTCTTGTTTTTGGCTGTGCTGGTTTCCAAGAGAGGCAGGGTCCTCTTTATGGCTGCTAATTACTCCTTGTCCTCAGCGCCAGGTCAAGCATGTGCCTGGAGAGTCAGGCCTCACTTCAGGAAGGGCTAGAGAAGGATAGGGGGCAGGGAACGAGAGAAGAATGTTAATCTCGCCCCCCATGAAAAAGTCCTAATTCACTGGTCCGGCACCCCTCCTCCTGTCAAATGAAATGGTGCCGTCTGGAGTCACTAAGTGTTGTTACACAATGTGTGTGTGTACATGTATGTGCGCGTTTGTGAAAATGAAGGGTAGATGGATAGGTTAGGGGAATGGGATCCACCACAGTCTTGGCACTGAGCCGAGAGCAGGATTATGAATCAGGCACTCAAGCTACTGTTCAGAGAGGGAGAGAAAAAAGGTAGAAAGAAAGTGTAGTGAGGTAGGGAGGGTAAGATATTTGCAAAACCACATCATACCCACTTTTCTCTGTGACGCTTGTAAGTTTCACCACACATTTTAAAATAATTCCCCCCTAAAGTATACTTTTATGAATTCATTATCCTTTACCATGCTATAACTTCATCCAGCCCATGTCTGACAAACAAACCCATAAAAGGCTGAAGACAAAGTGAACCGCTCCTCTTTTAGCACACTGTATCAAAGATACAGCACTTTGCTTGCTAATTTGTTCATTAAACTTACAAGTTCCCACAGTGCATATGGCCTGGAAAGACCAAACTGTGGGAGTAAACTTGGATACTTAATAACCCAGCTATCCAAGAGTTTATCTTTCAGAGAACAAATAGATTTGAAACACTGAACATGACGACATAAAACATTTTTGCATTGTGTAGAATCTGAGTAAGACAAGTTGGACTTTGCAAGAAGTCAAGATGACGTAATTCTACCTGTACCCTGTGTGAGTTATGTGTCCCTGTCTTGTAATTGTCTCGTAAATGCATTTACTTGTGGAAAGCAGATGTCCGACGGCTCATTGGAGCATTACAGACATCCAAAATAATATCCCAGCGTGTTGATGGAGGCAATGTCAAGATAACACAAGAGGCAAAGGATGTTTTTATTTACACATGAGAAAACTACCAAAGAGCGCTAGGGCTTAAAGGATGCACTGTATTTCTGGTACTGCTTTTTTTGTGTCATGCTCAGCTGCATGAAAGTAGTTAAAGCAGCAGAAGAGGGACGACAGACTGGCAGAGAGCAAATGTACACAAGACCAGGTCATATAAACAGTTTCTGTGTATGTGCGAGGGACCTGCCTCTTGGATGTGAGAACCTGTGGTCAGAGGGAAAAGTATTTTTAGCATTCAGTGCCAGAAGTGTTGGTCTCATGAGGGATCTGCCATGCTAAGTAGGTAAACATCTCAGTTTAACAAGGTGGGACTGAGACCCGTACCTGCGGCTTAGGATGTGGTCAGGATAGCTTCCCCTGGAAGGTCGACTGCAGGTGACAGAAATTCATGAATGAAAGTGTGTAAGACTACGTCAAGGAGGGAAACAGAGCTGATCATGCTTGTGTTTGAAACACTGTGAGGCGTTTGTCTGACTGTCTTTTCTCTGGCTCTTTGCATTGGGTGCTTTATTGGAAAAGACATTTGCTCTTTCTCAGATGGGTTTTCGATAGGCCTATTATTTTGTAGTTGGCATCTGGACAGGAATATATTATGCCATCCTTTCACCTTCCTCCTCTTTTCCTGTAAGCTGCTAATTGGCCCTCTCCACCTGGCTCACCTCCAGGTGACCCAGAAGAGGCCCTGTGGTCCCTTTTAGATCCATCGGGGGATCTAAAGCCTTGGATGAAAAAATGAATGTAAGGAAAAAGGAAATTGGAAAATGGAAATGAGAAAGTGGAACAGATTAATAATATAACTTGCTGATTGATGGAAGGAAAGGAGTGGTCATCAGGTATGGAATCTCGATGACAATTGTTTCCTTCCCAGAAAAGCTACTGATCTTTATGGGATTAGTTTGTGTCAGAGTGAATTAGCAAAAGCAACACTCCTCAGCAGGGGTCGTGACACAGTTAGCATCGACTGGATGCTCTTCACAGACTTCCTCCTTTTCCTTTTTTTTTCCCTGTGGTGCTGAGCTGGCTGTTACTATGATGGTGCTATTGCTATTATGACAGCCATATTGTTACAGTATGATGCACTGTGAGAGCAAGCTGCTGTTTTCCCAAGGGAACCTATTTGAATCATTTATCACTGTTTGTGTGTTACTGTCATCTGCAAAGTAATAAAATGTCTGTGGCGTCTTGGAAACATCTGATCAATGGAGGTAGTTTGCCATCAGCCACTGCTGGTGTTTACCTGCTTTATTAAGGCACCCTGGTGTGAAGACAGACCTCACATCTAAATTTAAAAGCAAGAACAGCATTATGAGCACCTTTCTGCACAAACTGACACTGAGATAATAGCCAATGTGTTGCCATGTTGACAGGATGATCCTGAAGTACTCTTAAACCTATAGGAGTATTAGGATTATATGAGGGAAGATAGGAAGTGGGTGTTTGTACCTGTCACCACCAGAACCTCTTGCAGCAGGGCTTATACAAGGTTGTGTCCTTATAAGGAGATGGAGAGACTGTGTGTGGTAGGAAGAGGCTACATGGAGATGAATCAAGAGGAGATGGAAAAGAGAGGCCATGGTTGGTTGGTTGTAACAGTCTGAGAATCAGTCTGACCCCACCTTATCAACCATTACAGATCTTAATACTGTAGCTTGGGTTTAATGTGACACATAAGCTCCATCATTTAGACAGTGGTCGCTGTGTTTAATCATAGGACAGTTAAGTTATTTCCATGCCTTGTATGGACTCCTTCTGTGCAGCTGTCAGTGATCAATTCATTTATTTCCCTAGGGAATGATGTGCCGTTGGATGTTGGCAGGTCAGAGGGAATTAGTGTTGTGTCAAAGCAGACTGTTGTAGCTTTTACAGGGAACATTTGTGGCTGTCTGAGAAAAGGGTAAAACTGTGAGGTTTGCGTTTGGTCAACCAAGGTCCTTGTTAAAAACAATATTAAATGAAAAACGCTTTATGTCCCAGTTTATGTGTCACTTATGTCTCTTATATTAGAGGCTGAGAAACTGTAACTCCCTGTGTCAGTCTCACTGAAAGTAATTTTGAATTTAAAGGTTCTGTTTATGACATACAGAGCATTAATATAGCAGCAAACAACTATTTGTGGAGTAAAGGCGTCTTAAGCAGAGAATAAAGTCACACGACCCTTGCATTAGGGCTGGGCAGTATGGAGAAAATCAAACGTCATGATATTTTCTAACGCTTTGATGTTGCTATTGCAATAATATTGCAGGGTTCCCTATGCTTCTTCAGTGCTTTCACAAAATATTTACACATTAAGATTTTTGATAGATAATCATCAGAAATGTGGATATAATGAACAGTCTAGTAGGTTCAAAAAATTCCATCACTTTACTTTAATGCAGCCTTTAAATCCAGGAAAAGACAACACACACAGAACTTAGGATATTGTGATATCCAAAATCTAAGCTGATATCTTGTGTTATACCATAGTATCGATATAGTTTTAATATATTGCTCGCACTGTGCTCATATGGAGGTTGTGGGCAGTTACTGCTGATAATGGCGAAGATATTGTCACATAAGTGTATCGATGAACCCTCTAGTTCCCCCAATGTTAACACAGTTAGCCATGTCAGCACCATTACCATTGTTAGCACTGTACCCGCTGTTATCACCGTCAGCTGCTAGCTGCTGGCTCAACCACCTCTATGTTGAGAACCATGTGCAGACAATCCCAGCCTGACTCTGAATCATAGATATGCTCTGAATGTTGTCTTCAACTCCTTTAAGGAAGCTCTAGCAGAATTTTTTTGATTATATTCAAGTTCTATACTGCAAAAGTTATAAACTTTTAGGGAATGTTTACAATAAGTCTAAAAAAAAGGCTAGAGTGATTATTTTTTACGATGCATATTCAGACGTTTATTTGTCAAGCAGTTTTCTTTTTGTTGCAATGAATGATGAAAGCACAAAATATTTTTGATGCTACAGTGGAAATGCTGCCATTAAGCAGATGTAAAGTCATCATGCCTTTCCTGGGTGCTAATTAGTTTTACACCCCCAAGAGTGCCTGTGCTTTAATGCTGTATCTTATGACACAATGCTGACACCTTGACCCAGCTTTTTAGAAGTTTACAGGCATTTTTAGACATTCAGGCCTCTGAATGCCTCAGTTGCTAAGTGACCAGTGTAATAGACTTTGAAAATAAGAGCATTGCATCCCTTTTTTTTTTTTACATCACATTATGAGCTCCCAGAATCTACCACTAGTAGATCAATAAGTGACAACAATATAGGATATATTTTTTGATTAATGACTGGTCAATCAGAGCATTTGTAACAGAACTACATTACCCATCACTCTGACATTCTGGCGTAGTGTTACAATGAAGGAGAGCGCTCAGAGACTCATAAAACGAACCTCTTTCATCACCACATGGTGAATGATAGACATTTTCTGGCTGTAGGGGGAGTTTTTGTGTGTCTCTTCATCATGAGTTGATGACAGACAAAGCTGTCTTTTTGTTTAGACCCTTCACCTGAGAGGCTCTGTCATCCTGTGGTATGCACTTCCAGGAACATAAGTATGGTTATCCTTATGACAAGGTCAAAATGCTCCACTGGGGAGGTTTCAAAACAGACGGGTGTGGTGCTCGGATTAATATATTTCTCTCAGATGAGTTGCTATTACAGATCTGTGTGCGTCTGCCAAATCAAAGACTGTATATGATGATGATCGTAGCCACCTTGACATTCCCCATTGGTTTTTTGGACCCCTGTTTTGAAACTTCAGGTTCAGCATTTGGATTTTTGGAGCCAGAAGTGATCTTATGTGGATGCGAGGATAGAGGCAATCTCAGAACCCATTGGCTATCAGTCTGATGAAGATAAGCCTCTGGGGGTGAGGGCCAATATTTTGGGCTGATCTGGTGAAGTCAACAGATATCAGAGCCAAGACCTCCTCTTTTATGTGCAAGTCATTTGGCTAATCTCTATGAATAGACATATGCTTATGAATGCAGATAAATGAAACAAGGTAATATAAAGCTAAATCACCATCAGACAGAGCTGATGGGCTTCAAGAATGTGTTTCAACCAATATGTTCAGTTTCTCCACATGGACTGCTGTTCAGACGTGGTTGGTCATTACCACTCTGACTACAAACGGAAACAACAGGACTTCCGATACCAAAAACTTGTCCTATTGGCAACAGATTCTGCACAAATATGCAGAATCTGTTTAGAGATATTAGGATGGAGATAAATAAATATAAATAAATATCCTCATTGGAAAAACTAAACATCTGCCTCCTTAGCGGGTCTTTCAGTACAACCAAATGCTGAACAAGACTTTTAGGCACCAGAACTTAAAACACCGTGTTATAGCCACAGCTACAACTATGCCTATACTCTGTGAATCCGGCGTTACACTGTCAAAGCAGTCATGCCTTGATTATACATAACCTTAAGCCTTGATAACATTCAAACATGTGAGTTGGATAAAAATGTAGCCTCCATACAGTTGTCATAAAAGGGGAAATAAGTTTAAGAGTCCAAAACATTTTTTGTACCAGGATGTAAACATTATTTATTTCAGCTTTAAAGTTGGGAATTTAAAGATGAGGGTCTGTCGGGATTGATTTGCTCTCAGAGCCAGCCTCAAGTGGATATTTAAGGAACTGCAGCTTCTGGCACTTCTTTGCTGGCTTCATTTTTCAGGTTGGCTTGCGCCTTATATGTCCCGCAAAGCAATGTTGCCCTCCACATTCACATGCTCAAAAATAAGATTACAGAGTTTGGCATTGGATAATAGACTTCCTCTAAGACAGGAAATGGGCTGGCTTAGGAGAGAGATAGAAAGAGTGAGATGAGATGAGAACATCCAGATTAGGAAATCATTACACACCAAATTTATCTAACTTAGATCCCACATTTTCTCCTCAAAGTGGTCTAAAGACTTGTACCAGACTGCTGTGTGTATAAACAGGTCTAAACTGTTATAAAGTGGGTTTATATCTTATGTCACTGTTGAGTAATTGAAACAAGTTGCTCCACAACTAATGTCTGCATAACAAATTGATGTGATTTGTGTTTTGTATTTGTTGTCAGGCACATTGTTTGTAAATCAAAGAACTTGGTTACTTTTGGCCAGATCTCTCTCTTGAAGACTCAGAAAGCTTTCTTTAGTTGGGTCTTTGTCTTGTTGATGATACGATAATGTAGGAAAGATGCAATCAGGCTTCAGTTGATGAGGAGGAAGTTTGTTTTCCACCACCACTGTACAGCTGTGGACAAAAACGTGCAGCCAAAGTGTTCTTAAATGGAGACCTCTGTTTAAGAATGCAGAGTTTTAAGAAAAAAATTGATCCACGCTGCACGTGAGCCATGTGTAATGACATCCAGCTGGAGGTTGTTGCAGGGTAACGCAGAATGTACAAACACTCCCGCTCTGCCCATTCGCCTCTCCACCTTTCCCAGCATCCTTTTCACTCTTAGATGGATGGAGCTATTGAAAGTTTTTTTTCCTTTTTTTTTTCTCTGAACGGTGTGTGTGGTCTTTGTAGCCTGACACTGGGACTTTTGTACCTGTGTGTGGGAGTGTGTGCATGCTTTTGTACTTGTCTGAGGGGTTGTCTTTGACACTCCTCATTCACATGCACAAAAATGCATCCAGCAGAATACCACACCATGCTTGCTTTTGTCTTTGTTTTATTTCTTAAACTACTGTGCCATAAAAGCCTTCTGTTGTGTTGTGCTCTGTTTAGCTTGGTTCCACACTTTAGTGTTTGCCCTCCTCTAAAACACCCTGACAGCCCCTGTTCCTTCTACAACTGTCCCTATAGACATGACCCACCATCCCTTTCTGTCCAGATCTTCCCTAGGACACGGCTGGATGCTAATGGGTGTCATTGTGTCGCTTGTTGTGTATGCATCTGGCTGCAGGAACAGCTGTTTGTCCTGGGTGGTTTTGGCATGCAAGGGTGCGGTGCAGGGTCAAACCCGATGTCACATTGTTCTGACCCAGTGTACTTCTGCGGTGGCCTGGTTACAGCCGGGACGACCGGTCTGAAAGTGTGCTAATTGCATGGTTGTGGCTAAGGGGAGGCAGCGGTAGATTTAGCATCGCAGGGAAATGGATGGAAGGATGGGTTTTGCTGCAGCTGCAACCCATGATCATGGTCATCTATAAATGGGCACATCTCTGTTTAGCGCCTAAATGGATAACAGAAATCTTCTCTGAGCCACAACAGTAAGATCTCCTGCTGAGTAACTAGAGCTTTGAGTCAGCAGAGGACAGAAAATAGAGGGAATGGTAAAAAATGGCCATAATTAAGGCTTGTTTGATTGACAAAAATTTTATGCTGTTTGTAAAGAGTTGTCTATTTACACAATATGATATAGTGGCTGTAAATTTAGCAAAGTGTGCTATGAAGCTTGTGTGAATGTCATGACAATTTAAGTGCTATTTTATCACATTTAAAAAAAAAAAAAAAGTCTAACCTCCGTTTTTCGTGTTTCTTTCTTCTCTTTGCAGCGGAACCAGCAGACCTCTTGAAGATTTTAGATTTTCACAGTTTACCTGAGGGTGTTAAAAAAACAACGGGTTTCTGCTCACATAGGCGGTCAACACAAGGACCCGATGTGGCTTACAGAGTATCCAAAGACGCCCAGCTCAGTGCCCCCACCAAACAGCTGTATCCAGGTAAGTATCTGACTCCACACACACGGCACCTTTCTACCTCTAAGGCTACACTTTTACGTTTTTGTTTTAAAACACAAAACTATAGCTGCGTTTACGCCTAACGTCCACATTACTCTTGCTGACCCGATTTTAGTTTAAAAACTCTGAGAATGCGTTTTAGTCTGGACTGGCGGAAATTGAGACTTTTGGAATGATGATGCAGGCACCCATTCTCGCTTCCCAATTGGGTCTTATCAGTCACAACATGTCAAGCCAAAACATTATAGCTCGTTCTACGCACCTTCAGTCATTTTATCCTTCATATGTGGGTACTCCTTTTCCATTGCTGTGGCTTCCTCAGACAATTGTTAATGATCTTGGTACCACCCTAATATGTTGCCATATTTGCTTTGTTACGACTCCCAATCTGTTTTCCACCACCTTGACCACCTTATACTTGTCTTACTTTCAGTAACAGTTCCACCTTGTTGTCCCTCCAAGCAAATAATTCTCTTTATACCTTTCCTCTTACCTCCTTTTAGTATTTTCTATAACTAAACAACCAGCTGCAGAGTAGACAATCTGTGTCCTTTTTACATTGTGAATGGTCACATGTATGGAGATTGTTTATGATGTGCTAAAATGCTTGAGTTTACAGAGGTCGCTTTTTGCTTGAATACAATTCTCTCAAGACATCAAACAAACCAGTTCAAAACCATTTTTTCCAAATCATTTTTCCACACTTCTACTCAAGGTTAATCACTACAGATGTTTTTTAAAACCTTTAAGTTATCTAAAAAGTTGTCTCTGCCTGGCAGTCTTGCCATCTGGTCGCTTTCTGACCTTTCACCCCACATCATAGTAAACTGGGACTACAACATTTAAACCTGGCTGGAAAGTAATTTGTATTTGCTCCCACCTAGCCTGTTCCTGTCCTTCCCCTCAAGGCAAGAGTTTTATTGGCTCCCGTAACTTGATTATTTATGTCAGCTCTATCTTTGGATTATAAGATTTTCCTGCTGTTTCAGTTTTCTCTCCCCTTTGTTTACCCCTTAATAAAACACATACCGTATGTGCACAGCTTTTACTGTAAGCCGTGCACATGTAAAGAAATGAGAGCACATCTGGATGGTTCTGGTAACTGAGTTAGTCCTGTTGCTTAGTCACAAACATTAAAATGTTGAAGATAATTTAAGGATAGATCAAGATAATGTGCGCTAATTCCCCCCCTTGAAAACACACACCAGATGCATGAGAAATCCAGCCCTGTAATATTTAATGTCGTAGGAGGAGCTGGGTGATGGAAAAGCAGTGAAAATAGGGGTGGCAGAGGGGAGGGAAAGTCTGGGGTTCCACTTTTTTGCCTTATTCTATTGTGCTGACGTGGCTTTGGGTTACTGCTTTATGGTGCGCTGCAGCAGTACTTTCCTCTCTCTCCTCCCTCTCCGGCGATCTTTCCTCACTTTTCTCCCTCCTTCTTTCTTTATTTTCCCTCAAGCGCCATAATTTTTCCCTCTATCATTTCTCCTGCTAGACTGCTGCTGCCTCGCACTGTTTTCTCCCTTTGTGTTTCATCTAAACTTTGTCTTGTGACACATGCTGTGCTCCCTTTCAGCTTACACTTTCTTTTACAGAACTTCAAAACTATAATTGTCTGACTCAAACAACCAACCTCTGAAATTATTGATTGGTTTTCCTGTAGCTTGAAGATATAAAAAGGAAAAAAAAGAGCAGTCATGTGCTTTAGATCCAGAAAAGAGGGAGAGATAATAACCCTTCCTGTGAGTTAATCCCCCACAAAGCTTAGATTGGATGACAGTCCCATTCACGGTCCTTTGAGATGTTGCAGTGGCCTCAGTGGACCTTTGATCCGTGTCATGGCTCTTCTTTGGGGCTTAAAGTAGAGCCACAGAGCTCCTGCGGCCTGCGTGCCCTATCACGCTCTCCAATCAAACAAATACTGTTCACTTTGAAGCTCTATGAAAGCAGAGCCCATATGAGTCTCTGTTTAGATACACATGCAGTAATTACACACATGCTACTCTGGATCATCCAAAATAACAGTCTACATAAAACAAAGCAACTTGAAGGAGTTCATAACAGGCACCACATAGTCTTAAGGTGCAAACAGAATAACTAGCTGTCTGTGGCTTGAAGGCCTTAAGATCTAGTCGAAGCGTCTGTGATGTGGTCCCTCTCTCGCCTCAACATTAAGAGAATGTACAGCTAATATATTCCAGAGGGCTGCTAAACTTGTGAGATCACTTTATCCATCTCTTTTTTCCCCTTTAAGTAAGTTTACTACTAAGTTCTGTCTTTGGCCCGAAGCCTGGAGCCACAATTTGCCTAAATTATCAACCCAGCATCCTGCCTCCTAAAGGTTAGAAAAATGCCACATATAGAAAACAAAGGCATGCAAACATGCTTGTTTTATTTGGAATATATCGTTAGTAATAAAAACCACAGTAGCTCTGATTGAGAACACACTGGCCCGCGACCCCATAACCACAGACAGTCTGTGATGATGTGTTGGAAAAGAGCAAGCGCAGACATGCAATCATTAGGCAAACATGTGGAAGGGATGATTCATTTACTGAGGCTCTGAAAACAGAAGAGTCCTTTCTTACCTTTATGATGTGGATGAGAAATGAGGAAACAGGGCGATGAAGCCGCCGGTCCTCTTTAACTTTTATGTCACACACTTCCCATGTCTCAATTGGCTGTTGTCATCGAGTTACACTCTCTGTACCCAGATTAATCTATCCAAAAAAAGCATGAATACAAAGTCAAATTGCCATAAATCTCTGGCTGTCGCATTGGCATTTTGTGCACAAGAGTTTTCTTCTGTGTTGTTTGTCATAATTAGCCCAAACAGCAAGGAAAGTATGATGCAGTGGCTCTTACATTGCCACTGAATGGGGTTAGCTGTCACTTGGCATTCATGCTTCTGGTCTGGACTGATGTGGCTAGATGGCAGCGGCCATTCAGTGAGGGCCCTCTGTTGTGGCCTACATTCTGCCAAAATCTGATCACCAATCATTTTAACAGTCATTATAGCTGATGCAGATAATAATACTAATAGTTTGCTCTGGGGGTCTCTGTGGTATCAACTAAAAGATTGGAGTCTGTTGCACTTTTGCTCTTATTACTTCAGGATATGCCATTTATCAGTCATGAATCATATCATATTGGCCTCTGGCAATGGGAGGTGAGGACATTACTAAAAGCAGAGGTAATCAGAGGTGGATCATAAAGAATAAGTTCCTATTAATCCAAGTGAGCTGTTTTCAAATAAAAAGACACATAATTATACGTAGCTCTATCTTAAACTAATCAGAGCTTCATTATATTATTTTGGCCTTGAACTTGACACACTTGTATCTAGGGCTAAGTATCATTAAAAATCTGATACCAGTGCCAATACCAATACCAAAACCCTTAAAGTGATACCAATATTAATAGAGTACTTCATTTGATACTCATCATGTGGAAGCATTCAGTTGCATAAAATGCCACTAGACAGCACAGTTTTTTCGCTGGCATCAATGTCACCACACCACAGACTGTATGGGATTTTAGCTGCTGTAGTAGTGGGCCAATTACTCATTGCATTAAATCAAAGAACGCTAGAGTGATTGGCTGTAAACAAGAAGAATCAAATCCAGGTATTGTTTGACAGAAGTTTTGATACTATTTGGTACTGGGTTATTTCGGTAGATACCCTACAAATACCCAGCCCTACTTGTTTTCAGACCCTCCATTAGAGCCACGTACATGTAGGGCACACACATCCATCTTCCTCTCTCTTGCCATGTGCATCTCTTTTTTCATGTTGCTCCTTTTTTTGCACAGGCACACTTGTTGTCTCTGCAGCAATGTGCAATTGCCATAGGAATGCTACTTGCCTCATACAGAAGGGGGTGATTCGGACACAGTGATGACTGAATAACCCATTATAGGACACAAGACTTTCTACCCCATTTACCTGCTTGTATGCACACTGACAGATGGTGAAGAGGATCAGTCAAAGTGCTGGCATAACTCCTGCCCCTCCCTGACTTTTGAGGCATTCTTAACGAAGAATGTCAAATACAGTACCAACAAATTGTAGACAGCATGGCAAACCACTCTCTCTGTCTCTTTTAACTTGTAAATAAGACCTCTCTCGATCAACTATGAATTCGTTGCTCTCCCACAGGATTGTCCAAAGGAAATGAAAGCTCCCGAAATCACACTTGAGATTTTGTCACAATAAAAGAACTTTAATTGGTAATTCAATCTGAAGGAGATTGTTGGGTGCCTGATTGACCGGTTGAGATGTCTGGGCTCGTCTTTGAGTCTTTCCCAGACCTTTTTAGTCTGACACTGATGATGGTGCTGCCAGTCAGTGTAAACTCCCATGACTTCTGGCACCACAGCCTTTCCATTCCAAACCATGTCCACACACACACACACACACACACACACACACACACACACACACACACACACACACACACACACACACACACACACACTAAATGAAGAATGAGGTATCTCTCATCTGGTGGCCTGAAGGAGCAGTTTGAGAGACACATTCCAGAGAAACCTGATCTTTTCTGAATGACCCCCCCCTCCTCGAACACACAACATACACACACACACTTTGCTATGAGGTCCTGAGGAGAGAGTGAAGAGGAAGGGTCACAGACACAAGGGAGCGCTTATTTCATCTTTTTCCTCTTCTCATACTCAGTTTTCTATTTTTGTTAACCTCCTACTTGGAGGTTTTCTCAGGGCATCTAAGTCCTCGTAGTGATTGCAGGGAGGACAGGACACACTGCACAAATCCACAGATGCTGTGTAAATGCCACTTCAGTTCAGACACAGTTAAATTCTCAATCACTGCTCTCGTACTTAAACGTACTTTAAATTTGAAAATGAGTCATTTCTTTCCTCCCCCAGCTTTCTCTTCCTCTGTGCCATGGTGTCCCTTTTGCCCCTCAACTGACCCTTGACCTCCACACAAACAGCCTTTTCTGAGCCAGCGCTGAGTCATTGTCTCTCCAACAGACATAGCTCATGCAACAAGATGCAGTGACAAACCTCCCTCATCTGGTGTCTTTTTCTCTGATATCTCCCACTGTCCTTTTTTTTTTTGCAATATTCTGCCTTCTCAAGTCTTTATGTATTTGTCACCAGACTCCTCCACGTTAGGTTTTTCAGGGGTTGTCTGTCTCTTCTCCATCTTTTTTATGCCCTCCTTCTCTTGATGCCTGCCTTACACCATCCTGTCGGAGCATCTGTCAATTAAAGCAATCTTTCTCATATGATGCCAAGCTGAATTCCTGTGGGAGCACACTGCCAAGGCATGTGCTCTCCGCATGATGTGATTTGATGCCTGGCATTATTGGAGGAGTCATAGATAAAGGCAGGAAAGACAAGACAGTAAGACAAACAGATGCTGACTGGGTGAAAGTCAGTGAAAAAAGAAAGAATAAAGTGAATGGATGATGGCGGCAAACTTTGTACCAGGGCTTCTCTTTTCTTTCTTCTTTACCTTTTCCACTATCTCTTCCTAACCTCAGGTTTCCACACCGCATTCCCCTCTGAGGCGTCTTTTTTCTCCACAGTCTCTGATTTGCTAGCCACTCCAATTTGGCATTTTCCAGCCTGTCTCCTATTATTCTGAAAATGGTGGCAGAGTAAGGGGGTTTGATGGCTGCACGAGGTGTTACAAAACCGCTGCAACCACAAACCCTGCCTCTCTTTTCCGGCCGTCTGGAAATCTCAGCTCTGCATATACTGAACAGTAGAGATCTGCTACTGGAATCCAAGCGGTTTCTTTGCTCATATGAAATGTGATCCAGATAGCTGGTTTCTCTTAACAATAGTGGTTTCAATATAGTCAGATTGAAAATGTGTTTTCTTTCCAACTTAAAGATCAGAAAGCTCTGTTTGCCTCAAGAGTAGTCTGAACTCGACATCAGCGAGCGACAGTCTCCTCGGATGGTTGGAGAGGCTGCCCTCTTTCTGGGGTCTTGAGAACACCCCACTAAGGGAATCTGTCTGGCAGATGTGCCCCACACTTAAGCAAAATGGAGGAAATAGTTGAGGCTGCAGGGTGGAACCATGCAGATGGAGGCAAACATGTCTTTCTGTGTCTGTTTAAATACCAAAGTATTATTGGTATTTCCATTTCCAAACTTAAGTGTCTTTAACTTTTTCTCCTGTAAATTTTTTTTGCTCCTACTTCCTCATCTCCAGCCCTCTGCTGGAGCGTCTCAGTGTCTGTTAGATCCATCAGCTGGAGAAAAAGAGAGGAGCGGAGCGGAGAGGTTTGAAGGATAGTTCGACAAAGTCTCTCAGGATCACATGCTTTTGTCATTATACTTCTCATCCTGTGCTGCGCTGGAAATGCTCCACTTTGCACTTCTGCTGCTGACTTTCTGTCTTTCTGTTTTTTTTGTCCTCAAACCGGCCTCTAGTCTGCCAGCCACCTCTCTCAGATTAATCCTATCCTGTTACATTTTGGGCACTCCACAAATCACCGGTGTTTCCTTTCGGTGCTTAAAGCTCATCTTCCCAATTCTTCCAATCTAAATTGTCTGTTTTTGTAACTTTCCTATCCATTAGTAGTAAAAAATAATTTTTATACTCCCTCTTGACACCGAAGAGCACAGTCTGTCGCCTAAAATAATAATAAGGTTACAACATCTTGAGCACAAACATAGTTTTTCATTCCTCTTATGATGATGAATGGTTTATGCTACTTATAACTCTCCAAAACTTCTCTCTCTCTGTCCAACCCGCCAACCGTCCTGCCAGGTGATGTGTTCCCGGAGGATTTTTCCATCTTGGCCACAGTGAAGCCCAAGAAGGGCAGCCAGTCCTTCCTGTTGTCTGTGTACAATGAGCAGGGCATCCAGCAGCTTGGACTGGAAGTAGGCCGTTCTCCAGTGTTCCTGTACGAGGACCACACAGGCAAACCCAGCCCCGAGGACTACCCCCTCTTCAGAGGAGTCAACCTAGCTGACGGAAAGTAGGTCCACTTGCTGTCAGCTTAATGAACATCCATCAATTATACAGTACACTTATATAAATGCCCATTAGACAATTTGTTTGAGCATGTTCCCCTCTAATCAGAGTCCAGGTGGATGTGTCAGGGTTTGATGTTGGTTTAGTCTGTTAAGCACCTGGCCCAGGTGTCCCTTTTGTAACAGATTTGTGAGTGACCTTGTCATTTTGTACACCCGATCCGTCACACTTAGACAGACAGTTCACCCCAAATCAAAATTACATATATTTCCTCTTACCTGTAGTGCTATTTATCAGTCTAGATTGCTTTTGTGTGATTTGTGGCCAATTACTGAATGTTTGAGAAATCAGCTGAGGAGATGTCTGCCCCCTCTTCAATGTAATAGAAACAGAAGGCACTTAGCTTGTGGTGCTCAATGTACCAAAAAACCAACACTTTCTCATACCAAGTCATCACATATTGCCTGATTTTGTCAGTGGCCTTTCATGTCTACATATTAAGTGCTAAGTATCCTCCTGTGTCTGCTGTTGTGGTACCGGTATGCTGCAACCAATGCCAGGATGTCAAAAAAAGTTCATGGTTATATTTAGGCAACAGAAGCACATGGCAACCAACACCAGGGTGTCAACAAAAGCACATGGTTAGGTTTAGGCAACAAAAGCACATGCTTAGGTTTAGGCAAAAAAAAAAGCACATGGTTAGGTTTAGGCAACAAATGCACATGGTTAGGTTTAGGCAACAAAAGCACATGGTTAGGTTTAGGCAATAAAAGCACATGGTTTGGCTCTACATTCAAGTGAACACTGGGCTCCTGGCTGACAGTGCAGGGTTTGTTGGACCCATCTACCACCCCTCCTGCCTGTCTTAAAGGGACTGTCCCGCTCCTTATATTACGTTGTTTCCAGCAGCGTTTCAACCTTACGCCATCTAGGGGCGTATCCTACTGCTGCAACAGGTACCATCTGGTTGTGTGATGAATTGACGCCACTCATCCGCATATCATACTGCCTCAACAGGTGCCATCCAGCCGACCAGCGGGGCATCTTAACCCGTGAAAGGTTCAGTGTGGCTGCATTACAAACTGATGCTGTGTGGTGGCTTATCATACCGCCATGAAAGATGGCTTTTTTGCGTCTGGTGTCTGACGCTGAAATCACTGAAAAAGTGGTGGTATTTGACGACTTTGGAATGAGAATTGGCTGAAAAATATACATTTGAAAAACTCAACAGTGTCTCTTTTCACAAATCATGACCCGTTACTCAAGATAACCTACAGACCTTGTTGTGAGCAGTTTTATGCAGGAACATGGAGGGGGCAGGCTTTATGACCTATACTGCAGCCAGCCAACAGGGGGTGCTTGAGATGTTTATGGCTTCACTTTTGGAAAGATGTCATGTCTTGGCACGCATAGGCAACTGACACCAAAACTGTCTATATTAACAAATAACACTGCAGGTAAGAGGAAAAATGTATTTTTACTCAGGGGTTAAGTGTTCCTTTAATGTGGATTGCTGTTTCTTAAAATGTGCATCTTCTTCTTGGTGGACACAGTGTAGAATTTTGTTTTGTTTGTACCACCAAAAGAGGCCAAACACAAAAGGGGCTCTCAGTAGTGTATCACTGTGTAAGTGGGCAGCATGTAACCCAGTACGTGTGTGAATTAACTTCACCTTCCCTTCCAGATGGCATCGAGTGGCCATCAGTGTGCACAAGCAGACCATCACCCTCATTCTGGACTGTAAAAAGAAGACCTCCCAGAGGCTGCTCCGAAGCGCCAACCCCATCATTGACACCAAGGGAATTGTAGTATTTGGAACTAGAATACTTGATGAAGAAGTCTTTGAGGTAGGCACTGAACTGAAGCTCCTCATCTGCATGCTTTTAATGTCATTATTCTACAACCTGTTTTATTATTGCCCCATTTAGGACTGTTTGTGTGTTCAGTCACTGTCATTTTTACCGCATGCACGCCAGTTTTCCACTCAACTCTGTCCATTGGCACGTACGTGTGTGTGAATTGATTGTGCCAAAGGGGGATGAGTGAATTGATTTATAGGTTTGACAACTGATGCAATTTTGAATCTCTCGTTACATGCTATTTTCAAAGCTGTAGTAAACAAGTCTGCATACCAGACCTTTTTGCGGATGATACTCAGGCCAACTTGACTTTGATTTAAAGTCCTTCGGCAAATTAGATAAAAGCAGATGAGATTCTCCATTCTAACTACAGTAGAGACACATATGGCTGTGGTGCAAATGACGGTCATCCCCATTTCCCATTCTGCACGTCATGGCGCATGAAACGGGGCTTGTGGCAGAGGCCACATCCTCTATAGATGTGTGGATTTAGCTCGTGGAGCCCCCAGTGTCTGGTCCCCAAACCTCTGACACAGACAGACACACAAATCAAATTTAATTTAAGGTGCCACATATTCCACATCTTTTGCACAAGAACATAATGTCCCTACATTCTGTTTCTGTTTCCAACTGTGCTGCATTTGTTTGCTGTTCAACTTTGCATCTGTTGTTGCTCTTTTGAAGTTTCGCCACATTGTGGCCACAAAGCAGTAACATGTCAAACTGTTATATTTCTGATTATGGTTTCATGTCTGAATTCTTTCTCTGAATTGGCTGCAACATTTTTGTTTACAGAGGTCTTAAAGAAGTGGTGACAGGTTTTCATTATTAAAACAGGGGCTTAACTTCTTCCTTTCTCATCTTTTTATAAACACTTTGTGGCTGGAGATGAAGATTAATGTTAATCTGACAAGTGACAGACAGCCTTTTGGGGCTTCTAATACCCAGGGATACCTGATGTGCATCACAACGTGAACTTTTTTTAACTTTTACCTAGCGTGAAGAATCAGAGTTTGGATAGTGCCTTAAATGAGCTTTTGTGCGGATATTTGTGGCTCTTAAACATGACCCCTGTGAGGGACACACACACTAAAACGCACACAGAGAGGCACAAGGAATAGTGTTGTCTTTGTCCCGTCAGAGTTGTGCTTGTTTAAAGGGGGATTAGTCTGTGAGGCTGAGGCCCTCAATAATAATTAGTAACAGAGGCTGACTGATGTGACTGATGCTGAGCCAGCTGACCTTTAACCTCACTGCTGCTCGGCGAGAACAGACAAAAAGAATGAAATATGACATCACTCCCCCCCCACAATCCCTAAAGTTGGTCTGCCAAGCCATGGGGGAGATGTATATATAATGCATATAAAACTAAAACTTCTTGCCTTCATTCTAAACCATTAATCACAGCCTCACAACCAAAGCCAGATTTCAACAAAGAGTATGTATTGTACTGTATATGTATGCATTATTACCATAACAGTGTTGGATGTGGTTCATGAGTGAAGCAGGAAAGTACAGCACTATTTTATATTACATGGATTATGTTTACGTTCAAGTAAAATTGTTGACTTGTGCTATTTAAAGAGGCATAAATACCGATGTTTTTGGTGTGTGTTTGCATATGTGTGTTATAGCTATTATTTACCCTAAGTCTAATGACCACCAATAAATTCCTCCAGTTGCCAACAGGATGACTGCATTTATTCCACTACAGTTGTAATTCTGCTGTAGTTTTATTACTGCCCGTAGCTTGCTCGTCATAAGATCTAGATGATACAGGACCAATTTAAATCTTAACCCAGCTATCAGAGCGGTGGTAACAGCCCAATGGTTACCGTGGGAACAGACAGATATTTTGTGTGAGATGTTTAAAGCCCTCCTGCTGTGTGTCTGCCAGTCGGGAGACAGGACAGGCTCCAGTGCGTGCAGAAAATGGAAAATATGCCACATAGTTTCCAAATTATGCTCAGGCTGCGCTCCTTTTCCTCCTCTTACTCCCTTCTCCCCTCTGTAGTTTAGTCTGATCCTGTGTTGACTTTTGCCAGAGTCAGTTACCAACCAAGAGGTGCTGAGCTTGAAAACACACACGCGCACACACCCACACACACACGCACACGCACGCACGCACGCACGCACGCACGCACGCACGCACACACACACACACACACACACACACACACACACACACACACACACACACACACACACAAATGTATGTGATTTCACCAGGAGGCCAATTAATTCAGCTGACTCAAGAGGCTACAATTTCCAGTCAGTCTTTTTAGAAAAACAGCATGTAAAGTGGGAAATAATAAGAACTGTCAATTTTAGAGAGCTGTTTCTTATTTGATTTCTCACACTAGACTTCCATGAGTCATAAGGGAGACTGCTAAGAAAGAATTTCCTTTAAAAAAAGATATTGAAATACAGAGGCAAGAAGCAGATAATCCGACTTATGACACCTTTACATTACAGTGAATGGTGTGTTTTGTTTCCCTGTAAAGCTCCTTAGAGGAGCGTGGGCCTTTTCTTTACATACAGCAGTCAGGAGACAAGTAGTACTTAGTGTATGCTGAGGTGGTTTGTGGTTTGGTTTCTGACATGGTTATTGTGGTCACAGAGAAAGCGCCTACCCTCTATAAGTGCCATAATGTTATTTTTTTTTCCTCGCGGCTTGCATAAGAGTAGTGTAGCGTGTGCCAGTAAAGATGATGAAGGTAATTAAGGTAATGATTATATAAGAAGACAGTATTCTACTCAGTAATCAGTGCTCATCTGTTGCAAATGACATAGTAATTAGTTCTTCATAATGACTGTCATGTACATGATAAAATTAGTAATTAAGAGCCAGTTTCATTAGTAAAATCCAGTTTTTAGTTCAGTGTTGTTTTCCTTAACAGCTGTAGGGTTATGGGTGTTGAAAGTGTGTATTTCAAGTGTATTTCAATCCCTGTTGTTGAGAATTTAGGGCCTGCTTGACATAGTCCATCTGCAGAATGTGTCCCTTGATTTCCCTGTTCGCTGTTGTTTCCCCCAGTGAGTGTGCCAAGAAAAACCAGAGATAATTTAATGCCCATCCCTCGGTTCTAAGTAGTGAAACAAATGGCTGTGGTTGGTTTGGGGGATCACAAATAGGACAGACGGACCACTCGACCTCACTCAGAGGGGACCACAGGGGACCTTGAGTGAATCTAAGTAGCCGAGCGAGGTGGAGCTGTGCAAACACAGCACTTCTTGTCTGGCCTCCATTGTTGCAGCCAAAGCAGAGCAGAGGCATCCGAGTCCAGCATGAATGTGGGCGATCATATAGCGTAGCTTTGCCACATAAAGACATGATTTTGGCATATTAGAGAGCCTGAGTAGAGGAGATCAAAAGAACAAGATGTTCAGGATTGAGACAGAGCAGAGGGAAGCTGTAGCAGTAGGTTCGGATAGTAGAGCCAAAACGTTTGGGTCATACTCTGGAAAGAATGAGGAGCTCTCTCCCCACTGATGTCAGTCTTGGAACAGCAACCATACCACATGACATCATCCAGAGGTTTCCTTGGTATCCGCTGATAGGCTGTCCCAGGCTGATGGTCTGAACAAGGGGGGGGGGGGGGGTGAACGTGCATGTGCGTGGGTGGGGGGGGGGGTGATAAGTCGGGGAGGATGGGTCAGAAAGCGTGATGTGTTTGAGAAGAGGTGGATTGAGGATAAGATATATTGAATAAAGGATTAGAGATGGAATGAGTGGGGGAGTTAAAGGCAGTATGATAAGAGTAAGGAGAGCAGTGCAGAGGGTCTGGAGGCCTTTAACTAAGCTGAGATGAAGCTTGTTGTGTGGCTCCCATGGTGCAAGCAGAGCCAGGAAAAAGTAGTAAAAACATGCAACACATGCGCTTGATGCTCGTTAAGAGCTTGCATATTGTGATGGCATGATGAGTTTTACACATCCTGTTTCCTCATCTTTACCTCAGGACCTTTCTTCTTCTTTTCCTGCCAGTCACTCAGCACCCATTATTTACAATTCACATGTGTCATTCATTGAAGGTAAAGATGTATTCACCTTTCCATATTTACAGCAGGTTTTCCAAACTCAGAATCCGATTTAAGCCCATTTTGGCCCAGCGTCTGAGGTAGTAGTAAAATTGGTTTGACTGATGTTTCCAGGCCTTGACTGGGCTTCTGTTTTATTATTTGTTATTAGCAGTAGCTCTTGCAAAACTTTTTAATCAGTGGTTTCACGGGATGTCTGTACAGATTTCTTTTCAGGTTTTTTTTGCATTTGTAGCTGGTATTGAGGTTTTTGAATGAAGTTTGGAATGTCTGCTGTATTTTTATGACATCATCATCCTAAACCCTAGACTGCCCCATTAATACAGGTGTGTGCCTCCCTTTGTCAGTTTTTGAGTGCAGTGAAAATGTTTTTGAAAAGGCTTAAAATCAGCAAATATGGATTCAAGTAGAATGCTAAGTGAGATATAAACATGTTGTAAATTTTGGGGATGATTAAATTCTATTTTTGATCAAGTTTGCCTTACGGACCTGAAAACGCTGAATTAGAATTCAGAGTTCAACGTTATGAATGAAGCTCCAAAGCTTTGGACTATTAGCTACAGCCCTATTCCACAGCTCAGCACTTTACACAGATGTACCTGGCCTCTTAGATTTTATGTTGTAAAAAACTGCTAGGTGTCAAAAAAGCAGTAACAGGTCTACCTTGGATGGTAAATGGATGGATAATGGCTGGTCTCATGGAGCCCTATTAGGGGAGACCTGGAAATTTAATGCCCTGCATGGGTCCCTGGTGTCAGAAATATGAAGGGGTAGTTAGGCCCTGTTTCCACAAAACACTAAATTGTATCTTGGCACTTTATGTCTGATCTCAAGTGGACAGTTCTGAAAAGTGGTCTTCTAAATGGAGTAGCAAATTGTTGAGGATGCGTTAAGAGTCGATCACCAAATCCTTTTCAGAGGTGAAACCACAAATAAGTCCTTGACAGCACTGCAGACCATTTAAACATGGTTGATTTTAGCAAACAATTCAGACAGGGTTTGGATGTGCCTATCTGCAGCAATGTACCAAGACTCCATCTTCGTCATCATACAGTCAGGTGCCAGTTTATTAGGTGAATAGGTCTTGGGGCTGGGCAATATATCTAAATTGATATCATGATGAGAATAGATACCACTTTAGATTTTGGACATCATAATATTGTAAAGGTTATCTTTTCCTGGTTTTAAAGGCTGCATTACAGTAAAGTGATGTAATTTTCTGAAGTTACCAGACTGCTCTAGCTGTTCCATTATTTGCCTTTACCCACTTAGTCATTATGTCCACATTACTGATGGTGACTTTAAAAAATCTCATTGTGTAAGTATTTAGTGAAAGCACCAATAGTCAACCCTACAATGCCATTGAAATATTAATAATGAGGCATTTTCTCAAAATATATCGCCCAGCCCTAATAGGTCTTTTAGAGGTGTTTCTGCTATTTAGCCTACTCTAATTGATATATATGAGGTGGACAAAATAATAGAAACACCTGTCAGTACAACTCAATACAGTTCATCAGCACCACAAACTGCAGCCCCCAAAATCACTGTACAGTCGAATCAACACCTCTCAAAAATAGTTTCAACAAAAACCGAAGATCATGAAGGTAGACTTTATGTCAGGACTGCTGTATTAGACTGCAGTAGTTTTAGCAAGGCATACCTAATAATTGGCAACTAAGTGTTTGTTCCTGCAGTGTCGAGTGCAAATGTAAACATTTTTTTGTTGGACTGCAGTTTTCCCACAGATAAAATCAAGTCAGTGGGGAAGCTGGGAACTGCAATCTGTCCCAGCTGGATTTAGGCATACAGCAATCCAGATGTTGTGATTCAGATGATAATGAATTATTACAGATTCAAGTCGAGAATTTACAGCTGTGTATATCACTGTGTGATAATGTAACCATAATGTATACTGTGGTGCAGTGCTACAGCCTACCTTAAAACACCAAAAACGCTGTTACACACTGCTGTAGTCACATTTGTCTGCATTATCTTGTCAAAGGTTTATGTCATGCTTCACTGTCAGAACACACTGCCGCCATACATTTCAGGTTGAGGAATGGGACGTAGACTTCAGTAGCCCCAGGGAAGATGGAGTTTCCACCATGGATAATTAAGAGAATTTCCCTAACTCATGTCAGATGTTTGTCTTTCGCCCCCTTATTCCCTCTGTTATTCCTTTACTGTGTCAGCAAGCCCTGAAGTGTGCCCTCAGCACTTTTTCATGTAGATTTCAGCAAATGGCCAAGCCAAGTGCTCAGAATCCACGTCTGTTAGATGAAGCGAGCCCGCTCTGGTTTCCACCACCCCCAAATGAACGGGAAATGTGAATGTGGTGTCCTCAGAGACGTGGAATTAAAATCTTATACAGAGGGGAGTGCGATGGGGACTGGGAGGCTGAGGGTGGAGATGACGGCGAGGCCTAGATGGGATCTGAAAAAACAGGGAAGAGGCAAAGAGGTGAGGGAATGGTTAAGGTGCTGTGCAGTGGATAAGTGGGGTGGCAGACGGGCTTGTTGCTCTTGGCAGCCGCTCTGAGCGTTGGGATTGAGCTACAGTCTGGAGGGGAAAGTGTATGTGGGTGAAATGTTCTTGATGTCTGGTGAAGGTTTAGTTCTGTAAATTTGTTGGAGTGGGATTTCTCCGCAGGCATGTGTGTGTTTTTGAACATGTATGTCTGCACGCATGATGACAAAGTGTATCTCGTTTGTTTATGTGTCCATGTGCATTTTTGTGTGTGTATCCGTGCTGATTTATGGCCTCTGTGCGGCGGGCTGACCTCTGCAATGTGTTGTTTGGTTTTCGCGGTCAGGTTGGAGTATGCCCAGGCGCTGGGACTGCGAGTGTGCCGGTGTGGGCTGGCAGTGGGACCAAGGCCTGGCTCAGAGCTCAGGGGTGACTGTGTAAATATGTTGTGAAAGTAGCTCGCCTTAAAATGCAGCCAGAGCCCGGACCTCCCAGAGTCTTATCCTGCTCTGTGGGGCCCTCCTACCCAATTTTTTCCTTTGCTGACATATAATCCAGAAAAAAAATGAGAAACTAGACTTGAGTTTTTCTCCTTCACATTGTTTTCTTAGAAGCATGAAAGGTAAACAGGGCCATTATCAGGTGTCCCTGGGGATATGAAGAAAGAATTATAATTTGTTTATGTTGTTTATTTCATGCTATGCACCACCCCCCCATAAACTGATCAGCATGAGGTCGCCTGACATCACCTCAAGACCTTACTTGAATTAAAGTAAACCTTTGTTGGGCGGCCTTCACCTCATGCGTAAAATATGTGTGTATAAGAAAGAGAGGAAGAGAGCATATAGGCATCTAGTAAATTTGTGTAGCAATAATTGACCCTATTCATTAGCTGTCTATTGTGTCACCATGATTTTGAAACCGCACCATTATTGCTTTCCATCACATGCATCATATCTTTAAATTCAGAGGAGGGAACACAATGAACTCGGTCCACCCCTGCATGATTGTGGGTCAGGTTCAGACAGAGATGAATGTTTGGCTTCATGCTCACTAGAGCACTCTCCTGCCCCCACCTGGACACAACCAGAACATCCAGGCAGGGATTCATGTGTGTGGGCCGAACAGGGTGAGGTTCGGGAATGAAAGCCAAGAAGTTGATGTGACATTTTAGTAAATAAAATACAGAAATAATAGACAAATCTGAACGTTTCTACATGTCATTGATCAGTCTCTGTTCTGTAATCTCATCTTGTAAGCTGCTGCCCTGTAATTATTTACAGATTCACATGCATGTTTTATGTGCACATGCTGCAAGTGTCTTCAACAGTGTCTTAAACACAAAGTATGTGTAGCAACTCGGCCGTTGCTCACAGCCACAGGCAGTGGCTTTTCCACCAGAGCTTTGGCCAGAAGAAGAGTCATATTTCAGCTGAGTCCAGGGAGATGCTGACAGCAGCAGCCCTGTTATTGTCTGAAAATTCTGCCTTAAGCACCACTCTGATGTGCCACATGATGCTCCAGAGTGAAAAATGTCGCTGTCCCCTCTCAAATATGAAAGCTGATTGCATGTCTTTTATGGTTCCCTCAGGGCTTTGGGTGTGATTGTGTGATTCCAGGGTTTTTTCTCCCTTTGGTGTGCTCTATTTGGGTGTGGGATTGGTGGTTCTTGTGTGTCTGTGTTTGCATGTGTCGCTGTATATTAATCATTTTACATATATTTCAGTCTGCATTTGTGTCCTGCATCAGCTCACGTTGATGTGACTAAAGTGAGGAATAAGCTATAATTTCCTGTTCTTTTTAAGTGTTAGGCTTAACCAATCAGCATTATCAAACTCTGAATCCCTGACTCTGCACATACAGAAGTTGCAGTGTGGTTTCCTGCCATCAAAATATAGAGAAGTAGCCTCCATATACAGTAATGGAGTAAATATCTCATGCTTTAATGGGCTGCTGGACTGAGTTGACCATTCAGCGCCAGAATTCTAAATGAGAAGTTTGGCATTAGCATACAGCTGGAGTACAGTATAGGAATATTTACTGCTTCCCTACATCTGTAAAACAGCAGCTTATATAACGTTTGGCACCCCAATCTGTCGAGCGACGTGTGGTGAAAAGAGCAGCTCCGGCTCAAAGAAAGGAAATCAGAACCAGCTTTAGAGGTTGTCACGGTGGATCAAGACTTTGACAATAATTTTACTGTGAAGGTGTACAGTTTCATGGGAACGCGTGTACCTTATGCCTTTTATATCAACACAGGAATAATTTATGTGTAGAGATGGAGGGTGGAAAGGTAATAAGTAAGTGTCATTTTGTAATGTACCCTATCAAATATACATTTTTGCATATAGCTGCAGTTTAGTTTCCCATGTTTACATCTGATCAAAATCAGAAAAAGTGTGCACATCCAAATAATCATATATAATTACAGTTACATGATTATATGTTTATTTGTATAAAATTGTGGCTAAAAATTATAGGGGCCCTCCACAGGTTTTACATGTCAGTCAATTTATTACTCACAGAGAGTAAACACAGCCTGTAAAGATTGGTTTAATGCTTTTTGTAGCACTGGAAAAGCTTTGTCAGGTCTTAGAAAATAACCCCTTATGATGTTATCTAAGTTATATCAGGTTTGGGGTCTACAAATTTGTAACAGAAAGTTTACATTACAAGCTGGTGTGAAGTAGAGCGTAAAAAACATCAGGATTCTGGAATTTCTACCTTTTTTTTTTTTACAATGCCTTGAAAAAGGTCTATATTAGATACCATTTTCAATACCACAGGGAAAATTGACGTTAAGGGCATTCAATTTTAAGTTTTTATTAAAAGATAAATATAACAAGACTCTATACTATTTATACTTAATTATTGTGGTATTGTGTTTTGCGATACTGTATCGATTTTCAAACACACTGTAATGATTTTTAATTTTTTTTAATTTTTTATTCACAGAATTTGTTTATCTAAAGAATCCTGCAAGCACTTTTATTTATTTACTTACTGATATAGGCAAATGTTCATTCTTATGCTCAGTTTGCAGAAAAAGTAGTGATGTGATGTTGGATATCAGAGTGACAGTGATTATTACAAATGCAAGTCAAACTGTTGTGATTGCATAAAAATAGTCAACTTTTTCATGCATATGGTGCTGTGCTCATTATACTATGTCAGTTTTCCTAATAAAAAAATGAAAATATATTACCTTGCTCAAAGTATAGCAATATATCGCAATATATTAAATGGTAACCCCTGTATCGTGATACATATCTTATTGCGAGAGTCTTGGCAATGCATAGCCCTAGTGTGCATGGTTGATAGATGTCTACAATTACAGGGCAGGGAGGGTCTAATGAAGAGACGCTGTGGCTGCATCATGGGAAATGTAGGATCCAGAATTATTGAAGCTTCAGCCATACTAAAGATTAAAAATGATTGATTTTGATCATTCTTTTTTCCTTCCCCTTTTTCCAAGCGTAATCAAAGTGCAACTTTTGTTGCTAGAATGCCTCTTAAAGTGAAAGATGCTGGTTTCCAACTTTTCTTTGCCTGTCCATCTGCATTTGGTTTTGTGCAGTGCTCAGTTCTTGGCCTCCCTTTTTTATAGTCCAGAGCATTTAACACAGAATAAAACCTCAGAAGGTTGGAACTGTTTGTGCTGAATGGTCCAACACGTATGAGCCCAGCTCAGCTCAGCTCAGCTCAGGTCCGCATTCCCTATCGAGCTTCTTCTCATCCCTTTTTTTTCCCCCCTCTCACATGCCTTTGGCTATAGAGTTGGGAGAATCAAAAGCAGCCATCAGCTTTTCCAGCCTCAATAAGATCCTTATAACAGCACACTTTACTCTCTAGGCATCCACACGCGTCTTTCTCTCTCTGTGTACATGTCACACATCATTAAACACATTCTGCCACGGTGCTCTCAGTGCTGGGAGGATGTTCTCATTAATGCCTAGGTGTATGATTAATTATCTCATCTTAGTACAATTAGGATCACACCACTTGTGGTCAGGATCTAGCCTGACATTCCCCTGACTGCTCTGGGAGATGGAGAAAAAGGATGAAAAAAAGGAAAGCAGAAGAATGGCATATGAATAGGAAAGCAGTTGCAATGCTCCAGACTGCAGGGCTGTTTTGTTGTACAGAGGGCTTATTCCTTATTGAATGTGACCTCATTTCAAACACTGAATTCCCATCATCCCCTTTCAGCGCAGCTGTTACACACAGCCTTGCCAGGATAAGGGAGAGACAGACTGTCAAATTGATACCAAGTAAAGGCTCCTTACAGATCCTGACTTTTGACAAATGGCTCAGGGGTAGCCATTTGAAAGTTTCCTGGGAGCTCCGAGTTCATAACTGGGAGAGTTGTGTAATGGCTACTCCAGCCTTTCTGTCTTGGAGGAAGTTCTGGGATTTGTTTTCCTGCATCCACCATAAACCCCACTGATAGCATAAGCCAAGGACAGAGCAGGAAACATCATCTCGTGGAGTGTTTTGCAAGGGTTATTAAAGGATCTGAGACAGGGAGTTCTGTGTGGTGTGTTCGAGTGTAGCAGTGGGACCAGCGCTCCTCAGTGAACTGTCACTGGTTAGACCACAAATGCAATCCATGTATGTTTGTCAGAAAAGATGGCTATTCATGGAGAGTTTCAGCTGGAAAGACATGTTGAGAGGTTTCAAATTTTCAGCAATTGGACATAATTAAAAACACTTCATCCTCTGTGGCGGTCGGTTCCCATCGTCGCTTCATGGTTCTCATATCCCGCCCCCCTGAAATATATTTGTTTCAGCTAAGTTGACATTGTGTTTGATTGATGTGGAATGACATCACTGCATTTGGAAGTGTGATTAGGACATGTTTGGATAGATACAATACAGCGTTTTGGTGCCATGTGCATTCTGTTCTGAAACATGTGGCAAACACACACACCCAGCTCCCTATGTAGCCTGGGGATCCTTCTGAGCCTTCATTCTTTTCCCTCTTGTTCTCTCTTGCTCTTTTTCTATCAGTCTTTCCCTCTTCCTCTTCCTCTCCTTCTTAAAATCTCTTGACTTCTGCTGCTGTTCCACCCCCCCACACCCTCCACACCAGAACTCAGCCTATGCACACACTCCTTTAAGTCAAAAGGCTCAGGTCAGCTATCCGCAACTGCAGGTCTGCTCATGTTCTCCATGTTGCAGATGCTAAGTTGATCCATTCATCTTACACAATCAGCTCCAAAACAAAATCACTCATGTCCCATTCAGCTCTGGGGTAGGGCTCATGTATGCTGTTCAGAATCTATCATCCTGTTGAAGACTCACTTTGCGAGTGTGTGAGCTCGTGGTTGTGTGTGTTTGTTTGTGTCATCGTCCGCAGCTACATGAAGTCACTTGTTCCATGTTCTCTTGTAACTGCACTCTTGTTTGCTGTAAGCTTTTTTGTCTCACATTCTGGTGCTCAACTCTGATGCAAAATGACACTCTTGGACCCGGGACAAAGTTCTTCATCATTTTAGTCAGCCTCAGATTCCCCTGCCTTGACCTAGTTTCAGTACTGCCTGTTCTGCATGTGATAATGCGGCACACAGATGTTCCCCCTCATCTTTATTTGTTTATATGCTTTCATTTTTTCCCCAGGGGTCACTGAGTGTGAGACCGCCGTCTCCATTGCTGCCCATTGTTTGCTTGTTTATTTACACGCACGACTTGTAGCTGCGTCCAGTGAGTCTCACAACTTCCTGTTTCTTCTGGTTTCCAGGGAGACATCCAGCAGCTAATGATTGTAGCAGACCATCGTGCTGCCTATGACTACTGTGAGCACTACAGTCCCGATTGTGAAGTGCAAGTGCCCGACCAGCCTCAGAACCAGGACCCCAACACAGATGAATATGTAAGTAACAAGACCTTTCTTAAGTTATTATAATGTGTTCCTTTTAACTCAAGGCCCTTACACTGTCAATTATTAGAGGTCGTTTTGGAGGATTTTTGCATTGTAGAAAGCAGCAAGAGAACCACCAAGTGCTCTCATGGCTGACCTCACAGAGGGAAGTTCATTTCCCTTAATCCATAATTGTCTCTAATACTCAAATCAGATCTCAGTTGGATCCTGTGCTGAAAAGAGCCTCTTGGCTTATACAAGAGAACTGCACTCTGCCAGAGGAAAGTGCTGACTGGGAAGAACAGGGTTATCAGGCTATGCAGTTAGTTAATAATGTTCAGGAATGATGTGGTGCCTGCCTAAGCCTGCATCCCTGCACCGCGCTGTTTTCCGCACTGAATACCAATATACTGCATGCTGATTAAAGGCGTGTCAGACAAGTGTTAAAAGATGGAAAGGAAGTCCTTCCTCTTGACCTTTTCCTTGCCCCGGGGCCTGTCAGTATACCTGTGAGGTACACAGAAACTTGACCTGTGTTTTTTTTCTCTAAAGATGTGTGAGAGATTCATTAAGAGAGCAGTGGAAAAGTAATTTATCATTCAGTCGTAACAAGTTGCAACAGGGAGATGCAGCATGAGGTTTGTGTGAGTAGAAGGCATTCCTGTGTGCCTCTGATCGATGGACAGTCTGTCGCACATATATCAGCCAGAGCCAGCAGCAACACAGCAGTGGATCATGTTTGAAAACCGTGTTTTTTAATAATTGATAGTTTTTCTCTCTCAGTCACACTCCCTCTCAGTATTGGTGTCATGTTTATCTCCTTTAGAACACAGAAGAGGACAGCTACTATTATGAATACCCTTACTATGAGGACGTGGACGGCAAGCCTTTTGATTCGACATCTGATACTGAGACATCCACAAAAGAAGTCACGGTAGTCTACCAATACATTTTGCCACTTCACATAATGATGTAAATACAGCTATATTGTTTTGACCAAACTAACTGACAATTGTATCTTCTTCACCTTATAGGTAACAGATGGAGACAGTGTGGTGACCACAGTGGAGGAGATTTTGAAGGGCGGCTCCGGTGCCACCAGCGGCAAAGTTTTGACCTCCATCTCCACCGGCTCGTCCTCCGGCTCATCCTCAGGCTCATCCTCCAGCTCATCCTCCAGCTCTTCGTCCAGCTCTTCGTCTAGCTCTTCAGGTACTGCCACTGGCGGTGGGGATGCCTACGGAGAAGAGACCAGCCCTTACGACGGTTATGACGGCTATGGTAACTACGAGACCTACTACGACGAGTCCACGGTGTCGCCTGACGGGGACACCTCTCGACATGTCACCGTCACCAGCACTAGCATTGGCACTGGGGGAGAGCTGGATCTGGGAGCAGGTGGAAGGATTGATTTGAGTACAGGGACTGGAACCGAAAGGCGGGTCATCACCAGCGGAGGAGGAGGAGGAGGAGGAGGATCTACAGTGACCGTCATCAGCAATAAGACATCAGTAAGTTGATATTAATTATCGACATCCTCACTTAATTGTTGTGGCCGTGACCTGTAGGTCTAAGATGTATTGATATACTGTCAAATAACATTTTAAATTCTGCTCTTTACTTACCTGCACTTGTGTGTGGGATGAATAAGCGAGACCTATCCTCATGTTATAATCCACCAATCCACATGGGGGAAGCAAAGCCAATGTGGTTGTATTTAAAAATACCACCAGGAAGGAATAAATGCTTTCATAGAAATCCCCATCATCGCAGCTGTGACGATTTCTTGATTAATTGATTGACAAAACTGACAATCAGCTCCACAGATCCACAACCATTTTGATGATAATCAGTCAAAATGTGACAGTAAACTCAATATCTTTGTTCGTTTGTTGGCAGTTCATCAGGCAAAGCAATTTGAGGACGCCACCTCGGGTTCAGATTTCTAGTTGTATTTTTTAGTATTTTCTTACAATTTACAGATAAAACTAAATAATTATCAGCAGATTTATCTCCAGTGAAAGTAATCCGTAGTTGCAGAACTTAGTTAATGGTTTATGCAGGAGGAAACTTCTTCATTGTCAGTTGCCTCTAACTGCTGCAAATTTCACTTTATAAACTTTATCTGTGTTTTTATAGGTAGGAGGTTCCTATGATGACTACGGAGATGAATATGATTACAACGTGGACCTTCATTACACTGGTGGAGGCGGTGGCAGCAGTAGTACAGTGCACATTGGTGGTGGTGGTGGTGGTGGAAGCAGCAGCACAGTTCTTGTCAGTGGTGGTGGAGGAGGCAGCAGCAGCAGCAGTACAGTCCACAGTGGAGGTGGAGGCAGCAGCAGCAGCAGTTCTACCATAACCATTGGGGGCGGATCTGCTGGAGGTGGTTCTGTCTCTGTGGGAGGATCTTCCACCACTGGGGGTGGATCGGCCACCGCTGGCACCGGAACAGGGGGATCCATTGGCACCGGTACAGGCCTGGGCTTGGATGGCGATGGTGACTACACGGATCTGGAGGATGGGTTCAAGGAGGAGCACCTCACTGACTATGGCGATTTAGATGTCTATGCCTATGGAGATTATGAAGACAAAGAGGACAAAGTGCTGCCCGCTGAGACCGATGAGTACTATGGACAGGTAAAAAAAAAAATCGATGGACGTCCTCACAAATAGATGATGTAAGGGTACAGTATGGTGAGGGTGTTGAGGATGAGGGTTGGCTGATTATGTTTGTGTCTGTGTGTTTGGTGTGTAGGTCGACGGCGCTCGTGGGGAAAAAGGACAGAAGGGAGAGCCTGCTGTTATTGAGCCTGTGAGTATCACTATTTGAACAACATACTTGGGCGACAGATGTAGGCTGCGCGCGATGTGTGCACATGGGTGTATGCGTGGATGTTTATGTTTGCCAGTACATATGTGTGAGCCACATCTAAACACAATCCATCCCTCTCTTCTGAATGAGAATCCTGAGGCCAAACACACTGAGCAGGGCCCACCAGACCTTTCACATAGTATCCTTGGGCAAGGCCTTGCTGCTGACTGGCCATCAGGACTACAGCATAAACATTTGGAGAACGGCCATGCAGGGATTGTCAATAATCTCTAAACACAGTGTGGGTAGTGTGTAAACACAGGGGGAGATGGAGGGAGGAGAACAAAAGAGAGTAAGGAGGACTTTTCCTGCCTCTCTGCCAAAAACCTTAGCTTGTTTTAAATGCAAACAGGTGGAAAACCTTTCAGCCCGGATTCAGATATTCATACAGTATATACAGGTGGGGAAAACTCTTTTTGTATGTTTGCAAAGGCACATAAGACACGAAAGGAATTTATATCTCCAATCCAGCTACAGCTGTTTCACTTCAAACAAATGTCACTGAACTCCACTGAGTATACATGCCTCTGTCACTGAGTGTCTTTATGTTAGAGCAGAAAGAGTGTGTCTGAGTCCACTTCCTAGAAGACTGTTGAGTGTGTGTGTAACATAGACTGCATAAAAATGATTGTTGTAGCCACCATGACGTCACCCATTCGTTTTTGGACTCCCGTTATGAATAGGGAGCGTGCCCAAGCCAACTTTCATAGTGGCAAAACAGTGTAAGTACATACATCACGTGATGCTCAGTGGATAAATCTTTTTGAGCATCAAACTCCCCGCAAAATTTGATTCATTTGAAAACATTTGAAAAGTCAAGAAGAGCTGCACGACTGAATCATTTTATTTGCGTTCAAGTTAGCGGAGCGCTAAACCAGAAACAGCCGGCTAATGGCCAATGGCAAATGTCTCCTGTATGTCTGCTCTATGGGCCACACAGTGCAGAGGCAGTGCCGATCATTTGGGTAATTTTCTACACGGCAGTTGAACTTTTTTGGTTTCATGCACCTCTGAGTACCTTTCACAGGAGTGACCGAGGCCCCGCCTCTAACGCTCTATCCAGTTATCTTTCCACTTTCAGGTTTTTTTAGCCTCAAGTTTGGCAATTTGATTGTCGCCTGCAGCCAGAAGTGACTGTATTTGGATGAGAGCTGCTGCTAGCTTAGTTAGCGTGGTGCATATACTGTCTATGGTTATTGTGATAATGCTAATGCTGATTTGCTAATGTAGAACCCTAAACCATTAAAACAAAATGTATTTGACAGAAAAACTGAACATCTGACTCCGTAGAGGGTCTATTGGTACAACAACAAGACTTATACTTTTTACTTTTTAGACAACCAAAATGTTACAGTTAACTTCATGAACTGAAAACACTCTGACACAGTGACAGCGACAGCTACGTGAAAACTCTGTGACACACATTTTGTTTACCAGGCTGTAAACATGTTTATTTCTGCTGTAAAGTTATCCATTGGGGATTGACTAACTTTTGGAGCCAGCCTCAAGTGGCCATTAGAGGAACTGCAGTTTTTGGCACTTCTGCAGTGACTTAATTTTTTTTTAGCCCTGGAGGTTTCCGCTTGGTGTGTAAGAACGTTTGTGGACTTATTACCAAGCAAATTTATGTACACATCACCACCCAGTGTGTCTTGTCTCTTGTAAACATGCAAAAAGCTGAGCATCACACACAAACATGAAAACATACTCACTTTTTTTCCCAAGGTCTAGCCCCTTTCCCATCACACACACACTGCAGGCGAGACACGGGCATAACCTGGGGAGTTACAAAGATCTATTGCAGTAATTTGATGTACTTTTTGAGAATTCTCAGAGAGTACAGCTTGGGGGTTGATGAAAAACATCACATATTCCAAGTACGTTTGGATAATATGTGGGTTTCTGCCCTCATAACAAGGCAGGAAGGCAAAATGTTACCACAAAAGCAAACAAACAAAGCAATATCTCTGCAGCCACAGAGCTGCAACAGTGCATCTGCGAGTCAGATGCTTGTACTGTAAATTGTCCACACTGAATTGCTTACAGTTTTTAGCTAAAAGGATATATGATAGAAATTCAATAATTACATTTATATCTGAGCACAGGTGTATAAAATGGCTTTATATCGCATTCATGACCAAATATTTCATCTGACAGGGCGAACAAATTAATTATCGCTTCATTTTCATTAGTGCCTCCCTCAGCTGGTCCAGGTAGGAGAGCACCTCAGGGCGTCATTGCCTTTCTGTCTCTGCAGTCATTCACCCTCCTTTTCTCCATGGATTTGATTGCAAGCATAACCAAAATGACAGGCAGGAATGTACATTAAGTTAGCAAAGACTCTGAGATGGAGAGTTAATAGGTAGGTGTGTTGAGACATGTATCCATGTACATTTACCTCCTTTAAATAAAGCTCTGTGTTAATGAACACTTGTGGGTGCATCTGAACACTGTGAGATCATGGCACACAGACATGCTGATGAATGAGGCCATGAGATAGCTGTGGGGACTCTTGTGGTAACTGATGATTTCTCTGCTTGTGTGTTTTTAGGGAATGTTAGTGGAGGGTCCGCCTGGGCCTGAGGGGCCAACAGTAAGTCAATTTGTCTCGAATTCCGTCTATTTACTTCCTCTCTTTGGTCTGTCTTTCATGTACTCGTCTTGTCACTGTCATTTTTCTGTGTTTATAAATAAAAGCTGCTAATGGTTTATGTCATCCATTTTTCTGGTATGTGCATGCTGTGTCCTTTAGATTGGAAAATTCACATTTTAGAGCTTTGCTGTGTAAAATCCCCTGCTGCCTGATTTGTAATGCAAAGGGAGTGGCCAAAACAGTTCCCCCCGAAGAGATATGGACTTGCCCAGATGTTAAAGAACTTAATTATTTATCTAGGACGACTTTTTCCGACACAGTTGCTCTTGACACCCTGCAGATGGAGTCCCACAGAGGCCAGCCGTTCAAGCGCTGAGCTATAGACAAATAAAGAGCGCCTCACAAAGGATTTACAACTCAACAAGCTGTCCCATATTGCCTCATGCATTCCTTTCTCCCATGTGTGACCACTTTGCAAGATGAAGGCGAGAACTTTTAGTGGAGCAAATATGACTGTGTCTTTGTGATGCATTATGTATGTATGATGTGTGTAAAATGAGATCTCTTGCTTAACATAGGGTCTCCCCGGACCCCCAGGTGCTTCTGGCCCACCAGGCAGTCCTGGAGATTCTGGAGAGAGGGTGTGTATAAATGCATATGTCACATTGATTTTCAAAGCTGTAAGAATACAGAAAGTGACCACATTTCTGTCTGCGTGTGTGCTCACATTTGTGTTACTTCCCGTCTAAGGGTCCTCCGGGTCGCCCTGGTCTTCCTGGTGCTGATGGTCTGCCAGGACCCCCTGGAACTGTCCTGATGCTGCCTGTAAGTAAATTACAGCTGTAAAAAAAGAGTTTAAATAGGAAGCGCTGTGTGTTTTCATGTTTACCCACACTGTAAGTGCTAAAACATTTTCCATGTGGCACTATATCCTTGTTTAGCCTTGTTTAAAGCCAAGTATGATGTATCTTACTGTTTTATCAATAACTCTGACATGTGGTTTACACAGTGTAGTGGAATGAAGGGGGTTTCCTTTGAAACCGTTTTTGATGGGCCTGTCCTTTACAAATATTTTGCAATGTAAATCTGTGCTTTAGCAACCCCTTGTGGTGTGTTAAGTAAGTGAGCTAGCGCCCCTCTCTATCACTCCTCAGTTGTTTTGACTACATAAACTCAGACTTTCTCTGCCTACATAGTTTTAACTTATTCCACATTCTTCAGCTAAAATTTAAGCCATCCTATCATGTGTCCTTCCAGGAAGTCGTCTAGTTTTAAAAAGGAAGCAAAGCAACACTGTCGGTTCTCACTGTAGCTTCAGCTGCGTCCAATGATTCAACTGCGACACTTACTCACAGCCGTGCTAACGTCTTCCTACACCGTCTACCTTTTTTACTTTCTTTTTCTTGTACTTGGAAGATGTCTGATCCTGCCGCTGTTGGACCTGATTAGTTGTACAGATGTGAAGTTGTGGTTTCAGGGGTCCACAGAGCTGTGTCTCTGTCTGGACAGGAACTCAAGCCGTTCTGGCGTATCCACTGGCAGAAAGCACGGCTTGAAATCTGATCCTTGAGCTCCGAGGCTAATGGGAAACATGCATTGTTGTTTCGCCCTTCATTCACTAGAGGACTCGGTGTTAAAATTGTGGTATAAATAAAACAGGGTTAACTGGTGACTCTTAAAACTGTGTTTTGCTTAAATGGTCCAATGACTTGTAATGCATCTTCTTTTTATTTTCTGTGGACAGTCTGCTCTACCATGAGTTGGCAGTGTATTAAAAAAAAAATAATGTAGTTCCCATCAGAGCATTTTCTCTCTCTGTCTGGCCTCGCTAGACGACAGTTTGATGTAGCAGAACATTTTGTTCAAGGTCCGATGATGCATAGAAATGCATAGTGGGGAAGGAATGACGAAAAGCGTGAAGCTAGATGAAGAGAAAAAGAATCAAAGACAGACTGAAAGGATCACAGATTGGCAGGCAGGAAAAAAAGAAATAGCTGCATATATTTGATTGTGACTGAGATAGCAAAGGGAGGGGCCAATATTTAATCAAGCTCAGCAGAAATTTAGTCTGAAGAAGAAACGGTGGGATTTGCACAATGCTTATGAAAAGTTTTTGCTCTGGATAAATTTGGCTTATAGTGTGTGAGCTGCAGTAGATCTGACTCAGCCTGATGTTCTGAATCAACTGTTTGTATTTTCTTCCTGGTAACAACGTTTCTGTGATGGTAACAATCCTGCTCAGTATTTCACTGTTGTGTTGCCGTGCATCTGTAAACCAACCGATAGTCACCCTCCTGAGGACTGTGCTTTGTAACCCAACGCGAGATGCTTGGCCCAAACAAACCTGTGTTGCACCACAAGCTTGGATATTCACCTATGGTTGCAGTGCCGGCTTATCACCACCAGATGCCACTAGAATTTGAAGCTCGCAGCTTGCATAGGCAGCCTGCGATGGTGCTGGTGTGACAGCTGGAGGCTGATGCTTAGTTCCACATCTGTTGCAAAGTTTCTAGGCAGGGACATCGTATTAAAGAAATATTGAACACGTTGTTGGGAATAGATTTCATCTAAAATATTTATTTTGCTGCAAGAAGCTTTAGTTATTCCATATTTTTCTCAGCCAGTACTTTTGTGTTTTGCCAGTGCCTCTTGTGAGCTGGTGTCTTTACTGCAGCGAAGTCTCACCAATCTGTTATCCCCTCCATAGTTCAGATTCAGCGCTGGAGGTGACTCGGGACAGAAGGGACCTGCTGTATCAGCACAGGAGGCCCAGATGCAAGCCATCATGCAGCAGGCTAGGGTAACAGTTCACACATAAACACACTGCAGCAGTTACTATCACACTGTATGTAGTAATGTATGTTTTTTTCCTCCATTCTCAAACTTGAGTCTCCTGTTGAAATATGTTGAAATATGTTGAGTGAATGTTTTATTTAGTTCCTTTTTGCCATATTTGCATTAATTGTTTTTTTTCCTTTTCTCCTTTACTTTCATCAGTATTGCATTTTTGTGTTTCAGTGTTACATTTTATTACCCTGTGGTTGCTCACAAGCATGCATTATTCATATACAATTACACACACTGAACACATGAACAGACACAAATGCACTTACAGCTCACACACACACATGCACATAGCTAAATCCAAGTTATATTTAATCACACATCTGCTACATGCACAACAGCTTTGAATATTTTATCCTTTATATATTTTATTTTTCATCTTATGGCTAATCTTTTCTTTCCTCTGTTCAGCTGGCTATGCGCGGCCCTACAGGTCCAATGGGTTTGACTGGCAGACCCGGCCCTCTGGTACGTATTTCGAATCACCTCACGGCAGGCACACTCAAAATCAATAGACATTTTATGCTAAAAAATTTGATCAGCAGCTATTGTAGTACACAAAATGAATACACAAACAGTTTGTAGCTGATTTAAAAACTACTATTGGTTCAGTGTCCATTAAATCTTCTATTTGTTTTCCCCCTCAGGGTCCTCCAGGTGTAGCAGGACTGAAGGGAGAGTCTGGAGAGGCAGGTCCTCAGGTAAGATATAAGAATGTGAAATTTAGTTTGTAAAATGTATTAGAAACAACTTAATCCATCTGAAAACTTGTTATCCTACACATGTATATATTGTTAAACCGTTGAAGTGTTGCAGTAGCTCTGAGAAATTATTATTGTTATTTCCAAGTTGGAAAATTAAAGAAATGCCTCTGAGTAATATGTGTTTGTATTTCAGGGACCACGTGGACCTTTGGGATCTCCTGGACCCCCTGGAAAACCTGGCAGAAGGGTAAGCGTGACATAAAGCGACTTCAGAACAGCAAAGCACGCATCCTATTACTTTCTGATACTTATACCTATCAGAGTGCTGATTTGAAAGCCAGGCATATCCTTGTCTTCATAGTATATTCACAGCGATGTCTGACATGTTATGTAACTGTTGTTATTTTTACAGGGTCGTTCTGGAGCTGACGGTGCCAGGGGCATGCCGGGACAGTCTGGACCCAAAGTACCTTGTCTACCATATTCATAATGCACTTCAATGCAGCACATTTCATAATGCCAGTTTAAAAGTGTGTTTTTGAAGCCTGTACAAGAGGCATGCAACCTGATTTTTCTTTGCTCTTCAGGGAGACAGAGGGTTTGATGGCCTGGCTGGACTTCCTGGTGAAAAAGGACACAGAGTAAGTCCTTTTGTGGTGCTATGAAAAGTGTGTTTTTGTATGGCGTGCATGTGTGTGTATTTGTTTTGACGTGTGCCACCGTTAAATCTAAATGTTTGTTGTCGTAGGGTGAACCTGGCCCGTCTGGACCTCCTGGCAGTACTGGAGAGGATGGAGAAAGGGTAATGGAGAAAAAATACAATTTCACACCTCTCTCTTTTTAGTTTTTTCTTTGTTTTCCGAGAAATAGACGGTGAGTGCTTGTGTCTGATGTATCTCACCCCTTAACCGTTAATGTTACACTGCAGAAAGACAGAAATTACTCTGAATTGAACTTCCTCTTACTTAACTTACCTTTTTTGTCAGCACCCGAATTTCACTTCCACTTGCCCTCCCCTCTCCAACTTGATTTTCCCCTTAATATTATTTGATCTCTGCACACCTTCATCTGCCTCTAATGTCCCTCACCATCCTCATTACCCACAGCTGATGCAACCTGATCCCCTCTTTCCCGGCTTTTTCTTTGTGTCTTCCCATTATCTCTCGATCCTCGTAACACACACACACACACATGCTTTCCCCTCCATTACCATTCACTGTCTGTTCCACATTCTGACCTGCTCTCTCTCTTTCCCAGGGAGATGATGGAGAGATCGGACCTAGGGGACTTCCTGGTGAACCAGTGAGTGATCGCACGCATTACCATTCGGTCTTAACACTGAGAGATAGTATGATAGAGCTGAGAGGGCCTGCTCTCACCATGTCATATTGTTAGCAAAAACCAAATGATGTGGAGTTATTGTATATCATCTGCAGAGTGCAGACGCTGTTCATATTCATAGAAATGGAGATTTATTTTTTAGTATTATATTGCTGGAAAGCGTATGCTGATGAGGCTTTGCTCGTGCCTCATCTGTACAAGAGAAGCTTTGGAGGTGAGAAATGCAGGCAGCTCACATCAAGCTTGTTATAATAGCCTCCCACTCTCTCAGGCAGGATATTCCCCATGGGGGGGAGACAGGGAAGGAGAAACCACTAGATATCTGCTGTTATGACGTAATTTGTCCACCAGGGTGTGCTACATTAGTTTGAAGGACAATGGGTCTTGTTAGGTAACTGTAGCTGTGAGGCAAAGCACAGAAATTCAATGCAATGTTTGATAGGCATAGCTGTGGGGAATTAATGTGTAGTAAAGAAAAAAAGAAGGGGTTTCAGCTTTCCCTCACAATCTGACTCAGTAGAATATCCTCAAGGACATTTGGGAAGTCAGGTTGTTTCCAGAAGTATAATTTTAAAACTTGATTTAGCTGAACGTGTTTAATAATTCATCAGTTCTTTCACAGGTGTGATATCGCTCTCAATCTCATTTCCCTTCTTTCTTTCCCTCAGGGGCCCCGTGGCTTGCTGGGACCAAAAGGACCCCAGGGACCTCCTGGACCCCCTGTGAGTCCCCTGCACCCTCCTCTCACCTTTTCATATCCATGCTGTTACAATACATTTACTGTTCGGAGAGCAGAATAATTTTTTTTCCCACTGTCTCAAAGAACAGAAGACACTGCAAACAACACCCACAGGGAAATACAAAACTCAATATATTTCAGACAGCATACACAAAGAGTGGCATACGTTATTGAGTTTAACTTCAGCGTTTCAGACAAATGTCTACAGCGGAGCAAAGTGTAATCCTAATGTTTATATTGTTTCAACAGATTTAATTTAACATGGACAGTGAACATCAATCAAGTAGCTTATTTTGAACTGATATCCCTGTGCAGAATGTAGAGATATCACGAACAATAAATCACACACTCAGATTCACACGGTGCAGATGCAAAAACCAGGGTGTGGTTTTTAAATCTGTCTTCAGCTCAGACTGAGACTTAACAGCTAAGAGTGCACATAATATACCAAGCTTTTCAGTGTGTTAGATATTTGCTGGCCTGCGTTAATATGTGCTGAATGTTGTGTTCATGTCATCTGCTGTAGGGCGTTACTGGAATGGATGGCCACCCTGGACCCAAAGGAAACATAGTAAGTGAAGCTGGAATTGATTCAATTGCAAATTTCTCAGACACAACACACACACACACACAGCTGTCACAGAGTCTAAACATGCACCATTTTAATCTCTTTATATTATCCTTAAATCCATGATATCGCCTCATGAGCCTTCTCTCTCTCTCTTACACTTACACCCAAACACACACGCACACACACCCAAACACACATACACACACAGCAGTACAATCAGAGGATACTTAAAAGATAATGAAGAATAGACGGGCTGTGTTTAGATTCATTTGAGCAGTCCACTATGGCCAGTTGTATCATTCCAGGTCAATTTCTCGCAGCGCCAGACTATAATGAGAGAATACCTGGCCTGAGCAGCTCGTCTCGTCTGTTGGGAATGTTCCAACTAGGTAGAGATGGAAGATCAACAGCTTTCCCTAGACTCCTGGACCGGGGCAACATAATTGATTGCCAGTTATCTGAGATGGAAAGTGTTTTGTGTTTGTGGTTCAGCAGGTTCTGTCATTAGGAAAGAACGTGTGAGAATGTGTGCTGTGTGTGTGTGTGTGTGTGTGTGTGTGTGTGTGTCCTCTACCTTGAGCTAGAGCAAGATATTGTGCCATTTAGTTTAGGTATAACTCAAGTCAAGTCAATTTTTATTTCTATAGCTCCATATATCCTAAATTACAAATTTGTCTCAGGGGACTTAATCTGTACAGTATATGAAACCCTCTGTCCTTTTTGTCCTCTTGCTTCTAAAAAAGAATTACTTCCACCAAAAAACCCATAGTAGGTAAAAAATGGAGGGCACCTCTGGAGGAGCAACAGAGGAGGTATCACTCTCTCAGGATGGACAGTAGATGCTGTGTGCACAGAATGACTAACATAATGAAATTACAGTATAGTCAACCCAATGACAAAAATGATACAAAGAATGTGAACATATACGAAAGATGGATCCAGGAGGTTATCAAGCCGCTTCCAGGTGTCGCCAAAATGTTAGAATCTGAGCCACAATACCCCCTCTCCAACATGGAACCAGAAAGACAGCAGGCAACACAATCACACAGGAGGCAAAACTGAAGCGCCTTATTCACACTAGAGTGAAGCTCAGGCTGCATATTTCTGTCCGCAACTGACCTGAGTCCAGAGCAGTGACCGAGCCCAAACCTGAACCCAAAAGGCAGTCGTTTTTTGTATGTGTGAACCAAGTCCCCAGGAACAGCGCTTGGTTTTGAAGCCAATTTGACATAGAGGCTTAGTCATGTAACTACAACTCCGGGTCTGTCACGTGAAGCCATCTGGCCCAAAGACTTACATTGTGAAAGAGACATCTTTAAATGAGTGGGATACTCATTTCTTGAGCATTACAACACCTGCAAAATGACTAATTTTGCTCTTGGGATTCGATCCATTTGGTCGAAAGTTAGTAGAGGGCTAAACCGGAAGTCAGCTGCTCTGCCAGCTGCTTGGCGGGCACAAACTTGAGTGTGTTTCCTCTTTGGACCACACAGTGCAGAAGATCTGGGTAATTTTAATACCTAGTAACTTTTTTGGCTTCATGCACTACTGAGCAGCTTACGTAGGCATGAACGGAATAAACTCCAATGCTGTATTCAGTTCTCCTTATACATCTGTGGTCTGAGCCCACCTGAGTCTGATGCAGTTAATGTAAGCTAAAGCACTGAGTTTGTGTTAGCGTTCATGCATTGTCGCATAAATAACAAACCCCAGCACTGAACAAGAAGTAGCACAACACAGACAGTATATCCATCATCTTTATTTATTCTTGCACTACATTTTCAGTAAAAAAGATCATTAAGGCCCAAGTCAAGTAGGCTGAAACCAACCCGAACATCGTTCGTAAATATTTGTCTGAACCTGGCCTGGCCCGGCACGTCATGAAGGGTCTCATCAGGACCCATGAGGCTGGGGTTGCATATCCACACTAATTCACACAGACAGGAGAATGAAACAAACACACAGAAGGAGAGAGGGAAAAAGAGGAGAGGCTGGTAATAAGGTAATAATGCTGTGATGCGCTGTTGGACAGCTTCTGATTTATTTCTGTAGAGAGCAACATTTCACTTTTAATGGACCATATGGAGCAACAAATCACTCTTACCTTCACATGGGGGGTTTTACTCAAGTAAATAAAGTAATCAATCTCAGTATTTATAACGAGGTTTCTAAAATTAACTTCATTTTTCTTTAGGGACCACAAGGAGAGCCAGGACCTCCTGGACAACAAGGCAACCCAGGTGCCCAGGTCAGTAATGAACAGGTTGTCTGACATTAGATTTTCTTCTTATCCACTGAAAAAAATGTTCTGAGTGTTTTTTGTCCTTTCACAGGGACTCGCAGGGCCCCAAGGACCCATCGGACCTCCAGGAGAGAAGGTAAGATATCACATGATCACTAAATAACAATAACATATTGAGAAACATGCCATTTCTGCAGCTCCACTGAAAAAAAACTGCCAGCTTGATAAAATGTTAATAAACACAGGCCCACAATCTATAAAATTGCTGGAAATTGTCTCATTCATTTGCATGAGCTGAAAGCCAAGTTGCTATCTTATTCAGTTCCAAATGCTTATCACACTATTATGCAAACGTGTCCCCATCCCCAGCGCAGGACCAAATAGTGCCGAGTAGACAGTGCAGACAGATTTTAATCCTGATACATTTTAATCCAATTTCAGCTAAATCACATTTGCCAGTTTATATGGAAGGTATTTAGTTTATTATTGAACAGGAATTTGAGAATGAATAATGTAGGTGTAATGTTTCTCCTGATTATAAATGAAATACTAGAATGCTGTGGTATTAAATGAAGCAAAATAGAATGGAATAAAGAGTAGATCGTTTATCTGAAAATATTGGTTCAAAGAAGTAATCGGTGTGTTAGCATGCTGATGTTACCATTTAGCTCAGAACACCACCCTGCCCAAGTTTAGCGTCACAGAGCTGCCAGTGTGACTGTTGACCCTTAAGCTGCTTTCACAACGCGGCATGGTAACCACCCTGACAACTACCAACCTGCAAGAGCCTTCCCCAAAAAAGGAAAGAGTTTATAAAAGCGGCTTCTGTGGCTACGGCTTGTAGCTGCATACTGTAGCAAGAAAACAGAAATCGCTAAAATACCAAAGATTTCTACATATTTTTACAATTTACCAGTCATCTGGTTGTCTTATAAGTTGCTAGTGCTGTGTTATACAACTCAGATATTCAGATATCAGCTCCTCCATCTTGTCTTCTCTCTGCTTTCACGATGCCCACTACTTGATCGGCTAGAGCCAGGGGGCAATCACCAGATGTTTAACATGATGAACTCTGAGCAGCAGAGCAATATCTGTGCACTTTCACGTGGGCGGCAAATACCCCTACTGACTTGTTTAAAGCCACTTCCCCTCTGCCCCCTTCCCCTCATTGAAAGGACTGGAGGCGGCGAGTTACTGCATGGCAGTCTGAAAGGCCCTTAAGTCTTGTTTTTTATAGACTTTTATAATACCTTTAACCTTTGATTGCCATGTGTTGTCTTACTCTGTGATTTTTCATTTGCCCTAAAATCCTTTTCTCTTGTCTTCTCTCCAGGGTCCTACTGGAAAGCCAGGCTTGCCAGGAATGCCAGGAGCTGATGGTCCACCGGTGAGTTCATAGACACTAACATCCAAAGAAACATGCGCAAGAGAAACAGCCTTTCTCTGTCTGCCTCTCTCTTTCCTTTTTTTTCTTTTTACAGTTTACTAATTATAATTGCCATAACTGTGAGAAACAACACTTTCAATGCAGTGCATCACATTTTAATGTTTAGAAAAACACTTCACACTCAAAACACACTGAGATAATTATGTGGCTCAAACGTATGTATGATACAACACATTAACACAGCTGTGTAACAGTGCAACCCGCCTACACACATGCAAACACTCTCTTTCCCATCTTTGCACAAGGAGACACCTGCGATAACGGCAGGTGTGTCTCAGAAGGCACCAGGTGGCACCTTAGAGAGACGGAGACGAGAGAGGCTGTGAGATATGAATAACTGTAGCGAGGTAAAAAGACACACAGAGATTGTGTAGAAAAATGATGGATTTGTTGAAAGAGAGCAAAGAGAGATGGAGGGGAGCCAACAGCATACAGTGTCCCCTGGTCCTTTAATGGCTTTCAGAGTCTTTTTAGGGTAGAAATAGCTCTCCACCGTTGACACACACAGCTTTTTTTATTCATCCATTTGTTGCATTTTCCATCACCCACAGTATTCTCTCTCTCTCTCAGTCTCGACGCTCACTCCTTGCCCCTCATTTTTGCCCTCTCTAGTATCTATTTCCTTCTCCATCCACTCTCACGACACTAAAAACCCATCAGAGGCTATGAGGAGCTGCTTTGTCTCATGAGAATGCAATCAGTTTCCTTCCATTTCTTTTCTTCTTTTTACTGGACATCCATATTAGATGTGTGTTTTTGTGTCTTCTGCATTGTGTTTGTACGCACACATGTACAGTATGTGCATAATGTATTGTGAAGTCCCAAAGCAGCAGTCTTGGCTTTTAGAGCCCAGTAATAGCTGGTAGTGCCCTCTATAACACTTGTGCATAGAGGTTAAAAATCCCAAATGAGATTGAACTCTAAAGGCCCTTATTTCAATTTTCGAGTTTGATACGTCCTCCCTTAGTTTTACAACTTAATCCCTCAGTTATAAGGCCTCTTGTAGTATTTATGGTTGTAATTATCGTGAAATGAGATGCAATAATATTTCTCTTAATAATTCACAGGGTCACCCTGGAAAGGAAGGGCCTAATGGAGAGAAAGGGCACGTGGTATGTTATATTTCTTTCTTTGCTTCTCATACTTTTGGAGCTTGCAATTGTTCTTCTCTGATTTTTTTTAAGTTTCTTTCCCCTCCCTTTGTCCTAGATCAGATACATTTGCATAAAACATTTTGCATTAATGTGGATAACATTAGCACTGTGGGTGCATGTGTGTACTGTAATTGTGTGTGTGCTTTACGCTCACGCTGAACATTTATCTCCCCAGGGCCCTCCTGGCCCTCAAGGACCCATTGGTTACCCTGGGCCCCGAGGCGTGAAGGTGAGATGATTATCAACGACTAATAAATTCATTTGTGATATCGTCAGGTAGTGGTACCCTGCAATTAACAATTGTTATGGGCTAATAGTTGCCAATTATCTTGTTAAAATGCCTATGAAGAAAAAGCTGTCTTATTATTTCCAAGGTTTGTCCAACAACCAGCTGTGAATTTGTAAAAAGCTGTTGTTAAACAAATTAAAAGCCCTAGTTTCTGCTAATTTACCTTCCCTTGAAAGAAAATGGAATCGTTACTGGCCTGCGCTTTTGTCACAGAGACATGAAAACGATCTCAGTGATGCAAAGACTAAGACAGAGAAGTCATCTTTTCAGATCTTACATCACTTTGCTCACATAAGGTGCTTCTAAGGTTAGTCATAGGGACTGGTGACGGCTCAAGGCGAACAGCCCTTCGTCAGTAGATGATAAAACCAAGACAAAAGAAATCCCTTCAAATGAAATCTTGACAAGAAGATGTGATTTATCCAATCATGAAAGCCTCTACTGAGAAAGGGGATCACACAAGTGGCTTGACTTCTGGCTAAAAGTCCCCCAGTTACATGGCTGAAGTGTCTGCTCTCTCTGGGAGATGAGATGAACAGTCAAGAAACTAGTTGTGAGGATTTCAAATGGTTTCGCATAGCATCCTTGTTTGTCACATTTTGGGGAAAAAACTGTGACATCAGATGCTTTTTACTACTTTGCAGCCTTATTTAAGAAAATTGAAATCATCTAACGTATCTTCATACAGTGGTTCCTATGATACCTAACGAATCAGTGCCCCAGTGATAGCATCTCACATAACGTACTTAGTTATGTAGGTTAGGTTTAGGAAAAGAATCATGGTTGGATATCATCATGTTTCATGTTTAACATAAAAGTTACATATGTTAGGTTTAGCAAAGTAAAGTTATGTAGGTTATGTTAAGAGAAAAGAATCATTGTTGGGTTATTGTCATGTTACGTACTCAACATAAAGTTGCGTAGGTTAGGTTTAGGAAAAAGAAGCAGGGTTTGGTGGCATCAGATTACGTACGTAATAAGGATGCACCGATCCGATATCTGGATCAAATATCGGCCCCGATATCATCAAAATCGGTGGACCTGGTGTCGGAAAATGCAACCGATACCTGACCCGATCTATTGTGAATGCGATGCGAGCTACGTCATACGTCAGCAGCAGCACGTGTGCCGCATGCTGCAAGAGTTGATTAGCCTACCTAGGCAAGCGCAAACAACATGGAGCGAGGGAGAGAATCTGCCGTGTGGAGGTATTTCACACTGAACACTCCAAGGTATATAGCTATTTAGGTCAACCACGGTATCGGATCGGTATCGGGTATCGGCCGATACTCAAAGCCACAGCGTCGGGATCGGTATCGAAACTGAAAAAGCTGGACTAGTGCATCTCTAGTATGTAATGTAAAGTTACCAATGTAACGAAACTTACAGTAAAGTTATGCAGGTTAGGTTTAGGAAAAGAAAGATGGTGATGACGTAATTTAAAATAACGTAAGTTCACATGGTTTCACATGAGACACAAATAGCAGTCTCCTGGGGAAAAGTCCGTCTTGTTTGACCTATCCATCACCCCTACCTTCCTCGTTACGTAGACTTCCGCTCTTTTTACTGCTTCCTCCTTTACCTCCATCAGTGCAGGTGATTGCAGCCTCCCCAGTTATGTGGGTTGCATACAAATTCTGGTGCGTTACTTTTCATAGGTATATGTAAGAGAACAGTGCATGACAACAGCCTGACTCATCTGATTGGTAGTGAATATCTTCCTGGCTCATGGTGGGACTTAATGTTCTACAATTCAGCCCCTTCTGTTTGTTCAACATGCACCCTATCGGCCAGTAATACCTGTCTGTTCTTGCATCACAGGGAGCTGACGGTGTTCGTGGTCTTAAAGGACACAAGGGTGAAAAGGTAAGAAAGCTCAGACTTACTGGCTTAGAAACTGTCTGTGTGAAAGGAAGAGCCTTCAAGAGGAATTTTAGTGTTTGTTTGAATTATACTTAACAGGTGGTGATCTTGCATGAATGTTTCATGCTAATGATAATCTCAATGATATGCTGTACAACTGATGCCGGTACAGAAGAAAGAAAAAGGCTATCAAGAGTTTCTATGGCAACAGGGGATCTTGCCAAGACTCTGCATCTGTGTGTGTGCGTGTGTGTGCGTGTGCTTGTCTTTGAGTGTGTGTCTCTGTATGAATAACACAAATGCTTTCAACATCTGTATTATCCCATTATTTCTTCTTCATTACATCCTCACCTCTTTGTCTCTTTTATTCTCTTGCTAGGGAGAAGACGGCTTCCCCGGCTTCAAGGGAGATATGGGTATCAAGGGCGACAGGGTAAGGCTTCTTTGTCTATATTCTACTCAGCAGTATGTGTCAGTCACATTGTGAGGGCTGGAAACATTATCGAATGAATTGAACTAATTAGACAACTGTAACTTCTACACTCAAAATAGCTTTTGGGGCTTAGTTTTCTGGGGGTGACCTCTACCTGAACTATGTGAAAGCCCCAACCACTCCTAATATGTTAGCCCCTTATGGCCTAAGCCTGTGTGACTACTGTGGAATTGTGGGTAATGAGCAAACATAAGGTGTTGCTCCTGTTGCCAGCTGTTAGTGTCTGTGTGTGCGTATGTGCTTACGTGAGCAGTTTCCATTTCCTTTTCTTTCCCCTTTGCCACTCTCAAGTCAGTCCTAACCTCGACAACACAAAGAAAAAAAGCGCCCGTTTGACAGGTGTACCCAGGAACAACTTCCTTCTCCAAACTACATTAGGGATTTACAATGTCAAGCAGTAGGAAAACAGTCTTTTAGACTGAGAAACATAACTCGCTCCAACCCGTACTTCAAACATCAATCCCCCAATCCCTGACCAGGCTGTCTATAGTTGAGTACAGAAAGGAAGGAGAAATCAATGGCACTCTAAACCCCTTCAAACCCGAGAGAGAGACATGGGGCTCCAGCCTGTTTTCCTCTGGAGATGTAGCAGATCCAGATGAAAGCAAGGATTTGAGGAGGCCCTCTGTTCTGGAGGAGACACACATGGACTTGAATCTAAATGACTCATTTTTAAGCATCCCTATGAAAAGTGTGTGTATGTGTTTGTGTGTGAGTGAGTGCTCAATTTAAAGTGTTCTCTTTGATGAGCTTGCAAGTGTGAGTCAAGTACAGTTTGCTTGATGCCGTTTTATGTGTGCTTGAGTGGGGGCGTGCGCGTGCACTCACTTGCTTGTGCAACTCTGCACAAGCCTTTAACTATAGATACCTTTCACACACCACTGGGTCTCCGCTGCAGCGACTGGTTGTCACAGCGAGTTTGTACTCTGTCATTTAGTGGGTGTCCTGCTAGAAGGGAGCACGCTTACAGAGAGGAGCAATAATAGGATCGCTAACTGCTTTGAGGGAGAAAGTCAGCAAGGGAAAATAGCTTTACATGACTCTTAACACAACTTTACACCCACAACCATTTTAAAAGGGCAACCTGAGTTACCCAGAAAAGATGGACTTGTTTGCTTGACAAAATAACGTTAAGTTGCACTTAAAATGAAAATGTGGACATGACAGTATGCCATATATTGCATGACTTCACATGTCCCTGCATTTAAGGGACAGTTCACCCCAAAATCAAAATGTCATATTTTCCTCTTACCTGTAGTGCTTTTTATCAGTCTAGATTGTTTTGGTGTGAGTTGCAGAGTGTTGGAGATATCAGCTGTAGAGATGTCTGCCCTCTATCCAGTATAATGGAGCTAGACGGCACTCGGCTTGTGGTGCTCAAAGTGCCAAAAAATACATTGAAAAACTCAACAGCAATGTCTCTTTTCAGTAATCATGACACCTGTGTTCACTTACTGATTGGGTCTTATTGCTTACAACGCGTCATGTAAAAACATTATAGACAGGTCTACATACACATTGTAATTTTATCCTTCTTGTGTGGAAGTCCTTTCCCATTGTGCCATAGCTTCCTCCAGCAATGAGAGTGCTCCCCGGTACTGCTCTGATATGTTACGATCTTTATCTTTATAATGACTCCTAATCTGTTTTCTGCCGCCTTGACCCCCTTATACTCATGCATTAGTTTAAGTAACAGTTTCACCTCGTCGTCGGCCCAAGCTAAACAAAAATCTCTCTCTCAGCTGCAGAGTAGACAATCTGCTTCCTGTTAACACCAGCAGGTGCACGCCCAGTGCACCTAATTGGTCATGTGATATATGTTTTCTGGTCATGTTAGTATGGACAGAGATTATTTCTGAAACTGTGTTAGCATGCTCCTGTGTATGGAGATCGTTTTTGCTTTCAAACGCTTATGAAAAATGAAAACGTATTAGTGTGGTTGGGGCCTAAGGAGAGCACGGATGAAAAAAAAACAAAAAAATCTGTCTTGTGAAATAACTGAAACTGTTAGCTCTTAATAAGTATCTGGTTTAGAAAGGTTTCCTGCTGACTGTAGAGGACAGTAATGCAAACTTCTATTTTAGTGTTTAATGCAGCTCAACTCAAGAAATGAGCTAAGAAAGGTAGATATGCACCAACAAGAGGCAAGAAAAAAGAAACAGTTTAGTTGGTGTATACAAGATATAAACAATTTAGGTATTAAAATATATTTAATTGAATACATTTAGCATATTTTACAAGAAAACTCCACATGGTAGCTCTAATTGTGTACTCAGAGCTAATGCTGACAGTGGATCTAGTGTATCATGTTTAAGTATAAGGCATGTGATATTTGTGCTTCTTGTGTTTCCAGGGAGAGCTTGGACCAGCAGGTCCCAGGGGAGAAGATGGTCCAGAGGGACCAAAGGGTCGCTCAGGTCTCCCAGGAGATGCCGGTCCTCTCGGCCCGACTGGTGAGAAGGTAAGCTCCTTTTGCCAGTTTGGCTTCTACAGCTCTGATATCTCACACGCATTGTGTCCTCTGCCTACATTTTGCACTGACTGATGAAGCTGAATAAAAAACCAAGTTGTAATTTTGTATCATCAGTCATGTTTGATCTCGGATGATAGCACAGCATGGCTTAACAAGGAAAATAGTTTTTCCGATCGTTCTCTTCTGAACAGCAACCGATTTTTCATTGCTGCTACTCTTCAACCAGCTGGGAGCATAAAATGGATTCAGTTTTTAGCAATCGTTATTGTTAAATTTAACACTGGGTAACTCAGACATTTTTGTAGTTTAAAAAATTCTCATATTGGTCTTTTACTAAAGGCCTAAACATTGGATTGAACCATTGTTGAGTATCATTGAGGCTGTACTAACAAACTCATGCACAGTCTGATTTGGCAAGTCAGTAGCCATAGTTGGAGGGAACACTGTAGTTATGTTCCACAGTAACCACAGTGCACATGTTTATTATCCTTAAAGCTTAAAGTGCTTGTTCTGAATCTGAATTGTATTTGCATTATGGCAGTAACACCATTATAAATGTAGACACGGGTCTGTATCTGGATCACACATGAGCTAACAGCTGAGTCATTTTCATATTTGATTGAATCCTGCACAGCAGCCAACATTTTAACATTCAAACACTGAGCTGGTTCTAATAAATGCTGCTGTGTTTAGCAGGTGTTCATTTGTAGTTTTACTACCATAATAACACTACTATTCTGTTTACATTCGCTGCTGTATGGATGTAGTATAATCCAGTCTGTCTAGCATTTGCTGGCAAATTACTCATTAAGAGATAATCATTGTTGGAAATACTAGTGATGATTTTATTATTTTTGTGTCATTGATAACCCATGAAAATATTTCTATTCTTATATTTTTATAATATTGAATATTGTTACATTATTCCCAGGTGTCTCATATATTTTTTGTATGCCTCACAAGCATCAGGTAATAATGAATCACATAATGTGTGACGCCATGGTGATGTCATCAGGGTATTTAGAACAGGCCTCCAGGAACGCTGCTCAACAGTGCTTCCAGTTTTTTCCCAGTGGCCACTTGCGGTACTGCTGCAAGAACATCCCATGTGACCCAAAATGTATTTTCCCCATAGACCACTGAGATAAAAGAGACATCTGTAAAACTGTTGACAGGCCACCTCAAACTGCAAACAAGGTCAAATATGACTCTTTCTTGTATGTGGTTTTGATTCCACTAATGTTTTATATTCCTAAAATTTTCCTCAAGCTGAGAAAAGGGTAGAGAACACCACTGCTTATGTTTAGTGGGGCGCATACTCCAGAAGTAAACCCGGTAGCCAGAAACTTTTTTTGCCGTATGCGCCAGGTGAACAATTCTCATTGGACTGAATAGGCGCCATCTTGGTGTCCAGTATCCAGATCTAATAATACATCCAAGATTTAGAGGAATAAGCTGGTGAGTTGCATTATGGGAATTATAGGATCCAGAATTTTGGAACTTGACCCATACTTGCCTCTAACACACTGTACGTTCCAGTGCCTATACTACCTTACTATTTAGTATGCCAGAAAAAGATTTAATATGTCCTGATAGATAGCATGTCATATGCAGTGTGTCAAAAATACCAGGACTTCCTACTGCATCCTGTCACATTTTACAGTATGCAAGCCAGCATGCTTTTCTGGCTGTTCTGACCCACAATCCTTTGCAATATACAATACCCAGTACGTCCCATTAACTGAACTGCAAACAAATGAGCACGCGGTGACAGCTGTCAGAAGCCGCAGTGATGGATGACAGCACATTCAATTAAATGATGACCAGTCAAATAGTAATAACGGCAATCTTAATTGTTTATGTGAACAAAATAACCATAAAGATAACCACCAACAAAAGGAAACAACTGAAAATAACAACAGCAGAGAGAAGCATATGTAATTTTACTGTCGTCAATATAATAGGTTAAAATTTACAATGTAAAAAAAGTTAAAAGATAAAACTACATACAGACAAAGTAACAACAGCAGAGCTCTCTGGGCTGACACTTGTTTTATCTCTAAGGTAACAGATAAATGAACAAAAGGGGTCAAAGTTCAAGGTGTAATGTTATGATTAAGTAGTATGTCCTGATTGTGTGCATACCACATGGAACAGTATGTACTTCGTAAAGGCAGCTGCAGTACTTACTGAAAGACAGAAGAAGTATGTGATTTGGAATTCAGCATGAATATCAATCTATCTCTGTCTCTTCTGAATCAAATTTGACCACTGGGTTTTTTCAGTCTGTATCTAATGAGTCCCCCAGCTTTATGGAAGTGCAACACTAAATGGCTGGAACAGCCTTCCAAGTGAATCTAATCAAATTTGCCTTTTCTCATTTACAGGGTAAACTTGGAGTTCCTGGATTGCCAGGATACCCAGGAAGACAAGGACTAAAGGTAATTGACCAACTCACCAACAGCATCATTAGTTCACTGATATTAGTAGAGAGTAAGTTAAAACTATATTAAACCACAATTTATTGATCAAAGTGTCGCAACACATGCGTGTTTGTCTGTGTATTTGAAAGAGAATAAAAAATTCATACATGTGCATGTGAAGGCTGCTTTGCTGAACTTTTGATGGCTCATGCTTTAGCCTCTCAGAGGCAAAGCCGCACTCTGACAAGTGGACATGCTTGAAGCTCCCTGATCAAAGAGCCGGGGATTTGAATATGCCTTTTGGTGCCAACTCTCAGCCCCTAATACGACAACAATAAAACACAGTTTTTATTTATGGTGCACCCTATCTCCTGTTGCATTTAATATGCTAGAGCTGTCTCAGGGAATAAACAAGGGTTATAATATTTAAGGTTTGTCTCTCAAATGATTAATTACTCTCTTTCTCTCACACAGGGATCTCAAGGTTTCCAAGGTTTCCCTGGCGCCAATGGAGAGAAAGGAGCTCGGGTATGTCAGATAGACTTCTTATTATTCTTCTCATTCCTACAAGGGTTGGATCAATACTGGCGTAGTGCTGGAGACAGGCTCCTGTCCCAGCTCCAGATTTATCAACCTAGAGCAAGTTGCATGGCTCTAAAATAAAGATTTTTACCAAGGACAGAAAGACAATTGCATTCCCTCGTCTTTACCACTTACACAACTCATTTCAAACCACCAAAAGCATTGTTTATCACTTTGCGGTACTTGAGCAATGTTTCATTTTCTTTGTTTAAGGGACGGCCCATTAGCTTGGCTGCAAGAGTAATGGTTTGCCACCACGAGTGGAGCAAGGCACATAAAGCTTTTCATCTTCACAAAACATTTGTGATGTTTATGGGACCGAGCTTCCAGACAGAGAGGGATAACAGTGCCATTAACGCAGTTTCACAGCACTTTATTGAAACTTAAAAGCCACACAAAAGATATAATTGTTTTTCTCATTAAAGTTTTATGCAGCACCGTAATTGTAACATTGCTTTCAAATCATTATACTGTGCATTATTGTTTATTATGCGTTTTATTCTGAGGTAGTAATGAATCTAATGTATGTGATAAATATTGATGGTCATTTCTAAACAGGTGATTACTAATTAATGATGAAAGAAAATCTCCCTAAATTGTCCAATTCTGTTGAAATCTGTTTGCAAATGCTACTGTCTGCTGGCATTAGATTCATTCTTCTAGAGGATGCAGCCTCTTAATGATGTGACTCCTTTGATCATTGTGTGTGTTCTCCGTGTCCACAGGGAACAGCAGGAAAGCCTGGCCCACGCGGACAGAGGGGACCGACGGTAAGTCTTACTCAGCAGACACGTGCTTGTGTACAGATGGCAAACTTGGCACTTGACACAAGATGGAGGTTCAACCTGTTCTCGAGGGGGACCCACACCTATTTGAGCGTTATACTTTCAGGTCACAAATATCTCTCAGGGTCCTTTGTATGGTTTTAATCACTTTGTCTTTGTCCTCAAGGGACCTCGAGGAGAGAGAGGACCAAGAGGACCAACAGGAAAAGCTGGACCAAAGGTACGTACATTTATTTTACTGCCACTTTCTTGCATATATTATGGTACAAGTTCACCATTTTCTCCTTATTCTGTCTCCTCAGGGTAACTCAGGAAATGACGGCCCACCAGGACCTCCCGGTGAGAGGGTAGGTACCATCAAACTGTCATCAAAGGTCATCTTATTCTCATTACATGTAGAGTCAACTGATTATTAACCAAGAATCATTTCTTGTCTGTTTCAGGGTCTGCCAGGGCCTCAGGGACCAACAGGTTTCCCAGGACCAAAGGGCCCTCCTGTGAGTCCAAACTGATACCACACACACACACACACACACACACACACACACACACTATTTGTAAACCAATCATACCTTTTCCTTTGACATTCTTTACACAGCCAGTCATAGATTTGTGTGTATTTCACAGGGACCTGCAGGGAAAGACGGACTGCCTGGACATCCTGGACAGAGAGGAGAGACTGTGAGTAAACGAGTTTGATTACACAGCTCTGTATCTGTATACAACAGAGTCATTTAACTCGTATGTAATTTAATTCTGGTTTTTCCTCTGTAATAAACAGGGATTCCAAGGCAAGACTGGCCCTCCCGGCCCCCCAGGCGTGGTTGGACCACAGGTAAGTCACAGTCTCTGATCATCTTGTTGTGTTGCTCCCTTACATGTATGGTTAGTATTACCAGCAAATATCTATCAAGCAGCTGAAGAATTTAAATATTTGTTTGTATTTATCTCAAAATGTTTTACAAGGTACACTCTTGCGTCAATTTACATAAGAATTGTGCAGGCTTTGCAGCCACTAAACCTGCACAAATAAGACAAGTGGAAGACACCACATACTTCTCAAGGCACCCGCAAAAGGGTGCCGTAATTGCGTTGCCAAGCAAACAGCGTCTCGGTGCTCCTGTGCTATTTGCACATATCTAAATTAGGTAATATGCATTCGGTTTACACAAAATTTTACCCTTTCTATGCATGTTAGCCTCATTGCAATAACAGTAGTACAAGTCACAAAAATCAGTGCTAATAGCCACACGCAGTCACACCAAAAATATTAACCACAGACTTTAAAAATAATGACTGTAGCTACCATAACATCACCCGTTGGTTTGTTGACTTCTGTTTTTAAGCCTCGATTTTAGCATTTTGGCTGTTGACTTTTTGGTCTTTTGGAGCCAGAAGTGACCATATTTGGGCGAGAGGCTAGTGCTGTGGAGGAGTGAGGGATGGATCTGACTGAGAAGTCGAGGAAACTGTCAGCAGACAGCCTCAATGTCTCAATGTGGCCCACCCTCAATCATACTGAACTTTCAGCTTTAATAAAATGTAAATGGATGAGTTATAAAAAAAACTCACCCCCCTGCACAGTTGTCATGAACGGGCAAATTAGCTAGAGATCGAAACTGTTTTTTGTACCAGGCCGTAAACAGTGTTTATTTCTGCTCTAAAGTTGGGCATTTCAACATGGGAGGTCTATGGGGATTGACTGGCTTCTGGAGTAAGCCTCATGTGGCCATTTAAAGAATATGTTTATAGCACTTCTGTGTTGGCTTCATTTTTCAGCCCTGTAGGTGATAACTTAAGCTTACACATAAGTTGTATCACACCCAACATTACAAAGTAATGCATTCCTCTTATTACATTGGTCTGTAGTAATGTAACGCGATACTATTCTAAATTAGGTAGTCACATTATAGTTACTTGTCAAACATGTTACTAGCATTACATAAGTTCTTCAGTTATCTGTATAATGGGCGGGTAGATAAAACTCATCGAACATGCTGATAACAGTGATGCTGTCTGGGGCCCGGTGGATAGGTTTTTCAGCCTGGGCAGTCGGTGCTGACTCCAAGGAGGAGCAGGTCAACAACAATTTGAGGGACTCCTCCTCATAAGATATAACACGTCAATAAGATACATAACACCATGGCTTGGTGAACAAGTGACTTGTGGGCAAGTGACATATGTTGGCTGCTGTAAAGTTTAACTTTACATTGTGAACTTGCATTTACCTGATAATGCATGTCAGGTATTGTTGTGGAGTAACACAAAAGTAATGTAACAAATTACTTTCTACAGGGAGTAATTAAGTAAAGTAATGCATTACTTTTTTCAAAGTAAGAAGTACTGTGTAATTATCACCTTTTTTGAGGAATGACTCCCACACTAGTCACAGTCAGCATTGACCCAAATATGGTTTCTCTCGGTTGTGTTTAAATGCCTTGTCTGAAGTTTTAAGGGATGCCTCTACACTTCGTTGATCAGGACCTGTAGCTCGCAGCCTTAAAATTTCAGTTTTCTTTTTCTCTTTGCCGTTGTTCTGCCTACTGTGTTCTTTGCACAAAAGCAGCATTTATACTTTAACAATGGATAATTGTAATCAGATATAAAAAAAGTTTGTATTGTAGTGGTACCTTTAAAGACACCTGTCGGTGATCATTAAGATTTGCACTAGTAAAGCTACCAGAATGCTCTCAGCATTTTGTCTTTCAGACAAAAATGAATTTATCCTCATACCTATATCTCACGAGCCATGACTTAAGTGTTGTTTATCCTCTTTCATATTAGCACTGGGCTCTTCATCCATTATGCATAAGCATTTAACAGACTTTCCCTCCCAGCCGCTCTGCTAATGCCAGCTGAGAACATTGATGATAACGTAGCTGTATGTGGCCTTAATGACTAGTAGGCCTCCCACACAGCAAATGCTCAGCTTCTCCATGCAGTGTTTCGTAATAGATGGAGAAATTGTAACCTCTTTTTTTTTATTGAATTGTTGATTTTGCTCACAATGTTCCTTTTCACTGTGGTTTCTCTTCTTCACACCTCCTCTGTTACTGGGTTTTAGAGTGGTAGTGTCTATGATTTATTTTTATTTATTTTTTTCAATTATAGGGACCAACAGGTGAGACTGGACCAATGGGAGATCGGGGTCATCCTGGACCCCCAGGCCCACCTGGTGAGCAGGGTCTACCTGGAGCTGCAGGGAAAGAAGGAGCCAAGGTAAATCATGAAGCTCTGTTTATTGGTATAATGCATACCAGCAATAACACTGTCACCATCACAGCTTGAGTGATGGTTTTGAAGGTAGATTTAATAACACTTATCTAAATTTGGAAAATATAATCACACAAAACCACAACACTAATTTTACACAATTAATGGCATTGTGCTTTGACCTACAGGGTGACCCTGGTCCTGCTGGCCCAGCAGGTAAGGATGGCCCTCCTGGGCCAAGAGGTTTCCCCGGAGAGAGAGGTCTGCCTGGCCCTGTGGTTAGTATTCCCTTCTGCTCAGTACAAAAGCATGTCACAAATTCAATATCTCTCACAGCTTGGTTATTGCATAATAGTTCTGGGCTATTAAATCTCTTTAAGACTGTGGTTAAACTTCAAGAATCAGACATGATATCACATCCCTGAGTGGGCTTCAGAAGAAGAACAGTGTGCTCTAGGCTGTTTATTTTTTTAATTTTTTATTCTATTCTAACTTGACAAAGTCATGTCCTGCTAGTTATGCAATTCACACTGTTTTCTTACAGCAAACTTGTTAGAAAAAAATCCACGGCAGAAACAGCTTTTAGTTTAATTCTAGGATGCAAAAATACACCTGTTCCTTTGTAATATAAAGGATGTTTGCAGCAGTTTTAGTAAATCACTGTTCTCCCCGGCTGCTCTCAGCCTCCACTTTGGGGACTATAGGAGGTTTTCCATCTCACGCTGAGCCTGTTTGAAGATAGGGAGTCCAGCATGAGGCAGGATGTGTGCTTCCCCAACAGATGTGTTTGTCTCTGATGCCTTCATTTTATTTTGTTCTGCAGGGGGCTCACGGCCTGAAAGGGAATGAAGGACCCCATGGCCCACCTGGACCTGCTGTGAGTACAATTTACTGCATCCACATCCTCAGTTTGTCACTCTCGTTCTCTCACTGTGACTCTCACCTTACCTATTCTGTCTCCATTGCTGGGAATTGTCTTCATAGCAAAGTTCCCACCCTCAGTTGTTCCATGCTCTTATATAATATAATGATATGCAGTTTGCTACTTACATAAGAGAGGTCTGACCTATTTGGTAGATGTGCCTGATGTTATGATTTTGTTCCAGTGTTAACACTTTGATGTCATTAATTCTTGTGCTGTACTAACATTACTGTGCGGTGGTGTTGTAGGGTTCTCCTGGTGAGCGTGGTCCCGCTGGCCCTGCTGGACCTACAGGTCTCCCTGGACGTCCTGGCCCCCAGGGACCCCCAGGACCTGCTGGAGAGAAAGGCGGACCGGTAAGAACATTGAAATATCAAGATTATGCAACATACAGAACAGTAAGGAATAAAAGAATTCTATCATGATTTGTCTGACAACATGGTGTTGTATTATGAAAAAAATATTTTAGGGAGAGAAAGGACCTCAAGGCCCAGCTGGAAGAGATGGTATTCAGGGACCTGTGGGTCTGCCAGGACCTGGAGGACCTCCCGGACCACCTGGAGAGGACGGAGACAAGGTGAGTTACTTTTCATGTCTTTTTTTCCCAGCCACATAAAGAGAAAAATGATGAAATTTAATAAAGCTCTCTAAGGCTTTCAATTTTTGAGTGCTCTGCATACACACACACACACAGACGCTAATATACAGCACAGTTACCACGTTAAAAAGACACTGAACTTTACAGTTGAGATCTAAGCCAGATATCCTCTTGTCTCTTTCCCTGTGACCTTAAACACTCTGAGGGGAATTTGTCTGACAGAGTTTGCATCGATTAACAGATCTTTAAAAGGCGAACCTGCCTTGTTGCAGCTTTGTACTCCTCTCTACAAACAGACAGAGGAGAGGGAGGAATTTTGTGGCAATGACAGAATGTGTGAAAGTGACCCTTTAGTATTCAGAAGGAAGAACAACTCCTCATCCCCCTCCAAAAACATTTGCAGGAAGATCAGCCACGGAGATACTCAGAGGATAATCTCTTATCCTTTGAAGAATGCCTCAGTTCTTAACCGGCCTTACATTGGTCCCCATGGTGCAGACGGACACAGAGAATACAGAGGGTATTTGCCATGCAGATAAAAAGGATCTCTCAAGCTAATGTTTACACACATTCAGACACTTTCTCATTATAAGTCCTGTCCACGGGGAACGAAAAACTCCAAGGCCTTTATTTTAAGACTAATACTGCCTCACAAAGAGCATTGTCTGACTCAAACCCAAAAGTAAATGCCTTTGGCTTTGGCAGATATTAACATTATTTCTCCAAACACCCACAGCATGAGGAGGCTTTGAAAGAATGGTGCAAGGTTCTTCACTCTGGGACTGCTGGTGCAAACAGGTTGAGACGGGACTAATTATCTATTCTGTTTTGGCTGGTAGTAGCGCCAGTGACTCAGCCATCACGATAAGCCCCCCTCAGATGTGAACTATATTTGTCACCATTTGTCAGCCAAGACGAGATATAATTGAAATATCTATAGACAGATCTCTAAAAAAAGATCCAAAAGGTGGGATACAGTTGAGTGTAGGTTTTCATTGTGCTTTGATATGTCAGTTTCTGTTCTGGGGAGTGTTTGATGATAATTTAACATTATTCACTGTCACATTTTTATCTCACTCTCGCTTGTGTATTACATTGAGGTGAGAGTTTTATCTGTCTTCTTTTCACACTGTGATTGTGTCGTTCCACAGGGAGAGCTTGGAGAGCCAGGCCAGAAAGGAGGCAAAGGTGACAAAGGAGAACATGTAAGTTGTTGTTTATTCACTGCAACCATAAATACATTATTTATGTATCATTTTACCACCTTAGATTGTAAGGCTAATCCAGTTTTACTTTGAATTCAAGTTTTTGAGTTGATGGTCTTTTCGATGTGTTCCTTTTCCTCTGCAGGGTCCACCCTGGTCCCACCGGCCCTCAAGGACCTGTTGGAGCGCCTGGTCCTGCTGTAAGTGTCCAGTTTGGATTGGCTGTTCAACTCATGCAGTGCCTCATCTACTGTATCTTGTAGGCCAACAGCACCACCAGCCTTTACATCTTCTGATCGTGACTCCTTTCATCTGTCGCATTGTGCAGGGTGCAGATGGTGAGCCTGGTCCCAGAGGTCAGCAGGGTCTGTTCGGCCAGAAGGGAGATGAAGGATCAAGAGGATTCCCCGGACCTCCAGGTCCAGTTGGGCTGCAGGTGCGGACTGTGATCAAACATTTAAAGTATGGTCATTGATGTATCATTAAGAAACACTGAGATAATATGATTAAACCTTCTGCTCACTCCTCAGGGCTTGCCTGGTCCACCTGGTGAGAAAGGTGAAACTGGAGACGTTGGTCAGATGGTAAGTGTATATGGGTATACATATATGTATATAAATAACTTTATCATTCAGTAAATCACATTATAACATGAAATGTATTTACTCAATAGACTGTATCCTCTCTTACATGTAGGGTCCACCCGGTCCCCCTGGTCCCAGAGGCCCCTCAGGACCCCCAGGAGCTGATGGCCCTCAGGGACCTCCTGGTGGCATTGGAAACCCTGGTGCTGTTGGAGAAAAGGTAAACCTCTCTGGGCTAGGTATGCTTGAAAACTAGGTATCTAGAAACAGATATTTAGTATGGGTCTTATGCTTGGGTGTGGCAAGTTGACTTGACAGCACCCCCAGACAAATTTTAAAGTTGAAGCCCCCACCTTTATATTTCATGTAGATTAACAACTTTTGGTTGACAGATGTCTGGTTTAAGAGTAGAGTGGTACAGCTGGAGTTTTGTTGAAGCAATGCGAGTAACATAATGCCATTTTGATGGCTTTCTTGGCAGCAAATGTTCTTAAATTACATCTGCCACTTCTTTAGTTGGTGTAAGTGTAAACACAGACATCTCCAAAGTCACATAAACTCCTGTCAGTTATGTTGTTTTGCAGCTCTTTTCATTTGATAGTAATTAGATCTATCCTGTTGGCAATTAGGTAAATAGACAATATAATCACTTCAGTAAACAAAAAATTAGGCAGACAGTAAACTCATATTTATTGTACTTCAAGTCTGCACCCTAACCTCACAGGTATTTGTCTACCAAAACAAATTTTTACACATAATTACACACAGAAATTATGATTTAATTGTTTCCTGCAACATCAGTTTAACTAAAAAAAAGAACAACCCTCCCGTATAAATACTCTATTTGGACTGCTGTTTAGTGATGTTTGTTGTGTTGTGTATTTGTGTTTTGGGACTCAACTCCCAGAGAAAAACAGTTTTAGTTTGGAGAAGCCAGCTTGAGCTGAAACTTTTAAAGTGGATGTAAGGAATAGTTGTGATTAGTCGCCATGAAAGTCCACTCAGCCTGCTGAAATGCATTCTCTCAGTTGACAATGTATTCATCGTGCTACAGCCTTTTTGTTCCAGATGGCACCTCTGGTCCTGTTCCAAAGAAACTGAGTGCTATGTCTCTCTCGGTGTGAATGTTTAAAGTAAAGATGATGCAGTTTTTCCAGAGTGGTAGACACCAATACAAAGGTCCCCAAGTGGGCTTAGTGTTTTGTATCCCAGACCACAGTGGCACCTGATCATGTGCATGATTTTTATTGTAACCCCACTTTAAGATAGACATCATTCAGTTTTTATTCAGTTTACTTGTTTTTGCAACACTTTGGAAGTGACAGTTTCAGTGTGTTAGCAGTTTATTTGAGTGCTCTGTGGTTAAGACTGTGAATGATACCCATTTAAAAGGCTTTTGCAGCCATTAATATTTCCCATGCCTATTTATATGATACCCTTTTAAATGGGCCATGATCATTTTTGTCTGCGGCAGAATGACAGATGCACAGCAAATCCAATGGACGGGTTGCCCATCCCCAGCAGAGCTATCACTGGGTGAAGAGAGTATGAATAAATACTCAAAGGCACTGTACTTGCAAGATGATAAATGCATTATTAAAAGGAGGCTCTCATAAAATCAGCTCCCGCTCATATTTGTTGCTGCTGTTTCATAATGAAAGGCCCACTTCGGCAGCTTTTGCAGCTCTTGGACTGCAGCACTGTGCACTTTTTCATCACTTTCTGTCCGTAGTGATGGTTTGATTTGTTTTATCTGCTTGAGTCAATAGAATCACCTTTTGCTCCTTTGTAATATCCCTGAGGATAGCCTGTCCTTCTCCTGTGCAAACAAACACCGCGCTCTTTTGGCTAATCACTCTTTAGCTGATGTGGCATTTTATTGGCCAGCCAAGGGAGCTGGCAAGTGACTGAGCTCAGGCTTTTTTTTTTTTGTAAACACATCCCTCATATGTCTGTGATGAGCAGCTGTCTTTCATGCCCTCGGTTTTCCTGTTGTCAGCAGATTTTAGCAGCAGCCCTGTGGTGAACAGGAGCAGGTTGTTGTAAGGATGGAGTCGAGGCATGTGCAGAGCTGCTCAGATGCAACATTGCATTAAGACCAGCTCCTAATACAGGAGGATCAGTCATGCTTTTAAACAGGCGTACCAACTGCTTAGAGTGGATTTCTTGACAGCAACAAGAGAAGGTTTGGAAGACAGCCAGACACTAATTTAGAGTATCAGCTGATGCTCACAATACAGAGCTGTTTTCCATGCTAGAGAGAATATGGACATGCTTATCATAACATCATTGCACAGCTTGCCTCTGGCTCTGCAGAGCTGTGCTATCGATTGGCACCCTGTCTCCCAAATATGACATGAGCTGATATTTGTACCTTAAACAGGTGTGGCAGACTGTATCTGCAGTAAACCCCAGCAGAGAGGATGGTAGCCTTATGTGACAGTGAATAACGATAGTGCCTGGTGTATAGGTGAGTCAACAGGGCAACTATCCAATAAGGCAGGGGAAAGAGGACAAGATGTATGGGCAGGGTCCAGGGAGAACAGTGAGGTCAGCGCCCTCCTGTGCTCCAGCCACCCAATCTGCCTGCACTTGATGGATTGAAATCTCTTGTGTCATCTCTTTCTGTCCCCATTTGGGTGACAAGGGCACCGGGACAGTGAGGGCTGCTGTAAATGATGGGATTTTTAGACCCATCTTGGATCAACAAATCACTTTTCTGATAATATATGTGTCTCCCTCATTCTCTTATATCCCCTCCCTCCCTCTCTACCTCTGTCTCTTATCAGGGAGATGCTGGTGAAACAGGAGAGCCAGGTCTTCAGGGAGAAGTTGGCCCACCAGTGAGTTACTCCATTCTCTTTCCACCATATTCACATGAAGTACCAACAAAAAATGGAGGGACCAACAATAATTTTGCCACCAATTGAATTATTGTTTATCAATGGCTAGACTACAAATCAGTTTATCTACAATGACCATATGGTATAATGAGGCTGTATTATGTATTATTCCAGGGTCCAAGAGGAGAGCGAGGAGAAAAGGGAGAGGCCGGTCCAGCTGGTACAGCAGGGCCTCCTGGCCCTAAGGGTCCCCCTGGAGATGATGGTCCCAAAGGAAGCCCAGTAAGTCGTTTTCCACTGTTGACGATTTATTTTATGAATCAGTGTACTCTCACCACCCATTTTAGCTCACAAAAAGGACAGCCATTGTGACCTTCAGCTAGCTCTCAAAAAAAGTAATGCAACTTTTATTGATTTTCAGGGTCCAAGTGGTTTCCCTGGTGACCCTGGCCCCCCTGGAGAGCCTGGTCCAGCTGTACGTATGGCATGAAAGAAAAACTGGTGCAAACTATATTTTTACAGTTTGTTTTTAATGCAATGCAGTATAAATGAGGCTGTGCTCATTTCTCATGCAGGGGTTAGACGGTCCCCCTGGTGACAAGGGAGATGATGGAGAGGCTGGTCAAGCTGTGAGTATTGTGTACCACTTGTGCTCAGCTACCACTGTATGTGCCGAAAAGAAATTATTCCATGTAAATTGCCATTTAATTGCAAAATGTATGCTGTTTAATTTTTATTTCATAAAATTCAAACTAGGGTTCTCCTGGACCCACTGGAGAGTCTGGTCCCTCTGGACCACCAGGAAAGAGAGTAAGTACTGTCCTGTGCTCTATTGTCCTTGGCATTGCAAAATATTATTGATGTAAAAATGCTAAAATGTTCTGCCTTTTTATTTCACTACATTAATCTTTGTAATCCTTTTTTTAATCAGGGCCCCCCTGGAGCAGCAGGACCTGAGGGAAGACAAGGAGAGAAAGGAGCCAAGGTAACAGATCCAACAAATACAGATTTTCTGTTCACTCAGTACATCAACAATGTCGAGCCACCAACAAAATGAGCAAGAATCTAATGGCTTGTGTGCACACTCTCTTTGTTTGAAAGGGAGAGGCTGGCTTGGAAGGGCCCCAAGGAAAGACAGGTCCTGTTGGTCCTCAAGGATCACCTGGCAAGCCTGGTTCTGAAGGCCTCAGGGGTATCCCTGGCCCAGTTGTAAGTAAAGTGTTTCTTACCCTCACACCAATTTATCACAGTCATATCTGGATGTTGTGTGGTGTTGTTAAAACAGCTTACAGAGCAGGTGTACATAAATGGTTTTCAATAAACTGCTGAAAGTAGAAGAGTCGTGCTATTTATAGAAACATGTTTTCTTGCAAGCCGGGGGTGAAAACACAGTGTAATTGGTATTTTTGTGCAGGGAGAGCAAGGTCTACCTGGTTCTCCAGGCCCCGATGGACCTCCTGGACCTATGGTGAGTAGAAGTGACTCCTGTGTGTGATCTGATCAGAATCCTTATTCAACAGCAATTGCTAACTCCAATGTCTCATCCCTTACAGGGTCCTCCTGGTTTACCTGGTTTGAAAGGAGACTCTGGTGTCAAAGGAGAAAAGGTGAGCTACTTGCCCAGCTGAATGTTTGGATGTAGAGCATAAGCTTAACAGTGTGACTAATGGACCTATTTGCTTACAGATTGATTAGTTCTGTTGTTTCCCTCCAGCCATCAAATCATTACCATAACGATTAGAGGGTGTGCCAGACAGATGTATTATATGGCTAATGTTTGTGATGGTGTATTATTGACTGCTGTATTGATAATATGTGTGTGTTGTTCTCTACCCTCAGGGTCATCCGGGTCTTATTGGTCTCATCGGACCTCCGGGTGAACAGGGAGAAAAGGGTGACAGAGGTCTTCCTGGTCCTCCAGGATCACATGGTGCTAAAGGAGACAATGTAAGTAAGCAAAAGTACACTGGAGTCATACTAAAGGGCCTACACGCCCTCACACAATCTATTTTTTAAAGTCTGTATACCAAAAACAGACAGAGTGCTGTAGAGTATTTGTGCCAATAGTCATCCCACTGAAAGTCATTGATTATCGTTGTCTTTGTGGTCTTTTTTTAAAATTTAGCACAAGCAAAATGTAGTCACCAGTGTCAGCAAGCCCTTGTCTGTTGTGTTGCATCAGAAATAAACAATTATTCGCCTGTTGTCACACAACACTCATTGATTCACACTTTTTTTCTCTTTAGGGTATTGCTGGTCCTTCAGGTCCACTTGGTCCCCTTGGTCCTCCTGGATTACCTGTAAGACTCATCATATGTGTTGTACTGCAGCATGTGTGTGTAACAGAGTGGTGCATAATGTCCGAGCCTGTATTGATTTGTGTCACTTTATGTCTTTAGGGTCCTCCTGGTCCCAAAGGTGCTAAAGGGTCATCGGTAAGTGTTTTACTCAAAGCTAAATCCCATCAGAAACAGTAACAAGCATGAGTCATGACACTCGTTAATAATTTAAGATCAATCATTGCTTTAATTTGTCCTGTTTAGGGTCAAACTGGACCAAAGGGAGAGACTGGTGTATCTGGACCTCCCGGCCCTCCTGTAAGTCAAAGACTTTTGAATTGCACTCTATCATCATTTTGTATCTTATCCCCAGTGTGAGTCATTATCTCCAGACATTTACATAATCTCCATCCTTTTCCCTGACTGGCATTTGTCTCTGCTCATTTCATCTCTCTATAACAGGGCCCTCCCGGCGATGTCATCCACCCACTCCCCATCCAGTCTTCCATGAAGGGCAGAACTCGTAGGAGCATAGATGCCAGCCAGGTATTGGATGAGGCAGCCGTGGACGCCAACTACAAGGACTACGACGATGGCATGGAGGAAATCTTTGGCTCTCTCAACTCTCTTAAACTGGAGATTGAGCAGATGAAGCACCCGCTGGGCACACAGGGCAACCCTGCTCGTACCTGCAAGGACCTGCAGCTCTGCCATCCTGATTTCCCCGATGGTTTGTATTACACTCCATCTAAAATGAGGCATGAGGTCTATTGTCTAATCTTTCCCCTCTGCAGTTTTTAATTACTCCACTGAAATGGCTGTTATCGCACTGCAGCTCTCTAGAAATGTTGAAGAAAAAAATGAGCCCTGGCCACATACTATGCAGATTTGAGCTCTGTTGTTTGGCTGCAAGCCTCGCTGTGGGAGCTACAACTTACCTCCCTTACAGCCACATTTATGTGATACACTTCAAGTAGTATACACCTCCACCTAAAAGCCATGGTTGGGCAAACAGGGGTTTGGGCTTGAATACACAGGGTTAGAAGGTCAGCGTCACTGACCTGTTATATGTCCTGTCCAGTGTACAGTACAACTACAGCCGATCAATCGGTAGAAAAATAACTGGCAGCTAATTTCATAATAATTAAAGGAATAGTTTATGTCTTTTGGAGTGGGGTTGTGTTAGTTACTTAAGTATAGTCAGTGTATAACATAGTAGATTGCAGTCAGCATGCCTCGAGTTTGAAGAGGCAGACAGGAGTACCAACAAGTACGTACCGCTGTGGAGGGGTCGGCAACAAAACGTATTGTAGTCACCTTAAAAAAAATAAATATCAGTTTAAGTGTACACTATATTTAGAGTATTTACACCACTTTACCTTGCCAAAGACCACCCTTTCTGACGGGGATCTGTGCTCTTTTCAAAACTACCAGATGCCATTAACAAAAACAGTAATTTTAGCTTGCTTAATACAGGAACTGCTGATCTATCGCTGCCAGGTTCAATTAGTTTGTTTGTGTTATTGTGTGACATTGGTGGATCCAAACTAACCATTTCAAAATGCCAAAGCAACTCAATAACACAAACAAACTTACTGATGGAGACAGCGATACACCAGCAGCTCCTGTGTTCATTGCTGTTAAATTACTGTTTTTCTCAATGGAATCTGGCTATGTAGAGAGGGATATAACAGCTTCAGTTCCCCGTCGGATATCGCTGCCTGACGGCAATGTAAAGGGGTTTAAATATTCTAAATATAGCGTACAATTAAACTGACGTGATTTTTTTAAGGCAGATAAAATACGTTTTGTTGCTAGGCCCTCCATAACAGTACGTTACTCAACCTCTGATATGCTGCTCCTGCTTGCTTCTCCATAGTGGGGGCTTGGCGACCAGCATGTACTGTATGTAATACACTGACTATAGATAAGTCCCTCATACAACCACTTTGCCCTGTTTCAGCTTCTCATTTGGGAGGATTTGCTGCTCGTCTTTTTCTTTTGTGTGATATTAAATAGATTATCTTCACATCCCACTGGGCTTTAGATAATCTTTTCTGACCAAACTGATTATTGGTTAATTAAGAAAATAATATTGATTTTTCCGTGATGTAAATAATCATGATTTGCAGCTCTTAGAATCAATCACCATTACACGCCACATTTTCAGTATTTCAGCAGCTAATCCATCACAGCTGCATGGCACTCGCAATGGTTTACACATTACTAGCTATTGCAAATATTTGCTTTTCCATGTTCCATCTCTGCATAATGATGTTATCAAATAGCAGAAATTACAAGCTGAATGTTTTTGGTAAATTATCTCAAACTTGCTGGGTAACTTTTAATGCTGAATTTTGCAGAAAACACCATGTTTTCTGATATGTAATGTTTGCTTCAGGCAAGGCAATGTCAAACAGTTTGGTGACTTTTTCTTTTTACATGATCTCTAAATATGATATTGGCAAAATATACATTGATAGTGTAGACACAGAGACATGCAAGATACTTTTAGCCAGGCCATATAATGTCAGACATTGCCTTGACCTAAAGGAGTACAATACAGGCTTCAAATCATATAAACCACTCTGTTAATGCTCTCTCTTCCTCTCTTATTTCTCCAGGTGAATACTGGATTGATCCAAACCAGGGCTGCTCTCGGGACTCCTTCAAGGTTTACTGCAACTTCACAGCGGGTGGAGAGAGCTGCATCTTCCCAGATAAGAAGTCTGAAGGGGTAAGCCTGCCCGCAAGTACACAAACACTTGCAAACACACACGATGGACAGTTTAGTTGTGGAAACATAATGCAGAATGTTTGGGACAGCAAGATGATGTAGTGTGAGAAAGAGAAAGGAAGTAATACTATTATTTTTTGTGTTTTGATTGGCAGTGAAGTAGCATAAGCTGAATACTCCAGATAAGTGAGTGATTTTTTTTCCTCACGTCTGGGACTAACCTCTGCGCAAACTGTATAAATAACCTCAACATCTCAAGACAGTGCTAGTTGCAACAGCAACTCTATTGTACCTACTCATGTACCCATATAATTAGCCTCCATGAGATTACCTCGTGTGTTGTTACCAAGAATATGACGCAACAGGACTCCCTGCAGTTCCCATGCGGGGCCAAACTTATTTTACAAACATGCTAAATCTCAGTTTAGTTCTGACAGTTGGTAACCGCAGAGAGACGACTCCCTCATTCAGACACACACATTCACTCGTCCATGCTGTTGTTTCAGTGCCATTTTTAGATCGAATGCCATTAAGGACCTGTAAAGCCTTTGGCAGGTGACAGACACATTGAGAAGATTTTTGGTTCATTATGCATGAGTGTGCGGTGGAGACGAGAGTAGCAGAGTGGTGAAACATTGGGAACACTGTCTTTGACAAGTCGGGGGTTGTGTAATAGCACAGTGCTACAGCCATTTTAATGATCCCACTCACCGAGCCTCAGAGGAGCAGGAGTTTGCTTAAGCTTAGAATAATGAAGCAGACTTTTTATAGCGTGCTGGTGATGGGCCGCTCTCATTTGTGTCGGGGGTGAAAAGAAAAGCCTGCGCTGTCAGTCTTTCAGCAGAGACTGCAAACACACCCACGTGCGTTTAGATTGGCACAGTTATTATGAGAGCACATAGTTATACTGTCCACGCACTGTACAGAATCACAGTCACAAAGAGGAGAAAGTCACAGAGAGAATATTTCTCCTCCTCTGCTCAGTCCACTCCAGTATAAAACAATTGAAGGTCACCTTCAAGGCAGCGTGGGTCTAATGTATGCCATCTCCCAGTGATAAGTGATCTCCGGCTCATCATTCATTAACACATTAAGCTATTGATGACAGTTCCATATCAAACCCTGCTATCTAATTATAGAGAAATTCATCATTGTCATGGCTGAAATCATTAGAGCTGTGCCCTGTTGGCCAATTCACAGCTTTTAATGGCATAACAAAGTTAGTGCACCATGGCTGCACAGCACTAACACTGAACAGCAGGGATAGAGGCCGCCGTATAAGAGCTCCTTGCAGGCGATCATTTCTTAATTAATCACTGTGTACTCATGAATTTTTCAGCAGCAATTAGCTGCCAGCTACAGTTTGTACTGTACAAAATGGCATAATGGCTTACTAAAATTTTCTGCCCTGGACCGCTTGGTCTGGTTGATCTTACTGAATGCTGTTTCAGGTCTGGAGGACTCCTCAGAGGACATACAGGAGGAGGAAGAGGGGCGGAAGAAAAAAGATGGGATGTGTTTCTGTCAGATGTGTTTCCTTTCTTTAACACTGCTGTTTTTCCCTCCTCTGTCGATCCATGCCCCCAGGCTAGGCTCACATCCTGGGTAAAAGAGAATCCCGGCTCCTGGTTCAGTGAATTCAAACGTGGTAAACTGGTAAGCCAGACTCCGGACTTTCCCAAGTCCCTTTCCCTTCCCTGAACGCCTCTTATATTTTACAGAGCAAAATGGCAAAATGGCCCAAAGACTCGCCAGGCACATGGTATAGTCACTACAAGAGAGGTTCCCTGGTAAGTGGCCCCGCCTGCGGTCCCAGAGTCCTGGCTGAGGCCTGGAGTCTGTGTGCCTAAGGCTCTGCATGGTCCTGGTTCTGCCCTACAGAGTATGTGTATGCAGTGGCACCTTGCTTGTTGGTTGTTTTTTTATTGTGGTGCATGATTGAGCACAAGCTGCACTCACCTTCAGTCCAACATCATGGGTGATGCTCTCACAAGAAAATGGAGGAGAGGTTTGTGGACCATAGAGGCATTATATTTGGCATCTAATGGAGCTTAACAAATGGAAAACAATGCACTGCTGTTTAAATTTGTTCACTGTATATCCACACCTCTGCTGCATTAAGAGAGCATCTCCTCAGAGTGACTGTGTGCCTTGACACTCCCATGACTCAAGAAGCAATATCCTTACATAGCTGATTTAATAGTTTGGACAAAAACACCTGAGAGTGAATACATCACTTAACTCCTCTCTTCCTTACACATTACATTTTTCTAGTCGTAGATCTCAACAAGTTTCATGCCTCAGCAGGTCATCTATCCTCCACAAGGGGGGAAAAATAAGTATCATTCCCTCTCTGCTGCAGCCATTCAGCTGCACTCACATTCCCAGTGTCTCCCTTAAACACTACTTAGATCCGGCGGAGTAGCTCCGAGTCAAACAGGTCAGGCACTCAGTCACCACCCAGGGGCTTCTGGGTACTCAGTCACTGTTGACTTGCGGCTGTGATGATAAAGAGGTAATGTTTCTGTGGCGATGTCGGGCTGGATCCACACGCTGCGCGGGGTGGGGAAGGAGGGGCATGAAGAGTGGTGGGGTAAATGAGAAAAGCATGAGAATACCCATCCACTCTGAGGATGAAAACATCAGAACAGTGGCACTTTGTTGAGCCACGGTGTCGACACTCATTGACATATTGCAGAACAAAGTCTTCATTGTTTACACTTTGTGATTAATAAGCTAATTAAATTAATCATTGCCACTAAATTGTTGTGCAAATAAACAGAGAGGATGATTAGCGCTCTCTGTTAATGTCAAGTTTGAGTGTCGGTACTCTGGGTTTGTATGTGCATGTGTGTGTGTGCGTGTGTGTGTGTGTGGACGTTCGCTTCTGAGCAAGAACAAGTCAAGAAAGACCACATCCAGACTCACAGACGGTTTGCTGCTCTGGCTGCATGGTGTGAATGCTGCATGCGCTCTACTCTCAGTAAGTCCTGTTTGTCTGAAAGACGAAGCGACTATGTGGATCTAATGGATTCCTGATGGTTGGTATGCAGATAGTCACTTAGGGACATTACACTGAAAACTGAACCGTGACTGGTTCCAAACGTGACATCTTATCAGTACAGATAACAAAGCACTATAATCAGCTTAATGGAAAAGATCTCTGTTTTCTGTAACATGGGTGGAAAAATCAAAATTCTAGGTTAATTATAGGTTAATTACCAGGCAATTAACATATCATTACTCCAACATATTTCCGATTAAGATAATTACATTTTCATGTACTTACCATAATTTGCTCATATTGGATATATATTTTACATAATTACAAAATCAGCATTTAAATGAGGTGTTTAGTTATGCTTATTTTTTGTACTTTGATGGCAGATTTTTTCCACATTAAGCATTACACATTGTACAGCTTCCAGGCATTAGACTGTGGAAAAGACTGCACCCTTCTTCCCTGTCTATACAGTATCATCATCTGATACATTGTTAAAGAAAAAAGGATTTTATTTCACACTCATCTTAAGCCTGGAGTCCTGCACAGGTCTGATTTTCAAGACCTGCTCCTGAACCAGTGACGCAGTGTGCAATATCGCACCCATCCCACCTTCCACACATATAACTTGAGTTCCCCAAAGAGACCAGATCTGTCGACGTAAGATCTGCAGCATGGCCCAAAACTGCAACTCCTAAAATAACCATGTGCTGCTCAAAAAATTTTGCATGTTTAAAGTGATCATTTTGGTACACTTAATACATGTGAAAAAAAGATCATGTATTTTAAAACAAAGATAATTCAGGAAATACAATTTAATAAATATTTCTTGTTTATTCTCATAATACTGAGCAGCACATCTCCACAGTTGATGTGCGTGTTAGCAATGCACCTGATTGAAGCATTTCTTATATTCCAGCTGGCACAGAGGACAGAGCCGACACACAAAGTCAACAGTTATAGGATTAAAATGTTAAACCATTCAATTATTATTATTATTTTTATTTTTATACATTTAAAATTAAACACCCACAATGTGACCCACGTGTTCTTTGTTTCACCCAGAACTGAACCTAGATATAAAATTAAGACAAAAGCAATCACCTTTTTTCTGTGGCGGGCAGCCACGGGTGACCCAGCCTGATGCAGGACTCTCCCCTAGAGACATTTACATATATTTGCATCTTGTTACTTAAAGTGAAAGTAGACAACTTTTCAACTAGCTAGCTAATGCTGTCTGATTATCAACTCCTTGATCATAACACAGTAACTTTCTCCACTGCCCATTTTAGGCCACTGCAAGAGAATGTGTACTTTGTTTATGTTATATAATGTATGTTTAGATTGGTCCCTCTAAGCCTCGCTTTCACCATCCTGTGAAAATGTTGGCGCACTAGCTACACTAGCTAACGATGGCAGCCAAAATAAAACATCTGTGATTCACTATTGATATGACAATCTAAACAAAGAACACATTTCCCTGCTGTGGCCTTTTAAAATGAGCAGTGTTGAAAGTTTGTTCTGTTGTGATCAAGGAATTGATAAGCAGACAGTGTTAACTAGCTAGCACACTAGTTAGTTAAAAAGTCAACCACTTCCACATTAAGGATGAGGAGATTATATTGGATATTTTGGATTGTCAACAAATCCCATTGAAAAGACCAAAACCAACAGTGAGTGACTGTACTCCTACAAAACTAAAATTAAAAACATATTAGTGAAACAAAGAGGTGGGGCACAGGCTGATACGTTCCTTCATTACGATGAACGTGGGCATTGTAGTTTATTTAGATTCAGTCCACACACACTGTTCTGTTGTCAAAAGTGCACTAAATGTGTATTAATCCACGGGTAAAAATAGTCCCCTAACAAATGTACTTTTCCTCCTGTTGGAGTAATGTTTGCGAAGAACTGCAGTGCACAGCTGTTAAAGGAATTTTTTTCTTCTCTATTTTGAGATATTAGCAAACTGCCTCTAAGATTAACATCTTCAGTAGAGGCTTGGAACTGATAGCTAGAAACAGGGTACTGAGAGACAAAATTGTCTCGTCTTTCATGGGATTTGTTGACAGTTAGAAAATGAAGAATATCACCAGCCTTACACTTTAGCGATCAGGTCAATGTGCTGTCCTCTACGAGCTAAGTTGTGCCCTCACAGAGTATGGTAGTAAATTATCTGAATGACATCTCCTTTTTCTAACAATGTTGTCAATAAAGACAAACAAACAGCAGTAAAACAGGAACTACTAATCATAAATGTAATTAAAACATCCCAAGAGAGAAAAACACAGCACAGTAAAGACAATACAGAGTGTTCAGTCTCTTCTTCCTCTCGGTCCACTCATTCTTTACACTGGTCCCTTCTTGTGGTGTTACGTTTTTGTTGTTCAATCCCATCTGTGTTCCTCTCTCTCAGCTCTCCTACGTGGATGCGGAGGGCAACCCCATCGGCGTGGTCCAGATGACTTTCCTGCGGCTGCTGAGCGCGGCAGCCAGACAGAACATGACATACAACTGCTACCAGTCGGTCGCCTGGCACGACCAGGATCAAGACAACTACGACAAGGCCATCCGCTTCCTGGGCTCCAACGATGAGGAGATGTCTTATGATAACAACCCCTACATCCGTGCCGTGGTCGATGGCTGTGCGGTAAGCCAAGGAGATGTGTGTGTGTGTGTGTAAGCAGTTGGCAGGGTTCCTTTGATGAACACTCAGAACATTATGTTTCTGTTGTCTTTGTAGTGGTTCAGTCAATAAGAGCCCTGCAGAAGTGTGTGATGTTTCTATTTCTGAAGAATATATTTTCCACACACTAACTCTCCCGCCTGCTGTGTCTTTTTATTTTCTCCCACAGTTGAAAAAGGGTTACGAAAAGACAGTACTTGAGATTAACACACCAAAGGTGGAACAGGTGCCGTTTGTGGACATCATGTTCAACGATTTTGGCGGCTCCACGCAGAAGTTTGGATTCGAAGTGGGCCCTGTCTGTTTCATCGGCTAAGACTGTTTACTGAACAAATGGAGAAAAAAAAAGCATATATTTGTTTTCTCAGAAAAATAAAAACAATTGAAAAAGAATAGGACAATTCTATTTGTAAAAAAGTAACTTTTTTTCCATAAAGCAACAAGTATGAGTAAAATGAAATCAAGTTGAGAATACAGTGAAATTCTATAGGAATAGAGGAAATAACCTTGAAACCTCAGTGTGCCTTCTCCATCACATGCAAGTTTTGAAACTGGATGTCAGATCCTGCCTCATACACAACACACACCCAACACACACAACCCTAGCCCCATGACATCACTCTTGATTTTTGTTTGTTTTCGACCCAAACAACGAAGGCGACCCTGAGAGCTGCAGCCGTTCCAGACGGTCGCAGTATTTGCCACGGACTCCATCTGATTTGGCTCTTATTTTCTTTCCTTAAGTTCTGCTCTCATGTTTTCCCTCATCTCCCTGGCTTTTTTCCACTTGTCTTTTGTTGGTTTGTTTGCTCACTCACTACGGGAGCTTTGTTTGTGCATAATTCTCTCCCCATTCCCTTGGAATGGACCTTATATATATAAATATATATAAATAATTTTTATGTTTGTAAGTACATTCTGTATATTTTTCCTGGTAATGTTTATTGCTTCTGGCTTCAAAACGTGCATGTGACTTTATTAATTGTGAGGTAGGAACAATGGATACGGGGATAACATCTAAATTGTGGAAATATATCGAAAGTGAGGAAATTCGAGTTGTAAATTGAAAAAAAAAACCCGTAAAAAATACAAATTGGGAAGTCCTGTCTTGTTGCGGCTGTGGAGCACACCTTGTTGTAATTTAAAAAACAGAATGGAAATAAAAGACGAAAACAAGCTCTGTGATATTATGTGACAGTTTGATTTGCGTCACGAACAAAATAATAATACATTCCTCCTTTTTTTGCCCTCTGAACTTTTGAACAACCACCTTGATGGTATCATTAACTTAATACAGCTTCTATTTTTTTCCTCAAATACACATCTATCTGACTATGCAATGGGAGATGTTGTTACATTTAATGAAAACACAAAGAAATCAAAACCTAGGTGCTATTTTCTCTCTTCTGTGGTGCTATGTATTTTTCTAGTTTGTGTTGTTTGAATGAAAGGAAATCTGTGGTGATGATATTCCGTCACCAGCAGCCCCATGACTCTAAACCACCACATTCGACGCAGGTGGATCTTTGCTGCATCCATTTTTGTTTTGTGTTTTTTTCCCGGCGGTGGTGTTTGCATGCCATTTCTCTACATATCCACTCACAGATCAGTGCAGCATGGCGGCGTATGTTATCTCCTGCTTCAGCGGACCGCAGAGATGAGAAACTTGTACCAAATGTTGGAATAACGAGAGGAGACTAAGATGGTGCTGTTGGCTTTGCATATCATTGCTCTAAGACGCTGCATTATGGCTCTTGCTGTTGGATCATCTGTGCCACATCAAACTGATGGGAGTTGAGAAGTGGGACATGTTTGTGATTGGGCAAGCCATCCAAAAGGGATATGGTCCAAAGTTTGTTGTGTGAAACCCTAAACCCTTCCACCAAAGGTTTTCAGGTATATATTTAGCTTTAAGGGCACTTGGTGGCTTGGAAACATTTATTTTGTATGGGAAACAACTTGAAGAGTATTTTTTCATGTAGGAGCAGGTCGCCAAATTAGCCAGATGAAAGTGTTTGCTCATGCAGCGTCAAAAATCGCTTGTTGGTCTTCTATTTTTGCCCTTATTGTAATTATGCTCTTTGTTCAAACTATGCACTCTCTATGCTTATGACCACTAGTATCAACCACAGAATTTTTACAGCCCTTCAAACATAAGTTTATTTTGTTTCCTCTTCTTTTTTTATTCTTTAAATATGTGACTTGAACCATTTCTGTTAACTCAATATTGCTTGTAGATCTTTGGCTTTATTTTTCATTGTGATGCAGTACACCCAAATTTAACACTTTCCTCTCAATAAAAAAAAGGAGAAACAAATTCTTGTAAATTTCCAGAACCAGCAGTGATGCTGCCATCGTTTTTGTTTTTTGTTTTATTTTGTAGATTTCCGTTTGTCTGTCTGTCTGTTTTGTTTTCACGGTCTTGTCAAACCTGTGTAAGGATAAGAGGATAGAAGTTATATTGGTTTTTATGTCAATAAATTCAAGTTTACTGTGGCCATCCACTCTTGTATGTCTTTTGAAGCATTAAAACCTATCTGTATGCATGAAATTGTAAAGTTTTTTCTCTTGTTGTTATAATTTGTAGAGTGACATGATCTCCAATCCACGTTTTATTCATCGGGATACATCAGTTTTTTTTCCAGTGCCACGGATGAATAAAAGGTCATGTCCGCAATTGTGAAGTGGAGAGAAAATGATGAACTTGTAACTCTACCGAAGCCAATGTTCGTTTGTAGTATATTTATTGTATTATTTAAAATAAAAAAAATAAATGTTAAATGATACCATAGTGTAAAGTGTAAGAGGCCCCCTCTTTACATGCACACAGGAAAAGGTTATTAATTTACCACATGCTATTTGACACAACATATGGAGCCTTTCAGACTGCGTCACATTTAAATACATAGTCCTCATATTAACAGTCGGTGTGTTTGAGTGTGTGTGAGAGACAGAGGATGTGTGTTGAAGGTTTAGACTAAACCCCATATGAATGACTGGTCTGTTAAACAGGTAAGGCTGCTATTAATTGCACTACCATGTATATTTTTAATGGTGTCAAACAACTCTTGCTCCACAGATACTCCACAGGAAAGAAGACCTCAGGCTGCAACTCGTGACAGGACGTGCAATCATGCTCTGATTGATCCCTGCTGATGCCTCCAACAAAGACTGCTCAGAGAATTTCCCTGGCTAATCATTTTTGGACAGCTTTATGTATGTACATCTATCACTTCAAGCTCATTTATATACACTGCCTGCAGCCAGTGCCAGCCCTAGTACATTCAGCACCCTGGGCAAGCTTCCCCTGCCCCCCCACCCCCCCTCCCAGCAAAACAAAACATTATTATTATCTCTTATATTTATTGTATTTACTTCTAACAAGAACTGTTAATGGAAACAACTTAGCTAACAAACAATAATAACAAATAACACAATATGAGAATATGGTATGTGCCAATTTGCGAATCTCATCATCTTGTTTTTGTAGTGTGCCCTGGACGGCTTTTGCCTTTCCATTTTCTTTTACTCCAGTGCTCTCCACATACACTTCAGGCCCCCGGGAAGTTCATCTGGCTTCGAAGCCAATATCTGTAGTGGCCAAACAATGGTACTGCAATTTCCGGAGCCCATCCCGCGATTCTAGTTCAGTGCTGGTCTGGTGTGGTGAAGAGGGAGCTGAGCCGGTCCATCCACATCCCAACCCTCACCTATGGTCATGAGGTCTGGGTAGTGACCGAAAGACTGAGACTGCAGATACAAGTGGCCGAAGTGAGTTTCCTCCGTGGGGTGGCTGGGCTCAGCCTGAGAGATAGGGTGAGGAGCTCGGACCAGTTGAGGTAGTTCGGGCATCTGATCAGGATGCCTCCTGGACGCCTCCCGCTGGAAGTCCCACTGGTAGGAGGCCCTGGTACAGACCCAGAACACACTGGAGGGATTACATATCTCATCTGGCTTGGGAACGCCTTGGGATCCACCAAGAGGAGCTGGAAAGCGTTGCTGGGAGAGGGATGTCTGGTGTGCTTTGCTCGGCCTGATGCCCTGGCGACCCGGCCCCGGATAGGCGGATGAAAAAGGAAGGATGGATGGATGGATGGATGATGTGATTCCCTGTGGGCCAAAAAGACTTTTTCCCATTGACTCACAAGGCAAAGAGACACTTGTAAACAGTGGATACATTTTTTGAGCTTCACAACTCCTGCAAAATGACTAGTAGTCTCTTACTTCAATGGATCCCAACTGGTGCAGCCATAGCGTCCAGATTTTTCCTTGGTCATCAGCTCAAAGTCCACACAGTTTAACACATCCAGCATCATACTTGCCTTTGACCCTATTGTCGAGCTACTTTCCTGTCTCTGTCAAGTAGCGGTCTGTTACTCACTCAGTCTACAGCAGGAAATGCCACTTCAAAATTAAAGCTCTGTACCGGTAATTCACTGTACTCAAAAATGAAGTGTCTTTTTTACAAACATAACGTGTGTGCAGGTCACTTACAGTCCATTCAGAATGGACCTGGAACCCACTTTTGGATCGCGAACCCACCAGTTGGGAATCTCTGTGTCTACATCCATGATACACTCTACCATTTCTCTTACATTTGATTTTGTTTTATGTAAAAAATAGATAAATAAATAAAAGTTGGGGTTGTGAGGGGCAATTTTGGCACCCTCCCAAATCCCCACCATCCCCCTCTGGGTGGCGCCCTAGGAAGGTCCACTACCGCCTGCAGCACATTATGATAAGCCATATGTATAATATGTATAATAACTCCTCCACTGTATGTAATTATTGCAAACCTGTCTCGGTGGTCATTAAAATAAAATTCTTCTTAACCCTCTCATGCACCACTAATTTCAAGCATCTGTAATCTCTGGGCTTTGATCAGATCTTCAGTTTTGAAGATGACTTGCAGCACTTCAAGTGTCTCATTAGCAGAGCGCCCTCGCACAGTGCACATTAAGCCTAGCACAGCAAAACAAAAAAAAAAAAAAAAGAAAGTTGTTGTGCATGATGCTATAATCAATATTTAATGCAGCGTTTACAGGATGGATTTAGGACGATCAGAATGCATGGATTCTTACTGAGGCAGCAGCATCCTGGGTGAGTAAAGCAGAAACCAAAGCGAAAAAAGCTAATTCCTCATCTTAGCGCAGACAACGCAGCGGTGATAAGTGGGGCATCAAAGTGGGTTGAGGATGGTGAGCAAGACACACACGCCCAAAAAAACAGCAGGTAGGGATTTAGCTTCCTCTGATTATGGCAACAGGTGATGTTTCCAGACTTTAGCAGCACCCGAGTGTGATAAGCTTGTGGAACATTTTAGGAGAGCAGATTCAGGATGTGTGAAGAGGTCACTTTGGGGCGTGCTAATGTGCTTGGAGCAAAGCAGTACTCTAGGAAATTTATAGTGGAGAAAATGTCAACCAAACACTAAAGTGTGCCAGAGAGACTGAGCTGCAAAAGAAAAACTAGGAGGAATCAGATCCTGCCCTTTATTATAACTAAAGAAGTATAATCAGCAAAATATACTTACAGTAAGCTATCAGAAGTTAAAGTACTTGTTCTGCAGTAAAATGGTCCCTGTGACTGTTTTAGCCTGTTAAAGTGTAGCTAGTTTGAAGTACTTTAGAAGCAGTTAGGTTGGTAGTCCTGTGAATATTAGCTGATAGGCAGAGTTGGAGAGGAACTCAGATCCTTTACCTAAGTAAAAGTAGAAATGCCACAGTCTCAAAACACTCTGATAAAAGTAAAAGTTCATAATACAATTATTATTATCTTGAGTAACCAGGTCACGTTTTCGGAAAGAGACATTGCTGTTGAGTTTTATAAAAGCATTTTTTTGGCACTTTGAGCTGTCCTTGAAAGAGTGTCCCATCTCCTGTAGATGTAGGTGGACAGCTCAGTCTTGACCTGAGAGGCGAAACGTCTTCAAGAAACACAAGCAAGTCCTGTTGCCTACAATACAGCACATGATGTGTGCCATCTAGTTCCATTATATTGGTGAGAAGGCAGACATCTCTACAGCTGATACTTCCAACCTGCGACAACTCACACCAAAACAATCTAGACTGATAAATAGCACTACAGGAAAACATATAAGAACAGAAGTGTTATCATCAAAATGTTAAAGTATTATGCACAATGGGTCTTTTCAAAGCATTATATTATATAATATATTATACACACACACACACACACACACATATATATATATATATATATATATATATATGTATCACTCGCAGTGTTGGGAAGGTTACTTTCATAGGTTACAGATTACAAGTTACCCTATTAAAACTGTAATAAGGCATTGTAATATTTATTCACTGTTGAATCAACGTCATACACCAAGGTTTGAATCACTGTTGAATTATGTTTTGACTTTGAAAGATGAATCAATGTTGTTTCATAAACTTTAAACTTTGTTTAAGTGTTATTGAAACCAATCTTTCTGAAATGTCAGTGTTGATTTATGAGAATTTTGTTAACCTTTGTACAAACATAAACTATTGTTTTAATGTCGTGTTAATGTTGAAACAACACATGATATAATTTCAACCACATGTCAATGTTGAAGGTCGATCAAACTGTTTAATGATTTCATCAAAGTAATATAATATATCACATTTGATTGCTTTGCTAACTGTTTTATGTTTACGAATGTTTTAAACTGGGCACTAAAGCTGCAAAATATCAGGAAAAAGGTTCTGCCAAAAGAATACATAACTGTGCAGTAAGATACAAAGCAACAGATTTAATGATGCATTTTTACAGAATAGTTTTATTTTATTTTTTTCTCCGGTTAAAGGGTTTTTTTGGGGGAGTTTTTCCTTATCCGCTGTGAGGGTCCTAAGGACAGAGGGATGTTGTATGCTGTAAAGCCCTCTGAGGCAAATTGTGATTTGTGATATTGGGCTTTATAAATAAAAATTGATTGATTAATTGATTGATACAGAACAGAATATAATCAAATATAACCCCTTTGGAAACACCAATATGTTGACTAGTAAATGTAATTTACTTACATTTATTCTCAGTAACTGGAACTGATTACAGTCACATTTATTTTGTAATTTAATGACTGTAACTAGTTACATGAAACTTGTTACTCCCCAACACTGAATACTGGGTAGAACAGTAGTTTTGTACTGCATCATATTATATAGGCATCCATCATGTGCTTTTATATGTTAAACGTAACTGATGTGTATGTATTTAAAAAGTAAAAGTAAGTGTTGAATATATTGTAGAGGAGTAAAGAAGCACAATATTTTCCACCGACATGTAGCGGAGTATAATTACTGTGAGTGATGACAGAACTGAAGTAAATGTATTTAGATACTTTCCATCACTACCTGCAAGTGCTAAAATATGTATTTAGATATGCAAATGTAAAATGATCTGACTGACTAAACCCTTGTTATAATTTATAATTAAAGCTCCTCCTGTAGGAGTATAATTATAAATTATACTCTACAGTGTAGTCTATTAAATACTAACCTCCTGTAGGCTTGAAGTAAGTGTCTGTGCTCATTTGCAGTTTTGTCTTTCACCACGAAGAGCAGCTTTGTGGAGACTCACTTCAGGTCAGATATAGGAGCCAAACCATAAGAAAATGCAACATGAGTTCTGTATGGCAGGCAGTCAGTCAGTCAGCAGTAAACTTTGTAGACAGTTGTGACTTTTTAAAGAAATAATAAGCAGAGAATATGACGAAGGGGCCTGGATAAACTAAAGTAGCAGCTACTCGGGCTGGAACAGGGGAGCGAATGCTGTTTTGAGTATGAGTGCCATGGATTTATTGACATGTCACTGTCTGGGATTACTGCAGGCCATTTGTGAGACAGCCTCGAAGAATAGCACACCAGTTAGGATCCAAATGCACTGTAAATGTCTTTCCGGATGTTATTGTTATGTTAGAAAACTGTTCACAGCTGCTGCTTCTTATTGTTATTTGACAACTGCTCCTGCTTCCTCTATTCTATGATCACTTTCGAAGTTAGAGACGTATTATACATAAGCATTATATATCCATACACAGTCTCCATACAGTACATGAAAGTCTCATTATCAAATGTTAAGGAGTGCTGTTAATGTGTGGTCCAGGCTGGTTAGGGAAGAGCTAAAGGGTCAAGCGGCAGACGTTAAAAGGGAAATTTGGGACGAAGCCCCGTGTTAATGTGTAATTGCTTTGAGCCTGTGGATCTTCAGCTAACAGAGCCCATTCATAGCCGGCCCCGGCACCACTGACCTACTTACATATTAATCAGATAACGGAGAGAGAACGAGATAGTGTTACAACACGGGGACTGTCATATTGGGATATTAATACCAGGCTTTTCCGCTCTAATAGACTTTGAGATTGAGGAGTGGCTGTAGTTCAAGATGTTGGTTTTTCTAATGTGATTAGGGGCTGGCCACCCAAACATTACACATGACTGCATCTCTCCAATATCAATGCTGGGTTTGTGTGCTGCTGTATTAAACTTAGTGTGAAGCATCATTTTATATTGAGGATGTAAAAAAAAAAGACATTAAATAATACACAATGTGCTTTTGTCTCTATTATCTGACCCCACACGTAGCCACAGTAACCAGAGGTGAACATATAGAGTGCTGCAGGGATGATGTTATTTTGTAGGCCAACCCAAAGGTTTGTGTCACCCTGGTTTCCTTCACAAAAAGCTGATGGGAGTTTTTCCTTTGGATTTTGAATTATAGCAGAAAATTAACTCTATGGCAAACAAATGTTTGAGACACACATGTTCAGCAAGACACCGCCACAGGCTGTAGAGTGGTGTTTGGCATGATGACGTTCTGTAGTCTCATTCAGCCTCTTGTTAGCAACTGTCTTTTCAAGACACATAAAGCAGGATATATACTTCTGCATTGAATAAATGCCGTAACTGTGCCGTAGCCTGATGTGCACCTTCCCAGTAATATAACTACACGTGGCGACACAGACCTCCTGTTTCTCTTTGTAAGCTGAAAACCATTTCCCTCAGTGGAAACAAAGCTTTTATTTCACAGGTAAGAAACAATAAATTGTGACAACAATAAAGCCTCCACAAAAAAAGCATTTTAAGTCCTGTGTGTGATTTATCCTGGCTTCATATGAGCAGAGGAAATCTCCACTTATTGCGAGGCTAATGAATACAATGTAAATCACCATAGGTTTGTGCTAACAACATTAGCATGTTGTATTCATTTAGAAAACATGTTTAGTATATGACAATTGTTTTGTTGGTGAACCTTGTGAGTTGTAAAAGTTGTAACATTACCTTTTTTAAATGTTGTCTGTGTCATATGGGGAGAAGAAAACTTTACTGGCTGCTAGGCTAATTTATACAATGTAAAATGCCATAGGCTTGTGCTAATAATGTTAGCATGTTGTATTTGTCGGGAAAATGTGTCCAGCAAAAGACAAATAAGTACTTTGTCTGTGAATGCTAGGAGTTACAGTGAAGCTGATTTGTGTACTTGTGTTTGAAACTGTCTGTATTAAGCCATGTTTAATGTGTGTTTTAAATCAACGAAACTTAACAGCACTTCACAGAAACCCCACCGCCGACACAGATACACCACCTCACAAGTATAAATGCTATCAACAGCTTAGGCTCTGCCTAGAGCTGACACATAAGTATTAATCCACCTTAATCCTTCAAAACCAGAATTATCTAACCAAAAACCCATTCAAAAAACCAACTGATATCAAGATGAAGGAACCAGTGGTACTAAAATGCTAACTCATTTCTGCATTTTGTGGCACTCTGTTTTGAGAGTGAAGCTGTGGAGGAGTGAGGGATGGATCTAAAACTGGCTGTTGCGACACCTCTCACTTTTCACACCTTTTCACTCAGAGCGGCCACTCCCTTATTATGAATAACTTTAAGCCTTAATGAAATGTAAGTGGGAACTTTTAAAAAAAAAAAAAAACACCCCGCATTCAGTTGTCACGAGTGGGGAAATTAGCTTTAGAGACCAAAACCATTTTTGTATCAGGCTGTAAACATGTTTATTTCTGCTGTGAAGATTTAACATGGGTGATTGACTCTCGGAGCCAGCCTCAAGTGGCCATTTAAGGAACTGCAGTTTTTTGGCACTTCTGCATTGGCTTCATTTTTGAGCCATGGAGGTTGTCACTTATTTGACCCAAACAAAACTTGTGTTTGATATTTCGCAACCATCATCTCTGGCTGCCATCTTAGAGCACTGACACACCGAGCCAACGGTTAGTCAACATTAGGCTGAAAGGGAGCGTCTCTTGCTTTAGTTTTGGCAGAGGGTCCCACACTGTTAGCACTAGTCAGCCTTTGTTGGCTATTTTTGGCTGATTCAGCATGTTAAATTGATGTTGCAGACACCAGAGCGTGTCGGTGGGAGAAATTTCTCTGATCAGCTGTCAAGCTCAGTGCATGAGAAGAGAAAGAGAAGTGGAAAGCAAAGATCGAAACAAACTTGAGAAACTACCTGAGCTAACTAGTGTCTTGAATCCATCCTGCTGGTCTTCCAGTTTCCCCTTTTGAATGGTGATTACGGACTACTGCCACCTTCTGCTATAGAGAGTTATCTCCTCCCACATAGGCACAGAACACACACGCCAGTTGGCCCTTGGCTGTAGTCTGTGTGATGTATTCAGGTGCAACTTTTTTCCAAGCCACAGTGCAATGCATAATCCAACACTCTGCATTTGTTGCCTCTAGCTCTTTGATGTCAGTTTCTTGTTTCTGGGCGTTTAATTTGTATCAAGGAGAGATGACACACCTTGTGAAGCAGACTGTAATTTAACACACCTGATGGATGTAGGGAGCTCACAACCATCCACAACCTTGTGTCAGCTCCAATTTATCAGGTGCATCTAATCACACCAACTGACGACATAGTCTGCACTCATAAAAACTGGTCTACGAGCTCCAATTTATTTTGGCTTTTTTTTTTAAATCAGCAAAGACAGAATGAAAACAGCAAAAACATTTCAGCCTCAAGCCATATTTAGTGTGCTGTAGTGATGGACTCCACCTACCATCTCATATCTGCAGGCCTTCAGTCATTTGCTGATCTAATTGGACGATGCAAAAGGTATAAATGTCTGCAGGAAACATCTACAACCTCAGACCCAATCATGAATGTAGAACTAGACACAAGTTGCTTAAGTTCACCCAGAGAAGCAAACCATTGAATTACGAGCACCCTTTCGATGAAACGGACTCATCAGACAAGACTTCAAGAATATTCAAACACTTTAAGTATGAAAGCAGCAAGCAGTGCCATGAATGAGTTTAGCAGGAATCATCCTATGAAATATCCAGCAGCAGGGTAAAGTGGGACACTTTATGGTAATTTACCTTCTGCATCATTTTCAATAATGATCCCTTTATACGATACTACTCTAAATAGCTTAAGAGCTCTACTTTACCATACAGAAGAAAAAAGAAAGATTAATGACAGGATGGATGGCTGTCTCTTAAACAAACATTGACCCACAACTAGATTTTTCTAAGTGCTACTGTCAAAGTGAGGCACAAAATATATTCTCTGTTATTTAAGTGTAGGCCTGATAAATTAGATACAAAATTCTGATATAAACAACAACACTAGCATTATTGTTCTAAATAAAATTGGTTTAGATACAGCAGATGCTATTGGCAAATGGGGCAGTGTCAAAACATGATTATTTAAAATTATGATTCACTGTTACATCCCATAACAAAATATGCAACAATTACAAACTTTCAGTTTTTCAGATGAACGTTGTTAAAACAGAGCAGCTAATGTTGCTAAAGCAAGAAGCTAGCGGAGTTGTGTTTTATCTCATAACGTCATTGTTTACATACGCCTTGTGCTGTCTGTTGGTCCTTATTTTCTCCGAAATCCCCTTTTTTTTCCACTATGCTGATTTTTATTCCCGAGTAAATAACGTTATCCTCATTGTCTCTCTCGGCTGCTTGCCGTCTGCCTGCTGCTGTTTGACTGTGACACAGACTTTCAAAATAAAAGCCTATGCTAAAGATGATGATATGGATCGATCGATTTGCATTGATGTGATGGATCGTTGATCATAAATCGATATATCGATCCAGATCGATGGATTGTTACACCCCTACTGGATACCCTAAGCTATATGGCCCGACGATAGACAGCAGGATGTCAAACTGCTCCCGAGTTATTCTAAACTATGCCTGCTTGGAGGCGAAGCTCCTGGACCAGGTGGTGGTACTCCAAGTGATCCACCCTCTTTTTTAGGATCTCATGTACCCACACAGATCTCCGTTTCTCTGTACCACAAACTATTTGCTGACAGCCTCTCACCCTCAACCAGAGCTACAGCAAGTACCCTCTGCCTGTCCATTTTGGAGCTAGATACTAATTACTGTCAAATAACTACATAAGTAATCTGTAGCTTGATTACACGGAAAGGTTGGAATAAGGAGGTGAGTACGTGGCTGCCTGGCAATGATAAAAAGGTGCAGCAAACCTTTTTCAATTTTTTTTCACTGGTGACACTCAATTTTAAAGACAGGCAGCATGGCACACCTAACGTTTTGCAACCTGCAAAACACTTTCTGTGTGATGGGGGCCTTAGTCATTAGTTCAAGGTCCACACAGTTGAATACATTCAGTGTCATACTTGTGTTTGGCCCTGTCGTCAAGCTACAATGCTGTCTCTGTCAAGTAGCTGTCTGTTAGTCACTCACTCTACAGCAGGAGACAGCACTTCAAAATGAAAGCTCTGTGCAAACTTGAGAGTTTGAGAGTCACTTGTTGTCCATGCAGAATGGACTTGCGACCCACTTTTGGACCGCGACCCACCAGTTGGGAACCACTGGGCTAGGCTATGTCATTTTACTTTCCACCACAATTTACTGGATGGATGTTGAATATGGAGTGACACACCCCCAGACTTGACGTTAAAGCCACATAACCTTTTTATTTATGTTTTTAATATCACATACTTGCTTATAATGAGCTCAGTAATGCAAGTATATACATGTAAAGATAAAAATGATGATGCTTAACTGTCACACTTTACCATTGTCCCATTATACCAGTATTCATCCTACTACTCAGAGGTACATTTCATACTTGTACTAGAAAGTCAGAAGTTTTATTGTAAACTACAGGGAAAATGCTTTTTGCAGTGGCACATTAAAGGAGGCTTTGATTATTACGGGCATGTCTTCAAAAGTAAGTTTAGTCAAAGCCCCTGCACACCCACACAAGTGTTTCACTTATTAAGGATGATTAGACCCCTTTTGAGGTTGACATCCGGTGAACCTGTGTTTGCTGAAAACGCAAACCTCCAAGCACTTAAAAACAAATACATTTTACCATCATTAAAAACCAAAAAACGGATCTCAAAGGTGTCACAAGCCTGCCAGGAGAGTCGGGCAGGTGTCAATCAAGCACAGTCTGTACACGCCCACGCAGTGCTGAGAGGTCTAATCAGCTGAGTGACAACACCTGTGTGGGTGTGCAGAGGCATAGGATGCTTCAGAATCCTATTTATTTATTTCAAATACTTGAAAAGTAAAGTATTCAAGCTTACCTCAAACATTGCTAAGTTCATTAGCTGCTGCTGCTGTATCTTCTACAAGCTTGCATTCATTCAATTTTAAGCTGTGGATCATGTATAACAAATGTAATGAATTTTATACTGTGGTGATTTCCAGATTATGGTTTTAAGATTAATAAGATAATGATCATAAGATAAGACTGTCCTTTGAGGGGAGTTAAAACGAGAGATAAGAGCAGACGGGAGAGGTTCGGAGGAAAACTAGAAGACAAAAAAAAGCAAAGCAGTGATGGGGAAGCGAGGGAGATGTTTGATGTGTAAATACAGCACACACAGCCGGTGATGTTTTCCCTGCAGTAATGCAGGTAAATAACACATGAGTTTGGTTCATATTTAGAATAATATTCAAATAAGTGTCAGCAGATATCATTAGCATGCGGAGAGTGAATTAGTCTCGTCGTCCTGCGTTGCTTCTTTGTTCCTCGCAGCTATTGTCATGAGGGGTGTGACAGCTGGGATGTTGTTACATTCAGCTCCTCAGAAGATTCTCAGATGTCTCCAGAATTAAAAATGTATTAAGTAAAAAATTTAAAAGATTGCCAGATTAACATAAATACCACATTTTTCAATACTGTGTTTCAGTGTTGGTGGATGAGAACTTAACATGTGGGGTTGCTTTAAGGTATAATTCTCTGATGCTGCATCGATGAGATGAATTCTGTGCCAAAAAGGAATAGCTAACAATATGACTTTGAACCTTCTCTCAGCAGGAGAAGCTTTGTCCCGCTCATGTAAAACTTAGCACTTGATTTAATTAGATCATCTTGTTTCACGGCCAGAAGGAAGAGCATATGGTCCTGCTCTTTTTTCCCCCCCTTCACTCACATACAGTAGCTCTGTTCTATTTTCAGGATCCCGGAGTATCAGCTTTGAAGCTACGAGCCTCTCCTCCACACTTTGTCGGTCCCCTGTAGAGAGACAGGGTCAAAGAGACCTGTGTGGTACAGGACCCAAACAGCAGCCAAGGACGGGCCCGTATTAACAGCATTAATTACTTCTCCTAGACACAGTGTGAGCGCAGCTTTTTTTCCTTGATGTTATTCAAGAGAGACAAAGAAGGACGGGGTAAATTATTCACCTAAAGGACTTGCTTGTCAGCCCTGCTATTGGTTTGTGTCTTAAAATATTTTTGCAGCCTTGTGCAATTCTTCCCTAAAACTGTTGTGTGAGTGATGCTGCTGCAGTTTTTGGTATAACAACTTCATACTAAAACCTTCTGTTTCTCAAATTTATTTATGACAAAATAAACAACAATCAGAGGTAAAGTTAGGAAAAATTAACATTGAAAACAAAAAAAGATTGAGGCCCCGATCACCAAGAAAGCGTTTTAGCAGCTGTTTTCTGTGTTGCGATGCGCCTCGTGTTTTTGCGCTCCAGGCGCCTAGCATTTTTTTTGGCATCGCCATTGTCCAATTGGATGATTTGATAGGCGGGCCTTCTGCGGTGGTCACAACAACAAGTCTAAAGTTGGTAAACAGTGGAGGAGAAACTGGACAACAGGTTGTCAAACTGCCCCTGAGCTTTCCTAAAATATGCCTGGAAACGGCCATCATGGAGGTGAAGCTCCTGGACCAACCGGTGCTGACAGCCTCTCACCTTTAACTAGAGCTACAGCAAGTACCCTCTGCCTGTCAATTTTAGGAACTACCTACTAATTACTGTCAAATAACTACAATAAATAAATAAACAGTAGATTGACTACACGGGAAGGTTAAAATAAGAAGGTGAGTCCGTGGTTGCCTGGCAACAATAAAAACATGCAGCAAGCTTTTTTTTTTCACTAGTGGGCAGTGCGGCACGCCTTGCTTTTTGTAACCTGCAAAACGCTTTCTGTGTGATCGGGGCCAAAAGTGCTGGCAACACAAGCAAAAAAACACCCCATAATTGTTGTTAGAAAAAAATATTGTTAAACTCCTATTGGTACATGTGACAACATCTTGTTCTAACTGAGTCCCACCTACTTCAAGAAAATAAGGGCAAAACCATGATTACAAAAATCTCGTAAAATAACAACCCGATCACCAGAATAAATGTTGCAAACCACGGATATGTAACATTTGTATGTTATTATGTAGTGGATATGTTGAAATTGTATGTTTCTGTATATAGATCAGGCTTTGGCTTAAAATGCCTGCTTTTGGTGCTGCAATCAGCGTTGGAAGTGACGCAGTGTCTTACTATAAAACACCCAGTTTTAGTGGCACAGTCACACAAAACAAAAAAAAAAAACACACCTGGTTTTTGTGCCACAATTGCCACTGGAAATACTTAGATGTCTCATGAAAAAACACCTAGTAACACATGGTTTTGGTGCCACAATGACAGCTGAAAATGCTGTGATGCCTTCATAAAAAAACACCTGGTTTTGTTGCTACAGTTGCCGCTGGAAATGTCGCCAGTGTCTCTCTAAAAAACATGCAGTTTTGGTGCCACAACGACAGCTGGAAATGAAAACAGCACCAAGTTTTGGTGGCACATAGCTGCTGGAAATACTGCATTTTCTCACTACAAAACACCCAGTGCTGGTGGCTCAGTCGCCGCTAGAAATGCAGTAATGTCTGGCTAAAGAACACCTAATTTTGTTGCAGCATTGTAAACATCTCGTGTAGGTCTTATACCATCAACCATGCCCTCCAACTCATGAAGACAATGTCAGCTCATATATATGTAATCAGAACTAAGTCACAGAAAAGTTGATATGATATGCATGAAATGTAACATATCTGTAGGTTAATGCACAAATTGTCCTCTGCTGACTGGGCTGAAACTGGGCTTTCAGTGTTCAAACTGAAAAGAATTAACAGAGTTCATGGCGGACCCCATTGGTCATAGTGGGAAGATGATTGAGAAATTTGGTTTCAGGGTCTTTAAGTTCCCTCCATTCAATAACACTAGACAGAAACTAACCACCTACAAGCCACCAGGCAAAGGGAATTCACTTAACCTTTTACACCAGCAAATCTTCATTTATCTGTGCAAGGAGCGGAGACAGTGTGTGCCTACTGATATAACTCAAATGGAAATGAACATGTATCATGTTATTCTTTCCTGAGGTGCGCTCTCCAGGGTGCAGAGAGAAGGGCTGGGGGAGAAGGCAGTCTTTTATGCCTTGACATTTGGAGACAAAAAAAAGTCATATACTGAAGAGGGCTCACTAGGTCGATGAACACAGAAACCAATATTGTTTGCTCTCAGATTCAATTGGGGGATTTTTATATGTGGCTCTGTTGGCTGTCAACAAACAATTTCTCATAATATTTCTTCGACCGTTGGGTTCATTCCCATTCCCTCTCCTCTCCTCTCCTCTCCTCTCCTCTCCTCTCCTCTCCTCTCCTCTCCTCTCCTCAATGATGGAGTACATCTTTGCTGATAAATACATTGGTCAAGCACAGGTGGGAAAGAAATGGAGAGTTGTTCATGGATTGGGGACAGATAAAAAGTAGACAGTGTTGACACTGTGCAGTTGTTTGCACTGTGCTGTGTGGTTGCATTAGTAGCTCAAAGGTTGTCCACACTCCAGGAACAAACATTTTGAAGTCATTATTTCTTTTATTGTCCCATTATTTGAGCTCATAACTGTAGAGAGTAATGTGCAATAGATTATAAATCAAGATTTAATAAGGCTTATATTTTATAAGTTATAGAGGAAAGTGCATGACTAAGTGGCCATTATTAGAAGATACTGGCTATATGCATGTGTTCTTAGTTCTTAGTTTGCTCAAGGGCACTGAGGGTCAAAACACAATGATGTTTCACAAAACACAACATTTCAGAAAACACAGTGACATTTCAGAAAAACAGCATTTTAGAGAACACACCATTTCACAAAACATGACATCTCAGAAAACGCTGACATTTTAGAAAACACACTTTATAAAACACAACATTATAGAGAACACAATGACATGTCAGAAAACACAATGACAAGACATCTCATAAAACACAACATTTCATAACACACCATTTCACAAAACACCCCAACTTTTTAAAAAATAATGCAGTGTAATATTGTCCTTACACTGTCCTTAAATGTTGTTATGGTTTTCTGAAATGTTGTTGTGCTATGGCCACCATAATTGAGAAATACTGCTAAATACTAATGCATATGATATACTGTCCATTTTCAACAGTAAGACTATATATATCATCATGAATACGTCAGTTTGATTCAGTCATCAGTTGTTGTGTATTTTCTCGGGTGGGAGACCACATCTCTCAGCTCTCCATCAGCATATGTCTAACAGAATCAGGTGATAAAATCATTTCAGTGCAACTCAACTGAATATTTCATGATGCTGGCAAAAGCTATCGACAGCAGGATCTCACACGCCTCTCCTAGGTGCTTTTTATTTGCTATTAAATCATTTGTGAAATGTCAAAATAGAATCCAGGCCTGGTCATTTGCTGATGCAAATTCAGCCACTGAAACATGAATGAATTAGCTTAGAGAGACTTGTACATGCATACGCCTGCAAGTATACACTCATTACAAAAACTGGCTTTATATATCACAATGTGACACATTCTGTTATGTGTCCTACATATTAAAATGCAAACAGAACCCCAAGGCCTCACTCTGTAGCTCTCTGCAGACTGAGACACTGACCCTTTAGCAACTAAAATAGCTACTGGTTGGCTCCTTTGACTGGCCTTGACCACATTGAGTGCCTGTGATATTTCAGTCTGTCATTCAAATGGCCATTTAAATGATTTGTAATCCTCTTTCTACAATGCAGCGTTTGTTATTGCATGGGTGCATCTGTTAAGCTGACTCTTTCTGTGTTGGAAGTAACTTGAAGGTGTTATTTTTTAGTATTTTCTTAACTAAAAATTGAGTGTAATAACTTCCACGTTTTCTTTGGTGTTTAAATTTTGAAACACGCCAGGGAACCAACTTGCCCAAACTTAATTTTGTATTGATTAGAGTCACCTGGAATCATCCACCTTCCTGCACCCTGCCAAAAAAAAGGTATAATTTGAAAAAAAGGAAGATTAAATTATGGAAGTGCGAATGTACCACCTGAGGTCACAGCACATGGAGGTAATTCATCACTGTCATTTCAACATCAACACCTTTCCAGTGGGTCAAAAAGCTTCCTCTGATTAAACATCAAGTGGAGACAGTGATGCCAAGGAGAATCAAACCAGTGAAGCATCTTTGGCCTGCAGGAGACTCTTTTTGCAGTCTGCTAAGCAAGACAGATCTCCAACCAGTCCTATGAGAAACATTTAATTATAATGAGGTTAATACGCTCACAGCAATTGAACACAAGCTTTTTTTTTTTTGCTCCAAAAATAGACTGCAACCTTGAGAATGATTAGCTTTTGTCTTCTTTTTTTAAACCTGTGGTCTATGGTAACCTTATTATATGATGCAATCCAATACAAAAATCAACAATCACAGTTGAGTTTAATGAGCACCTCCTTTCTCAACAAAAATGGATGAGTATGCTTTGCAAAGCTAATTTGTATTTCAGCCAGGACCATTATATTGGATTGTATTAGATTAATGTGTGTCAACCTCAATTACATGCTGATTCCCATAACATTCAAATTGAGTTCATTGTATTAGAAAATTCATATTTTAGGCACAATTACCATAAATTTATGATCTAAGTCGATTTTCAGTATTATCAGTCCTCACAATACGCATTTGCTGTTATCATCCGTGTATTTGGTTACGCAGTTTGAATAGCAAGCAGGAAAAAATATTGCTTTGGATCATGTTCCTGTGGAAGTAGGCTACACCCAGATGAACAGAGCTAATGAAGGCATGTGAAATGACTGAATCTGACACACAATAACTACCTTTTTTTAAAATACTATGTGTATGTTTTTGCTACATGTTTATTTTTATTTTCTGAAGCAAATTTCAATTGCCTTGCAGACTAGTAAGTTTTTCTGATTCTGATTTATTTTGGTACGCCATGGCAGGAAAAGAAAAAGCAATCAGTAACTTTAATTATGGACTTCATTCAGGTTTACTAAATCCATTGGTTTGGTTTTGTATATTAAGGCTTTCTGCCATTAACACACAAGTAGCACAGTAAACTCATCTGTGTGTCTTCTTAAAATATTTTGATGGAGACCTCTGTCTGTACTTTGTGTTCATGTCCATGGTTTCTGAAAATGTACGGATACAGAGGAAATGAAACAGTACCACTGGAAATTGTGGGGTGGGGGCAATTCAGGAGAGGTTATGCCGGTTGGTTAGAAATTTAAAACATCTACGTATTGTTACTTAGCTACAGGGACAAAAAAGTTACTACAGAACAGCTGGGATGATTAAATGTAAGTTTTGACAGTAGCAAAAGACACAAACTTATTTGTTTCTCTAGTGCCCTCTAGTTGATGTATTCATGCCAGCATAAAGGATGCATTAAACTATGTGGGCAATGAAGGTTACTTTTGAAATGGACGCATCTATTTTTACATGTAGAGGGAGTATAAATTAGCCTTAACTGCTGAAGGCACAACTTGCAAGGTTGATTGGTAAACTACTGTAGCTGGAAAGCTCACTGCTAACAGGCTAGCCAGCTGGGAACATGCTAGGGCCATTCAGTTACAACAGGTTTTGGACCTTTTTAAAAAAATATATTATTCTATTATCTGCAGCTTACTCCCTCCTGACATTCTGTTCCTGGACTGCACATCATTCCATTGAATAAAGAGTTCTTAAAGAAGGAAAAGGCTTGCTGATCTAGGAAGCTTGCTAACTGTAAGGTCGCAAACACATCAGCCTGGTCACTAAAGGGTCAAGAGGCCTGGATACAGCCTATAAGGCAGGATCCTGTTCATTCATATGAAGGTTGCTCAGTGGAAGCCAAAAAAAAAAAGCTCTATTTTCTGCAGTGTGAAATTACCCAGATGATCAGTGCTGCTTTCGCATCAATGGGCCCATGGAAAAAGCACACCAGAGACTTAGGACAGCTGAACTGGTCACTTCCTGTTTAGCGCTCCACTTACTTGAATGGGGATAAAATAATTTAATCTTGCGGCTCTTTTAGACTTTCCAAATTTTATCTGACTGATTGGATTAAATCATGATAGTGAAATGAGTCATGTCACGGGAGTTACTCAAAAAAATGCATCCACTGATTTAGAGTTGTCTCTTTCCCAGTATAAGTCCATGAAAACAAACTCTTCTGGGGCCCAATGGCATCAAGTGACCTACTCGAGAGGTGAAATTCCACTGTTTGGCCACTATGAAAATTGACTTCAAAGCCCTGCACACTTCCTGGAGGCCTGTTTTCAACACTCCAGCTTTCTGTTCCTTCAAAGGTCAAGGCAGCGTTCTATTGGTCAACAGTGGGAATTCATCAATCAATCTTTAAGTTTGACTGAAATAAAAAAAAGGGAGAATCAATCATTAATATTATAGGTTAGTCTATGTTTCTTCTTCTGCTACACCATATCAAAATATCTTCAATGAAAAAGGCCTACAGTCGACTTAAAAAATGGCAAACAAATGCTCATGTGCATGCTAATGAATACTCTTCATTCTAAAATGAAATACTTCGTCAACATGCAGTCCCTGTGCTCTGTGTATTGGAATGACATCAATGAGTCACTGAGAGGATTGGTGGGACTGGACCTGCTGGACCACTGCTTGTCAAGCTTTGTGCTACTCTGTCCGGGGCCAGACTGACTGATGGGGAGAATAATTTATCTAATGGTATTAAGTTGACACTGCTCACTGCTGTCATCAGGCATCTCCCCTGGTACCAGCAGAAGCCCAGACTGCTGGCTCTCTCAGTGTTTACACACACACACACACACTTAAACACACAATCCAACATGAACACAAACCACAACACACACACACACATATATATATATATATATATATATATATATTCACATAAAGTCCAGGAGGTAAATGTCTACCCCTTAGCTGCCCTACATCTGCCAGCTGGTTTCCCTCTTTCTCTCTCTCACATTCCCTCCAACAGTACTACTTATCTTGCAGTGTCTGCAAAAGACTGAATCTATTAAACTCAGTATGTTTCATGCCATGTGGCAAATAATAGAATAAGCCATAAATGGTCCTCAATGAAAAGACAACCGCTCTTTAGTCTCAAACTGAGTGTTGAAGCCTGAAAACGTCTCTACCTGTTGTGCCTCGGCGGCACGGCTCTCATCACCCCTGATTCAGTCAAACTGATTCTGTTTAAGGGATGACTTAACGTTACTTTTGTCTGCGCGAGGTGTCATCAACGGTTACCTAAAATGACAGCTGGATCAGGAAATGCCAAGCACACACTGCTAGAAGTACAACAAAGATGTTTCATCATCAAAACCCAGCTGGATCAAATAAACTTAGGCGATGCATCTTTAATGGAGCCTAGGCAGGCATCAGGAAGCATTAAGTTTTTAAGCAATAATCCACCCTCAGGTATTCTTACACTGTTAGTTATCATCAATCTGTGACACCCCTGTGATGAGTGTTTGTAAGGTGCTTCTGTGGTGCACCCACTTTACGTCAACCACCTTCGACTTCTATTTCAGTTTGTGATTTCCTGTTCCCCTAAAGGCTTTCAACAAACCCCAGAGAAGAAGGGGCTTTTATTCAAAGGCAGGAATAAGAGCATATAAATATAGCAAGCTCACCAATTAGTACACACACATTGGTGAGTGTCTATCACTGCTGTCAAACCCAAAATGAAGTGTCTTGCACGGATACCTACTGCATTCTGATCTATTGTGGCTAGTGCAAGGGAGGACATATTATCTTTCCTCCTCCCTCCTGTATGGTTACTGATTCCACCTTTCCACTTTAAGGCCAATTCATAGTTTCTACGTCTGCATGTTTGCGAGCGTTTGCTTTGGTTAGTGTGACATAAAAGTCTCCATACGCCCATGTTCACAATGATTTGCACGGACCTGTAGGCAGATGTCCGCATGCAGCCAATTTTTTGTGACCACGTAAACTGTAAGCAAGTGCACCGACTGCACATGCTCCAATCACTTCTTCCAGAAGTCAAGCCCAGTCCAAAACACTGCAGTCAAGCCACCTCACCACAGTGAAGTTAGCTGACAGACATTCACTCCAGACCCAGCAGCGTCATCCTAGTTCCCCTTTCATCCAATGTCAGCAGCAGGAGAATGGTAAGCTTACCTCCCAGCCCTCCTGCGGACATTCAGTGCGGAAGGTATGTCCGAGCCTTTATCCAGGTCAGAGTGAGAGCAGGCTAACAAGGGTGGGGCAGGGCCTCATCGCATTTTAACATGCCTGGAAAACCTCTGAAGTTGGACATCCCTGTCAGGTGTCTTAAGAGCAGTGGTACTTTTCGAGTTCTCCCTCTCCGAGATGTCTGACCTCTTTACCCTATCTCTCCAGCAAGCTCATTCGTTTGGTCACTATCCAGAGCTCATACACAATGGGTGAGTGTAGGAAAGCAGACAGGCTGGGAACTCAAGAGTTTCACCTTTAGCTCTTCTCCCTCTTCACCACAGCAGCCCGGTACAACGCTTGCAATACCAATGGCGCTTCAGCAAGTCCACCTGTCGATCTCATGCCCCATCTTACCCTCTCACGTAAACAAGACCTTGAGATATTTGAACTCCTTTACTCTGGGCAGCAGCTTACTCCCAGCCCAATGAGCTGTTCAGTTTTCCAGCAGAGTACCACAGCCTCAGACTTGGAGCTGCAGACTCTCATCTCAAACACTTCACAAAGTGTCCCAGTGTGCTGAAGGTCACAGGTCGATAGAGCCAGAAGAACCACATCACTCTTAAAATGCAGAGATGCTGTCCTTGGGTCCACTGTACCAGACATTCGCCACTTTTTCTGTCCATTACAATCACAAACGAAATAGGCGACAAGGCACAATTCTTGCAGAGCCAGACAGACACCCACTGAGAACATGCTTGCCTTCCTGCTGAGGATACAGACACAACTGTTGATTATTGTTGAGGCAAAATCATTCACAATGATGCCCTGTCTTGAAGAGGGTCTAAATCTAGTTTGAAGATTTGGCAGTGAACATTTCAGTTTGTGCTTATATGTTGCATTTTTCTTAATGAATTTGCAAATTACTGCTAAGCAGATCTGGGGCCAGGTACTATTAGAGCATAGAAAACATACTTCACAGAGAGTAGGAGGAATGGGGGGGTTAATAGGTTTCCACCAGCGGCTCATTTTTCCCCCTAGCAGGTTAGTCTGGCCATGCTGCTCAGGAAGAGCCATAATGTGATGTCATGTCGTGTACATTTACTCAGTGAGCAACAGGAATGATAAGAAAAAAAAAATCTGGCGTCAAACAACAACATGGGCCCAGATATACAGGGAACACAGTCAACAGCTGTTTTTAAAAAGACAATATGGCAAAAGCAGAAGCACGCATGCTGTTCAACATGATGTATTACATTAATCAAGGCAACAGTATGTTGTGACAAGCTGTTTAATTTGTTTTTGAAAACCATATGAGGCTATGAGTTCAAAAGCAGGTAAGGCACACCTGAGACAGACAGTAGTGTTTGATTGTGGCGAATAAATCACAGGTTCAGAATCTTTACAGGTATTAATGGTGATAAAGAAATACACCTGTGGGTTAATTCTCTCCTTTAGGTGTCAGATGCCAGATGATTTGAATATAAATCTGCTGAGTTTAGGGGGAAATGAGATAAAAGCAACTCAGTACTGTCAGAATTTTTAATGCACTTCTTTGCACTAAATTGATTTGGTTCCATTTTCATTTCTTTTTTTCAGTTCAGTCTCCTGCTCTTATAGTAAATCTACCTGAATCTGCAGCCCTCTGAATCCTGCTATATTGAGGTATGTCTCTTTTACAAATAATTGCCTTTCCCTGTTTTTTTTTTCTCTCTTGCTCACACATATGCATATCCCTAATTTCCAGTCAGTGAATAAATCTATTCCATAAATGATAAATCAAGAAGATAGATTTCTCTGTTCTGCCTTATTGCAAATACACACTCACATATTTGCTTCGTTGACTTCTTTGAGTGCAACTTCTTTATGAGATAAAAAAGGGGATAAGCCTCATGAGCATATGCTTTTTCTTAACTAATTAAGGCGCTGAACATTAAATTCGTGAATCCGGTCAGCCACTCATTTGTCAAACAGTGGCAGACTATCAACAGAAATCCAGATGCCTCTCCACCACTCCTTACCATTTGTTGTTGTCACTAACTGCTCAATTCAGGTGCTTTTTGGAGAAGGGTGCAGCCGTGCCTGTCTGACATGTAGATGCTGCAGTGTGCCAGCGCAGGTGTGCAGTTGGCAACTAGAGTTTCACGCGGAAACGATTCTGACAGCTGAAAACTCGGTGCGATATCTCACTAACTGCTTCACAACACAGACATCATTCTGCTGCATTTTAATAGCACTACAGATGAAAATAAGAATGGGCTTAGGGACATAACGTGAGCTACACAAGGGCAGCCAATTTTATTGAGGATACAATGTGAATTATAAGTTTTTAGAACAAGTGAAATGTGATGCATGGCCTCTGAGGACCAAAAAACAAAGCAGCTTCTCCACTGTGAATACTAATTACGTTGTGGCCCAGTTTGGATGAAAACTTGGGGACAAAGTGTTAACCTAGAGCCAGATGCCTGGAAAAGAATGACAACTCTTCGCTTCACTATACAAGCTCCTAATGGTAATTTGCAGGAATCCACCTGGCTGAGAATCGCTTGTTTAGGCTTCACAAACAGTCTGGAAACGTAGCTTGGCATCATGTTCGTTCACAGCTGTCAGGTCTCCTCTACACCCTGCGTCCATCTTCAGCGGGGGGATTCTGTATTAGCTTTGAGGAGAGCAAAACCCTGCAGCAGTTGGGGGGATCATTATGGGAACCACGTCTCTTGCAGTAGCTGGTAGCAACAGCCCTCGCTGTGGTGCAACTGCTGACAGGATGGAATTAAACCCAGTTTGAGCTCTGAGAGTGAAGGCCGTGACCATGAGAAATTTTTACAGCGGGCTCTCAGACATCACAGCAGTCTACCATGAGCTCCGTCCTCAGCAAAGCATCCTGCACTGCATCATCCGTCAAAGGAGTATTAGAGTTGCAAGAATTGCAGAACATCTAGTGTGAAAATGTGCTTAATAATTGAGAACATGTATTGCTTCTTTGCATGTGTGTTACGCAGGTTTAGCAGTACTTGTGAGGACTGACAGCCTAGGCTGTCTTATAGGGACATTTTGGGTTGGAAAGACATTCAGTTATTCAATTTATTGCATTGCAGACATAAGATTGGTATCAATCTTCCCATTGCACTCTCAGCAAGAAAGCAACTGTTGCTTTAACTCAATGTCCTTATAAAAACCAATGTGTAGGAGATACTGTGTGTTTTCTAAAACTTGAGGAAATTAAATATACAATAAGAGGGTACTTTGACACTTTTTTTAACAGATGGCAACCTTTTCTGTCATATTTCACACATTTACAGGTTCAACAGGACTAAAGGCTGGTTTGTTAAATTCTGTGTTAAATTCTGTGTATGGGTACTTTTTTCCCCTTGATGTGCACACTTTAAATGTTTCTTATTTACATTTTTTATCTAAAAAATAAAACTTACATCTGTCATCAAACAACAAAACAACAACCGAATCTTTGGATAAATCGTTCATGGCCTTCTTTAAAACTTGCTGTTTTGTTGCTAAAATGGAGAAAACGTGTCACATACTTTACTCCCAATGAGCAACATGGCCGGTTATGATGAAGTTGCTGTTATAAAACAATGAGAAAGTATGGCAGACAATAGTGGGCTGACTAAATGCGTAAGTCTCCTAAAAATATACATTCACCAACCACTGCTTTGAACTAAAACTATCATAATCATACCATTTAAGGAGTTATTTGTCATCTGCACAAATTAACAGTTTCCCTTAAAACTGACACACTTTGCTGTGTTACTCAGGAAATACTATTAAGAATTTATTCTGAATAATTGATATTACCATGTAATGACGTGAGATTTTTGTTAGTCTGGCAGCTGTGTAATCTTTAATGCAGCACATTGTTCTGGTAAATATGTGCAGATTTTTTTTCAGTGCCAAATATACCCTCCTAATGGAGTGACAAATTGTGGCTTTGCTCAGATTTTCTGCATCTCCTGCTGCATAAGAGAACATTTTACTTGCAAAAAATCAGAGGCCAATACAGACCATCTGTGGGATTGTTGGAACATGTCTCCATGTTGTGTGGACCTGAATCTTGGGACCCAGCAATCTGCAGCGGTAGCGTATGCCACCCCCAGAAAATCTGAATCTCTCATGCAGGTAGTCGTCTTGAAGAGCCAACAGGTCAGACCTGTTCCAAAACACTCCTTCCTGTCGGAAAACCTTCCTCAGTATGCGTGCTTCATTTTGTATAATGTTGTCTAAGAAGGGACACACCATTGTGAAGGAAGAAACACATTTGAAAAGATTATTTATTGCCCCTATCACTGACTTCAATGAAAATACATATGCAACTTTGTCAGTCACTTCAAATCATCTCTACAGCTGCCTCTAACTGTGACAGCATAACATATAAACAGCAGTAAAGATGAATAAAGATGACTATCACATGAATGAATATAAAAATAATAATGGTCACAATGTTATGTATATATTTGATTCTTTTTTCTGTTTGTATTTGATAATTATTTCAAACAGATGGAAAAAAAGACATGAACATACAAACGACCAGACAGAAAAGAGTCATATTTACAAATAGTGAAAAACATATGTAAAAGCAAATTGTCAATGGCTAGTTTGATTACACATCCAAAAAGGAATGGAAGTATGAACTTAAGATTTTTCAAATATACAGTTTTTATTACCATTTAACTTTGTCACACAAAATAACCTATGTAAATATATATTAATTACCAGCTATCTATCTTAGATTACCTTACAAAACATATCTATCTATCTATCTATCTATCTATCTATCTATCTATCTATCTATCTATGTGTGTGCACCCACATACCTATAATAAATATGAATATTATGAATATTTACTTGTTTGCATATTAAAACAGTGTTATTAACAGAAAAATAAAAAATCTATATAAAAAGAGAAAGTAAGCAATAATCCCCGTCTGAAAATCCACAAGATCAGGAAATTTTAATAACTCTGACTGTATGAATAATGACTTAGTGTGATGACACCCAGCGTTATGAATTATCCCTATTATTCTTTTTTGGAGAATAGAAAATGAATGCAATGAACTTTTGTAATTGTTGCCCCAAACCTCTGCACAGTAATTTAAATATTGTAAAACAGCAGTGCTCATCTGCACTTTTTTAAATACAGGCTGAAAAAAATAAAATACAAACATAAGATCATAGAATAACTATTTAAAAAAACCACACTGATTTCCAACCAGAGTGACCACTGACCGAACAGATAAGGCACTGGGATTAATCAAGCCTGGCTGTAAGCCTGGTCAGGAGCAGGCTAGCTGCACAGAATAAATCTCCACGGTAACTTTGGTGCCTGCTTTCGCGACACAGAGTCACAGCTAATTCGGCCAGGATACATGAAATATCTTGGCTCCTATCTGGGGTTTGTGAAAGGCCCCTCTGTATGTTAAATAGCTGGTGTACAATCTGTCTTAGTCGAAAAACAAATGTGAAAAAAAAGAAGGGAGGGTCTAAGGTGATTTATTTACTACTGCACTTTGACTACACAGCAATAATAATAGCAAAACAACTCCACTCTGGAGCTCATGCATTACCCTGAACATAGGTGTGTCTTTTAGCCATCTGTCTTTGTTGGCTCCTTCCATTTCTCCCATATATCTCAGCCTTTCCTCCTCTCTCTCTAATTCCCCATTTCTCCTTGATGATGTCCACGGCGCCTGATGCAATGTGCCGGCATCCACTCCTTAACGCCAAAGTCAATGGGAAGATGAAGGGGGCGAAATGATTTGCACAGGACTGGGGGAATTAGTTGCATGGCAGTCAGATACCCTGGGGTTACATCGGAAGGAAATTGGATCTGGAGGGAATGAGAGTAGGCCGTGTGATGTCATATATTACGATAGATCAGTGGAGAGAGGTGGGGTATCATTCATTACAGAGAGCAGTCAACACAGCTGAGCTGCTGTGTAACATGACAACTGGCTGCAGGAGCCATAAACTCCAACAGGGTCTTATATGTAGGTGGCAGTAACTAACCGAGTGGCATACTGTGTGGGTGTGATTCACTGCCAGAACTCTGAATCTGGGTTGACGATTGTAAAAAAGGCAAGACAGTCCTCATATTGCGTCAATGTCTGTATTCTCTCTGTGTTTTCTGTGTGAGCTCTAAGTTTAGGTTATTTATCATCCCGTGCGTCCCTGTGAGAGCGGCAGTATAGGCAAACAAAATGTCGAAGACGCATAACGGCTGCGTGGTCGCCATGTTTTGCTGTAAATAAAAGACAAATCAGTGTATTTGCTTTGACACGAAAATAGCTTTTGCACTGCGGCCCACATGGTTCTCTCACTTAGTGCATTATTAATGATGTTGTGCTGCGATAACACTGCAAGTGTCCAGTACAGGATGGGCTGGGACACAAAAGGAAAAATACTGTATTTGGCACCAAGATGATGAAGCAACCAGACTTTATGATCGCATCTTACTCCTGATATTACTGTGTTAATTATTAATCAATAAACAGATGTTTGAGACATCTCTGAACACCACCTTGCATTCATGTCTTGAGCTTTAATTGGTTTTCTTGTTTCTGGAGAAAGGGAAAAGGAAATTAAAGCAAACAGAGTGCAAAATATTGTAGATTTGGTTCAGCAGTGGTTTGCAGTATTATCATTCTGACACACTCCTTAGTTCCAGGATGCAAATTGGACCTGCACAGCTCAGTGCCAGTATCCTTGTAATTTCAATTGGGCTCATTTAGGCATAAACTGGCCTCGGAGAGAGAATGAGGCTGGGGAACACGGAATTAGCTGGAAGCCAAGTCACAAAGCATTCAGCACCTGATTCTCAGCTAGGACAGATGGCAGAATTGCAGCACGATGGCATAAACATGCACGGAGACAGAGAGGGAAGAGGGAGAGGCAGAACACCACACACACACACACACAGCCATGTCTCAGTGTTCCCTTAGGCGTGTGGCCAAGAAACTCAATGTTTCATAAGGATTAAAGTCTCTGTATGAAACCTGCAACTGAACATGAGACATTGGATCATGATACACTGCCAAAACAGCTGTCGGGGGCGAGTCACGGTGCCGGCAGTGAGTCACAGTTCCTGTCCACAGGCCATTTATTTTGTCATGATATGAGGATGTGAAAGAGATTTTCAATTCAGCAGCCATCACGCCTTGCCCACCATGTTCCAAATCCTCCTCCACTCAAACGTCACAGACCTCTGAATTGTTGGACTTCCTGTGCTGCTGGTGTCCGCGCCAGCTGACGTCCCAGAGCTGGTTACTGTAGTTTGAGGATCATCACGGCTTTCGTATCACGCTCTGATTTGTGCGGCGGTATTAGCTGTACCCTGCTTAAGCTCCCTGGTTTCTCAGGGGCAGTGTTAATCCATCAATACTTAGATCTGTCTCCCCACTCCTCTATGATCCATGATGATGAGCAGAGCTAATAAAGGCATGGGCAGACAGAAGCTGGTGATAACACATTATCCTCGCCATCTAATCCCCCTTCTAATTAGAGATGCTGATTTACATCGAGAAAAAAACAACAAAACAAGGAAAAATTAAACGAGACAGTGCCAGACACCCACTGGGTTATTTTTTATTGTTTTAACTACTCAAAGAAAGGTCCGTGGTGGCGCATTTGTATATTTAAGACCATTAATTACACATCGCGCACTTAACATTGCTGTTGACCGTCTTCCAAAGCGTACCACGAGTTATTAGATTGATTTCATTCCTTCCAGGCAGCCATTTGTTTCCCGACATTGGTTTCATTTCAGCACTTCAGAAAACCTCATTAACTCAGAGATAAATTAAAAACGGCTTGTAATAGATAATCCATCACATTGAACTTAGATTTTCATTCTATTTTCTTCTTCTGGTAAGCGGTGTGTTATCAGCTAAGACTGCTTTGAAATGTCTCCTTGTTTGAAGCATTCACAGATGTAGCCATTCAAGTCTTAAGGCTGCCAAACAGCTAAGCTTAAAACAGCACTTATTAATATGATTTTATTTTCTTAATGGTAACAAAGCCCAAAGAGAATTATTACCTAAATCTGCAGCTCTACAGAGCCTTTCAGCCTCTAATCCACCTTATTCCTGAGGGCACGACTGTAGAAATGATTAAGTGCGCAACTTCCAGTGAGATAGTGGAAGTAGCAGTAAGCTAGTTAGTCCCATAGACTGTGTGTGGTTAGTCTCAGTGGCTACTGTAGGTGGCTAACTGCCAATGCTGGTTCTTTTTGAAAGTAATTTGCCTTCAGCAAATACTGATTTATTTTTTAACAAATATTTAACCAATGTTAATTTAACGTTTTCTAAAAATGTCTTTGCAGAGCTCTGGTACCTGTTGTGTAGAAGATGTTTACCTTAACCGGGTCCGGCCATCTTAAAGTTAACAATATTTTAACGGAGCAATGCAAGCTAATTGCTAGCATGGTGGGATGAAAAGGAAAAAAAAACAGTGCTTTGAGATGGCTGTCAGAGATGGCAGAGGTATGATCATATAATCCCATTTGAGCTGTAACAGGTGGTGTGTTCCACATTTTATTTCCCAACTGCTTTTGGACAGAAGAATAGAGTACTGGAAAGAAACTGTTACCACTGGAAATCACTAGTTTCGGTTCAACGCCGAAGTTGTGCCCATAATTCACGCAAGGTATCATGGGGGCTAGGAATAAGGTGGATAGCTCTTTTCTTTTGGTTTTAAGGCATGCAAACTCTGCTCTCATCTACCACGTTTCTAACTGTAGCTGGCAGCTGTTTTTTTTTTTTTTTTTTTTTTTTAGCAAAAAAAGCTCTAAAAAAACCCTCATACAGATGTGCCTAACACCAAACAGTGCAGAGACCAAAACAGAGATAAGAAAATCAATATTGGATTTACTTCTGTCAAACAGTGACAAAAATGACTCCAAATATATACTAGTGTTAATAATTAAAATCTCTACACTTCCTTCACCACCAAAACCTTTAGTAAGGGTGCCTTATGGTGGTCCACACAGGCAAATGCACTACGAGGGCCCAAAACACTCCCTTTAGGAGAAAAGTGAAGCAGCTTCAGAAAAAATACAAAGTTATAAATGCACAAACCTGCAAAACAAATGCAATAGAAAGAAAAAATAGAGTTTGTGAAGCAAGAGGAAAGTGGAGGAAAAAAAATGACATAAAAAATATTCTTTTTTCCATTTAGCTTTAGTCAACATTATTAGCATAGCCAGACCCATCTATCTCTGTGCCAGCACTGGAGCAAGGTCTGGCTGAACGCATCATAATTCCACATTAAGGAAAAAATGCTCCGGGTTATTTGTTGTTTCTGTAAACCAGTCCTCTTAGGCAGCACTAAGCTCAGGATGCAGCGATGGTGCCCTTGCAAAATATTGTCAGGAGGAAACTTGTTTTGGTTGAGAGGTGAGCACTAGCATTAAAACGGATAAATCCCCATAGAAGAAAGATGCTTTACCATGTAGGTTACTAACTCTGAAGTTGTTGCTTCATGCACAGTGCTAAAGCAAAGTGTTGAGAGTGAGACTATTTTCACATAGGAACAGGAATTTCAAAAACAGTAACATGTAGGAAGCATGTGACGGTTTGAGACAGGCAGTCAGTAACAGGCATTATCAAAGTCCTATTTAAACTTAACTCCCTTCACCCATTCAAAATGAATGGGTGAGGATCTGGTTCTCTACTTCCAGAGCTCACTGGGACATAAAAACTGATCCAAATCGATGAGAGGACTTGCCAGTTATGTTCCTTAATAAGGTTTAAAACCACTTTTTTCTTCCTCAGGTTATTCAACTGCGCACACGCGAAGCTTCACGACACCGTTTCAATATACGGCTCCAACAACGTAAGACGTCACCGGAGCGTGAGCTTTGTTTTGAGGAGTGGGGAACCCTGGAGCGAAGCGTATTTAATAATCATGAGGAAGCAAGCGAGCGCACACCTGACCAGATACCTGTGGCTTCTACAGGTGGTGCAAAGGATCTTTGCAGCGGAGCGGTCGAGATGACATGTAAACAGAGGAAAACAACTTTCATAAAACGGGTGCTTCCCATCCTTAAATGTGATTGGCTGAGCTGCGTTCCATGCCGTTGTAAAATCACTGTAACCCACGGCTTCTCGGGGCTTATTGCTTAAATATTTCCAACTGTGTCTGTTTGTAATTTCATCCCGACTATAACCAAGAACGTTTGTTGCCTGGAATAAATAAAGTCGATGGATTACGTCTGTTCTCTTATTATCTCTGGTCGCAGACTGAGACCATGCAAATTCACAGGCGGAGCGAGGCGGCGAGGCGTAGCTTTCCAAACACACTTTCCCCGTGACCCTCCCTACTACTGTCACTGGTCCCTCCCTCCGGAGTCCTCTATGCAGCAACTTGACCAAACTGTCGTTAAGGTGGTTAGGCAGGCTTACGTCACTACAACATGACTGACAAAAAAAATCACCAAACAATTGGCTTTGTGAGTGGCGGAAGAGGCGGGACATGTGCGTACGACCGCCATACTGCCGTTGCAAACTCCTCCATTCATTTATATGGGAGTGTTCAGTCTCCTCATAAGAAAGTCTCTGGCATTATACCCACAATCTACGTCCTGTGAGGCAGACTTCAATATTTTAACTGAGCAACAGATTTAAGTAGCTCCCCCTGGAGGCCTGGAGAACTTTCATTGTGTTGAATGGATACTCGGCATTTTTCTGTTGCATTTGTTTTTGGGGTTTTGGTGCTTTACTGACTTTGCATCATATTTGTATTTGCTACAATGTGTTTGTTTTGGCTTTCTGTGTCATGTTTTTTCATCTGCAGCACATTTCCATTGTATTTGTTTTGGATTTTTGTATGTTTTTGAATCAGCATTGTCTCTGAAGCTGCAGCACGTTTCTCCAATGGAAATGTGGGCCGCTGTGGCATGTTTGCTCTTGTTCCTGCTCACAACAACACTATCCCAATACAGATGATAAAAATGTTAACATAATGTCCATAATGATGGAATATCTCATTTTTACTTTTTCTTCAAGTTTACTGTGAGAGTGTACAAGGGGAAAACAATTGTTACGTGGAATGACTGCAGTCAGTATATTTCTGGTATGGAACTTAAGGGAAAAGAGAAACAATGGCAGAAAAATATAAATAAATTAGAGGAGACACTAAAGTTGTTGAGACAGAGAGAAAGACTGACCGACAACTTCTATCTGTCACCTTTATTATTATTTTAAAAGTCTGGCAGTGAGCAGCCTGTTTTTGTTTTTACTCTCACCATTTCCCTTATGATTTCATCACTGTCTCTGTATTGACTTTGGCATGAATGTGGCATCACTAGTATATCCCTGTGTATGTGTGCGTGCGTGTGTGTGTGTGTGTGTGTGTGTGCATACCTGTCACCTTTTGAGAAAGAGCAGGGGAAGGTAGAAAGATGCTCTCCCTGTCACCATCTACTCCTGTCACTCACCTCTCCCCCCTCCCCCATTATCTTTGCACAGTCACTCCATCCTCCTCTACTTTCCTCTGGCTCTCCTATTTTGTCTTTCAGTGAACATTTATTGCTCTGCTGAATTTAAATCCCCCCTCTCTCCTCTGCACTGCATATTCGCCTCCTCCCGCTGACTCTTTGTTTACCTTCCCTATCTGTTTTTTTTCTTTTTACACCGACCACCAATTTTCTTTCACTTCTCTTTTATATTCCATCACTGGCTGTGATTTTCAGCCGCCTCTTATCCTGCCTGTGTGTGTGTGTGAGGTTGGACATCATTGTTGTCCTTTCCTCTCCCTTTATATAGGCAAGGAGCTGAGGTAGGTATTTTATGTCTCAGGGGACCAAGATGTTAATGATGCTTTAATAAGTCTGCACTATAAGAGTAAACGAGATAGGAGAGGGAGCAGGGGGAAAAAAAAGTTAAATCTGTTTTTTCTGGATTGAGTGGACAGATTGTTGAACATTCTAAGTAAAAGAGACAAACTGCTGAGTTACACAAAATAAAATTTTTGTGACCTGGAAAAGCATGACAGCTACATTTCAAAATGAAGCTACTTTGAGAGTTTGAGAAGTTAGCTTGCCCGTGTTGCTGATGTTGTGAAGATACTTTGCTGAGCCCGGAGAACAGACTGAGGATAGTGAAACGGCCTAATGAAGGCTTTTTGAGGTGTTGGCGTCTCTTTCTCTCTCTGAGCATGTGTCCTGTCTCTCCACGGGACAAATTGAAGCACATTTACTTCTGGACAAATCCCTCTCAAACCCTGGCTGACGCCCAGTGTCAAGAGTTATAAAAGTTTTATTGAGCTATGAAGGGAGTGATCTCTAATTGGCTCAGCATGCTTTGCAGTAAAAGCACTACCACTGACTTTTATGACTTATGGACAGTAACAGGAAACGCAGGTCAGGGATGTCAAAAGGTAAAACGTACGAAGTACTCTCAAGGCTGTATCCAATAAACTAGAATCGGTATTTTTATATCATCACTGTTTATCTCTTTCCCCATATCCTAGGTGTCCTGGTGGAGCAGCCCACCTGCCCCCTCAATACTGACACAACTCACCAAATTTTGTTTATTATTTTTTGCTGTTGATGGAGACGGTGAGGAGCCAGACAGGCCCAGAGGGTGGTGTTTTTCAGACCTATCATCCTCTACTGATCCACAGCACTGAAACTTTGCCGACTCAAGTTCAGCAGTTCAATTATATACACCCTTAGGACTAAAAAAAGGGAGCCTCTATGTTTTTATTCATAGAGTATCTTGGAGATCACAGTCACATCTCTCCCAGCATTCTGTGTGAACTCTTTTCCAGCTTGTAACGTGCCTATATTAGCCAGCTGAGAGCAGCATTAGCAGACAATAGAGCTTAATGAAGGCGGCGTATCCTCCTGTGGAGAAACGTAGCTACCCAGATTACATGGATGAAAGCTGCAGCATCTACAGCAGAGGGAAAAGTAACCCCGGCGCTGACAGGGGCCTGTCCACTCTCACTCCAGGCAAATCCTCTTCTTCTCCATCCTCTTCTCCCCTCATCAAATGCCCCATTGTCTGGCTAAAGAAAAGTCTTGATGTCTCTCTTTCTGTCAGTGTGTCTGATGGAGAAAGAGTTTTAAACTTGGACTTGTTAGATATTTGGCATGAAATTACTTCTCCCTTTGTAAGATGTGTTTTAACAAGGGAATCTTTGTCTGCATACTTAATTACATACAGATGACCATTTGCAAAAACCCTCCCTTGAACAGCGATCACAGCTAAGAAACCATAACTCAGCACAGCAGGCCTGTCAGGCTTTGGATTTCTTGACATGATGATTTTTAGCTTCACCAAAACTATAAACACAATTGTAAGGAAGGAATTAAACAGTGTGTTTGTGTAGCAGCTCTGTGCTATCTCCTGCATTGTGAGATAAATAAGGCACAAACTGGCACTTTTGGCTCCAACCAGCTATTTATTCTGGTAACAACAGAATAATTTTAGGTCTCCCACAGCCAACTGCGTGGTAGCAAGCTCCAGAAAATACACAGGAACAGGAGCTGAGTTCATATGAGTTTATATATAAGTTTATATAGGCTTTCAAGCTGGCTCTCAATGTCAAATCCAAACATGCTTGAGACAGAGTATTGGACAGTTATATTTTCCCAACCTTTAAGATGATGTCAGGTATAAAGCCCCTTTCTCAGTGTACAATAGCTGTTATATGTGATGGGAAAGGTAACATTCAGCATTTACACCAGGGTCAAATGACTCTGCAGTAGTCACAGGTGTTGATCAGCTCCAGCTATGATCGGCAGCGATGGAAATACAATACCAAGGTGAATGCGCTGATTTTAGTCTCTTTACAGGCGAGATGTAATGATGTGCCACCACAAAATACCGTCCGTCTCCACCCAAGCAGCGCTCAAACATCGATCCAAATTAGTCGGCACTGAGTTTGAACAGAGACTGATAAAGTAAGAGATATATAAAAAGAAGTAACCACTGTAACATTTTCACTGGCCTCTGTGCTGCTTTCTACTGTTTACTAACTTGTTTTCTGGCCTGTCTGTGACTCGAAAGTGACACACCAGAAAAAAACCCAACAAGAACAAACAGAACAGCATGCTCATCTGCAGCAGATCCGTGTACACTGCTCTAGTCTACTGGATATGGGAAAGGAGTCCATGGTCTATTTTTTCAACCAGGTTTTCCTGTGTTTAAAAAAAAACATACCCATGCTAATTTCGGTGGAAAAGGGGGTTTAAGGCTAAAGAAACAGTAACCAGTGTACAAGTCTCTGGTTACAATTCTGGATGCTAGAGGCTAAAGAGTAAAGAGTAAAGGATTACAATCTGTAAAAATGGTAACTGGCAATAATGATCCAACATAGCCTACCCCTCAAAAAATGTGCCCAGATTGAAGCAAGTATGTCCGTCTGAACAAATTAGTAATTTATTTGGTAATGATTAAACTTATGCAAGAAGGAGGAGACAGGATGTTCAGTTACCAGTTCCTTTTCCTGCAGCTAAATACTTACTCAGCTATATGGCTAGCTAGATATTAAACCTGCTTGTGAGAGTTGTAATTTTAGCAGGCAAAATGGACGGTCACCCCCAGGGGTACCCTTTCACGTTGTGTCTTGACACATGGGGTCGGCGGTTAGGTTTAGGCAACAAAACTACTTGGTTAGGGTTAAGTTAGGTTAGAGTTAGGAAAAGATGGTGGTTATTAGTCATGTGAGTCAATTAACGTGCATAAGAAGGGGTCGGTGGTTAGGTTTCAGTGTCATTTGACAACAAAACTACTGGATAGGGTTAAGACAAGATGGCAGCTGACGTTAGTCATGTAAGTTGTGACTACGTAGTGGTTGGCAACTAGGCTTAGGGGTCAGTTGACAACAAAACTAATGGGTTAGAGTTAGGGTAAGATCATTGTTAAATATAATCAGGGGCACGTTTAATTTGAAAAGAGCGTGCACTGTTTTGCTGTGGTTTTTGGACTGAGTTACATATTTCCTTAAAATTCTTCAAAGCAGGCTTTGAGGCATGTTCTCTCTGGTTTGGCAGGTGTGTCAGAGAGTAACACCATGTAGGCTGTATAAATAGATATCAAGTACATTATTACAATCGGGTGTTCAACCCACCACCGATTCCATTAAAAAAGATGTTCACGCTCCACATCAGTCTACTCACTCAAATAACGACTGACTAATGAGTGACTACTCACGTGACTAAGGACTGACTTACAACACATGTGACTAACGGCTGACTAAACATGACAAAACAACAAAATAATGTTGACTTTTGATTTCATATGGGACATGAACCCTGCTCCGTGGATCAAGGTGCTGTGCATGTTGGACCCATCCGCCCCCCCCGTGCATCCATATCTGATGCCAAAGGTGTGAAATAAGGCTGCTTAACAGGTGCAGCAACAGATCAGTTCCATGCAATGAGGGTCACTTTTATATTAGTATTTACTGTAAAACTGTGACGAAATACCCACAGACAGAAATTAAATCTTGAGAGAAGCCATCTTATTTGTCATAGAAGTTATTGCATCTTTTCCTGCCTGCACAATTTGAGGGCAAAGATGGTTTTTGTCTCATCAAAAAAAGGAGCAACACTCACTGTCTAAAGATTCGTAAGGGCTGCTAATGATGCCCAATGTGATGCAAATTACTCATTCATAGCCGCTGCCTGGCTTCGCCTAGAATAGATGGGGGAAAACTCAGACCTAATGATGTTTGGATGGAATCTCTGTTCTGCATTAGGGCTCAAATTCATTTGCAAACACAATATATTTTCTTATAGCATCGCATCTAAATCAAACACAGAAAGAAATCCCGATGAAGCCTGCAGATGCTTGTTCAAATTACATTAGAAATTCTATTTCAAAATGAGCAGTCTACAGCGCCCGGCCCGCTCATCATCACACTGAAAATTTGCCTCCCCTGCCTTTTTGAAAGAGCTGAAGAAGCTGAGAGTATGGTGTCAGATTCATTCAGGGAAGTGTTGGTGCAGTTTAATATTACATGCTGTGGGCATCGAGTTAGGGTTGGCTTGTGTACGCACATCAAAACTGTGCAATCAAAATCAATTCTGCTCTGCCTTGTCCTGATACACATCGAATAAACAATCACACAGGAAAGAGAACAGTGAGTGTTTTTGCCAAAATGGAGTAGAATTCATTTACTCAGTGTCCAGTTGGAGCGATATTAAAAACATCTATCTGTTCCCTGCCAGCTGCACATCAGCGCACTCCTACATGATGTGGATGTGTCAACACAAATCTGACTCAGGCGGGCACTCTGTTCACAGACGCCGCTGATATATGAAGATGTCAGTAAAAGACCCACAACTTCCTCCTGTAGAATGAAAAAAACTGTCTTGTCAAAAGGCAGCTCTGCAGGGTTGTGTTGATTTACTCTGTGCAGCCTCCTGAAATAATAGCGAGGCAGTGACTTTATAGAGTAATCGCAACAGTTTGACGCCTTGAGCTAGATGAGAGTATATCTGCTGGCATGCTGTATTAATGCTGAATTAAGATTCCTGATTTTTTTTTTAACATACAACCCCTGCTGGTCTCAGGAGAGCTAACTGAGGGAGCATTGTGCAATCAACTGATTCAGTTAATCTGAGTGCCTGGTGAATAATCATGTGTGGGATATGAGAAGGAGCTGCACAGAGAGCATAAATATGTGGTGACAAATCAATCAATACCAGCAAATATCTTCTTTTATTTGCTCAAAATAAATTAGAATTTTGACTCTTTTATGTGACAAATTACTGCTGTAAATCTCCATTGCTCCGATGATTGATGGTCACGCTCTGTCATATCTTAGAGAGCTCATAGTACTCTATTATCCCACTAAAACACTGTGCTCCGAGAATGCAGGGTTTCTTGTGGTTCCTGTAGTCTCCAATAGTAGAATAAGAGCCAGAGCATTGAGCTATCAGGCTCCTCTTCTGTGGAACCATCTGGGAGTCAGACACCGTCTCCACATTTAAAAGTAGACTTAAGACTTTTCTCTTTGATAAAGCTCACAGTTAGGGCTGGCTCAGGCTTACCTTGGACCAGCCCCTAGTTAGGCTGATATAGGCCTAGTCTGCTGGGGGATGTCCTGTAATACAGCTCTATGCTGAGCTCCTCTCTCTTTCTGTCTCTGCATTTGCAAACATTCATGTCCCATTAATGCATGTTTCTATCTCGGCTTCCTTCTTGGAGCTTTTGTACTTTCTTGTCTCACAGGTCCCCACGGATCAGGGTTGCGCCTGGATCATAGGTTATGGTTGAGCCTGCTGCTGTGGGTGTACTTGATGTCATATTTCCACAACTATTATTATCTTTGCTTAGACTATTGCAACTCCCTCTTCACTTATATTACACAGTCCTCCTTAGCCTGACTTCAGATGGTACAAAATGCAGCGGCCACATTGCTAACAAAAACTAGTCGTCAGTCCCAAATCACCCCAACTCTTGCCTATATTAATTGACTTCCAGTTAAACAGACTTGCATGGCCTGGATGTATAGCAGAGATGTTGAGCCCCTATTCCACCAGTGGGCTACTTCACTCATCTAATCAAGGCCCCCTATCTGTTCCTTGGTACTATTTTGAATCCAGAAGTGACTGTGCTTTTGCAGATTTTTCTCCCAAACTCTGAAACAGCCTTCCCTGTATAATCAGAAGTGCTGAATCTGTAACTCAAATAACCACTCGTTACAACCAAGGTATGCAGAAGACCATCTCTGACCTTGAAGCAGATGGGCTACAGCAGCAGAAGACCACTTCAGGTGCCACTCCTGTCAGCTAAGAACAGGAAACTGAGGCTACAATGCGCACAGGTTCACCAAAATTGGACAAAGGAAGATTAGAGAAACTGATGAGTATTGATTTCGGCTGTGACATTCAGATGGTAGGGTCAGAATTTGGCATAAACAACATGAAAGCATGGATCCATCCTAATGGTGTGAGATATTTTCTTGCCATACTTTGGGCCACTTAGTACCAAGTGACCATTGTTTAAATACCACAGCCTACCTGAGTATTGTCGCTGACTGTGTCCATCCCTTTTCATCATGCATGTGTAGCCGACAAATCTGCAGCGACTGCGTGATGCTATCACATCAATATGGACCACAATCTCTGAGGACTGTTAAGGCCGTTCCAAAGGCAAAAAGGGGTACAACTGGGTACTTGCAAGGCGTACCTAATTAAATGGCCAGTGAATGTAGTTTAATATATGTATTTAGTTTGTTAGTCCCATTTCTATTATTGATACAGTTGGTATTGCCATTATTGTTGATGCTGTGCATCTCTCTCCCTCTATAATTTTGTCATATGGATTGTTTATACTGTAATTTATGCTGGTCTGTTCTATGCACACAAAATCGATTGCACATCTGTCCACCCTGGGAGAGGGATCCCTTGAACAGGGAATCAAATGGAAGAAACCTTTGAAAGAGCAGCTGAGGTTTCATCCATTTATCTATGGATGGATGGATTTAGATGTCAGGGTCCAAGGACAGAGGGTGTTGTATGTTATACGTGATACTGGGATATATAGTTAAAATGTTTAAAGCCAATATTATTCCATCAATAACTGAAAATTGCACATGATAGCCTGCACAATGCAGAGATCTATCAATGACAATTTTCTGTGAAAAATAATTCCTTACAGGCGCACTGATGCAGGTACAAGTTCCAGCTTGCATGTACTGTAAATAAATAGATTGCTGTACTCACAGCAACTGCTCATTTGCTCACTTGCATCTTTGTAAATCTGTAGAGGACAGCTGCCTGACTGTGGCAGCCTACAGGGATGGGGGAGGGGTGGATGAGACTGATTGTGTCTTTCGCACTGGGGTCTCTGTCTCCCTCTCTCTCTCGCTCCATCACTGTGTTTGTGGGTGATTTGGTGAAGGGGTTAATGCTCCTCTGTGCATGCCAACTAGCAAGATGGATGTTTGCTGCTACGCAGGTGTAATTGGATCATGCACCTGCCTCTGGTGTGGTCATTGATCTCTTCCCCTGCAGGGCCCAATATTTAGGTGAGACAGAGCTGGGAGATTGAGCTCCTATTGATTTTCCCCTCAAACTGATCATGAGTCTTTGGACACATGTGATCAACATTAATCTGTAGCGCTGCACGATGGACTGACTTAAAAGGGCTCAGCCATTCCTTTCAATAGGTGTTCACTCGGTGCAACCCCTAAATGAGACGTTCCAAACTGCATTGAAGCTTCTCCGCTGTTCATATGAAATCAATGAACTTGTATGTTGACATTTTGCTTGATTAGCGCAGCAACATATTGACACATCTGGGCTGATGATCGATGATGCAACATAAACAGTGACAGAAAATGGGAAATAATACGGGACCATGAAAATATCAGAAATGTCATCTTAGCCTCAACCTCGGATGGATTATAATAGACATGTTTGTGTGGGGTGACCTATTGAAAGAGGGCCTTAGCAGGGACTCATTTTGGGAACCGCTAAAACCACAGTTTGTTTACATTAAATTCAGAATTCATTACAGTGCCGCTTATTCAAAATGTCACTTTCCATCATTTGAGTGCTGACTATGTGGTGACTCTGTGCTTATACCCCCTCACAGTCAAAATAATGGTGTGCTACAGTTCTAGGAGAAAGCGCTCTGCCAAGCATTCCTTGACAGCCACACTATATTCACACTTCACTCAATTACTACACACAGAAAATACTGCTTTTCTGTGAGATATCATTCAAGTGGAGTAATTATAGCTTACCCTACTGTATATTTTATCTAATGTTGGTACAAAATAATACAAACTACAGACAGTATATAGGAAAATAAGGTCACTACTAAGGATTGATTTGATGTTACATCAGAGAACCAATTGAACCTCTCGCATTTTGACATCTGTTTCATGATTATACTTTCAATGCATTTATAATACCGCACAAAAAAACACAGTCAGGCAGCTATTTGGAACTGAGGGTGTTTTATCCCCCTAGATGACATTTAGTTGGCTTTAATGGCACCCACACAAACCCAGGGGACTGCACTGCCTGGGGGGCATCGACAAAGCAAACAGTTAAACAGCATCATTATCATCCATACAGCCAGGCAAAGCCATTTCATTTTAATGCATATAGGTGTGTCGCTGTTTGCGTGTGGCACAAAGGCGATAAATAAGTCAAAGGAAATTACATTTAGATAGGCAAGCTGCTGGCTTTCTATGCAACTGTGTGCGTGTGCCCACAGTCCACTTGTGTGCACAATGTATGATGAACATGTATTTGGCGTAGCATGAAATGAAAGGTATATAGTGCAGTCTCGGTCCACATGGTCATATCTTATGAACCTTTGAATACATGTGTTGTACTCTGAGGAAATAATTTGTTTACAGTGAGATTGTGTGTTCTCTACAGTACATGTACATACACTCTTGCGCATACACTACACTATTTGAGTACATACTTCTCACACTAGCTCAGCATTACTGGAGTCATTTTACTGCACATTGATTCAGTTATAATATGCATGCATTAATTTTTTAAACTTCCCCTCCAGACATGTTTTAAAGTATGTAAAAATACTCTTCTATGATTAATATTTTGTTAAACATGGTTTTCCCACTTTTAAAGTTTTTGAAAAACTCTGAAAAGGAGCTGCAAGCACATCTACTACAGCTTTCTCCATCATGAAGAAGCTCTGGATCTGACCTCCACTGTGCCCACCACCTGTTGCTTCTGCTAGGTGTCGCTTCGGCTTTCTACAGCGCTAAAACGAGCTGTGGAGATAGGTCTGGCTATGCGAGACTAACAGCAAGGTTGACAAGGGAAAGAGGACATACATTGTTTGAGCCCCAGTCAGAACCAGACTAAGATGAGGAGTCTGTTGTGCACCAAAATCAGTGACTACCAAACACATCAGAATGCTACGTGTAGTTAGCATCTTTTATTTGTTTATATTGTTTGTTAGCTTGTTACTGACAGTGGCTAACACAGAGTAAGTGATTGTCAGAAAATACAATAATATCCATAATATTGTTATTGCATAATTATACTGCAGAAGTCTAATCAAAGTTTGCAGAAAGATACACTCCATGTGGCTGAGAGTTTTATAATACATTAAATAAGTCTGCCCTGTGCTGGAGCTATCAGGTTTCTTTGCTGTTGTGTTGAAGTCTGTTCCCCTGTCAGTGTTGCATATTAGACAAGAGTTGGCTTTTGACTTTGTGACACCAGAGCTAGCTTGTCCATGACACATTTGAATCCCTTGTTGCACAGACATTGCCGCCCTCAGCAGAGACAAAAGACTCTCTAGCAGTAAACACAGATACAAGTCAGTAGAGTCAAGGTCAGACATATTCAGGGACGTATAGAGAAGAAAAACACATTTTTTATGTGGAGAGATCTTTAAAGGTGTATTATGCCCACACATTGCTATACCAGGTCGCTGAATACCAACAATTGTCATGTGTCTCATAGCAACGTGCTGGCCAGAAAGCTGAGACACATTGAAACCTAACACGTGGTTAATGTTGTGAGGCAACAAAACTACTTGGTTAGGTTTAGAAAAAAGATCATGTTTTGGGTTAAAGTACTTACTTTAACTTACATGACATCACTTAAATGTGTCATTTGAGTTATGTCTCCATAAACATCATACATAAATTGCCAAACATTTTATTAAAACACCATTGACTTTTAGTTTCACAGTGGACACAAACTTAGGTCTCATGGCTGAAAGTCCAGTTTTGTTTGACCCATGCACCTGCCCCTTGTAGACGTTCTTGCTCTTTATACTACATCATCTGCTGTCAGTGTCAAGCATTGCAGAGGATGAGTTTACGTTGGAGTTAGCTGAAAGTCCGATGCATCTTATAAAGACGTTCAAGACTGCCTTTTGGTGTCTGTATCGCATATTGAGGGGTGTGAAAAAGCCACGATATTAATGCACTGCAAATGGAAACAGGCTGACTGTGCAGGATTTTTGGTTATTGTTTGTGAACACGCTCGCCAGCAAAAAATAAAAATTCACATTTGTGTTTTTTTGGCATTGTGTCTACTGGATGCCTGCTGCCTCCTGTCTGGCACCTGGTCGCTACCTTTTTATAAAGCCCCAACCTCACCTGAATGCTGTGGGTGTACACACCCATAAATGTCCTGAACACAGAAAAAATAAGAAGAAAATATGGAAATTCGGGCAGAGGGAAGAGTCTCTGCAGATAAATACACCTGCAACACTTGGAGTGGGTCAGAATAGATAAGTGAGAGGGATTACTTCTTAGTCTATAGATTGTTTATTAGCAAAATTTTGCATAGTATATCTTTAAATGCTTGGAAAGTGTTAAAAAGAAAAATCTTCACACAATCGTAGTTCCTGGTTATTATACACATACTACTGTGTGTGTGTGTCTGTGTTGGAGCTCTCCTCCAGCAATAACAGTATTCCTCAATAGCCATCTCTTTCATATCTGGGAGTTCCACCAGATACTGCTTGATTTCACTCTTTTCAATGATGCTCTTTGACCGGCTGCAGAAGTCGCCTCAGGCGCCCAAAGCAGAAATATTACAACTATGATGAATATCAAAAAAATGCAGTGTGGGGTTTTTAACAAGTGCTTATACACGGCGTATTAGGATGATGAATTCTCCTGCCTGGGCACCCTCCAGATACAGCACAAAAGATGAAAACTGTGTCACACACACAGAAAGAGAGAGAGGAGAGACATACCAGTAGATATGAAAAAAAGAGGGAAAATACCAGGGTGTCTGAACTTGATTAAAGATGCACTGTCAGGAGAGGTGGACAAAATATTAGGTTCAGTTTATAATGCACTGCAATCCATTATAACACCACATACAGCCTCAAAAATTCCAATATAGTTGCATCAACATCAGTTGTGCCACCAGAAATTTTTTTTATAGGGGTGGCCAGATGGAGCCACTGCAAGGCCAGTATGAAGCATGGGCAAGGAGGGACAATGCCCCCCAAATCCTCTGTCTGCCCCACTTACACCAAACATAGTCTTTCGCCCTGAATAACTCTCGACTTGAGCGGTTAACCCAAAAATGGAAATGTTTTGGTTTTGTATCTTCAATGAATGGAGCAGAGGCAGGACTAGACTAATCAGAGAGGGTTTACAGGACAATATGTGGAAACACTCGGGTCTTGTTGGCTGACAGGACTGTCAGTTCTTAGTTTACAAGCCTGTACTGCAACACAGCGGGATAAACTGACACATATAAAAAACGGAATAACTTTTTTTAAGGTAGACTCATACTCTCTCTCTGTGTGACAAACAAGCGTATTGTGGATACTGCACTCTTTAGATTGTGGCCAAAACACATTAAATCACATCAAATTGCTGCCAGAAGTCATGTTGCATGATGTTACACTATGGATCCCAAATTAAATCAGTAAATGACTTATTCATTTTTCTATAGGTGAAAACTCTGTGTTAAGCCCAGAATTTCCTCATACCCCGAAAAAAACATCAAACATGGCACATTATAGCTTACAGTCCTATGAACACCCATAGTAACCTATACTAACACAGTTGTTGGTGACCAACCAACAGCTCTTCCTGTCCCCCCATTTAATGCAGTCTAAAACTGGGCCTGGGCCCCTGAAAATGTTGGGGTGGCACATCAAAACCAAAAGCCATAATTAAATTTTAGGAATTCGATTATGTTGTTGAAGAATATAAGCTAGTTGAAAACTGTGTCAATATGGAGAGTTAAGGAATCGCATACTGATTAATGTGTTATGTATCTCTTCAGGCTGTTCTCATGTTTTTCTACAAAGAGTAACACACCAGAATTCGTACATATCCCACATAATCATGACTCAGTAATTGGTGTAAAACCTATGTATTTGCCAAGGTTGCAATCATATGACCAATGCACTGATGGGAGCGAATGCGGAGGCAGGTTGTGGTGGTGGAAGTTATCCATGGGTTAAGTTGTAGGATATCATACGAGCCACTGCATGTGCATTTTTGTGGGATATACAAAAAAATTACATGAGGATACGTTGATCGCTACATGTGCAAGGCAATTAGACGTTCTTTACATAGGATGGTGGTCCTGTCTTTAAAAAGACAAATATACAGCTTTAATTTGAAGGAGTACCTTGACTGTACTGTGTTTCATTCAGATATACTGAGGTGAGAGTTCAAGGGACCCCTTTGAAAATGGCCATGCCAGTGGTTTCCTTGTCAGAATTTAGCCTAACTTTGTTGTGTGATGTTATTTAATCCTTTTCCTGACAAGCTTTGCCAACATGGTTGGTACCAAAAGATGCCTGAGGTTATCTAGTATCTCAAGTACCTCTCCAGTTGCTCTAAGTTGTATCATGTGGGCCGTGGCACCCCACAGTGGGGGCCAGGGGGGCCATGGCACAGTCTCTCAGCCAAAAAACACACATTATAATCCTCACAGAGGAGCAGTAAGATCGTACAGGTGTTCATGAGATTGTAACCACCCCCTGCAGGTACAACTGATGCCAGCTGTCAAAACCAGCGTGTAAATAGGAAAAAGTATGCAGATAAAAGCCAAAGCTTCTTTGGATGTTAGAGAGATTATCCTCATACAACACACAGAAAATGTTCAACTCTGTCTGATAGCTGGGCTGTCTTTCTTTCTACACAGAGGGATTTTTTCTTTTTGGTTTCTATGGCACCCCAGTGATCAAGCCAATGGAACTTGCAGTCACCACTTTGAAGTTGTAACACTCACACTGTGATGTCTCAGAGTAGCAAATACATCACCATAATCCGAATGCTCCCTTTGATGGGCTTTGAAATAGTGTTTAACTGAACTCCACGGCGCTAGTGCATAATGTTCATGTAGGAATCCTGAGATGCATTCAAATCACTATTAAACTGAGAGGGCAGTTTTTGCTCTCAAGAACAAATCACACATATTCAGCCCCATAAATCACTGCGAGCGGCTTGGCGAAGTTTCCCTTGGACCAACTTTGAATACTAAGTAACTTTTCTTGTCTACTCATCTCGGCGTTCATTTTCTCGTGGCGCGTTTGCTGTTCAACCAATTTCCCTCGTGATGTATAATTGAACAATTTATGTATGAAACAGTTACACAGTGTCAGACTTGCAAATCCAATTTCCAGACAATAATAACTAGTGAGATATAATTTGCTGAGAGAGATCAAGCAAATCTCGTGCACCGACTGAAGTTCTAACAAAGAGACGTATACCTCATGAGTCCAGTGCTTTTGTGGAAACTTAGACTAAATGTCAAGAATGAACTCATAGTTACCAAGCTGTTTTGCTTAAACTTGCAGTATGTGATGTGTTAGAACAATGGTCAGAGCAGAACAGTCACCAGAGGTAAATGTTAGCATTGTACATTCCTGCAAACCATGAATGTTACACGTTACACGTTGCGCGTTTCATATCAATGTTTCTAAGGTGACATAGTGTATGAGCTGATTTTGTTTGCTGGAGATGTGTGGGATGGTGTATGGCCTGACAACTAGACAAGAAGCCTGCAAAGCTGCAGACCACTGTTTGAGAACAACAAATGACAAAACCGGTGGTGAGTCATTGCTGTTTTTTCAGCAGCTCTTTAAGCACCAAACATGGGTGTTTTTTAGCAACCTGTTGCTGTGTTTCCATCTGCTTTTTAGGCTGGAAAAGTGGTTGTTTTTTACAGAGACATTTCTGCTTCTCCTGCCAGGATAGCGACACATAAAGTGTATCTTGCAGTGAGACCAAAACATGATCTTTTCCTAACCATAGCCAAGTGGGACAAACACTAACCAGCACTCACAAACAGTCACCCTTCCTATTCTTATATCCTCCTGGGTGTGTGTGTGTGTGTGTGTGTGTGTGTGTGTGTGTGTGTGTGTGTGTGTGTGTGTGTGTATGCTTGGGTAATATTTTCTGGGAATTCCAAAGTTCTCCTTGTTTCCTGCTTATTCCTAAAATTGCGGACCATGCGTCCCCACATTCTGCTTATCTTTGTTTTCCTGGCAAAAACAACCGTTTCTATTGCGAAACTTCACCCTACCCCAGAATGTTCCACCTCATTTAACCTCCCAAGGCTTAACTTAGTTTATCAAAACACCTCTCATACGTCCTTTTTACTGCCACATATCAAGTTTTGTTAAACTGCTTCCTAAGCCTTGTGTAACTGACCTTATTTGGACCTTAAGTACAAGATGATGATATATTATCTGCCTCTACACGCGTTCGTCACAGCATTGTTAAAATGTAATGTTTTAATGTATTAGTACAAATACAAATGTAAAATACCTGCAGTTTGTAGAAGTGTACTATGCCAACATTTTTTCCAGTGATTGGGTTGAGTGGAAACAATCTGTGAACACAGCACTGACACATTATCATCTTTTATTTTATCTAGTATGTTAGCAAACAGTTGCTTATTTGCGCATCCAGCAGATTCAGAGCACATTCATATTTCTGGCCATCTCAGCAACTAAGCAACTAAGTACATTCACTCAAGTACTGTTCTTCATTAGAGATTTGAAGCACTGGTTCTTTACATGAGTGTTTCCATTTTGTGAAACTTTAGACAAATATTTAGTGTTCCTCCACTACACCTGTCTGATAGCTTCAGGTACTTTTCAGATGACACATTTTCATACCCTTCCTGCCTAGTGAAAACCATGTATATCAAAATTTGGTGATTCTGAATTTAATTTTCTTCTGATAAACTAAATGACAAAGTGTTCCTCAATGTGTGAGAACATTCCCCTACTTCTTAGGCTTAATAAAATGAGCACAATCTTAACATCTACAGCATTAAAAACATAATTATAGCAAAAGACTGGAAGGGAGCTTCCCCTTAGTAAAGTATTTTCATCATTGGATAAATAGAGCTATTTTCTCCCTACCAAACTACACTGCCAACTGTATCACTGCACAGAAGGAAGCATGTATCTGCTGCTAGCTCACCTAGTACCACTGAACTAGCTAACGTTACAGTTTAGCCAAGGATTACGCCATTAATGTTTACATGTATTGCACAAGCCTGTCATCCTTGAGTAGATGTTCACTTCCTCCTGCACAGTAATACAGTTGGTGGGTGTAGTTTGGTAAAAAGAAAATAGGTCCTACATCAGAGGTCTTCAATGTTTTTCAGGCTAAGGACCCCTTAACTCAAAGAGAGACAGAGCAGGGACCCCCTACTACATGTATTGTATAAAACTGAGTTGCACTTGGGACCTTTTGGGATTTCGGGTCTTCCCTTGTTTGCCTGTAGCTGCTAAGTCAGCAGCAGTTGTAGCATAACTAGGTGCATTAGCCTCCCCTCTGCACTTTCAGTGGTGGTTTCCAAGGTGGACGGTGTGTCAGAGGCTAGTAGAAAGTTATAAAACAATCCATTGAGGCTCACAAGAATGTCTGTAATCTTGACATAGTAATACGGCTAATTTGCTGATATGCCACAAAAAGAGAAAAACAGGTGCCGCACAGTGATGTAGCATTAACTAGCTCATATGATTGCACAAGGATTCATGACAACGTAACAGTCAACCTGTCATTAATGTTGTGAACTGTTAAGTAACTCGGTCTATATGAATAGGTTGATTTATCTTTGCTAATAATATATTAGATTTACGTTAATATGGATTTTCAGTCACATTTTACTTACTAAAATTTTAATTAATCAATTAAATTATTTAGAGGTCATTTTGCAGCCCCCCCTGCAGTGACTCTGAGGACCCCCTAGGGGTCAGGGACTAGATTAATAAATAGCCCTACAGACAGATGAAGCAGGTGGGCAGCATACAGTTTATCAGAGCATTACTAGAGTCTAGTAATGACCCTGATGAGAGTGGAGAGAGTCAAAACAGTAAAGTTGCAGCCTTTCAGCTTATTGTAAGACCAAAAATCAGTTGGAATATACTAAACACTCCAGAGAACTATGGGGAACTGAAGTCAGGGGATAATTATCTGTGGGTTTGTCGATACAAGCAACACCTTTCACATTATGTAATCCTTTGATCCATCGTTAATCTAAAAATATTGATTACAGCTATTTTAATTATCACATAATAATGATTGCAAAGTACAATCAAAACTCAGCGACAGAGAGTTGACTGCACACCTAAACAGCTGTATTCTACACAACTACAGTAGCAAGCCTTTAAATGAATGCTAAAATATACTGCATTGACCTTCAAGGCAAACATAGTGAAGAAATCTGTAGCCTAGCAGCGCTATTATTTGAGGACACGCAGAAGGTGAGGCATTGCTGCAAGCTTATATGCCGTAATTAAGACATTCACAAATCTGGCAACCCAGTAGGGTGGAAAGCACATTGCTGAGATGCAGCTCCGTCCTCTAACTACTGATCTGGCAACTGGCGGCTTCGTCCTGTAATTAGCTCTGACATGAATACAAGAACCACGCAGAGATGCCGTGTGTGATGAGCAAACAAAGGATGGTACCGTATGACAGAAATACTAACATCAAGACTGACTGTGAGCTCTCTCTATCCTCCTCCTTGACGCTTTCCACTGTCTTTTTTTGCTCGTCCATCAGTCCGTGTCCTGCTGCATTTCCTCTGACTATTTTTTTTTGTTTTCTGTTTATCCATGATGGCCTTCAGTCTGCTCAGCCTCTCCCTGTCTCCCATTGTCCGTCAGTGTCCCTCTGTGGATGTCAGCTGCATCATTCCGGTCTGACCTACATAACCTCTGGTCATCAATTTTGTATATAGCTGATGCATTATGATGCATGGATCTCAATGGCAGAGAGGCCCCTCCAGGGGATGTGAGCAGCGGCACGTCACTAAAACACACGCACGCACACACACACTCACACACAAGGCATAAATCAGAGCCATAGCAGGCGTTCACTGACATGAGCCCCCCAGCAACAACACACGCGAACAACACTGCAGCCATTCAGGGGTAGACAAACATGGAGAAAGACCGCACAGTCTGAGCGGGGATGATAATATCTCAGCACAGAACACTGGACGAAGTGAATAAAGAAATAAATGGAACGTATAATTAAGGAATGAAGGGAGAAATACACAAACCTTAGTTTTAATAGAGGGCTGAAACAGCTGAATGGACACAGTGGAAAACAAATAAGCTAATATAGACACATTGAAACCTTCTAAACCCATACAGTCACTCAACTGTAAAGATGTTTGACAATGTGGTAGTGAGCAGCACATACCATCAGTTTATCAGACTGGAAGATCTAAATAAAAGAGCATCTACACGAAGCGTGTCGCACACTGAATGTGTCTGGATCTTTTTGGAATGGGCGCGTTTTATGGCTGAAGGTGTAAGCGTGACATGAATTGAACATTTGTCAGTTTAGGATGCTGTTGTTGTAAATGTCTGCATTAGTCAAATCACAGTGCTTAGTCAGGGTATCAAAGCCAGACCCCGAGGGCTGGCCTGTAGGCTTCTTCACCCCGGGGCCGTGAGTTGCCTGTGTTTACCGTAGCAAAGTGTGTGGGTTCAGCAACAGTCACAGCGGCCTACACCACCTACAGAACGATTAGCTCATATAAATGTATTCATCATCTGCCTACATATATGCTGTAGGCTACAGAAGATAGACTCAAGGGCAACAACATGCAAAACTGACCAATAGCTACATCCCACCTCCTTTAGTTACTGACTGTCAAGTTTTCTGTTTTTGCAAGGCACATATACAGTATGTAATTATGAAGGCGGCACATTTCCCACACAGAATTCTTAGTCATTTTTGAAACAATAGATCCTTAATTTCACACAGAGGTGGACAAAAGCATGCTTTTATTTTCTATCTTGGACACATTCGATTTTGCTAACTCTCACTGGCATATTTTATCAGAGCTAGCTAGCTACTGTAGCTAATTTGCTTACCTGCATAACTAAAAACTTTGTGTCCATTTTGAAACTAAAATCCTATACAAGAGTCCTGTAAATAAGACCTTGACGGCCACATGCATGTCATCATGCTAGAAGACTGAGGCTAAACGCCCAGACACACCAAACCGACATCATAGAACTTGAGACGACGAAAACCAACTGTTTGCACATGAACATACTGCAAAGACTACAGTGGACGGCCAACTAGCACGTATGTTCTGTGCCTGCTTGAGAGGAAATAACTCTCAAAACCAGCAGATGCCATTAGTCTGTAATCATCATTCAAAAAGGTAAACCAGAGGACTGTCATGATGCTGATTAGCCAGTTAGCAAATTAACATCACAATCCAATGTTGAAAGAACAGAGCATAGTTACTGTGCACCAGTGTTTCACTCCCACCTGACTTAAGTCATTTGTCTACTTCACTTACTTTCATGTCTTCTTGTGTGCTTAGCTGAACTGCCAGTCAAAGTGATTCATTCACTGATGATCCCTGACGCCGATTCAGCACACTGAATTGGCTTGGGAAAAAAAAGCAGATGGAGGCTGATGAGGGCCAATGGTGTGGGACACACCACGACTAGAGTGACAGACGCTGACCAATGGCCCAACACTGACTGGCGGCCAACCGTCAGCTTGGTGTGTCAGGACCTTAAAGCTGAGCTAAGTCCCAGGCATAAAATCAGCACCCTTACCAGCAGAAGATCCACGTTCAAGGCATGGAAATAAAGGAGCAGCATTGTATTCATACAGCAAGGTAAAGCTGTAAAGTAGGTAGGTAGGTAAAGGTAATTTTTTATTTTAGGCCATCAGAAGGTATTCAGCACATCCACTGACATGAGAAGGGCTTTAGATACATGTTTATACACAGTTGTAGATGTTGAAATAAGTTTAATAAAATGCTTCCTATGATCTATAAGCTGTTACAATCGCTCCCTGCACGTGGAGGCATATATAACATTAGATACCTAGTGTTTCAGTCAATGTTGTGATTTTAACGTTGCATAAATATTGTATCTAAATTGTTCAAGAGGTTTTTGAGTGACGACATCAAAACAAGAAATTGTTGCATTTAACCCCAGTCTCCCCTAATCAACCCTGTGTTCCAGTCGCAGAGACAAAACAGCTCAATTCCTGGAAAAATGCAGATAAGAAGAGCGGGCGTTGTGTGGGCACAACACAGGATAAAACAAACCTTAATGTAAACACAGTCTGAAAACAGCAGAGTGTATCGTAGCCTCTGCAGAAGTGTTCAGGGGTCTGTGTGTGGCGAGCGAGGAGAGAGAGATGGTGTGTCTGTTTTTGGGACAGGCAGGTGAGCTGAACATCAGGTTAGCAGTAAACCATGAATGTAACAGTGAGCTACAGTTTGTCAGAACTACCAAACTTGTGAGGCTATTTTAGCGGCTGGTAAATACTTTTCTTTGCATATTTTGTGTCATCCGATTGGCTCCTCTGATCGGCCCTCAAACTATTTAGAATGATAATGAAGGGTGGCCAATCAAGATTTTGAGGGCCGCTTTAACACCAAATCCAAACCTTGATCAGCCATGATGAGCTAGGGTTTGAATGATTGGATTGAATGATTGCTGTTTGTGGGAAGGTTTTAGTGAATTGCAGAAATGTCTAAAACTATTTCAGTGCTCTGTAAAAGTCCTCAGCTGTATTTAAAGATGGACTAATATCTCACCAAAGAAGGAAAGCCTCCAACTCTTTGACGAATGAGGTTAGGTCATGGATGTTAGATGTTAATGATCTAATTCATCTCTGTGATACCGAACTTCCCATAAAGCTTTAATGATTTTTGGATGTGGTGATTGGAGAGGCCGTTATAATGTGTTTGACTTCATCTGCGACATCGATCGAAACCACACTTGAATTGCTCTAGCAGTGTGTCTGGTGACAGGGAAGAAAGTATTTGCCTCTCTGTGTGCACCTGATGCTACAAACACAGTCTAATATCCCTCAGCTGGTATACAATCATGTAGAGCAATCATCTGAACTAATGTATCGCAGTGGAGGGCTGTCTGCATCACTCCAGACCTAAAACCGTTCTTAACATCTGGCAAGTGACAGCGAGCGTCAGAGGCCGTGTTTTTGGATTTCACACAAATCTGTCTGGATGGGAAGATAAATGAGTGAAAAATGATTCATCAGACCACACTTTTTCAATTGCAGGAATCCGGTAACGTTGATCTTTATGCCAGGATATTTATCTTTGTCTAATGGCCTTAGATGTCTCCAGTTTCTGAAAGGCAGCCGTGCCATTAATGCCAGCTACATAAAACTCAGTAAGTGCAGCGGCGTCAGTTCTATTCAGAGGCAAAGTGATAACTGTCTGTTCTTTTCTAAAACTGACAAAGAGTACTACTCCTCATTTGTCTACACAGACAGACAGATAGATAGATAGATAGATAGATAGATAGATAGACAGTGGCATACAACAGTTTGGGCACCCCTGGTCAAAGTTTTGTTTCATGCAAATTTCAAAGCTTTATGAATACTCTGACTCCTGAAACCTTGTCTCAACAATCGGTAGCCATAGGCTCCTCTGAACAACTGCCTAGCACTCTGAAAACTAAAATAACTGATACCCACAAAGCAGGAGAAGGCTAAAAGAACATTGCAAAGTGTTTCCTCAGTGTGTCACGTGCTTGAGAAATGGCAGTTAACAGGAACTGTGGAGGTCAAGTTAGGGTCTTGAGCCTCTTAGAAAGGCAAATCAACACTCCTGTTTGACTGCAAAAGACCTGCAGAAAGATTTATCGGACCATTTTACTATGCAGCGACACCTGTGAAAATATGACCTTCATGGAAGAGTCATCAGGAGAAAACCTTTTCTGTGTCCTCACCACAAAATCCAGCGTCAGAGGTTTGCAAAGGAACATTTGAGCAATCCTGATGCTTTTTGGAAACAAGTCCTGCAGACTGATGAAGTTAAAATAGACCTTTCTGGACGTAATGAGCAAAGGTATGTTTAGAGAAAAAAAGGATGCAGAACATCTAACTGTAAAACATGGTGGTGGATCGATCTTGCTTTGGGCTTGTGTTGCAGCCAGTTGCACGGGAAACATTTCACGGGTAGAGGGAAAAATGGATTCAGATAAATCTGAGCAAACTCTGGAGGCCAACATCACATCATCTATAAAAAAGCTGAAGATGAAGAGAGGATGGCTTCTATAACACAATGGACTGCCTCAAGAGGCACAAGCCGAAGGTTTTGCCATGGCCCTCACAGTCTCCCGACCTAATCATCATTAAAAATCCGTGGATGGACCTCAAAAGAGCAGCACATGCAAGATAGCCCAAGAATCTCACAGAGCTAGAAGCCTTTTGTGTAGGAAGAATGGGTGAAAATCCCCCAAACAAGAACTGAACGACTCTTAGAAGCTGTGATTCTTGCCAATGGGGACAGTACTAAGCACTGACCATGTAGGGTGCAAAAACTTTTGCCTCTGTCCCTTTTCCTTTTTGTTATTATTTTAAAACTGTAAAAGATTGAAATTGAAAAGTATGTTTGCTTAAAATATTCAGTCATAAGTAAGTCTCAAGTCTTCAAGTCTCTCAAGTCCCAAGTCAAGACAGGAAAGGCCCAAGTCAAGTCCCAATTCCTTGACGTTGAATTTCAAGTCCCAAACAAATGCTAATGTACTCTCTGCCAAATTTAATCTCATTTTAATAACAGAGCACACCTTGGATGGATGGATGGATGGATGGATGGATGGGCAGATAGATAGATAGATAGATAGATAGATAGATAGATAGATAGATAGATAGATAGATAGATAGATAGATAGATAGATCTTTTTATCCTTGGTCCTCTTCAGTTCTCCCACACTCTCCTATTTTTCATTTGCTCTTCTCTGTCCTCCTCCTCGCCTCTTTTCTCTCTCATTCTCTGAACAGCACTGGGAAATTTTTATCCTCCCAAGGTCTGAAGGCTGAATGCCGATGGAGTCATTATCCAATGCATTAACACTGACTCAAGATCAACTCACAGGGGGCTGTTAATTCATATTTTTATGAAGCTCTGCCTGTAAGCGCAGAACTGATCAAGGTCCTGGGCCCATACAGACCAGGTCTGCAGCACAGCAAATGAACGGAGCGTTACCAAGATAGCCTACAAAAGATGTGTGAAACATATCTTTGATCGTTATCTGTAGCATCAACCCTGCAGAGAGCAGAGGGGGAGAAAGTGATGAAAGGGGGAAGTAATGGCAGCGTGCCTGAGAGGAAAGAGACAAATTCTATTGGGACCTACATTTAAACTGGAGCTCTTTTACTCACTTTCTCTCCATCTCTTTCACACACACACACTCGACTCGCAAATCCTAACTGGGAAGAAGAAAAAGAACTCAACTGGTGAAAGAACTGGGCCTCTTTCAAATGAGAACAAATTTTGGAAGGTTAATCCATTTTTCTGTGAAACTTGGATAACTATGCCAAATAATATTTTTTTAGTCAATGCTGCAGGAACAAAAAGAAGCAAAGAGAGTGAGAGAATGTGTGAGAGGGTGTATGTGTGTCAGGGAGGTGTACAATTACAATCAGTCACCTCACAAATTCAATGCAACTTAGCAAAGCGTTAACGCATCACATGCATTTCACTCAGAGTGACTTCCCCTCCGATGCACTTACGATGAAGACATTTTACATACATCTGCATGCAAACAAGACAATCCAGCAATTTGCATTTCGAGCTCAACGGGTGGGAAATAAATCTTGAGGAGAAATATCCATACAAGCGGCAACATTAAATCAACCTCCCTGCTCAGCCTTGCTCTGTTTGAACAGCTTTTTTTCCAATGAAATCTTCCAAATCACAGCGGTGCTCCATCATCTCCTATTTCCGCTGATTGTTTTAACATTCATCACTTGTTCGCCACTGTCCTCATCGCAATCCCCCATCTACTACTAACATCCTAGGAAGTGAGGAGACACATTATCTTGTCCTCATTTCACACTAACAAGCATGTGCAAAGTAATCAAACCTGTCACTGTAATTGGATTCTTATTTTTGCAAAAGGTAAAAATATGCCAGGAACGGCTATGTATTAATTAATCAAAGTGGAGCCGAGTGTCTTCTCTCACACTCAGTAAACAACCAAAGACAAACAAACATACACAGTGCCTTTCCTGTTCTTCTTTGCAACTTTTAATAACAGAACATCTCATCAGGCATGATCAAAGGGTCTGCTGGGCTCAGTGGTGGGATCCACTGTGGCTTCATGCTACAGAGACAAACTTTAATATTGGCCATAGTGCCAGTGAGAGGTGTCTCCTGCTGTTCAGTGTGTGGGCTGTGTACCACCACGCAGGGAAGGGCTCCTGCCGACAAACAAATGTTCCTCTTTATGTCGGGAGCATACCACTTTTATTACTCGCAGATCTTATTCCCCTGCCCCGTAATCAAATCCTCATTGAGTGAGCTGAAACTGCTCGTACTGCTGGTAAAGCACGCAAACACAAATGCATTTGTGCGTGCATGCACATGCCCGATGGAAAGCATCATGGGAGTTTCAAACGCAATCAGAGGCAGGAAGAAGCAGGTGCCGAGCACTTTAACTCACTACCCTGAAAATCATTATCCCACTGTTACAGCTTAAACCTCTTCTCAGTCTGACCTTGTATCGCTCCGTTCAGGTGCGCAGACCAGCCAAAAATCTGTTAACAGACAAATGGGAGTCCACATTAGAGAATACAGATATGAACTTGCCCTGGTTCCATTACCAGGGTGATTTATGCATCTTAGTGCCACCAGAAGAGAATTCATTTTAGCTGAGAGTCTATCTACAGGCCACTGAGCTATTAGCATATAATGTGGATCAGACAGTCACAGGCAGGCAAGGAGCAGAGCAGCTTCAGACCCACACGACCACCCAATTAAGAGCCTATTGTTGACATTCACAATGGTACTGTGCTGCCCTCATGGAGTGCCTGTGGATCAAAGTAGTATTCTGATGACCGGACACACACACACACACACACACACACACCCAGACTAGATCTATGAGAGGGGCAGAAATTGATATTAAGCTGTTTTTTATTTCAGCACAAGACTTTCACCCAGGGGACAGGAGTGCCCTGTGAAACTGATATTTAGGTCCAGCTACTATCTTTTTCTAAACCTAACCACGTTGTTCTGGCACCCGCACCTAAAGAAAGTGAACCCTTAAGAACAGGTAACGGCAATTAAACTGACATAACAGCTTTCTGAACCTACCAGTAGGTGTAGCAGGCCCCTACTGACCCATATCCATGAGGCTTATAACCACAGATAACGGCCATTTAATGGGCTGATAACATCCCGATTGGGTGCTTTTCACTTCTTATGGCTAATAAGACTTTAGCTCTTGTTGATGAGCTATAATGGGAATTACATGAGGTCGCTGGACTCTAATAAGAGGGATAAAGATGCAATTTGTCCCGCCCTCACAGGTGCAACAAAGTTGATTGGAAGGTCGGGAAGATGTCATTCAAACTCTGTCCTGATGAGGTCTAATAAGGCAAAATAATTAAAAATATCATCCCAATAACTCTAACCTGGGCTTAATTCTAATGCTTGTTTTTTAGATGGAGAGTAACACATTCAAGTACACTCAAGTATGAGAACATTGTGAGTATTATTTCTCAACACTTCAGATAGGAATACTTTTTAGAACATGTATTTGGCAGATACAGTTACTAGTTGCTTTGGATATTAAATTTGTACACAACATGTGATTAACTACTTAAATATGATGCAATGTCATACAATGAACTCAGTATATGAACTGAATCTGATAAAACATTATAAATGTTCACACAGTAATGTATCAGTAACAATAAGCAAATGATACAAACTGTATTACATCCAATTATGTAATATTACAAAAGCCACAACCAATACTTGGGTACTTTAAAGGGACAGTTCACTACAATCAAACTACATACTTTTGCTCTTAGTGCTGTTTATTAGACGTCTGCCGTCTCGTCACTATAACTGAACTCGATGGCACTCGGCTTGTGGTGCTCAAAGTGCCAAAAAATTTTTAAATAAATAACCACATTTGAAAAATTCAAAAGTAATGTCTCTTTCCAGATAATCCACCGACCTTGTTGTAAGCACTTTCATGTTTTTCGTCCGAACTACGCCCGCCAACTATATCACCATGCAGAAGGAAGCGTGCATCTACCGATAGCTCACCTAGCACCACTGAGCTAGCTAACGTTACAGCTCAGCCAAGGAGGACGCCATTAGTGTTTACATTTTGCACTGTCAGAAACATGAGCTTCTGATCCATGAGTGGATCCACGCTTTCTTCTGCAGGCTGATATAGTTGGTGGGAGTAGTAGAAAGATCTGTGGATTATCTTGAGTAACCAGATCATGATTGGTTGATGGTAGAATGGATGGTCCAGAGGAACAGGAGAGATTAGAGACAGGAGTTTTAATGGACCCCACTGTGATTGGCTATACTGCAAAATGTTCTTCGTCCAATCCTAGTGAAGAAACGTTTTGAGAGCAGGAACACAAAATCCCTGACAAGAAAATGACAAAGTCCACAGTTCTACATCCAAAGGTATGCGGGCATTGGAGGAAAGCCGATAGAGGGCCCTTGGAGGTGGGCATGGACTTCGCCAACTCCCGGCCTCCCTCTGGTTTTCTGGCAGAAGAGCAGAGCACAGCCTGGGTCAGTGGGAATGCTGGAGGCTGCTTAGGGGCTGTGGGACAGAGCCAGGCGGCTGAGAGTCAAGTCAGGGCCCCCAGAGCATGCTGGGGAAACAGAGAGAGGGTGGAAAGTCTGTGGGATCTGTGCCCACTGCGGAGAACCCACTGTCCGCTCTCCTTCAGTGTCCACACAAGTCTGGATGTAGAGCCTTCAACATGCTCTTCGGCTCTGGGCCTCCTCTCATTTGCTATGACAGCGTCACCAGCGCCGATCAAGCCTCCAGATCTTTACAAACAAAACATATAAAAAGAGTTTATATTACATAATGTTCTCTAATTAATTAAACTCAACCCTTTTGCATTGGCTTGCATGAGCATGGACAACTGATGATAAAACAACCAATCACAGAAGAGCGTCCTTCCCCTGTCCCTCCAGGCCATCAATCCTATCACCAAGCATGAAGATTTCTGGAAAGAGACATTGCTGTTAAGTTGCTCAAATGTATTTTTTTTTGGCACTTTGAGTACCACGAGCTGAGTGCCATCTAGTTCCATTATACTGGAGAGAAGGCAGACATCTCTGCGGCTGATATCTCCAACACTCTGCAGCTCACACCAAAACAATCTAGACTGATAAACAGCACCACAGATAAAAGGGAAAAATATGTATTTTTGAATTTGACATGAATTGTCCCTTTAAGTACACTGTGCTGCCAATGCTTTTGTACATAAGTAAAAAGTATGAATGCATAACTTTTACCAGTAATGGAGAGATTTTATAGTGTTGTATTGCTATTTTATTAAGTAGAATATCTAAATACTTCTTCCACCACTGCTGATGTTAACACTTTGTCAAACAAACTACAACTCCAAGCATAGGTGTTGATTATATTAAGAGCATGAACATTAAAGTAGCAGAGGAGTTTTATTTTTCACAAAATTTAAGACATTTCTTCCATAAATAATTGCAGAAAATGCTCAAATTGGTGCAAAAACATTCATCAGAGTTTAGAAAATTAAGTGTCTGGTGTTGAAGGACCCCCAAACCCCTGTTTCATATGTGTTCCCCCCACATGTTGGAACAAAACCTACAAACCTCCTTGACTTCACCCACCTGACACCGGACGTTAAATTTTGGTGGGATAAAAATTGGTTTGATGATATTTTAAATGTCTAACGACATTAGAATTTGAGGTTGTGTGGATGTAACATTATGACATTTTGCAGACATGGGCTTTTGTTGTCCACACCTTATGACTAAATGTTGTTATTCTACATTGAGATAACATTGAGACGATTGGAAGATGTTGGATTTTAGTTACTTAGTAAACACAATAAAATATCAACGTCGTCTGTTGCCAGTATTCTGCGTCAAATTAACATTGGCATTAGGCGTTGAATGACAGTGAATTGTGATTACCTGACATCTCAACTGAAATTCAACCAAACATCAGTGTCTAATGATGTTGTGACCAGCTGGGCTACGGACTGTTTCAATAATGGACGTAACTACTATTATGTCACACTTTGGTTTGTGACTTTTTTCAAAGCTTTGAGTTAAGCATTTTAATCATCACTGTCTTGGTTTTTGGTGCCAGAATGATCATATTTGGACAAGAGGCTGGAGTTGTGATGGAGCGAGGGATCTGACTGCAGCAGTGACAGCTCACAGACAGCCAGTCAATCAAGGGCCCCACCCTTAAATATGTGTAACTTTGGGCCTTAAAAAATGTAAAGGTGTGAGTTAAAAAAAGCTAAAGGACTGAAACTGTTTTTCATACCAGGCTGTAAACATGTTTATTTCTGCTGTAAAGTTGGGCATTGCAACATGGGAGTCTATGGGGATTTGCTTTGTTCTGGAGCCAGCCTCAAATGGCCATTGGATGAATTTTTGACTGTATTGGCTTCACTTCTCAGCCGCTTGGGCAAAACCTCAAAAATAACCACAGAGGAATGTAAAAAATGTCTTTGACAGGGTTGTAACTCCTGCAGATAAGAACTTTTTTTTCAGCTGCATGCTTTATATTTTTCTTTTATCAAAAGATGAATTTCTTTTGGTGGGAAATATAACCTAGAAATACTTAAGAAAAAGTTAAGTGTGGCAGCAGTTTTTACAAACATGCATGAGCCACTTAAGATTTACCATGTGTCTATGTACTGTACATTTTGTATTTTTACGCAGCAGAGACTGTAAAGTGGTTTATTTTTGTCATTAAATTGTCTTCTTAGATCAGTTGTCATGAATAAAAATGTAATGCAACCCTCAGGAGAATAAATGCCGATGAGGAAACTTTTGTTTATGATGGACTAACTCACAGCAAATCCTCTTGGAAAGGCTTTCTCCCTCCTGTCTGCCTGCCAATTTAAATCTCCCTCTCTTGGCGATGCTACTTCCGTTTTCAGCACCATGTACAGCGCCGTCACTCTCATTTTTTCATCGAGAGCTTATACGGCAGCTTGAGGCGGGGAGGTAAACTTTTGGCAATATCAGAGTGAAGGTTTATAGCAGTGTATACGACAGTGTTTGCGCGTCTTCAGCCCAATGTTCATCACAGTCCGTCGCAGCGATAAATAAGTGCGGCCACGAAGACCGGAGGGGAGAGGCAACCGAAGATAGGCTCCCGATATGAAATGAATATGCACAGAGACGAGTCCGCGAAACAGATCTGTCGCTTTCTGCTACTGGGTTGCTGAGGGATAAAATAATAATAATCATAAGAAAAGAGAGAGAATCGAGCGACTTGCAACGCGAAAGAGAGCCGGGGAGGAAAGGACTGCTGTGCGGGGGGACGCAAAGGGACTCGATCTGCATGTGAGACCGCTGGTCCACACACACCGGAGGCAAGAGATGCAGCCTGCGAGCAAGCTCCTGACTCTGATTCTCCTCATCTTCATGGGCACAGAACTCACCCAAGTAGGTCTTTAACGCCATTTTCCACCTCCTGTGTTTAAAGAAAAAGCTAAAAAAGCAGCGGTTAATTGGCTTGGGATCCACCGAGAGATTACCCGTTTACCTCGCATAAAGAGCCCCCGTGAATTAGCCCTCTACCCCCGTTTAAACAGATTAACGGGTGGGATTACATGATGTGAATACATTGTGCTTGACGGGCGCGGATAGATCCAGCAGAGCCCTGCTCAGTATCCCCACCGCCGGGGATGACAGACCGGCCAGATACAGGGGGATATTGCATGATCTGTCAGTTTCCTCATCAGCAAATGGTCACATTAATCAACTGCAGGGCTCCTCTGATACTCTGTGTTGCCTGTAGCTTTCTCTTTAAAGGCCATTGTTGAATTATGGGCTGCTGCTCTTAAATCAGGGCTCCACAATCAAATGCAGTGTCTCCAAGAAGGTGTTTTGAGCATGCTCAATGACCACAGTGTGACTTACTGTTGCCTCTGTGAGGGGGGGTTGTGGAGGGAAGGGGGGGTATTTAGTCCAACAATGTAAAGCCACCTAGCTCAGCAGTAGTAAACAAATTTACTGGTCAATAAAATGCATCTCTGTGATCCTTTAGTGGAACTAGTAATTACTTCCTGCTATCTAAAAAGGCCATTTGCAGCAATACATATAATAGTTACTGTTGCATTAAAGTGTCGCCTTTATAAATTGTCACAGGCAGTGTCATGGTGGAGGGGAGAGTGAGCGAGGGAGGGAATTTATTTATTACTAGGCCCTGCCACCACTGGATTGAGGAATTTGATGATTTAATTGCCCTTCCTTGAGCAGAGAGTCATATTTCATGGGCTTGTGTGAATCCAATTGTGGCTGGTAATTGGAGAGTCAAAAAAAAAGAATCAAATGTGCCACAGAGAGATGTTATCAATAAATTAATCCCCGTGTATCTGTGATATACTCTTCTCCAAGTGACTAACTCAATACAATGTGTTGGAAGTAGGTTGCTGCAACCCCTGCTGGCCCTGATAGCTAATGTGTTAGAACAATATTGATGTAATAGCCTATTGCCTTGACACAAATATGCCAGCCATTGATTCCAGCGAAATTTATGAGAAATGTCAGCGAGCTGTGCGCGGGACATTTTTTATTCATAGAGCAACAACATTCATGTGGAATTACACTCAGTTATTGCTGGATTTTTTATCTACTTATGTTAAAGCATCAAATGTGTAAGCCTGTAATCTCAGCTGGACATAGAGTGCAAGCGGTAGAGTGCACTAAAAATGCTGACACAATGGAACAATGGGGCTATTTGCACTGATTGATGGAAGCCATCAGTCATAGAGGAGGAAGGAAAAGAGAGCCTGTTTCACTTTGGGTTTCATGACAGTCGGGTTCTGGTCCCGCGCGTGCGGGTCAGGGGCCCCGCGTTACAGTGGCAGTGTTTCTGTGATGGCCTGAGAGTGCGTGTCATCTGCTTGAAGGTAAGTCGATATAAGTGCACAGCCTCGCCTGTCTGCTCCCTTCCAGGAGAACAGAAAAGCAAGAGACACTGACAGACTCTATTTACACAGCCTCTGCTATAGAAACCTACATTTCACTGTGGGAAGGCCAGGCCTCGCCACATCTCATCTCTGTTTGAAGATATAAAAAAGTGAGAGGTGTATCCAGAGATAGAGAGCCTTTTATTGCAAGATCACTCAGGAAAAAGAAAGAGCCATGCGGGCAGTATGGCCTCGACCTTTGATGCTGAACAATGACGCTCTCTTAATGACCACATTAACCACCTTGCTTCAAAAGTCTCACACAGTTTTAAGACGGTGTGGGGGCAGCTGCGGCTCTTTTCTTAACATCTGGCCGAGGGAGCGAGGAGGCGCCTGATTAGTAGCACACTCTCCTCTTTAATTCCGCCCGCGTTTATTCACCTCTATCCCCGCGGCTGAAGGATTTGGCTACTGCTTGGTGTTCACACAGAGAAGAATAGCAAGCAGCCAGAGCGGCATCTGTTCCTCACCTAGTGGCTCCCCCATGGCTTCAGGCCCACATCCTAAAGCATCTCACAGACACCTGACAACACAGATGGCACTGCTTATAGCCGCCCCTTTGACACCCTGCAACCCACATGCCATAGCTCATCCTACAAACAACCGTCATGCAAAGGATTACTGTAAACACCTGCACATGTCAGGGGCTTAGATTGCATGCACAATAACAAAAACCAGCTTTGATTTCACATAAAAAATTAAATCTTCTTTGCCCACACGTCCTCGTCTCAAGCTGAGACTACTCCAGTAAGGGGACAGTCTTGAAACGGTTTAGGGTTTTTAATGTATAAACCCAGAAGAATCAATCCGGTTTTATGTGAGAAACTGAGACGGAGTTGAGCTGAATTGCAATACGCGTGGTGTGATTGGCAGCCGGGGTTGAAGCTATTTATTATTCAGTATGGTTGGTGGAGCGACGAAGCGAGCGGGGGGAGAGAGAGAAAGCGAGCAGAAGAGGAGTAGGTGGAGATACGGTGCATTTTGTAGTTCACTCGCAGGCTGGAAATGTGATTTTTCGCTACTTTATGAGCATTTATTACAGTGGAGACTGAGTGTGTCAATGTGGTTAACCTACTGTATATATACAATCCAAACACCTGTTCACTAGAATGCAATACGGTACAATAGGCCAGTCAGAAATACTACTTTTATGAAGCTTCTTATTATTATTATATTGCATTATATTTTAAGATGTGCTTGCTCGTTTGTCCTTCCATGCACGTCTACACCTTTCCCCTTCAATTCTAATGTGTCTTTTAGGCTATTGTAAAGTGAAAATAACTTAAAAGGCACAAGCTGCATTCTCTTAAGGTTACCATAAAATTTGAGCAACACTTCTTTTACACATTTATGTATGCAAGGCGATTATATCAGACTGTGTAACTAATCACTGTGCATGCTTTTATGGTGTTTGCACATTTGAGAGCTTGTATACAGAATTAAAAAGCAATCCTTCTGCAATAAGTGTTGTAGTTCAGTTCTAATGAGTGGTTTAAATTGACAAATCTCTCTATAAATCACTCCTGATGACTCACCTGTCTGATTGATTCATTGATTTTTTCATTGAGTCCTGGGTCTTTTATCAGTCTGGCATTCCTGCTGCTGCTGCTGCTGCTGCTGCTGTGTTAAATACTGACTTTATATCAGAGGCGGTACCTTAACATTTGATTTGTTTCATCCCTGTTAAAACCCCGAATTGGATCCACACCTGTGAAGCTTAGAGAACTAACTCTACTGTTGAAAGCTGTGTCATTAGAGGCCGCTGTGCCGCACTGAACTGCACCATATAACACAAAACCAGACAGGACCCTGGACAGCAGCGCACAGCGGTGAGCTGACCCCTGCCGATACTTCACAGTAATCCGCGGAGCCATCACTACTGTGGGCTCTCACCTCAAAGGTCATAAAGAAGTGGGAGAGATAAGAGAGGAAAGGAGAGGGGGAGAGATATGGAGGTGCACTGAGTGCAAACTTCCCCTCCATCCTTCAGTTTACCAGAAAAATGCATTATGGAGATGACAGAAATAGCTGTGGCCACAGAGCCACTCATGGTGTTCTGGGGTCCTCATGTATCATGCAGTGCTGCAATTTAGGCCATCGTCTGGAGCATTAGCCTTTCGGCCTGTTGATGACTTAGTTTCTGGGAATGAATAATTTGTCCTTTCTAAGAGATAGAATTTGAAACAAAATGCACCACTTTACTGCACTTAATGCACCCAAATTTTGAGTCTAATCACCATGCATTCAGTGCATCAACATGACATTTATATAATGTAAAATCAATGGAAATCGACTAGTTGTCCTTTTAATTATAATGGCTTTTGTTTAGATTTAAAATCTATATATATTTGCATACGTTGTGTAGCTTCATTGCATGTTAAAAGCACTTCTCTTTTGATTTCAGCAACGCCCAAATCAGCTGCACGATGGCGCCAGAGTCACACAAATTAAAAGCTCACCCTGAGTTTGAGCCCAAGGCATCCCATCAATAAAACATACTCTGAGCCCTCACACCCCTCTGTCATTGAAATGCGACATTCTGCATAAGAGTTTGGTGCGTATTTTGACATGTGTGCCGTCAGTCATACATCGCAGTGGTTATTTTTAGTTTGAGGGAGCTTTACCATGCATGATCCGGAGCAGGCTCGCCTATATGATAGAGAGCCCTCTTGTCCTTACGGGGCAGTGGAGAAAGACATGTCACTGTCCGTTATAAATAATCCTTCAGCATCAGTGTCGGCCGACCTCAGCCGCACTGCTCATTGTCATTCCCTCTGGGGGCCGTCAGTGTCGGGCTGCTACGGGCGAATCAGGCGCAATCGCCAGATATTACCATGAACGGACCCCAACCTGGCTGACATCATTGCGTCTGGCGATATAGATAGATCCGTAGTACCTCCTCCTTCCCCCTCTCATCCATTTGGAGCAGCCTGTGTGTGTAGTCAGTGGCACTTAATCACAGAGCGCACCAAGGCAGGAGGCGGACCGTCGGGCGTGAACGAAATAGTAACGGTGATCCGGAGAGGCAGCAGTGTGCGGGACAACGCAGACAGAGGAGCTATCCAGAGGACGTTTCCTGCAGCCGCTCTCGGGTTTTCCCCACCTTTATCCACCACTGGAGCAAGTGTTGCAGTTTTTACCTCCGTCCAGACCATCCCGTTCAGGTCCCCTTACCGCGTCCGACTCGTTCGCCGCCAGTGCTTCGTTGGAGATGTCCAAAAAAAGACCAGCCGAGCCGGAGTCCCGGGTGAAACAGCAAGCCGCACTGGGCAACATGACTCGCCAGCCTTGTTTCTCACCGGAGTCTGTAGAATGAAGACGGCTTAATAAAAAAGTCCAAGCAGCGCGCAAAGATGTCGGTGCCTTTGCTGAAGATCGGCGTCGTGCTCAGCACCATGGCGATGATTACCAACTGGATGTCGCAGACCCTCCCCTCTCTGGTGGGGCTCAATACTACCAAGCTCACGGCGGCACAGGGAGGGTACCCAGATCGGAGCACAGGAGTAAGTGCGCAAGTTTCGCATATTTCCTGCGGCTGTTTTTTTTTCTGAATGAATGTTGCAATTAAATTCCAATCCACAGATGCGCAACATATGTGCGCTTTGGCTCGTAAATAAGAGGAAGAATTCTGTTATGCGCTTGCAAGGCGCATGCAAAAGTAAGAAAGACTTGGAGAGGCATCATAGATCTCTTCCTCCTGCGTTTGATGCTGCTCCAGCTGCCACTGGGCTGCTGTCCCTGTCGGTATGAGTAGTCTGCACTAAGTGGAAAGTTATCCATCGGTTCTTTTTTTCTCTTGCATTGATAAAAATAAAAGATCCAAGGTGGAAAATTAGGCGTTTGACGTGACAAATTTCAAGGCAGTGTTTTTTTCCTCACCCCGTCTGAAACAGCGGGAGTCCTCATTCTTCCTTTCACAGTCTGTGTGAATGAGAGAGGCGTTCAAAGCCAGTGCACTGTTATAGAGTCAAGACGAAGCGTTTCTTTGTTTCTCTGTCAGGCTCTTGGCAGATTCTGAGCTGTCTCTGTGCCAGGATAATAATGTGAGCGCTCTGTCAAGTGGAGGCTCTGCACTGAAAATTAGAACAATGGATGTTGAAGGCAAAGAAATGGATAAATAGTCAAAAAGCAGTGAAGTGGTCTTTGCTTACTTATCCTGAATGTGATAGGCTTGTTTCATGATTTTGAGAAGATCGAAGAATTTGTACATGATATTTGATTTGATCATGTTTGTCAGTGATCAGTGTGAGAGTACTGACTGAGTAGATACACACTGAGATACCAAGGCAGGTGCTCCATAGTGATTTTCTTTGTCTTGTCAGCACATCCTTTGGTAGAGCAGTGCAGCTGACTGTCAGTCGCTCCTTTTGGGTTTTGTGAAGTCTCACCTTCTCACTAATTGACTCAATCAGCAGATCTGTCCAGTGAATACTTTTTTATCGCTGATGCAGTGATGAATATCCTTTTCAAAGTCACTTATTCTCATCTGATCAGCAGGTTACTCTATCTCTGAAAAAAAAAAAACTTTCTGACGTCACGCACGTCACACTCCACACTCTAAGCTTTCTCACACCCAACCCACTGAATAATGTGAGTAGCCTGAGCTGTCTTGATTGGCTGCATCCTCCCTTTGTGTGGCTTTAGAATATAATGTATGATGGTGCAGAACGGGTGGAGCCTGATGCTTTAGATGGTGATAAATGCGATGCAGCTTTAGCATCAAATAGACAGACTTAATGGGCAAATAGCAGCAAAGTGACCTTTGTTATTTCATAGACAAGGATGTGGTTTTGTAGCATCCTTTTTCCGTTTTAGTCTGAGCTGTTTGTATTGTTCTGCTCCCCTCTCATCCAGCATCACCATTCAACTTCTCTCCTTCTCTATTTTTCTGCTCCTTTGTCCTCAGGTGTTGCCAGCGAACCCAGAAGAATCGTGGCAGGTGTACAGTTCAGCCCAGGATAGTGAGGGGAGGTGTGTCTGCACTGTGGTGGCGCCCCAGCAGTCCATGTGTTCACGGGATGCCCGCACCAAACAACTGAGGCAGCTGTTAGAGAAGGTAATTACCACTTAACTCCTTAGCAACTCAAAAACCAGAGCACTCAAAGTCATACAAAACCCAAAGTGACCGCCTTTGCGTATTTCACCTACAGTGCTTCACGCACGAAGACGTGCACACACACATATAGGCTCACCCGTATTTGCGGTCTGCCCGTCAGACAAGAAGGGGAATCATGCTCTAATGAGCTCCCTGGAAACCCAACTGGCATCATGGGAGGCAGCTATACACTTACACTCTGTGAATTTCTGTTGTGCTGCGAACATCCAAAGCAACACATTGAATGATGCAACCCGGCTCAATACACATAGACCGGAAGATAAGGCTACCCCATATACACAAAAGGAACATTTAAAGCTACAGTAGGTCACTTTTTTAGCAAATATGACGCTTTTTATAACTGTCAGTATATCCTGACAGTAGTACATGAGGCAGATAATATGTGAGAAAAATCGTGCTCTTCTGCCTCGTCCTATTGCTTCTAATGGGATTAGGAGGAATCATGAAAAAAAAAAAAAATCTGAACCGAGGAATCTTTAACGCAGCTGTCAATCATGTCAGTCACATCTCCTGAAACTAGGCAACACCAATTAAATATGAATCAAGATTCTGTTACTGCATTTCCTATTTCTAGCTTCAGATGTTTCCAGAAACATGTTTTAGTGTACTGTTTAGCTGTAAAATGAGAAAGTTTGCTCCAGCTGGTGGGCGGTGCTTCATTTTGGCTTTACTATTTCCAACATGGGTGGCAGACTTTCTCATTTTACAGCTAAACAGTACACTAAAATATGTTTTTTAAAATGTCTGAGGCAAGAAATAGGCAATGCAGTAACAGAATCTTGATTCAGATTGATCAGTGCTGCCTAGTTTGACTGTTTGACCGCAGTTCAGGTGATTGACATGATTGACAGCAGCGTTAGTGACTCCTCGGCTCTGATTGGGAGTTTTTGTGATGCCATTAGGAGCACTAAGAGGAGGCAGAGAAACATTTTTTGTCACAGGTTATCTGCTTCATGTATTACTTGCAGAATATAATGACAGTCTAAAGCCTGAAAGCAGAGCCAAGCAGAGGTTCTTAACTCTAGTGTTCCCTTAGACCACCTGAACTGCAGTATGCTCAAAGGTTATTATGGGATTTTTGCCTACCTGAGCTTTTAGAATATTTATGAAAAAGAAACTTTCTAACATTTTTCAAAGATTTAAAGACAGAGGAAGAGTTAATCGCCATATAACGTAGAGTAGCTGATTCACACAAAAAATTGAGACAGCAACAGATCTCTCCTGGTTTAATAAGTTGTGCCAAGTTTATGGAGTTTTCTGCACCACAGTTCTGTAGAAACCAAATGTCTTAACAGTATGTATTCTACACTTCCACCATGTGTTTGAGGCCCCTGACTAGTTGGCCCAATGTCAGAGACTGTGAGTCACTGCACCAAGAAAGCCAAGTGAAAGCAACATATTGAAAGTCTGTTGCATTCCTTCTCCATCTCATTGCTTTAATTAGACTGTAATAAAAAGAGATTTATCTCATGACTCAGTCTGATGTGTCCATATGGCGCCTCAGGTCCAGAACATGACCCAGTCCATCCAGGTCCTGGACCAGCGAACCCAGAGGGACCTGCAGTATGTGGAGAAGATGGAGGTCCAGCTCCGTGGTCTGGAGACCAAGTTCAGGCAGGTCGAGGAGAACCACAAGCAGAACATCGCCAAGCAATACAAGGTACGGAGCCAGATCTCCAGCCATTGACCCAACCGCCATTCTGTCACAGCTGCTCTGTAGCCCATTATACACAGCCGTGCCCATTCTGTGTTTGTGTGTTCCCACTGTGAAGATGTTTGAGGACTGACCTAACCACCATACCGCATATCAAGAAATCCATAATGCATGAATGATCAAAGACGTTCAGTAATTGGATACATAAACTCAGCTGCAAGAATTCATATCCTTATTTCACACCAACTCACTTTATAAACCATGTGATGGAAACCTAAATTAACTTGAAAATAAAGCTTTCAAAGAACATTTTGTGTTTATCGCCATTATGTTGAAATGTGGCACAACTAAGATATCTGCACATGGGACACACATACATAATCTGAACTGATAAAAGACTAGACACTAAATCTTTGTTACTTCAAAGGTTTACTGTCCAATCAAAATAGAATAAGGCTATTTTGAATTATTATTTTGCAGGTAGGGTGGGGTATCATTTGAAATATCTTGAATCTATAGTGCTGATGTACCTGTTTTTCTACCAAAACTAAAATTTTCTTGAAAAACTTTTTTCCCTCCAACTAGGACTGCAGATATAGAGATTTTTTCATAACCAAGAGAGTTATGATTGTTGGCTTAGTTCACTGATTAACTGTTTGACCAGTCACAATTTTTAAAAGCCCAAGATGACATTAGCAGATGACTTGGTTTATCCCACCAATAGTCCAAGACAGAGAAAAGCAGCATAGCGAAAAGCAATTTTGCTTTAAAATAACTTAAAGAATGAACATTTTTTCAAAATAGTTGGCAATTATTTTGCTGCTGATAGACTAATTCAACTAATTATTTCAGGTCTCAGTTTAACAAAATGGTAAATGTTATCTTAACAGACACAGCCATACAAGACCTTCAAAGGTCCAGTGTGGAGGATTAAGGGGGATATAGTGGCAGAAATTTAATATGATACTCATAACTATGTTTTCATGGGTTTATAATCACCTGAAACTAGGAATGGTTGTGTTTTTGTTACCTTAGAATGCGCTGTTTATATCTACATACAGAGTGGGTCCTCTCCCAATGAGTCCACCATGTTGTTTCTTCAATGGACACATCAAACACTGGCCATTCGCATTTTCATGTTGGCCACCGTAGTTTTCCTAAATGCTTAGCACATAGGAAAAGTTTCAGTTGCTTGCAATCTGCAACCTTATTACTAGATCCCACTACATCCTACATGCTAGACCTGTAAAGATAAAACAATAAGTAAACAAGATTACGTATTTCACAAGACATTCAGTGCTACCTATAGGTACCTAAAGGTATACTACTCAGGATTGTTGATCACTGTCAAAAGGATTGCTAGCAAAAACGAAAAGCCACCCCCAGATTTGCTCTTCTTTTGAAACAAGTTTTGCCACTTGCCTTTTCGCCTCGCTATATTTGCAGGAATTTTTTTCTCTGCTCTGTCCCAGATTTTCGTAGCTACATACTGGATGCATGCTGTGCACGGTCTGGCGCCTGTTTGCTACCTTTTTATAAAGTCCCAATCTCACCTGTGCGCTGTGCCCAAGAACGTCTTGAACATCGAAAAATAGTATATAAGAAAACACAGAGCAGGAACACCACTCAGCCTCGCTTCTAATTATTCCCGGTGGCCATTTGCAGTATTACAGTGAAAAAAATCCCCTGCTGCCCAAAAACGCATTTTCCCCATAGACCACTGTTATAAATGAGAGGTTTGTAAAACTGTTGACAGGACACCTCAAACTGCAAACTAGGTCAATAACGCCTATGACTCTTTGTATTATTTGTAAAACTTTTCTAGAGCTGAGAAAAGTGATTTAAAAATCTGTTACATCGTCTTGATGTTAAGTCTATGAGCCCAGTAGGAGAACTTTTTTGGCATATGCACCAGGCAAACAATTCTCATTGGACTGAATAGGCACCATATTGGGGTCTGGTATCCAGATCTAATAATACATCCATGGAAATTAAAAGCAGAGGGTAGAGTCTTTGCAGAAAAATACACTACCACACACTTGTAGTGGGTCATAAGTGATGATTATACACATACTTTTGTGTGTGTCTATACATTGTTTTTAAGGAGAATCCTGCATAGTATACCTTTAAAGGTTTGTATTATTCCCCTCTACAAGCACATTTCAGACGGTACCAAAAAAGCCTTTAGGTCTGATACCCAGCCCTATTTGCAGTTACTCACACAAATGCATTGCTTCAGCTTACCTGTATCCTTACCTTTAGTACACATCAGTGTTTGTATCATCTTACCAGCACCAATACATTTGTGTGATCCTGCCAACGATGCATGCTCAAACCCTCATGCACCCACCCAACGCCACATTCAGTGCATGTCTGCAAATTTCTGTAACATGTCTTAAGTGCAAATACTAAGTGTGTGTGTGCGTTTGTTTGTGTGTCTTGTTAGCTAGGTTAGCAAGCTGTAGCCCCTGTCAACAGTTTGTCATTTTCTTGCTTGCAGGGCTAACTTTAAGACATGTAAAGAGAGCCACAGGGAAGAAGAGGCAGGTCAATTCCAGATTCCCCTGAACTGGGCCACAGTACTGAGAGCATTTGGGCGTCAAACAGTTAATTTACCTTTAGCACCATTAAGACTAAGAAACCCCACCCTTCTCCCAAACCAACCCACCACTGATCTCTTCCTGCATGTTACTGCTGTCAAAGTTTTCCATTTAAAAGCTTTTTTCAAACGTAAATACATTTATTATTATTATTATTATTATTATTATTATTAATTGCTGTTATTCATTTTCTTTTTATTTTATTTTGGCTTTTGTCTATGCATATTTGGTTACTCAACAAATCTCTACGTAAAACTATAGACGTAAAATTCGAGACACTTTGTTGTGTGTGACATGTAAAAGCATGTAACCCTTAATACGATGTTGCATTTTAAACGATGATGACCAATAAAGAGCTTTCCCAATTGTTGTCGGTGTACCGAGGGCTTGCTTTTTAACGGCTGGTCACTGCCGGGGACGGAGCCACCTGCTCTGCTCGTCCAGCGGGGCGGAGAATAAAATCTGGGTTTGTTTGCTCACACACCTGCACAGACAAAACACAGCTGCTCACACAAAAACACTGAACACGGACACAAACAGGGGCTCATCGTGTCAGTGGAGAGGCAGGATAGAGTTAGAGTAGTCAGGTCCAGACAGGTGTTTTTCTTTTTTTTTTCTTTTCTTTTTCTTTTATGGACAGTCTCCTTTTGTCGCGCATGACACTCAACCGAGCTTATTCTAATCCTTTCAGGCCATAAAAGCGAAAATGGAGGAGCTTAGACCGTTGATACCAGTGTTGGAGGAGTACAAAGCCGATGCCAAATTGGTATTGCAGTTTAAGGAGGAGGTCCAGAATCTGACGTCAGTTCTAAGCGAACTTCAGGAGGAGATGGGGGCCTATGACTACGAGGAGCTCCACAACAGAGTGTCAAATCTTGAGGAGAGACTCCGAGCATGCATGCAAAAATTAGGTAGGCACAGAAAGTTGTTGGCACACACTTTCCTTCAAACATTTGCATGCACAAACACCCCCACTAACATATAGTGTGTTGTGAGTGGCCAGAAAGAGATCCTGAGGCATATTCACACAATGCAGAACATCACAGGAACATTATGTGTGGCTGAGATACTCCAGCACTCAAACGCCTTTTGCACAGACTTATTACACACTCGCCATTCACACTTTATGGTCGTGTTTTGTATGTGCTGGCCCTCTAATGGACTCTACTACAGGTATACTGTTACATAATCAAGGTGAACTGATAGTAAAGTCAATTAGAGGGCTACATGCACTCATAGAACTGGAGTTACATCAATGTAACTTCTATATGGGTGTAACAAAGGGATGGTTGTAACAGCACCACTTTAACCAAGAGGGCTTGACCTATGAGTCATGTAATACATTTATTGTATGGGGACTTCCTTCCTGACCTTGCATGTGAAATTTCGTAGCTGTGTGAAGAAATGTGCAGATTTTACAGCCAAAATATAGAGTTTCAGGGTTGAATCATTTTTTTGGACCACATTTATATTTTGATTAGCACTGATACTATTGAAATTAGAATAGTTAAAGTCATATTAGATAAGAGAGTAGTCACTCAGGGAGTAGTCTCTCAGCTACAGCTAGCTAAACACTGGCTGACAGTGGTGGGGATGGTTGTAAATGTGTTAGAACTAACCCCAGAATAACTACAGAGATTCTACCTACGTATCTTACTCCTTTTTCAGCATGCCACGTCAGCTGGTGAGAAAACCGATGTGCTTTCACACATTCTACATTGCACATCAGGTGAGGTGAGGCAGGGAAAGACAGCAAGGTCTGTCCCTAAGTTATTCTCTATCTGCCATGTGACATTGAGCAGATACTGCAAGAAATTACAAAACCTCAGAGAACACAGCTTTGGCCAACACAGCTGCCCTGCCAAGTATTTTGTCTTAATACGATATTATATCAATTCGTTTTACAATGATACAATATTTGCCTTCATCACAAGTCTGCCATTTCAGTTCAATTCAGGGGCCTGCAATTGAGGTGAGATATCATGCGCTCATTTAACACATTCTGTTAACAGAAGAAGCTTTCACTCCTTTCTTTTGTGCGTTTGGCCATTTAAGAAAAAACACAACACATAAATAATTGTAACTGATTAAATCCAGTAAAGTTCACTTTAAATCGACTCCACTAACACACATAAAACAGCACATGGGATGTTACCATTCAGAGCCTTCTGCCAAACTATGATCTTTTTCCTAAAGCCCAGTTCAGACCAAAGATTCCTGATGAGAGGAGTTGAAAGAGGCAACTGCTTGCAATGCGCCATTCTGCAAGGTTTGAACACCAATGCAAATAGATGAGATGGTGTATCATCTCTATACAACAACTCTCTGTACTTCTGTTTTGATTTCTAGCTTTTCAGGCTTATTTTGTGGCTTCATAAGCGCCAATTAATCAGTTAATGAGAATGTGTGTGTGTGGGGGCATAAGCACATACAGCGAGCAGCAGCAGCGACCCACCATGCGACACCGGCGCACTGTGAGGACAGAAACAGAGGGCTTGGCAGGGACAGAGCACCTGCCGCGGCAGGCAAAAACACCGTCTGCGGTCATTTGGACTTGACCAGTGGACTTCACTACAAGCTGATTGGCTGTTGAAACAGGTGATGTGCTTTATGTTCTAAAACCAGCTGCTGGCAATTTGACCAGCTGAGCTGCAGGTGACACCATCAGCTGGCTTGAGTCAAGCTCAGACTGGCCATTTCACACCACTGCAACTTTTCTCTATTGCAAATCTTTCGTCTGGACTCGGCTTAAAAATTCAGAGTTATATGGATTTAAGCTTTGAAGGCAAACTTCTCCCAGCAGCCATAAATCATGGATTAACAAGATCATTTGTCAAAGTTCCGAGACAAAACAGTTGTTTTTGCTAGTCAACCATTATCAGCTTCAGTACTTTTACATTTCATAAATTAGCCTAGCGGCTAGCGGACATTTCCTCTACTCATCGCTTAACATATTACATATATTATTTCTACTTTTCTTACTCATCATTAGTTAAAGTCACTGCATCTCCCGACAGAACAGCACGGGTGAATTTCGCCTGCATGCAAGTTTTTTCTGTCAAACATTGTTGAAACAGAGCAGCTAATGTTGCCATAGAGATGAGATAGCAGAGTGAGATGCCAGCCAGGCAGGTATGTCATGCTTTTTAAGTATCTGATCTCACATGGGCATGTGCTTTGTTGGTGTCCTGTAGTTTCTCCAAAATCCCAAATATTTCCACAGTAAAATATGTTATCCTCATCGTCTTTTTCTTGGCTGCTTGCCATTATCTGCCTGGTGCCATTTGACACTTACACCTGAATTTTAAAATAATCCTAAAGATGATAGGGACTGATGTTTTCACTTTGCACTGATGACATTGGATCATTTATCATATCACTGCATTTAAAAAGGCTTCAATGCGCAGCACAAGGATGTCCTGACTGGTTACTTGTCTGAGGCATCAGACTTGTATTTTGGACCCTCTCCATACAAAATTTTATTCCTTCACATTTATTCTTACAACTTACCCCAGGCAGGTTGTAACAGTAGAACTCCTTGTATTTGACATCAGTTTATGAATACTGTGATATAGTTGGAGAAGTTGGAGATATTGGTATTTGTAGTAGACCAATAAGCGCACTTTGTTTCAAAATTTGAGAGCTCTAACACAAAAATTCAGCGAGTTATGGGTACTGGGACAAAAGTGTTACATACCATACCTAGTCTCCCCTATCTCCTTTACTGTTTCCTGCAAAGAAAACCCACTGGTCAGAAAATCAACACCACTTTTAAGTCATTACATAACAAAAAAGCCAAACATTTTCTGGATTCCAGCCTCTCAAATTTGAGGATGTGTTGCTCACTTGGTTTTATGTAATCGCAAATGAATTTTTAAAAATTTTTGGTCCGTTTATCAAACAAAACACACAATTTCAAGATGCCACTCTGGGCTCTAGAAAATTGTGACTTTCTCCTCTGTTTTTTTTTTTGACATTTTATAGAATTAAACATTAATTGACAATAAAAATAGTAATTGGTGGCAGTCCTATAAGGGCCACCTTTTAACTGGTAATTTCAAAACATAGGCAAATTTCATTCTTACATCGAATTTTGCATGAATCCATGGGAGCATCCCATAAAGCTGGCTTCCTGTGATGAAATAGATGGGATGTTTAAATCCATGATGAGGCATGAGGTGTTTTACATGGTTTCACAGATACGCTCACACACACACACACACACACACACACACACACACACACACACACACACACACACACACTAATAGATAGCATACAGAAAGAGGAGAGAGCTGCTGACAGCAACAGTCTTATCTTTGCTTTTAGCCCCTGTCTCAGTCTCTTCACACCTCTGTCACAGCCCACAGTGCTAATAGATGCACACCCACGCTACAGTGACTAAGATATATTACAAGAGCAGAGACACTTACACGCCGCACATCACGGGTATATTGTGTCCCTGTTCCGAATTATTCACAGTGCAAGATGACAGAAAGAAATTTGGAGAAAAAAAACTTTTGGTTACAATGCCTACTGTTGGTTTTGGACAGCTCGTAGAAACACAGTGATTGTGTTTAAATTGAACATGTCGAGCACAAAAAGCAGACGCCTAATCTCAGCTCCACAGCTACTTCCTCTGTCATTATTTCTCTTTATCTGTGCGCACACAGTTTTTTTTTTACTGGCCACATCTGCTGTCACTACCCACCGGACCGGAGTTTTGTCAGTGTTTTTACTCTCAGTTCAATACACATGCCGTTGCTCACATCTGTGGTCAGACTGACGAAGATAGGAGAGCAGGGAACTGCGGGACTTACTCCAGTGTGTGCGCGCGTGAGATCAGATGAGATAAAGGCGAGGTCACCCAGCGAGGGACTGGCTCAGGCAGAACAGAGGGTGGCGATTCCTTTCATCTTCACACGATTGCAGAAGCACTCATGCATAGTGCACACAAATACACTCCACTACACTCCCGTTATTGAGATTAAACTTGGGAAGGTCACTAGACAAATTTGCATCAGCAGATCAACAACAGGGGGGAAAAAAAAGAAAAATAAAAAGGGCTTGAGAAATTTGAGTATTGAATAATAGATAGGAGGAATTGATAGAAGGTGGTAAGGGGGAAGGAGAAAGAGTGATAAAGTGAAGGCGAGCTGAGAAAGTGAAAGAGAGTAACTGGGGTCCCTGCAGAGCTGTCCTTCAAGCTGCTTTGTGCCGGGGAGACTAACAGTCCGGCGGCTGCTGGGACACAATGGCCATCGATCAAGGGGACATGCCAGCTTGCTGGGCAATAATCAAATAAATAAATCACCTTGTGTCGTGCCCCAGCAACGTGGAGGCACAGAGAGCTTCAGGCAAATCCAGTCCCCTCACACCGAAACACTGATGAATGGAGCAGGAAAGTCATACCAGCACATAAATCCCTCTGCTGCCTGCTTTGCAACCATTGTTCTCACCTTCCATTTCCTCTGTAGAGAATAAATTATAAGGCATAATGTTATAGCCTGGTTTACATGAGACAGAATCAATACTTCTCTCATCACAAATAACCTCAACACATCTCTTTTCTAATGAATTTTCTTTCTCCCTCTTTATTTAAGAAGAACTGGTTTATTTTAGTGAATGTTTGCAGGTGGCTATTCGTTTTCAATTGCTGAGATCTGGTAACATGGAAACATCATTTCACACAGAGGATTAGACAGGTCTGAAAACTGAAAGATTTGAGATATTTCTCTGTAGTATTAAATATGAATGATTGAATAAGCCAGTAGTAAGTAAGAAAATATCTGTAGGCATTCATGCTTCTTCAGGACTGTGTGGTAGTGGAGACAGTGACCAAACAGTCCACCAGCGGTCTTCAGTCTAATTCACATGTTGCTAAATTGCTGCAAAGATGTATGTGACATCAGCTTTTCCCAATGGAGCTCCACCCACTTCAAACTGGTGAGAGGAGCACTGAGAAATCTCGTCTAAAATTACCAAAACTGTTCTCACTTTGGCTGAAAATAGCATGTTTATACTGAGCCCCATCACTCAGAGTTTTCAGGGCCTTTAAACTAAGCTGAGTTATTTGGAAGAAAAAAGATAGGCAAACAGAAAAATTATCAGTGTCAGTTGTAAATTTCAACAATAGTTTTTTGGTATGCTGTCTGGTTTAACTTTGACCTACTATTTTTGCTGCACATGCACACACAGTGTTTCTGTGCAATGACTAATTGCTATCGACTAAAGCTGCAATAATTGGCAGGCTAATTGATAAGTTGTGTGGTGACTGTCTTGATTATCAAATAGTCATTTTTGTCATCCTTTCATTCAGTATTTTTCAATCTGGACCCAATTTTCCATTGTTTTTGTGTCTAATGGTGTCTAATAGGAGTGAACTTTTTGTGAAAGAGTAAGATCCCGTTTTGTTTAACCAGAAACCACCCAAAAATCACTAGCGCCAAACCCACCAGACTCCATTGAAATAGACAGTAATTTTAGCATGTATAGAGCCAGCATATTTTCACATTTAACTGGGGGAATATAGGGCTGGAGACCAGACATAGAAAGAAAACCAAGAAGGTTTTTATGAGTTTGAATTTGTCTAAATAAAGTGTTTTCATGATGACAAAATTGATAAAAAAAAAAAAGGAGTTTAAACAATTAGCTAAAAGTAATAGACAAATGGTTTAAAAGTAGCTAAACATAATAAATATAGAGTTCAAAAGCATCACGTTAGTTCAAGCAGGACAGGGAAGTCATGCGCCCCAGCTGTAATGAGCTGACAGCCTGCTAATTGAATCATTGTTTCTAATCAGTCACACACCAATCACAGCCCATTCTCACAACAAGAAGGTCCATTGACTTCCCACTCACTGATCCCTGCTACACCAGTGCTGCCACACACTGCTGCTGCTGCTGCTGCTGCTGCTGCTGGCAAAGCTTCCACCACCCAGCCTCCACCTTTTTAGCTCAGAGTCCCAACATGTTCAAAGGTCAAAATGGTATTTAATGTCTTGTATTGCACCTACTCTTGTATACCCGGGAGGGTAAGGAAGATTCTGCATTGCGCTCCCTGTTTTGGCTTAGCATGCTGCTCGTGTAATCCAGGGAGCATCTTAAGAGCGAAGCCATCAGCACCAAGCACAAATGTATTTCCATTTGTTGCAATAAATGGATAAAATCTATGATGAGAGTATATGTAACTGAATTAAATGTAATGGATATGCAATTTAAATAGCTAAAAGTAATGGCTAAATGGATGAAATAGCTGGTCGTTCAGCTTCTGCCAGTCGTAATATAAATGCAGATTTGACCAAACTAACCTAAATATTGATAGTTTAATTGTATGAGAAAAATACTGTAACAATATTGCAAAACATAATAAAAACTGAATGGAAAAAAAAGTATGATGATAAATTCAAATGAGCACATTTGGAACCTAACGGGTGGTGTTAATGAAGGGGTGCTTGAGTTCATCTGATAGGAGTGTGGGGGTATGTCTTAAAGAAAAGGCTGGGAAACTCTGATTAAGATAATTACAAGCTGTCTAATTATCTTACCACTCCTGTTTCTTGCCCTGTTGAACTTTGGCCTTGCCATGACAGCATTGTTGCAGTGTTCCCAAATCTCTCCAATTATTTTGGTGAGTACAATGTTATTGAAAAAAAAACTCTAACTAAAAAAAAGACTCACGTTGGAATGAAGAAAAATGATCCTTAAAACAAAATAATACTCCTCTTCTTCATGAATTGACTGTCCATTCTATATTATCTAAATCCTGACATTTCGGGGTAAAGACTGATGATGTCCTTGTTACATCAGCTCCAGTTCCCATTAGGTTTTTCCATTCGCTCTGCCCTCTGCTCCGGCCCTGGCAAATTCAGGCCAAAAGGGGATTAGACCCTGGGTGCATCTCCAGAATGCAGATCCATCAGCGGGCTCCCCAGCAGACCGCAGTAGTAGTGTCATCTAAAGATAGAGGGCATGATTAGAGAACAGAAAAAAATAAATAAATCAATAGCCTGTGTATTACTGTGGGCTCTAATCCCACTGAGGGTTACGTAAGGGACTCTACCCCCACGAGCAATAGTAGATGCTTCTCATGTGACCATGTGTTTGTCTCTCAGCCCAGCGAGGTGTGATGCCCACACATACTCACAGGCACGACATATGTTGCACACACAAACACTCATTATACACAATTATCATTATGTAAGTAAGAAATTTCACCAGATGAGACAATGTTGGAGAGAACTGAATGAGACGAGCAAAGAAAATGTGAATTGAACGACTTCAAGGTAAAGCGTCATTTTGCAACAATTAAGATAAGGAGAGATGATCTAAAGAAAGAACATGATGAGTGCTATAGCAAAGGGTTAATAGATGCAACGCTTCATAGAGAAAGATGTTAATGAAAACCTAAAATGAGCCCCCGTCACAGTCCTACCCTTTAAATTAGCACATCAGAGCGACTCATTACATTCATGGGATAAAATTAACTCATCAAAATCATTTAATTGACTTTTGTCTCGTCGAAGTATCAGCTGAAAAACGACCTAAACGAATGGATGTGCTGCAGTGGTGCTTATGTGTTAAAATCTCTGGTTGCATGTGCTCATTAGAAAGGGTACATCAGTCTGACCAGCTCTCAGTCAGGGGAGGGGCCCAGAACCCAGTGTTAGTTTTGTCAAATTCACATTAACACCTCAATCAACACTAATTAACACTACAGCAGCTTACAAGCCACACACTGGAGCAGAATACACAGGGACTCACCCTTTCCTATTCCCTCTTCCTCTCACTTTCTCACACATCCACACAGAGAGAGTAAAACAGGCATTAGCATGTGTGAACTGAATAATAAGCACCTCGTGTTACAGTACATCACGCAAACAGAGAGGCATTGCAACGAGCCGGACATCCACTCCCTCAATCTTCAGGCAAACTCATTTGGATTTAAAGTAAATGGAAGTGAATCCCTTGTAATAGATTTTGAATTAACACCTAAATGGGTGTTGCGCTGGATGTTCCCCTCTCACTTTTTTTCTTTCCCTCGCAGCATGCGGCAAGCTGACGGGCATCAGTGATCCCATCACCATCAAGACGTCTGGATCCAGGTTCGGCTCCTGGATGACTGACCCTCTGGCACCTGAGGGAGATACAAGGGTATGTACCGCTGCACACACTCTGTCATACAGCATGGATGGGAGTCATGTCCTAATATGATATTGAAAGTCAGCAGCATAAGCTGATGTAGAATTCTTGCTCAAATGTCTGCTCAAGTTTCAAATTCAAATCATGATTTGAGTCTCTTATTTTGTTGAGGCGAAGTTTTTGCAGGGCTGCTGTGTTTGGTTAGCGTTAATCACCTGAGGTCTGGTGTCTTTTGAGAAATGAAGGAAACGGTTTTGTTTTGCAGCCTTGAGTTTGGCATTTGCCTGTCGCCATCTTGGATTTTTGGAGCCAGAGCTGACCATATTTGGAACGTTAGCTGCTTGCTTGGTTGGCACAGTGCATTTGCAGTCTATGGGGAACTGTGACAATGCATACAATTATGCTAATTTTTGTGAAAGAGAAAAACAGGCTTAAAACCATTAAATCAAAATTACTTACCGGAAAAACAGAACAGCCGACTTCTTAGAGACTTTTAGGTTTTTTTTAGGTGACCAAAATGTAACAATTAACTCTCATTAACTGAAAACACAAAGAAATAGCAACAGCTACGGTCACACCTATACTCTTGGGATCTGGGGTGGTGCCATAATTACATCACCTAACCAACATTGTCACTGTGGTAGCAACCTGTTAACAGATGACACTCCCTTTTCGCTCATAGCAATTTAAGTTTTTGACACTTCCACATTGGCTTCAATATTCAGCCTTTGGGAAAAAAAATCATGTTGATTTTCTCAAAATAAGGTAGCAAAAAATCTTAGCCTATTCTTAGAGCTGCTATAATCAGTATTTTCTTATAATCAAATGACCATGTGTAATGTAAGTGGTTCCCTTCAGCTGTATGGAACATTTTACTGTCTTTGAGGTCTTTGTTTTGGTTTTATGGCACAAAACCAGGTTTTACAGCACAATTTAACCTTCATCAAATGGCAAACAAAGTTAGTGACTGGCTGGTGAACACAGTGGAGCATTTTTCTAAAAATGTATGTATGGACAAAAGCCAAAAATGGTTTGCAAAAGCATTAGGCAGTTGCTAAAATCAGGCTTCCACCTCACCATCTGCATCACTAATTTCTTGTCTCCAAAATGTTTGTAAGCATGGGTCAGAGTTTCTCCCATCAAGTTTGTTTTTTAGATCACAACTTTTGCATGGGAAGTGGCCTCTTTCAGGTCTTGTTTTGTGCGTATGCATCGTTTTACAATGAGACCCCAGGTCTGAGCTACAGGTAATAGGAGAGTAAATATTACTTTCATCAGGTGGCCAGAAACAGGATTCCAAATAAATGCTAATGTCACTGTATGTCTGCTGGATTTATAAATAGGCAACTGTTTGTTGACTTGTTTGCCATATCAGCTTTATGAAGTATATATATGTATTATTTTTTTGTGATTTCTAATTTAATTTTAAATTTTATTGTGCATAAGTGTTTTTCCCCAAAAAGTTTTATTCAGACTTCTTAACCTTTTTCCAACTTTCCAATCTTTAAAATCCAAAAATAGCAGCAGACAGCAACAGAATCTGGTTTATTGTCGTCCTCTGTGTTTGGTTGTGCTTCATTTTAATATTAGGGGCTCATGGGGAGTGACTTGTTTTTGAAGCCAGCCTCAAGTGGCCATCGGAGGAACACCAGATTTTGGCACTTTCGTGTTGGCTTCATTTTTCACCCCTTGAGGTTGCTGCTTGGTTTTAAAGTGTTGCTCAAATAACACAGGCATTTTAAATATGTCAGCTGGGACTTGGGAATTTGTGATAGTCTACAAATTAATCTTTAATGAAAACAATTGTTAGTTGCAGCTCCACAATATTTGACGTGCACACATTGAGAAGATGAATACAATCACACTGGCTGTAAACATTTAACGCTGGTATTGTCTTTGTTCAAGAGACAAACACCTGAAGATGTGCAACACAAACATTTGTCCTGACTCTAAGTCAGAGTTGGCCTTGATCATTGATGAAGGTCAACTCTTGCTATGAAATTTAATAATGGTCTGTTTTGATTGTTTACAGCCCTTTTATCAGCTGATTGGATCTGATTGTGCAGCAGAGCTTCTGTTGGCTCAACTTTCATTACTAAAACACATTAAAATGAAATGCCAAGGATAAATCTATAAGGTCTTAATGGGAAGCCACCCAGCACACAAGGACGGCAGGGAGCTGGAAATAAAGAAAGTTTATTTGTCGGCCACATGCTCTTTGGGCACCGGCTTTATGAGACACATTAATAAGAGACAGAGCTCTCAATGTCACATGGGAGGAAAAGAGCCAAAAACTTGAGAAGCACCAGCAGCGTACAGTACAGTAGCTGTGTAAATTCACAGTTTGTTTCCTGAAGGCTAATTGTCATGACAACACAGGCTGCATAATGTGTATATTTTAAAAGATTCAGCTTACTGCTGACTAAGATTATATTTAGCATACTGTAAGGCAACTTTTTTAGTAGAAACTAATACATTTTGAACAGAGCACATGAAAGATGTGCTGCGTTATCAAAGGGCAGGAAAAGAAGAATGAGTGTAATTGATGGGAGCAGACAGTTCTGCTCCATTTCTTTTTATCTCTCGGTTTCCATACCTTGGGTTTTTTTTTTCCCGGGCCCTTGGAGACCTGCTTCCTTGATATGAATCATTTTTTAAGTCAATCACAGCAGCGCATGGAAGCAGGTAGGGGATGGGCTTCAGGTGTCTCAGTCCCTCTGAGACTAAGGGAGTGTTTGAGCCTGTAGCAGCTCCGGAGTGAGAGCTCTCTGCCCACCACCGCAGGGGCCAGCAGGAAGCTGGGTCGAAGCAGCTGAGACAGGGCTTTTATCTGGAATGATGGGCATTATCCCTGCGGGGCCCGGCTCATGCCACCCTGCGGCTGTCATGCTGACTGTTTGTATTCAGGAGCTGCCGGATCTCAGTTTTGTCTGCTCCTTCAGGAAGTCTCAGTGCTAACTTAATTGGGATGCTTGTTGAGGGTGTGATTTGATTTATTCTGTGTGTGATCTGCATAGAAGATTCAGATATTTTAGGCACACTGGCGAAGGATGAGGATAGGGGTTTCTATCTCTGAAGTGCTGCTGTGCTCAATCCTAATTCTTTCTCTCTTCCTCTTGTTATGGTGTTTAAGGTCTGGTACATGGATGGTTACCACAACAACCGTTTCGTGCGGGAGTACAAGTCGATGCAGGACTTTATGACGTCAGACAACTTCACGTCCCACCGGCTGCCCCACCCGTGGTCAGGAACAGGTCAGGTGGTCTACAACGGCTCTATCTACTTCAACAAATTCCAGAGCCACGTCATCATCAAGTTCGACTTCCGCACCTCTTCCATTAGCAAGTCCCGGCAGCTTGACTACGCCGGCTTCAACAACGCGTATCACTACGCCTGGGGCGGCCACTCTGACATCGACCTGATGGTGGACGAAGGAGGCCTGTGGGCCGTCTATGCCACCAACCAGAACGCCGGCAACATTGTAATCAGCAAGCTGAACCCCAACACGCTGCAGATCATCAAGAGCTGGACCACCAACCACCCCAAAAGGAGTGCCGGCGAGTCTTTTATGATCTGCGGCACCCTCTACGTTACCAATGGCTACTCAGGAGGCACCAAGGTGTACTACGCGTACTCCACCAACTCCTCTACCTACGAGTACATCGACATTGCCTTCCAGAATAAGTACTCACATATCTCCATGCTGGACTACAACCCGCGTGACCGAGCCCTCTATGCCTGGAACAATGGCCACCAGGTCCTCTACAATGTCACACTGTTCCACGTGATCCGCTCAGAAGAACTGTAACCACGGAGAAATGGATTACATACATAAATTCATATTGTCTGTGTAGAGAAATCCCTATATACAAAAATATATCAGTGAAAGAAAAAGACTCTATGGCAAGACCATTCTATTTATAATATCAGATACTGAGAGACTGCATCAACAGGGAATGCAAAGTGGATTGAATGTGCATATATTTGACTGAAAAAAAAAATCTAATATTAAAGAGTTTCATTCCAAAATGTGATATATTTGTTACAAAAAAAAGCTTTATCAGTTATTCTCACAGATGATTGTCAATAAAACAGAACTGTTTTGTAAATAAAGGTCTTTAATAGTTACCCATAGTAGACTTTATTTTAATAGCTGCCATCATTTTGTTAGAGGTTTTTTATTTTGGAATGAAACTCTTTAATTGTTTGCCGCATAGAAAATGATTGTAAAAGTAGACAAATATATCAAAAGAATAAGAACAGATGCCAAAAAAAAAGAATCATCACGCCTTTTTTTATATTAAGGGATATCAACCTAAGCTCATTCCTGTGGCTCCGGTTCTTCTGTAGAAATCCTCCCAACTGAACTTTTCTTTTGGTCATTGGGGGTCCTGAAAACAAAGACTGTTGGTAATAAACTGTTGGATCCCCAGGTCCAGTGGACAGATAGAAAAGTGGGGAGGTCACTCTAGTCAGAAGACTTGATAGCCTATAATGGGTGTCATATCGTTTTTATCAAGTACAGTAGCAAATCAAAAGTCTGTAGAGAAACAGCAAACAACAATAACAACATCCACTAAAAGACCTGAAGGCACTGACTGTTGACAGCGCTGTTGTTTGAGATGATTTTTCCCGTGTTAGTGACTATGTGTGAAAAAGGCTTTCTTTGCATGAGTGTTTTCTATCACTCCGGTCTGCTCTTCTGAATGTCTTTTTGCTGTATGATACTAAAAAAAAAAAAAAAAAAGGAGGGAGAGAGGGAGGGAGGGGGAACAAGGTGGAATACCTTTGGGATTTGAGGATTTGCAAAGATATTTACTTTTTTTCCTGCTTCTTTCTATTTAGTTCATGTTTTGTTGATTTATCTTTTTCTTTGCAATCATTTTATTTTTCAAATGTTCTTGTATCACTGTAACTGTTGGCACCGGTTTTGCCTCTCTGTATTTGTTTATTTGGACTGCGTGGGATGAATCTATCTAGCTCACATCTCTACGAAGAAAAAAAAAAAAAATAACAGAATGTATCGAGTCTTGTATCCTGGGAACCTGGTCCTCCCATCTTCGATTCACATCATGCGCCTGTAGTAGGGAGAGTTTTTTTTTAATGTTTTTTTATAGAGGATAATCCTGTCTCATGTCATGTTTCCCCACCCCACTGCTAGTGAAGGATAATGCTGTTTAAATGTATACCCTTGCAGAGGACAAAAGCTTTTCACTCTTTTTGCGCTTTGCTGGACATGTGTTGTATCTGAGATGAGATAGTTAATGATTCGTGTCAATAAAACAGAGAAATCTGACGCTGGGATTGTTGCCTTAAAAAGCTGCAAGCTGCCATGTGGGACAGCACACTTAGTGCATGACTGTTCACTTTGACATCAGAACTAATGCTCTTATTTCCTGCCTTTTGGATTGTCTGTCATTAAGATTGCAGAGCGGTCACTGTTCTTTTGTTGGGGTGCTGGAAAAGAGTATTTAGCATTTACAGACCATGTCATATTATTTGAAGTCTTAAAGCGAGGCTATGTAGCTTTTGAGAGAAGAAATAACACATTCTTCCTCTTACAGATGAGAAGTTGAATTCATGAGATATAAAATGCACTGTTGCTCACGTCATCACACTCAGGGGTTTTGCTGCTACAGCCTTACTTAGTCTGGTGTTCAGCAGGAGTTACATGTGAGCTGCTGAGTGTTGGAGATATCAGCCGTATAGATGTCTGCCTTCCCTTGAATATAATGGAACAAGATGGCACTCAGCTCGTGGTGCTTGAAGCTAAAAAAAATGCATTTGAAAATCAACAGTATGTCTCTTTTCAGAAATCATGACCCAGTTACTCAAGATAATCCACAGACCTTGTTCATGTAGGAACTATTTTTCTTCTAGATAGTTTTGCATATGGAGAGTGGGAACAGAATTGTCCCTACCAATATTTTAGCAAACTTGTTCACAGTATTCTCATTCTCACAGTTCTGTGCATGAAAATAATTTTAATTTATTAAATTTTAGTTCGTTTCCGTATTTCACCTCTGATGAAGAGCAGCATACATTGAAGTGTGACTAAAGAGCAGAGTTTTTCCTCACAGCGCCTAAGTGTCTGAGTTAACAGTCAAATGTTCAGCAAGTGCAAAGTGACTTATTTGGACCTGTACAAACTACTTTGTTTTAGTTTTAGTTTCAGTTTTAGTCTTTGACTTTGGATGGAAAATGAGGACGCATTGCACTGTGTCTCCCTTTTCATCCTGTGCTGAATTTTATTATTATCAGGGGTGGATTTAGTGATTTGAGGCCCCAGACAAATTGCCTTCCTTTATTTTCCCCCATTCTCTAGCTGGAAATGTTGGTACTTAGAAGTACTCAAAACTTTTTTAAAGTAAAACTATTCATAGCCCCCAGCAAGTTAAAGTCATATTCCTGCATTCAGGAGAGGAATTATTAGCACTATGTGTATAAATTCATTCAAAATCTGAAGAAGGTGGAGCTTTCAATTTATATATAATGCTACGTAGTTTGATAAACAATAATGCAACATATTTTAACTGTTATATTTGTGAGTAAAAATATGAATCTGTAACATAACCAGTAACATTTATCTGTGGGGTAATGCACAATGTTTCTCCCTGTAGTATAAGTATACAGTTGTGGAGGTATGTGAGAGCTGTTTTGAATGTGCACAAAGTTTTGAGCAGAAACATTTAGCTATTCAAGTCTGGGGTTTATGAATTAATTAAAATCAGTCAGTTTATTATTGATGTAAATAGGTGCACTTGCACATTTAAATAGGTTGTTGCCCAAACAAAAGAAACCTAAAAAAAGACATTTCCATCATAAATTGGTGTGTAAAACTTCACCTTAATTCAGAGAATGCAGTGTTTGCTGTCAAAATTTCCTGGGGGAGGACTCCCCTCCCCCACTTTAATAAGTGTCCCTGCCAGTGTTGAAATGAAACCTACACCCTCATGCTCGCTCGTGACATGTGAAATGTCTTTTTAATTTGCTTGCACAAGATATAAACATGAATGGCGTCCTCCTTAGCTGAGCTAGCTCAGCAGTGCTAGGCAAGCTAACAGCAGAAGCACGCTTCCCTCTGTGGTCTGTGGATTATTGCGTGACCAGGTTATGATTTCAACAGCTAGACCAACCATATCATGGTGCAGACAAAGGCATGCATTTACTGTTAGCTCACCTAGCACCACTGAGCTAGCTAATATTACAGCTCAGTCAAGGAGGACGCTGTTAATGTTTACATCTCTCGCTGTTGGAAGCGAGAGCATCTAGTTCTTGAGTAGAAGCATGCTTCCCTCTACACAGTGATACAGTTGGCAGGTGTAGTTCAGTAGAAAAAGAAAGAAAATAGTTCCTACCCACAGGCCCGGGTCATGATTTCTTGAGCACCACAAGCCAAGTGCGATCTAGTTCCATTATAGAAGAAAGAAGGCAGACATCTCTACAGCTGATATCTCCAACAACATATTTATTTTTGATCTGGGGGTGAACTGTCCCTTTAAGGTTTTATAAATACTTAAGTCATCTGACATAGCACAGTTTTGGAGCTATTACAGGTTTTTTTGCTATTTGCTTCTGTCACCTTGATGCCGACTATATCAAATACTTTTAGGTTTTATTGGTTGCTAAGCATTTCTTTTAAATCACAGGCATTTACCTGTCACCGTCTAGCAGTGTTATAGCTGGAATAACCTCTATTTGTACTTCCATCTCTTGACATTTCTTTTGTATACTGTGATGTCTATTAAGGCAAAACTGTCCACTTTTTGTTCACTCAACAAATTTCCTCTCCCTGTCTGTTCTCCGCTCCTTTCCACTTAGCCCCGCCACCGCCCTTTTTTTCCCTCCCTTATCCTCCAGCCAGTCTATCTTTCCCGCTCTTTGTTGCTCTCACTCCCTCACTGCCTCTTAGTCCTCTGATGTTTCAATCGATGAATAAATGATTGCTTCTATTTTCACTCCGAGTGCTTGGCCAACACAAGCTGCTTTGCTCCCCAGAAAGAGTTAGAGATAGGATTTGGGAGACAGACAGAAAAAAAAACACAGAGAGAAACATGTTCGGCTGAAGGTCTCCCAGCGTATGGCACGATGAGCTGTCAGTCAGGAGCTGAATATATTTGCATCTTTAAGCGGTGATTGGCGCATCAAGAGACATAGCAGCACTCCCTCTAGTCCCCGTCACCCCCCAACCCCAACCCCCAATACACACACACACACACACACACACACTCACGCCTGTGAACCTGACAGTTGCATTTCATTTCATCATTTTGAACGCTGGCTCTCTCTTTTCATTTCTACACCGATGTCTTGTTTACTCCAGACTTAAATAGGTGCACTCGCTAATTATCCTGTGCATATTTGCCCTCTAAATGCCACGGCTACTGCAGCAGCACTTCTGGGAGTAAAGGACGGACACAGTGAGAGGTTTGACCTTGCTTTGGCCAGCTGTAAGGTGCATCATTCCCCCAAGGACAAAACCACTTATCAGTGATAGAAAGCTATGTGCCAGCAAGAGGGTTGCAAAAAAAAAATGTTGCAGAGCACTGCAGTTTACACTTTATATTGCAGAAAAAAAAAGTGATGGCACGGTGTCACGACTGTAGACTTTTCCTGACGCCACATTACATAATTTACCTTTGAAACCGACTCTCGGGCTGAAGTCTCTGTGGCCTCTTTGTATACTTGAAGGTTGAGTTATGTATCCTTGAAAACTGACTGTCAGTCTATTAAAGCTGACACAAACTGCTAATTGACATTCAACTTATCATGACTCATTTGTGCAGCTGCGTTCGCACGAAACAAGTGAGAGAAGTTGCTACAAATTTATGTAAAATTATGTAATGTGGCTTGGGGAAACGTCTGAAAAATCACAACAACATACACCAAAAACAGCAAGAGGAACAGTGATGATAAATGCACTTGATATGATATTTGACTGACAACATGTAAAGCAGAGCATGAGTTCAAGTAGAGCAATGAAGTTGTGATTGCATTAGCTGATTAATTGGCACCAACTGCTTCAATCATCAGCTGCTTAACTACTAGCTGACTAGTGACATCCAATATTATTCATACAGGTGTGCAACCTGTATGAATATAACCTGTCACTTTTCTGAAACCTCCATGCAAATGCTGTTTGCTGCTACAAATCCCTCCACCAACCCAACATCTTTTGATATTGTTGACTTTACTAAGATCTAAAAATTCATATACATATCTGTGTGTGTGAGTGTGTATGTGTGTGTTTTGTTAAACAGGGATTAGCTCTTTCAGCATAATCCTTGCTGCTGCTCGGATTTCTTAAGAGCTCTCTTAAAGTGCAGAGCAGTTTTTGCCAAATTAAACATCCTCTGACTGAATTAATGCCCCCAACATTACCATTGTATTGAACTAACACTATCTCAAAAAATACTGATCACTATGAGCTACGCTGGATTGGTTAGTACTAACAAGCACAGGCACACACATGAATGCAAATACCCCTCTGTGTTTTTCAGCAGGTCAGATTAAGTGAAGATTTAATTCATGAGAATTCAGAGTTTGAACCAGCTGACTGTGACCTGAATGGTTTATTCAGAGACGCAGCTGTAATCACTGCAGATCACAACCTGCATTCAGATGTTGGTGCCAAGTACTTGACTTGAAAAGGTCAGACTAATCCGCAAATTGCAGAATTTCAATGACACTACTGCAATATTAAAGCTACCCCTGGCTTTTAGCTATGATTATTCCAACAAAAGAGAGTAGTGTATTTTCATTTTGGTCATGTTGAACCAGAAGTTGCGGACACTTTTGGCTTCTCCCTCTAGTTCTGCAATGTACCAAATAGTTAGTTTCATTTAAAGAGACAGTACACCTCAAAATCAAAAAAACATTTTTTCCTCTTACCTGTAGTGCAGTTTATCAATCTAGATTGTTTTGGTGTGAGTTTCCAAGTTTTGGAGACATCAACAACACTCAGCAACTTTTTTCTTTCTACCGAACTACACTCGCCAACCACATCACCGCGCAGAAGGAAGAGTGCATCTACTCATGGACGAGAGGCTTGTGCTCGTGACAGCGTGAGATGTAAACATTAATAGCATCCTCCTTGGCTGTAGTGTAACATCAGCTAGCTCAGTGGTGCTAGGTGAGCTAGCAGTAGATGCACACTTACCTTCTGTGATATGGTTGAGGGGCTGTAGTTCAGTAGTCATGATTTCTGGACAGAGAAAATACTGTTATGTTTTTCCAACATTGTCACTCCAAACTCGTCACATATTGCAGCTTGGTCAGTGGACTTTCATTTCTACATTTGTCACGTGCGTCTTTTGTTAACGTTGTGGGAAGTCTGTTAGATGCATTGTGCCTCTTTAAAATATACTTCCATTTTCACAAGAAATGTACAGTTTCTGCTCATTAGATGCATACAGTCTTTTTCAAAATAAACCTACAACATCAGTAAAAACCTTGTATTTAGGTTTATTTCCTTGTGCAACAAAAGCAAGTGGTTAGGTTTAGAAAAAAATATTTATATGATTTGTCTCAACATTCATATGGGAAGCAAACACGGGCTCCTGTGTTTGTTGGACCCATCAGCCACCACTCCTGCCTGCTCTACAGGGACTCTCCAGATCCTTAAATCATGTTTTTGTCTGGCTGTGTTTCAAACTTACATTGTCCAGTAGCCTACCATACTGCCGCAAAAGACTGCCCTTTTTTTTTTTTTTTTACCTATGTCTGACATGGAAATCACTGACCGAGCAGCATTATTTGATGACTTTGAAATGAGAACTTGTTGGTTTTTCAGATGTAGTTAATGGCGCTTTGAGCACACAATCCATCTAGTTCCATTACATTTGAGAGAAGGCAGACGTCTCTATGGCCAATATCTCCAACACTCTGCAAACCACACCAAAACACTTTAGATTGATGAATAGTATTACAGGTAAGAGGAAAGATATGTATTTTCAATTTTGGGGAGAACTGTCCCTTTAAGATATTAAAACATGATTAATCTCTAACTGTCAAGAGAACCAAGGCAGTGATAACATTTCCACGGCCTAGGACCTGCCCCGCACTCAAGCAATTACTGTGAGCCCTTTCAAATTTAATGCAAGGTGACACATAACGACAGTTTCTCAAACACACTCCTTCTTTTACTGTTCCATTATGAATTTTTCCATTCAGATTCATCACACTGGCAGGGGGAACAAAACAGAAATAAAGTCTAGGTCTCACGTTTTCATTGTAGCTGGGAGCAATCTCCAAGCTAAAACTATTACAAGCCCAGTGTGAGTTGGAATAACAGCCAATAATAAATCAATAGAACCATAAAGAATAGGACTGAGGGAGAAAAACAACAGCAATAAAGACAATTCATTTTAATTATGGTGCAATAAAAAAGGCAAAGTAAAAAGAACTCAGATGTCCCGTTTGTGATTCTCAGTGCACTGGTTTCATTTACAATTGTGTCCCTGTCAGCAACTCAACACCTGCTCTGTAACAAAATGTCTCCTTAATTAGCATTTCCTTTAATGCACTGTGATCGTAAGGGTGTGTGCATGCACACACAGCTGTGTGTACCACATATGGATACCACACCAAATTCAATCTACATACTGTGTACAGAATGAGATCACAATCCCTGTTTCCTGCAAAATAGTTTGCTTAGCCAAAACATTTGGGAGAAAATGTCTTGATTACATTTACTGACAACGTGTTTATCCAATATTAATTCAACTCAGAGCTTATATGGAGGCAATCAGGGTGGATGGTTGGACATTCAAAGCCCAGACTTTGACACCAGGGATGAGGACTGTGTCCCCATATTAGTGTTAGATTTGCAGCCTTGGTTACAGAAAGATTGTGGTTATAGTTGAATATTGAAAATGTCAGCATGTGCTTTCTTATACTTAATATCAGTGTCGGCGATTTACTTAACAGTTACATTTGCATTAAACATCTTTTCGGTCACTTGGGGACAGCGAAAATGAGCTGTACACACAACGCTGACATATTATCACCTAACTTCATACAGCCGTGTGTTAGCAAACAGCTGCTTATTTACACATCCAGCAGACAAGCAGCAACATTAATATTAATTTGTAGTCATGTTCCAGGCCATGTGATGAATGTGAATTCAGTACTCATTTTCCTTATAACTGCTTTGGTCTCCACCAACTCCTCAGGGAACTTTCTGGCTGTTTAGCTGCTAAATGCTTCAGTGTAGGCTGGTTGCTAACTTTAGCTGTCTGCTGTTTGGTGCAATGCAGGAAGGGCACAGTGGGTTTTCAGTTTCCCTCTGATGAGGTTGGTGACACTGAACCAAAACAAGACAGCTGTGAAAAACCAAATCAATGAGCTGAAAGATGCTACAACTCTCCATAGAGCTCTGGGAACAGCAGAATCAAGTGATAATTTGTGGGTTCATTGTGGTAAGCGACCCCTTACACATGAAGTAACTTCTTGATCCATTGTTAATATACAAAAATATTGATTAAAGCAGCTTTAACAAAGACCTGTCTTTCCTTTGCTGCTCTAAATTGCCCCCAACACAGCCATGAAAATGCTGATCTTGCTATAGCCGCCAGGAGCTGTTTGTAGGGAAATAAGTTAAACACACTCACAGGGAATATTTTGCAGATAAGTTTGGTATGAATATTTTCTCATTAGGTCAATAAAAATGTAATCTATGAGCCATATATTTCTTACAAAATATATTTGACGATGCAGATTAGTTGCACATGAATGTATTTTTTTCAATAAGCAAGGCTGACGATATATACTTGGGTTGAATTCTTTTTGAGTATAACTCATCATGAAGGAGAACTAGCAAAGGTAAAATGACACTCATACACTTTTGTTCACATCTTTTTTATGTTGAAGCCTTATGCTAAAATATATTTGATTTTTCCCCTAATTAATCTACACTCAGATTTACTGAAAAGACATAACCTGAAATATCGCATCAACGTAAGTATTCACACGCTTTTGCTATGGCACTTGAAATTCAGCTCAGGTGCTTCCCATTTCTCTTGACAGTCCTTGAGATGTTTCTTCGCCTGTATTAGAGTCCACCTGTGGTAAATTCAACTGATTGGACCTGATTAGGAGAGGCATACACCTGTCTATATAGCCTTGTTCACATTACCACTCCAAATCGGATTTTTAACGAATAACAGGGATGTGGAACCCATCGATGGCACCCCTGCACTGTGGAAAGCCCCACTGTGATCTGAATCCCCGTACGACCTCCTCCAGGTGAAGTCCGGTGGGAAGCTTGAGGAAGTCATTCTTGAGCGAGGTTAAGGCAGCGCTCACTTCATGCACAATTACACACACGGTGGCCTTCCCGATTCCAAAGAGATGCGCCAAGGTGCGAAATCCCGAGCCAGTGGCAGGCCACCACAACGCAATGGCAACACGTCTTTCGACAGATACTTGCCTGTGTTTTGCCGAGCGATGTTAGGTCGCAGCAGGCCACACATCATGCGTAATGTCTGCTCTCGCATACAGAAATCTGAGTGCCACAGTGTATCGTCAAACGCACCCACCACGCGATTCCACCAGGCATCACTGGTCTGCCTACACCACACGCCTCGCTCCACTACCATTCCAGCGGTGATGGCAGCACGAAAGGCAGCACAACTTAGCAGTCTCCTCCGTTTCTGTTGCTTCCTTGCAATTAGGAGAAAGTTTGCGCCGTGGCTCCACATAACTATTTGGGACAGAAACACACACAGTTTTCTGTCGTCAATTGTTTATTTTTCCTGGGCGTAGCCTGTTACCATGGAAATCAATGTGGATAAGACTACGTCAATATGGACACATGCAGATCACTTGCAATATGTAATGAGAACGGTCAGTAAGATCGGATTCTGATCAGATTTGCACAAAAATCGGATTTGGGCTGCAGTCTGAACAGTGCTCAAGAGGCCTCACTGACAATGCGCATCAGAGCACAAAGCGAGACATGAGGTCAAAGGAACTTCCTGCAGAGATCAGAGACAGGATTGTGTCTAGGCACAGATCTGGGGGAGTGGAAATCACATGAAAGCCTAGAGTTTGAAAAAAAAAAAAATACCTATAGGACTCTCAGATTGTGAGGAACAAGATTCTTTGGTCTGATGAAACCATGGTTGAACTGTTACCCTCAAAGCGTCATGTGTGGAGAAAAAAAGGCAGGGCTTATCACTTGCACAACACCATCCTAACAGTGAAGCATGGTGGTGGCAGGATAATGCTGTGGGGACGTATTTCAGTGGCAGGGACTGGGAGACTGGACAGAGTTTAGGGAGCAAAGCAAAGCAGGAGTGACTTAGGGACAACTCTGTGAATATCCTTAAGTGAACCAGCCAGAGCCTTATCTTAAACCCAATCAAACATCTCTGGAGAAACCTGAAATTTCTGTCCACTGCCAGACTCCATCCAACCTGTAAAAACTTAATCCAGGTGTCCAAGAAAACTTGAAGCTCTAATTGCTACCAGAGGTGCTTCGAGAACTGAGTTAGGGTTCTGAATACTTATGTTAAAGTGATTTTACTTTTTTCTTTTTAATAAACTTACAAAGTTTGACAATCCTGTGTTCGTTAAGTACTCTGAGGCATTGAGTTTAGACTGATGAAGGAGAAATGATGTTAAAGAGGACCTACTATGCTCATTTTTGGGTTCATATTTGTATTTAAGGTTTCTACTAGGACACGTTGTGTGCTTTAATGTTCAAAAAACACTTTTCCTCATACTGTCTGTGCTCATCCTCTGCTTGAAATGCTCAATTTTAGCACCTGTCCCTTTAAGCCCCCTCCAGAAAAAGCCCAATGTGCTGTAACTGGTTTGCACTTCTGGGTTTTCCACATCTTGGTGTCTCGTACAATCATTGTAGATGGGGGAATGACTCTAACAGGAAGTAGTGTCACTTTCTAGCAACAAAAATTACCAATAAAAGCTTCTGTTCCAGCAGGAATATGATCCAAAAAGTGTGAGAAATTAACAACATCAGCGACCGAAATTATATGTTTCTCTTATGTTAGCATGTAGCTACATGTGTGTTAGCAGTGTACTTGCAGCCAGGGAATGACTAACAGAGAATAGCAGCACTTTCTATGTAAAAAACAAAATCACCAATAAAAGCTTTTAAATGCAACAGGTTTCGGCAGGATATAATTTTAGATCAGGGAAATGTACACACATTATTACGTCTGGGGTAGAAAAAAAACATTGGAAACAGAATGGTCTAAAGCCTGAGCTCACAGGAATCACTTTTACATTTTACATGTACATAAAATCAAACATTACTTGAAACTCATGGTCATGTATAATATGAAGGTCCTTTGTTGTAACACTATAGCCTACAGTGGCATGCAAAAGTTTGCGCACCCCTGGTCAATTAATTTTTAATCCTTTACAGTTTAAAAATAAAAAGGTAAAGGGCCTGAAGCAAAAGTTTGGGCACCCTGCATGGTCACTACTTAGTAGCGCCCCCATTGGCAAGTATCACAGCTTCTTTCAATTCTTGTTTAGAGGATTTTTACCCATTCTTCATTTCAAAAAGCTTTTAGTTCAGTGAGATACTCAGGCTGTCTTGCATGCACTGCTCTCTTGAGGTCTATCCATTTTTAATGATGTTTAGGTCGGGGGACTGTGAGGGCCTTCAACTTGTGCCTCTTGGGGTAGTCCACTGTGGATTCCAAGGTGTTTTTAGGATCACTGTCCTGTTGTAGAAGCCATCCTCTCTTCATCTTTAGCTTTTTTACAGATGGTGTGATGTTTGCCCCCTGAATTTACTGAAATTGAATTCAATCCATTCTTCCCTCTACCTGTGAAATGTTCCGCGTGCCACTGGCTGCAACACACCCCAAGCATGATCGATCAAGCTCGAGCTTTGAAATTTGCATCACCTGGACTTTCCTAACAATAATTTGTTAGCAATCCATAGCTAAGCTAATTATTGTCTGAGACCCTAGTAAAAGTTGTCTGAGAGTTAAATTTGAATGGTGCTCTTTTTTTTTTTCTTTTTCTCAAATTGTTCAAAATAAATAGAATACACTAATTATCCTTAAAATGTTGGAAAGCATGTGTCATCTTTACTTTCTGCCTTTCGAAAATCAGCTTCTCTTCTACTAACTCTTCACAGTAAATAAAATTTTGACCAGGGGTGCCAAAACTTTTGCATGCCACTGTATATAAGTAGCAAAATAAGGAAAAGCATAATAGGTCCCAAATTAATTGCTGCTGGCAAATAATTTTTCCGAGATTCAATGAAATGAGACCTAAGATGATGTCAAAGTCTCTACTCAAATATGTTCCCATATCAGAAAGAAATAACAAGATCAGCAACCAAGATTACACGACATTCACTGATGTCAGCGTGTAGCTACGTGTGGCAGTGTACTTGCAGTCAGAGAATGTCTGTAACAGAGTATAGCAGCACTTCCCCCTGTTCGAAGTCACAAATAAAAGCTTCTTAACACAACTGGACATGTTTCAACAGGAATATAAACCGAAATCACAGAGAAATTAACAACAACAGTAACAAAGTTTACATGTTTCCCTAATGTTAGCATGTAGCTACATGTAGCTCTGCAGGCTATGTGATGCAAACACTTGCAGTAGTGCCTGGAGCAGATGAACATATAAAGAAATCTGTCACGAGTCACTTTACGAGCTTGTAGCCAAAGTAGAAAAAACATAATAAACAGAGTATTCAGAACAGCCTAAAGCCTGGCGTTTATGCTCTCCGTTACATATTTTGACTTCATTAACTAAAATGTTGGCAAAGTTTAATATGAATATCCAACACTGTAAAATTATATATGTAACAGAAAAGAAGGAAAAGCATAAAAGGTCTTGTTTAAATGATTTTAGCAAAAGGCTGCAACATAACAAAATATTTAGGAAGGCAAAGGGGTCTGAATACGTTCTGAATGCTCAGCACATGAACAGAAACCACTCTTTTACACATCAGGTTATTTTGGATCTAATTCTTTCAGACCAGAACAGCATCTGCTTTGAACCTTTAAACCCCTGACTGCCTGAGGGCTTACTGAGGACTAATGAGCAAAGCACTGTTCATATTTCCACCATTTCTATACCTCAAAAGTCAAAAGGCTTTTGGGCAATGTGTATTTGAGTCTTTATGGGTACATAATTAGTGTGTGTGTATATATGTGTGAATGTTGTCTTATCCTCATTACCCATAACTGTGTCCCACCAAGCATACTCTTGCTTTCACACTTAAGTGGCCACATGTAGCGATGACAGTTGTGCCACACGCAGCACACACATTTTGACCACATGGGTGGTCTTTTGCCAGGGGTCAAGCCTCGTGCGTATGACCGTGTACTTGCACATGCGTGCATATTTGCGTGCGGGTATGTATTACTAACAAGCTGTGGTGACAAAATGTGTGCCATCTGTGCACACAGGAGATTTCACACTCTTGTTCATGTTTGAGTTGTGCCAGTATTCTCTTCGGGGACACTGGCCAATCATCACAGGGAAGCAAAGAGCAACAAGCTCCAGCCTGTTTGCCAGTCACATGTTCACCGCACTGATTTTCAATAATATATGGTCTCCACATGGGCAGAGCGTGTTTATGCCTGATACTTGTTTGTGTTAGATTTTTGCAAAAATCCATGGGACATTGATTTTTCAAGCCTGAAAATGTTCTTTCAGCTAAACAAAAGGTGTTTTTTCATTTCAGGAAATGTCTTTCTTTGGCATGAAAGTCAAGAAAAGTGCACAAACATCTTGCGTAAGACGATAAGGTGTGTCATTCAGATGCCTCTTTTGTAACAAAATCTGTGAGCAGTGACTAAAATTCTTGAGATTAGGATCTTCAATGACTTTAAATTAGTCTTTTGGTGAGTGGTGAGTCATGGGTTCTGATTCAGTGCAGGCATTTCTAATCCCCGCTTCCAGATGATTTGAGGACAGGCTGTGACAGAACAATGAATTATTCAGTATCGGCTGTTCACCTGGAATGATACCAAGGGGACAAAATCAAAATGATGTGGGTGATTGAAATATAAGAGTGGCACTGACAAAGAACTCCCATCTTAACTTGTTTCAGACTATCACAGAGACTTGCATGTTCTCAAAATCGCCACCTGCCGCTGATAAGGGACTTCAAACGGAGCCACACAGATCCCTCACCTGTGGAGAGACTCATTACAGCAGTGCAGGTTTTAGTATCTTCCCTGATTTGTGACTGCCTGGCGACGCCACCGTAAGATGTCAATATCACAATTACTTTAATACCGTAAGGGCCTGCTCACACAGAATGCCAGGCTATTGTCAAATATCTTCAATTTGGAAACTCATTTGGCGCTGTGTTCATCCATTTTACTCAGCTGCCGTTCTGCAGGAATCCTGTCAGGGCAGTCTGATTACTCAGTTTCACCTGACACCACAAGTCTCGACAGAAGCAGTGAGAACAGCATTTGATGTAACCGGATCGATAGCTCCAGGCAATTTGCCCCTTTGCACCATCAACGCATAATTATGTGCTCAACCTCTCCACCTCAATCACGCGTGCAGTCCCTGACCTGCACTCAAAAAGGTTACATCACACGCATAAACACCACGCGCGGCTCTTTCTCATCTCCTCATGGGATCGCGGTGCTTGTCTCCGACACCGACTCCCAGCCCCGTTTTATCCCTCGCCGTCTCTGCCTCAGTCATCAAGAATGCAAATTGGGAGTGACAGAGCAATCGTGGATTCCATCACAGAGAGATGGAGTGAAACAGCTCGGCCAAGGTCTGTGGGAGAAAGTTGAGCGAGTGTTAGTGATTGAACTCTTTGGTGTCGTTTTGTTTGCATGTCTGGTGATGCATCTAGAAATCTCTAAACTTGGGGAATAAATCACAGATTAGCCTCAAAATCATGACAAACATCAGTCCTTATATTATGATTATGATACATGATGCATATTAAATTGACCTGAAACCAGACATACAGATGCATGCAGGTTAATACTTATCTACTGATGCCTGAACACCAATCAGCAGCGGGCTGATGACTAATCCTAAACCAATTTCACATTCCAGTCTAAACCCCACTGATCCCTGTATGTACATCTGTGCAAATGCACATGCATAAATTGGAACATCCACATTTGTGTGCTGCGTTTAGAGATACCGTGATGCAGTTTGAAAACCCCTGCAACATCCACACACAGCCCCATGCAGCTCTCCCCACCCCCATCTCTGCCCCTAGGTGCACTGAGGCAGAGAGCAGAATGGAGCAGAGCCGTGTGCGGTGACAGTGACATCCATCGCATGCAATGAATAATCAATGAACACCATCTGGTGCATACAACAGGGGAGCACAGCTCCAATCGCTTACTCCAGGATGTCTCTCTCTCTGTCCCACACTCTGTCTCACTTTTTCATCGTCTCACTCACCTGTTCCCTCACCCTCCCTTTCATGCTTTTCCCACATGTTAGTACCACTACGCAGCCGCTGTCTCACATTCTCTCATTCTCTCATCATCTCTCCATCTTTTCCCTCAGTCTACATCTCTATGCCCTGTTCTGCCCCACCACCACTCCCCATGCTCCTCAGTGGCCTCTATGACAGGCTGGTCATGGAATCCCTCATTCTAATTCAGCAGTACAATTCCCAGGCAGCTAATAAGGTGACCTGTTGCCCTTTAAAGGACATCCGCCTTTATGATTTATAGTAACTGAATAGCTTATTAGAGTGGTATAAAAGTACTGTAAAAGCACGCCAATTATATAATCTAAAGGACAACTGGCTTAGGAAAATTATTTCTTACACAGAACTTAAAGGTCTGACTACAAGAGTTATCTTTTTATCCTTCATTCCCCTTTTCCTCACTTTACAGCTTTTTTTATGGCTTCAGAAATTAAGCAATAATACCGGTGCTAGCAGCCTTCAGTGATCAGGTAGATTTGCATTTTCCATCTGCATTGGATGCTGTCTGACCTCAGACTTATGTGCGGCTGCTGGATCCAGAGTAGCTGTCGGAGCAGGTCTATAACTCCTCTCTGGCTTGGCTTGCCACTCTATTTAGCCCCCTGTATTTCATCCAGAACTGCTGTCTTGACTTGCCGTCAGCTTCCCTAAACGCTACAATGTCACCCATCACTTCCATTTCCTCTCTGTGGAAGCCTCTATCAAACTCAAGAAGCAGAGGCTCAGGATCTGGCACATACAGTAGAGCCCATATCATCAAGCTCATGGATGTCTGAAGAATTTTAAGCACAGAAGTTAGTTTGAAAAGGACACAATGTGCTGTCATTATATAACAATGAAACAACAGTAGGGATTAGTTGTTTTTGCTGAAACAGAAAACTTACAAGACTGTCTGGTGGTGGGCGTATTTAAATTTTACAGACAATCAAATGGCTGCTTTAAGATGTCCACAGTCTTGTTATCCTAAATAACAGTAACAAAAGTCCAGCAGGGAGTACTGAATGGACCATTGATTCTGTATTGCCAAACAAATCAAATCAATCCTCACAGTCTTGCCCAACACATACCCTAGGTGGGTTGCTCGTTGCAGAAAATGCTCTCAGTTCTCTGGTGTGTGACCAGACTGTCAACACCATGCTCCAGAAAATATATACAACCCCGATTCCGAAAAAGTTGGGAGGCTGTGTAAAACAGAAAACAAATTAGTCCACACAGCAAGCAGCTTCCGTTAAGAGGGATTTTAATGCAGAGTGATGTTTTGAGCCCATGGCTCTTCCTCAGACTTCTGATACAGACAGAAAGTCGCCATCTTTAAATACCCACAGTGCCTGAGCCAGTATGTACATGTGTACCCCAATATCATATCGGAGATTCTTTTGGATTATGTACACTTTTTTTTTATCCCATATATATATAATAGTATAAAATTATCCAGTTAAGTGTCACACATACATCTATAAACACATCTTGATATGTCACAGTTGAGCATTACAGTGTGATAATAAAAACAGGATGCAATGATTTGCAAACGTTTTTGACCTTTATCCAACTAAAGACAGTACAAAGACAAGATATTTAATGTTCTAACTGATTAACTGTATTGTTTGTTGTATGTATGCACTCACTCTGAATTTGATGCCTGCAACACATTCCAAAAAAGTTGGTAAAGAGGCAACAAAAGAATGAAAAAGTTGACAAATAGTATGAGAAAACATTTATCAACTATCAATTGCAAGGAATTTAAGATTTCACTATCTACAATCAATATATCATTAAAAGATTCAGACAGTCTGGGAAAAAGTCGCTGCACATCAGGGGCAAGGCTGAAAACCAACACTGAATGGATGTGAGCCTTTGACTCCTCAGGCGGCACTTCATTAAAAACAACATGATTGTATAAAGGATATTACTACATGGGCTCGGGAACACTATAGAAAATTATTGTCGGTGAACACAGTTTGTCGCTGCATCTACAAATGCAAGTTAAGACTCTACCGTGCAAAGTTAAAGCCATGTATCAACAACATCCAGAAACACCGCCAACTTCTCTTGGCTCATCTGAGATAGACTGACACAAAGTGGAAAACTAACTGTGGCATACAGTGTTAGTTGTTATAAGTCAGGCGCTGACCACAAAGTAAATATGATTCAGTCGGCATCACAAACAGAACAAGTGTAATGTTGTCTGGTGTTTTGGATTAACAAGTGAGTGTTAACTGGTCATTCTCAGCCGAATGCATCACAGGTGCTCATAACTTAGTGATGGCAGCTGTTAAACATTCACAGAACATGTACAGTGATCTGCAAAAGTTTGGTCAACATTTCATTTACTGTGAATAGTTAAGCAGGTAGAAGATAAACTGATCTCCAAAAGACATGAAGTTAAAGATGGAACATGCTTTTCATCATTTTAAGCAAGAATAATGTATGGTACTGAAAGGCAGCCGTGCCATTGATGCCAGCTACATAAAACTCAATAAGAGCAGAGGCGTCAGTTCTATTCAGAGGTAAAGTGATAACTGTCTGCTCTTTTCTAAAACTGACAAAGAGTACTACTTGTCATTTGTCCAGACAGACAGACAGACAGATAGGCAGACAGATGAGGTGGGACATACAGTGGCATGCAAAGGTTTGGGCAGCCCTGGTCATAATTTCGTTAACTGTGACTAATTAAGAAATTAGAAGATGAACTGATCTCCAAAAGGCATGAAGTTAAAGATGGAACATGCCTTTCAACATTCTAAGCAAGATTAGTGTATTATTTTTGTTTTGTACAATTTTAGAGTAAAAAAAAAAAAAAAAAAGGAAAGGAGCACCCTGCAAAAGTTTGGGCACCCCAAACATTTGAGCTCTCAGACAATTTTTCCAGGGTCTAAGACCATAATTAGCTTGTTAGGGCTATGGCTCGTTCACAGTCATCGTTAGGAAAGGCCAGGTGATGCAAAGTTCAAAGCTTTATAAATACTCTGACTCCTGAAACCTTATCAAGTCAATCAGCAGCCATAGGCTCCTCTAAACAGCTGCCTAGCACTCAGTGCAAAGTGTTTTCAGGTAGCTGTTTCCTCAGTTCATTATGTAATTGAGAAATGGCAGTTAACAGGAACTGTGAGGGTGACATTTGACATCTGGAAGATCGAGAAAACTTTCTGAGATAGCTGCTTGTTGGATTGTTAGAAAGGCAAATCAAAACCCCTGTCTGACTGCAAAAGACCTGCAGAAAGATTTGGCCGACTCTAGAGTGGTGGTGCACTGTTCTACTGTGCAGCGACACCTGTGAAAATATGACCTTCATGGAAGAGTCATCAGAAGAAAACATTTCCTGTGTCCTCACCACAAAATTCAGCATCAGAAGTTTGCTAAGGAACATCTGAGCAAGCCTGGTGCTTTTTGGAAACAAGTGCTGTGGACTCAGAATTAAAAAAGAACGTTTTGGATACAGTGAGCAAAGGTGTATTTAGAAAAAAGGGTGCAGAATTTCATGAAATAACACCTGTCCAACCGTTAAACACGGGGTGGACTGATCATGTTTTCGGCTTGTGTTACAGCCAGTGGCATGGGGAACATTTTATGGGTAGAGGGAAGAATGGATTCAATTTAATCCCAGCAAAGTCTGGAAGCAAACATCACACCATCTGTAAAACAAAAAACTGAGGATGAAGAGAGGATGGCTTCTACAACAGGACAGTGATCCTAAACACACGTTGAAGAGGTGCAAGCTGAAGGTTTTGCCTTGGCCGTCACAGTCCCCTGACCTAAACATCATTAAAAATCTGCAGATAGAGTTAGGAGCCTTTTGCAATGAAGAATGGGTGAAAATCCCCTTAACAGGAACAAGACACTTAGCTGGTAACAAAAAGCATTTAGAAGCTGTGATACTTACCAAAGGAGGCCCTACTAAGTACTGACCATAGAGGGTGCCCAAACTTTTGCTTTAGGTCCTTTTTCCTTTGTAATTTTGAAACTGTAAAAGATTGAAATTGAAAAGTAATCTTGCTTAAAATATTGAAGAAGTGATACATTTTTAACTTCATGCCTTTTGGAAATCAGTTCATCTTCTTCTTGCATAACTATTCACAGTAAACTAAATTTTGATCAGGGTACCCAAGCTTTTGCATGCCACTGTAGGTGTCCACGTAAAAGCCTTCAGCTTTACTTCAATCAGTTTTAAGCACATATCTTTCTGTTTATTATCAACCATTTCAGCCCATATCTATCCCAGGTCATCGAATACCAACATTTTACTGGTGCTGAAGGTACCCTTTGGCGTCTCTGCAAGTCGGGCTTTTAAGTAAATCCAAAGTAAACCCATTGGTGGCAGTATCTGATACTCAGAGCAACTGATATATGGTTGGGCATAAGGTGTGAGGGAGGAGGGGTGGATGGGTGGATGGGTCCCAAGGAGAGCAGGACCCTGGACAGCACTGTTTGCGTCCCGTGTTAAACTAAATGTCAGTGCTTTTAAATCCGTCACATACTTACGTCATGACCTTGATGCATTTCTGTACTTATTTTGACCCAAAACATGATGTTTTTTTCTTAACCAAGTAGTAATGTTGCCTAAACCTGATCGAGAATGTCTTACAACGTTAACCATTTGTTGCAATGTGTTTCACCCCAGAGACAGCTCTGCATCGCATCCAGATGCTAAAGGGTGCCTTTGGCTTCAGTGTCACATGCTAAAGGGTATGAGAAAGCATTGGTATTTGATGACCTGGTTTGAGATAGTGTTGACCATACAGTATACCCAAGTTACTTCAAGTAACCACAGACACATTTGGCTGATGGTCACAAGTTGATAAGGTCATTAAACCAAAACACAGGATGCTCTCTGTTTAGTAGGAGTGCTTTCTTTGTTTCTAACCATATGAAAAAGTTATTTGACAAGCAACTGATATAGTCTTCATTTATGCCAAAGTTTTTCTTCAGTTACCTGAGACAATTTAGAAAATTGACAACCTTCGCTGCTGTCACTGTCAGCAGGCAGCAGCAGACGCCGTGTATTTCCTCTGCAGTAATGTATATCTATGTATAGCATCAGATGTAATTTCTGTCATTTCATTAAGCTCAGTATTGTCTCTGAATGCTGGGCAAGCCTGAACAACTGTCTCAAAGTATCACACATATCACTCTATTCTCCCTTTGGCTTTGGTAGAAATTCAGTAGAGTGTTCAATCATCATTGTGGTCATTCTAAACTTTAGACCAAAACACATCTGCTAATGGAAAATGAGTTGTTATTATTGTCTGATTGTTGACTGGTAGGTGTTTATTGGTATTGATTTAATTTTCTCTGCAGTATTTTACCTGTTTGCTTTGTGAGGCTGTTTTGATTAAAGCTACAAGTGTTCTCTTAACAAGAGATCCTGGTGAGTGTTTTTACTTTTGTAAGATATCCTATGATAAACACTTCGGCTCCTTTGAGTGATACATCCTCTCCTTCAGCAACAGTTGAGGGCATCTCAAGATTGCAATAATAGTTCTTATTTTGTTGCACACGCTGTTCTACAAGGAGCTATTTAAATTTGTTAAGGCTTTGTTCGCACAAGAAAAGCAACAAAGCAGGAGAAAGAAGAGCATTTAGGAAAGGTGCATATGCATACAAATAAGAGAAAAGAGAATTAGGGGTTGGCCAGAGATATCAGACCAGTTGGAATGATCAGTCTCCCAAATTGAAAGATGTGCAATATGTGGGAAGGCAAGCAAAGGCTTCATTAGCCCCAGGGCTGAGGGGAGAACTCTGCCAGCTTCAGGAAAGTGCACTGAGGATTGTGTGAAAGCTCATCAAGTCAGCATGCATAGAAAGCGCTTTCATTTCATTTTGGTCCAGAACAGGTGTAAATTTGATTTGCATTATGAAAAATCAATGTTTTGGGTTTGTTAATGAGGAGAAGAGGGACTTGGGGTGGGAAATTGCAGCACAATTGAGATCTGACATGTGGGCTGTTTAATGTTAGTTGTAGCCCTTTTATTTTGACAAGAATTGGTAAAAAAAAAAAAAACCATTCAGATGCAGCTTCTTCTCCAATGTTTTCCACTTGTGAACTGCAACAACCATAGATGCAAGGATAAACTGCATTTGGACTGACAGGAAGATGGATCTGCTCGCATAAGTTTAAGATGGCAAAGTCTGCAAGCTGTAGATATTCTGTACCCCTAAAAAAGTTGACATTTCCACAGGAATAGTCACAATAAAAATAAATGGTCCATTATGCACCCATTTAGTAATAGCAAACAAATCCAATCACATTGAGCCTACTTCGGGCAAAACATTTTCTTCAATACGTCCAGGCTTAGGTTGAAAAAAGGAAGGAAAACTAACTTATAATGGAAGCACAGTTATTTTTAACAACCCCACCCCCTGCAATCCTTCGAAATGAAATTGCCTTTCTCTTTTTCTCAGTTAGTTTATACTTAAATGATCCCTATCTGCATTATGTTCCACCCCAAATCATTTTTCACCAGTAAATACATCAGATAAAGGAAACAAAATGGTAACAAAATGTAATCTTTTGCTCTGGGTATGTCCCATTATACAACACGTTTCCTCCTTTTCTTCACTTCCCCTTTCCTTCTTTCATGACCCAAGAACTGATGTCTTGAACTCAAGAACTGATGTCTTGCTAAAAACAAACAACTTTGTTAACTCCCTCGAAGCAGGATTAGAGTAAACATTATACTCTATCAAAATGTATCTTCATGACAAGCTACAAGATCCGAGTCAGTGTTAGGATGACACATTAGCAACAATGAATGATAAGCATATTTTGCTCACAGTAATGGTGCAGGGATGATGGCTCTGGCCTGATAGGCTTATTGATAGAGCTAAAATGTGGACTTGTGTCTACAGTCTGTAAAGGTGCTTATGTTAGGTGTTCTGTTGTGGAATAAAGAGACTCAAATCACAGGATGCATTTGAGGGTTTACTGGCAAAAAAGCCAAAGAATTTGTACATCATAACAATTTATAGTGTCTGACAAACAAGCAGTATCAGCTGACACACACAAAAGCTTTCCAGTGCACATTAAAAGGTGTTTCTCGTTATTAAGATAATCATTTATGGGAACAATTGCTTCTCCTCACCTACTCAAATTTGGTCAGAGTCATGCCAAGTCATCTACTCTTTAGCATCTACTCTATGAATTAAAGATGTAGAAAACAGAATATGGCATACTATGATCTTTGTTGCAGCTCAATAAGTAGTGCATTCTGCAACTGCTTATAGGGCTCGAAGTTTGGCCTGTAAACTTGGTCTGTTCCTGAAACAGAGTCATATTATGATGACAGAAGGATGCAACTTTAATATCTTTGTTTGTCTCACTCCTCATAAAATATGAATAGAGTGCAGTTCAACATTAACAGCAATGGTCACAGTTCTTAAGCTTAAAAAATGGATTATGAAATGATCATGAATTCCGTCAAAATCACACCAAAAGAAGAAACCCATGCCTTCGCTGAACAAAAAATCAAAAACTGAGAAAATTCTTGGTTAAGTGAAGTTAAAGGGGGCAACAGCAAAACTATGTCAAAACATCCATTTATAAACTTGTACACAACTCATCCAGACACCTGAACAGTATTTTCCAAACTAACAGCCTTGGGGAACTGGTCTAAAATGAAACTTATCTATGCTCTCTTCAAAGCCAGACTCCATTAACAAAAAACAGTAATTTTACTTCGCTTAACATGGGAGTTGTTGGTCTACCGCTGCCTTAATTAGTATATTGTTTGTGATGTTGTGTGACTTTTCTGATCCAAGCTAACCCTAAAATATCAAAGTCACACAAAAACACAAATTAACTGATGGAGACAGTGGTACACCAGCAGCTCCCATGTTCAGCTAATTAAAATTATTTAAGTTTAAGTTTATTTAAGTTTTACTTTTAGCTCAGTTCCCCGTTGTAAAGGGCTGTGTGTTTGGCTGTGTGTTACTGAGCATACAACTGGATAACTGAGATTTGGATTACACTGTAAAAGTTGTGTGAGAGTTCGTGAACCGATGTTTTGATATGGTTCTGCTGTTGTTTAATTTGGACCCCTGCAACTACAGTTCATCAAGAATTTTCTCCATTTTAAGATTCTTTATTGACAGCAGGTATGCGAGAAAAAAAGTTTTTTTTTCATTAACTCAGTGTAACATGGGGTGAGTAACTGATATACAAATTATCATTTGGAGGGTGAAGTATTCCTTTAATATGAGTGCTATGTGTTTGCCAACATAGATCAAAGGAAATGAAAATTTTGGTTGTATATCCGAATCTGTCTCATTGTCACTTTGTTTCTGCATCATGAAAGGTACTTAATACAGTGTATTTCCTTTTTTTCTGACTGACATTCTATAAGGATTCAACCATTTACATATTTTAACATTTTTCATTTTGAAACAAGAGATTGACAGGTTTTAATAATTCACTATATGACTTACAACAAATAGGCGTGCTCACAGCAGCGTTAAAGAGTGTCATACACATGACAAAGCTGTCCCTTTGTTTTCTGAACAGCAGCTACTGCGTCCTGGTCCTCTGCTGAGTGCCAGGTACTCTCCCAGTGAGACAAGGCTTTGCCTTTAATTAATTTCCTGAATGATTGAGCACAGTTTAATAGTCATTTCCTCGCTGTCCAGTGGTGATAACGATGAAAGCAGCCAAATGGAAGGGAAAGGCTATTTCTATAAAAATTGTCCTATAAATTAACCTTGACTCTATCAGCTCGGTTAGGTTTTTGTAAACACCACAGTGTAAAAAGGGGATACACTGAGAAGACAAGCTTAGGATAAAATAAGTTACACAGGGTGATCAGTTGTTAAAATGGAAAATAGAATATAAAATTTATAGCAAATGTCAGCACATCCAAATGTGTGACTTTACTGCAAATGTAGCCAACTGTAAAAGGCAGAGCATATCTTTACTGCCACTGAGGAGCTATGAGTGTCACCCTCTGTGACCTGCTGCTTCTCTTTTGTAAGGCAGGACTCCCAGAAAACAGCAGGAGGGACTTGTCTTGCCCCAAAATACACTTGGGCGAACTGCTGAGTTGTGCCTTCATTGGCCTGTGCAGACTGATCTGGCATGCAGCCCCTCAGTGACTGGCACATGCAAACCAGATATGGCTGGAAGACAGGAGAAGAAAAACAGTCCTTTGTGTTTTAGTTAATCCCAAATGTCCCATTGGTCTGAAATGATTTCAGCTTGTGGTTCTTGGCTTGAGATTATGAGGGGAGGATTTCCAAGCTCCCTCGCCATCTGATTGCTTATGTTCTCCATGGAATGAAGTGATGCAGATGCCACCAGCTTTACAAACACTACATCACAATGGGCCATTAATTACAACCACACAACGTGGTAAATAGACAATAAGATTTTTACTTTTAGCCACAGAAACCTTTCATGGCTTAAAAACCAAAACAGACCAACCATTTCTTTCTATTGACTGTAAAATGAAGGTATACACTGTCTTTCAACTTCCTGTTGCACACTCCCTCTCAGTTGGTGCACTTTTATCCTTGTTTAATTAAGGCAAGTTAAGGGACACCCCCCACTGCTCCCTGGGCTGAGAGCTGCCTCTGCTGCCGACCTCTCTGCATAAGGAGGAAACGGATGGCGACAGGGTGATAGGTTGCTTTTAATTAGCTGGGTAGCACGAGGAGTCAATTTTTTTTTTTTCTGTAAATGTCTAATTTTCAAACTCAAGGTTGAACCCCTCTCTGTCCCAGTGTACCTGGGATTCTTCTTTTAAAACTACAGTGTTAACTGAAGCGAAGCAGTCACTGCCACCAACTGCTGTATTCTGGCAAACACGCAGGAAAGCAGACATTATGTTTGCAATTAGAAATGGACCGATATGTTTTAAACTGCACCATCCTGCTGTCCAGTTGCACGGTACAAATTTGCCTTCTGCTATAATAAAACAGTACCTTTTGTTATGTATCAAAAAAAAAGAAAGGCTAAACTAGCCAGTTGCATGTTTGACATAGGTTGTTCCTGTGTTTTCTTGTGAATTAATTCCCCTCTTTGCAAGGGAACCAACACATCCTCGCAGGGCTAGTTTTAAATGCTATTGGTTGGAAGGGGTCTTCTGTCTTTGGTCAGCTCAGTCATGCAACCCATTTTCACTTGCAACTCGGTAAATACCACTGCTTTGTCAGTGATGTCAGCATGAGGCATCAACTTGAAGTGGCACCTTTCTTGGTGGTATGCATTGCACAGGGCGTGTCAGTTTTAGAGGCAGTCAGTAACAACCCAAGTCATCACATAGCGCCACTTTGTCAGTGAACGTCAGTGACATGGATGCACAGGGGCACTTTTTTGCAGTGCAATGCTTAACCTAAATTTGGAAGAAGCTATTGACAGATTTCGATACAGTGTGTTACCACTGAAGATGTTGCACAAATATAGGTAGTATAGTAGGAAGCATAAAGCTAGGTTTATGCTAGCTGTTGTGTTCTGCGCGTGAGGTTTAAAATGATGTCATCACATCTTGCTCTGAAAGTTGTTGCGATGCTTAGCCATGCTCCTTCGAATTCCTATAACTTGGAGTCTGCTTGTGCTGTGCTTTTCAGTTCAACATGGATGCCTTTGAGGGAAGACTGGCTGAGCAGGTTCATCTGTAAAGACAGAAACCACAGTGTCAGACCAATGGCCTTAAATTCTTGGAAAGAAATAGTCCACTCTACTGGAGAAAGAAGAGGCTTTTTGCTGCAGTGTGTGGAAGAACATTGGTATCAGTATCAGTACAAAGAACGGGCTCATGGAAAGAGGCGACGCAGAGGAAACAAAGTGGTATAAAACTGCGACTTAGAGGTCAGTGACAGCAATAATTAGAGTACAAAAATGCAATAGTTGAGGCTACGTCTGTGTGTACTACTGTTGCCAGGCAGCCTGCTTTGCCAGTTCTTCCACTAACACTTGGTGTCTCCTTACTCATCCACAAAATAATCCTTTTTTGGCCTACCATACACACTAAGCCAGTGTTTTCCTTTTGTCTGTCTCTTGTCGATACTCGTCATGTAGCCTGGGCCTATAATCACATTCATAAATATCAACATCTGTGTTTCCTGGTGTGTTTCCAAGCCAATGGTCAAATCTCAACTGAAATCTCAATGACATCTGACATTAGAGACATGGATAACCAAACATGGCTTACGACTGTGATTCTCTTATTTATCTATCGGAAAAATAAAGCCATGAAATCCAGCAATCCTCAATTCCTCTCTAGCAGCAAGTCAACAGAGATGGTCCTGCATGCTTTGTACTCCACTGCTTGTTTGGTTGTTACTGCAAAACCTCACCTTGGTGAATTTGCAACTAGCTGCTTGTTGGTTTATATGGAAGTTCAAACAGAAGTTAGCCCATTACAACACTGAAATGCAAATTTGTTTTTCATAGAAAACCAAAGGCATGACCCATTCTGCCTTTGTTGTTTGGATCGGTTAGGTCTAGGTAAGAGGAGTGAAATTGGTTAGGGTTGGGGTAGGAATATCAGGGCAAACAAATCAGAGGCAGGGTCATGCCTTCACTATCCTAGGAAATGCAAATTCGCCAAAGCACACATAAAAACGGCCAACACTCTGATCATTCTGCCATGTTGATTTGAATGGAAACGTCTGTTATACTCTCATTCTGTTTCTATGCAGGTGACCTATAGTGTAGTGTGCTTACTGCTGGAAAGGAAACAAAAAGAATACAGCCTCAGGAGCAAATCAATAACACTGAAAAAAAGCAGTAAAAGCTAGATGTTATAGGGATGTTAAAATCCAACGATATGACACTCTTTCTCCAATAATTAAAACAACAGTTGACTCACAACAGCATGCTGTAAAGGGCAGGGCATATATTTGTATCATGTGTTTGTGTGTGTAGATTTTTCTTTGTATTCGTCTACAGATCTAGTTCGCTGCGGTCCTGAGAGGAAATATACGTAATATTTGTTGTATTTCTAATGAAATACATTATTTAAGGATTCACTGGTACAGGTGCCTCAGATTTATAATTTACAACGATTTTGGAGGTTAGATTTTAGGAACATGTGCCTGTTTACAAAGTACCACAGCCACAGTGGAAAGAAAGAGAAGCAATAGTGAGCGTAGCGAGCTGCAGACTGATGTGTGAAAACTGAGACAACCCTCAGAGGACACCCACAGGAAATGAGCTGATGGGATGTACTATAACGTTTGGCTGCTTTTTGATTAGTTCCCACTTTCCATGAATGCTATAGTGCAAATTTAATTCTAGAAGAATGAGGGGTTTAGGGTTACATGGGCACCCGAGCATGAGTGTTGTTTGGTAGGTTTTTAGCTTTCATCCCAACACCTATAATAAGTGATTTACATTTGCCCTTCTTTTGTGCTCTGTGTGGAACCGGGGGCAGAATCTGGTCTTATCTCAAAGAAAGAAGTGAATTAATGTGCAACATAGCTCGGAGCCAAGGTCTCCACTAAAACCTCCAACGACCCCTGACAGGAAATTGGCAGAACCTTTTTATGGCCTCATCTAGATCGGACTTTAAACCAATGGCAGTATACTCAGAACATTCTCAAAAAATGTTGTAAAGCAGCCACTGAATTTAATTGAAAGAGGTTTCTTCCACAAGTTAAGATGATGGAAATCACATCCGATATACCTGCAAAAACAGAGCAAGCTGTTAAAAAAGACAACTCTGCAGTATAAAACAGAGTTTTAAAAACATAGGTGTAGGCTTACTGACTTTGTTGACTCCACAGATATGCATGATTTATACTTGTAGCATCTTAGCACCATCCAAAGGCTAACAAAGCAGAATGAGCACGAAAGGCTTTATTTTTCTTTTCCACAATCAGGCTTATGCAAAGTAGAACAATCATAATTCCCTCTTTTTGCCTCATTTCTTCCTTTCATTTCGTCCTCTTTTATCAGCAACACGAAAATCCTGGAATCTCCATTTCATCTTCCCGTTAATAGACGCCAGCTCTGCTCTGGTATGCAAATTCCTCACAAAGAGCTGCGGATAATCTAAACTGCCCGTTTATTATGAGATTTCTCACATGATATGGGACGAATTGTTCAAATTGTGAAACAGAGCAGCAGATGCAAAAAGTTTTAACGTTTCATTTTCCAACTATCTGAGCAGTGCTTATTGAAAAAAAAAATGTTTTGAGACTTGACAACATGTAATGACAAATCTTCAGAATGACAGAAATCAAGCTTCACTAGTTCTTTTACTCTCTGTGGAGTCATATCGCTGTCAGCTGCAGCATCAGGGTATGGATTTCTGAGTCAGGGACCTGGAACGGCATAATGATATATACACAAGGCAGCTGACAAACAGAGAGTGATGGCGAGACAAGGTCATGTTTTCTATCCCAAAATAGGACGTGTCTGTCTCTTTACACAGGAAAAAGGAGTCCTGGACATGTTCAGTTATACAGATTGTCTGCCTTGTCTGGCTTGGAGCAGAACTAAGGGTGTTCTTTATGGTGCATTATTAACACTTTTATAGTGATATTAATCAAAGGCGGAAAAGTGATAAATGTCAGATTTGTTTTAAGAGTAAAGCTGATCAAAGTTGGTAGTCACAGCAAAGCACAACCACAGTAACTTTTGTCTTTGTATGAACCATTAATTCCCTGCTGTCTTACCTTAAAGCTCCTGAAAAAATTGACTTCAAATCTTATTAAATATTCATATCTAAACAGGCAACCAAAGTTTAAAAGAATCTTTAGGTATTATTCATTAAAGCTCTTCACCATTCATTTTAAATTCTTAATTTTTTTTCTCAGTGACATTAAAATTGCATGATTAATTATGCCATGACAAAGTTAAGGTTTTGAAGGAAATGTCCTTTGGTATTATTCATTATAAGTCATTTATTATTTGTAAAAAAAAAAACTCTCCTAAGTGTGTCATCAGGATTTTGTGTGTGTTGTTTGATGAGATTTGATTAACAGTGGCTGGGCACTTGAGCTAACAACCCCACTATTGCTAAATTTTGATGGATGCAGTGAAGAAAGTGACATCACATTTTCCTAAATTAGCCTGGCCCACTTTAAAACTGTGAGATGACCATGAATAAAAAAAGGAAAGCAGAAATCTCATAATGTGAAATAGCCAGAGCCTTTAAAACTTTGCCACGAAATATACTGCAAATCACTCCAATAATAATCGAGTGATGTGGTGGTGTGGAGTTAAAAAGTGTACCAGACCTCTGTAGCCTGCTCTTCATCTCTGCTTGAGGATAGCCAACCCAATCACCAGAAAAAAATGTTGGCATTTCACGTTTCTGTTAACCACAGATTACATTTGCACATTAGTATGTAGTGACTACACTGACATTTCAGTTGTGGTTAATGTCTGGTTAGGTTTGGAATAAAAATCACTTTGTTATAGCTAGGAAAATATTATGTTTTGACTTGAAGTACCCAGTTTGGGGGCCCCACAGTCCTGCATGGGTCCATTTTTGAAAACCTGCAACCACCCATACCCAGTAAAGCTAAGTACCAGAACTCACCCATTACCTGTCATTAAGTCAAAGCTGCACCTGCCTGCATCTGTTTATAAAAGTCCCACGACCGTGATTAAACACACCCAGGCTACACACACTCACATTTGGCTGGGTTCTCCGTTATTAAGTTACCAATCCAGTGGAGGAAAAGTCTCTTTCACTGGCTGCATTCGATGCCAGGATGGCGAAAACATTCTTCTCAATCACTGCCAGGTTAGCAAACATTTTAGCATTCTCCTTCCACCACCATAAATCCTCAAAAGGGTCCTCTTTGAATTCAATGTGGGCTGCCACCTCATCCTTGGGCTGTAAATTTTCATCACAGGAGTCTTCAATGTCGGTGACAAATGTCGACAGGGTCGAAGGTTCATCGTGTGTCACTGGCTTTCAAAATTAAAGGAATTGCAGCTTGATAACAGATGAGTTAAATGTCAAAATATTACAGATATACTGCAAATCTTTTTCATTTGTTTTATTCTGAAAATAAAATATATATTTTTGTTCTCACAAGCTACAATGTCTCCAGAAAAAACAACCACTATTAGTGCCTATGAGGCAGCGTCAGACTCTACGTTGTGTTGCCTTAAACACAGATGGAAAAGCAACAATGACTCGCTAAATCACAACTAATTTTGTTGTTTGTGGTCTGCAGCTTGGAAGGCATCTTGCCAAGGTGTCATTCCATCCGCCCTCTCCTCCACCTCCAGATGACAAAGTCAGTTTGGATACTACATCAATTTAGAAATGTTGATATGACATGTATGAAATGTGCAAATGTAATGTTCGTCTGGTGACTGGGCCGGGCTAGCAGCTCAAGGCTACAAGCATAACACACCCAAATCCTGGCCAAACTGTCTACAGTTGAGTTGCATTTTGGGTAATGTACTGTGTGTGCCAGACTTTGACAAAGAAGAAGAAAAATGTGTGGAATAAAAAAAAAACGTCCACAGTGAGTTCGACAATGTTATTAGAGTTCAGTGATAAATCAGTGTAGTACTCTTTAAACAGAAATGCCCCTGACAAATGACTTGTTTGTTTTCTTGGAAAAGGAGCTGCAAAGTCACTGCAGACAAGCAGACACTGTTGGCTCCTTTAATTTTCTCCATGTCAAATCAGTGATAAATCCAGAGTTCATTTAAATAAAGTAGCAAAATAGAAAAGTAGGCGTAATTATCATAATGTTTATGTGGCGGGTGATATTTCCTGGGCTGAGGTTGATGCATAACAATGGCGATCTACATGTGAGCTTGCAAATGTGCAAATGTACATGCAAAATGAAGTGGAAAAGTACAGGAAATAAATATGCTTTCACCTTCTGCACACATCCAAGGAGGATCATCCATCTTCTTTGTTATCACACACTGGCTCCCTCCCACCACTTCTCTGTCTTCATCTCCTCCCCTCTGAGCTCTCACCATATCCACTAATTAATCAGGTCATACATTTTATCCCAGAATCATGAATTATGAATTTCTTTCTTTCCTCTCCTGCAACAAAACACACTCTTTTTCCACACACACCAAACACACTCTGCGTGCAAGGAGAATATCTGCCTCAACACTGCGCCTGCATCAGAAGTCAAATTTCATGGGGGATTACAAAGTGAGGTCAACACACCCAATCTCATTTGTTTGTTCTGTTTCATTTTCAGGGAGGCACATTTTCCTCCCCACGTCAGCTGGGAAATAGGAGCGAAGCAGCATGAGAAAAAGAGGAGGTGGGGGTTGGGGATCTGATCAAAAGCACGGCGTCTTACAGCACATGAAGCTGTTTCATCATCTCTTGATCCTCTTCTGACACCTCATATGATGGAGTGGTTGGTTCTGGGGGAGGCGTGTGTGTGTACATGTGTGTATGTACAGTTACTGGTAAATGGTTGAGATGATAATGCTGAGCCTATACAAATGTCAACTCCCTCTGTGATCTTTAGTTCTGTGGTTTCTGGCAGGCATTTCTTTTTCTTGGCAGTGTTATGATGTGTTTCATATAACTGAAGTTGTCCTTCAGATTTCCACTAGAAGACGACACTATGTTACGGTAAACGTTTTAATATTTTCATGAAATTAGACACAATTTTGATACACAGTTTGATATATACTAGTTTTTATTAGCAGTGGTGAAACCCACCATTTCCACACTGGAATCAAATTGCTTTAGACTGTATAAAATAATGGATGTAGCCTAAATGGCATCATGCTCCCATTTTGACGCCCCGAATTTGGTGTTTTGTCCCTTGCGTTTTTGAATTTTTGGAGCCAGAAGTCAACATATGAGGACAAGAGGGTGGAGAACCACAACACTAGCTGCTAGCTTTGCTAGCATGTTCATTTACAGCTATGGTTAACTGTGGAAAAAACTAAGGCTAATGCTAATTTTTTGCTAGCAGTTGCAGAATACACCTCAATGGTGCTTTCAGTGGTCACCTAAGTAGGTAACCGTAGCTTTCGGCCAGGAGCGGGTGTCGTCAGGTGGTGGCCAACCTTCACTGAGTGTTTCGACCCCAACCACAACACTCTCAATGGCTTAAAACCATTACAACAAATTGTGCTTACTGGGAAAACTAAATATCTGACTCCTTAGAGGGTCTTTTGGTACAACACAATGCACTACGTCGGTACAACACTGCGAATTGAATTTTCTTTTCCTTTAACAATAAACACACATGGTCAGGTTTAGGCAACAAAAGCATGTGGTTGGGTTTAGGAAAAAAGAACAAGGCTTGGCTGTAGTATTTTACAGGACATGAACACCGCTCTCTCGGGTGAGAGTTGGTGTGTGTTGGACCCATCCACCACCCACCTGCATCCCACAGTAGGCCTTAACTTTCGTCCTTGTCCCACAGCGTTAACCTATAACAGCAACTGGCCGCATATCATGCCGAAGTTAAAGGATGCCTTTTTCATTGGTTTCTGACTCCGCAAATCACTGCCCAAGTGCCAGATTTCGGCGACTTTGGAGTGAGGCCGGGCTCTTTAGTACAACCAAACCCTGATCTTGAGACTTGAGAGATCTGAGACTTTTTAACGGCCATTAAAATGTTATAATAAACTTTTAAGAACTGAAAACACACTGAAATAGCAACAGCTACAGCTACGCCTGAATCAGAGATCACATCGTGATTACTTTACCCAACCGACATTAACACCATTGTAAGCACTTGTCAACAGATGGCACCCACGTGTCACATAAGTGGCCACGCCCCTGATTAAACTATGCAGAACTTCAAATCGTAATATCATTTAAAAAGGTAAGTAACAAAAAAATTCACTTCCCCTACAGTTGTCATAAACAGAGAAATAAACCATAGAGACCAAAACTGTTTTTTTGTGCCAGGCTGTGAACATGTTTATTTCTGCTATAAAGTTAGGCATTTTAAGATGGGGGTCCATGGGGATTGACTTGCTCTTGGAGCCAGCCTCAAAAGGCCAACAGGGGAACTGTGGTTATTGGCACCATAACGTCTGCTTAATTTTTCAGCCCTGGAGGTTGCCACTTGCTTCACATGCACAAGCTATTTGCTGGGAACAATGAAGCATTACAGTTTGCAATCACACCTTTATAATTGTTGTGTTCAGTTACTGATCCGTTTACTGCACATATCCTATTACTTCAGCTTTATATCAAAAACTTTCAACTTGAAAAACACAAGCTGACTTTTCTTGTAAGGCAGTCACAGGAAATGCAGTGTGTTTGACAGTGAGGTTAGCAGTGATCACTACCATCTAGGAAACAATACAACAGTCATTTTTGGCATTTTTTGACAGCGGATCAGTTTGAAATATTGCAGAGAGTAATGGAATAAGAAGGGGTGGCCACAGTGAGCTGTTAGATGAGGAGCTGCAGGCGACAGGCTGCACACTTCCAAGTCCAGCTCCTTTCACTGTGCCCTGCTGTTGGCAGACTTGTGCCATGTGCAGCATTAAATCAGATCACGATTGTTCTCAGAATGATGGTAAAAGGCCGCCTGACTTCTGTAATAAAATAACAACAGTTTATTTGGCTGCACGGTAAACAGATACACCAGTTACTCTTAACATTGTATTTCTGACAAAGTAGCTGTTCAAGGTTTTTTCTTTTGCTGCCTCCAATAGTATTAAACTGCACTTACTGTTACTACGAGGAACCACAGGTATAGCCGTATTAACCAGGACTATAATCTTAATGGTGATAACTTTAAAGTTACAATCTCAAAGATCTTAGTTTTGCCCCCTTTGGCAACATCTATGGCGGTAAGAGGTAATTGCAGGCGTGCTTTTAGATTTCACTGTGATGTGAGGTGAAGAGCAAGTCAGTTGCATTAGCTCCGCCTACCCTCTCTAGCAAACCAGTCACTGCTGGGTGATGGACAACATGTTACCAACTGTGCTCCGCTTGTGAACAGACACCCAGTTTGTAATACAAATGCAGAGGCTTTCATTAGTGGCCCGCAGGCTCAACCACCATTGTGCTACCTCACCGTGAAATTCAGTCTGAAATGAATAAGAAAGAAGGTAATAAAATAAGTTTTGGCCTTCAAATTGTGCAGAGAAACAAGAAGATAATGGGACTGCAGGTCCACAATAGTATGAAGGATACATATAGATAAAAATAGACTGGGGCATATAACTACAGGTGTAATCCCAATTATCAGAACTGGGCAGCCACAAAGGAGGTCTGGAAATTGGAACTTTGTTATGTGAATTATCAAAGCTAAATGAGACAGGAACCCACAAAAGAGGCCAATTATCTGTTCCCAAACTGCAGGTCCTTTTTAAGGAAGTCTTTGACTGGTGTACTCGTGCTGCACAGTTGAGGACTGGGCCTTCAAGTCTCACCCCTATTACCTACGCAGGACAGCTGCTTTAGTGTTAACCTACATGTAAATATGAGTCATGGGCCTACACTGTGTAACGCTTGTTATGAGCAATGTTTTTCAAGTACAGTAAATGTCTTCATAATCAAAAGCAACCCACTGATGCAGTGCAACCCACTGATGCAGTTGAAAGTGATATATCTGACCTTACTGTAGAAGAAAAACTTATGGAGTCACCATTCTTCATAGAGGCAAAAACACTTTTCATCAGCTAAAGATCATGATCATCATTATATTCGCTGTAGTATTCCTTTATTCCATCCATCCATCCATTTTCGTAACCGCTTATCCTCTTAAGAGTCATGGGGGGGCTGGAGCCTATCCCAGCTAACATTGGGCAAGAGGCAGTGTACACCCTGCCAGACCATCACAGGGCTGACACATAGAGACAGACAACCATTCACACTCACATTCACACCTACGGCAAATTTAGAATCACCAATTAACCTATCCCCAACATGTGGGAGGAAGCTGGAGTATCCGGCGAAAACCCACGCTGACACGGGGAGAACATGTAAACTCTGCATAGAAGCGCTCCCTCCTGGGATTGAACGAGGAACCCTCTTGCTGTGAGGTGACAGTGCTAACCACTACACCACCGTGCTGCCTGGTATTCCTTTATGCAGCACAAAAAATATGAATATTGGCATTTATTAATATAATAGAAGTCCAGATTTATGTTTCACTGTTCAAACATCTGTATAAAAAGGTCTGAAAATTCTCACATTAAGATAAAATCACAGTAGTAGTACTTTAAAAATAAAAAAAAATAAAAAAAAAAACACACAAAACAAACACCAAATTGTTATAGTTTAGTTTAGTATGTTTTTTTTTTCATAAGAGGACAGTGTGCAATAACAATCATTTACAAGATATGAAAACATGCTTGCACCAGAGTTAGCTAATTTCCATCTGTAGTCCTCCATATAACTAGTAGATGCAATGAATAAATAAAAAATTTAAGGTGCAATGCAGACTACAGTAAATCCATGTGCCTAATGTAATGGAAGCAGTATGTACACACTGCATAGTACAAAATGCAATACAAAAAATACAGTGACTACCTTGTAAATTAACCAGGTTACCAGTGCAGGTGCCTTACATAATAAAAACAATATGTACACTGGACGGACCAGAATACAATATAGCATGCACAATGAATACCTTATTCACTGACCAAGTTACTGCTGCTGATGCCTTACATAAGCAAAAAAAAAAAGGAAAAAAACTAAAAACAGTAGAACAGTAAGCTCATTTTTCCTTGTTGGAATACAATATACAATAGTACAATTACTATATTTTTCAGTGATCAAGTTAACAGTTTCTCTGCCTTACAGTTCAGGTGCACTATGGTCCTATACAGCGTCTAATGCAACTCCTAAGTTTTTCAAACGAGGGAGAAAGTTATTTACCTGTGCAATTAAGCATATACAATTTCACATGTTAATCCCAAGAGGGTGCAAGGTCAAGTAGGTGTAATGAACCTGTAAACTTTGGACAGGCAGTTCACGTGTTTTCTGTGCTAACTATTCCGGCTTTTGCTTCGACCATGAAGCTCTTCACATCATTTGCAGCAGCCTGGCTTTTATCTATAACTAAATGACGGCATCAGATATCTGCCACTTTCACTGCCTTACACTCACTGGCTTCCTGTTGAGTTTAGAGGGTTTTATTGATCACTTTTAGACTAATAAATAGCAATAGCCCAGCTTATATTACAGAGCTTTCAACAGAGCCAGTAACTCATTATGTGTGGAGACATATATCTCCAGGAAAAACTCTCACATCAAGTCAACATTATAAATTATGATGATTGAAAAAAGTTACATTTTGAAATATGATTGTTACTGGGTTCAGTGAAGGAATTGTGTTCAGCTATGCAGCTAAAGTCAAGTGTGACAGTTGTCACCAGTGCTTTCATTTGCATTTTCGGATGTGCTAAAACCCATATTTAATACAGAAGGGGTACAACAGCTATTTAGTATTGCACATCCATAATGTTAGTGGACTTGCAAGAGACAGATTTTGAAAATATATATGGTCCAAATCGATGCAGCAGCGGAAAAGGTATCCTGACTTTTAGTTCTGAGTATGAGTCAAGCTCCAAAAAACCCTGCTTCCTACATGTCCTATGATGCAACTCAGCAGCATCTTTAATTCATCCTGGGAGGGACGTGAATGTCTGCACAACATTTTATAGAGATCCATCCAATACTTGTGAAGACATTTCCCTAAAAACCACAGATGTGAACCTGGTGGTGACGTTAGAGGAAAAGTTGGAGGATCACCAGTCATTAGGATTCAACCATGAATTTCTCAGCCCAATGGCACAGTCAAATGCAGGCATTGTACCTTTCTTCAAACCATGAATAAGTTACATTTGCATGTTGATGCATTTAATTTGCATGCTGATGAATATCGTATGAGCATTGCTAAAATGATGTAGTATATGAGCTGACTTTGTCATCTGCACGTGGGGGGAGGGTGGATGGCATGACCCCTACTTTGATTTAGTAAGTGACTGCTGTTGAGCTGTTTTGTTGTTTTGTTGTTTTGCTGTTTTGCGGGTTTCAAGGCACCAAACATGGCAGTGCCAACAACTGTTTGAGATCATCAACAGCAAACCATGGCCGTTTTTCTAGCAACTTCCTATGCACCAAACGTGGGTGTTATGTAGCCACTTGTTGGTGTGTTTCCAGCCATTTTTGGGTGGTTTGAAGTGATCCATTAATGTGTTATAAGCCACTTTTTTGTACCAAATGTGGGTGTTTTGTAGCAACCCGTCAGTGTGTTTCAAGCGGATTTTTAGGCACCAAACATGAGTGTTTTGAAGTGACCCATTGGTGTTATTCAAGTGATTGTTTAGGCACCAAACATGGCCGTTTTGTAGCGACCTGTCAGTGTGTTTCAAGCAGATTTTTAGGCACCAAACGTGGGTGTTTTGTAGTGACCTGTCTGAGTGTTTCAAGCAACTTTTTTGGTACCAAATGTGGGTGTTTCATAGCAACTCTTCAGTGTTTGCCTGGCCTAGACTGACAATTTCTAATTGGTGTAGTTATTGCTGTCTTTATGTCTTTATGCTGTTTTTGTCCTGTGAATTTTATCTTGTCCTTTTAAATTCCTTTTTTTTTTTTTTAAGAAACTTTTTTGGCACCAAATGTGGGTCTTTTGTGGTGGCTCATTGGTGTGATTCAAGCAACTTTTTTGGGCACCAAACATGGCTGTTTTGTAGCAATCTCTTGCTGTTTTCCAGGCACTAAATGTGTGTGTTTTTTCAGTGGATTCTAGGCATTTTTTTTCGCAGTCTGGCTACTGTTTTTCCATCAGTGCCACAAAAAGTGATTGTTTTTTACAGAGACATAGCCGCTTCTCCTGCAGGGATTGTGGCCCCAGAATTGGGTATTTTAAGCCAAAGCATGATCTTTTCCTAACCATAACCAAGTGTTTTTGTGTCTAAAACTTACCACACGTTAACCACAGCATTGTTGATAAGTTTCAACGTATCAAATACATATTAATGTGCACATGTAAGGTATCTGTGGTTTGCAGAAATGTACATCGCCAACATTTCTTTGGCGATTGCGTTGAATGTCTGCAAAATGTCATTGCAATCCATCAGTATAATAAGTGTTGACATATTCAAGTCTGGACCAACCACTTGACTCACTGCCAACCTTAAAGCTCAAAATATATCTGATCCAAACTGATGCAACAGAAGACAAGAATTTCATCAGAAATTACAGCAGAGGTTGCAAGGAAAGCATTTTCATGATTCACAAATTGTACAGCACTTTTTGAGTCACACAGATGAATGATGTAATCATCAGAGTTATTTTCACAGACTTCAGACAGCAACTCTGATGATGTCATGAGGGTGATTTTCACAGTGTTTATGTAGCTCCATTCAGAGAGCCACAGAAGATAAATATATGTTTTTTTCAGGCTGCTGGCAGTAATGCAAAGTAATAGAATCATAATTGTCCCAGTATTTCAAATCAAATCTGGCGCTCACCTTTCCATCAGGACGGAACAATGAGCATCTCAATTTCTAATAGCTGTGAATGATTCACTCCCAACACAAGAAAATCTATTTTCGGAATAACAAGGGGGAGGGGGGAAAGAATCAGAGATTCTTCTCCCAGTTATTGAATAATTTACAGACCTTGCCAGTGTACTCATTAAGGCTCTACAGTAGGCAGACAACGAGGGGGGGAGGGGGGAGTGCTGTCAAATGGAGAGGGAGAGGAGAAGAAGGATCGGCTATTTGGTAAGACGGAAGAAGAGAGAGCAAGGGGGATGTTAAATACATGAGAAGAAAGAGAAGGAGAGCAGAAAATACTGGCATATCAAGGGAGATAGAAGCGGAAAAAAATAGTTTCTGTCAGTGTCATGATTAAAAGATTTAGGGGAGTTGAAGGGGAGGGGGGCCGACTCTTCCCACAGCCACACTTCCTTTTGTCTTCTTTGAACTCGGGATGTGTCGACAGGCTAAGGGAGTTTGGTTAAACCCGACTGATCGCAGATATGAGGTGCCGCTTGGTCTTTGAATTAGCGGGGTCCCAGAACACACTTGGAGGGGAAGGGAGGAGAGAGGAGACAGAGAGAGGCGGTACGAGGGAGGTGGGGAGGGAGTGGAGGCACGAGGGATTGGAGGGTGGGTGAGGGAATGGTGGGGAACAGAGGGGTGGAGTCAGATAGATATATAGATGGATAGATTAGATAGAAAAGAGATAAAATAGATAAGATGGATGCAGGAGGAGACGAGGAGTTGTCGGTGGGGGCGGGTGGGTGAGAAATGCTTTTACTGAGATCACGATGCGCTATCCCATGATCCTCTCTTGTCTCTTGCAGCACTATTCTCTGCTATTTAACAGCTGAGACAAGGCAGAGCGATTGGCAGGCCGTAATACAACAAAAATGTTGTGTTTTTTTTCCCAGCGTACTGGCTTTAATGTTAAAGTACTGTCATTAGCCAAGTCCACATAAAAGTGCAGATGAAATGCCAACACTTTGGCCTAAATTACCTCTGAGAGTCTGGCACTGTTCTAGTCTTACACCAGGCATTTACTGTGTCATAAGAGGATTTTCAGTGTTCCCCCCCTCCTCCTTTTCTTCTTCTGCTCCAGTGGCTCTGTGTTCATGCTCTGTTCCACGGCTCAGCATATATACTGTACAATATGGAGCACCCGGATCATGACAAGCCACCGTGGATCTCCCTTTCTCTGTGTGTATCCCTGAATATTTCATAAATGGCACACAGCAGATGTTGTTGTAAAGCGCATCAATATTTGATGCACTTTCTGTCTCCCTTTCTGATATTTTGTATTCCGGTGACATTGGCGTCGGCATTCATGTTGGCCTAACAGCCACTGTGGTTTTGTCTATTATGAAGCATTAGGATTGAGCCGTGTTGTGCGCGCTGGTTAATGGAGAAAACAAGTCACAACATTGTGCGAGCGCTAGCGGGATGATCAGTGTGCCTGTTTGCAGGTGGCTAATTAGCAAGCCTTGCTCTTTTTTTTTCCCTCCTTCCCCCAGATCCCTCATTCCAGCATGTCATAACTCTCAATGAGTTCCTTTTAACTACACCCTAACAGTGTTGATTAATTTCATCAGAAATTACAGTGGAGGTTGCAAGGAAAGCATTTGCATAATACACAAATTGTAGAGCGCATTTTGAGTCACCCAGATGAATGGATTCAAGTTGGCAGAGCGACGGGCTATGAATGAACATGAGGTACGATTGAAACATATTTCCAAATGTCAAACTATTCTGATTCTCTCAGCCTGTCTGGGCACGATGCGTAAAACTATATTTGTCAACACTATCACATATGCCCTGGCATGTTCTTATGACACACACTGCTTGTTTTGGATTAATACAGATTAGGAAAAGGGGGGTGGGGAGAATCCCAATATAATCTGGATTACCAGCGGCCTCATCCCCTCTGGCTATGGCAATTCCCTGGAGAGTCAAAAGCCTGTGTGCAATGGCATTTTCTTTGACCCATTTGCAGCAGTGGTGGTATTGCAGGATGAAATATGGAATATGAATGAGTGCCTCCTCCCCTAAGAGCTTCCATTAGAGATCACTTAAGGGGCCCTGGTCCATTATTGAGAGGTTGCAGGGGGTGTGAAGCGGCTCTTTGAAGTCAGAAGTGGCAGTGAAGTACATGCATTAGGTGGAGTATGGCATCTGTGTATCATTATGATCAATGTGTATCTAAAAATGGGAATGGCTTACAATAACTATGATTAACTAATCAGTTTTTGTCTTTATGTTACTTTAAATGTAATACTCTGACTATGGTGCATACCCTAGACAGACATATAGATAGATAGGGTACTGTAGAAAGTAATGTTGAAGATAATTTCAATATTATCTGTAAAAAAGAGTGTATAGCTCTGCTGTACTGAGACGTGCATCTCTGCTCTGAACACATTCTCTGGCCTTTCCCCTCTCCCCCACACACATGAGTCGAACTGGCAGCCATTTCTCATGGGAGGAGCTGTTACATAGCATCTAAGAGGTTATTAAGGCTACTGTGTCTGGGGGAGGATGAGCTGAAACTGCAAAGACGACCAGAAGGCAGCAGCAAAATGGCCTCTTTTGACAGGGCGCTGTTCCTCTTAGAGTACAGCAAATCTAGCTTCAGGTGCATTGTGGTCCATTATAGTGTAACCAATAAGCCAGTAGTTTGTGGTGTGTGTGTGTGTGCTTGTGTGTGTTGTGTGTGTGATTTGCCTCTGGGAAAAAGGGGATTTCTGCTCTGTATTTGATTTCCATGCCTGTGATCATTACATTTTCTTGTTGGTGGGGATCAGCTTAATCCCTCCTCCTGGTGCGCATTTCATTCTATCACAGTGAATCGAAAACATTAATTTTCTACATTTGACAATATATGGTGCAAGCTATGTCTAAAAACATGATAGTTTGCAGAGTTTGTCTCAATTAGTGTCAAGTCAGCAGCACAGTTTAACAATTTAAGAGAACACAATAGTTAAACTATATTGACTTTACAGGGGTTTCATACTGATTCAGTGTTAGTATTGCAGACTTAAAGGGACAGTTTACCCCCAAATCAAAAATACTTATTGTTTCTCATACCTGTAGTGCTCTTTAGCAATCAAGATCGCTTTGGTGTGAGTTGTCGAGTGTTAGAGATATCGGCTAAAGAGATGTCTGCCTTCTCTCAAATGTAATGGAACTAGATGGCACTCAGCTTGTGGTGCTCAAAGCGCCAAAAAAGTACATTTGAAAAACTCAACAGCAATGACATCATGACTTGTTTACGCAATATATTCCAATATATTCTTTGTTATGAGCAGTTTCATTCAAAACTGTTTTCTTTTTACCGAACTACTCCTGCTAACCGTATCACTGCACAGAAGGAAGCTTGCATATACTGCTAGTTCACCTAGCACCCCAGAGCTAGTTAACGTCACAGCTCAGCCGAGGAGGGCACCATTAATGTTTACATCTCATGCTATCACAAGCATCAGCCTCTCATCCATGAGTAGATTGCTTCCTTCTTCATGGTGAAATGATTGTCTACGTTTAGTTCCATTATTTTGAAGACAAGGCAGGCATCTCTATGGCCCAAAACTCCAACACTCAGCAACTCAACTTGTGGGTTTGAATGTCAACACTGACATAAATGTCAAACAACAAAAAACAAAACAGGAAAGTATAGGGACGCAAATGCCAGGTGTTGTTCACTGCAATGGAAATGAAAACAGGAAATTACTGTGCATACATACACTCTGCTCTGCTGTAATATATGGGCTATTCAAAGGTAACCATGTTTGTCATGTCGAGTATGAGCAAAAGCTAAAAATATGACATCTGCCAGTATAGCCTGTGAATAAAAAATCAAAAAACAATGTACAGCAACAGCCCATTCTCATTACCAGGTCACTGAATACCAGTGTCATACCCTTCAGTGTGTAACATCAACTCCAAAGACACCCCTTAGCATCTTTATGAGATGTGCCAGGTTTTAACCTAAACACAGTGTAAACCCATTTGCAGCAATACTGTTGAAGAAAAACTTCACTCGGGGTCAATCTGCAGCCTTGTGGGATATTTATTGAAGACACAACATACAGCTTCAAATATCTACATGGCAGTTCAGCGAACATCATACCTAACTTTCCTGCCAATTCCCAGAACTTGCTCTTATTTTAAAAATACTTGGCATTTTATCACAACTTGTTCCTGCCACAATGTCACACAATCTTTGTTTTGGGTCACTCTGTTTTTGTCACTCTGTTCCATTGACAGTTGCTCAATGTTAGTAAACATGTTTTGCTTCTAACTTGTCCTTGAGGGTCAAATATTTCTAGGCCTTTTCGCCACCATAATACTTGACACTAAGACCAACTCACACAACACAAAGTGCGAGACAGGCCGTGAAGGGCACAAGATGAGAAAGGGGAGGTAGATGGGTCAAGCAAAACTGGACTTCCACTCAGGTGTGTGTCACATAGGTATACAAATGAATGCCCTGTGCGTCAACACTAGACATCAAGGCGTGTGACAGAGTATCTGCATTTGACAATCTGAAGAATAAGAACAGGTTGACAGTAAATGTGAAACATATAAAGTTAAACCCTCAATGCCCCCTCAACTTCTGTTTCATCATCCTCCCTCCAGCTGCAGATATCCTTGATCTGTACAAAAGCTTTACTTCAGTGGGAGAGTGGCACCCTTTGCTATCATAGCCCTCAGCAAACTGCCTCAATAACACCGTGAACTAGTTTTGATATAATTGCTTTATATGTCTCTAGTGCCAATATGTCTGTACATTACTGTACAATTTCAAGAACCTGGCTACCTTTCAAACTGTTCTTCTTCTACCTTTCTTTTTAACACTATTGCCACTACAGACACTCTGTTCTGTCTAAAAAACGGGGTTTAGCGTGGATTTAAAGCAACAGTTAAACATTTTGTGGAATATGCTCATTAATTTGTTTTCCTGCGGGAAGTTACACAAAAAAAACTGGTCTCATTCCAGTCATCAAATACTGGCGCTTGGGCAGTGACTTCTGGCATCAGACACCAACAAAAGGAGCCACCCTTTCATGTCAGCGTGATACACGGCCAGTCACCATTACTGTCTAATGGCACCCAGCAGTGTCGCGGCACAACAATGTAAATAAAGGGGGTGAAAGTCTGAGTAGGGTAGGTGGGTGGGGTGGTGGATGGGTTCAACAACCACAGACTTTTACATAGGAGGCCGGTGTCTGCTTACTGTCTGATTGTACAGCCAAACCCTGTCCTTTTGTTGCCTAAACCTTACCACATGCATGTTGGCTAAATGTAACCATGTGTGTTTGTTATTGAAGGGAAAAAACATCAATTTGTGGTGTTGTACTGACATAGCGTGTTTATTTAGAAAGACACTATATGCAAACTCTACATTTCCTGTGAAAACTGAAGTGTATTTTGAAAACACACAATGTATGTAACAGGCTAAAGTTGACTTGGCGTCCCAGCGCGTCCACAACCAATGCACCCAGAGTACCTGCACATCATATATCGACATGGAATGTAAGAATTTCTTGATTGTTTCTAGGTTGGCAGCAGGAACTTCCTGGAGTCTCAGCTGGTGAACTGGCAACCTCATCATCATCAGTCCAGGAGGTCACTTCTATCAGCTAAGAAACAGTCCGGCACATAAACCCAGTAAAGCCATAACTTGTTGTTCTTACAGTTCTAGTTTTGTACAAATTAAACAAACATGTTCAGGAGTTTTAGAGGTGCTGGTAGGATTTTATGTCCCTTCAGACAGAGCCAGGCTTCCTTTTCCCATGCGTTAGGTCTTTGTCATATGGGGATTACGAGACAATGGGCCGCTAGGCACAGATATGCAAAAGGCCCCACCACTTCTCCTACAAAGGAGCAAGACACACAGACTTTGTGGAGCGTCTGACTGTACTCTCCCTCATGAGGACTACACCCCTCCTCCACCTGTCACCTCCACAATGTGCTTCACTGCTGACCATGTGAGAAGACAGGCCCTGATGGTGTCAGCCCCAGGGTGCTCAAAGCCTGTGCCCCCCAGCTATGTGGAGTACTTCAGCATGTCTTCAACATGAGCCTGAGTCTCCAGAGGGTCCCCATGCTGTTGAAGACATCCTACCTCGTTCCTGTTCCAAAGATGCCACGTCCCAGTGGCTCCAAGGACTACAGACCCGTGGCATTGACCTCCCACATCATGAAGACCCTTGAAAGACTCGTCCTGGAGCAGCTCCGACCCATGCGTCTACGCCCAACTGGACAAGCTGGCGAGCACTGTGAGGGTCATGTTTTTTGACTTCTCCAATGCGTTCAACACCATCCGTCCACCTCTACTGGGTGACAAGCTGACAGCAATGGATTGTAGACTACTTGACTAGCAGACCACAGTACGTGCGCTTGCAACACTATGTGTCAGACAGAGTGGTCAGCAATACCGGAGCCCCGCAGGGGACTGTCCTCTCTCCCTTCCTCTTCACCCTCTACACCACAGACTTCAGCTATTGCACTGAGACCTGCCATCTTCAGAAGTTTTCTGATGACTCTGCCATAGTTGGATGTATCAGCAAAGGGCGATGAGGATGAGTACAGCGCTGCTGTGGATAACTTTGTCACATGGTGTGAGCAGAACCATCTGCAGCTCAACGTGGCAAAGACAAAGGAACTGGTTGAGGATCTGAGGAGGACCAAGACACCAATGACCCCTGTTCCCATCCAGGGGGTCAGTGTGGACATTGTGGAGGACTATAAGTACCTGGGGGTCCACATTGACAATAAACTGGACTGGTCTAAGAACACTGACGCTCTCTACAGGAAGGGCCAGAGCCGTCTCTATTTTCTGAGGCGACGGAGGTCCTTCAACATCTGCCAGACTATGCTCAGGATTTTCTATGAGTCTGTGGTGGCCAGTGCTATCCTCTCTGCTGTTGTTTGCTGGGACAGCAGGCTGAGGGTGGCGGACACCAACAGACTCAACAAACTGATCCACAAGGCCAGTAACGTTGTGGGAATGGAGTGTGACTCTCTGATGATGGTGTCAGAGAGGAGGATGCTGTCTAAGCTACGAACTATCTTGGACAATGTCTTACACCCACTCCACCATGTGCTGGTCAGGCACAAGAGTGCTTTCAGTGGGAGACTCATACCACCAAAATGCACCACTGAGCGCCACAGGAAATCATTCCTGCCAGTGGCCATCATACTGCACAACTCCTCCCTCTGAGTGGCCCTTAGACTATTTCACCCACTGTCAACAACTTAACCAGTAAATTATTACATATTTATTCCACAGTTCACTGCTGAATAATCTGTGCAATAACTAACAGTGTACATAATCCTTAATTTTTCTTATTTCCATTCTGTATCTCAGCTTATAGTCTATTACTGTACATATGTATAATAAGTCTGTATAATTTCAGTATATTATTGTTCAAAAAGCAAAGCACATACCTTTGCCTTTACTGTATAAATTCTGTTTATTATCTATTTTTGCCACTGCATCTGTGTATATTTGATAGGTTACTATATATTTTTTTGTAAATAATCTTGTTATATTTTCTTATATTTTCACTTAATTGCACTATATGTTATATCTTTCTGCTCTTGTAAGGAGCACCTGTAATGCCAATAATTTCCCCCGGGGATAAATAAAGTATTTCTGATTTTGATTCTCTTTGTAGTCACTATGAATATTTCTGTAGTTTTGTGGTGTTTTGTGTTGCTTCGTAGTTCCTTTGCATCTCTATGTAGTCTTTTGACTCTTTTCTTGGTTGTACATGTTCATTTAATTGACATTTTGCAGGCAAAGGCCAAGAAGGCCCTTGACACTTTGGACCCCTGAGCCCGTGCCCAGTAGGCCAGTTTAGTTATGGCTGGCTCTTGCTTTATATTTAGCAAACCGACATGAGAGTGGTATATTGATTGTCTCATCTAACTCTTGGCAGTAAAGCAAATAAGTGCGTTTCCCAAAATGTCAAACCTTTCCTCAAATTAAATTTTGATCAACCTCAGCTTTGCACAGTTACTGGTAGCGACTCAGTCTTTTCTTAGTTCAGGCTACAGTACAAAAAAAAATCATTGAAATAAAATGACAAACGTCAAAGGTATTGAACAATCTTTCATCATCATCATTAATGCACTCTTGCATATTTAAAATTTGAACTTTCTTACCTTTGAAGCAAAGTGAGAAGCTATCTCACTGATTTATGGATATATCTCAGTAAGTCAGTGCATGTATTAGTCCAAGCACAGGCACATTTGTGTACAACATCTATAATGCATACAGCACATTGTTCCTAATTCTTCACTCCAAATAGGTTTCCATTTTCCCTTTTCTCTCTCCAATACACCAGCTAGATTTCTACAAGAGCGTTCACAGGGGATACATATATCAGAGTCTGTGTACTGATGTCGAATTATGAAGACAGATATGAGAAGTTACTCCATTATGGCTGGGTGAAGAATGTTGTCCATTTCCTCTTCATGTTTATTCCCTAGTAATTTTCAAATCGACAAATAATGAACAGAACATTTGACAGAGGAACATTTCAAAAAAATAAATTCCAATTTGAACAGCCTGGAGATAATTACTTTCAGCAATATTTATGGTAATGAACTTGTAGTTCTGTATAATTCAGTGTAATTTAGTTTTTTAACAGAGGTTTTGGGTTGTCCTGTGAGTGACTGTGCTGACATAAAGTAATTGCTTCATTAAAAGAGTGAGAAAAAAAACATCTAATGATGATAGCTAAATAGAGAGATTTATTATTCATCACAAGGCTGCAGAGCTCCAGTATTGATGCACAATGTAGAAAGTCACACACACTGCAAATTAAGTGGACAAGATGTTCTATTGACTGTATGTCCTCACAATTATTAATATATGAAATCAATACACTGGCTGCTTGCATGCTACAGTTTGTATGAAGCGGTAGGGCGACTGCTGCAGGAAGTTACTTTTGTTGACCATCAGTCCTACAGTCCAAACAACCTGGTGAACCTGAAAACAGTGAGTGTGTTGATTTTGCTCAGGCAATATGACCTTACTCTTGAAAAGTTCAAAACTCTCACTATTTTTAACTGTACTTTCAGCAGCTGCAGAAGCCTGTTCAAACTGTTCTGGCTGACTGGACGGACAACAGTCTACAGCCATGCTTGCAGCTCTATGTAGCTCTTTGTAAAGTGGTACACCCTGTATGCTAAGGTCAGCATGCTAACACGCTCACAATGGCAATGCTAAAATGCTTATGTTAAGCAGGTATACTACTGGCAAATTTTGAGTATCCTATGACAGCAACCCATCCTATGCTACCCTGTGATTGGCCAGTAGGCTATTAGTTGGTTTCATCGGTTGGATTGGGTAGGTTTAGGCAAGAGGAGTAGGATTGGTTAGGGTTAGGGTAAGAATGTCAGGGTAAGCAAATCAAAAGCAGAATAAGATAGGCCATTCCACTGCTATCCTAGGATTCACAAATTTGCATACTGTTTACCATGTTCATCTTAGCGTGTTAGCATGTTAACGTTTGCAAATTGGCACTAGTACAGTGGAGGTGGATAGGAATAATATTAGTTTTGGGCGGCACAGTGCTGCAGTGGTTAGCATTGTCGCTTCACAGCAAGAGTGTTCCTGGTTTGAACCCAGGGTGGGGGATTCAAACCCCGAGGCATGGGAGCCATTCTGTGTAGACTTTACATGTTAACCCAGTGTCAGCGTGGGTTTTCTCTGGGTATTCCGGCTTCCTCCCACAGTCCAAAGATATGCAGGCTTGGTTAACTGGTGACTCTAAATTGGCCGTAGGTGTGAATGTGAGCTTTATTGGTTATTTGTCTCTATGTGTTAGCCCTGTGATAGTCTGGCGTCCTTTGCAGGGTGTACCCTGCCTCTCGCCCAATGTCTGTTGGGATAGGCTCCAGCTCCCCCGCAACCCCTAACAGGATGAGCGGTTACGGAAAATGAATGAATGAATGAGTTTTGCAGATATTTGCTTATAAACCAAAGAACTGGAAAAATCTTTACTGGTGGTATTAAATAACAAGTCAAAGTTTGTGCAATACATTGCTTTTCTTGAGTAATGAAGCCAACTTAGCTAAAAGCTATAAGCTAAATGTAAACCTCTTGATGGTGCTGGAAAAAAGTCACGGAAGTCAGTAGGAGTCATCCTCTGGGGACTATGAATGTCTGAGATATTTTAGAATGGACATAAGTGGTAGAACGACCAACAGACCAACATTATCATCTCTGGAGCTATGCTTCTAGCATAGCTAAAAACATCTGATAGCTCATTGGCAAGTCTAGATACAAAACTGCACAAGCAACAGAAGAACCTTGTGTTTGGAGTTAAATTGCTAAACTCACAACATATTGAATACAGAAACTTTTCTGAGGGTAGCTGACAGCCGGAAAGTGTTTTAATTAATGAGACCACTCACAGTTTCAGTTTGTCTCTTATTGTATCACCAACTGTACAAATTAACTAACACAGCCTGTGGACAAATCTGTGTGACACCTCCAGAAGGCTTGGCATAATTGGAACAAAGACAATGCTGAATTGATTCCAGTGGTGTCTTAGTGTTTGTAACCTTTCATTAGTTGGAGACGATTCTCTCCATCAATACTCTGGGAGAAACTTGTGTAGTTGATTATGCTCTGTGATAGCATCTGCTGATGCGAGTTCCATGTGAGATTTAGTGAATTTGTTTTTTTCCAAATATTTCTCTGATACTGCAACTCGAGTTATTAATACTGTATACACAAAAAAGCAAACAGATTCAGAAGTTTTCTGCTTTGAGAATATTAGTCAAATGATACATACACTGTCTACACTTGATTTTTTTATGATTCTTACAGGCTGTTGTGCTGGAACCACTACCTTACAGTTTTAAAATGCAGCTTCTCTCCCATTCCTCTGAATTGTTCACATTGTCTAAAATTACATCATTTTCAGTGTTCTTAATGAGAAGGTAACATTGAAATTATAATTCTCAATAAGTACATTGAAACACTTGCCTGTACCTCTGATTAAACAAGATTAGGAGTCTACAGCCATGCTAGCGGCTCTGTGATGGTGTACTTCGGCACAGCAGTGCTCTGAGCTAAATGACACATGTTGACATGCTCACATGCTCAAAGTATCATGTGAACCATAGTCTAGTGTGTTAGCATGCTAACATTTGCTAATAAGCACTAATCATAAAGTTCAGTTGAGGCTGATGTAATTATTTAGCTGGTATTTGATCATAAACCAAATTATACAATGGTCTGGGTTGAAAATTGATTCTGATTGGCTGCAGGGTGTCCATTTATTTGTTATAAGGGACATCTATGAAGACGTTTAGTCTGTTAGCCATTCTTAATTATTATGCTGGCTACATAGGGCATGCTTGAGTGCCAGACTGGATCGTTCGTAAATTTGGAGCGCTGTTGGAATGGACTGTTCGCTTATTCAGAACACGACATTCTCAGAGCAGCAGAATGTGCTCTGGGCACTTTGTCTGGGGAGACAGAACAGCAGACCGCCAAACGAAGTGAATTAGTAATTAACTTAACCGTTTGTTGATTCATTAAGAAATAGAACACTCCGTTTCTTCAAAAAACAGGGCTCTCATTTTAGTGTAGACCATCAGATTGGATGTACTAATGCACCCATAGCATCATCCTGTAACTAAGATAAGTAACCATAACAGAGATGCGGTCAGCATCTGCTTATTTTTTTAATTCTGAGTGTAGTCCTTCAATGCCTTATTCTATGAACACCACAGGATGCAACTGTAACACACAAGCTGCAAGTGAACTTACTGATAGTTTGTATCACATCAGTCTTCATCTCATATCCCATTCGCTACCCGACTCGCTACTTCAGGCTTCAGTCACGCACCAGTACACATGGCGTATCATTGCTCATAAAAATCTTTTTATTTCTTAATTTAATTTAATCTTTTCATTTTGGAAAAATTTGTCAGCCGTACACAATGTTTTTGACTTTGAATCTTGCTAGCATTAAGTTAGCTTCCTGACTCATAGCTGAGCCAAATAGTTCTATGAACTGAGTGGACTAGAATATCTCCCATTGCAAAGTCGTATCTGAAGTTTGTCCTATTTACAATGTTTCCATTGCGTAAGAACCATATCTCAGTCAGGAACACTTTCGTCAAAGACAACTTTATTTCCATTTGCAGTATTATATTTGGTGGTATGGCTCTGTTCTAGGGCCCCTCTGCCTTTCCTCGGGCCTACGCAGAAAGCATCTTCCACACGCCTGCGTGGAAAACCATAAGGCAGAGAGAGCACACAGAGAGAGCACACCTGTCTGCCCTTCCACGTGCAAATGAGGAAAGAGAGGCAAACCGCCCTGCCCTTACATGCACCTACATGGAAAGCCTAAGGCAGGGAGAGAAGCAGCAAAGACCTCCTGGGAACAGAACAGAGCAAACAACAATGACAAACAGAAGTTACATTGATAAGTCAGACACAGCATGAAAAGGAGGAGCTGGGGTGGAGGCAGGTTGCAAAGTGGCTTGCAGAGGAAGCAGCAACAGTATGCAGGTCAGAGCAGTTAAAATAGGGCCCCCTGAATGAGATTTGCCAATTGGTTGCATAGACAGGGATCATTTGAGCTATCAGCTGACTGCCTTTCATCAATCAGCTGCTCCATCAGTTGATTGCTGTTTGAGATCAGCTCATGTAGCTGGGATGTGAGCTGAGCTTGACATAGTGTCCTGCCCAAACTAACGCTATGCTCAATCCAGGGGATCACCAAAGTCATTAGGAATCATCCTCTGGAGACTATGAATGTCTGCACAAAATGTCATGGCAATCTGTCAAGCAGACGTTGAGCTATATTGGCTAAAGTGATGGAAACACTGACAAACCACACACTTATATTTAACTTACTGGTAGTTTGTATCACATCAGCAATCATCTCACATCTCATTTGCTATGTGACTTTTTACTTCAGGCTGCACGTCAGTACCCATGCGGTATCATTTGTTTATGAAAATACTGATTTGGGGAAAATTTGTCAGCCCTACACAATGTTTTTGACTTTGAATCTTGCTGGCATAAAGTTAGCTTTATTGACTAATAGCTAAGCCAAAGGGTACTGAGTGGAGTAGAAATATCTCCCTTTGCCAAGTCATATCTGAGGTTTGTCCTATTTACTGGAGTAGCGAAGAATATTTCAAGCACACTAATATTTCTATGATTATGAGCAACAGCACTGCTGTTACTAAAACTTCACACTATCATGGTTAAAATCTATAGATTTTAGTATTTGGACACAAACTTGGGACATACTATGATTGATTATTACAGCACCTACACAATGTTCAGTAAATCCACACACAAAATATCATATATATTTTAGCCCTTCAAAAGATTAGCAAACTGTCAGGAGCATAGACTGTATCACAATGCCCTGTGCATAGCCCTGAATATAAATAGGTGAGGTATACACATTGGATGTCAGTACTCAGTTAGGCTTTCCTATAACATTTAGACTATTGTGTCAATATTGTGGCCAGACTCTGGATTGCCCTCCGGCTGCTGCTGTTGTTGTCCGCCTGCACTGTTCAAGAACATTTGGCCCTCAAGTGTCTATGACCCTGCTAATACTTCAGCTCTGTACATTGTCCAGAGGAGTAAAACAGTGTGCAGCCACAGTTTACTCAGCTACCAGCAATTGTACATTCAACAGCGCATACTGTGTTTAATGAGCACTGTAGCATTATATTGAACTGCAGTAAGATTAGCACTCAGTCTACTCTTCTTTTAAAAGGTTAGGCTGGTGTCTGTCTGTCTGTCTGTCCACGCTCATTATCAAACAATCCTTGACCCCATGGTCTACTCCAACATATTTGTTACCCTTGCCATTAGTCATCCTGCTATTATTTCTTTTCACTTCCACCCCTCCTTTTCCTCTCTCACCAAGGCTACCATTTGCATCCATTTTCAAAATAAGAGATATTTATTAGGAGTGTTGGAAGAGCTTAAGAACCTGTGTTTGTAGTTGGCTGAGTGATGATTTTGCATTAAACTGCAGTGCCTTCTGTGTCAACAAACGGGATTAAGATATCTTAATAATGGTGAGTGTGTCAATGATAGGATGTCTTGCTTAGTGTTTTGTTTTGTAGTGCTATGAATAAAAAGCAGAAGCTTTAGTTTTTGGATTAACGGTTTGGTATTTGATTTTATAGGCACATTTATTTCAGTGGGCACATACTGGTGGCTCGGTATAAGGTATAAACTAAAAGTAGAGTTATTATTACCCTGGCTTTTATTACTGGTATAATCCTCTCTGTGACTCTCATCTGTCCTTTTAACAGATTAAGACAGATTTAAAGGTACCGTGTGGATTTTTCATTGTAAACAAAGAAAGTTTTGATTACACTTGTTTCTCACCACAACACTTTTAGTTTCCCCAGAAGGTGTAATAAAACTGTTCTAAGAGCCTTTACCTGAATATTTTAAAAGCTGCATTGTTTACTCTTCTTCTCCCATTTGATTGGCGTCCTGCTACCTTTTACAGCACATTACAACATCTTCCTGCAGAAATGGGTTTTACATCACCCCCCATGCTTGTGACACGCACACTACTGCACATAATAGTAAAGCACACTACAAACAGCAAAGGCACCAGCTCATCAAAGCATCGCTCTGCAGCACAACTAGAGGTCAAAAGCTCCACAGGGTGCCTTTAACAGACCAATAAAATTGAAAAAGGTTGTCAGAGCTACACTAATATGGGCCGATGCATCAGGAGGACAGAACATGAGCATCTTTCTTGACTCTTGGATGTTGTTAGTGATTTTCTCCAGTTCAATTAAACTGAATGTTTCTAAGGTAGAAAATAGCAGCTGAGGAGCAGAGAATGACATAACAGGATGTCCTCTCCTCTCAGACGTATAGATACAGCCTATATGAATGAAAATGGAATTTGCCATGTGGATGAAACAAAGACTTCGGCTTCTATTAGCATCAAGCCGAGACGTTCTTTGTAGGATGCTCAGCTGAGCAGGAAGGCTCAGTCAGCAGGGTTCTCGTGGTGCTCCTCTCAGCTTCCTCGCCTTTCGTCTCTCCTGCCTACCAGACTGACACCTAAAGTGGCACTAATTGGCATGGGCTCTGACAGCTATCCAGTGTGCCTGCGAAACTTTTAATGACACGCCTTCCACCCAGCAGCATCCAGACTATCTTCCCCGTTAAGGAAAAACCTGTAAAAAGATATACTCAAGCTGTGCATGCTCACTGGCAGTATGTTCCCTCTTGCTTTCCCTTTCTTTTGCTCTTTCTTTCTCCCTCATGCACAAATACAGACACACCAGCCTACACTGACACACACTCACTAATGTAATGTTACCCGTGGAAGCACAGATGGGTGCTGTCTGGCAGAGATGACGCATAGACCTAATCATTTATTTCTCTAACTTCTGGACTGAATATGAATTATGCATGCATAAAGGGGGGACTAAAATATAGCACATGCTTATGAAATGTAATAAAAATCTTATTTTCTAGCGCACCCAATATAATCTGTATTACCTCCTTTTCTTTTGTGTATGGACCATAAAGCCTAATCCGTCTTTATATTCGTTTGAAAGCCTTAATCCATATTTTAAGGTGCCTTTCTTGAAAGGATTTGCGCACAGTTGAAGAGAATACCTCATTTATCTTGTGTATTACATTTAAAAGAAGTTGCTCTGCAAATGCAGATTGCATTCATCATTAATCATGTGCAGGCTTACTTTAGCGCGCATGTGCATATGGGCACATTGACACAAAAACAAAGATGCACAGACTCACACACACAAATGCATAGGCTACTGCATGCTCAAGCACATACAAGTGAAACCACAGTGAAGGCAAATATGAAAAGAGACAGACTTGGCCTAATTATTTCTTGGTCTTTCTTCCTCTGTCAGTTTCCCTCTCTAATACTCCCGTCGCCTTTAATCTAGCTTTCATACTCCCACATTCTCAATATCACCCTCAAAGTGTTAGCACTCTGCAGCACTCTCCCTGTGTCAGTCACTTAAGCTTCTCACAGCTGCTCACACTTTGCCTCCCTTCGTCTGCCACACAGACAGTGAAGCAGAAAGCAAAGTTTTGGGCGAGAGATTAAGTCCGGCCAGTAAAAGGCCAGAGATGTCATCCTAAATATATTTCTCATTCCCCCTCTCCCCATGGACAACAGCAGAAGAACTGTCTGCCATATATACTGTAGCATTTCACCACATTGGGACTTTCTATTTACTTATGCTCTGCCGTATATGAGGGTACATATCATTTCGGCTCATGAGATGGGGACTGTTGCAGGAGAGGCAGACAGGAATAACCACTGCAGAGGAAATAGAACAGAGAGAGAAAGAGCAGTAGCACAAGAGGGAGAAAAGAGAGGATGATGGAGGAGAAACAAGAGGTCTTCAATCCACCACAGGTGCTTAAATTACCTCTTTCCTCTCACAGCTGGCCTTGGTTCAATCCGCAACAAATAAGAGCAGCTGGAAATTGTGAGGTAACACCATTTCTCTCTTCCTCTCTCTCTGGTCTTTACATTAAGCCTGCGCTGTGGCATTACTACCATGGAGTCCCTGAAGATGGGAATAGAAGGTAAAGAGCTGGCTCAGCAGGGTCACCTTGTGGCTGCCTGATATCAGCTGGTGGTAAACAAGCCATGTTACTGTATGTGAAGAGTCCAGCTATAGTAGCAATTAGGGGTTGGTAATGGTAGAGGATGTATACAGGTCTTTTACTATTATGCAGCCTAAGTGATGTCACACCATTAGAGGGGTCCCGTGCATCTGTTTTCGCCTGTTCGTACACATCTGACATTTTTTAGACGTGGATTTGAATAGGAGGAGAAAATTGAGAAATCATGCTGTAGATTTGATTTTTCGATACACTGCCAAACTGCCAAACACTGCCAAAACTGATACAATTGCTGCATCCTCCTCCAACCTCCATCACGCCAAAAAAAGTGTAAGCTGATATTACTGCCTTTGAGAGGATATGGCATGCTTATTCATTAGCAAAGGTAGTGGTATCTTGTGAAACTACACAATGTAGGGTATTCATAAGAAAATTTTTTGCAGATCTTGAGAATTTCTTGAGATAACTAAAGGTGTCTCCCAGGGCTCCATCTTGGGACCTATTTTGTTTCCTATTTTTATAAATTATTTGGGTGAAGACATTCCTCCAAAAATACATTTATATGCGGATGACACAGTCATTTACGCTCATGCCCCCTCCATAGTGCAGGCGGTGCTAGAGCTTCAGACTGCATTACAGTAATTACAAACTGCTCTGCTGAATTAAAATTTTATCTAAATGCTCAGAAAACAAGGGTCATGGTCCTCTCAAGAACTTGCTTACTATTGCTTGATGATTTTAGCATTTTCACTTCTAACTGTAAATCCATTAAAAGGGTGTCCTCATACAAGTACCTGGAACAATCTTCAAAAAGATTCAAAATTAGAAATACTTGTATAAATTGATGAATTTAAGGGTATTGTAAAGAATGTGGTAATAGAGACATGTGCTTGTTTTCCTTGAGAGGTCACTATGTTTGAATAGTTGTTGTTTTATTGTGGATCTTCGTATTACATGTTGTATTTGTTGCATTTTAATGTGTTTTGATCGGCTGCTACCTTGGCCCGGTCTTTCAATGGGACTTCCTAGTTTACAAAAGGTTAAATATAAATATAAACAAATTAATTTAAAAAAAAAATCATTGGTACTACTCATGTCAGCATAGCTGGTTAGGAAGGGGGTAAATATAGCTCTAAAATTAGGGCAAATGGTGGCGTGGGAACAACTGGCATGACCATTTTCAAAGAGAAACAGAGTATAAAAGATCCTAACATTTTCTAATCACAATTCTGCGTCAGCTCATGTCTGTGCAGAAAGCATAACTGGAGCTTGAGTCAATCTGTTTTCATTCTCAGGTGATCAAATATGGCAGCTTGGTTGGTGGCCTTTGGCATTTGATACCGATGCAAAGGGCACCCTGTAACATTTGTATGAGACGCCACCAGGCTTTCGGCTGACTCCAATGTAAACTCATCTGCAACAATATTAGATGCTCAGAGCAATTGAGGAGGTCAGGGTGGTGGATGGGTCAAACGAACACAGGACTTTCACCTTTGACCTTTTGCTTGTTTGTGGCCCATGTGAAACAAAACGTCAGCGTCATTTTAACCCAAATTATGAACTTTTCCTTAACCTAACCAAATAGTTTTGTTGCTTAAGGCTAAAACAGTCTTTGTGCCAAAGCTTACGTTACCGGTGAACACAGAAGTGTATTTTGAAAAAGCACTGTATGCATGTAATGAGCAGTAACTGACACATTTAAAACTGATGCTAGAAGGGCACCAAGATTGTCATAGTTTAAATCATAGGGCCACTGACCAAGCTGCCATATTGGACAAGTTAGGATTGAGAATGTGTTGGCTAATACAGCACATGTTTGATTTCTGCTTCTTAAATAACAGATATTGTCTTCTTTTTTTCTTTGAACAGAAATTGCAACAGATCGGTGATGGCTCTCTGGATACATATTGTGTTGTTTTGATTTTCTTGAGATTCAGATTCTGTTTTATTTTATTTTATTTATAAAGCCCAATGTAACAAATTAAAATTTGCCTCAGAGGGCTTTACACCAGATGAGATCCCTCTGTCCTAGGACCCTCACAGGGGATAAGGAAAAACATGCAAAAAAAAACTATAACAGGGAAAAAAGATGTCATTATTATTATGTGCATCATCATATTGTGGGTGTACTGCAATCCTGTATCGTATTATTGATGCTGTAATCCATAAATGCACATGGTATAAAACAGATTATGGATATGCTGCACGTGGATATACTTCATCATCATCATGTACACATCCACTCACTGTCCAGTTCAGTATCACTGTGAAGAGAAGGAGGAGGAGGAGGAGGAGGAGGAGGAGGAGGAGGAGGAGGAGAAGGGGGGCGGTGAGACCCCCTGCCTGTCTTTTTCCGTCTCTGGTTTAGCTCCCTCAGCAAGGGCGAGAAATATTGATTGTCATGGGGTTCTGAGGACTTAGAATTTAATTCAATGCATTTTCAGATACATCTGCTGCTGAACCTTGTTCATTTATTCTCAGATTTTCTTGGCTGTTATCACCCAGCTCAAATAATGTATGTTCGAAGCTAAATCTAAATTTTAAAAGTTCTGACGCTTTTATCTGTGTAGTTAGTGTGTGTGTGTGTTGATGAATTAAAGGGTCTGGGGACACAGAGACCTTCATCCTCATGGCCAACAGTGAAGCCCACAACCTTGGATTCAGATCAAAGACTTTTTAGTTGCAGACTGTGGGAACAGGGCTGCAGCCCTCCAGCTCACAAACCCACCAAAACAACATGCACACATGTCTGCAAACACACAGACATGATGTGGGGATATTGTGCACATCTCCTACGTCTCCAAAATTGCGAGCACAACAAACTCTCTCTGATGAAAGTGAATTTTATATCTCAGAAGATCTGTCTAGGATATTCACTGAGCCGTCAAACAGTCATATTCGCCTGGGCGAGCGCACAAAAAGCATGCACATTATACACGTACACACACACACAAGTGCATATTGAGTGTTTGTATGTATTTGGGAATGACTTAATGCTGGCGAGCTAAGGCCGTGTTTCCACCGTCTGCAAGCAGTAAGCGTTTGATCTGACTCCAAGGTTCCAGCTGGCTTTGAGGATGGAGGGCTCCCTCTTTTTGGCCCACCTTTAAAGCCACATGCTCGGTAATTAACATGGAGCACCTTCTACACCACGTCACATAAGATGTGGGAAAAATGAAAAATAAAATATGTGAAACTAGGACCGGCATCAACATGAGCATCCTCATTTCAGTGTGCTCTAGTCTTGCAAGCAAAACACTGGTAATATTAACAACTGTGACCTGAATGGTAAGCCTTTTGGATACAACAGAGGCACGGTTTGTTACTGTAGCTGTGGTTATTTTGCTTTGTCCCCGTGTACCGTGTCATTATGGCGGGATCAGGATTGCATTTTGTGCTCGAGATGGAACATAATGTGTTTATCTGAGATCGATCGTGAGGCGAGGTTTAATATGCGGTCCCCAGAGTGAGGAGTGCAGTAACGCCACTGGAGGGGAATAAAAATACTGATTTTTTGGGGGGAAAAACAGAGAGGGACGAGAGGAGGAGGAAGGGCGGTGAAGAGGAGAGCAAAAAAATGCTGATACCCAAAGGCGGAGACGGAATAGATATGGAGGTATAAAGACTGAAACACTGTGAGATTAATAGCTAAAAGTGGCTATTAAACTGGTGAGCAAGACATACTGTGCTGATATCCTACACTACTTTGTATTCGAAACATATTTCTTCTTCCTGAGGTTGCCTTGTGTCTCAGGGTTTTGCACTGTCGCCTCACAACAAAAGCAATCTGTGTCTGATTACTGCCTTAAGTGTGATTATGTTTTTCTGTCTTAATAGATAGGCAGCTGTGTTTGGATGTTTGTTGTATTCACTGTAATCCTGAACAAGTTTAAGATTCTGTATGCAGCATTCACAGCATGATGATAAGAGCAAACCAGTCTTTGCTATGTAAAGATACAGTGAAGTAATGGCATCCTGAGCAGAGCATAAGGTCATGCTACCTCTGTGTGCATCCAAGCTTTCTGTGGTTTGTTGTGGTAAGCCGGTCCGGCCATGCGTGCATGTTAGCTCATGTGTGTATCCCACTGGTGAGCTCATTGCCATCGCTTTGCACTGCGCTTATATGGCAGCTACCGCTGATATTGGAATGGCATTGTTGTGGAAGTGTAGCAGCCACTTTGTCGTTCCCCCTTGATTAACACTTTTAGCCGGAGTTGGACCTATTTTCGATTTTGCCAGTCCCAGAATCTGTCAATATGACACATTCCGGCAAATTAAAAAATAGGCTAACTCAGCAATCTGTGCTGATGGTGTCAACGGCGCTAAATCTTACTTGTAACATAATATTATGTTTATAAATGGACTGATACAGCCACTGTGTCTAACGGGCCATGTGTAATTTACTGCAGAGCTGAGCAGTAGAGTTGGGAGAGGCAGAGCAGTGCATTTTGAGTTTGTTTATTAGAAAGTTCATGGGGTTTTTTTTGGGTGGCAAGATGGCAACCCTCATGTCAGCATTGTTGCCATTTTTGAGCGCTGTTTATTGAATTAGCATCATTAGCTGCTAGCTGCTGGCTCAGCCACCTCCATGTTGTGACCATGTCCAAACAACTCATATGCTCTGAATTTTGCATTAACTAATCAATATTTTTATTTTAACAATGGGGTAAAAACACTATGTAATGTAAAAGAACCACTCATAGTGATGACTCCACTGAGAATTATCACTACACTACTGTGGAGCAATTTAGCATCTTCCAACTCACTGCTGTGGTTTAACAGCCCAGAACTTTACCATCTGCTCTCTTCACCAAACAACAGACACAGTTAGCATCAAGCTGGTGAACATAGTACAGCATTTGGCACCTGAAGAGTCAGACATTTCCCTCATGTGTTGGTGGAGACCAAAAGCAGAGCTAATGGAAGACTGAAGACAGATTTATATTCATTAAGAGGAAAAGGAACATGGTTTCAAATTGATGCTAATGTTGCACAGGGTCTGCTGGATGTTAAATAGGCAAGTACTTGCCATATCAGTTTTATAAAGTGATGTATGTCAGGGTTATTGCAGGTTTAAATTAACAGTCCAAAGGAATAGTTTAACATTTTGGGAAATATACTTAGTGTATATGCTGTCTTGCTGAGAAGTTAGACACCACCTAAGTATAAAGCTGAAAAAGAGTGCAATCAGCTTGGGTACAACAAAATGCATGAATGGAGGGAAAATGGGTGAGAAAGAAAAGATAGATGAGCTTGGGAGACGAAAGCAAATCAAGCGAGGGACTGTTAGATGTCACTTCCATCTGGAGGCGCCAGCCTGTCAGTGTTCATTAGGCCTCAGAAGACCCCGCCATACCAGCAGAGCACCTGCTGGCCAACAAGACAACTCATGTTTAGAGGAGACGCAGAACACAGCCGGGGCTACAGCCGCCAACTGAAAATCTATTTTTTATCGCTGAAGTGGGAAACTATCTACATGAACAATGAAGGAGCAGAGAGTGAAGTAGTGTGTAACTGTTTTCAAGTAACTTGCTCAAGGCACATGCAGCCATTCAATATATTGACTCCACTTCACCTTCTGTTTGTCATCGCTGTCACTGGAAACATTCAAATTTGACGTTTTAAGCAGCCTCCAAATTTATGAGCACACAAGGACTGAAGGTAAGTGGAGTGCTGTTGCTCTCAGCCATGACCCTGATCAGTTCTTACCACACATGCACACGCACACGCACACACACACACACACACACACACACACACACAAGCTATAATTGTTTATTGATCTCTTCCAGATCGTCTTCCCAATGAGGATAGCTGCTGATGAAAACAGTGCACATGTACACAAGACATGCACATGCTGGGTGAGTGTATAGGCATACATTCACAAACACATCATTTTCTCAGCAGCATCTAATCACATCTCATATTTAATCACACGGCAAACTGCTTTGATTAGAAAATTGGCTGTTTTGACACTGCATGAGCAAGAGAAAGGTAGGAAGAGAGATCTGCAGACGTAGGAGAAATTTATTCCTCGTAATGCAATTTTCTGCCTTATTTCTCTCTCTTTTCTCATGTCTCGTGTGAGCTTTGGCTAAGAACTGTAACAAGCCTCACGATGTTCACGCTGCCTTATCCACACTGTGATATTTATGTCTACCCAGAGAAGCTTTCCTTTATGAGCTGGAAATCAAACATGCAACATCCTGCGTTATTTGTCTTCTGAAAGAAGTTGAGAACCTCCAAACGGCTCTTGTGTGTCTTCAAACGTGGTCGGTTGGGCACTGGAAAAGCAATTAAACATATGAAGATGTGTCCCCCCCACCCTCCTCTCTGTTTGTGTGTTGGCAGGGTCCATTAGTAAATGAGCCGTTGACCATTAGTTTCCTCTAAATGGAAAATAATGGTGCTTCCTGGAAGCTACCCAACAATTTGACCAATTTCTGCCAGTGCTTCACGCTCTATTTACACACTGTGACTCCTTTGCTTTCATTTGTTTTCTTTTCTTTTTGTCCTGCTTGGAAAATTAACTGCAGTGCAATTATAAAAGAGATTAGGTTAGTTTCTTTAATGCTTGATAATTCACATTAGCATTGATGGATTACTGAATGGGCCTGATGGGCACAGGCCCAGAAGGGACACTCCAGGCCTTCACCTGCAAAATGTCACTCAAATTAATGTGCCGACTAGGAAGAGACTCAAAATGACCACAAAGAAATATAAGACCACTACAAAGAGATGCAAAAAGACCACAAAGAGACACAAAGTGTCTACAGAGAGATGCAAAGCAACTACAAAGAAACACAACACGACCACAGAGACACAAAACAACTACAAAGAGAAACAAAGCAACAACAAACAGACTCAAAATGGTTACAATGAGATTTAGAACGACTACGAAGAAATGCAAAATTACTACAAAGGACACAAAGCAACTACAAACAGACAAAAGGCAAACACAAACAGACTCAAAATCACTACAAACAGACAAAATGCAAATAAATCAAGACTCAAAATGACCACAAAGAGACGCAAAACAGCTACAACGAGATGCATAACAGCTGCAGAAAAACACAAAGACCCTCACGAAGAGTAAGGAAAGGGGCAAAACAATCACAGACTCAAAACAGACTCAAAATGACTACAAAGAGACAATGCAATTACAAAGACTCAAAATGATCACAAAGAAACACAGAAATCACCACACAAAGATACAAAAAGACCAGACCACTAAGAGACACAAAATGACTGCAAAGAGATGCAAAACAGCTGCAATGAGAAACAAAGAGACAAAAGGGGCAAAGTGATCACAAGGAGACACAAAATAACCAAAGACACAAAATTATCACAAAGAGAATCAAAATGACAACAAAGAAAACACAAAATGACCACAAAAAGACACAAAGCAACTACAAGGAGACGCAAAACAAACACAAATAGACTCAAACTCACTACAAATAGACAAAAAGTAATCAAAAAGAGACTTAAAATGACCATAGAGAGACACAAAATGACTACAATGAGATGCAAAACAGCTGCAAAGAGACACAGAGAGACTCACAAAGACTATGGAAAAGGGCAAAACAATTACAAAGAGAAACAAAATGTCTACAGAAAGGGGCAAAACAATTACACAGAGATACAAAATGATGACAAAGGGACACAAAACAACTACAAACAGATTCAAAATGAGTGCAAAGAGACAAATTGCAATTAAAAGGGAACTCAAAACGACCACAGAGACACAAAATGACTTCAGCAAGATGAAAAACAGCTGCAAAGAGAAGCAAAAAGACAACAAGGGGCAAAGTCATCATAAAGAGACACAAAATAACCACAGACACAAAACAACTACAAACAGACACAATGCAACTACAAACAGACTCAAAATTATCACAAAGAGAATCAAAATGACAACAAAGAAAACACAAAATGACCACAAAAAGACACAAAGCAACAAATAGCCTCAAAATCACTACAAATAGACAAAAAGAAATCAAAAAGATACTTAAAATGACCACAAAGAGACACAAAACGACTACAATGAGATGCAAAACAGCTGCAAAGAGACACAAACAGACTCGCAAAGACTACAGAAAGGGGTAAAACAGTTACAAAGAGATACTAAATGATTACAAAGGAACACAAAACAACTACAGACAGATTCAAAATGAGTGCAAAGAGACAAATTGCAATTAAAAGGGAACTCAAAACGACCACAGAGACACAAAATGACTTCAACAAGATGCAAAACAGCTGCAAAGAGAAGCAAAAAGACAGAAAAAAGAGACTCGCAAAGACTATGGAAAGGGGAAAAACAATTACAAAGAGATACAAAATGACTACAAAGGGACACAAAACAACTACAAACAGATTCAAAATAACTAAAAAGGGTTTTAAAATGACTACAAAGAAACAATATCACCATAAAGTGGCTCAAAATTACTGCAAAGAGAAAAGAATGCAATAAAAAAGACACTCAAAATGACCACAAAGAGACACAAAATGACTTCAAAGGGATGAAAGCAACTTTAAAGAGATTTAAAATGACAATAAGAAGGGCCAAAACAACCCACAAAAAAAATCACAAAAAAAAACCTCAGACACAAAAAAACTTCAAAGAGACAGAGAACCACAGAGATGCTTAATGACTTCAAAGTGACACAAAAAAAAACAAAAGGAGGCTTAACCATAAAGTCTCTGTGCCTTGTTCCTATGGATGAGAGGTGGTGGGGCCTTTTGCCTGTCTGTGCCCAGGGGCCCATTGTCTCATGATCCGCCCATGCACACGAGCACTATGGGTCTCCAAGTTGCATATTTTTAGCTCAGCGATGACGTGGTGCTATATCAGGTCACAAAGTATTTTATTACTTGTGCCTTTTGCTTTTGTAATGTTTTGATGTGCTGCTTTGATGCATTTGTGTTTGGTTCAAATCCTCTTTGTTCCTCTAACATCATTTTTTGTGTTTTACATCTCTCCCATCATCCCTCATTTTTTCCCATCTCTCTTTCTCTCTGTTTCTGCTGCTCTCTTCTCCGCTTTGACACCATCTGTAAACATCCCGACGAGCCACATACCGGAGCGGAGAGCCCTGATTGAAAGCGCACGACGAGGCGAGCAACAGTTCATGCATATCAAAGCAACAAAGATGGATGTGAAACATAGCCTTTCATAATGAACTTATAAATCAGCCGCTGCATCGGAACTATATTTGAATCTATTGCCCTTGTCATTCACGCATCTTGTTGTTGTTTCACAATTTCCCACCATGTGTTCTGTTGTCATGAGGGGTTTTGTTAATTCATCTCAGTGTTGGTGTTAAGTTCTAATTTTGTTGCATTTGTTTCCTTGCTTGTTAGTCACTTATTTTGCAGATGGATGTCCTCCCTGCATGGATTACAGATCTCTCTCCTCTCGCTGTAAAACTTGTCTAAAACCAAAGTAATAAAACAACCTAAAGAGTGTGTCTATTCATAGCTGCTACAACATAATTTAGGTGCCTATTGACAGATTCAGGCAGGTGTTTTTTTTCCACACTCTCCCTTGCCAAGAGCATGCTTCTGAAAGGTTATTATAGCTGTTCTCTGATCGATGCAGAATGCCGTGGGCAATGCAATGATCCAGCTGTATCTCTTCAGCCACCGCCCCTCCTTCCCTCTGATCTGGCCTCCACCTCCCCCCACTGCACCCTCTCTTACTGGTGGACTGCATGTTGAATGGGTCAGGGGGTTAAGAAGGGCTGTTATCCATAAATCTACAGTGGATTTTAAAGTCAAGAGACGCTGTTACATGATATAAGCAAGGGACGTGATCAACATAAATCCTGGGCTCAGGAGATGCATGTGATTGTAGTTTCCTTCATTCTTATTGGTCCAAAAAAAAGCTGATCCGACAAAACCGGTTCACAGCAAAACCCCAATAGGCTGTAAATCCCATGTATCTCATTTTGGTCTGTCGCTACAGAAATACAATATGTAGCAAATGTGTTCTAGCAGTCAGGACGCAAAAACAGAACATGTGAAACTTCAGTTCTGAATGACTGAATATCCTCATTTTCAGACTGTGTGCATCAGCTATTTTCTCGTCACTCCCCAGAAAGTCATATTCTCTTGGCATGTAGGTGTGCAGAAAATCACTCATTCAATCTATCAAGTCTGAGCTCTGCACAGCGACAATCACCAACATCTGCACCGCTGCTGTCAGCACACACACTGGTCCTTTACAGGCCTAATGTATGATAGTTAAAAATGTACAGGGCTGCTGAGAACTGATGAGGTACCAGCCTGCAGCAGCCACAATACCTTTATTGTAATTATGATAAATCTCCAATCTGAAATACCTGCTTGTTTATGCAGCTGATGAATGAGTTGGCTTTAATTACTTATTGAAATAGAGTGTTTTTTTGGCATGTTTTAATTCTGCAAAGAGCCACTGCAGACATGGTAAAAGCTTGATAAATAAACTTGATGCAATATGGCAACCACGATAGGAGGTGAGTATCACAGCAGGAATACTGCTTTTCATTTATATTACCTGTCCAAACACACAATCCATGTTATAAATCGCTTGATTTACCATATATTTAATTTCAGTAAAAATGGCATCATCTATAACGTATTTTCTTAGACTGACAGAATGTACAGGGCTCTCATCTCCATCTGCTTCTCCAAGACAACACTTTCTACAGAGCTGGCTGCTGGGCAAAATCTCTAGTAATGTGTTTACAATAGCTGGCAAGAAAGTAGAAAGCCAGAATCCAAACACGTATTACCAACTGGGAGTTACTGTAAGGTCAATTACAATACATGAAAGTCAAACTGTGTTTTATTGTGCTCCAGAAAGCTATAATGGTAAACAACATTTGGAGGAAAAACGAATCATACTCAAAAAGTTAAAGGAGAGGAAAGAAACAGCGAAAATGAGAGACAGTGGCACTAAATCGTGCTGTGGCAACCTGGTGTGATGTGCGTGGGTGCTCATGAGTGCTGGAATGGACACATGCATGTTAGGGAGATGTTAGACGCATTAGATCAGGGCTGTCAAACTCATTTTAGTTCATGGGCAACATGCAGCCCAAGTTGGCTGGATCACTAAAACCATTGCATAATGACCTATAAATACCACCTAAATAACACCTCCAAATGTTTCCCTTTTTTTAAGTGTGAAGATGTACAATCTGAGAATGTTCATCAATTTACAAAACAGATGATGAACAGCCTGACATGTCTTAAGAAAAAAAAGAGCAATTTCAACAATATGTCTCAGTGTTTCTCAGCTGCTCACTGTCATTACTCGGGCATTTTCCTACATTTGCACCCCTGTGTAGTAATGCTGGCATCACAACACCAAATTAAAGTGAAAGCTATTAAAGAAGCAGGTTAAGTTACCCTCTGTCATACAAACCATTTACCAATTAAATGTTTTGGCAGGGCCTCAGCAATCGGGTTCCACCAGAAATGTGTTATAATAGAAGTCTGAAGAAGAAGAAGATATACTTAATTATCCCCGAAGGGAAATTCAAATGTTTTAAACTTTGTTGTCATATACACACAGGCCTGAAATACACACACACATGCACAAACAGGACCTATACATGCATTAAATGGAGGGGTGTCAGAATAAGGGGACTGCCTTAGATGGGCGCCCCAAGCAGTTGGGGGTTCAGTGCCTTGCTCAAGGGCACCCTAGGCAGTGCCCAGGAGGCAAACTGGCACCTCTCCAGTGACTAGTCAATGCTCCAAATTTGGTGTGGATGGGGACTTGAACCTGCAACCCTCCGGTTCTCAGCTTAATGGACTAAGTTACTTCTGCCCTGATAGAGGCTCTGTTGTATGGAAGCTGCTGATTGACAATATTTTGCACAATGTTCAGTATGGTTAATTTCTCTACAAACTTGATCAGACAGAAACACTGAGTCTTAACAGGCACTGTGGTCACTTACCAGAGACATAGCTCACAAGCAGGCACTTGACTGGTATTGGTGGTACAGGTACAGGTGGATAGGGTAAACATTTGAGCTAATAGATATCACCATGAAACTATTCCAGTATATGCCTTACATTAAGACAATTATTTTTCTATTAAGCATTTTCTAAAAGTGTATGTTTAAGTATGCAAATAAGGTTTTCTGTAATTAAATATGCACCAATTTGCACACATTTTCAGAGCAGAAGCTGAACACAGGATACAGCCGTTCTTGTTTCATTTTCTTGACATATAAGGTTATAGAGATTTTTACAGAGAGAATTTTGGATATCTCTTTTTATCGCTCCAACAGTTAGAAAAAAACTGTCAAAAAATACATTTTGGGCATGTTTTTATGAATAAAATGTTCTTTAAATCAAGCAATAAATAAAATATGACCAAACCACTTTGTAAAAACCTGGATAAAAGTGGAAAGCATGTTTGTATGTAAGTGGTCCTGATGTGCAGGTCTCTGGCGTGTGTGAGATGAAATAATTTTGAGAAAAGGCCTTTAAAGATATGTATCACAAAATTTCATACATTTTTAGATTAAAATAAAATGAAACTACGGGGAAATCCCGTAAAAACTAATAGATGTCACTTTGAAACGTTTTTCTGAAATTTTATGTTAATATATGCATGTGATGCATTTTCTAATTAAATGTGCAAATTTCGAGAACAGAAATCTGAACTGAAATAAGCACCAATGTGTGTATTGAACGTTTTCTTTCCACTAGTCAGAAAGAAAAAAGACGTTACTGAATGGAGTCAAAACAGCCCAAAAATCTCATAATTGACCAGTGCATGAAAAATGTTTTTACCTGAAATGATTCCCCCTCAATTTACATCCCGATGTGTTAACCTGGCTGTGTATTCCAATACTCATACTACTGTACCATTTAATATGACAAAAAAAGGTTTTGTATGTCTCTATACACAGTACGTCAAATGCGGTATGCCAAAAACACCAGGATGTTCTTGTGTATCTAGTTGCGTTTTGCAGGAGAAGATCATCCCATAATCCTCTGCAGAGAAGACAATTCGTCGCATTGACTGAACCGCAAACAGATGTCAGTTTGACAGCTCGCTGACAACTATCAGGTGCCACAATGACTGATGGCACTGCATTTAAGTGACTGATGACTGGTCAAATAGTAATTAAAGGAATAATAATTGTTTAAGTAAACAAAAGGATCAGAAAGATAGCTAACAACAAAAGGACACAACAGCAGAGCTCTCCAGGTTGAGCTCGGCAAATTGTGTTTTGTTTTATCTCCAAGGTAAGGGATATATGAACAAAAGGGTCATGCATGCAACACTAGGCTATGTACATTTTAAGGGCAGCTGCTGCATCTACTGAAAGTAAAAAGAAAAAGTATGCGATTCAGAAGTAGCTTTAATCTTGCAGGCACAAAGCATTAATTTCTGAAACACTCTAAATGCATGCAAGCTACTTGGAGTTGCCCACGGGTAGCTCAAAGTGACTATATCCGAGGCCTCAGGGCAAAGCTGCAACTTGTACACGTGTAAGGGCAGAGACATGCAGCAGTAATGATTGGACATTTCCAGCTCTTAGAGGCTTGCAGAGACTGTAGTAATAAGGCCCCACAGTAGTTAAAGACGCCTGATTGCACACAGACAACTGGCTATTGGAACGGATCGATCAAGTGCAGCTGGAACAAATCATACAGCCAAACCGTCTCTAATCCTCTTCTCTCTCTCTTCTTCACACCCTCTTATCTGTACATCCATTTGCCCCTTTTAACTTTCTCTCTCATTCCTCTCCCTTTTGTCACTTGTCCCCTAAACAGTGTCCTTTTCTTGTTAACCAATTAGACCTTGGCTCACACGTAGGAAATTCACCTGCTCTTTTTCACCAGCCTCGCCCATTCTCTGTATGCGCCATCCCCTCCCTGCTCTAAATTAATTCTCATTTCATTTTAATAAGATAGATTAAGGAGAAATATATATGAGGATGGAATCTAGGACAAGACCTCTCTGATAAAGTTACGGTAATAATATGCAGTATCACACTCATATAGTGCCAGCGCCAGGGACATTATCCACAATCGCTCTTTCCATGCTAATGGAGTCATTGATGGATGTTCCCAGCTAACCCAACAGAGCAAACCTCCGCTGTAACAGATGACCACAGCATATTACACATCTGTCAGTCCTTTTGATTTGTTTCTCTTCATGACAGTGCTACAGATAGAGTTGTGAGGTCTCTCATTACCCATGCTGAGACCACCTTAGTACCTCTGTTTATCTCCTGTCCCCTCCCTTCTCTGCAGAAGGCATAATGAATATCCCGATTGACAGCGTCTGGGCAGTAATTAGTGTAATAGTGTAGCCTCGTCCTCTGTGTCTGTGAAGGTTATTTCCGAAAGGGATATGTGTTATGAAATCACAAACCTCCCTCTGTCTCGACCTTATGTCAACTTGCCAGTTTTCTTAGCTGACATCTCCGTTTCTTCATAGCCAAGAGACAACTTTTCCCCTAATAATCCATTTATTTATTTAGTCAGGTGAATGCTGTCCAGGAAGTCACACCAGGGGAAGAAGGTATTTTGAGGTCACAATTTACCAATATGAAGATAAAAAAAACACAGCACTGCATGCCTTAAATTCAAAGAATAATTATATTTTCCTCACTTTAGTGTCCACGCCCTCTTGTAATTAATTTGCGTGCACTATTTCCGCAGAGGTTGTGCAAGTTAATTATTTTTTCATTTGTTGTTCCCCCCGAAAAAGTTGTGGTTCATATTTCTCATCAACAAAGTTTCCAACTGATTTGTTTTTCGACATAATTGCCGTACAGCTTTCTGAAACTAATTCTAACAATGTAAATTGCATATCGGTGGAAATACTCACACGAAATCAAGCTTATTATCAAGTATAATGAAATAATTTATGGAATGTTCAACAGGTAGGATCCATTTAAAAGTGATAGTTAATTTTGGGAGATACGCTTATTTGATTTCATGCTCAGAGTTAGATGGGAAGATTGATACCGCTCACATGTTTGCATGCTAAATAGGAAGCTACATCCCTAAGATGATTAGCTTTGATGCAGCATAAAGACTGGAAGCAGGGGGAAAACAGTGTTTGTTTTATCCATGCAAAAACAAGAATGTAAAACTGACGTGTAGTGGAGTTTTGGGAAAGGGTAAGTTCTCTGTATGCTACTCTAAGCTAATCACCTGCTTGCTCTAACTTTATATCAAATGCAAAGATATGATAGGACTAGAGGCATCCTTGATAAGACAACAGCAAAGCAAATGTGTGTGAGTGTATTTCCCAAAATACTAAACTTTTAACTTAGTGTATGTGTGCAATAAGTATACATAGTTCAACCCTATTGCCAGAAAAAAATGTTGGCATTGTGCATATCTGCAAACCAAAGACATGTTACATTTGCCTGTTATTATGTAGTGGCTGTGGTCAACATGTGGCTAAGTTTAGGCACAAAAAAGCACTTGGTTATGGTTAGGAAAAGATCATGTTTTGCCTTAAAATACTCTGTTTTGGTGACATGATCCCAATTACAAAAGCAGTGATGTTTCTGTAAAAAAAAACAACCTCTTTTCATACCACGATCACTGCAGAAAACAACTGCTTTTTGTGGCACGATCCTGGCTGGACTGGTCACTACAAAACACCCACATGTGGTGCCTGAAAGGATGCTTGAAACACAGTGACAGGTCACTACAAACCACCCACATTTGGTGTCCAAAAGGACGCTTGAAACATAGTGACAGGTCATTACAAAACACCCACATTTGGTGCCTAAAAGGACACTTGAAACACAGTGACAGGGCACTACAAAACACCCACATTTGGTGCCCAAAAGGATACTTGAAACACAGTGATGGGTCACTACAAAACATCACATTTGGTGCCTAAAAGGATGCTCGAAACACAGCGACAGGCCACCACAAAACACCCATGTTTGGCGCCTAAAAGGACGCTCAAAACACAGTCACAGGTCATTACAAAACACCACATTTGGTGCCTAAAAGGATGCTTGAAACACAGTCCCAGGTCACTACAAAACACCCACATTTGGTGCCCAAAAGGACGCTTGAAACACAGTGATGGGTCACTACAAAACACCAACATTTGGTGCCTAAAAAGGCAATGAAAAAAACAGCAGCAGGTTACTACAAAACAGCCACCAATGACTGTCTAAATCACAACCTTTGTGTTGTTTATTGGTCTCAAACACTGGTTGGCAGCTTGGCAGGCGTCTCGCCTTGGTGACACATCATCAGTCATCCCCTCCGCCTCTCGATGACAATGTCATCTCATACATGACGTCACTTTGGACACTCTGAATATAAGTGTGAAACAAATGTAGCATACTTGTGATTTGCAGAGATGTACAATGCCAATATTTTCCTCTGGTATTTGGGCTGCATATTTTGTACATTTAGCATACATGTTATTTATTATGTCAGCACAACATATTTTGTGAATCCTTATTATATCATATATTCCGCAATCTGTTCCATTTGATAAAAGGAAGAAATTACTTTAACCAAACTATGCAATTATTTTTGACCATCTGCACATCAAAACAGTACAAAAAAATGTAGATCAACAATAGTTTTGTAGAAGAACTCTCATCTTTGAACAAGATCAATACAAGACTGAGTCCTGCAGCTGTGTCACAAAGTACACAAATGCTAGAGGAGCCATAGAAACCTGATGGTACATAATGAGAATGGTCTGCTTGCATTATTTCATATTTTCTCCTGTGTGTTTCTGATTTGTTTGTTGTTAGTGAAACATGGGCGGATGAACCATTTTAATGTTCATGAGCAATTTACAGCACATCCCTTTTCCTCCATTGTCAATGCTGTATTGAAAGGTGACCAGCCTCAGCAGAACCATAAATCACTTCGCTGCACCACATAAATAACATCTCTGACTACAGAAAAAAAAATCCAGACCCTCTGTCTTTTAAGTGAATCACTGTTGAGTAGCAGGTGATTATTTCACATTACGAGACCTACAGGATCCACTGCTATTAGCTTGAGCACCATCTCTCTTACTCTGCACGGCCAATTGTCGCCAGGTTTAACATCGTACCCTATGTGCTCATTTCAGCGGGCAGCAGAGGACTCATTTTTCACAGCAGAGAGCAGAGCACCAATAAATGCCATAAATTAAAGTAATTCAGACAAGAGCAGGGAGAGGTATGTGCTCAAATTTGTTGCACTGTAGAGTTTATAGTATGCCATTTTGCATACTGAGCCTCTGTGTGAAGAGAAGAACTATTCTCCAGACAAGCTTTAAAGGCTTGTCACGGTGCAAAAACCCAGCCTGCATGCAGTTTTCAGGGATTTTTTTTCTCCTCCATTACTTATGACTGATAAATCAATAGTAAAGCAATCAACAAATAATGCATGATTCTGCGTTTTCAAAGTGCTTTATAACCTATTAGCTTCATCCTGAGCATCATTTCATCGGTCAACCACAAGGTGAATTTATTTAGTCAACAGATGGAGCCCTGTTATACCCGAATTGTAATATTTGGATGTCTTCTACCAGCTGGATTTGTTCATTTTTCATATGCACAGATGTTGCAGGTTTAGGGTTAATGAGCTTCATATTGCTCAGTTAATGTCTTTATTGAATATTATTTTTTTCTAATATTATTCATTTACTCAGTTATTGAGTGCTTTCTCATTTGTAAGCTCCATCACTCATGGAGTGTAATTTATTGACACAAACCTAATTGGTGTTAGTCCTTGAAATGAGAAAAATGTGAACCAAGGATATGTGACATTATCATGTAGCGAATATGTTGAAAAGTTATGTTTTAACAATGCTGATTAACATTTGGTGAGGTTTGGGTGAAAAAAATTGGTTTTGGTTGGGAAAAGATAAAATGCCTGGTTTTGGAAGCACAGTCACTGCTGCAAAAGCAGCAATATCTGAGTAAACAAAGCTTTTCATTTTCAGAAACACAGCAAGTGGTCATTTAAAATCACTGATGTCTGGATGCTAAAAAATCTCTGGAAAATGAGCCATGGGTCAATAAAAAGCACCTACATTCAGGGGCTAAAAAGCTGCAAGAAAACCATAAAATACCCATGTTTGGGGGCTAAAAAGTCAATGAAAAGGCAGGCACAGGTTGCTACAAAACACCCATGTTTGGATGCTAAAAGCCGCAAGAAAAAGAGCCTCGGGTTGCTAAAAACCTACCATATTTTGGGGGCTAAAAAGCCACAGGGAAGAGAGCCACAGGTCGCTACAAAACACCCAGTTTTTTTGGACTTAAAAGCTATACAAAAATGAGCCACAGGTCGCTACAAAACACCCAAGTTTTGGGGCTTAAAATCTGCAGGAAAAAGAGCCACAGACTGCTACGAAACACCAACGTTTGGGGGCTAAAAATTGGCAAGAAAAAGAGGCACAAGTCACTAAAAAATACCCGCATTTGGGGGCGAAAAAGCCATAGGAAAGAGAGCCATAGGCCACTACAAAAGAGCAATGTTTGGGTGCTACAAAGCAGCAAGAAAGAAGAGCCATGGGTCACGAAAAACACCAGTGTTTGGGTGCTGAAAAGCCAGTGGGAACACAGACTTGCTAGATCTTAACCAGTTTTGTTGCTCTTTGGTTTGCTTTTGGTTTGCAGCTTGGCAGGCATCTCACCTAGGTGTCACTCCATCCAGCATCCCTTCCTCCTTCAGATGACAAAGTCAGCTCATACACTACATTATTTGTGGTGTGCAGAAATGTACAATGCCAATATTTTCATCTGGCGACTGGGCTGGATGATAATGTCAGTCATTCGGGCCCACCAATTTGGTCCAGACAAAGATTTCTCCACCACTGGAGGAACTTTTGCACAGACATTCATTGTCCCCAGAGGATGAAACTCAAAGAGCTGCTGTACCTGGGTACTGAGTACAGCCTTACAGAGCCACACAAGACACTGTCCCTTGGTGAGAGACTTGTCTACCCTAATGGCTGAGAAAGTAGGAGAAGCAGAAGACATTTCCACAAACAATTTCCCCAAGAATCATGTAATGCTGTGGTATCGATCAGCCGCTCCGAGATTACCACTTCGCCATGCCTCTACCCTTGCAAAGCTGCAGATCAATAGCGCTGAGGAACCAGATAAAGATAGCCCAGACTATCACATTGCCGAACCGAGCACAATCTAAAAATGTAGTGAGGAAATAGCAACAGGGCATTCCCTGTGGCTGAAATAAAAGAAAAAGAAACCTAATCCTCTGCTGAGCCACAGAAAGACAACAGATTTGGAGCAGTCTATCTGAGAGTCTTGTTATAAAAGAAATGTCACTGCATAGTGGAGGCATGGTGTTTGATTTAATCTACTAATAAGGTTCATTTAAAGGAAAATAGTCTTTTTAAATCTGTCCTCAAGTTGCATAATCCATAAGCTTTTCATTTAAAAAATATCAGCTGCTTTGTGGTATCAGGAAGCGCCTTGAACAAAAATGTCTTTTAAACTACAGAAAAAAAAGACCAAATACTGAAAATATTCCTCTCATTAGATGTAAATCTTGTGCAGAGGACCAAGTCCTTTGTATCTCATTTGTATGTGGAACAAATGAGCAGAGAGATTTGAACAAATGCAACTTCTTGAATCTGTAACAAGGGGAATAAAGTAAATACAAAGAGCATAATCATTGCATACTTTTTGAAGTATTGATCTTTCTTTCCCTGAATGCAAAGTACATGCTGATGATGAGAACCTATCTACATTTTGCAGCATCCCTCCTCCTCCCACCCCATCAAAATCTTAAGAAATCTGTCAAATGTGCCGACAAGCCGTCAAAGCCTCACATAATTAGACCTGGAGTGTGATTTGAGTGGAGCGGTTCTCGCTGGTCCATCTTTATCCCTGGCTCTGGGACAGAGCATCAGGTTCATGCTGGGTTATATCTAGACTTTCCCTGGTCTCAGAAGAGCTCCTCTTGGGGAGTGAACTGCTGAGTGATGAATAAAAGCGCGAGCGTGATTCGCAGTCAGTGCTGTTTTCATGGCTCAGATGAAAACGATAAGGTAGAGCAGCTTTGAGAAAATCTCATCATTAGTCCTCTCACAGGCCAGGATTTAATTATCTACACATCCAAATCGTCCGCTTCCCCCTTCTCAGCAGATTACTCTGCTCCTGGAGGATAATAACCATGATGCCTTTCGCCTCTTTCCTTGCCTGCATGGTAAAACAGCAAAATACGGATGTGTGTGTGGCTCCCTAGAAACTCGTCTCATTTCATTTCCTTGATAGGGGGATGGTCGGATTGGTTAGGTGATGAATAGGTGTGTGTGCAGCTTTCGTGTCTGTATGCGTGCTTGCGTGCACGTTCGAGCATGTTGGGGAGCCCTAGAAATAGGTTCATGTAAAATTAATTTTCAGACAGAAAATTGACCCAGATGTGGAGGAATCTCATTGTGCCTAACTACATCAAATGGATCCCACGACAAAGGCAGAGTGTAACAGTGACAAGAGGAGCTAAACAAGGCTTGCTGATTAAGAGCTAACCAAAAAAACGAGGACAAGAAAAAGCGGGAGGGAACAGGGAGTATCAGTGGCGAGCTGAAGTGAGACGAAGAAGAAAGTGAAGACAGAGAGGAGAGCTTATACCTCCTCAGAGAGCATTGTAATGCAGCTGCTTTATGTCTTAATGTTGATCACACTGACTCTGGTGGGACCTCATTAGCTGAAGGCAGAGAACTGTGTTCAGTCATCTATTGCCTTGCAGGGAAACACACGAGTTATAGTGTAATAACATTAGCTCATAACTACGACTACAAATGCTAAGTTGCCTATACCAGTAGTCTTGTCTACCTCTGAAGTATTTATTGGTTGGGAGGATTCAATCTTACTGCACAATAACAGTTATTTGCAACTCTATCCTATTTTCATACCTCTGGCCATCATTTGTATTAGTTCTGAAATTATTGCACTCACCAAAATAATTGCTGCAGTCTGGAAACCAGGCAATATCCCTAATGCCGAGCAGACACTGCATAAATTAAACAAGGTCCAACTGGTTGCCCTGGATACTTTTAGAATTAGGCTGAATTTCAAGCAGATTGGTTGTCATTTGAGGTTAAATACGAAGGGGGTTGCCGTGGGCGGATTAATCTGCTTCAGGACCCCAGGGCTAAAATTTGCTTTTAGGTCCCAACACCCCCAAAAATTAGATTTTAACACCAGGCACCTTTACAAGACATGGCCCCATGTAATTAATGAAATTACAAAACACAATTGGCATGTGGTTAACCTGGGGTTTGGGCAAATAGCAACCCCTGAGGCTAAAAAATGACACCAATGCAGAAGTGTCAAAAACTGCAGTTCCTCTAGTGGCCACTTGAGTTTGGCTGCAAGAGTGGGTAAATTATCATAGATGCTGTTGAGTATTTAGTTGTACTAAAGGCCTTCTAAGGAAGTACATTCTGTTTTAATGGTTTTAAGCCTGTTTTTCGCTAGAAAAAAATTACCCTGACTATTATCACAATAATTAGTTGTAAATGAACCATCCTAATCAAGCCAACAGCCAGCAATGGCGTTATCTTCACCCTTTTATCCAAATATGGTCACATTTGGCTCCAAAAATCCAAGATGGCGATGGCCAAAATGCCAAACTCAAGGCTTCAAAACAAAGGTCCACTAACTAATGGGTGACATCACAGTGGCTACGTTCAACATGTAATACAATCTATGGGTTTGGGGCACTGGACATTGCCCCCTTATTTTGCCAGGTTGGTAATCCTGTCTTCAGGGGTCACAACGCCTAATGCGGTGCAATTCTGACCAGTTTGTTGGAATTTTGTAGGTTGTGTTACAGTTTGAGCAGCTCCGTAATCCCATTTCCCTCATGGCTGGTGTCAAAAGATTTGTTACAAACTGTGGTGGGCTTGTTTTAATATTTTTGAGTAGTATTTTACATGTTGAGCCTCTTGACTAAGACTGTGCTGGGACAGAAATAAAACTGGACTCAGAACAGACCATATTGTCTGCATCTTCCCAGCCATCTGCAGGTCCATGTTCTTTTTTTTCCCTTCTTGATTTCCGATCAAAGTAGAATTACACAAGTAATGCTGCCTTTCTCTTTTTTGTCATCTTTTTTGAGAGTCTTGCTTGATAAAACCATTGGGATTTTGTTCAGTGTGAGCACCCATGTTGATTACTGATCGATCAAAGTATACAGTTTGAGCCCAGGAAGCGTATGTCTTGGCCGTGTGGAAAAGGCAAACTGAAACATGCAGTGTGAGTAAACACAAGTTACAGGACTAGTGCTGTGCCTGTTCTGAACAGGCTGAGTGCTTGGCTTCTTGTTTTGCAGGTTTTTTCGGGAAATATCAACAAAACGTTTTCACACTCAACACAGCACTTCTTTTGGTCCCAAGCAATACACTTGGACCCCAAACTCATTTTACCCCAAATTAACACAGGCCCCCAAAGCACTTAAAAAATATGGAACTCAAGGGTACGACTTACTGTGTACTTCAGAGAAAAACATTGCAAAACTACATTCACCTGACAAAGACATGTTAGTGGGTAGGTTGCAGATTTATATTTTATTCACAAAATATACAAAATATGTGCATTATAGTTAATTAATCCAACATTATATTAGAAATGAAAGCTCCACCATTAACAGATGATTAAGTACATTGTGCTGCTAATGCCTCTCTTTCACTCTTCACTTTAAATAACAATCTAAACAACTTTTACTATGTGTTATAAATAGTTTTACAATTACATGTTGATAGTTTTCTCTAGAAAAAAGTGCTTCTTCTACCATTTCCAATAACAACATTCTTAGTTAGAAAAGGGTTACAGGTAAATCAAGAGGCCAGTTGCCTTAGGCCCCTAACTAACTAAATCCACTGCTAAAAAACATCATCGCAGCTACTCAAAGTCAGAAACACCAAGAAAATACACTTTACAGAGGTATTTATTTCCAAATAGTGCTTTGACCGTGGTCTCACTCCCAACTTGTCAAATGCCAGCATTTGGTCAGTGGCCCTCGGCATCAGACACCGACGTGCAGAGGCACCCTTGGCAGTTGTATGACATGCAATAGGCAGCTGCAGTTTTTGACGCTGTGTGCAGCTACCGTAGTATAACGAGCAAGAAAGTCTGCAGCTAAGTAGGGATTTGGATGGGTCAAACAAAATCTGGACTTTAACCCTGCTGTTTGTGTCCCGTGTAGATCCAAAAGTCAAAAACCCAAAAGTTACTTTAATAGCACCAAAGTGTGCTGGTATGTGTAGCATGCTACGCTAGTGGCACATGTCACATGATGTATGTCATGTGATGTTACATTACATTAGTAACAACTGTACATATTTGAAGCCAAATCTTCTTTTTTTCCTTTAACTTATTTTGTAAAAGTCTGTATGCATTTAACAAGCAGAAACTGTACATGTCCTATGAAATGAAACTGGATTTTGAAAAGACACAATGCATGTAAGGAGCATAAACTGACACGCCATCCCTGTGCATGCAAAAGTGATGCAGGAATGGTACCTAGAGTGTCATATTTTGACATGTAGGTCTACTGACTGAACGTCAGTAAATACCAAGTGAGAATGTGTTGCTTTGACAAAACAGTTGTAAAGTGGAGCACAGATTAAAAATAGTGGGCATATCTTGCTGTGCTAATGTTATTAGTGTTATAAGTCAGTGGACCAAACCTACACAATGGACATAGGTGAAGACATGCTCGACTCTGTCTGCACCACTGTGGTTATAAAATAGAGCATGGATTTAATTAGCAGAAGTGTTTTTCTGGCAGTAATGTTATTAGTGCTATAAGTTAGCATGGCAAGGACAGACAAGTAAACTTTTCTGGGGGACCTCATTCCCTGCACCACTAAATGAGCAGGAGTTGTGCGTGTTGTCTTTGACTCATCTTGCACAATGAAAAACACACCCAAGATCGAGGCCACTGACAATTAGACACCAGTAACACTGTGTCCAAATTGCATTGAATTTGACACAGCACGTCCCCAGCAATACACCCGCCAAGTGTAAAGTAGATCGAATGAAAGGTTCTCAAGATATACTGTACAACACAGACACACAAACATACAGAGGTTCCTTGCTTTGTAGTTAGATTAAGAAATTCATACAGCTTTGCCCATCTGAAAACCAGTTCAACAGGGCAAGAAACACTTGTTAATTTTGGTGATCAGACAGGTTGTAAAAAAGCCCAAAATGTAGCCTCATTAAAACCACTTTATTTAGAGCTAAAACAGAAACTGCAGGAACACTGTGCACACAAAGAAGGCACTCTAGGACGTGCATCAAATGACTAGCTCTAATAATCCTTGACATATGCATTCGCACAGACACACACACACACACAGACACAGACAGCCGTGTCTGATCGCCAGCTGATTGTCGGTAGAGATTGTGGTATCAAAGCCCGTCACGCATCTATTTCCTTGATGTCTGTCATCACTCATCTGACCCCCATTTCATTGGAAGCCGAGCAACATGATATCTCGTCTCGTAGACCGCACGGCCCTCCATCAGAGAATCAATGACGAGCAGCAGAGTGACTGACTGCTGGATTGTGGTCCAAATGGAGATCAGTGATATGCTGAAAAGCCAGCTTGAGGCTACGAGCTGAATGGTTATGACTCAATCACTTTATCATCTCACTATCATTCTCATGCAGAGCAAAGTGCAGTAGATCTAAGAAGAGTGCCAATTTGACCTTGACAGCTATTTGCAGATATCAGTTTGTTTTTTTTGTGCTGTGTAATGGCTTACAATGACCTTTTGTGCATATATTTGCAGCTGAAACACAAACTAAGTGTTAACTGTCATTGAATGTGCTTGTACTTGCAGTTTGGTGTGTATTTTTTGGTCGTAAATGTCAGCACATGGGGTAAGTCACATCACCTTTACAGAGAGTTTAATTTTTTGTGAAATACGCTTATTTGCTTTCTTGGCAAGCCAGAGATGATGAGATTGATACAGCCATTAACCTAGAGCCAGCAGGAAATTTGCTTAGCTTAGCATGAAGAATGCAAGCAAGGGAAGCAATAGAAAACAGCTACCCTGTCCCCTAGGCTCTGTCTAAAGATATAATGTGTAATTAGATAGCTTTATGTTTTTTGCCTTTGTACAGAGCCAAGCTAGCTACTTACCCCTGCGTCCAATCCAATGCAGCTAATTGCCTGCCAGCTTTAGCATCATATTTAGCATATAGGTGCAAGATTGGTATGGATTTTCTCACCTAACTCCCACCGACTTGTGAACTCCACCTAGAGTTGAATATCTGTGTCTCTTATTTTTGTACCTGTCTAGTCTCACCATTGTCTTCCTCTCCATCTTTTCCTCCCGCCTTTCTCTCACTCCCTTTGTGTTTTTCCCAGAGGTGCAGCCCTGTGGATTCAGGCGACTCTGTCATTGCGCCAGGGAAAGCTGCTGCCGCACAGAGATATGCTGAAGGTCGTCTGAGGGTGGCTGTAGGTGCACAGAAGATACACATTCACCCATGTCCTACCCTCAGTAACACCCCATAAGCTGCCCACAAGAGACGCATTTTCTCATGTCCCTTAACATGCCACGCCACCAGCCCTCATCACAGCGTGGTGAAGGAGAGGATCAAAGACACAAACATACTCAACCTCATGCAGGCACATACACACATACACGCTGACAGAGCAATCCGATACAGTCCACTGTTGTGATGTATTTGGTCTGAGTCATGTGAGGTCAGCCATAGTTCCCTGTTTTGTGATGAAGGGCGCAGTATTGGACTGTTCACACACAGCTCAATGTGACCTGCTCTGCAGTAAACATTTATTGAACCCTGTCACACTTCATTTATCTTTATGTGTACTTCAGCGTATTTAATAACATAAGAGTAAAAACTGGGGAACTGACAGATTGATGTAGTAGGTGATGCGGAAACGCACATCTTTTTGCCTTATATGCTATGTGGTCAGTGGCCAGACTTTATACGTGGGTGTTAATATGCACATTTGCAAATAACATTTCTACAATAACACCCCCATAAATTCACAGAGAAGTCTGTGGGGATTCTTTCATGGTGGATTTCATTATATTTTTTGATTTATTTACTAAAATTCTTCACTGCTCAGCAGGAATACAAAACAGCCCGGAGCTTTTCATCTTCTTGCATCTATGCTGCTGGACTCATCGCCTACTAACGAGTCTAACAGCCTTTTACAGTCCAGGTGGTCAGCTTGCCTCTGAACTACTTCAGCTCTCAATATCAGAACAATGAGCCTCTTACTTCAAATACTAATGGCGAAAATGTGTGTGTTGTTATCCCAAGATGTTCTAAAATATCTGGAGCATAACGTAACACAGATAGGAAGCAAAAACACTTATCCTCATTAGTAATTGCTGCTGAGAGCAGGAGTCTGGAGACGATTAGTACATTGACTTTGAGCAGGGGGAACTGAAAGGGGAGGAGGTGTGATTTCAGTGTTGCTTTTATTGTCCGTTCTACTCTGAATTGGTTATCAAGTAGAACTCGAGCATGTGTTTTGCTCAATATGTCAGTTCTAACATCCTCTACACATTCATATACCCACACTGTGTTTGGTGGCAAAGATGCAAATGAGTTTCCGACACCTTTTTTCAAGGACTTTTTCCCTTCAACTCATTTACAGCAGTTTATATGTTAAGAGAGATCTATTTGCTTAGAAATGAGCAAGGACAAACAAGCAATCAGATTTACAAAAAAAAAAAGGAAACACTGTATGAGTAAGGTTGTAAAATCTGATGGTAAATGTGCACAGAGATAATGGTGGAGGAAGAGTTCAGAGGTAAATGTATAAAAAGTACTTTCAGAGATCAGTGTGCTTCAAACAAACTACGTCAAAGGACACATTGTCCAACCATCAGGGTTTTGTTCAGTGTGAGCAACCATGTTGATTACTGATCGATCAAAGTATACAGTTTGAGCCCAGACAGCGTATGTCTTGGCCGTGCAAAAAAGGCCAAATCACAGCTGTGTTGATAAGTAGCACAACAGCACTCCGTCCTATGTGGCATTGTTTTTTTATACAACAGTTCTACAAGAACCACTCATTCAACAGTCAAGTGACAGATTATAATTTCTTGGATTATGTAATCATTTCTTTGGCTTCGGCAACACAAATAGTTCTGCAACTTGACTGGCTCTGGACTATTGCCACGAAACACAAACATTTCTGCACACTAGTTTTCTGTGTAGGCCCACACATCACCCCAAGCCAGCTACTTTCTATCATGTACATTTATCTGTATGTGTAAGCAGCGAAATAGGTGTTTTTTGACAGGCACTTTGGTGGCATACGTGTGATAGCAATGAGTTAACACCTTGATCAGACAATACATTGTGACATCATCTAATGTCGTACAAGCACACCTGAAGGTTTGCAGTGAAGTATCCAGGCTTCTTTCCTTTCCTTTCCTTCGCACTCTTATATTGACCATTCTTACTTTATCTCAGATGTTATTTGAGGAAATATCTCTCCAAAAGTTACGACAAGCGTACTTGTGGGCTAATTAACTGTTAATATAATTAACGGTTTAGAACACCTGTAAAGCAGAGTGATATATGCATAATTAAAAATCCCAGTGCTCTTGTACTCTACAGTATACCAGCACTTGTAATATCCCTCTTGTCCAATCAAATTACTTGGTCTCAACTAACTCTTGTGTAAGAGTGTTCATACCTGTTCCAAATGGCCACTCTCAAAGTCTAGGTGTAAACTCTGCTGTCAATAGAGAGAGACAAGAGGCAATGCATTGTGGGAATAAGCATTGATGCGATGTTTCAGGCAGTCTATCTAAAGGCATCCATGCAGTTGCACACAGTTGTTCAAACAAAAAAGGGACATAAGTGCTGTATTTGTGTGAAGAATGAAAAAAAAAAAAGCTTAAGAGAGACACTCTTACTTTCACACCTCCGTACATCTGGACAATCACTGCATAAAGTCGGCGTAATTATCAGAAAGCCTGTTTCGAAAAGTTACAAAAAGCCTCTCCACCCTCGATTTAGCTTGAAAGGAGCAGGGGGGTGGGGTGCATTAGATAACCCGAAAAGCACTGAGAAATCAGTCGACGGCCAGAGAAAGATCAAGGAAGACAGTCATGGACTGAAATTCAGTCACGGACTGAAATTCCATATTTAGGTCACTGATAATAACTCAACCATTTCCATGACAACTGAGCACACTCCATCCACCGAGAAAGCCTACAAGATGCATCTGAAAGCTGAAAACCAAGTAAATTGACCTTGGTATTTTCTGTTAAACTTCCAGGGTAAAATGGACTTTCAAGGTGCACTTCCTTTTAAGCATACTAAGGCCCTTCTAATGTTGGATGGAGGATGGATGGATGAAGACACATCTCACCCAGGCTGTTCACATGCAGGTCTTACAGTATTTGTACATATCCCACATTACCATGAGCCAGTAATTCGTATCTAACCCACGTAACCGTAAAGGCAGGAGGAAAGAAGGAAGTAGTGTAAAGAGTGAAAGTCCGTGTTATGAGGCAGGTTGAGGTGATAGATTGGTCAAACAAGACAATGCATTTACCACAGGAGACCAGTGTTGCTGCAACTTTACTTTCCTAAACTAAACCTACGTGACATTACTGTCTTAATACTGACCTGCTTAACTTTCTAAACTTAACCTACGTTACTTTACATTTCTAAACCTAACCTATCTTACTTTGCATTTCTAAACCTACATTTCTACATGTAACCTATGTAGCTTTACTTTCCTAAACCTATGTAACTTTACATTTCTAAACCTGACCTGTTTAACTTGACATTTCTAAACCTATGTAACTTTACATTTCTAAACCTGACCTGACTAACTTTATATTTCTAAACCTACGTAACTTTACATTTCTAAGCCTAACCTACCTTACTTTACATTTCTAAACCTGACCTACGTAACTTTACATTTCTAAACCTGACCTACGTAACTTTACATTCCTAAACCTAACTTATGTAACTTAACATTTCTAAATCTAACCTACGTAACTTTACAGTTCTAAACCTGACCAGACTTACTTTATATTTCTAAACCTTCATAACTTTACATTTCTAAACCCAACTTATGTAGCTTAACATTTCTAAATCTAGCCTACGCAACTGTAGTTTCCTAAACCTATGTAACTTAATGTTAAGTACAAAACTTAATGTTAAGGGCGCTAATTCATTAGATATCATCGGACGATTGTAATTGCATTTTTATAACATATCATACAAACAATTATACGAGGATAGTAGATAGTATTTTAGAATTCCTTATTCTTTTTTTTTTTTTTTTTTTTTTCATCAGTGCTGTGAATGTGCCACATTTGCATTTCATTTCTGGTCAATGAAACATACTTTTGAATATTTGCTCATCTTATCGGTATAATGTCATCAGCACTGTTGGCTTTTCTCTTGATAAGGGCACTAATGAGCAAACTGCCTGTACTGCTGTCTGACTGCCAGAGATGGGACTGTTCAGAAGCTGATGCTGAATAGAGAGTAAACACTTCTAAGGAAGTGCTTCAAATGAGGGGTCTTTGAACCCACAGTCACATCCTGAAACTAAATAAATGAGAAATACGCTATGGAACCATAAATAAATAAGACTATTTTCTTATTCAATTGTGTCATGTGTTCTCATTTTCATCATTAACTGACAATGTGTGTGTATTTTCCTGAAATACACAGTGTGTATCCTCCTTTCTTCTGCCTTGCACAGTAGTGGGAACTTACACCAAGGCCAACTCTCACACTTGAGAAAGATGCAACTTCAGTGAAGAAAATAAAACAGAATCTGACACCTCGTCTGTTAGGTGCGAGTGCGAGAGGTGTGTAAAAATGTGAGTTTCACCCGGAGTTGTGAAAATATGTGTCTATAGATGGATGAGTCACTGCAAAGGAGACAGACAGAGAAGAAAAGAAAAAGAGCAAATAGAGAGTAAGACATTTTGTGTGTTTGTCTTGAAGTGAGTTGGTTCGGCTGCTGAACCAACTCCACAGGGGCTTTGACTCTGACATTTTTGTAATACATGATGCACACTCAGGTGGTGGAAATGAGCCAGGATGTGATAAGCACAAACACTTTAAAGGAGCATCAACCTCGAGTAGTCATTGAAGCTTTGTGATCATCAATCAAACATAGACATTTTCTCCTCGCTCTGCCATTCTGTTGGACTCCCTCTATAAACTCATTACCAGGGGCTACATATCTCTCCCCCTCAGATGATTCCTTACGCGGCTAGATACACAATACACAATACAACCCAAAAACAATACATTTGAGTTTGTAACAAATAAATGCATTGTGATTCAGAGCCAAATTTATACAATTCAGTTCAGCTGTAAGAGTTTTTTTTAACAAGTGACACTCGATTTCACTCTTTGGTCACACCAGCAGCATTAAACATGGGCAGTTATCCACTGGATAACATTTTGAGAAAGGTGAATGTTTACCAGAAATACTGCTGATTTTGGCTTATGGTATTGCTAACCTCTGTTCCCAAGTCACATATTTTCCTCCTACCTGTAGTGCTATTTATCAGTCTGGATCGTGTTGGTGTGAGTTGCCCAGTGTTGAAGATATTGGCCTTAAAGTCGGCTTTCTCTCTGAAATAATAGAACTAGAGGACACGCAGCTTGTGGTGCTCAAAGTGCCAAACAAATACATTTAAAAAACTCAACAGTAATGTCTCTTTTCAGAAATCATGGCACGATTAGTCAAGATAATCCACACACATCTTTATGGCCGATATCGCCAACACTCTGTACCTCACACCAAACAATCCAGAGTGATAAATAGCACAACAGGTAGGATGAAAATTATGTATTTTTTAATTTAGGGGTGAACTTTCCCTTTAAAGTTCCTCTCTGGGCATCCTGAAAACTCGTCTCTGTTCATCAGAGTTACACATTAGAAGAAAATCCCTTCATGTCTTAAAACGGCTTAGATGTAACTCCACACCTATGCCTCTTTTATATGCATAGACTCATGAATATGCAAAGTAACCCCGCCCCTCCCCTGCTGTCTGCAGCATACCTCCTCTTGAACTCTGCACATCAAACACACAAACCTCTGCTTGTAAACAGTAATAGATAACATGAGCCTTTGGCTTGACCACGTTATCAAACAGCTATTAATGTGTTGCTAGTGTTATATGAACCTTAATTGGTCCCAATCAACTCTGACAAGTTAAGGTGAAAGTCAAACTTTATTTGCAAAATGCAGCTTCTCTTCTGATACCCCTCATTTTGCCGTAACGTTACGGGTTAGTTCCTTAGGTTTGTGATGTGACAAACTCTGAACGACAGAGTCTGAGGGGGTCTTTCAATCAATAATATGTTTTGTGGTACTGCTAGCATATTTTGTGATAACACTGCACATTTTACAGACTGAGAATGCAGTGTTGTACACAGTGACAATGACACTTGAAGGAATGCTGTTGATGGTTTGAAGCAGGTATGTGATGGAGAAACATAGTGAGCCAGCAGGAGAAATGCTGAGAGAGACAGTGAGAGAGTTCTTTGGAAAGAACTTGATTTTGTTAGCTGGGTCAGAATCACTGACCCTCAAGGCCACATAGTGTTATTTGAAAGTCTGACCAGTTTGAAAGTATCTGTTGTTAGATTTTATTTAGAAAAAAAGAGCAACTATTGCTGATTTTATGGGGAAACAAATATTTTTGCAGTAGTTACGTTATATCAAAAAACTTTTCCCATCAAATAAAAAATATTGTTGAGGAAGGAACTAAATATCTTTTAGAAAATATACATTTTATAGACACAATGCAATGAAATTGTAGGTTATAATTTGTTCATGACAAGGCAGATATAATTTGCCGTTTGCTCATACATTGTCTTCTTGTAGTTAATTTATAAAAGTGCTGGAGCCCAACCAGCATGCATTTATAACAGCCTAATGTCTACCAATGAATAAGAAGTTAGACAAAAAAGCTCAACCAGTGGCATGAGGTAGTTACAAGGGGCCCTAGTGCACGCTACTTACTATTTATGCGCCTAAACTAGTTACTGTGTAATCTTATTGTCTTATGACATGATCAAATAAAGGCTTGAAATTGTTTAACACCAGCATAATAACCATCGCATATACATATATGACAAAAAATACCAAAGAAAATAAGAAATTATTCATTTGATTGAATATTGTTTTAGCTTATTTATGGTTTATATAGAAAAACAAAACCATGATGGGGATGGGTTTGTGTTTTCGAAGACATATACCCTAGCAAATGGACACATTTTTTCATTAATGTGAGGTTTTTTCAACACAGGCATATGTCTAAGGTGGCAAGCTGAATTACCCACAGGTCCCCATTTTCTGCGCTACATATTGTATGAGGGCTTGCTCTCTCTATGACCCAATCATACGACCCAATCATACATTTTCTCTAATTTCGTGCAGAATTTGGGATGGATCTGTGGTTGTGTATTGGTAAATGGTAAATGAACTTGCACTTGTATAACGCCTTTCTAGTACTTCCAACCACTCAAAGCTTTTTTTACATTCCGAGTCACATTCACTCATTCACATACACATTCACTCAGTTTTCAATGCACTCACACACCGATGACCAGCCAATTTGGGGTTCAGTATCTTGCTCAAGGATACCAGGCCAGGGTTTGAACCGCTGATCTTCAGATTAGTGGACGACCCGCTCTATCGCCTGAGCCACAGGATGTAGCTGAATCTCAGACTCTTGACTCTACACCTATGCTCTGCACCCCTACTTATGAGGTATTATTATATATTTCAAACAAATATCATCACATTAAATGACAACAAAGTATTAGTTATGTTACTGTTACCATGAACAGCTGATGTTAGCTTAGCCTGGTGGTTGACTGCATGCAGCACTTCAGTGAAGCTCTGTCCTCAACTGGCTTTGGCTACTAACCAAAAAAAGAAAACATTGGCAGCTAAGAAGACACAACTTGTAAAATAAGTCAGCTTTTGAGTTATCAAGAAGCATATTACTCCTGTTTTGGTAAAGGCCACCTCTTGGCTTCAGCAGTCTGTCATCCAAACACACAGAAAAGAAACTGATTTCAGCCCTTCATCAATCTCCCAGTAAGACATCAAACCACTTGACTCCAGCATTGTCAAAGTCATGGAGTGTTACTGGGAATAGTAACTGTGATATAGTTACAACATTTCAAATTTGAAATCCATTCACTACTCACTACTAAAAAGAGTTATCACATCACTGAAACATGTTACTGAATACTGCCCAAAATTGTCAATAGCTTATACATTTTTAAATATTCTGGTGTCGTCTCATTTTGTGAGTGGTGATCTATTAAACAATACAGTGCATTTTATTGAGATAATTCAGGTGATTTGTTGTCTTAGTTATGCTGTTGTGGAGGATGTGTCACAGTTGAGCTAATAATTTATGCTTCTGAATAAAAAACGGGAGTATAGGGAGCACTGGTTATTCATCCTGTATGGAGCTTTGCTCTTTATGACAGCAGGACCTGCCGTGTAATGTGAAAGCAATCCCACACCACAGAGCTTCATGTAATTGGAAATCACACCAGCAGTCCAGCATGCATCAATTCAAGTAACAGGGGAGACGAAAGACAAATACCATCTATGATTCAGAACCTTAGAGGGCAAATATTTGTCTCTTTTGGTACTTCTTGCTTCTACAAATTGAAATGTTGTGATTGTGTTTGAGAATCTGCTCCTCTGTGGTTGGAAATCAATGACACGTCTCAGTTAGCAAGAAGGAAAGAGCGGCAATTAGACATGAGTCTAAAACCCTAGTTAAATTTTTCAAGAAGCTGCAACAGTGAACATGCATTATTAAAATCAATTTTGTATAGCAGTGCATGCAGTCACTCTTCCTCTCACATTTATTCAGGTAACCTTTTACATAATTCATGCTTAATGTGATTGATTAAGTTCTGTAAAATTATGATGTTAATTTATGCAAATAATAATACAATGTCTATGCTATGTAAACATGTTTATTTTTCTGTAATTAAATAGTCTAATTAACATATTTTTCACGGTCCATGTCGAGTAGCATTTCTTTATTCTCGTGGCCTACTAAACTTCATGCTCAACAGCAAGGTTAATTTCTACAGTGGGTAAAAATTACCTCTTTAATCAACCATCTCCTAATAATCACATTTATATACTACCAGTTTGCAACAGCAATTATGCAGGGAAATAATTACGAAATATTTTTAGGACAAAAACTGTCAAGGGCAAAGTATTTCCCCAGAATATTCCTTCTTGAAATGCTCAGAGCAACTTAACTATGATAAATATAATAATGGTTATGTTCAGGCACTAGGTTCAGTCAGCTACAAGTAATATTTTAAACATAGTGATGTATCAGATAAAGTGTTACAGCCCATTGTTTAGCTGGTCTGGTTGCAAAGAAATCCAAACCCTCTGCACACTACCTGCTCAGCAGTAAACAGCAGACAGACACAGTTACAAACTAGCTGAACTTATTCCTGAACTGTTGGCTGACATTTATCAGCTGAAGAACCAGATATTTCCCTCAGGGGTTGGTGGATAACAAACCAGAGCTAACAAAGAGTAAATATTGGACTTACATTCACCAGGTGGCCAGAGACAACTCAGAATGAATGATAATGTTGCTCCGTAACTGCTGGATGTGTAAATTAGCCACTGTTTGCTAACAAATGTTCCCTATTAACTTAACAGGTGATGATGTGTCAATGTTCACAATGTTCAGAAAATCTGTTTTTGCTGGTTTAAGGTCAACAAAGGTTGTTGTGTTTGTGAACTGGTGAGTTATTTCATTCTGTCAAAGTTAAGGTTGTGTTTGAAATGTGTCATATGTTAGACAAATCTTATAAAAGCTGTAACATAAACCAGCAGAAAGCCACAAGAAGAGTTAAGAATGAGGTAAAGTCAATATAATACAGGTTTCAGTTTTACTTTGTAAGACAGGGCAGCTTTAATAACGAATCTATACAGTACTACACATTAAAGGGACAGTTCACCCCTAAATCAAAAATACATATTTTCTTATCTTTAGTGCTGTTTATCAGTTTGGGTTGTTTCGGTGTGAGTGTCGGAGATATTGGCCGTAGAGATGTCTGCCTTCTCTCCAACATAATGGAACTATAAATGGCACTCAGCTTGTGGTGCTCAAAGCACCAAAAAATACATCTGAAAAACTAAACAGCAATGTCTCTTTCCAGAAATCATGACCTGGTTACTCAAAATAGTCCACAGGCCTTGTTGTAAGCGGCTTCACGTAGGAACTATTTTCATTTTACCAAACAACACCCTCCAAACCTATCACCGCACAGAAGGAAGTGTGCATCAACTACTAGCTCACCCAGCACCACTGAGCTAACTAATGTTGTAGCTCAGCTAAGAAGGATGGCATCAGTGTTTACATCTCGCGTTGTCACAATCACAAACCTGTCATCTGTGAAGAGATGCGCATTGATATGGTTGGAGGATGTAGTTCAGTAGAAAGAAAATAGTTTGTAGATGAAACTGCTCACAAAAAGGTCTGTTGCTTATCTTAAATAACCGGGTCATGATTCCTGGAAAGAGACATTGCTGTCGAGTTTTTCAAATGTATTTTTTAGTGCTTTGAACACCACAAGCTGAGTGCCATCTAGTTCCATTATACTCAGGAGAAGGCTGATACTTCCAACACACCGCAACTGTTTCGAGGTCAGGGTGGGCAGGTTTTGAGAACGCAGTGTTAACACTAGAAAGGGGATATAATTATTCATACTTAAAAATTGTTAATTGTAGCTGCTGATGGACATTGTTCCCACTTCTCCTAAATATTCTAAAACCAAATTTGGCTTCTACTGAATACATTTGGTAACGTGTTAATACATTTTACAAAAGTACAACCAACTGATACCTCCATTCATTAGTTTTCCTTTAACTTTGGTCTCCAATGGGAGAATGTCCAACATCATTCAGCCTCGGGTGCAAACTACAGGGGAGCCAGGAGGAGCCTGGCTCCTCTAAATAAGACATAAGCTCCCCTGAAAACTCAATTAGTGAAATTTTTGGGGGGTCTCTAAAATATTAACAATGTGCTATTTGTGCCAAGCATTTCTGTTTTTCTGATTCATCATCAGTCATGTGAAAAAGTAGGCTCCTATTGATGTATGAATCCTAAATGAAGGTGATTCATCGCTCATGCAACCTACCCTAACATGTTTGATGATTGTTTGGTGTGTGAGGTAGTAGGTAAACTGGAAAAAGTTCCAATACTAACAAGCTGTAAGGGGGCATATCGTCACCTATCATAGCAGAGTCACACATACTTTGGTCAATGAATAGATTCCCCTGGTGCTTGTACACTGGGACAAGGACAGTTGTCCAATTAAATGATCTAGTCACGCTATAACCATAGCTCCACTTAACTGTGCATGTAAACATACTGAGTGTATGGATGGAGCACCTATCACCTGATGCCAGCAACCTAATCTGGGAGGACACTCTGCTACTCTCTAGAAATGCTAAAGTCATCCACTGTAATACTATTCATCGAACATACTATACTCCTTGGACACAACATAAAATGAAAGCCTTATCATGACCTAACTGCAGGTTATGCACTCATAACACCATGGGCACCTTTCTACACATGGTATGGGAGGGCTCAGGGGTTGTAGACTTCTGGAAGGTTTGTGGTATATTGTCTGCCGTATTGTCCAAACCAATCCCATACTCACCATCTGTCCTCTTGCTTAATGGCAGCTCTAACCTAGATCTCTCTATCAGACAGAGACAGCTTCTGGCTGGCCAGCCTCACAGCTGCGAAAGGACTCATAGCCTGCAGATGGAAGCCTCCCCTCTCTCTGTCTGTACAGAAGTAGATTACATTTTATTGATATAACCAACATGGAGCGCTCGGCGGCTGATATGCATGATTCTAAATCTGACAATGTTACATATTGGAATCATATCACTGATACTGATGCTGTAAATGTATTTTATCTATCCATGGGGTCCTCAGGGTCAGGCTGGGGGTGGTGATCTGTGGGGGAGGTGAGAAGGGAAGGAGGGGGTTACAGTTCAGTTCTTGTTTCATTTCTTTCTTTCTTTTTTGTTGTTCTCTTGTGTCTTTGGGGATTTTTGTCATTCTTAGCTCTAAATGGTAAAATTGATATTGGTATTTAATCAAAAAGTTTTCAAAAAGAAGATTGTAGAGAAGATGCTGCACAAATTAAAAAAAAAGAAACATATTTCTGTTTGTGAAGTTTAACTGGCAAAGATATTCAAAAGTCTTAATTTGATGTATACCAACTGCAAAAAGAGGGTACTATGATGGCTTATATCATATACAATGCAGTATAGACTTGCCCTGTTTACACGTACACGGGTATTTTTAGAAACTGAGACATATCCCTTTCGTTTGTGCCCTTTGTTTACACGCAAACGGAGAATTCGCCTCTGAAAACAATTCGTTCTAAAAACTCCGGCCAGAGTGGAGATCTTGGAAAACTCCGGTTGCACGTTTGCATGTAAACTGAGCAAGACGGAGAAAACGCAGGCAGCAGACGTCACATTATGCGACAGAACTTGCATCCGCGTCAAAAGTGCGACCTGTGTTTACATGTTGCTATGGTGATCAGGGATGCCTTCAGAGTAGCAGCCGCATTTATGTTGGTGCAAGCCCTCTTCGTATGTTTGCATTTGCAAATACAGCTGCTCTATTATATCGAGGAGCAGAGAGGGATGAGTGCTCGGAGGTCAGCAATTTTGCAGCAACAACTTCCCTCCAACACGAAGAGCCAGTCCGTGTCACCGCCAGCGTCGCCGGTTTTGGGTCCGTTCTGGGGAACTTCGAAAATGAAGTGGTTGTCCCGGAGGAGTGACGTGAAAATTTTAGGATGTCGCGGTCATCACTGCTGTCACTCTCAGAATTGCTGCGTCCCTACATCGAGGGTGAGATGACCGTCGTGCAGTCTCCTGTCAGTGTCATAAAAAAAGTTGCCTGCACCCTGTATTACCTGTCCGACGAGGGTAGACTGCGTAAGACGGCATACATACATGGGTTGGTGTAAACGCAAAGTTTTCTGAAAACGGACACGTGTGCACAAAATTAATTTTGAAAACGGAGAGGGTGAAATGTCCGTTTATGAAAATAGCCGGCTACGTGTAACCGTAGTGTTGGGCACTAAGCTTTCTCAGTGTGTTTCTCTGCCCTGCACACCTGATGCTCATCACCTCATCAGCCCTCTGACCTGCTCGCTGCAGCAGCAGGTGTGCCTCATTATCTCATTATCAGCCAGTGCATTTAAACCATTTAAACCCTGCCCTCGCTCCAAATTATCGCTGGATTGTTGAACCATGTACTCTGCCTCTCTGCAGCATCTACCTCTGTTAGTCAATGTCACTTGATACTCGATGCTCCTCAGTAAAGTTTGACACCATAATCTTCTTAAGCCTGGTGTGTGTGTTTGGGCTCTGCCCTCTCCTGTATCGCTGGTGTGTCGAGAATGTGAGCTGCAGATTCGAGCTGCTCTCTTTGATTTGTGCCTCCATTCGGTCCTTCACAGTTGTCATGGCAGAGCAGCTTGACGAGTGTCTCGAGGGCAAAACAACACAAAAGAAAAAACAACAAAGAACAGGGTAGAAGTGACGGGTTAATCAGCTAATAGATTTCCTTCACAGCGGACAGTTTTCATGTCATAGCAACAGAACCACAGGTGTAATTAATAACTTTTTTAATTGCCGCCTTAAATGAATGTTTCCAAGTTCAGTGGTCAAGATATTATATAAGCTGTCTCAGTGGTATGGCTTACTGGGACACTTCAGTGGACTGTGTTTGTCCTTCTATGGCCAATCAAAATGTTTACTGTGAGCCAGCTCTGGTGTTTATCCATTATATTGCACTTCAGTGTGATATAATACATTTTATTTATACTGTAGAATGTTTTTAAAAATCCTCAAAGGCGCTTTACACAAGAAGTTGTTATTGACAAAGAAAGTATCTTGAATTATTTAGTATGAACACAGACGATGTCTATAAAATGGGATTATAATTATTATTATTAGTAAATATGAATTATCAATTTTGACATTACCTACAAGGTCTGACAGTCCCCCTGAGGATGTGACATTTGCGTCACTTTTAAAAGGCCTCGCTTGGTGTAAATGAGCCCCTATTAACAGAAAATGAATGTGAAATGTCATTACACAGATTGGGATCAACCACATGCCAACACCTTGGTTATAATGGGCTTGGCTAATGTGGGGTGATTAAATCTAAAGACTAGAATTTATGAGTAAACAGTTCAGAGGAAGATAACTAAAATATTAAATGTTTGCTTTTCCCTGTCCAGCAGACAGGTTTTAAATTTGGCATTTAAACACAGGCGTAGATTTTAAAGGGGAAACAGGGAACATGTCCCTCTCGGTATTGAAAACATGTTTGACAAATTTAAAGACATTAACAACATAAATGGATGCAGAAAAGGTACAAATTGGTGCATAAAAAATTATCAGAATTCAGAAAAAGGACCTCCAAACCTCCCTCATTCATATGTGTGTCCCTCAAAGTAGTAACAAAACCTATGCTCTTGAATACGAATAAATGTAAGAGTCCAAAAAGCTGAGTTAAGACGCAATTAGACAACTCCCCTCTGGATCAACTGTTGTCTGAGCAGTGACAGAATTATTTAAGCATCAGCATCCAAACTTCCTTAACAGCCAGTTTAAGACAAAGCAGGTCAGTCTTCACAGCATCGACACGTGGTCACAAGGTTGTGACCTGACATAACTCAATTTTCCACATCGGTCTGAGACTCAACCTCCTGACCCGACCATCAATATTCATCACCCTCTCCTGCAGTTCAGCTACAAACAGCGGCTCAGTCACATAAACAAATCTACCCTGATAAGTCCTTTCTTACATCAAAGCCAGTGTTGCCTGAGCCACTTAAGGTATTGGCATGGCCTACGGTACAAAGTGATTTGTACATATTTTCCTCCCTTATATGTTTATTCACTTTATCTGTCTCGCTCTTTAGTCAGGACTTATGAAAAATTCATCCTGCGTGGCTGCTGCTGGAGGGAGGAACAGAAGTAGACGACGTCAGAGACATCACTTTTGTCAGAGCTTGCGTGCATGTTGTAGCCACAAAATCTTTCATATTTTATTAGCCTTTGCAAAAATGTACAGAAGCTAAAAAAAGATGAGATTGAAGTACCCTCCTGTCCTGTCTATCTACTGCAGCATCACTGCATCTTTACAAAGGATGAATGGTTTTGACTGTAAATTACAAGATGTAAAACACTGTAGGTTGGGTTGCAGAAGTAGGGGGACGTAACCAAGTATATACAAGTAATATATCTTTTTCATTTATATGAAATTTTCATCTAATAAATAATAAATCATGATTAACTTGGTTCACATGCTTTCCATAATAACATTAAATTGTTAAATTGCTGCTTTATAGTGCACAAACCCAATCATTACCTTAGTTGTCTTGATTGAGATGTGATACGTTTTGATAAAATACTTCTCCTTACATAAAAAATATGACAGTAATAAAGGATTTACTTCCATCGTTGCTATAAAGCTCTCTTTTACTGCTTTTTCTCTGATTCATGATCAGGTCTGTTGTTGTTTTTTAATAGGAGTAGATGCAAAAAAAATAATTAAAAAAAAAAAGCAAAATTATTCTGTTTACCCCAAATTCATTGTTGTTGGGCCAAAACAAAGGAAAATCACTTCTCTTCTCCCATCTGGATTCTGTAAACTGAGGCCATAAAAGGAAGGGACAGTGCAACCCTGATGTGTTCAATATTAAACAAGAAATACATTATTAACAATGTAAACACATATATGTGTCTATATTGTGTAACAATTCTGAAATAATTCCAAGAAATAAATCAAACTCAACTCATTACTGTGAAATGTTTCATTATTTTTTGTTTCATAATAACTGTTTTATAGGACTTTGTTTTTATTTCCTAATAAAATTTTTATTTCTTTTTTCAAAACCCTGTTTTTATTTCATAATGGCATTTCCCTCAATGCCACTTTATTTGATGCCACTTTTTATTTCATGTCACATTTCATAATGACACATTTTATTTTGTCACTTTTCACGACAGTGGTGTTGTCACAGGCCGTCACATGCCACCTGCCTCTGTTAAGCAGCCAAGCCAGTTAGCTCCTGTTAGTTAAAACAACAATGCCAATGTCATTCTGGAGGCTGCTGCTGTAAATCTTCTCCTCTTATTCTCCTTTTTTCATCCACACTTCTTTTCCTCCCTGCTCTAGTTCCGACATACCTCCCTGCTTCCTGTGATATGCAGAACTATGACAGGTATCAAAGCAGAGCACCTTGTCTGAACATGACTGTATAGGAAACGTGTCTGATTCAAGTCAGTAAGTGGGTCTGGGATTTGCTGATCTGTCACTCTTCTCTGAAGTCAGAACATGTCTGGCTTGTACCTTTTCCTGCCACAGTGCGTCTGTAGCTCACTTAAATGAAGTGACAGACACAAAAAATGGTGCAAGACTGAAAGTTAAAAGCCTAACATGCGTCTAACACAGCACGAATAAGCACAGAACTTCAACACAGAGGCAAAGGATAACGGGGGGTCATGAAAATGGATAGTTTTGAAAACATTGTATTCTTGTTAATTTGGCGGTTGGGCTTTTTTGTCTTAAAAGCTGTTTCCCAGCTTTTGCATGCTAAAATGTGATGCAGGAATATGGAAAATCTGCATGCAAATTTTGCACATGACCACTATGCACACTGGGCCCCGTGCCAGTTATCCAGGTTGCCATGTTCCAAAACTTACCCAGATAGAGAATGTACAGGGCGTATGTTAACTACACAATACATACAAGATAGCTGTTGAGGTTAGCCCTGTTTCATGACAAACATATGAAGTTAGCAAGAGTATATTAGCTTTATTTTCATCTTCATTGTACCCCAGTTGGGCAATCTATAGCCCATTGACCTTTATGTGGTTGTTAACATAGCTCCTTTTACACTGCCAGATTTTCCGCGAATGTTCGGCCGATTTGCCGGCCAGCTGCAAGCGTTTACACACACAGAGCCGGATTGGCGAGTTGATCTGAAGCACCCAATTTTCTGCCTCGTAGGGTAGTCATATCGGTGGAACTGTTTTAGTGTAAACAGAGCGAGGCGGCCTTCCGCCTCGGTAGGGGCTGTTGATGACTTGTGGGAGGGGCTGTTGATGACATCGCACGTTCAACTCACTGGCGTGGACTTCAAATGAGGAAACAGCTGATAGCAGGAATAAGAATCTAGCAGCACTAAGGAGATGCAAACCAGAAGATGAGCAACTGGGGAGATAAAGAATTGCGCGCCCTCCTTGCCCTCACTAACGAGGAGGCCATTACTGTCAGATGACGGGAACGTGAAGGACGGGCCGATGTACGAGCGAATCGCCAAGGGACTGACCAGCCGCGGCTTTCCTCGATACGTCACCGTTTACGTCACACGCTGAGCTGCACGTTCTGTTCCTAGCTCACGCCCCCCATTGCCTCGAAAAAGGCGCATTCTGTATAAACAAAAGAAGGCAGGCGGCAATTTGCCGCACTCCCCGATTTTGTTTTTATACTGCCAAGGCGGAAAGAAGAGGGATTGGGCTTTCCTGCAAATTTACACAATTCCTGTGTAAAAGAGGCTATAGTTGTTGAGGCATTTGTCTTACATTATTGGTTGTTGAGAAACCAGTTTAATAAGACATTATTTCGTGTTAGCAGCAAGCTAGCTATGACATTGGTTGCAACAAAGGATTTTATTTTTGGGGACATGTTTCTGGCAAAATGATGTAAATGCAAATATTAGGGCACTATGATAGCATAAGAAGTCACACAAGCATGAAATGTGGCAAGGAGTATCCCGACACAAAGGGGGGAAGTATCAAAATAGGATTCTGGGGCTTGCTGCTATTCTATTTTAAAATGTCACACACAACATCCTCCTTTGACAAATTCTCATAAAAAATGATTCTTTTTCATCACTTTGTGTTTAATATCACTGCTTCACTTGTACATAGAACACTTCCCAAGTTGATACGCTTTACTTTGAGCCCAACTTGACATTTCTATCTTGAAAATTACACTTACTTTGGCCTAAATATGTCACAATATCTCAAATCAGAGGAAATTTCAGTCACTAGCGTACCAGAGGGACTACTTGCCAGCATTGTGATCTCAGAAGTGTTGAGTTCCCCAAAGTTTGATGTTAGAAATGTACAGAATTGGTGCCCAGCATTTAGAAAGTGCCAAATGCTACCTTGAATATGTTGGTAAATTAGCATAATTAGCATAATAAGCATTGATTAGCATAATCACCTATATAGACTATGTTTCAGCAACTGCATGGCTGATTTGGACAGTATTGGAGTGGTTTGGGGGGTTACTGAGGATGCTGAATCCATTCTAACAAATTTATAAGTTCAAAGTGGCTTTTTAAACCAGATGTAGCCATATTTTAACTCAACTTGATTAACTTAAAGTTGATTTAGAAGTTTTGGAGGATGCTGAATCGAATGGATTTGACAGATAACTTACGTATTTCAATTATTAAAATAAGTTCAACTCACTTTAAAACTGTAGTGTATTATAATGAAGACAATTTACTGAACAATGCAGAACATGCACATTGTAATTTACAGAACATTACATTATATATTTTCCAGAGACTGCAAAAACAATGGTCGTAGCTACCCTGACATCACCCATTGGTCTGTGGACTTCTGTTTAAGGCCTAAAGTTCAGCATCTCAGCCGTTGCCATCTTAGTTTTTTGGAGACATAAGTGATCATATTTGGGTGAGAGGCTGGAGCTGTGGAGGAGCGACGAGTGGATCTGACTGAGAAGCTGAGGATGCTGTCGGCAGACAGCCTGTCGCTCAAAGTGGCATGCCCTTCATTATGTGTAACTTTAAGCCTTAATAAAATGTAAAGTGAGTTTTACATAAAAATTCACCTCCTGTACAGTTGTTATGAAGGGGGAAATTATCTACTTTTTTTGCACCAGGCTGTAAACATGTTTATTTCTGCTGTAAATTTCAACATTTTAACATGGAGGTTTTAGAGGATTGATTAGTTTTCGGAGCTAGCAGTTTTTAGCACTTCCAGGTTGGCTTCATTTTTCAGCCCTAGAGGTTGCCACTTGATAATTCCACACGTGGAAATCTGCTGAAACCAACCAGCATTTATAAGAACCCATAAGATCTAAAAAAAATATATATAAATGACAATTTTTTTGTATAAAAAGCCATGCTTGGTGTAAAACGGCTTCAAACCTACAATTACAGATTTTTTTGGCAACTTAGTGGCAGGAGAAACAAGTTGTGAACAGAACACTGACAAACTGTGTCATCACATTTTAAGTTGATACAGCAAATTTGTTAGCAAACAGATGCTTTTTTTTATATACACCCAAAACAGTTAGAGAGCCACATTATCATTCATTTGGAGTCATTTTTCTGGCCACCTGATGAATTTAAGCCCAATATTCACTCTCCTCTAGTAGCTGTTTTTGGTCTTTTTCAGCTCCTGAGGGAAATATCTGACTCTTTAGCTGCTAAATACTCCCCTCTGTTCCCCAGCTAGTCATTTTGTCAAAGTGCAGCTTGAACTGAAGCTTGCTATAAAGCTCCAAAGCTGCAGATTTGGGGGATAATTCTCTAGGTTTATCATTAAGAGTGGCCCCTTTCACACTTTCACAATGCTATTATGGACAAAAAAATCAATTATAGCCACTTTAAGTATTTGGCCTTTATTTTTTTTAATACGGCACAGTGATTAGAAATTTCTTTATCCCCTCTATCGGCTGCCCACCTGGTTTTGGACATTTTGTCCTTTTTTCCCCTCACAGATTGGATGAAGCAAATCAGTGAACAGTGAATCTTTACTGAGATCACAGATCTAAGTCCAAGCTTTGCTGGACCACTCAAGGACGTTCAGGGATTGTTTCAGAAGCCATTCCAGCATTATCTCGGCTTGTGTGCTCTGGAACAGACTCTTCAAATGTATCTTTTGAATTTGGCCCTGTTCGTTGTTCTCTCCATCCCTACTAGTCTTGTAGTCCTTGCTGCTAAGAGGAGCACTCATCCACCTTGCTGTTCTAACCATCCCATCCCTCTCTGTAGAGATGGGACAGTTTCTGCTTTTCACCAGATGAAGATGATTTACATAACATTTTGTTGTGGCATTTGGCGAACCCCAGGTGGGTTTACTATAAAGATCTGGATGACAGAAGTGCTGCGGGGACAACTGTCCTTTTTGCAGATTCTCTCACCTCTCTGCAATCTCTGTTGGAGCAATTGGTTTCTTGGTCACTTTCCTGACCAAAGCCTTTCTTGTCATGAATTTGGCCAGATGGTTGGGTCTGCTATGCAACTGTGGCGCTCACTGTGCTTCTCAGAGTATCTATCCTTAAATTTATACAAAACATTAAAATAATCTTGGAGCTCAGGAGAAATTTCTTTGGGTTTGCATGCCTTTTGTTTTTCATAATAGCAGTGGGAGCTATTATGGATGGCAGTGAACATTTTTAAATCATGTTTAATAAAATAAAATCAATTCACCACAAATGAACCCAAGTTAAGTTGCAGGAAACAAGATGGAGTGGAGTTCAGCTGTGGCAAATTGATTTTAGTTAATTGTACATGATTGGTCAGTTTTGTCTTATCGACCGCTCTGACATGTTGCTTAAAGTAATAAGTAAAAGTCATGTGTTATCTCACACAGGCTCCGCCCTCTACTGAGGTCTTTGTATGATGTATAATACCCTCCTCCAATCACAAGCATGTATTTGCATACTGAGATTTACATAAACATAGCTGGCCAATCAAAACATGCCTAGCTGAATACATGTGGAGCCCACAGTATATATATATAGGAGGCGTATGGTGGCATCCACTGTCCTGATCAGAATCAGTGTGGCTTGTTCAATGTTAAGTCGTGACAAGGCATTCATTCATTCATTAAACTCCACCCACAGCACCCACAGAGTACTGTAGAGGACGTAGAACTAAAGTCACAATTGTAACCCTACTTCTATTGGCTGAGGCAGAGCTCTTTACATATGGGCCCTGTCACATATACTGTAGACTCTGTACGTATTCAGGTAGGCAGCTTGGCTGGCTACGTTTATGCAAATTTCAGTGGGCAATTGCGTGTTCATGATGGGAGGAGAATATTACCCATAGAGTCCTGTAGAGGGCAGAGCCAGTGCTTGTAGAACTAGGGTTACAATATCATAACCTTTGTTACTGGACATTTTTACTTTCCTCCTTGTCACTTGTTTTTGATTTTCATGGATGGAGGATTTGGACTGTGTCCAGTTTGGTAACTTTATCTCACTGCTCTTTGATGATGATGGTGTAATTCTGCTGGCCTCATCAGGCTGTAACCTCCAGCGTGTTTTCTAGGGGTTGCCAAGTGTAAAGCTGTTGAGATGAGGGTCAGCATCTGTAGATTGACTCCTCTCGGTAGAAGCCATCCCAAGTGAAGCGTGTTGAGTGCCATGATGACGAGGGTAAAGTCATTAAAGTGGGACTCTGCGTGGGCATTGTGTTAGAATTTCATAGTGAAAAAGGTAAACGTTTATCAGTGCAGTGATCTATGGTGTGGTTCAAGAGACACAGCAAACTAGATGTCACCAGTCTTTATTCATCTCACTCATTTTCAGATTCTCATTCAATAATAGTTGAAGTTCTGAATGAAACACCCTGATATATGAGAGTCAGAGAGTGTGTGGTGACTGTGGAGGGAAAAGCCTCCAAGGCAGCACTGCTTGCTGTTTCTTCGACTTCAAACACTCCTGGCTTATCTTTGATGCATGTTTGAGGTCATTGCAGTGCTGGGAGAGAAATCCTCTACCGCACAACTTTAAGGCACAGGGGTTACTATACCTCTGCAGAGAATGGCAAACTTCTCTTTGTCAAATATGTAGTTAATCCTGTGCATTTCCTCTAGGTTTTACTCACAGTTTCATTTATCATTCAGCTTTCCCCCATGAGCTAATAACTATAAAATGCACTTTTATGAGTATGCAGCAGAGCACTGCAAGGCTGTTATGTCCACACCTACAATGAATTTTCTATAATAAGGACTTTGCCGCCTGTGCATATCATTGACAATCACTTACATACAACTTAATTCCTCAGTATAATCTTACACAAGAATTAACCACAAAAGACGGACTCAAACAATTAAACAAAAAGGACAGCATAGGCACCATGATGGGTGCAACAAGCAATCTTAGACAACATAAATCTATCATGTAGTATCTCATGACTAATGTGCAACAGTAAAATTGTATTATTTGACTGATGCTTATTGATTACCTTTGTATTCTTTTTGCAGAAATTGTTATAGTCTTTAAATCTTTCTAGAGTCTCATGTACCTTTTTGAGACTGTACTCCTCCAAAATGCGACCACCTAGGTCTTTCTACAAGCAGCAATTAGGACCAATATTTACACTAGGCAGCAACCTCTAGTGCCTGCAGTAATTATAATGGGAGCAAAGAAGTATAAAGTAGTATAAAGACCAACAAAGTCTGTTAAAGGTGGGAGGAAGTGGAGGTTAATGGGTCAAACAAACACAAGACTTTCACCAAACACCAGTGTTCCAACCCGTTCCCAATCCTAGGTCATCAAACACTGATGTCACGCCCCTGGGCGTGTGATAGCAACACACAGGGCACCATTTAGCATTTCTATCTTTCACACAGCTGAAACACATTGTACCACATAGTTAATGTTGTGAAACAGTTGCAGTTAAGTTTAGGTAACTATTTGGCTGAGCTTTAAAAAATATGTTTTGGGTTAAAATAAGTACATTTGTCATGTCATGCCAGGTCACATAAATATGTCATATGACTTTGACTTTTAACAAACTTTATTTATGAGACATTCTGACATTCTTTTTAGACAGATCAAATGTTAATTAATAAACTATGATATTTTAAATATGTCATATGAATGTTAATGCATAATGATCATATGTAACTTATGCAACATTACGATAAAACAACACTGACCGTTGTTTTCAAATGACACATGAACTGCAATCTCCTGGGTGAAAGTCTCATTTTGTTTGAGCCATTCATCTCCCCTCCCTCCCATTACCTGCCGGGGGGCGTGACAAAGCATTGGTATTTGGTGACATTGGAATGAGAATGGGCTGGGTGCTCATGTCCCGTGTGTGAAACCAGAAATCAACAACATATCATTTTAATAGCGTAACGTAGTATCTCATAATATTTCATGTGATGTATTTCATGTATTTGCCATAGCTGGAGGCATTATGTTTTCGTGTTGTCCTTATGTCCATACGTTGGTCTCATTCTTTTGAATGTGGTGTCTCAAGAGTACCTTGTTTCTTCATATTTGGTAAAAAATGTCCACTTTGTCTTAACGATGAACTGATTAGACTTTGGTGGTCAAAGGTCATAAGTCACTGTGGCCTCACAAAACACGTTTTGGCCGTAACTCAAGAATTCATACTTTAATTATGACAAAATTTCCCACAAATGGCTAATAGGATGAAATGATGAAGTGATAAAAAAATTTTATCCAAAAGGTCAACTTCACTGTGACGTCATGATGTTCTGCAAAAACACTTTTCTAGCCATTACTCAGTGTCATATCTCAGTAACAGAAGGAGAGACATTTGGTCAGATACTGAATTGGTGACACTAATCTTGGGTGTCCATCTTGAAACTATGCTGACTGTATAGATCTTCTGTGCTACCAGGTGGAAGATGTGTGTGAGGCATCCATGTTTTCACTGGTGCACGGTGGTAACCAAGTATTTTCGGTACAACTGTGACTGTTAACGATAATACATGCTATTTTGTTTTCAAGTGGTAGGGGCACTAATTTAGAAAACGCGCCTGTGGGTTGTATTAGAGGGTAGGGACATATTTCCTACTTGGTTGTATGGGTTGAAGAACTTGTTGGCTTTTTTGTTCAGTAAGATTATACTTTGGATGCAGAGGCTATTGTGTCTCAAAGATATCAAACATATGGAAGGGTTCCAGCTCCCTGTGACCCTGCAAAGGACAAGATGGATGGATGGATGGATGGATGGATGGAGATAATATACAGTTTCCTTTTGTGCTAGAGGTCTCTATATGTTTCTTTGGTCTTGATTTGGCAATCTCATGTTATCTGCAAATGTGATTTATATATGAGCTAAAAACTAATTTCACACCACTCTTTCCAAAAAATTATGGCCTATGAGGTCATAGTAAACCCATAACTTTCCCTTTCTACTCACTACCCCTCCATCACTATTGCCATTGTTGTTCTATTCCATGAAGACTTTAGTCTGCTTGTAATTTCCACAAGAAAGAGACATGTGATCAAAGGCAAGGCACAGAACAAATACCTCGAAAATAACCCTGGGTTTTCTCACTTGTTTCCTGTCTGAGAAGGCACTACCAAGCAGTGGAAAGGTTGTTTTTTTTGGATGAGGTGACATGTCTGAGGATAGCATCACACCTTTAAGGTGAGCCTATCAGCTCTTTGGAACAGCCTCCCTAACAGACTGGCTCCCCTGGGGGCTCCTGCTCCACAGTTTCAGGGTTGGGAGTGTGAGTCATTCTCTTCCTGAGATATCACTGGTGTAGCACTCAGAATGGGACCAGGTACAGATTTAGAAAGAGGAATAACGGCTATAACACAAACATATGTGGAAGAGGTGCCAGAGAGAGGAAATTTACAGTTACAGACTGAACAGACCAAATATAGAAATGTGGCTACAGTGTATCCATGAGATTTGAAGACTGACCGATGATGTTATGTGCATCATAATTGTAATCCTATTTAATCAAATGTTCTGTCTTTGTTTTGTTAATTCTTTTGCTGTCAAATGAACAACATCTGGGCTTTGTTTTTTAGGCTAAAAACATTTACAGGGAGCAAGCATGTATTTATCTTTCTGTAGGTGACCATATTTCTTAGTGTGAATAAATCCAATGAAAAGACCAAAACCAAAAATGCGATAGTCCATCTTTCAGTGCTCTCTAACTTCCATACCTCTGGTGCGCTCCGCCCCAAGCTCATTTTTTGCTACATAAATCTTAATGGGACATATCATCCCAAAAGCAAAAATTCATGTTTTTCCTCTCACCTGTGGTGCTATTCATCAGTCTAGATTGTTTTGGTGTGAGTTGCTGAGTGTGATGCAGTTGACTCAAAATAATCCACAGACCTTGTTGTTAACAGTTTCATTTAGGAACTATTTTCCTTCTGCCGAACTACACCTGCCGACTGTACCGCTGCATGGACGTATTCACTGACGAGAGGCTTGTGCTCATGACAGCACGAGATGTAAACATTAATGGCGTCCTCTTCAGCGGAGCTGTAACGTTAGCTAGCTTAGTGTTGCTAGGTGAGCTAGCAGTAGATGCACACTTCCCTCTGTGGGGTGGTAGTTCAATAGAAAGAAAATAGTTCCTACATGAAGCTGCTCCCAACAAGGTCTGTGGATTATCTTGAGTAACCGGGTCACAATTTCTGGAAAGAGACATCGCTGTTGAGTTTATCAGATGTGGGTTTTTTTTGGCACTTTGAGCACCACAAGCCAAGTGCCACCTAGTTCCCTAAGAGAAGGCAGAGATATCTACGACCAAAATCTCCAACACTTGGCAACTCACGCCAAAACTATTAACACTGATTAACAGCAGTATAGGTACGATGAAAAATATGTATTTTGGATTTTTGAGTGAACTGACTCTTTAACATATAGGTCAACCAATAGTTTATTTTTTTTATGTTCTGTCATTCCCTAAAATAACTAGGGCACTGTAGTTCTGTGAGGAAAAAGTTGCCAAAACAGAAGTAAATAGTGCATTTTATAGGGACTATTTTCAGCTACTGATTGATCCTTATTTGTTGCTGTTGTGTGTATTAGTTGACAATAAGTAAAGCTTATTGTTTTTAAAAAATGGTGTTGTCCGAATAAGTGACTTCTATAAAATGATTATCATAACAATAAATAAAATTAGTGGGCTTAATTGAAATTGTTGTTTTACATGTGATGAGGGTTTTTCTGATGTAATCCAGAACACGAGTACACTTGCACCAATTTGTTATAATCATACCTTGAAAAGAATTCTTTTATTTTATTATCTATTAATATTGCAATGTTATTCCAACAAGGTTCATTATGTCTCTATGAATGATATCTTGTGCTTTTTTTTTGGTCAGACAAGGGTATTTTAATTCATACCTGACAGGTGTACACATCTGAGGAAGACGGAAGGCTCCGTCGAAACATGTCAGGTATGAATTAAAATACCCTTGTCTGACTAATATATTGCAATGTTGTTTTCAACCATGTTGCCCAGTCCCAGCTGGACATATTATTTAGTGTATCTATCTTCCAAGAGAAAATTCCATATGTGCTGTTGCAATTTTACTTTAGTGAAAGCTGTTTAAAACTCAACAGCTCCTGGGAGTTGCTCCTCTGGGATGCTGTTCGTTGAAGTGTAGATAGTGTTCATGTTGGGTTACCACAGTTCATGTAGAAAGGGCTAAAACGCTGAAGCCTACTGCAGCGGGGCAGCACTGTGGTCCAATAGAGGAAGAGATTGAACGAGCAGCGCCTGGCACATAGACAGTGGGACAGATGGCCATGAGGGTCCATATGGGGTGGAGATTGTGTCCAAGCTATCTATTGGCATTGTCTATCTACATGAACACAAACGTGTGTTTTCCTGCGTGTGCATGTGTGAAACTACGTGATTTAATGTACCATATGTGCACCTATGGATTGTGTATCTTGTGCAAGTGCATACATATAAATCTGTCATTTTGTGTGTGTCCATGTGTGAAGGGAATAAACAACTTTTTGGACATTTCACTGCCCCTAACATTACCACCAGCACGGGTCAAACTGCCCCTCAGCGTGAAAGCCTCGTCTGCAGGAGGAGGGCCAAGAACATGGCATTACTAACGTCAGTCGGTCAGCAGCAGTCACCGCCACACATGGCCCACCAGCTTGGCACAGCAGCATACACAAACGCATGAGCACGAATATCAAAAACAGAGAGAGCGTGACCCAGTAGGACCAGCGTGGGCTGCTGTTAAAACCAATATGTAAGGGGAGCTGTAGAAAAAAAAGCAATACAATTCTAAATTTTCAAAGAGATTTCTGCAGGGCTGCAAACTCATTGGGGGAGAAAAGGTGACAAGGATGGGTCTGGGGGCATGGAAGACACTTTTAAACTATCAGCTTTAAAATGTGGATTTACAGTCAGTTTTTTGCATTAAAATATTTGGAATAACTCAACTTAGAATGAATGGAATCTTACTGCTACAAAAGTAATGTAAGGGGGATATCCATTCGGGGCACCTAGAAAAAACTGTCAAGAAAGTGCAGAGCTGGGTCAAAACTTGTAAGAAAGTACATTGTACTAAAATGTAGCTAGTAAAAATTAACATGTTTTCTGCTCATTACAGCTGTTGAAACTGCTGTTTGGTCAATTCAAAGAAAGGGCCTGGATATGACAGTCCTAAATTTATCATCACTGTCGTTTTCAGCGAGCTTGGTATTTGCCCCTTTCTCAGGCACCATAATTACGCTAATAAAACAGGCGCTCCATTTAATTAGTTGCATCATAGGTAACAGGTCCATTTTATCTAAATGTCTAAACCACTGTTTCAAAAAATAAGTCTCATGTTCCAACAAAATTCAACTTGTGGTTGAATTGTGGTTATGACAGTATAAGCCTAGCTAATATTATTTTAGCATAATAACAAAGGCTAACAATGTTAGCATTAGGGTTAGTTGGCACTTTGACTGAGGAGCTCAACTAATGTCATAATTGTTGATAAAATGATAACAGTAACGTTAAACGAACTGTATCAGAGCTCTAATGTCACTAATGTTAAAAAGGTGGGATTTATACACTAGCTAACATAAGTTAGCATTAGCCTTCGCTTAGTAAAAACAAATAAACCTTATCAGGCTAATTAACAATCCCAAACTTGACATATACAGGCCAATTTAGGTTATCATAATGCCACTGAAAGAGATTCTTAACTTGAGGCATGAAGGCAGTCAAAAAAGGACTTCATTTCGCTCCCTATGACTCTGTCCTCTCAGACAACACCCCCACCCCCCAATTTCAAAAACTATCTACAATCTACATGACTCGCCAACATATTCCGAACTCATCAAATAGCAATGTTTATTTAGTGGCACATTATGATGCGCTACATACCCCTCTCTCCCCAGTCCAATACTGAGTCCAATGCACTCTCTGTGGGCCCTTCCTCTCTTGATCCATGTCTCTCTTACGCAATGTTAGATTTTTTTTAATTTAAAAAAAAAAAATGTTATTAAACAAAGTCAGTTGGCTTTCTTTCTTTCTTTCTTTCTTTCTTTCTTTCTTTCTTTCTTTCTCAGAAAGCTTTCACATTTTTTAATGCAAAGTTTCATCTTTCAACTACTTTATTTAGCTAATTTTAATTTATGGCATTGATTACAGATAAATAAAAAATTGCAAACAAAACCAGACTTTCTATTCCAGGCTTTTTAAGGGTCCCCTTTCAATTAGGACCCTGGGTAATCAGTCCCACTTTTCTCCCTACTATGATGCGCCTTCCCCTCCAGCGTCAGTTTTGGAAGCTCAGGGACAGTGTGTCAATTCAGCCTTGTTACATGCATTGGGTCTTTTAAAAATACATTTCTATCATAGGAAATATACTGTTTCTGCTCCTTATATGCATACAGTCTTTTATTTTAAAATAAAAACATCACTGCAACAAAAGCATGTGGTTGAGTTTAGGGGAAAAAAAACGTGGTTTGGCCTAAAATAACTTGTTACTAACGTAATGTAACATAGATACGTCACTAGCGTAGTCTGCTACACATACTATCACACAACATTGTTATTAAAATAATGCAACTGGCTTTTGGTTTCACACAGGACATGAACAACAGTCTTCTGGGTGAAAGTTTAGTTAGTTTGTCCCATGCATCTCCTCTTCTCTATGCGGACTTTCTCGCTCTTTAGACCAGAGCAGTGTTGCAAAAAAATGCTGCCATCTGGTGCATCTCTACTGCTGCTAAATTGAGCCTCAGTGTGTTGGTATCACTCAAAATAGCGATTTTCTCCAAAGGTGACACATGCACTCTTGTTTCAAGCTGAAGGTCTCATATATATTCAAATGAAAATACAGCATCAAGTAATAGAGAACTGAAGAAGCCTCTTGAAACGTCTTCAATAAACTCAAGCAAGTCCAGTTGCCTACGATACAGCACTTAGGATTACCATGACCTGGATGACTGAGAATCTTCACCAGCAGTGTCGAGTAATATTTCACCCTGATGCTTTTAAAAAACATGAAAACTGCCTGCCTCAGGTATGAGCGTCAACTTGACGAGCATCTCCCATAATATAATTTATGTGAACGTTCCTTTGGTGTATGCTTCCACATATTTTCTCTGCCTACTTGCTGTGTCTAATCCCAGGATCAGCGCCAGACTGTGGTATTAGAAGGAGGAATGTGGACTTTATGGGAATTAGGTCTGGTACATGACAAACGAGCGCGGACAGTCAGGGCTCCCAGACGCTCATGATAATGTCTGATGCAGTCATTTAGGATAAACAGAAGCTCAGGGACAAATGAGCTTAGTCCCTTTCCTGAAAGGAGCTTTGAAATGAGTGCATAATGAAATGTATAATTTATTTATTCTGAGATGCTGGAGGGCCCGATGAAATAAACATGAGACAGAGAAAGAAAGAGAGAGAGCGTGTGCGAGCAAAAGAGAATGAGAGTGAGACAGATAGCGATAGAGAGTGAGAAAAAAGGGAGGGGAACGTGTGATACTGTGGGAGAGAAGCAAATGAGAGAGGAAAAGAACGATGGAGAGAAAAGAAAAATACTCCCTCCACGTGTGCCAACAAACGCATGTAGGATGTAATTTGATTTCTGCTTCAGTGTTGTCAGAGCGATCTGTGTGCAAATGTGTGTGTATGTGACCCTTGTCTTCACAGTTACTTAAGTAATCATTTAGGTATAACTTAGGTACAGACAGAGTAAGTTAATCAGCTTGCTAAATGCAAATATAAGCCTTAATTAGGTCTTGAATTTGTGTATCATGCTTATTTAATCTCCATTCTTCTTAAAACTATATTTTAGTGTTATGCAATTACACTTTTTCCAACAAGTATAGACTTTTTCAGGGTCTATTATTGCCTCAGTTAAACCAAAATGAAAACAGCTAAGACTAAGAGTCTACTGTGAGGCTGTACTGAGGTACACTGATGCTTTGAGCTGAATGCTAACATCTTCACTGTGACAATGTTGACATCCCAATGTTTTACAGGTATACCTTTTACCTTGTTTACTATCTTAGTTTACAGTGTTTGCATGCTAGAATTAATCAGCACTGAACACATAGTACACCTGAGGCAGATGTGATTGTAGTTCTGCAGGCAGGTATTGGAAAATATTTGTATAATGGCACAAGATGAAGAGCCAAGAGATCATCAAAATTATTAAAATTTATCCTAAGGGGGGCAGGAGTGTGTGTGTGTGTGTGTGTGTTTCATGGCAATTCATCCAATAGTCAAGACATTTTTCTCCACCATAAATATGTGCAGGTAACTGCCTCATCACATTTGTGGAGTGTTACTGTGAGAATGTAATATAGTACATATTACTAGTTACCTTCATTTAAAAGTAATGTTACATTACAATATTACTCTCTGTGTAGTGTAATGAGTTACTTATTGCGTTACTTTCACCAAAATGACCTCAGAAAAACTAACAGGTATTTTAAATGGATGCGAGTCATGTTGTTTCACAGCAGGAAATCAAAGCACAGAAGCTCCAGTTTATCACAGTTCATTTCAAATCCAGTGCTGCGCAGGTCTGACCCATTCATGCATTCACATACAGTGGTTACCACTTTGTATTAAAATCCCCTGCTTGTATTAATAACAGTGTGATAATATGGAACAATGAAATAGCCTAACAAATGAATAGCCTTGGACACAGAGAGGGTCATGCAGAGGATCAAAGTCTGATAATTATGAGAAATGGATAAATAATTGTGGGCCTATGGTGTGAAACACAATAAAAAAAAAGAGGTTAGCACAACAAACTGCAAGTGAGAGTCAGTCACTATGACGAGTGCAAATAATACCCCGGAGCTGGAGGACCCACCTGCCGGTTCCTGTGCTGGTCAGCTACAACAGCACAGGAGAGTTATGCCCTAAAACAGGACTATGTGCCAGCATTGTTCTGCAGTTTTGGAGGATGTGAATGGAAACATCCAACATATACTTACATTATCTGGATGTGACAAGGGAAAAACAAACCAGAGGCAAGCTCCTCCTCCCCACAGCTTTCAGGCAGCCTTAGGACACCAAGCAAAACTGGACATGTTGTAGTTATATGAGTGGAAACACACTGGACATAATAATGCATACGATCACTGGCACCTTTTTATAATAACATGGCAACTCACAGCCTTGGGGGGATATTTTTTCTGGTGATCCACTGGCCGAAGTGGAGCGGTGTGGATCATTGTGGATCAATGAAAAATGAAAACAGTTTATTTTGGGTAGTACAGCGTTACATGACACTGTAAATGTAACTACACAAAATCCTGTTGGTAATGCATTATAATACTTTGTTACTACTATACTAAAAAGTTATATATTACTGTATCGCATTACTTTTGTAACACATTACCCTCAACACATTGACTACCCTGACACGGACTACATGCTAAAAAAAAAAGCACTTTTATTCCAAATATGACTTACCTGGGTCTGAACCTTTAAATCCGTCCACTCCACCAAGTTCAAGGTGGCTGATTGATCTTGTATAGAGACAAGAAACAACGTTTTCTCAGTTAAAGTAAAAAACAACTGTTGAGCGCTGATGTGGGACTCAGCCAATCAGTGCTATGGGGTGTGACTAATGCCACTATTAAGCTGTTGTCAAGCTGATGTCAAGCATTGTCAAACAGGTGTGCTGGAACCAATGGGAAGAAATAACAACAATGGCAAGTGCTATAAACAAGATAGGTGCTGCTATCAAGACAGCTCTAAATTGACATATCTCCTCAATATCGCTCAACATCGTAGTTTGTTTCATTTTACTCTGCTTACTCTTAAAACCCTGCACATCAGACAGGACTTACAGTGATGTTAGATTCAGGCAGATATGATGGTCTATTGTGATTAGTTGGTAAAACCTCCTCCCACATGGAAATCAGTTAGACTGGACGCAATGTCAGGAGATGGAAACGGAGTGTAACGAGTTGACAATTCTGTTTATGTCAGGCAAAAATATGACAATATTCTGAATTTGACAGAAGCCATTTACACAGCATAGTCCATTTAGATATTTTGAATTGGGCCTTTTTACGATTTAAGCACGATGGGTTGTATGTGCAGACATTATTCAGGTTTTTGGAGCATTATTTGGGCATGTTTACAGCACATTCGAATATGCACCTCAGGTGTGATTTTTGTCACAGTTTGCAACACATGGTTTCTTGCCTTTTTATGGTCAGCTCTGTTCGTTGTACACTGTAAATGGTAAATTAACCTGCATTTGTACAGCGCCTTTCCAGTCATCTGACCACTCAAAGCGCTTCACCCATTCACACACATTCATACACTAGTGGCCGAGGCTACCATACAAGGTGCCACTTGCTTTTAACACACTGACACACCGATTCATAATCGTTCAGTATCTTGTCAAGGATACTTCGAACATGCAGACTAGAGGATCTTCCGATTGGTGGACAACCCGCTCTACGTCTGAGCCACAGCCACCCACTGTCACTGCCCAATACCAGAAACCAAAGATGTTGTAGGAGTTAAGAATTAACCGTGAATGTTTAGGGTCAGGACAGCCGATTGGTGATGGAAAAGGACCTGAATAAATTCAGTTTCCAGTATGGATTGGATACACAATCAAACTAGCCAAGCAAGATTGAGGTAAAAAACTATGTAAAAAAAAAAAAAAAAAGCCCACAGTTCTTGTCAGATTAAGAATCACACCTACTTTTAGACATTATGAAAAACTTTGATATCAGCAAGTTTTTATATATGCGCAAATATGAAGTATAGAGACATGGGGGTGTTTTGCATTAATCAGAGTGTGCACAGCTGCATGTGAATTGGAATAATAAATGAATATTTCTTTTCATTAGCCATGTAAACTCCTCACTAGGAATATTTTCTTTTTTGGATTAAGGGCAAAAACCAGAATATTTTGTGCACATCACTGTTGTATAAAGAGTTACCTTACAAAAAGAGTACTTTGGCTAGTCTTTGTTTGTAACTCCAGTCAGCTGATGTGATGTGTTGATGATTGGCTAGAACAGTGTTATTAGCTTACCACAGTATTAAAATGCATAAAGGTTTCATTTTCTCTGAGGCAATACACAGCAGATTAAAATAATATTTCAACCTGGAAGGTGAAGGCTACACACAACAAATATGGGTGTTATCATCTTATTTAATCACAACATGATAAAAAAAAATAATTTGGCCAGAAGCATGTGTTTCCTACATGCACATGTTTATCATTATTTTTGCCAGACTGACAGTGCCAAGCTTTCAGTAAAGAGGCAGATTCAACCACTGCACAGCTCCGGTTATCCCCTGGATGTCCTGGTTTATCTGTACTGACTGGCACACACACATTATACTTACTTATACAGTTATGTCCTATATGTTGGGTCTCCGCTGCACAGCATGTCACTGACAAAATGGCACATCAGATTTGGGGAGACTGCAAGAAGACCATTTATTCTGCGGTTCCAGGGGAGCCAGTATACAGGTGTACAAGTGCAGGTCAACTTTCTGACAGCGCTGTAGGTGCAATAAATGTCTGCCACATTAGGGCAAAGAATTAATATCTAACTGTTTGTCAGAGTTAACTTAAGTAGTGGTTTACGGATTTTCAAAACTTTTGTAGATGCTAACGGATGAACACGTTCTCACTCCCAGCTTGTCAAATAGCGATGCCTGCTCAGTGGTCCTAAACATAAAACTAAAACACTCTGGTACCCTCCAGCGTCAGTTTTGGACACTCAGGGGTGGCATATCAATTTATGCTGGCTACATGCATTGTGTCTTTTCAAAATAAACTTCTGTTTTCACAGGAAATGTACAGTTTCTGCTCATCAAATGCATACAGTCTGTTTAAAACCAAAAAAAGGAAAATAACTTTGAACGTACAAAACACTGTTTTTATTTTTATTTTCCTTAAGTTTAGAAAATAAAACATCATGGTTTGGCTTTAAAAAAGGATGTTTGTTACTAACCTAATGTAACGTAATGTCATATATTTCACATACGTCATTAGCATAGTATGCTACTAGCACATACTAGCACACTACATTGTTCAATAACTTAGCTGAATTTTGTTTTCACATTGGACATGAACAGCTGTTTCCCTGGTGAAAGTCCTGTGTTTGTTTGACCTGTCCACCTCCACTCCCATCCGCCCTATGCAGACTTTCTTACTCTTTTTACTATGGCAGTTGCTTGGGGTGTCAAAAAATGTTGCCTCCGAGTGCGTCTCATATCGCTGCTGGAGAGTGCTGCACTGTGTCAGTATTTGAAGAGTTGGGTGTGGGAGTTGATTGAATGCCCAACATGGGGCCCAGTTAGGCTTAGCTCAAATGATTGACATAGAGCCGCCACCCTGTGGGCCCAAAACCTGCACGGACTGGTATCAGAGTCAGGTGCATTGTATGCCAGGCAGCAGGCAGGAACAGGGACCTGGGCATGCTGACCCCTGGTGCCGCAGACTGGCTCTGGGGGGATGTATGCCAAGTTAATGTCATATCATAATGTCAGAATAATTACCAGTTCATACCTTTTTAAACGGTCCCCTTTAGTCTCAACCCATAATAAGAATTGGGAGTTTTCGGAAAGTTTTTGGAACGATTTTTCTGACGACCAAACAAATATGGCCAGCCAAAGACTAGTTCAAGGTGATTAAACCATGTTATTAATACAGTGTTATATTGTCGATTGATTGTGTTTTTATGCTCACACAACCTATTCTGTAATAATACAACCATCTTGATGGCATGAATGCTCGCAAATCATTAACAATCTTTCCTATCTCTACGATCCATCCCTTTTGACACTGCCACAGCATAACACAATAACAGTAGCCAAGAAACTGGTGAAAATAAGGAGGCAGAGAGAGAAGTTCAATTCTTTTTGCACTAGCACTATTAAAAATTGCCTTTTTGGGTGAATGAAGTAATAAAGCCTGTCTATTGCAGGCATTGCAGGCTGTTTTCATTTATAGGAGACATCGTTAACATGGTAAGAGTTGGGCTGGCCAATTTAGCAATATACTGCAGGTGATTTCACTGCAGAGGTGGAGGTACGTGGGAGGGGAGAAGCACAAACCTGTCACACAACAATCAGACATACAGAGAGCAAGAAGAGGAGGGAGACAGATCCAAGTGTGACCTCATTTTTTTAATCAACATGGTTGTAAAAGCCACTTTGTTATGAGAGTAAAAAACAACCAAGATGTGCCACCGCTTCCAACATCAGGTCCTAATGAGCAGCAGAGCGTTCAAATGACATTTAATAATAATAACTCAGGAAAACAATTTGATAAACAAACCCGTGGTTGGTGATTGTTCTTTCTATCTCTGCAGGTAGCAGAGACACACACAACCAGGGTTGCTGTGATTTGGTAACCATGGAGTCTCTTTATGTATGCTGTATGCTGTATGCTTTTGCCTAAGTACATATAGTCAGATAAGACTTTCATTTATTGGACCTCTTGCAGTTGGCAGGAAAAGTTTGATGTATAGCAAGGGAGATAAGGTTTAAAGCAAAGGTGTGGCTGTGTGCCTTCATTAAAGACACATAACTCACATGGGCAGCACCAAGGTGAGTGGGTTCAGTCAGTGTTATTTTTCAGCAGTCGTACGTATGAATCTTGTTTGTTACACTGCTGCTCTACTTAGTTTGGAACATAAGGACAAAGGTGCATGCTGCTATGGTTTAGCTTTAATGCAAATCAGTGGTGCGTTTTGTAATTTTGATCCAAACATAATGGCAGATCTTCTGTGTTCTAATCAGGTTGTTTATTAATAACATAAAGGACTTGGCTGTAATTATCCAGGTACCATTGGTATACATAAAAAGCACACCTTTACTGTGCAATTTACTCTGTAAATTCAATGTGTTGCACATCTTAAAGTCTTTTTTAGAAAGTTATTATCTCAAACAATTCTGTAGATACACAATACAAGCAGGATCAATTTAGCTGTGATAAGGATTTGATATTTTCTCTTTTTTTAATAATAAAAATGTGACTAAAATAAATAAAGAAATTCCCTATAAAATAATTTCTGCAGGTGCACTGATAATATTATGTCCCTGAGGAGGATGTTTGTTTTTTCTTTCCTTTTTTTACTACAATGCTGTGTATTGTTTCTTCAGCTCCTGGGTGAGTTTCATCATTCTGAATTTGTTATTTTCAATAAAGCGTGTGTAGGCGCATGTCCTTGAAAATAAAACTGCACATAGCTTCAGTAAACAGAAGATGTTTGGCATGGATGGATTCCAGAACAGGCCTACCGGGCACTGGCCTTCATCTGCAAAATGTCATTCAAATTACTGTAATATGTGCCGACCAGGAACAGACTCAAAACTGTAAAGAGACAAAATAACAAATATTAGACATAAATAACTCAAAATGACATCAAAGAGACACAAAACCACAAAAGATACATAATGACTACAAAGAGATGCAAAAGCAACAACAAAAAAGGTGCAAAACCACAAAGTCTGTGTCTTGCTTCTTTGTAGGAGAGGTGGTGGGGCCCTTTGCATATCTGTGGCCAGGGGCCTGTTGCCTAATAATCCATCCATGGTGACTGGGGCTAACTGGAAGCTGCTTTAGCTGCTAATGCTAGTTTCTCTTTTAATTTTGTTGGCCGCTCTTGCTCATTGGCCCTCATGGTGTCTGCCTGTAGGCTTATCTCTGGACCTCATGTTCCAGCGCTGTCTCTGCTGACTCTGCTTCCACACTGAAGAAAAATGCCAATGGAATATAAAATATGATGTTTTAATTAAGTATAAAGTAAGTGATAACTGAGCTGTTAGTTTGGAACTTTTACAACAGTATGATTTCAGACTTTTGAGATAGATATCCAAACAATGTTTGGCCTTTAAAGTTCCAGAGTGTAGGATTTAGGGGGACATATTGGCAGAAATTGAATATAATCTAAAAAAGTATGTTTCCTTTACCTGAAAATAAGAAATGTTGTGTTTTAGTTTCCTTAGAATGAACCGTTTATATCTACATAAGCACGGGGTCTTCATCTTCAGATCCTACTGTGTTGCACTGCCATGTTTCTACAGTAGCCCAGAATGGACAAACCAAAACATTAGCTCTAGATAGGCCCATTTACATTTTCATGTTTTCATATCGGAGTTTATAGTTAGCAACTCCTCTGTGTTTTTACCGGTTTAGATCACCAGGTCTGTTTTTTTTGGAGAGGAAGAGATCTCTGCTGATAATTCTGCTCCCCGTAAAAAAAAAAAAAAAACTCACTTGGATCCTAAGTCATCAAAGAAAAATTAAGGCACAATCTAGCGAGTGTTGGGCTAGCTGCCTGTCTGTGGCGAGCTACACAGCATTGAAGAAACACTGATTTTTAACATGAAACTTATTAGGTGTTTTTACTGGTTTAAAGCACCTGGTCTGTTTGTTTTGGAGAAGAAGAGACCTCTGCGGACAATTCAGCTCCCGGTAAAAACTAGCGTGGTAAGACCATCCTGATGATGACTCCACATTCTGTTTCACTCTCTGTATCAGTCTGGCCCCACTGCCACCCCAGCGAAAATGTCTTTTCCTCCAAGAAACTCTGCAAGTGCATACTCTTGTTCTTGTGTAATTGTTGTTATTGACTATTTCTGCAATAACTTCACATATTGCTGTGTTTACTCAACTAATGTTCGAGTTAGTGCTTGTTGCTTCCGGAGCTGCCATTACTGTTCTGCAAGCAGCAGCCTGCATTTTACGTCATCAGCTACAGCGCAGTCCCTTATTAGCTGCTGACATGGTCAACTAGGGTGCAGATCACTGATTGGCTCAGATTGGATTTTAATCTCTGGAAAGCGTTTGCAGCGGTGCCAGACTGGCACACAGAGCAAAACAGAATGTTGAGCTCACGTTGTCAGGATGGTCTTCTACTTCACGCTTTGCACATGGGAGAAGTTTCAGCTGGTTGCAATCTGCAATCCCCACCACCGGAAAACACTAAAACCTGCGCACTATTCCTTTAAGTACTCTGTGCAAGAATGGAGTAAACACACATTTCTTAATAATTTAAGAACGAAACCGTTGTCCTGAAGGTGTCCTGTGTATTTGTTATTTTCACAGGCCTTCACTGTCAATAAGAATCTATTCTAAATTCACCTGCCACAGGTTTGTATTTTGGATAGCACATCACGGTGGGGTTATAGAGTGCTTGTGTGCCAGATGAATACAGCACTCCACATAACAGTGCCTCCAGGTAATGCATTTCCTATGTTCATGCAGTGCAGAATTCTGGGAGGTGGTATTTTCAGATCTGCTCTGAATTGCCCTAAGAGATGTTCTCAGCTCACAAAAACATTCTTTTAGTGGGGCCGCTTTAAAATCACGGCACCGCATCTCTTTATAGCCATATGATTTATGACTGAACCTTGGAGAAAACAAAGCTGTGAAAAAGGTCTTTGCGGGTAAATGCATCACACCAAATACAATATATACAGTTGCATCTTTTTGCCGGTTAAAGGAATAGGAATGGTTGCTATGTTTTTGTCATTGCCACCATCAGCTTTCCCAGTGTCCAATGCATGTTTTTCTCCAAAGAATATAAAAGCAATACATTACTTTATAGTTCTGCATCGGCCCCAGAACACAGCTGCTGGGCGCACTGAATTCTTAATGCAAGGGCAAAAGTGTTTCAAGGATAAAAATGAGATCAATTTAAGAATCTTTATGGAACTTTTATATTAAAGTGTTTTAAAAACACTACAATGGTGGAATGCAGTTTGGGTCAAAGGCCTCTTTACTTTGGTTGAATAGTGGACCAATAAGCAGGTACCTGTAGTAGAGGTTAACTTCTGCTCCTGCTCTTTTGATCTGATCATGGAGTATGTGTTTTTCAGTAAATGATACAGGGTTCATTTCTGTTGCAGCTCATCCTAACTAAATATTATTGGATTTGTACTTAACTAAGATCAAAGCTGTAAAGGAGGAATTTGGAAAAACTCTGCATTCATATTTTATTTTGCACTGCCTGACTGACGTGGCTGCTGCGGGTTAATTCGGTGTGTGCTCACAGTGATTCTCGTGATAGCACCTGACTATGTAAAGTCATAAAAATGGAAGCTCCTTGGTGTTGTGTGAGCAACAGAACAGAACAGGCAGCGTGATCGAGGGAGGGAGAGAGTGAGTGAGAGGAGATCACACAACCTTTTTCCAAAAATGGCACCAGAGTGCACTGCCAGTTTTGCTGTTCTGAAAGCGCTTATCAAAGCTATTGAGAGCTTGTTTCCAGTTCTCTGCAAGAATCCTCCTCTTTCCCCATGTTCTCTCTCATTCACTCCATAACTATTAAGTGGTTCCCAACCAAAGATTCACAGGGGATCACAGGCCTTCTTGATTTAGGAAGTGTAAGAAAAAGAAATGAATCTGTTCAAAATAATGTTAGTATTTTATCAATTTATGTTTGCAAACTCTGAAATTCTAATGAAGCCTTACATGGAGCTAGTGAGTAGTACTTTTGATTCGTCAAAAGGGTTTAAGCAGACATATGACACTTGAAATTAACTTTCGAATGCCTCATGTCCACACCTCGCCTTATTAAAGACATATTTCACATCCCCTCCAATAAATAATTAAGCCTCCACAGAGCGCCAGCAAGCAGAGATTTCTGGGGCTGCCTACGTCTCAAGAACAAGAGCTTTATTGCTCACGTCATGTGTCCAGGGCCGTAATCACCTACTGAGGGGGGGACCGTTTTCAATCTTCACCTTCCATGATCCAACTCTGAGGGGAGTCGTATGAAATTTATCAGCTAAACTGACCATTTTGGAGCACTCTGACACAAAGATCTCTTGGGAAATACAATCAAATTGTTTATTTAAACCAGTATGAATATTACTTACATTACAATTAGGCTTCAGATAATATATCAAGTATGAATCATTTATTTGATGTAGCTTCAACAGACAGGGCAGCAGAGACAGATCGAGTTACGCACTCCAGGATCACGGCATCATACCAACACAACACCACTTTATCCTGATAAAACAATGCTCACAACTTGGATTCATTTTTATGAAAAACCCTTTTGATTCTTTTAAACTGAGGACTCTTATAGACTAAAGGAATACAAATAAATTACAGGGTCATTGAGGAATGGACGCATAATTTCAGATAGCCAGCAACATGGTTTTATACACCTGAAGAATAAAAAAAGAACTGCTTGGCAACCAGACCAGGCTTCTATTTGAGACCGGCCTTTATTTTTCAAAATGTGTAGCAAAACCAGGCTAGTAAAAGGGACTAGGGCGTTCAACTGGGGCTCTGCTTTTAATTGAAGTTTTACTGATAGCCTATGTAACACTCATATCACATTCTAGTTTTTCACTTTTTAACACATTTGAAAGTAATGAAACAGAGACAGTGCAGTGTTTGACATTGATTGCATCAGCTATCAACAGAGATTGTGTTAATAGAGACAGCCAGTAATGTTTATTATAGCCTTTTTTTTTTTACAAAAGTGCCTTCAACTGTTTGTACCTGTGACTATTCTATGTGTTTTACCAGCTAATTCTGTATTAATTTAGGTAAAATTATGGGTTTATGAAAATGTACATAATAAATCTAAACTAAATAGCGCATTAAAACAAATGAGTCAACTTGTAAAACTGTGAAAGAAAAATAATAAAAAACAACAAAACAGTTATATAATCACAGCAGTCAAGCAACAGCCTTTGCTGGGGTACGGCAACACCACTTGGACAGACCACATGCAGAACTGCAGTACACAGTATTATTAGAGCTGGTAGTCATGACAATAATGCCAATTTGTTATGTTTATAATTATGATTACATTTTCTAATTATTTTTTTGGACCACAGTGTGTGTGGTCATCTGTCATAGCATTGCTGTAACAGGCGATGTTAATGATAATGTTATTATATAATACTGTTACTGCCTAGTATGTGTGGAAAACAAAATGAGGATTTACTAGGACAGCTATATTGATTTTTGGGCCGATAAGAGTACCACAGAGATTCCAAAATTAATTTGTAATTTGAGGCAAAAAAAATAGCAAATGAAAGTGTGAAACCCTGCAAATGAAAAAATCAGATTACTACGGATCCCAAGATGGTGGGTGAGCCAGGGAAATGTTGTGATGATATTATTGCACTGACAGGCAGGAAATGACCAAAAACAAGCATTTGTTGAACATCCTGTCCTTATTGTCAAAAGAAAAAGAACAATCAAATCCCTCCCACCATCAGCGAGACACCGATTAAACCTGCTTTCATCCAAATGGCAGAAATCATGTGGACCACAGGTGGCCAGGCAAATTAAAAACTTACCAACAGCAAAGTGAAAGAAAAGTCAACAAATGGCAAGGAGATGATAACAATTCACTGATACATTTTCTATTTATCTGGGTAAGGCCACCACCGCTGCACAGGAGGCAAAACTCATCTTATATATCCATCACACTGAGAAAACCAATTTGAAACAAGACATTATTATGCAAATATCATACATCCACAGCAGGAGAAGATATGTTCTGTGCAGTTGATACATACTTACAAGCACAACCTATGATAATTTAGTTGCACTCCGCACAGATCGAGGTGCCTTCACAATGACAAAACAAAAATGGCTTCAGTAGCAGATAAGACGGCTCCTCTGTGCTTGATGTTTCACTGCATGATACACCGATTCTCCTGGTGAGTAAACATCTCTCTAAGGGGCAGGATCAGAAATAAAAAATTAAACAAAATGGCGTCTGACTAGAAACTGATGGAGAAAAGTTCCTCATTAAGAAATCATACCTGTGAGATATTCATCAGGAGGGCAGAGGCCACAGATGCCTACGTCAGTTAACGTAGGTGTCCTGTACAAAAAATCTGATACCAAAAACTATAAAGGGACAGGAGATCGTGTACAAGCTTCAAAGAAAGTGGAAACCATGCTTTTCAGATAAACCAAAGAAGCATGAGTGATGAAATATTTTCTCGGTTTTGTTTTGCAACTCTCAGAACAACCACATTCATCTTACTTTTGGCCACAATGTACCTGCCAGAGACAGTTTAAGCACTGTGCTCACCTTCAAAACAAAAGCACACAGCACACAATGACCTTGCTGCTGGGCTTATTAGGAATGATAGTGGAACTTAATTCCAAAGGGAACTGGGCTGAGTAATGCATAGTGAAGTTGAAAGGCTAATTCCTCTTTTATATGCATTGCAATATTTACAGATAATTACCAACGTGTTTGCAAAGTCCATCCAGTCTGACCTACTCCCTCCCAAAATTATAATCATATATAACTATGTAACAGCAAATGTGTTTTGTAGGAAATGTAATACTGCTAAGATTTATTAACATGAGGTAAAACTTTATATTTTGAGGCTTCTTTCATCATAGAAAATATAGGTATGAATATTCTAAGATGGCTGATGTTCATTGTCAACATATTGAAAATTTAATTCTCTCTAATATCCACTCCTGGCTGCTCCTCTCCTGAAAGCCTTTACATATCGGGAGGGTGACAAAATAACAGCGCCAAAAGTTAAATACTTGACTGCAAATGTTTTACATTACAGCTGTTCATAATGGCAGCGATGCACATTTGTGACGGTTGCAAAATGTGTTTGATAAAAGCTTTTGATGTGAATAGAGTTGATAACAGTAGTGCGATATTTGCAAGAACTACTGGTATCCTTTGACCCAGAGCAGCATTTGGCAGTCTGTCTGAGGTAAACTGTTGTAGAGCCTAAGCTACTGTAAGCTATTTTATTGAGTTTCCTTTTAGTAAAATGCTCTGAGTGAATTTGAGTTCACTCTGGTAAACAGTTATGCAGTGTCGGGAGTTTTTTGTGAAAGGTACAAACGAGAGTATGTACCTTTCTGCTATGTGCTGCCTTTGTCATGGTTGAAAAGAGTAATAAAGTTTGCTGTCTTGGTTTGCCTGTAGTTTGGACTTCTGAGCACCCGGTTTGTTGTTGTTTTATAATCCTCAACAAGACTGGCTGATGCCTTTAATGGCAATACAAAAGCTTAGAAAAATCGAACTTGTTACAAGAAAAAATTATACCTTTTCGTGTGAAAGTACTCATGACAAAAACAGTTTGAATAATTATATTGACATGTGAATTAAATGCCTGAAAAAAAACACACACACACACCCTTGTTTGCCAAATGTGTAATGAGAGAAACACAATTACTACCTGGATTATATTCAGTTGCAATGTTTTGGACCAGGGAAGGACTTGCTACATATCTGTAGCACTCACAAGGCATAGCAAGGTGGTTGGAGGGGATGAAGGGTCAGTAAAGTGCAGGATTTTGACAGCAGTGACAGGATTGCAGTCTGCCAGGTGTAATTAGGTTCAGGCAACAAAAGCACTTTAGTTAAAGAAAAGATAATTTAAATGATAATGAAGAAAACACGTCCTTCAAGTACCTTTTGACTCTTTTTATACTTTAATGAAGCCCAGTCTTTGCTTCTGCTTAATTAAGTGATGTGATTGCCTGAACATAGTCATAAAATGTTAAATCGTGCCTTAGTTGTAACAAATGGATATTGTGCTGCATTGTCAGTGAGCAGTTAGTGGATATGTTATGTAAATGTAACATTTTGAGACTGTGCAGATACAGTCATTAAGAGGAATTCTTGTTATGTTGATTTAACCGGGAAAAAAAAATGCAGTACACAATTCTGGAAAAAGAAGTCCATCTTTGACAAAAAATGAGTTAATTGCTGAATGTCATTACCAGGTCATCGAATACTGATGACCTAGGGTTGGTAGTCAGACCAAAAGCACCAGTCCGAGGTGTCGGTGTTTGACGACCTGGAAATGAGACTACATTGGTATTTGACAATAGGGCACGGTGCCACAGTGGTTAGCATTGACACCTCACAGCAAGAGGGTTCCTAGTACGAAGTCAGGGTGGGAAGATTAAACCTTGGGGTGGGGGGGGGCCCTTCTGTGTAGAGTTTGTATGTTCTTTCCATGTCAGCGTGGGTTTTCTCCGGGTACTCCGGCTTCCTCCCACAGTTCAAAGACATGCAGGTTAGCTGAATTTGTGACTCTAAAGTGCCTACAGGTGTGAATGTGAGTGCGAATGGTTGTCTGTCTCTATGTGTCAGACCTGTGATAGTCTGGCAGCCCATCCAGGCTGTACCCTGCCTCTCACCCAATGTCAGCTGGGATAGGCCCCAGCCCCCCCGCTACCCCTAACAGATTAAACATTTACGGAAAATGAATGATTGATTGATTGATTCAGCCTTATAAAGTATATTTCAAACATCATACAGATGTGTCTACCATTAGAGTCTTAACATCTACAAGGTCTTCATCTCACGGTATCTCTACCTTCAGACACCCTGGGGCCTCCTCACATATCTGCATGCAGACAGTGAAAGACTCTGAGGCCTCTGCATATACCTCACCATGACAGTGGATGAATCACAATTTCATACATCGACATTGTACACGATGACATTCAAATATTTGTAAATTGAATACTTTTTCGCCACAACAAATAACACTCTAATGTCTGTATGGTAAATATGAAGCTACAGGAAATAGTTGGTTAGCTTAGCTTAGCATAAAGACTGAAAACAGGGTGAAAAGCTAGGAATGAATGATCTACTTGTCATGTTTTGCTGCTCGGGTAAAAGCCCCAGCGGTACTAAGATGACACCAGGGGTCTTTTGGGTTGAATCTTGATGCAGAAGGGGTCAGCAGTTGGGTTAAGGTAACAAAACTACTTGGTTAGGGTTAGGAAAATTGCTAAAAAAACATCTGGCTTCAAGTGGTACAAACGCGGCTGGAAAGCCAGCGTCATGTTGCTAGACAATCGCCCAGCTTTGAGTGCCACAGATGTCGCTGAAGAGGCAGCAGTGGGTCCCCAGAAAAAAACAGCTTTGAGTGACAAAAACCTTGGAACCAATGTTGTCTGTTTCTCTTGAACGCTGCTCTCCTATAGTCAAAGTCCAGTGTTTGCTGGACCCGCCCACCTCGCCTTTACAACCTGGGAATGAGATCTTTTCTCCAGAGTTACATACTGCATATTTAGGTTGGCATAACATTTCTCTCAATTTGTATCAAACCTGATATCCTCCCTGTGACTTGTTTGTGACTAAAGATGGCAGACTTCCTGGATTTGTTAAAAAATGCCAGTAAACATATTCAGGCGGCCATTAAGTTTCCCCTACAAAAAATTAATTTGCCAAAGAAAATTGGCAAAGCAAATCTGTGGTACATAACACATTTTGAAGGAGACATGATTGCAATAACAGCCTCCTGCTAATAGGGCTTACAATTGCACTACATGTGTTCATTCTGTTAGATTTTGCTGGGAACAGTCATGCTAAAAGTAAGGTAAAAATACATGTTCAAATTCCATGTGAAGTGCATGAGTTTGTTTTTCCCCCGTAGGGCTCCCCTTAGGAAACAGGTTGGTAACCATTGCCATAATATATTGGATTTTTTGCCTACATCTCTAACATGCTTCCAGTAAAGCCTCTCAGCCTTTCTGTCATTTCCCATCATTCCTCTTACCATTCTCCGCCCTTTTACCTCCCATCTCCTACACAGATGCTGATTAAAAATATACTTTACATATTAACGAATGTCACTTTAGCTCACAGACATGCCTACCTTCTCTCCCTCTATAATTACCCTCTGTTTGCCTTTCTGAATTCCACCATCTTCCCCTCTCGTCCTCATTGCTTTTTGCGTCTTTTATCTAGTGATGGAGAGTGAGGGCCAGAGAGACGTGGCTCTTTGGAGAGAACAATGGAAATTGGAATCATTTCAGCAGTACATAATTTATCGAGGCCTGGCTAATGCTCCTGTAGAACACCTCCCTTTTGATTTTCCTGAGTTTAATTTCAAAGCGTCTTTCCTCTCTGCCTCTGGGTGTATTTGTATGTTTTCACAGATGTGTGGGCATTTTATTGATGCAGTCGTGGAGAAATTAATCAAAAAAAAAAAATCCACATAGTATCCGCAATACTCCTGAGCAAACGCACTTGCATGTGTTTTGCGTTGCATCTGTTCCGTGTGGCTCCTATGTCGGCGTGTGAAGAGACAGAGAGAGAGAGAGGAAGGCTATAGACCGGGAACTGGAGAGAGAGCGTGTGTGGTGAGATGTGAGAAAATGTTGCAGGAATCCATTCTTAGAGTCTCCTGCATTAAATATTCCATCAGAAGCTGCTCTAGTTGCCATACTGCTGGGAACAGCCAGGCTAACACTTCATCTGTAACACAGTGTAGGGTTTACAGGCCCGCTGTGGACAGCTCTTAGTACAGAGCCATATGGTGAATTAAAACTATAATTACACGCATTACTAAGGTGTACGTTCAGATCTCTCTGTTAGGATTGTAGTTGCCTGATAGAAGATTTTGCTTGTGTTGCCAAAAATGCTGGTAATTTCTCAGTTTTATGAGCTGCGTGGCACTGTGTTGCTTGTTTTTCTTTGTCACCACCAACATACTTGCTGTCTCTCCCTCTTGTTCTCTGCCTTTTTTTTCTTCAGTCATAAAAAGCTTTAGAGGACGGGCAATTACACTGCAACTGCTACTGCTTTTTCCTCTATTTTTTTGCAGTGCTACTAAAGTGACTTGGGATTTAGCTGCTTGGGGACAACAGCGTGATGTTTTGTTAGAAGCGTTTGAGATAAGTAGCATCGCAACAAGTTCCCTCTCCACTTCAGCTCTTCATTCATGCCCCTCTCTCAAACTTTAGCGCTCTGTGCCGACCCCCGGCCCTGCCGCCTTCCTAATTTATCCCATCCCTCCCTTGTTGCGTCACTGCTGTCTCTGTCTTCTTCTCCTCTGAACCTTAACCAACCCCCACCACTTCCTTCCTCCCTGTTACCTTCATTACTGCTGCTCAGCTTGCTAGGTTTGATCCTTACCACTTCCAGAGAAAACAACATTAAATTACCCCGGTTTGCAATGATGCCGCTCTCTTAAACGGCTTATGTAACCACGATGCTTCTATTCCAGCTGAGAAAATGCGTGAGAAGATAGATGTCAGCGCACATTTAAGAAGGGGAAGTGTTTTGTATACCTACAGCGCACCTGCAGCTCCAAATCTGAGCCTTACCTTTAAACAATGAGGAAATGAATCTGGGTCAGGATTGGCCTCTGTGGCGCTGCGCTTTTCCAGGAGAGATTTCACAAACCTCCTCTCTGCCGCTGAAGGAATGAAAATGGGGACAACTCCGAGGAGATAATGAGCATCTCTGTCGTGTGTTCGTGTGTTTGTGTGTATGCATGACTGGTGTTATTTATGAAAATATACTGTACTTCTAATGACCCAACACAAAATTACACTCCACTGACAACAAAAATTCATCACACACTTTTCTAACTAGTTCATTATTCAAAGCGGTGCCACCAGACATACAGTAGAAACGAATGCAACAACAACAACAACAACAACAGCTGCTGTTGCAACCGCGATGACAATCATTGGAAATGTCAGAGCTATCAGGCCATGTCATCTTCTTTGTGTCTCATTTGTTTCAATTCCAGCCAAGGATGGTGTGAGCTGTCTGTATAAGGTGTGTGCACAGAATCGAGTTAGCATTAGGCAGCGCGAGCTCCTCTCATTTGGATTCTGTCAGACTATTACAGAGGTATATGGAGAGGCTCTGTTCCATTAGAGCTACACAGCCAAGAGCCGGCGACTATAATTACACACTAATTTAGCCTCCCATCCAGAATAGAAAAGGCAGAGGGATGAACGAATTGAAACAAAGAGAGAAAAGGGAGGTTATGAGGAGTCATGGGTAGAGGCAGAAGAAACACGGCGAGGTTTTTGGTAAACAATGAGGGAAAGATGAGAGAGGATGAATTACAGAACACTACAGAAAGAGACAGAGAGCTCATTCAAGGAATATTTCAAAATGTGCTGCTCACACGTTGAGAGCTGAAAGACAAGATTGACAACACTCTCATATTTGCATGCTGTGGAAACAATGGAAAACAGCTAGCCTGGCTTCATCCAAAGGTACTAAAATCCTTCTTGTTGGGGTTTTACTGGTTGGGGTAAAACTTTGGTCTTTAAATGGATTAAACAAACAAGACATAACAAGTAAGTTTTATTACATTTGGACAGAACCAAGCTAGCTAAGCTAACCAACTATTTCCTGTAGCTTCATATTTACCATACAGACAAGAGTGTTATTTGTCATGGCAAAAAAGTATTCAGTTTACAAGTATTTGAATGTCATTGTGTATAATATATGACGATGTATGAAATTGTAATTCATCCACTGTCATGGTGAGGTATATGCAGAGGCCTCAGAGTCTTTCACTGTCTGCATGCAGATATGTGAGGAGGCCCCAGGGTGTCTGAAGGTTGAGATACTGTGAGATGAAGACCTTGTAGATGTTAAGACTCTAATGGTAGACACATCTGTATGATGTTTGAAATACACTTTATAAGGCTGAATCAATCAATCAATCATTCATTCATTCATTCAACTTCTGTAAACATTTAATCTGTTAAGGGTAGTGGGGGGGCTGGGGCCTATCCCAGCTGACATTGGGTGAGAGGCAGGGTACACCTTGGATGGGTTGCCAGAATATTGCTGGGCTGACATGTAGAGACAGACAACCACTCACTGTCACTGTCGCCAATATTGCCAAGTTAAGCTAGCCTGCATGTATTTGGACTGTGGGAGGAAGCTGGAGTACAAACCAGGAACCTTCTTGCTGTGAGGCAACAATGCTAACCGCTGTACCACCGTGCGCCCCTCAATCATTGTTCTCTTACTTTGTTTTTTGGTATGTCTCTGTCCGTGCACGTATGCTGTGCTGAAAGCTTCTCTAATCAGATTTGTGTTATATTAAACACATATTCAAGTAAGATCAACTGTGGCTCATTGAGTTTATTTTATTCATCACCAAGATTTTTTCTATATCAGTATTGATCTTTTAATCTAAATCTTGTTATAAGAACGTGTATAAGTGTAGGCTATTTCCCAAAATGTCAAACTAATTATTTAAAGTTCTAATCTTTAATATTTTCATGAAATCAAACCTCATTTTTAGTATTTATCTCTCTATATGATAATTTTTATTGGTAGTGGCGGAGTCCACCATTCAGTATTTTACTGCAGGAACAATGGTCTTGTAATAATACTACGTATTTTAGAAATTGAGGAAAAAGGCTGTAGCATTTGCTTTCGCTCAAGTAATAAATAAACTACAACTACAGCAATGCACTGCGCCACACTGGACCAATAAACACTTCAGCTAGCAGCTGATATAATGGAAGCTTGGCTGTTTTTTCCACAGGAAACAATATCGTGGCTGGCTGGTAACAAACAATCTCGAATTACAGTTTAGGTGAGCAATAGGCAACAGAATCTTGGTTCATATTTGATCAGCGCTGGTTAGTTTTACTATTTAATCTCAGTGTTTCTAGCCATTTTTACAATACAGGAAACAGTATAGTGCCCTCCTCCTGTTCATAAATTCTCATATTACAGCCAAACAGTACACTGAAATTTGTGTCCGAAGACAAGAAACAGGCAATACAGTAACAATCTGTTCAAGCAGCAGTGCTTAAAGTGTGTCACGTCATCCAGTGGATTTGAGCTGAGAGATGATCAGAGAAATCTGGGCGCAGGTAAGATGGAGGAAAGTTTTCCACAGTTCATTTACACATACTACCCATATTGTTATGATACAAGGCTGGTTGAAAATCAGAAAAGTACCCCTTTAATAGATGGCCTCTCTGTCTACTGGTCACACCACATTAATGGCTGGAATGTTCCACTGTCACCACTTCAGATCAGATGTAGCTGCAGGAAACACTGTTGCTAAAAGTGTCACACAAAAAAAAATCTTAAAAATTATATCTCAAGTTTTCTTCTATCTTGAGGTCCATAGACACGTACAGGCAACTGTGTTGTGTACATTTGAAACACAGATCAAATAACACCACATTACAATGTATTTATTTCAACTAGCCGTCGTATTTTCAGCTAATCACTTCCATCAGGAGACTTGTCACGGACGAAATGACAGCTGAGCTTTGAGGCAGTTGATACTATCACAGAAGCTTAATAGATCATGAGACCTTCAGGTTTTATCTGTGTGAAGAAATTCTCATGAAAAATGTATGTATGATTAAGCAATGACACAGGTTGGGACTTGTGGGCAAAGTCTTCTCCAGTTAGTCAAGAAGCTATATATGGAAAGGCTAATCAGCAAGTGGTGAGGGGTCAGAGAGCCAGGAGGTGTCAAGGCGTATGTTTGAACAGGCCTACCTGGCACAGCAGCAGCACCATGGCTACCTCGACCACAGTAGCCTCTCTGACAGGAGGTCTCTGCTGGGGTTAACTAGATTCAGATCCATGACTGCTTCAGGGGCCCGTCACTGCTCGATGCACTCAACCTGAGACAGTTAAGAGGGAACTTGAGAGATTTTCTTCTCTGTCACATGGATATCTGCTCCTTTCTCTATTCCCGACACGCTGTAATGACCTTTTCTTCTTTCCATTGTTGCAAACCCCAATGTTTTCTTTCTGTGTTTATAGAAGCTGCTCAGTCGATCGCTAAATTTAGATTTTTGTTCAAAGTAGTCATGCTTCAGGGAAGCGTGTTCTTTTAGTTGTGTATACAGCCCTTCATTCCTCACTGCATCTCTGCACTGAATGGAATTTCCATCTCTGTCTTTCTCTTTGGCTTAGGCTGTAGATGGACTCTTTGGACCTTGCTGTTATTATTTTTGGGCCTCTAATGGCCCACTGTGGATAGGAAGGTGCTTATTAAAAACTAATAGGCAGCTGTGATATCCAGAAGCATTATTGTATGAGGTCTGAAGAGAGCAATGTGCACATTGTGTAATGCTAAAACGTGCCATCTGTTTTATTGTTCTTCTCTTTATACTGTAATTCCTCTTCCTGTAATACAAGATTTCTGAATGAATGTTCCTTAAAGGGCATTTCCGCGTAACATGTACTCGACTCCAGTACTGTACGTCATCTTTGAGGGATTCATGCATACACAGCCCTGTGGTAACTTAAAGTAACTCGACACCTCTTGTCAGTAGCACCGCCCACACCTTCACTTAAACTTTTTCATGTGTGTGTGCATTTCAAATAAGCACTGTGTGCACCTTTAGAGACAAATAAGGAAGAAGGGTTCTTGCTTCAAGTGTGGATAAGTCAAATAGCTAAACAGTTTCTCTCCAACAAATTCTTCAGTCTGATGGTTTACTGTCAGACACTACACACTCCCGATTACTTGATACTTACCGAGTGTGTTCGTGTAATTGAAACTCAGTTAGGCCTCGTTGTAACTGCTGGTAAGCAGCTCTTGGAATTTGCATTGTGTGAACAATAATGAGGAGGCTAGTTGTCCTTTTTACACCAACATTTATTCGCTGAACAGGAACAGGGTATGTACTGGTCAGTCATACAGTTGGCTCGATACATAGCACGCTACAAAAGAACACCACATTATTTTAGCACAGAGGCTAGCTAACTGTTTCACAAAGTGCATTAACCTGCTATCTGGACACGTTATCACTCAAAAAGTACAGCAATCCACTTGTATCTCATTCCAGTTACATTTCCATAACTCCCTCTGCATATATGTTCATATGGTGGGCATACAGACATTAATACACAATATTTGTACACAGTGTTATGCTCGACAACACACCTCAGGCATTTTTCTCATGAAGTGGCAATGTTTTAATGCCTGCAGTGGCATTCACCTACTACCTCTGACAGAGGGTGCCCTTAGGCCAATAACCCAGGTATAACCACATAACTACATGACTATCACATTATAGCAAGTGGAATTACATACAATACAAACTCTGTTACATTTGCACCAACACCTTCTCATCCCAGGTTGCCAAATACTGATGCCTTCTAATGCCCCTCAGCGTGTGATACCGACACTGTAGGCACCCTTTGGCATCTCTGTGAGATACACCCTTTAGCATATGTATGTGACGCACCACTGTTCCCTGGGTGAAACATGTAGCTTGTGGTTAATGTTGTCAAACAGTTGCGTTAGGTTTAGGCAACAAAACTGCTTGGTTTGGCTCTGAAAAAACATCACATTTTGAGTTAAAGTCCTTGATGTGGAGGACATATGTCACATGAGTGATGTAAGTATGTGACAGACAGATGTAAGCTATGTAACATTAAACATAATTGACTTTTGGTCACGAAACGCAAACTGGTGTCCTAGGTAAAAGTCTATGTTTGTCTATGCATCTTCTGACCCCACAGGGACTTTCTTGATCTTCATACTACGTCAATTGCTCTAAGCATCAAATATTGCTGCAGTTGGGTTTACATTGGAGTTAGGTGAAAAGGGTGCCCTTGGCATCACTATCACACGCCAAAGGGCATGTTTAAGTGCCACTATTTGATGACCAGCGAATGACAATGCTTGCACTAGGTACAAGAGTTGGTGAAGCTGGTGTGTCGTTTGGTCCTTCACTCTGGTTCAGACTGAAATATCTCAAAAGCCACTGGATGGATTGTAATGATTTTTCTACAGGCAGTTATGGTCCCCAGTAGATGAATCCTAATGACTTTGTTCACCCTTTGATTTTTCATCTAGCACCACCAGCAGGTCAAATTTTCACTTAGGCCTGTTGTGTGAAATATCTCAACATTGGTGGATTGGCTCAGTATTTTCTACAGACATTTATTGTTCCCAGAGGTTAAATCTTATTCATCTTTGGTGGTATTCATTATAGCTTATACAGATAGCTCTCACCATTCAAGACTGGAGATATTCACTATTCAGGAGGAATTGTAATAACTTCAGTCGTCCCCTGACATTTCATTTGGCACCATCACCTTGTCAAAACATTAATTTTCCCAATACTTTGGTTTAAATCCTACAAAAATTATTACATTCCAACACTGTGTCTTGGGTCAAATAAATTTGCAGATTTACTTAGAAATCTGCTTTAGTTTAATTGATCTTGTGTCTTTTACCTGAGGTAAAACGTTTGTAGAGTAATGGGTGAGACAAAACTGACACTCCTCCCTTTTAGCTAACACTTTTCTGTCTGCAACTCTGAGATGTGCCATTACTAATTCATGGCATCTGAGGGAATCATTCCCAAACTAGAAAGACAAAGTGTGAGTGGAAATAGCCGAGCATAGCCTTGAAAAGAGATTTAAGAAATAAAAGAGACCTCATCAATAGCCAGAACCATACCATACAGTATCTACCCACACTAATGCACATTAAACATTCATACAGTTGTAGAAACAATCAAATTTGTGCTTTAAAAATATCATATTAGGAAATGTGTGCCTAGTCAAGGTATGACACATGAGACTTTAAATGACTGCGATCATAATATTAAGAATTAAGAACTGCATTCCCTTCCTCCCATTTGTGCATCATAACCATGAAACTGATGAGTCACAGTCAAACCACAGGAGTGAACATTTTGTGACACATGAGTTATATAAGAGGCAGGTTTTAGAGCCAAAATAAGTGAAGGAATCTTGACATCCAAAGAAAAATAGATAGACCTATAACCAGCCCTAGATATTCCTTCATAAATCAACTCTCTTGTATGGCTACATCGTGAGCTACAGCTCTTGTGGTATATGCATGTGGAATAAGACACACTCCCTACAATTCACAGGTGAAAGAAAAGCCATGGTGTGGTTTGCTGTTTGTTGAACAGTCTGCTCTCTTCCTGACCTACATACAGAAAACATCTGTCTCTGCATGGATACTCAGTAGCAGGAATTGCTCTCACTCATGATTACGATTGTGATGTTTAAATTTATGTTCAACAGATAATCTTTAAAACATCTCATTCCTATTCATTTTTTATAGCTTGGTTTGCACACACTGTTGCATCGCTGCTTTGTCATGATCAATATTGTATAAATAATGGCCTCATCAGTTCAGTTACCAGAGGAAAATCTTAGCATTGTACATATGTTTCTGCAAACCATGGATATGTTATATTTGTACCTTTCATACCTATGTATCATATCAACATTTCTACAGTGATGTAGTTCTGGTTATATGTATGTTAGCTGCCTTTGTCATTGAGACGGCTGGCAAACTGCAGACTGCTGTAGGAGACCAACAAACAATAAAATCATGGCACTTCCAGTGCAAACTGTGGCACTAAAAGCATTTTAACCTAAAACATGATCTTATCCTCACCATAACCAAATGACTTTTGTGTCTGTGAGTATGATTTATGCAAGGTTGGGCACACTGAGATTGTCCCAGTGTGTGATCATAAAGAGGAGGAGACTCACATCGTTTTTGTGGAGGGCTTTGATTGATGTGCTCAAGAATACAAAAAGAGAAGGTGCACTAGGAACTGCATGATGCCAGACCGCCCCTGGCTTCCATGTCTGGCCTATGTGTTTGAAACACAGCATTGAAACACAGCATTGTTAAAATGTAACGAAAAAGTTCAACATATCTGCTGTGTAGTAACATACAAATGTGGTTTCATAGTTTGCAGAAATGTACAGTGCCAACATTTGTTCTGGCTTTGGGTTGCTGCCATATGCATTCATGTATTTTTCTTTTAATGCAGCGAGAAACAGCGAGCTGTATCACACAACATACTGTGTGTCCGACACAGTCTCACTCCCAGCTTATCGAATATGGCCTTAAGCGTCAAATAATGAAATGCTAGGTACCCCTCCTGCATCTGCTTTGTTCATGTAGGGACTGCGCATCGATTTGCACTCATTACATGCATTGTGTCTTTTTAAAATAAACACAAGAAATATACTGTTTATGCTTATTAAACACATACAGTCTCTTTTAAAATTAATTCAGAACATATGTAAAAAAAAAAAACACATGGTAAGTTTTAGAAAACATCATGGTTTGGCTTTAAGTATGTTTGTTACCAACATAATGTAACATCACATGATATGTCACATAATACTTGCATGGGTTGCTACACATACCAACACACTACATTTTTTAAATAACTCCACTGACTTTTGTTTTTGTTATGACCCAGGTCATTTCTGTGTTGATATGTTTTTTTCTGCTGTGATCTGTCAGATGTCTCTCCTACCCTAAGTGTGTGTGCATGTGTTTGAGTGTGAGTGGATAATGAAAGGCAGGTGGTGATTGCTGATTGGTTAATTCGAAGAGATTGCTCTCACTGGATTGGTCCAGCTGGTGACAGATGACTTTTTTAACTCTAGCTGACAGATGCTTTTCTCCCCTTTTCATCTACCACTGCCAACAAAAGTCAGCGTTTAGTCTGTGTATGTTGATTTGTTTGTAGGTAACTGCAGGCAAACCATTGGACTTTGTGAATTGGGGTGTGAACTTGTTAACGTTGTCACTTAGGACTTGGTGAATTGGGTTTTGTTTCGTAGTTTACTTTGTAGTGCATTTTTATTAGCTTTCTGGTATTCTTTTGTTTTGTATTAGTAAAACAGAGCACTTTTAAGCAGTATAAGTAGGAGTGAGAGGCTGTTTTTGTTGGCATTGCCATGTTGTGTTTTCTTGTTTCATATTGCAGGAGTTTAGGTTAGAGACTTCTCTTTAGTTTCACATTTGGTTTTTTTTTTTGTTTTTTTTTTAGGTAGGCTGAGGGTCAATAAGTATACTTTTGTTTGTTGTTTTGGGCGCCGCTCATCTCTGAAGACTAATAAACTGCTAACTTTGTTTCTTGAAACACTGTGTAGTAGGCTTTTCTTTGGAGTGGGAAGAGTGGGGAGTCACACTGCATGTTATGTCTAGGTTCCCCTAGAGTAGTTTTACACAGTATAGGCCAACAGTTTTTACATAGTGTAGGCCGAGAGCCAGGTCCAGCCCTCATTATGTTTTCTACCTTTTTTTGTACATGTTCTGCATCTTCAATTGTTTTCATTATAACACACAACACTTTTAAAGTGAGGTGAAAATATATAAAGTTAACCTTTCCAATCCATTCAATTCAGCGTCCTTTAAAACTTCTAAATTCAGTTTAAATGAATCAAAATTAGCCCCTCGAGAGTTGAAATATGCCTACATCTGGTTTGAACAGCTTTTTTGAATTTTGAAAGCATCCTCAGCAACCCCCAAAACCTCTCCAATACTGTCTAAATCAGCCAAGCAGTATAGTCTATATTGGTGATTATGCTTATCAGTGCTAATTATGCAAATTCCCCAACATATTCAAGTAAGCATCAGGCAGTTTCTAAATACCAGGATCCATTCTGTACATTTCCAACGTAACACTTTGGGGAACTCAACGCTTCCAAGATCACAGTGCTGGCAAGCAGTCCCTCTGGTAGGCTAGAGACTAAAAATTCAGTTTTCTCAGATTTGAGGTATCAACTTTGGATCAGGTGAAGCATATCAACGTATGTACAAGTGAAGCAGTGATATTAAACACGAAGTGAATAAAAATAATCATTTTTGATAAGAATTTGTCAAAGGACTGTCTTTTTTTTGGGATGTTGTGTGTGATATGTTGAAATAAAATGGCAGCAAACCCTCTAATCTTATTTTGCTACTTTCTCCTCTGTGTCAGGATACTCCTTGCCAAATTTCATACTTGTATGACCATTGATGCCATCATAGTGCCCTAATATTTGTATTTACATAATTTCACCAGTAACATGTCCCAAAAAAGGGGGTTTTGGGCCCTAATTGGGGGGTGCTCGTTATCAGCTTATGATGAGCCAAGGTATAGGCTAACAGGAAGTAATGGTGAAAAAAAGGTAGCAGAAAACATCACGTGGGTTTGACCTGGCTCCCAGCCTCGTAAACAAGTCGTGGTCTCCCAGATGGCAGTCCTGAGTTTGTTTGACCCATTGATCTCCCTGACCACCCACCCTATGCTGACTTTCTTGTTCATTATACTACAGCAGTTTTCAGAGAGGCAAAAAATGCCGCCACCTGGTGCATCCCATATTGCCGCTAAAGGGTGCCTCTGTGCGTCAGGACCTGATACCAACGGGCACTGACCAAGCGTCTGTATGTGACGAGGTGAGAGCGAGACCTGGTTGGTATGTCTTAAAAAAGTACCTCACCAATTTAACATTGCACTTCCATGACACTAGTAGAGTCACAATGGACAGTTTGAAAAGCAAATTGATGCAGCAGAACTGGAGAGATCATCCTTTTTATTCCATATGTTCTTCTTTCGTGTCAAAATCTGGCACCTACATTGCCCGCAACGCAAGTCAACAACCAACAGTTGAGTCAGACATTCAGGTGTGATGTGCTAGTAGCAGCTCATGTAGCCTCGAGCCCCTAGCCTCAAGCAGAGACGAGGAGCGGACTACAAAGATCTTGTAAGCTTATTTCTTTCTAACTCCACACCAAGATTTTTTCCCACATGAGGTTTGTGCGACTTATTCAGTTCAGCTTTTAATGGATCTTGCCATTAAACAGCTAAAACTAATGCGCCACAGCAAGATAAATGCGTCACAGGAAACCAGGTTACCAACACACTGGGGGTTTTGTACAGCGGCAGCATAAATTCTCCAACCATAAAACAAAACAAACAAAACCTCCAATCTCATCACACTCTCTTAAATAAGTGGGACAGAAATACCAATTGATAGGGTCAGTATGCCACAAATTCACACTGTGTGCCAAGAAAACCCTCGCCGGGAGCTTTAATAACACAATCTGACAGAATATTTTATATTCTTTAAGCTTCTGCACTTTTTATTGTCCAGAGCAATTCAGTCCAAGTTTGCAATTATCTTTTGGGCAGCAGATGTGGCTTATTAGCCAGGTTCTAGAGCAGAATTCACATCTGTCTCGAGGTGTTAGATAATTCACCAGCAATTCTTTATTTATTTTCGAATTAAATCAGGCATCCAAACAGTGTATTTTCTTGTTGCTCTGTTTCTTTTTCTCATCACCTAACTTAGGATTGATAGGCAATAGCTAAGACCATCAAATATACTTTTTCCTGTTGACTTCCCCACAGGTTGTTTTGCAGTGTTTTATCTAAGCTGTGCATGCATTATATCCTTCCCAGTCTTACCTTATTCGTTTTCTGTTTTCTGCATTTGAACACTGAACACTGGCAGAAAAGCATTCCTAAAAGAACATGAAACATTAGATGTGACAGTCATTTACTTCACATTCATCCAGTGGCAACACCACAGGAATTTAAACATATTTCCTCTTAAGAATAAATGGAACATTTCAGCTAAGATTATAAGGCACCTGTGGGTGTTTTCATGTGGTACAGGAATAACTCAGGAGGAGGAGGGAGGACGTATAATCTAAAATGTGCTGTTACTGCTCTACAGTCATTACCACGTTATAAGAAAATCATTGTCATGAAACAGTGAAGTGGACTGGGTCATTTCAACTCACTTCCAGTTAATGAGAAATTAATTAAGGGAAAACTGTCCAAAAAAACCCCCAAAGTGTCATTAGTCAGGCAACATCCCTTAGATCTGAGCTGTTAAAGGGGAAATCCACCTATTTTAGTCAGTTTATTAGTCATGGTGAGCACTGCTCAGTTGGTAGTGTTGATGTCTTCTGTGGCTCTGGAGGACCTTGTAAAGTCGTAGAGGAAAAGCTAAAACAACCCCTGATATTGTCATCAGAGTTACCTCAACTCGCTCTTGGAGACTACAAATTTAAAACATATTCTCATACCACAGCACATATGATATCCTACAAATTAAAACCCCATGAATGTGTTACGTATTCAACATAAAGTTAGTGAGTTCTCCCCATGTCAGTGTAGGTTTTCTCTGGGTACTCCAGCTTCCTCCCACAGTCCAAAGACATGCAGGCTAAGTTAATTGGTGACTCTAAATCGGCCATGAATGGTTGTCTGTCCCTATGTGTCAGCCTTGTGATAATTTGGCGACCTGTCCAGGGTGTACCCTGCCTCTCTGGGTAGGCCCCCCAAGAACCACCAACGGTATGGAAAATGATTGAATGAGTTACATATTTAACATAAAGTTACAGAGGTTAGGTTTGGGGAAAGAAACTGTGAGCTGAGCATCACACAGTTCTGAACATCAGTCTCTTGTGACTCATCCATTGCTCTGACCTCTGACCTTGCAGAACCGCTTCTTCCTTTATTTTTGACCCCCGTCAGCACATTGTTCACATGATCGCAACATTCCCATATACATGGATTATACACAAATTACTTGTTCATGATTACATAGTATGAATTTTGGTGCATTACTTTTCACAAGAAAACAGTGCATGAGAACAGCCTGAAATTTTTAACAGAAAGCCTGTGTTACAAACTGAAATATAGGATCCAGTTTTTTTGCAACTTGACATATACTGCAGACTAAAAGTCAGACTGACCTCTGCAGCTCCAACTGATATTAAATGGGTTTCTTTCAGCTACTTCTTAGAAATCTGCTATATTCATTTCTAGCTCTGTGCTTTAGTTTGAGAAAAACAGCAGCTAAATGTCAGTATCAACCAGTTAAGGTGTTAAATTTTGTGGTCCTTATTCTTTAACACCACTGTCAACAAAATGCTGTTTGTCCTTAGTTGCAGATAAGTTCTAGATAATTATAGCAGAGGTTTTGATTTACACTACTCAAAAAATTAAAGGAACAGATAAAAATTCAAATGATGTGTTTATTGCCAAATGGTATGGCCAAAATAGCATAGTGTGTGGCTGCATTGTTCAGTTAGAGACTGTATCCAAGAAATAATGAGACACAATTTGACCCTTAAGGAACAGTCATGCAAAAATATGCACCACAAACAGACTGAAAACATATCCTGAGCAAGAAGTCATATATTGGCTTTTTTTTTTTTTAACCACAAATGTTTTCTAATAACTTGTGTACCTCCCTCTGGCATTCACTCACTCCTGACAACAATGTGGAATACTCCTAATGATCCACACAATGTTATTTTGGGGTACGTCCTTCCAATCTCCAACTAAGGCACTGAAAGGCTCTGAACATTATCTGGAGGATGCTCTCTACCTCTAATCATGACTCATGAATCATGACCCAGACATGATCAAGGTTAGGTCAGAGGGAATGGCCAGCCAGTCTATCACAGAGATGTCTTTGTCCTCAAGAGAGGTCATGGACACCTGAGCTGTCTGGGAACAGTTACATCTTACATCTTACATTAAACTGAAGCCATTACCAACAGGCCTGCAAATGGTTTGACAATAGGCTCCAGGATTTGATTGTGCAATGTCCTCATAGTCATACCTCTGTCCATTATGTATAGGTCTGTACAGGCACCCAGACACACTCTGGCTCAAGCTGTACCCAGTCAGCATACCACTCCCTCTGCATCTCCAAACTCTCTGTCTATTGGCTGAAACAGTCAACTTGCTCTCATCTGTGAAGATCAGCAGCTTCCAGTGCCAAAGTTGCTAGTGCTCGTGTTCACATGCAAATTCAATCATGCTGTATGATATTCTGCAGCGAGAATAAGAACTGTGACCAGTGGTTTAGCTCTCATATCACCGTCATTGAGTCGATTTCTAAAAGTCTGATTGGATAAGTGAACTCCAGTAGCACAGTGGAAGCTATTTTCCAAGGATCAAGTTGCACTCCTGCGATTTCGACGAGACAAGTTGATGAGATAACAGTCTTGTCTAGGTCTTGTCATATGACCTTGTCTTTGCCTCTGCCTGTACTGCCCTGCCTTCTCCATGTCTCCATAGTCACCTGACTACACTTGGAGGCACGGACCCTTTCATATATCTTGCAGCAGCTGAAGTGCTCTTGCAATCTCTGTTCAGTCCAAATGCTGTCTAACACCATCAACCATAATCAGGAGACATGCAGCAGTCACAATCAATGCAGAAAACATCATTCTCCCCTTAGACTAGATAATTAGCTAATGGAAGTAATACAAATTACAGCCTTTATATAGGGGCATTTTCTGACAGCCACTCCTATAGGGATCGCCTTTGTGCTTCAGACCATTCAAATATTCTTCTGTATTAAACTACTCCCTACTCACATAGACAGTGCACAGTGTAATTACCTGTTGATAGCATCACCACAATAGCTGATGGATGTATTATGTATGATAAGGCCATAATGTGTTTTGCTCATATCCCCCACAATAACTGTGTTTGCATTCTTTCCTCACAGAACCAGGGTGTTTTTCACCAACACATGGCAACATTTCCCAGCAGCGCTTGAGCCACCTAACCTGGGTGTATTTTATTGACCCGTTCCTGCTTTTCCAGTGGTTTTTGTGCCCCCAAACATCAGTGTTTTAAGCCAAAACACCTCTTTACCTAAACAAAACCAAGTAGTTTTTGTGCCTAACCTTCACAGCTTTGTTGAGAAACATAAAGCTTCAAATAATGTACAAATGTAATGTCCGTGGTTTGCGGAAATGTTCAATTTAAACATTTTTTCTGGCAATTGGGTCACTGAATCTCAGTTGGGAGGCGAGGGACTGAGGGTGATTTGCCTTATCTTTGGTTGTGCAGACACTCCACACCTCTCAAAATCAGTTATCAAGGGCACATCAGGGCGACAATCAGCTTTTACTGTGCAGTGTGTTTCCAGCTTTAGTAGCAAAGGCCTCGCTGGTGCATTTGTGTGGGCTGCCCAGAATATGAACCCTGGTTTAGATAAAGGATCAAAGTAGGCTGTAGGTCATTGAGGAAGGTGGAGTTAGGAGGGAAGATTAGAGTGTTCATCAGAAATGCAAGAGAAAATGGAGAGCTTCTACTAAAAGTGGATCAGTCCACTGAACTGCAGCGGATAAAAGAGTTTGGGAATGGTCCAGGTCAATTAATACAGTCTTAAAATAAGATGATTGGAGTTTGAGAGATTTGTGTGTGATGCATGGGTGGGGAAGAAACAAACGCTAATTCATTTCATCATGGGTTACAGTTTGGCAGCAGGTTACAGCAGTGTGGACGTAGAGCATGTGTTGCAACCAATGTCCTTTATGCACCTTGGGTTTAATACAATGCTACAAGACATCCTTCATTCTTCTCCTGAGTGTCATGGAGCCAATTCTCTCTGTCACTCCTCCTTGCGTGTTGTTTACAATGTTTCCTGCAGAAATGTGGCCTGACAGCTGAAATGATCCACCTGCAGAACGGGGGCGTCCTTGGATTATGCCTGCAGGGAATTCTAATAAGCTGAAAAAAGCCAAAAGTGCAAGGACTTTTAGACAGGCTGCAGAGGAAACATACAAAACTAAGAAGCCAACAATTTATCCACAGCATAAATTACCAACTATTGCAGACTGCATCTGTGTATGTGTGAAGGAGGGCAAACACAAGAGTTAATAATATATCCTTTATCCTTATGAGAACCTTTATCATCAATGGGATATCTCTAAAATGATCTCGGGGCAATTCTCCCATTCCATTCCAAATGTTCTCGTGTATTGTGAGGATATGTTGCAGTGTGTTTGTGTGAATGAACAGGCCAAAGTCCTTATAGCATCTGATACACGATGCCTGTGGTGAAATGAAAGCCGTAAATAGACACAGACAGTGAACATCGCTAACACAGTGACCTACTGATACCCTAGCACACATCCTGGGTCTCTCACACACTGACACACCAGAGCGCACACACAACCATGCAACAATGGTCACCCTCAGATAAATGGGCAGAGAGATGTGGTGTGACAGGCCATTGAGCCCTCCACAGCTTTAATGAGGCCTGTAGCCAGTGGGGACTGACTGGAGTAGCTATACCAGTATGTTTCCATTACTACTGTACAACAGCAGAAAGCTGCATGTGCAATAGAAATGACAGGACACATGTGGCCCACAAAAGAGGAAGCACTTAGCCCTGGGATCTTGAAACCAAATAAAGCTAACTGGAGACAGAGAGGAGGAGCTGTTATCAGATTGCTTCCTGTAAGATTTTAGCGATAAGAGAAAAGATGCTTAATACTTCCCTTAGAAAATGATATTGAGCTGCGCTAGAGCTATATTTCACTGATAAAAGGCACACAATTCTCTCAGAGGTGCAGTCAGTGAATCTGGGAAAAAATAAATAAATAAAATTCTGTTTACTTTTTATGCTGTCTGATTCTACAATCTGTCAAATTGTGCAAGTTTACAGACCAGCTATCACAAAAGACACAAAAGAAAATAAAATGTTATTCTCAGTGGAATAAAATGGCTTATTTTATTTTATTTCATTTTAATTGATTTCATTTTATTTTATTTATTTATTTTGCTATCTTTGTCCCTGAGTGAGACACACAAAACAAAGGTTATAGGTTAAATCACTGTATTATGTCCACTGAGAATTCTGGACTCTGATTGGCTGGAAGGTACATTAAGTTAAATTAATATGTTCTTTTTAATTTTGAAAACTCAGGTAAAGGCATAGAACATACTGTCATTTTTATTATTTTGGGGGGAAGTTTTTCGTAACTACATACTATAAGTGTAAATCTAATGCCTCAGCTCCCACTTTCCTCCTTTAAACATTTTTGCTGTTTTTTACTAAATGTGTTCAGATAACACAACATTAAAAAAAAAAAAAAAAGGAATTTGACAGTGAACAACTATGAGATCATCTTCGGACAAAGTGGCAACCTCTGAGGCTAAAAATGCAGATGTGCCAAAAACTGCAGTTCCTCTAATGGCCACTTGAGGCTGGCTCCAAAGCAGAGTCAGTCCCCATACACCCCCATGTTAAAATGCCCAACTTTACAGCAGGAATATAGATGTTTACAGCCTGGTACAAAAATGGTTTTTGTCCCTATAGTTAATTTCTGGGAAACAACAGGGGATTAGATTTTTATATAACTCATCTGTTTAAATGTTATTAAGGTTTATATATAATGAAAGGTGGGGTCATCACTGCAGTCTATGAGTCAGATCCACCCCTCGCTTCTTCACAGCTCCACCCTCTCGGCCAAGTATGGTCACTTATGGCTCCAAAAAGCCAAGAAGGTGATGCTCAAAATGCCAAACTCACACAGATTCTCTACTCACCACACAATTATTCCACTATCTTTACATAACAAATAGTGGTTTGCAGCTTTATTATTGCTCTGAATGTCACACACAGACGAACCTTTTAATACATCAATGTTGATAAAGTTCTATAGGGAAAAAGAATGAATGCACCACCATTTAACTGCAGGTAAAGACAGAAAAGCAAGGCTTAGCTGAGGAGCTTGATGCTTGGGTTATTCATGTAACCAATAACAATGACGATCACGATGTGAGGGACAGCTGCAGGGAGAGGGTGTGAGGACATTTAAACAAAGCTGAACAGAAAATACAGGGATGAGGTAAGTCACAAGTAAGAGTGAGAGAGGGAACGAAAGACAGCGAGCTAACATGTTTGAAGTGTCAGTGATAAAGGGAGAGGGTGAGAGCGCCAACATGTTTAATCTCCACTGCAAAGGCCGTTAAATAATATAATGTGGCAGGTGGCGCTATTCTTTATCCTATCAAATCTTTCTCTACGAGTTATAAAACTTGTCAGGATTTTGTCAGGAAAAAACTTCAGCCTCAGCCTTGTGAATCTCTCATTGTTTAGCTAGATATTTCTTAGCAACAAAGACAGCGGGAAATCAGAGGCTAAGGAACAATATTTTTACGAAGATGTTCTGTACACGTTTGAACAAGTCTTTAACACCAAATCTTTGAAGTGAACTGATTATATTGAATCAGTATTGTCACTGTACGAATCAGCTCCACACTGGTGACTGAGCACATCTATTTCAGAATTTCAAACAAAAGAAGGTTGAATAAATGTATGAATGAATCATACTTTAATTTGATTACTTTTGGCATTTTGTTAGAAAGTAGCCGTGGCATAACCAGGTCATGCTCAGTGGCTCTAAACCCCTGTGTCTACTATTACAATCATAGAACGTACAGCTTGTCAGTTATTATTTCTTTCTTAATATCTTGCCCGTCATTTAATTTTCATGTTAAATGTAAAGCACACTGACAGATTCTGCATATTTCATGTGTGGGGCTGACAAAGCAATTGGACTCTCTTTTTGTCTTGAAACTTTATGCGTCTGTGTTTTCATTAGCAACATAACAGTTGTCCCAGAACATACAGAAGCATGCCCCATCCAATTTGTGCTCCCACACTGCTTTAAATGGAAATCCAGTTAGTCCCCACTCCATTTCAACCGTCCGCTACAGATATGGACGTCACAATCAGGCCACTGAACCCATCCACTACGTCATTATTCTTTTACCCCTAGAACAGAGACCCCTCTTTTTCTTTTCCCCAGAGCTGAGCTGAGTCCATCTGCAGAACCCAAGGGCCTCCCCGTCTGAGGGCCCCAAGGGAAGGGGATGAGCAAAATAAAAAAGAAGAGAAGTAACAAAGCAAGACAAAAGGATGGATAGGGAGAGCAGCAGAACATGTGGGTGGACTGACAGCAGATGCAGATCTGAGAGTGGCAGAGGTGGAGAGGATTTGAATGTTTGAGAGAGACTGTGAAAATTAGGACTGGCAGAATTGGCAGAAAATTACTAGACACAGGCCCAAATCTTAGCTTTTGCACCACTGCTGGTGATAATTTCTTTGCTGAACAGTGAACGAGGAAACTGAGAGGAGAAAAACTGCAAGTATCTGACAATCTCACTGCAAAACAATTTCAGTAATGTTAAAAACAAGGAAATACAAATATCTTCTCTCATATCTTAACATGCACACAGAATTTTGCTTCAGTTTGTACATCTGTATATTATTTTCAATTTGTCCAAGTGCTGTTAATACTTGCGCTGTTCTCAGTACCCTCTGCTTGTCTTATGCTATATCGTGTTCACAGTTGCTGCAATGACCCAGTTTCTATACAGAGATCATTAAAGTTTCATATGAATCCAGTGTACCGGGAATAAATACATAACAAGACGTTAGATTTTAACAGCGCATCAGTGGACCTAGAATAAAACATCACAGGAGGAATTTTATAAAACAAAGAGAATAAATAGCGGGAAAGAACAAGTGAACCACAGAGGCCAGAGTCAGTGTTAGTTTGTATGAGTGTGTGTGTAGATAGATAGATAGATAGATAGATAGATAGATAGATAGATAGATAGATAGATGGCTCACAAATGTATGGTGTCATTTTTAGAAAAGGTTAACAAATTTACTTAGCCACCTGGGCATTGTAGGTTTTGACAAACATTAGTCAAACAGGAGTAAATGATGTATTTCATTGGGACTATTTTCAGCTGCGGATTAATACACATTTTTATTTTATTTATTTATTCAACCCATTTTTAACCAGGTAAGTCACTCTGAGATCAGCAATCTCTTTTTCAAGGGAGACCTGGCCAAGACAAAAAAGTTACAGCCAAACAACAACACAATAAAAAGCATAAAAGATATACAGTTACAAGGGAAAATCATATAACATCTACACACAATGACAAGAACCAACTGATTCATTCATCCCTGTACTTATGAAAGCTTCAAAATCAGGCAGAGAGACCAATTCTAATAGCATCAACTCTTTTTTGAAGGTTATTCCAAGTGAGAGGAGCAGAGCACATAAAAGCTTTTTTTCCTAGCTCAGTCCGTGCACTCGGAAAAGACAACAAAACTAAGTCTTGAGATCTCTGACTATAGCTACAGTCTCTGTTCAATCAAAGTACAAATGTACAAAGGGAGTTTATCCAGTATGGCTTTATGAATGAACAAACACCAGCCTACGAAAAAGCCAAAGATGGCCAACCAGCCCTGGAATAAAGCATATAGTGATGAGTGAGGGCTTTACAGTTCAGTATAAATCTCAGTGCACTATAATATGCAATATGTAATATGTGCAAACAATGTACAGATGCATTCATGTACAACAGATCACCATAATTCAGAATGGGTAAAAACATAGCAGCAGCCAGTCATTTTCTGGCCTCAAAGGAGAAACAGGACTTGTTTCTGAAAGAAAACCCTAACTTCAGTCTCAGCTTTTTAATAAGCTTGGGGTTTAAAAGACTAGGAGTTATCAAGCCAAATATCAAGATATTTGTAACAAGTAACAACCACAAACTTCTTTACCTGCACAGTAATAACACCAGGAGTGTTCTCAGGCTTCTCCCTAGCATTTGAGAAACGCATTACTTGATGTCATCAGTATTTTAAACCAGCTATAGCTGTGAAAGCTGAATCTGGATGACAATAAAGACAGCCTGCAGTTTGGCCACAGCCTCTGTGAAGGATGAGCTGCACAATATATCATTGTATCATAAAAATGAAAAATGGCACCAGCCACGTTTTGACAAAGACTGTTAAAATAAATTAAAAATAACAGCAGCCCTAACACAGAACCCTGGGGTACACCATTACAAGTGTAGAACCAGATAGAGGTGAGCCAATCAAACTGAACATCTGTGGAATATATGCAGCAACAAGTATTGACTTGAAATAAAATACAGTGCCAAGAGATCAATTCATCAATGGTCTTTTCATGGAATTTGTTGGCTAAAAGAAAAATATAGATCACCAGATTTATCCTTTCAGTCAAAGTAAAAGCTACAAAAAAATATTTTTCGGTGCACCTCAATGCACCAACTAAGGTTTAATATGATCTCCACTGGTCACTAATTCTATGATAAGTATACAGTTGTTAGGCTTTCAATTTTCCTTCTCCCTTATGTTTCTTGTTTCCCCTACTGGTGTCTCATGTTTGTTTCCAGTCTGTCTCTTGCCCCGTTTACACGCACACGGGTATTTTTAGAAACTGAGACATATCCCTTCGTTTGCACCCTTCGTTTACACGCAAACAGAGAATTCGCCTCTGAAAACAATACTTTTTAAAAACTCCGGCCAGAGTGGAGATCTTGGAAAACTCCGGTTGCACGTTTGCATGTAAACTGAGCAAAACTGAGAAAACGGCAGGCAGCAGACGTCACATTATGCGACAGAACTTGCACTCGCCTCAAAAGTGCAACCTATGTTTACATGTTGCTATGGTGATCAGGGATGCTTCAGAGTAGCAGCCGCATTTATGTTGGTGCAAGCCCTCTTCATATGTTTGCATTTGCAAATACAGCTGCTCTATTATATCGAGGAGCAGAGACGGATGAGTGCTCGGAGGTCAGCAAGTAAGTACTGTGTACTTTTGCACTACCTTGGACTACTTATTGAAAATATGATTTTTCTTAAAGATCAAAGTCGGACGAATGAAGCATGTTTCTAGTCGATATGAGAGACTTCGACACAAGATTACTGCAAAAGTACACAGTAAAAGTACTTCATATTATTTGTAAGAAAGTTCTTTTATTTCCTTATTACATTCATTCTACGAGAGGCTCTGCCTGTCACCTTACAGCGCCATATTAATGCATTTACCGTAAGCATTAGAATATGTGCGCACTCCAAATTGAGTGCAAAGTTTTCTGAAAACGGACACGTGTGCACGCAATTATTTTTGAAAACGAAGAGGGTGAAATGTCCGTTTATGAAAATAGCCGGCTACTTGTAAACGTAGTGTCTGTGTGTTTGCTAGGTGTGGCCTTCTGGTTCTCTCCTCCTCTGAGTGCCAGCAGCGGCTGATCCTGCACACCTGAACCACATCTACAATCCAGCCACTGCAGCATAAACCCCGGCTCAGACATCCAGACATCTAGGCCAACTTCTAGTTTTTTGACACTTGTCTTTTTGTACTTTTGGCACATCAATTCACACTCTGTTCTGTGTTTCAGGTTCGCCACGCCAGCCTCAACCATAATCCACCACGTCCAGCCTCTGCCTTCAACTAATCTGCCTGCTCTGCTTCACCATTCCCAGCCCACCTCAGCCATCATTTCATTCAAGCCTTCAGCTTCACTTCTTAAACTACAATAAACTTTCTTTAACCATTCCCTGTTTCCTGGTTGTGTTTGCATTTGGGTACTAAGTTGAAATGCCCCAACAACAAATAACAGCTGACACAGAATGGGTCAACCTGTTCTCACTCCCAAGGCATCAAATTCCAATGCACAAGGCAACCTTCAGGGTCTGTAGGAGACTCCAATGTACTGCAATCCAATGTAAACCCATCAGTGGTAATGACATAGTATAAATAATGAGAAAGTCCAAGTAGGGCAGGAGAGACTGGTGTTGGTTTTAACTACGTTACATAGTTGTCATGTGACAAATGTTTCACTTATCACACGTCACCTATGTCAAATACTCAATAAATTTCTTAAATTTGATAACAAATGTACATCTTTTAACCAAAACCATGATATTTTTTCTAAACCTAACCAAGTCGTTTTGTTGCCTAAAGCTGAAGTAGTTTTGGTGACAAAATGAAGACAGAGGTTTATTTTTAAAAGATCCTATGCATGTAAAAAGTCAAAATTGACAAGTGGTCCTTGGGGGTCTAAAACTGAAGCTAGAGGGGTACCAAGAGGATCATAGTTTGAAGCACCGGGCCACAGACCAATCTGCTGTATTTGAGGAGTTTGGAGTGCTCCCTCTCAGCTCAGGCGCTGCTGGCATTGGTACTGTTACATGTTTTGCTAAATGCTCAGAGCTGCAGTCTTTGGGCCTCAATATCTTTGTCAAAATACACATTCCAGTTGAACAGCCTCTGAGTGGTGTCTAAACAGCAAGGCATTGTGCTGTAAAATGGCTTCTCGCTCCTTGTTTTCCTCTCGCTCTGAATGCTCTGACACAGCCACGACAGATGCAGCCTGGTAAAGTGTTTCTGTGTTTGACAGCTCGGCCTCCACCTGACCACTTTCATCAGCCATAAAAACCAGCCTCAGCTTGTGTAGACACTGCACCCGCAGTACATGCATCGACAAGTGATAATATGAATATACCATGATTACACACACACATGCGTGGTAAAGACATCCAAACTGGCATACATAAGATCACAGCAAGCAAGCCACGCCGTCTATCAAAGCTTACAAATGTACATTAATAATTCAGCTGCAGTTTTGTTCAGTTGCTTGCTGTATGCTACATCTGGCTGGATGTCTTTTCTCTTACTCAAATCCATTTGAGGCATCGATTTTCAAAGCAAGAAAAAACTATGGAGAATCTAATTGATAAAGTTATATTGATTATTGTAACTTGAACACTTACATTATAAAACTTGTGAAGCAAATCATGCATATTTTCATTTGACCTTTTTCTAGTTCCTCACTTCAAACTAATTCTCTGCTCAATTCCTAATTATTGACAATCCCATTTAAGCCAGCCAAAATTCATTAATCCTTATTTCATTAATGGCCTAAGGGTCTTTCAGTGGTAGAGAGATTATCTTTATGACACTCTTTGGTTGTCTTCTTTGTTTGGGTTTTGTCTCAACATACATAGATATAGGATGTCTGCAGGTCCTCAAAACGTCTTAAAATGTCTTAAATTATTCTTTTTTTTAACTATTAGAACTTAAAAGACATTAAATAGCCCTAAATTTGAATTTGTTGGGTCTTAATTGACACAAACATTTTATCTAATCTTATTTATCCATCTTTTAGAAAACCAAAATAATTACACATTTTACATTAATACTGGCACTGCTCCACAGTTAAACACCAACAATAGAATCCTCCTTCAAATCCCTTTTTTTTTGTTGTTGTTTTGTACAGTAAACTTACAAACACCCCTTAAATTGTATTTCCTCTTCTGTACTATAAAATACTTCAGTACACAGTGTAGGAGTGACTTCATTTTTGCTCTGAATATAATTTACATTATTTTATAATACACCAAGTCATTAAATTTCATGGTTTGGGGAGTTAAAAAACAGCACAATAGTGTGGTCATAGCAACCAGCCTTATTAAATATATGTATGGCTTGTTTTTGTAGTGATTCTAGTGAATGTGTAATTGTTGTAAATGTCGACTCCCACAGTTCCACACAATAGGATACATAAGGAAGTATATAGTGAATAATAAATTCTATACAATATCTTATGGTGTAATATATTCCTAGTTTATACAGGATTGCTTTTGACTTTGAAATGTTTCCTTTAATATAGTCAATATGTTGTTTCCATGTTAATTTATGATCAATTAAAACACCTAAAAACTTTGTCTCAACAACTCTTTTTTTTTAACATCAGAGATTTTTAATCCAATATCACTATCAAGTTGTTGTTGTTGTTTTTTTGTTGTTGTTTTCTATTTCTATTTCAATATCCATTAATTTAATTTTCTTAAACTGGGAGACAGTTTGTGGCATCAAACAAATTTTTATCATCTGTGAAAATAACAAATCTTAACAAATCAGTAACATTGTAAATATCATGTATGTATGGTATAAAAAGTTTTGGCCCAATCACTGATCCCTGAGGTACGCCACTGGTGACTGTCCTAAATCCTGGGAGAGCATCATTAATTTGCACACATTGCTGTCTGTTTCCCAAGTACCTCTTCAACAAAGAATAATCTATACCTTTTATGCCATACTTCTCCAGCTTTCTCAGTAACTGATTGTCATGTAAAAAAATTTCTTGAAAATGTCTTTAAAAAACATTAAATTGAAATGTCTCATACCTGTAAACACAACAATTGCAACTAAATTAACTCACAGAAGCTGAATAAAAAAAGACCAGTATTTTGTCACATATTTCAGCAAGCTGTTCCTTTGTTTTACTTTCTCATTTCTTTTCTTTTCTTTTTTTTATGTGCAAACTAAAACTTTGCTAAACTTTGTGGCTAGAATCACAACTTCTCTTCTGCAGGTCAGTCACAACAGGTAAAAAGCCTCATCATTATCACAAGGTTTCCCTGCCAAAATGGTAATGTGAACTAAAAATCCACTACCACTATCAAGCTGAATTTATTATTTCAATGCACCTGATGTGTATTTTGTTGCTCCTTAGCTGGGAAGTTGATATATCCACACAGCTATTTCTTTACTGATGTTAAATAAGCTGCTGCATATCAGAAAAATGCATAAATACTGTTGTCTATTGTACTTAAAATGCCCAGAACAGTCATGTCCTGAATGATCTGACTCATAAGTTTTTAATTATGTGGCTTGAATTGGCAACAATCTTTTGGATTGTTTTTAAAAATCCTAAAACCTGTCACTTGGTTACCTACTCTCCCTTTTATTCAGTGCTGGCTTTCATTACACGTTTTTCAATTGTTGAGTTTCCTCAAGAGAGCCAACACACCACTAAACAAATTGCTGTTTTTCAGCAAATGTGTTTTCAGCCTTTGATCCGCTGAGGATTAAACTACGCTTCCCGGAAATGTGGCTGTAGACGACCGCACAAAACCTCAGCACATGGCCTAAGTCCAGATTCAGTGGCATAGTGTCAACAAAAATGAATGGGCCATTACCTCAGTGCAACTTCTTCACCTCCCATGTGCTGCCACTACAGCAAAGTCTCTCGCAACAAATCCCAAATCACCTCAGGTACGTGGGCCTCCAGGCATGCCAAGAAACTCTAAGCCTTTCTCAGCTGAGGGTAGTGCTCTACTTCTACTCCCCAAAGATGAAGATCACATCAGAGGGAGCACAGTGGGTTGCACAACTGAGAGAAGTAATACCCTGAACTCACAGAGAATACAAAGCAAATATAGGGAAAACAGTTTGTTTTCTTCCCTGATATTTGTCCACCATCACAACACAAATCAGATCAAATAGACCTGTCAGTTATCCTCTCCAAAATCTCATTTTCAAACAGGTCTTTCATTTTAATTGTCTTACAGTAGCAGCTCAAACATTTGGCAAAATCAACTGTGAATAATGATTTTAAAAACGTCTGATGTCATTACCAGTCTGTTTCTGTCAGCTCCACTAATAACAAATTCAAGACAGGTACTAAACCTTGGAATAAAAAAAGGATGCACAAACAAATCGAATCCTGACAGACAGGGCTATAATTCTGCACCCTGGAAAGGTATTGGTTTATGGGTTTGTTTCATCTATTTGTCTTATTTTTGAAATTTGTTTTGTTCATGGTAGAAGCAGTTACTGTGGTGTTGTGTGGAACAGAGATTGTATAACAGAGAGTGGTAAGATTGGAAGTAAAGTTCTTTCTTTGTATAGCTTATTTCAGTGCTGATATTAAAGCTGTATTAAATTGTTTTTGACTGCCCCGGTGAAGAAAGTACATACAAAGTTTTAGTAACAAGCCGTGTATATTTTTGAGCCAGTTATTAATTTTTTTACTTTGCTTCATTTGCCATTTATACCCTCATACACCTAGTCTGCTCAAAATGCAAAAAACAAGTTCCAGCTGCCTGGAAGAAAAAGAAGCACCACCTGTTTTTTAGCCATATTGTGATGATGATGATGATGATGATGATGATGATGATGATGATGATGATGAAGCAAAACCCAGAACAAGAGGCAGCCTCCAGCAACAATCCATGGACACATCTGGCAACACTTTTTTATACCAAAATTTAATTAATTAATTTAATTATGACGCCTCCTGAAAAACATGGAGGTCTCTGCTTTTAAGAACTTCAACAACTTGTGAAATTGGGTTGGATGCACATACTGTAGGTGAAAATGTAGTTAGTTAGCTAATGTTAGCTAGCCTTTGTAAATGTTCCATGTGTAACATAATCTTTAATGTTATCAGCCTAATGACATCAACTTATCATGTAGCTAGTGGTCTGTTAGTTTTTCAAATTGGTGCGAGCAAACCTACATAATGCCAAAATCAACGTTAACATTATTTTTATAATTGCAGTATCATAGCTTCCCACCTGCAGGCATGCAGGTTTTCTTGTAGGCCGATTGTTGCCCTGTTTCCCTTGTCACAAAGCCAACAGGATTTTTCCATGAGATTTTGGATTATTGCTAAAAATAAGCTCAATGACAAACAAAAGTGTATGATACTTACATGTTTTTTTCAAGATAATCTTCACAAATTAACACTGGTGCTATGATTTTTTGAAGCCTAAATGCAATAGCCAGAAGGAAAAAGCTAACCAACAAAAAAAGGCGTTCTTTAACATCGGCTTACTTCAACTGAGAGAGTGGTGTTTACGTCCCTTAAGATTCTAAAGCCAAACCCTGTTCTTTTTTCCTAAACCCAACCACGAGGTGTTGTACCAACATAGCTCGATTATTTTGAAAGAAACTGTATGCAAATATAAAATTTGCTGTAAAAACAGGAAGTGTATTTTGAAACAAGACAATGCATGTAACAGGCAGAACTTGACACAGTGTCCCAGAACATCAAAAACCAACACACCCAGGGTACCTTGCACGTTGTATGTGAACATGGAGAGTCCATGACCAAGGACATCTATATGTGACAAGGTCAGGGTGAGAATGCGATCGCATGACTTCAACATCGCCGCCACAACAAGGCTGTAGGCTAAAGTGTGGTCGGCGTGATGACATTCTCTAATCTCATTTAGCCTCTTGTTAGCAACCGCATGTTTTTTAATATACCTGAAAGCTTCAAAATTCATATTCCACAGACCTTATTTCAGGCATCTCACCAAAAACCCATTCAAAATACCCATTGTCTTCAGGACAAGGGAACCAGGAGTGTTGAAATGCTAACTTATTTTTAGGTGTCAGGACTCATTCTAGCACCTCATTTTGATAATAAAAAAAATGTTCTGTTGTTTGTGGGTTGTTGTTTTTTTTTCATCATTTTGCATTGGCCCACACACCCTAAAAAAACAAAAATAAATTTGAAACTTGTTTGATTTTACTTTGATTTTTTTTTTTTTTTAAATAACCGGGCACTTTTTTTTATATTTTATGTTATTTCAAATGGTAATTTTGACTTTTACCTGTGTCATTTTTATGAGAGTGAACATCTACTTGAGCACAGATTTTCAGTTCTCTACCCACCACTGAGTAATACACAGGGGATCTCTTAACTTTTCATCCAGTACCATCATCAAGTTAAAATTTCAGTTCATTTAATATCTTGGTTTAATACCTGCAGAAATGCTGTCATGCTATTGTGCTAAACTAAGATAGTGAACATATAAAACACACCTCCTGAACATCAGTATTCTAGCATTGTCATCATTCATGTTAGCATTCTGATGTTAGCATGTAGCTGAAAGCACTGCTGTCGTGATGTGCACTTGTCTCACTAAAATGACTTCCATCTTCTCATTCATCGTAGCTGCAGGCATGTCTGTTTCTTTTTCTCTTCATTGAGATAGACAGCAGATAGAAGAGAAAGAGTTACTCTTCAAACTAAATGACAGCCGACAGCCAAGAAAAGAACAGATTCCAAATGTAGTGGGTTTTAGCGACATTTTTAGAGGTAAATGGCAGCCTGACATTTTTTTTCTTCTTTTCTTTCTCATGTTGACACCAATTCTCACCACCAGTGAAGCTAGAAAGCTCTAACAACCAGGAAAAATCAAACCAATTTTGCCAATTAGGAGGGTTTACTCCTGGAAATGCCACATCTGATGGATACAAACATAAGCAACCAATCAGCCATGTTGATCAAACTGTTCCTGGTAAGTGCATTCTTTCAGGCCAAAAGACTAAACATACAGCCTGACAACTCTACTTCCTACATTTTCTAGAGGACTATACCCTGTACCAGTATCCTTGGTCTTTTAACCCCTTACTGTGTTTGTGTGCACTCCCCTGTTCCTCACAGTCCACTTCATCAGACAGTCTCAAAAGCTGATATGAAACCATATGCTCGCAGTGTTGGTTCACTGTGTGTCCTTCTTCCAGGCATGTTTGTCAGTTTACAGAGCTGATATTAAATTGGTGGTTCACACTGCTTCTTTCTTCGAGGCATCTTTTATTTCCTGAGCCTGTATAAACACTGAAAAGAGGCAATCATGAGTGAGAAAAACACGGTAATGGCTTTGATGTATGTGTTGTGGGGAAATACATGCATATAAAGAAGGCTTTCCTCCTACAGCCCCTATATAGCTAAACAGAAGCTGAAGAATGTTTCATAGCAGTAGCTTATAGTTTCATATGAGTAGCTTAAACGGAAGATGGCAACATAGGGAATCACATTAGGGTTTCTTTTGATATTTTAGCTTGAGGGTTATTTGGGCCATTTCAATTCCAAAAGAAAGAAGTTGCATCCAACAATCCCAGTTTAATTTCATCCTAATTAAATCATTTGGTTTATTAAAGGATGGGGTAATGCTTTGTGGATTCAGTGCTTCAGTGTTAAGCTAAAAGCGAGACGGATCAAGCTCAGTGGATCAGGTCATAGACCTTTCCTTTCCCTTACATCATTATTAGAGGTGTAGAGGTGCAGGACCACACTGGTGTGATGTTCTGGCACTTTGTTATGCCTCTGCGCCAGCAGATTGTCAATCCACCTGCACTAATGTCCCATTGTTGTTAACCCAATATATCAAGAACACCTAAGGGGAATTTCTTCAGATTTAGCATAAATCTTCACTTAGACTCAGCAATGAACTGATTCGATTTTTGTGGTTAAAGCTCAATGTCACTGTGACCTTATCTGTCTCATTCTCATGAATGCAATATCTCAAAAAGAACTTATGGGAATTTCCTTAAATTTGGCATAAACGTCCACCTGGACTTGGATGAACTGGTGGTCAAAGGTCACTGCGACTTCACAAAACATGTTTTTGACCATGACTTAAAAATTCATATGCTAATTATAAAACAAAATTTCACACAAATGTCTAATAGGATAAAACGATGCAGTAATGACATTTTGTATTTAAAAGGTCAAAGGTCAGCTTCACTGTGACATCATAATGATGCCAATTGGTGACTCTAATCTTGAATCTGTGCTAATTTTATAGATCTTCAGTGTGTGAAGCATCCATGTTTGATATCTGTTGCTTCTTTGTTGCAACATCCATGTTTGAAGCGTTGTCTGCTGTCATGGCGATACAAGTCTGACAGACGAGTATGTAAACTGTTACTTGACTAGTTTGTGGAGGCATACAGCAGTGAGGTGGTGGTAGTTTCTCCAAGTGAGGAAGAAGAGTATTTGCAGTTTGCATTACCTGGTTGAAATTCATGTACAGTTTTTTTAAATGCTTGAAGATCCAATTGGTACTGAGGCCTATGTGGGTGCTTAACCAAAAGGCAATATAAACCTTATCATAATCAAGGAAATCTTTCTTTTCTGTTTCTTATTTCTCAAGAAGTCACGACATGACATGTCCGTATGGATCCCATCGTGGTTATGTGCAGAGATGGTGCTCTCCAGATTCTCTACTGCATTAAACTTTTACATTTAAACATAGCTAAAAATTTGCTTAAATCCTAAACCTCAGTCATGCTCCTACCCATAACTCTTGTGGCATCCATCACGTCACCTAAAAGGCACCTGTTTTGAGCTTAAGCTTGTAATACCACTGAGCAGATATTTGGAGACGTGCTGGTGTAAGCTTTTGAGGTCTAAAGCCAAAATTAAGCTTTAAATGCTTGTTTGCGGATTAGTGTTTTGTTTTCTTTGGGATAAAAAAACTACCCTGTACTATAAAACGCTGTGCCTGGTGGATAAATAGCCTTCAGGTCGTCAGAGATGTTTGAATCAACAGTATATTTTGAACATATGATTATATGGCAGGGGGTGTTCTCTTGGGAAATTCCCCTTACGTCCAATTTGATGTTTGCAATGGGTCCTCTTGAATACACTGCTTGGTGTGGGAAGAGTTTGAGTGGATGGACAGAAAATTGAAACATAACTAGTAGAAAGGCAAGGAGGGAAAAGAACAATAAAGTTGCCAATGGATGAGTGTCAACATGATATAGACCTTTACTGCCCCCCACTGGTGGAGAAACCCAAGTTATTTACAATCAAACACTGACAGAGAGAAAGATAAACTTGTAAGCTTTTTTTAATCCCTGGATATGATCAAGCAGTTTATGTAATCAGTATGTTCTCTAGTGTCTTTTATAATCTTTCCACGAAAGTTGCTGTTTAAACTACTGCAACACTTTGCTCCTTTAGCTGAACAACATCATTGCCACATGCTTCAGTCGCTTACACCTGCGATTAACATTCTCACATATTGGCAGTTCTCCCTTTGACTGATGCACTGAGGATTCCTCCATATTTGCAAACATGTTTCTCACACTTTGGCTGAAAAAGTAGGGCTCTGGAACATTACACTATCTCTGAAAACCTTTAGGCACTACAGTGTTGTCTCCTAGCAACCAACAAAAAGGGTTGGCAGTGCAGCGAGAGGTGACATTATCCCAAACCACCATCCAGTGATTCCATCTGTATGGTGGAGTACTTGCATGTCCATGTTTTATTAAAAGGAAATATGTGGCTGACGCCCACCGGGGAGCCGTTTTTCTGTTTTTGGTTTGGTGCAACTGCCACAGGACCTGTCCTATAACAAGAAAAATTATTCATTAATGGAACTTACCAAGCTGCTGCAGGGCTTTTTTTCTCAATCATAAAAAAGTTAATAAATATCTAGATTCAATGTTTGTTTCAGCTGAACCAGACGGTGCGTTATAGCTGATTGTCATCTGAAGATAACGATTATAAATGGACGTCTCCTGTCAGTGTGGTTGTAATTTCTCCTTGAATACCTAGAATGAAAATAAACTCTTGAAAGCTTTTGCCCTGGAGCCACACTGGATATTTACATGGCCTGACATTGAAGCAGGATGGAGCACTCAGGAACCAATATTTTCCCTGCACACAGCAGCTGAATTTATATTTCATCTTCCTGTTGAGAATCCTTTCAGTAGAGATTTCAATTTTTCACAGTACAGTACAGCAATGTCCTTACATTTCCTTTTTGCCTTGTGTAGAGGTTGAGCTGGTGCTGTTATGCAGTCAGATAAATGTGGAAACAATGAAGGGCAGCGTAACTCAGCTGGGGGCTTCTGACTATCACTGTGCCTGCCAGGTACCTCTCATCCTGGAACTCCAGAAAAGAGAGTCCAGGCTCATCTGAGAGTTTTGTTCCAGAGCTGCAGTTCTCTGTAGAGGTGAGCTCAAATGTATCACTCAGCCTCCTGCACTAGCTCTGAGAGGATATTCTGTGCCCCATCAGTCAGTTGTAATCCGGGGATCAATCAGTCAAGGCCTGCACATTCTCCTGTCATCTAACACACTGGACTCCTTGTGGGTCATGAGCTCATGTGGGAGTAACTGCATGTTGTTTCAATGGGCTTAGCTTGACCTGGGTCATGTATACAGGCTATAGAAGCAGATTCATCAGGGCCAAGGAGCCCCTGACCTCAGACCAGTTTGCCGTGAGACACCCTCTGAGGAGCTGTTGCCCTTGACAACATAGCTCTCAAGTTCAAGACCTCTAGAAGATATTGTATATCTGTACAGTTGTTATGCACATTATCTGCCTATATCAAAATGCAGCTGCAAGTCTATATGACATTTAAGCTGCACTGATTACAATATTTATATCAACAGTCGATAAAATGAGTGTGTCCAATGAGATCCCCGAGAGAATTATCATTCAAGTTGGCAGTTCCCTTACAGAGCATTTCAGCGTGCCTCACCTAGCTGTTTTAGTTTTTTGGCCTGCAGCTTTACTGTTTTGGTTTGCTCTCACTGTTCTCCTAAACCCTGTTTCAGCTGCAGCGAGCTGCTGTTTTCAACACGTTAGCAACTAGCTGGTGAACCAAACTGGTCTCACTCCCAGGTGGTCAAATACCCACGCTTTGTCACGCCACTTGGCTCCCTTTAGCATCTGTGTAAGTAGCAATGGGTTTCCAATTTGAGGTCCAGTGTGTAAAATATATCATGTCATTTTTAGTGTGGACCCATAAAGTAAGAATGTTTGTGTTTTCGTTACCTTAGAATGAGCTGTTTATATCTACATAGGGAGCAATTTCTTGTCTACGAAGTCCGCTATGTTGCACTGCCATGTACAGTGGTTAAGAACAGACAATCCAAACACTGGCTCTAGCTGGGACCTTCCATGTGGTTAGCAGCCCCTCCACTATGAGCAAAAAAAAAAAGATTCCTTAATGTGTATTGCTTTATTCCCTGTTTTTACCTGTTTAAATTACCTGGTCCATTTATTTTAGAGAGGAAAAGACCTCTGCAGATAATTCGGCTTCCAGTAAAAACCTCCTGAAAGTCTGGATCTTACGTTATCACAAAAAGGTGAGCACACATTAGCAGGTGCTGGGTTAGCAGTGTTGGGCAAAAGTAAAACTAGTAATAGTAATAATGGAGTAATAATATTACTCCAGTAACAAGTAGTGTAACTAATTACCAAAAAAATGTCATAAAAATAAAATTACAGTTACCCCAAAGCCTTAAACTCATTACAACATTACTTTTGTAATCACATCACTGCTGACCTGAAATACAACAATCACATCAGCAGATTAAGTTTTGAAATCATTACGCTGCGCAGGTACACCACAAAGCAGCATGCTAATTTGGCAGCTGGAAATATTCCCATGACTTTGATTTTGTTGGGTGGAAAGATGACAGGAACACTGTTGCTGCACGTAGTCATACTAAAACTCTTTCCACTGTGAAAACACGTCCTCAAACCTCCTGTTTGAAACACCTCGGCTTCTATGACTGACAGCTTAACAATGTGAAGCTCCGGGGAATATACCTCACCAAAGGTGAGCCCTACACTGGCTGAACAACCAAAACTGGATTTTACGTAGAGGTAATGAAGCTTCTGGTTGAATATGTTGTGGATGAAATTATGCTTCACAAGTGACTCTCCATCTTTCAGACAGATCTTTAGGAAAATACCAGTCACAGACACCTGAAGACCCCCAGGTAAATAAATAAGTAATTAGCATGCTATCTAGCTTTAGCTACCTTTCCTGGCAATTACCCAGACATTCACACAGAGGAACACATCTGAATTTTGGGGAGATTCGGATTTACTAATTTTGTGAGGTGTAACGGAAAAGTAATATAACAAGTAGTGTAACAAATTACTGTTGGCAGGGAGTGATAAGCAAATTAATATTATTATTTTTGAAAAGAGTAACGAGTAATATTTTACATTTTAGGAGTAACGAGCCCAACACTGCCAGCAGCACGTCACCTACTTGGCAAATAGTGTGGGAGAAGCACTGCTTTGTAATGTGAGACTGCTTTATTCAGTGTTTTTACTGGTCTTTATGTAATGTTTCATTACTTCTAACCAGAACCCCATAACAAACATATTATTCAACCTAAGCCATGATCTTTTTTCTAAACCTCACCAAGTAGCTTTGTTGTCTAAACCTCTTACAACTGTTTCACCTAAGAGACAACTGTGCCTCTACAACAGATGCTACAGGGTGCCTTGTGCATCAGTATCACACATCGAGAGGGCACGACAAAGCATCAGTATTTGACAAGCCAGAAGTTTTTCCTCAGGAGTTGGTGGAGACAAAAACTAGAGCTAAAAGGAGAGTGACTTTTGGGTTACTTATTAGGTCCAAATGAATTCAAATGATGCTATGTGTGCGCAGAATATGTAATAGACAAATCAGTAAATGTATGGTTACAGCTTGTTGTCTCCATGTCTTAATGCTGCTTTAAATATACATTTAAATTCATAGTCATAATTCAAGAACATTTTTAGGAGCCATAATGTCATTTAAAAGCCAAACAGAGGGTTTAACTATAGGAACTAACTCTAATAATGTAAAATAAAAAGCTGCTGTGGAAGTCACTGTGTGGGTAAAAGAGACTTGGGGGCTTTTACATCCTGTTCTTCTGTGCACAAAATGCTATTGTGGGTACGTAGTTTCTGTTGAATTATGGCTGTATTATAATTCCATACAGTCACAGCATAAATCTACTCACAGAATGTGAGTGTATTTTAAAATACACTCCACACCTCTCCGGTTCTCAAGTAATACCTTAGTACTCCGCCCATCACACAGACACACAGAGAAAAAAACACACACACTCACACTTACTCCACCACTGGCCCCTAGTGTGACATGCATATTTTATAGACAACCTTTCACTCCAATCCCAGTCCTGAACCCGGGGGAGCATTCTGGTTAAAAGTCACATCGACTAGGCAAACATTTTCTTCACTGCTGCCAAGAACTCAGCTGGATGTGTGTTAACTTCAACCACTGGTAATCTTGCTGTTTTATTGGATCATACGGGATCTGTGGAAATGTTTTTTAAGGCAATCCAATGCAGTACTGTTGTCCAATCGTATTTGAAATTTACTTTTGACAACATGTGATAGAATAGTAAAGACCACTGATTTTAATACATGAGGTTAAGTCTGTTTATTTTCTATATTACTTATTCATTCAGTCATTTTCCATAAGCGCTTATCTTGTTGGGGGTCGCGGGGGGGCTGGAGCCTATCCCAGCTGACATTGGGTGAGAGATGGGGTTCACCCTGGACAGGTCACCAGACTATCACAGGGCTGACACATGGAGACAGACAACCATTCACGCTCACATTCACACCTACAGCAAATTTAGATTCACCAATTAACCTAACCTGCATAAAAGCCGGAGTACCCGGAGAAAACCCACGCTGACACGGGTAGAGCATGCAAACTCCACACAGAAGGAAAGAATTTTGTTTGAGGACTGAGCAGTAAAATAACATCAGGTCACTGCAACATCATTGAATGGTGTGTTGCAAACCCATAAGAGTTGGGCACATGTTTGTGTGCATGACACAAAATAAAGAAAATCAATCATATATTGTTTGATTTTTCATATATGTTTAATATTGCTTCAGCATAAATCTGATTGTGCATTTGTTACATTTAGTTTAGTGTATATGTCAAGTGACAACAAAAACTCTCCTGTGATCATCAGCGATCCTGGAAACACTGTTCCACACTGTGCCTTCAGGGAGGGATGAAGTGATGTCATTCTTACTTATAATGAGGCTGGATGTTGTTATAAAAGCCCTAGAGGAGGGGTTACTAGGAAACAATAAAGGACACATGGGGATATCATCCCTATTGGAGACATATGATTATACTTTGTAATTCACAAACACTCCCAAAGGCACCAGGTGTCAACTGCTAAAAGCTGAGAAAATGTAAAACTCAATTTTCACTTCTGGAACAAATACCCTTTCTGAGTATAAAGGTGAATGCCACTTTTTTCAGCAACTAATGGTTTCTCATATGACATCAGTTATATTGCAGAAAATTGATGCCCGTTGCTTCCCGGAGCAAAAACAAAAACAAGCACATAAGTCTTCGTAATGCACAACTTAGAAGACCTTTGTTGCAAACTAGATTCTACATTTTGGCAGAGGTATTGTAGATGATCCTGGAACGGTTTTCAATAAAAGGTTTTGGGGTTGTTGGTTTTTTGCATTAGAAACCCCAAAGAGTACTCTTCAATATTGTTGTCAGACTTACTGAGGGCAGATAAAAAAATATCAACCAGAGCTATCATCTTTTCTATTTCATGCATTCTTCTTCCTTGTCAAAACCTTGCTCCTACATTAGCCAGAATGCAACTTGGCCACCAAAAGTTGGGTTAGAGATACGGGTGTGTAAAGATGTGTTCACACCAAACACAAAGCAAATTTTTGCCTTTTTGCGCAAATATGGCCGTAGCTTTATTGGCCCTTAACAGCTATGCTAATGGTTGTGCTAACTAATGGGGAAGTCAGCTAATGCTAACTTTTATGCTAACTTGGTTTGTAGTGAAGTATTTTACATGTGATATTGGAAATCAAGTGATGTAAATGTGAACACAGAGGCTCCATGCTCTGAACCACTGTGACCCAAGACAGCAACTTATTATTTTTCACACTGACCATGGCAGTGCATTACTGCTTCACTCTTTCTTTTTTTAACTTTCACAATAAAAGTCCAACTTAAATTACCCAGAGCATTTTGCCCTGAGGCAACTCAACAAAACAGCTTACACAAGTAACAAATATATATTTTCAGAATTACCATGTAGTCCTTTAGCTTCACTCACTTTTCTCCAAGCCCTCTCCTTTTTTGTTTTGTCTCTGTACAGTAATGATGTTGATTCATAGAGTTCTGGGTGATCACAGAGGGAACAACGAGTTTGACCCCCATTTCTGATTCCCAGTGACGTCAGGAGCAGTGGCAGATCTTCCTATTAGCAACATAGGCTGCTGCCTAGGGTGCCACTCAAGGTGGGATGGCAAAATAATTTGCCACAATAAATTTTTGTTGATTTCTCATTAGATCTTGTTTTTGTTTGTAATAAATACAATAAATATAAAAGATAATAGTATATATTTTTTAATAGGGGAAGCTTACCCAGGGAACCAAATCTGTTGGGACTGGTACGCTGATAGGCATCCTACGAATAACCCACCTAAGTTGAAATACTACAACTCACATGGATGGGTATTCAGTGCTAGTCCCATTGCCCTGTGCAAATTCATGCTAGCAGTAATAACAACAACAAACTTTGCCTCAAAAGATATCACTTGACAACCCCGCCTCATTCAGAAGTTGTTGAATACCGGCGCTTGGCCAGAGACTTCCAGCATCAGACACCGATGAAAAAAGCCGCCTTTTTATGTCGGTGTGATACACGGCCTGTTGCTGTTATTGTTTAACAGCACCCAGCAGCGTCAGGAGGGAAACGCAGCGGGACAAGGATATAAGTTAAGGGGGCGGAAGTCCAGGTGGGTTGGGTGGGAGGTGCAGTGGAAGGGTCCAACAACCACCAACTTTCACCTGGGAGGCCAGTGTTTGCTTCCCGTGAGACTGTAAAGCCAAACCCTGTTCTTTTTTCCTCTACCTAACAAAGTGTGTGTGTTTTTGAAGGAAAAAAAACTGTACTGACTCTGCGTTGATTTTGAATGAGACTGTATGCAAACTGCACATAAGTGCACTCTGAAAACAGACAATGTACATAACAGGCTGAAGTTGAGACTCCGTCTCAGGACGTCAACAACCACCACACCCAGGGTACCTTACACATCGTGTTGACGTGGGAAGTCCATGACCAAACGTCTGTATGTGACGAGGTCAGAGTAAGAATGTGTTGCACTTGAGGCAATCTGTCAGACTTCACACAGGTCTTTCTGGAGCTTCAAAAGGTTTTTTTTTCACATGTACACCAGCAGCGCTCCCCTAGACCTGTAAACAGATGGTGGTGTGGAATACTGACACACTTCCCTTTTAAAGTAGTGTGAGGCATGTTTGTATAAAACAGATAAAAAGATACAGATGTAGACACACTCCTACTTTCACCCATTTTAAATGCATACAAAGATATCAATAGATATGTCTATTTTATAACTGATACAACACTGACCTCAAATATACACACCTCTTGAATCTTTTTTTACTTTCTCTGATTTTACGGGCAAAATACAAAATTATGCATTTTGCTTTTTTCATGCAAAACACCTTAGAATTTCAAAGTAGGAGGTTGTTGTCAAGGAGGAAGCAGCATCTTTTACATACTGTGGAAAGGAATACCACTTCATTTTGTTCCTTTTTTTGATGCAGTGTTTTGTTGAGCTTTTGAAATCGTTTCCATTGTGCTGGGGAAAAACACTTCTTGTTGAATGCAGAAATATGATGATATTCTATAAGCATCAACCTACACAACAGATTACTCATATTCAAATGACAGGATGACTGAGTGCTGGAAAAACTCCCCAGTGTATTACTGCCATGTGATTTCCATGACAGGAACTCATCAAATCAGCATTCCCTATGGAGTGGAGGTGTTGAAGGCACACGTGTGCTCACTCTGTACTCTTTCTGGAATATTCCATTTAGGCAGAGAAAAAGGGATCTGAAGGACAGCTGGGCTCAGCTAACCTGCTGAGAGAGAAATTAAATGTACTTTCTACACCAATCAATACCCCGCTGTGTGGAGATGATAGAGGGTTGTTGGGGTTAGAAATGGAGTGTTTATGTGACATGACATTGTCCTCTGAGCTCTGAGGGTCATCTCACACTCAACATCTGCAAACTGTAGTTAAAAACACACTGTATGTTTGCTAAATCAGCGTTTATCTCATCTGTTTGTGGGTGACCTACAGTAAAGTATACAAAAATGTTGTTCTTTTGCATTCTTTTGGTGCCATCACATCGTTTGTCTCTTGATGCTACTCTTTTTCATCCAGTCTGCATATGTGTTTGAAATGTCAGGTTATTCCTGTTTGCTTAGTTGCCTCCACAGTGGAAATAATAAGGCAAAGAGTTACAGCAGTCACCTCCTCCCACACATGTTCAACCATGATACACCTGACCATTGCATTCCCATACAGTGTGATTTAAAATATAAATGCAACAAAAAAAAACTCATTTGGTTTGACAAATGTAAAAATCCTACAAAATTTGTGAGAAAAACAGTAGTTTTGTTCTATCAAGACTGAGGTTGAGAGTAAAAAGTGGTTATGCAACATGGCCTCTGTGCGACATTGCAGAGCATCACAATGCCCCAGCTGGGAAAAAAAGCAAGGACACAAACTTGTAATAACACAGAAGCATGCGGTGAAAGCCAGAGAACACTGCAATAACAGAAGAGCCAAATACAACTGCTCACGTTCACTTGTTGGTCAATAGCAAACATGCTGACAAACACTACTTCCCCCCGAGTGGGATACAAGAACAAATTAAACACTGCACAAACTCCAAGCTAAATTAAGCAGATTTCTCTCCCTGATTACGTTGGAATTTTTACAAATTCATTTGCCGTTGCTGTGGAGAAGGTCCCAAAATACTGAGTGCAAATTGAAAAGAACAAGTTTAATTGCTTGATTTCGACAGTTTGTGTTTTCATCTCAAACATGATGCCACGGCTCTGCCATCAGGCTTAAAGCTGGGGGTAGGCAGAGATCTGGAGAAGGCTAGAAAACAAACAAACAAACAAAAAAATGGCAGAATTTTTCCTCCTGCAGCCCCCCCCTCTCCCCCTCTCTGTCCTTAGCCCCTCCCATCAGACAACCATGTGCATATGCTTCACACATTAACCCAGTGTTTCCGGTACACTAATCTTACTTCATTCTTCTGCTGTACACAGCTCATTCACTCAGCCCCTTCGAACCGAACTCTCTGTTTATCAGACCATAAACTAGACAAAAATAGCTGCCAGCCACCCCATGGTCCCTCCACCTCACTCCCCTCTACTTTGGACTGCTTCCCCGGGAGGAGAGCAAGCAGCAGCTCCTGACACAAACCCTCATTTTGTGGCTGTAGTATCTCAAATTTGGCCGGCGCAAACCTCCCAGCTCTAGGTGTCACAGCAGGCTGGTGGACAACAGCAGTGCCAAATCTAATCTGTGTAACAGCAGCAACAGAAAGTTTGCTGATCTGGCTGGGAGTCTGGGCTGTACAGTCCCTGGGAGCTGGGGTTTGCACATGCTGGATTTCTTTTGGTGATGCCCGCGGTCCCCCCGGCAAGGTGGTTTGTGGCAGCGGGGAGTGAGGTGGAGGACAAGCTGTGGTTTGAAGCTCTCACTAACATTAGCTACATAAACATTAACTTGAAGCTGCACCCATGAGCCTTTGGCTCCAGTTAACAGAAGGCTAAACTATTAGCAATATTTTCTCTCCATCTCTAAAACGTTTGCACATATTGACACATGTTTTGTTTTGCTTATTGTCAGATTCTTTTTTAGACTCTCTTTTTTTAAAAAGTCCGTCTTCCTTTTTTGGGTTGCTTTGCAGTGTTCACAGTTGTTGCCAATGCTGGAATAGCAACTTTCTCTGCAGGACTCTCCGCCTTTAAATCAGGCTTTTACTGAAGGGACATGCAGGCGCATCTGCATTTGTAGAACAGCCAATAGAAACACCCTCTCTCTGAAATGACCTGTGACTGGCCAAAGCCTCCAGTTACGGTTTAGATTTTCTGAAGCCTGAAAACAGAGCCAAGAGGAGGTGCAGAGGTCTAGTTTTCTTTCAGTCCACTTGAATTATAATATGTTCAAAATGTATCAGATTTTTTCCCAAATGACACCCAAATTAAACCGCCTACTCCAGCTTTAAGTCTCTGCTATGCCTGTTTGAAAGCATTCATGTGAATACTATATCAGAGACTAGTGAATCACTGAATCATCCTATATGTCACGCCTGACAGGCAAAATACTGTTTTCTTTCTACAAGGATTACATTTAGTCCAAGAATAGAAAATCTCATGGGACAATAAGCTGCCAGGATGTAAATCAATCAAAAAAACAATGTTAAGCATTTTGGCTGAAGCTTCTGGAAACTGCAACAACAGAGCTGAGATGGTGTCTTTAATATGTATTAATGTCTTTACATAAATTACATATTCAGCCATCAGGGTACGTGTAAGACATTCAGTATTTTACTAAAAGATGTATTAAGTTGCTATTGAAATGCAACGTACACTCACAGGGTGTCACACCTCTGCCTGGCAAGCTGAAGAAACACAATTAAATTGAATTATTTTTGCTTGACTTGCAGACTATATTAAAACATAAAAATATTAGCTTTCTCAGTTGAGATATTGTGCATGATGTCTAATTACGGATTTAATGAAAATTTGTGGGAATGATTCTCCGCTGAGATTGAGTTTGATCATTCTGCTGTTTAAGCACTCAGTATATGGTAAGAAGAATTACTGGTATATCTTCTTGGCTTAAATATCCTGCTATTTTTTTTTCTTTTTTAACACAAATCATCGCTGGCCCACTGTGTTTGTGTGTGGGTGGACCTGCATATGTGCAAACTGTACATGTGTGCTGAGTGGGAGCAAGGGCACAGCTGGGGTCTTGGCTTTCTCTCTGAACACCATCTTCAAGCCTTTTTACATCTCATTGTGAAACCTCCGCTTACCGACTCCTAAGCTCGCCTTATTTCTACATCAGCCTCAAGCATGATGGTCCTTTTCCTTTGTCTCCTCTTACTACTTACTGTATGTTGTTCATCTCAAATGTGTAAATTGTGATACCTCCCATACCTCTCTCTCTCCTTCTCTATGACCCCTGGAAACTGACAGATCTACTAACAAGTGCCAGCAAACACCTGCACCCTCATCAGTACAGTTAACCTGGAAAGCTTTTCTGCCTGCATTCGAACTTGCAGAATCTTCCTTCCAGCTTTGAATGCACACACATGCCAACAAGACGTGTGCACTTTTGGTGTTTGACAGGCGCATTAAGAAAAATAATGGCCCTGCCGAGTGGCATTTCAAGCTCTGGATCCGTTTCATCTTGCTTAATAAACATCAGCCATCATATCATGTTGTCAAGCTGCTCTAAGGAGATGATGCAGGATGGGAGAAGACAAATTAAGCTTGAACTTCGTGTGGTAATTAAAGCTGTTACTGTACTACCTTTGTCTTGTTTGAACACTAAAAATACTGCTGAGAAAAAAGCCGAAGATCTACAGTGGGACTCTACTGCCCCCTGTAGGAGTGACATGAATTATGATGACTATAACACTAAATGTCTCCTATGAGAAATCCAACTTCATATTGGAGGTTTTACGCAAAATATACTAAAGATGGGACAGTTTCATTTTAAGAATGAAAAGTAGAATAACTGGATCTGTGTAATTACCACTGCAAGACATGACAACCATACCATTTTTAGACTATTGCTAAAGGTACACATGTTTTGACATATAGATCTATAGATCATTAGAAATTAGTCAATCTGCTGTAGAGAAAAAAAAAAAGCATTATGGCTGGCTCAGCTGCAAATGAAGAATGCAACAAGATGCAAAATCATCCTGCTGTGTCTCCAGACACAATATAAAAATGAAATGTGAGGCAAAAACAAAAAGACACATTTCTTGAATGTGTATGTTCACCAGTCCCTGGACAGCGTGGCTCTAATAAAATATTTGTTTTATGGTTTTGTAAATAAGATTAATATCTATATATTTCATTTTATGTTCACTTGCTATTTATTTTCATCAATTTATTTTACCTATCCTCATGCTGCACTCAAACTAATGAGAGATGAAGTACATCTGGTCTGTTGTTACATGGGTCTACACTGACATCTAGTGGTACATTGCAGGAAATCTACTTTAGGGTAACAGTCATGTTTTGTATGGATGGACGTTAACTGGAATTGCTTTATTATGTGACTGCTACTCAAATTTGACAGGGCTACAGAGTGGTTTAGCAATAACTCTACCAATTGAACTTGTGTCTTCAAGTAAAAAAAAAAAAAAAAAAAAAAATCATATGTTAAAGGGACAGTCCGCATTTTTCCTCTTACCTGTAGTGCTATTCATCAATCTAGATTGTTTTAGTATGAGTTGCAGAGTGTTGGGGATATCAGCTGTAGAAATGTCTGCCTTATCTCCAATATAATGGAACTAGATGACAAAAAATACATTTCAAAAACTCAACAGCAATGTCTCTTTCTAGGAACCACAACCCAGTTACTCAACATAATCCACAGACCTTGTTGTGGCATGTAGGAACTATGTTATGTCTACCTAAATATACCCATCGACCATATCACAGCACAGAAGGAAGCATGCATCTACTGCTAGCTCACCTAGCACCACTGAGCAAGCTAATGTTACAGCTCATTTGAGGAGGACAGCATTAATGTTTACATTTGCACTCTCACAAGCATGAGCCTCTTCATGAGTAGATGCACGCCTCAGATACAAGTTACTGTAACTCCTTCCTTTTTTGGTCTCCCTTTTAAGTCCATCAACAAACTTCAACTAGTCCAGAACTTTGCTTTCATCACCACAACCCCCTCCATCAATCACATTACTCTTGTCCTTCAGTAGCTTCACTGGCTCCAAGTTAAATATCGCATTGACTTCAAGATTTTACTCCTCACTTTAAGGCCATCCACAGCCAAGCTCCTCTCTCTGTACCTCTCCCAACTCTCTCCCATCCACCTCACTGTCCCCCCGAGCCCGCCTGACCAACATGGGGTCTAGCGCCTTCAGCTGCTCTGCCCCCCGCCTCTCCCTCCAACTGTACATTCTTAGCATCAGCTCTCTCTCCACTTCCAAATCCCACCTCAAAACTCACCTCTTTCAAATAGTCTATTCAGTTTGACTCCCATCCAGCTAGCCACACACATTAGTCATTTGCACAGAATTTTATTCACTGTAAACTTGACTTGCTGTTGTTATTTTACTATATATATTTTTTTTTTATTTTATCTTGCTTTATTCCTTACCTTGTTGACTTTTTATCTGCTGTTATTTTCTGTATCTTTGGCTGTAAGGTGACCTTAGGTGTCGTGAAAGGCACCTATAAATAAAATGTATTATTATCTATTATTTCCTTCTGCATGGTGATATGGTTTGGAGTTGTTTGGTAGAAAGAAAATAGTTCCTACATGAAACTGCTCATAGCAAGGTCTGTGGATTATCTTGAGTAACTGGATCATGATTTCTGGAAAGAGACATTGTTGTTGAGTTTTTCAAATGTATTTATTGGTGCTCTGAGCACCACAAGCTGAGTGCCATCTAGTTTCATTATACTGGTGAGAAGGCAGACATCTCTACAGCTGAAATCTCCAACACACTGCAATGCACACCAAAACAATCTAGACTGATAATAGCACTACAGGTAAGAGGAAACATATGTATTTTTGAATTCGGAGTGAACTGTCCCTTTAACGAATGTCACTCCACTTAAATACACAGTTATGATCATTAGTGTTGTTACTAAACCACTCTGTAGCTCTGTCAAATTTGAGACGCAATCACATAATAATTCAAAAGCTAGCACTACAGGCAAGAGGAAAATTATGGGATTTTTATTTTTGGGGTGAACTGTCCCTTTAACCTGACTGCTCCAGGTGTGTCTCAAGGTTAATCCCCCTTTTATTCTCTAAGTAACATTGGGAATCAATACAGCTTTGTAACAGGAAGCGATTTAACTGCTCTGTTTTGTGTTCCACACCAGTCTTACACTCCTCCCTCTGGACCACAGCATCTGTAAAGACAGTTTTGATGTTCTTCCACAGGATCTGTGAGGAGACATGCAACGAAATCTGAGCAAAGCCTCTTTTATGTCTCTTTACGCTCTTTCAACAGAGTAGTATTTCTAGTTATTGGATGGCTTGTCCACTCTTGCTCAAACTTTGTGGATATTTTTAAAGAGTTACTTTCTCTGCTGGCATTAATGGTATTAACTTGACTGCTTTTACTCCCTCCACCAAATTATGGACTTCATTTGATCCATCCCAGCTTTTATGAGCGCTGCCGAGCTCACTCGCTAATGAGCACACAGAGAGGTGGTAAAAACTAATGTGCTATGACTTTTGTGACAACTCCCTTCTCAGGAGTTAAGGCAAATGTAATGTCCGTGTAAAAAGCAGTTTTAACTATCCTAGATTAGTGCTAACATTGCTTTTAATTTTTGGGCCGTCCGGGAAACCACTTCCAACTTTTTGACAGTTTAATCGCCTGCCTCCACCATCTTCCTCTAAAATAACTAGATGCTCCAACCATGTTTATGTCTTATATTGATATTATACTGATTACCAGCAGCACATCAACATGGTTGTAAAGCCTGAAGGATACATAGATTCTTGAATGTCCCCATATTCTTTCCCTTCCAGGCTGGAGCGAGCATGGCTGCTGTCCATGGTGCTGAACCTCTTATTTCACTTAGGTAACTTTTGTGCCTGCATAGCTAAGCAGCCCCAACAGATGGCAAGTTCTTGGAAAAGGAGCAGCAGGAGAGACACAAACAATGAGAAAGCTTTGTATTTCCATCACGTATTTTGTTTTACTATCAACTGGATGATGTTCGTTTGAGAACTGACGTGGTCCTCTGACGTCTGTCGTCGGTACAACGTCAGACTCACCAAGTACCAAGAACCGGCCCATCACCACCCTTACCTCATTTGCATGCAGATGAAAACACCAAATGACCAGGCAAAGTGCATTTCAAGGTCAGGGACGTACCAATTTGTTGTAGTGCTGCTGGTGCCAGTCTTTGCGGTGCCATGAAAATGGGGCCAGTTGGTTCAGTCACATTACCATCAGTGCAACTCAGATCATTTCATTTCTTGCAGTGTAGTGAATAGAGGACCTCAAACAGTATGCATTTAGAATAGTGTAGTTCCAGTATATCAGCTTCTTGTGGTCCAATCCTTTCTCATAGTCCCACAGAGGTGTGAGGAGGCAGACTGATGTTGACTGCCTAATAAAAACAGAGGAAGTGACTTGTTTATAGATTATAAGAGAGTCACAGTCAGATGACTTTATTTATTGAAATAATGATGAAATATTTGATAAATTGATTTACAAAAAAGCATCTTCCATGCATTTATAATGGCAGCAAATACACCAATAACCATCTATTGCACCTTTCACAGGCCTCTTTTTCAATGATCTCTGCTGGAATTTTACTGTTCATTCTCATTCATGTTTCCATCTGGTTGGCTGTGTGGGAAGTTGACAGTTTGGCCAGTGAAAAACTAACAAATAAATGAAAAAAAATAAACCCCAGCTGTTACCTAACTCAATTTCCTACATGAATGTCTATCGACTGTTTTTCACACTGTTGTAAATATAATCTGAAATTCAGTGGACAGAGTGAATTTACATACTCAGCACTGCGGGCTGAATATCATTACTCTATCTAAATTAAGTGTGATCAGAAATAACTGGCATGGAGCCACACATTAGCAGCGTAGCATAGCATGCATCTGTTTAACACTTTCGGTAATTATAAGTAATGTGTACGCAGGCAAAGTGACTTTATAGCACGTTTAAAAAATCTGTTTTCTGTGCTCAGTGCACTACAGTGTAAGAAACAAAACTGTAAATGGCTGTTTTTGAATCATATAACACACAACATCATATCAACAGAATTACATTATTTCATCATTGACCCATCTGTGTTTTTATGTTTATGTTGATTAATACATGTGCATTTATGTCAGTTTAAATGTCACAGTAACTATCTCTTATCTGATAAAAATGTACTCATATATTTGAGGAAAAAAACACATGGGACTCATCATAAGTCAAGACACGAGATGGGGATGAGCAGGTGTGTGCTGTGCTGAGAATGTGAAGATGATGGATAGCGATAAAAACTGAATTCCATCCTGGAGACGTGTAGTGAAATGTCAAAGGTGAACTAAGAGCGTTTCAGGCCTGAGAATCTGGTCTCCCATTATGTGGATCGCTGCACAGCATGACAAAAGTCACAGTGTGAGTGAGTCACTCTGTTTCTGTTACTGGCCTGCTGTGGTTGATTTATACTGACCTGAACTGGGTTAGGGGAGACCAGGGATGGTTGCAACACAGGATTGTTGTAACACTTTCAATTTCTCAAATCAAAAGCAAGCTATCTGATTCACTCTGCACATGCTCAGTTTAGTCCTTATTCCTCGTGAAGAAGTAGCACCCTATGGCCGACACAGCCAAGTTTATAAGGAAAAAATAATAAGTTGGAGGTATTTCTTTACTTTATTTAATTTTGGAATAGCATTGCCTGCTTTGTAGTTAGATTCATCAAACTAAAGTCATGTTTATATGAGTCTGTGTACGTCTTTCATGCAAACTGTTAGTTCTAATGTTTTAGCCATTAGCTGTAAGGTAAGCTTGTTTGTGGCTACAAGAGTCTGAGTTAAGTTGTAACAACGTGTGTAAAAATGTAACATGTCCCAAGCAAAAAATTTTAATATATTTGTTTCACACACACACACACACACACACACACAAATACAGTACAGACACACACACACGCCATAACAGCTTTCTCACAACTAACACTATGTCCATGACTCCATCACATCTTGTAAAAATAAACACTTACCTTGCAGCGGTGGTTTCAGGGTAACCACTGAAAAGATGGGTGAGAACGTGCTTCCTTATTATTCATATTCACAACAATACTATTATGAGTAACTTGTTGTAGCTCCCATACAGCACTACATTATACCACCATTTCCACTTTGTATAACAAGTTAGCTAACAGGCTCTACTGAGCATCCCACACAATGCTAACAAGAAACATTCAGCTATCTGAAGATCTCCCTCCAGCCAGATACCAACTTATTTAGGTTTTTGTAGTGAAATGAGGAGGTATCATTAAAAAAAAAACAACCCTCATTTCACTCTCATTATTTAGCCATCCCCTTTGGTGCTTTCGTTGCAAGGGACAGGAATCAAATACAAACGGGGCATCTGACACAAACAGTGCGTGGCATTGTGTTGCACAGTTAAGACAGTCCAAAAGAAAACAGTGCAATCAAACTGATGTAGTCACTGATGCTGGCTTGCATTGCAGCCAGTAAGGACACTGTGAACAAGGACTACAGGGTGAACTGAAATATTTCACTCCTTGTGTTTGAGAATACATCATATATTTTCAGTCTGTGTTACAAAGATAATAGCTCCACCATTTAATAGCAAACACATGTAACTAATATGTATCACATTTTGAATGCACTGACTTATAATTGCTCAAAGATACAGACAGAAACGTCACAAAATGTTACAACCATCCCCGGGCCCCCCTACTCATCAACAGCACAATAGCCATGGGCGACAAAGCTAAATGTATTTTGCAGCCTTACATAATGAATCTGCAATTACTGCTCCTCCAATGGTGACTCGAACTGAGCTACACGAACTAGCGCTCAGCTGCCAGCATGGCAGAGTGTATTACATTTAACATGCTGTTAGAAACCCGTGACAGGTGCTGCTAACAATGCTAACAAAACTAGCATTTTTTCATCTTTGCTAAAATGAGGAGAATTTCATATCTACCAACAAGTATACCAAGCAGGGGTAGATACTCAGAGTACAGACAGACCAGCAGATGTAATGTGTCAGAAAGACAAATGAAAGAATTCCTCTACTCTGCAACCATTTGATAATCACTTAGTCATTTGTCATTTTTCAAGCACAAATAGTAAATGTTTCCAAACATGCTCTGCTTCCAGCCCTCAGAATTTGCTGCTGGTGTTCTTAGAGTGTTTTTAGATTTTATTTATTTATTTATTTTACTGTTTTTTTGACATTTCATAGACTATACAGTTAATTATTCACATTCATCAATGATGAAAATAACAGTTTGTTGCAGCCCTAAAACTCTAAATGCAAAATTAGTCAAGAATAACAAAATAATAGAAATACTGAATATATAAAACTGGTACTTGGATCAAAATATCAACTACACTTTACTGACTAACAGCAAACTCAAAGCCAAACAGAAGTGGATGTTTACTTACAGAAGGCATGTGGCACTTTGGTGGATTAATTGCCTCTTGAGAAGCAGTGCTGCTTTTTGGAATCAGGATCAGAAGAACAACCCTGGAAAGAAACCCATCAATCTGCAGCATATCCCAACTGAAACAATGGAGCGTGACTCAGAGCTCCTGTAACGTGAAAGAATGTGCGCCAACAGGAGTGGCACTGGTAATAGTGCAGCATGGCGACAGCAATCCTTAAACATAGATTCATCGTAATAGCATAAGGTGAAGTGAATCAGAGCATATATATCTGCTCTGTATCCCTCTAATTTTATTACAATAAAGAATCCTTCGAAATGGCTACATGTAGGACTTATAAAAGTATTTTTTGGTTGCTTTTTTGTCGCTTTATTTAAAGTTACACATGCATTCAGTGCTTTTTTTTTTTTAGAAATGTATCCCATATTGTATTCCTGTATGCCATTGTAACATGTTTCAAGAGGACATGACAACACCCATATCATAATGACTAAAAAGCTATGATAACTATGTGATCTGTGTGCTTGTTAACTCCTGTTTTGGAACTCCAAGATGGCCACCCACACATATTTGGCTAAAAGTATATTCTGAAAAACATTTAAAATATTTTCGATAAACAGAGGCATGACCAGAGTCTATAGGTTAGATGTGCTGGTGTTGTTTAGAGCAACAAATATTTTTTTACAAGCGTAGATATTGCACACAAGACAAGACTTAAGTTTGTAGTAACCTTAACCGTGCAAAAGATAAGCTTCTATTAACCACATTCAGGGTTAATGAGAGAGAAGAGAGTGAGAGAACTCAGTCAATGTGTTGAATGCAAGATATGAGTTCATTGGGGGCTGCTGGTGTCTGGATGTATGATATGAGCTCATTCTGAGTGGCTGGTGTCTCGAGAAATACTAAGAATCCTAAACGTGAGAGTTTGAGAAATTTGTAAGGGAAGTGATCAAATTTTGATGCATAGCCAGAGTGTTTCAAATTACACTCGTGTAAACAGTCAATGTCAAATGACGAAAGGTGTTATATTTTAGCTCAGAAGCCATTTTGTTCTGTATTTACAGACATTTGCATCACTAGTGACCTTATGTCAACAGGTGTTGCATTCCTATGAAGAGCTCCCCCTGTGAATGTGTGTATCATCTCTTACTGATAGTTTTTAACATAATTTTAAATCCCTTTATCAGTTTAAACAATTTGTTTTGAAACTGCCAACAACAGCAAATTTTACTAACAAACTTTAACATTAGAGTCTGGTAGTGACGAGAGTATAGATAAGTTCCACTTTGAGTTTAGTTTTAGATACTACTGTTTTTTTTTTTTTGATTTTAGCAAAATGCATTTGATTAGGAATCACTGAGCATATGGCTAGATTAATGGCACTTGGATTATACTGTACACATTGTGTGAGAGTTTGTAACAAATTTTTTGATATAGTTTTGCCCTTGCTAAATGTGGTCCCTAACCAATCAAGACATAAATATGCTCCGTGGGGGTATGCGAGAAAAACAAAGTTGTCATCACAAATCTATGGTGACACAGCATGACTTACTTATATACCAATGTTCATTTTGTGGGTGAAGCATTCCTTTAATGTGATAGCCAAGCAACTTATAAGAAACATTTCTTGACAATTAATATTTTATAAAGTGAGTCTTATGAATCGATCAACATGACAGACTACAAAAACCTTTAAAATTTGCTTTTCAATTAAATGTATTCATTGGAGTAAGAGATATGTGAGTACATTTTAGGCATCAGTATATCCCTCTTTTTTTCTTTTAACCTTGCATAGAATACCGATATCCATTTAGTTTAAGCCACAGGGGATGAACCAAAGTGGAGTAGTAGTTGATCAGGTGGTGTACTATTATGTAGATGGGTAGGTTACAGAGGAGGAAGTGGATATACTCTCTTTCATATTCCAACGGTTCTATGGCTGATAAATGAATGGTCAGTATTAATAGTGCAAGGTAGTTACCACGAGCCCCAGTGCACACTAGTTACTAGTTATAAGGCACACACACACCTCTTGCATCTCTCTATATAAAAGCCAAATGAATCTAATTTAGGGAGCTTTGCTACTTTTTCGTACTGTTTGTTTCTCTCTTCCTTACTGCCTGCTGTTCTGTTTAGAAGACATGACTTCTCACTGAAAGTGTAGATGTGGCTCAGCTTGACAGATTCACACTTAAACTAACTATTGGATTGTATCATTATGTGCCATGGTCAAATAGAGGCTTGACATGAGACAACATTAACATACATGTCACCAACAATCATCAGTGCATACCTGTATATGACAAAAAATATTAAAGAAAATAAGAAATTACGTATTTAATTTTACTGATTTTTTAAGTAGTTTATTGATAATTTTTATAGTGTATGTAGATAGCATATAATTTGTCATAGGTCGCTACTGACTATTTTACAAAAAAAAGAAAAGAGAGAAGAAAAGAAAAGAAAATCATGACAGAGATGGCTTTACATTTTTGAGAGAATATAGTCTATAACAAATGGCACCATTTTTTATTTAATACGAGTTCTTTCTTGACAACAAGTGTAATTCCATGGTGGCAATCTAAATCATTCACAAAGGCCCCACTCCCACCTTGGGAGCCACACTGCAGCCACACTGCATGCACTGTCTGTATTTATGCCCCTGCTGTTTACACCCTTCACACCACTGGTGGACCCTAACTTAGAATAAGAGCAAAATGCAAAAAATACTCTATTTCCTGGATCTTTAATGCAATTAAAAGCACACTTAAAAGTGGTTACACTCTATTAAGGTGGTAGCTGTAACCCTATAGACACGTGGGCTGTTATAAAGAAACACTTTATAATATATTGCAGACATTAAGTCGAAGCTGAACTAAATACATCTGAAAACTGTATGTAAGTTCAGTAATGTGTAGGATTTTAATCAAATATAACAATACTGTATCAGCATGAGTTGTGTAATTGTCTCTATTTAAATAAATAATTGATCAAACTACTCTGCCGTATGGGAGTTAAAACTTTCTAATAAGAGGACGTATGATAGTAACACTGTCGCAAAGTCCTCTGGGATACTCCTTTTTTAAAGTATTTTTAAATGATAATATGCATTAAATTGTTCCCGGAAAAGCCTGTTTTCATTTATTATTGCCGTATTAAAAGATATACTTTAGACATATCAGTGTTTTGTAGTGTGATAAAGTAAAATATAAGCGCAGACTACATGTTTTCCGGGAAAAACACCGATGTCACATTAGAAAGCGTCCGTGCTTGGCTGGACTCTGGGTTTGAGGAAGCTTGTCCGCCCGGCAGTGGGAGCGGAGGGGGACTCGACTGAGAGAGCTTCAGGCGGAGAGTGAGCTGGCGACGGACACCGAGATATCTCCACGGCGGCTTTCCTAACATCTTAAATCAACGGAGCGATGAACACACTTTCACTGTAGCGATTTCTGTGTCATATCTAGGTGAGTTAACTTGTGCACTGTGTTTTTGTGGCTGTAGCTGTGTGGAAAATAGCCGAGGCGAGGAGGGCAAGCTGTGGCTCAATACAAAGGCTTTCTTTGCCGGAGAAAATGCCGGGGCTGCAGCAGCCGGGAGGCCCGCCTGTGTCTTTCAAGTCACCGACTAGCCACGGTTATCCCTGCAATGTTTCACAGCATCTCGCTTATTTCCTCTAAGAAATGTAACCATACTGTTTTATATAGAAGTGTTACCGGGCTTGAAATGCATTTAGCGCTGTTATCGACCGAATTTGGAGGGTTTTGACAACCGTGGCCGGTACCAAGAAACATGGTTGCTCTGCGGAGTCTCCTAACGCTGCACGCCGGGCATCGGTGCAGTCCGTGCCGCTAGAGGGTTACGGGGACAGCCGGGGTTTCTCTGTAGCAACCAGGAAAGCGTCCGGGAGGGACAATGCACGCAACACCACGGTTGCTTATGTAATACAGAAAATTCTACCCACGAATGTTGGCATGTCTGGTGAAACTTTCTTCGTACACATGATATGTCAAACAAAGTTGGCATACGACTACGTTATGCTACGTTTTTAGCTCGGTTTATGTGTTTCTCGGCATTTTTTCGGCGGGGCGTCTTTGGTGAGCCACACTGGTTTCCTGTAGTTATATTCACTCTTCACTCTTCTTTTTACAGTCAACGAGGAGGATGATTAAGAGTTGGGCATATTGTCTCATGGTGTCACGCTGTAGTCGGGTTGCCCATTCCCCCTGCAGGGTGCACACAGAGTCGGAAGGGTGGGTTTACATTTGGGGTAGGAAGGCTAGCTAAGGCTGGTGCATAGCGACTCCTCGGCTTGGTTAATGCCCCAAAGCATGCTTGCTCACAGGGGCACAATGCTGGCGGCTGCAGGGTTTAACTCTGGACATTAGGTTACTCACACGACAGGCTCATAGTCGTGCTATGTTCAGGTGCCACATTACCGTCCAGTATCTACGGAGCCTGGCAGGTACCGTCTCGATTCAGGTGCAAGAATTGTGTTTCCATCATGTAACCGAACACACACGAGCTGCAGGCATTGTGAAATATGTTAAACTGAAAAAAAACAAAACAGTATGACTTTGCGTTTGTATCAGTCCAACATAAGGACAAACCCAGTGGTGGAAAGGAATAAGTTACATTTAGTCAAGTACCGTAGTGAAGTGCAGGTTAAGGGACTGTTCGTTACTTATGAAGGGGGAGGGGTGGTGCATGTCAAATCATTTTTAAAGCACTGGAGAGGGACTTTTTTCATATGTTTGTTAGGTTTTTTTGGCTTATGGGAGGGGCATACAATTTAAAATGGTTTTATATGTTTAATAAAAGCATGCCTTCAGATTGCGAAGGAATGTTTTCTTTAAACATCATCAAACTTACACTATTTGTTGTGGCCAGAAACTATTAAAACAGAAGTTATTATTGGGTTTTCAAATTTTCAACAGTCCTTAGACACATCAGTGTGCCAGAGCACTTCAGGTCAGACAAAATAACAAACAAAACTGAGCTTAAAACTGGAATAATTTTTTATCAAAATCACTTTATTCTGTCAAAATTTGACCAAAAATAAACTATTTGCACTAACTAACCAGCATGACAAGAGTGAAAACCACCGGGTTTTTTTTTTTTCAACTTCTGGATTTAATCTTCTTTAACTTTCAGGCTTCATACATCAAAGGGTAAGTTTTCAGAATCTAACTAATTTGTGGTGGAGGGAGGGTCATGCATTTATCACCAAAATATCTGTAGCTGCAGGGAGGGTCGATTTTTACTTCATTTTTTTAAGAAAGAAAGGAGTTACATTCCATCCACCCCCTCCTCTGATAAGTTAAGAACTGTCCCTAAGTTTCTTGCATTTTACAGTGTTATTAGTTTCTTTTTAGATTGATATTTAAAATCTGTGAGCATATGAAATATGGGGCATTGTTTTCAAAATATATAAAGTAGCACATTAAAGTTCTGTTTACACATTGATGCATCAGTAAGTAATAGTCTAATCACGTAATAAATAATGATATGATGGGCAGGTGCCATTCTTCCTGCATGAGTAATTTTACTTTAGATAATTCAACTACATTTTGTGGATAAAACGTATGTACTTTTACTTAAAAACTTGAATGAAGGACTTTTATTTGAAATAAAGTAACTTTAAATTCTGATATTGCAGCTTTACTTGCATAAAAGATCTGAATACTTTTTCCACCAGTGATTGAACTCCACCCACCCAGCTTGCTTATGACGTGACAACATTCCACATTTATTCTGCTTTGCATTACACAGTTTGACATGTGTACAGTCGAATCTGTCCATCAGTGAGAGCTTAAAGAACATCCACTGTCGCATTAAAACACAAAGGGAGGAAGGGTGTTGAGGGGACAAGGACCAATTGGATAAACATGATGATTTAACACTGTTAATTTGAGGGAATTGATATAGTAATTAGAGGGCACATTTGTATCAAAGCACAGCTATTAGCCTGTCACAACAACCTTTAACTTCAGTTCTCACTTCTACAATATGGTAACAGTAATAATTTGGAGGGCTAAATTAAGTATTTCAAGGGTATATTTTATTCATTTGTGTGCACAAGTCATCCAAAATGTTTCCCTTGATACCTGCCAGGCTCAGTAAATTCACATCAGCTGTTCTCAAATAAATACAGTGGGGCCAGGGGACACACAGAGGCCCTTTAGTGGGTTCCTTGGGGCACCCAGGGGGGAAAAATGTTCTAAAATATTTTGTTTGTACTCCATTCTGAGCATCTGTTTTACCCAATGCCACAATTAAATCATCAGCCCAATCACTAGAAGAAAATGTTGGCATGGTATGTTTCTGCAAACCATTACATTTGTACATTTCATATGTGTCATAGCAGCGTTCCTAAAGTGATGTAGTTCTGATTGCATATGAGCTGATTTTGTTATCAGGAGGTGGAGGGAATGGTAAATGGTGCGACACCTAGACGAGATAGCTGCTACGCTGCCCGTTGTCTTTTGGACATTGTGGCATGTCCAGCGGTGTTTATGGCACTTTCCTAACCATGATCCAGTGGTTTCTGTGCCTAAGCATAACCACACTTTAACCACAATGTTGTCAAAATGTTAAGTTTTAAAGTATCCACTACATAATAATGTACAAATATTTGTGGTTTGCATAAACATACAATACTGCCATTTATACTGGCGATTGGGTTGCAATCATACAAGAGAAAAAAACAGATCCAAGAATATATTGTGATAACATTGTCATTACATTTCTGAATGGAGTGAAATATTGTTATATTGTTTTATTTTTGTATTATTTGTACTGCAATAAAATTCACCTAACACTCCAGCACAGCTTCAGGACAGCCCTCAAGGCTGGATTAGTAACTTGGCCAATTGGACAACTGCCCTGGCACCCCACAACCTTGGGGGCCCTGAAAGCCCCAAGTTCACAGTGTGGCAATTACTCAACGGTCATTTGAGTAATTGCACATTTGTTCAGTTATATGCAACATATTAGATAGCGAGGGCCTTTGGTGACTCCAATAGTCCAATAGTAGATTAATCTGGCCACGGGTGGTCCTATGTCTTTTGGAATACACCAGTGGTTTGGCTCTGGCTGAAAGACCTTAGGTAATTTGCCATAGGAGCTGTAATGAAGTGCCCCTCAGTGTGACATAATGCATCTGAACATTGGTTTCATGGTGGAAAAAAGAAATCTTTCACTGTTATCAGATTCCCAGCAGTGTTGTTGTCCCGTTCTGTTTTGATGTATAACTGAGAAATCACTTTTATGCACTTGACTTACAATTACTGACTTTGAAGTTATGTGGGCTATTTGGTAAATGGGACCACAGCAAGGCCAGGAGACTGACAAAAGCCAGCCAGAAAAAGGCTTTTACTGTGAAGAAGCCGCAGGCATTGGAAACACTGCACACACAGTCTTCTCAAGTCTCCCAGATATTCCTAAAATTGGCCACAAATGAACAAACAAGCATTAACTCCTGGACCCCCTGAACCATTTCCCAGAACCATGCAGCACCATTGCATTTTAACATGATAACAACATATAGCCTACAATGAAGTACTGCAGAGTGGTCACATTGATTTCTCCACAGGATGGCAGCAGAACATTGATGTTACCCATTCTGCTGCATATTCAGGATTTGTAGCTGTTTGTAAGGACGTGTAGTGATTGGGTGTTTCTATCAGTACTGACCACTTTAACAGACTACAGAGTAAGTACAGGAGAGTGAGTGAGTGAGAGGACATGAAATGATCGGATAGTCATAGATTTAGTGGAAGCTGGCATTTTTGTAAGTTGATGTGCGTAGAGGAGAAATATCATCTTGATCCTGATGGTGAAATCAAAGTGTAGGCAACCGACAAAATGACATGTTCAGTAGCAAGTGCTAGTGCAGAGGTACTACATTAATATATATTACATAGCGTCATGTTTTCCTCTCTGTCAGGGTGAGAGATCAACAACTAGGGCAGACATAAAAAGTATAGTAATATCATAGACAAGAGAAGTAATATATTGTAACATTTTCTGTTGTACTGAACAAGCAATATTGTAGGTCACTGGAAATAAAGTTGTATCTGTGTATATGTCAGCTGAAAACTAACAAGATATTGCTGAACAGAAATGCTAAAATTGTGCTGAGGTAATTTAGAAACACCGCTTCAGTCACATCGTTACTCCAGTAGAGAGCCCTGGCAAGTTTATATTTTAGCTGTAAAATGCCCCACTCAGTACATGGGTCTATGTCTTGGTCACAGCTCTTAAAAGAAAAAACAGCTAATTCAAGAGAATCTTCCTTCTTTTTGAAGTTTTTTTTGTGGTGGGGGAAAAAAAAGTAAAAATAATCAACAGATAAATAGATAATGACGATAGTTGTTAACTGCAACTCGGATTTTTTATGAATCTGATACAGCATAGTATTGCAATATTTTGTGTGGCAGAGATAGATAGGTAAAGATATATAGATGCCAAGTATTGTATAATATACTGTATTAAGCTTTTGTTAGCCTAGTACAATAATAAAGTCAGTTGCTTTTTCAGTCCACTAGATACATTTTGCTGCAATGTAAATGATTGGTGTGAGATGAACAGACTGAATACTTTAGCTTAAAACAGATGTTGATTAAGTTTTCCTTTGGGGACACAACTTACAATATATAAATAAATTGTAATATATCACAAATACAAATTAATCTTTAGGTAGCCTACTTGAATAGTAAAATCAATTGCTATTTCAGTCCACTACATTCATATTTCTACTGCAAAAAAAATGGCTGAAGTGAGATGAACAGACTGAATACTTAATCTTTTTAGATTAAACAGATGTTGACCTCTGGGGAAGTTTACCGTTGGGGACATAATTAACAGTTGAAACACGCTGTAAATGGCAATATACTGCAGCATATTTTACCACAGTACGCAGCATATCGCAATAATATTGTATCATGACCCAAGTATTGTGATGATAACGTATCGTGGATCCTCCAGTGATTCCCACCCCTAATAGTTAGCATACATTAGCTTGGAGGGCCAACTTGGTTTGTTTACTGTATTAAATTAGCATCGCTGTCATCTTGAATGTTCTGCTGAACCTCATTCAAACTCTCAAACTCTACATGGAAAAAAGGAAGTACCAATTGAATATTCATATTGGACAGCCAAATCGGATTTGACTAAAATAATCCTGAGTCAGGTACAGCCCCAGACAAAATGTAGATTACTGGGGGGGGTTCCTTTGGGGAGTGGTTCAGTTTGCAGTATTCCAGTGACCTAATGGACTTCATTTACAGCTCTACAAATAATGTATGTAAGGCCATCAGAATAATTTGACAAATGAGTTGCATAGAAATTCCAACATAGGGGCTTTAATTATCAATGTAGTTTGACTTGCTAGTTTGACTTGACTCTGTTTCTGTTTTCTTCTCAGATTGAACAATGTGATTGTGATCGGAGGCAGCTGCACTCCAATGGTCGAGGACCTCTCCTCACTTCACTAGAATGTACTTGATGAATGTGCCTCCTGTCGCAGCGACGCAATCGGAATGGAGAACATGTGGCCCACCTGGAGGCTATAGCCTTCCAATCTGCTTCAATGACTCTGACACTGAGTTGTCCACTAGAGGCGCACCTATCTCCGATAAGGTCCAGATGATCATAGAGAGCCTTAGGAGCTCCCAGTCCTCACTCGAGATGGGCGACGAGATCGAGGGAAATGTGCCACCAGGACAGGAAAGTCACCCCCAAGTCTGCAAGGTTGCAGTGGGCTCTTATGTGGGAGCCAAGTCCAAAACTAAAGGTCCCACTGAAAACCAAAAGGTAGATGTTTCCTCCCCAGTCAACCACGAAAGCAGTGACTCTGACAGTGATGATTCTGTAGACAGAGGAATTGAGGAGGCAATCCTGGAATACCTAAAGGAAAAGGATGATCACAAACGCAAGGCGGAACCATGCTTCACCTTTCTCCAATCATCCAAAATTCCCAGGAAAAGCCCACCTATTCCCGAGGTGTCCAAACAGAACTCTGACAGCAATACATTTTTGATTGCCAGTAGCCAGTTTCCCAAGAGTTTCAAAGCTGAGACTCCTACGGCACCAGCTGTAATACCTATAAAAAAGTATATCAAAAACAAGGCTGCTCTAAATGACAACACCGTTAAGAAATTGGATTCAAATAAAAGTACAGCTACCAAAAGTTTAGTCTTGCTGAAAGAGCAGACAAAGAGCCCCTCTAAAACAATCAGCCCCTTCAACAAAGTAAAGTGCCCAGTCACCATTAAGGTGGAGGAAGACTCAAATGATTCCAGCAGTGATGACGGCATTGAGGAGGCCATTCAGAGATACCAGTTAGAGAAAAAGGAGCAGCAGAACAAAAGGGAAACTGTCAATCCACATGCATTCAAAGACGAGTCTGACTCCACAAGTGATGATGGGATTGAAGAAGCTATTCGCTGCTATCAGCTTGAGCAACTCAAGGAGAAAAGCACGCTGAAACCATTCTTACACAAGCAAAAACCCTTAACTAAGTCATTAATACATAATGTTGGAAGTACAAGCACCGAAAACATGAAGAAACACAAACTGAGGAAGAAAAAGACCAGAGCAGAGAAAGAAGTAAAATCTGTTCAACCTCCTCCTGCATCTGTTTTCACACCTAAGAATATACTTTCAGAGAGCTCAAAGGGTAAAGGAAATGGATTGCTTTTGTTCAAAGTAGAAGGTTTTAAGGATCAACCCACCCCTGCCCCGCCAAAGGCTAATACAACTGCAGAGCTCATGTGTGCTGAGGCAATACTAGACATTTCGAAAACTGTTATGCCTGGGGCCTTCCATCATGGTGTCGGTCTTAGTACTTGTGCTCCGATCGAACCTTCCCCGCTATCTTCACCTCCAGACAACTGCCCAGATGAAGAAAGTGATGGCAGTTCTATTGATAGTGAAGATGGGATAGAGCAAGAAATCAGGAAATTTCTTGAACAGAAGGCCCAAATGCACAAACAGCCACTCACTGCCATGACTCAAGAGCCCCCAAGTGTAAATGAACCAGAGAAAGTAAAAGCAAAACAAGTTGCAATCCAAAAGAAACCTCAACGATTGTCTTTGCCACAGCGAAGAAAACACAAAGAGGAAAATTGTAGCATCTCCAACTTGTCAGGGACAGATAACAATGTTAAAGAAACAGCCCCTAAACCTTCACCTGAGCATGGAAAAGATTCCAGCCAATTTGTGTTTTCAGAGGGAAGTCCAGCACACCCAATAGCTGGATCACACAAGAAAGAGCAAAGTGGAGACAAAAGCAGCTCACTTGACAGTGATGAGGACCTAGACACGGCTATAAAAGACCTGCTCAAGACAAAAAAGAAGTCGAAGAAGAAAACGAGAGATTTAAAGCGGAAACCAAGGATGTGCCTCAAGGATGAAGAACCACTGCTGGGGAATGCTTTAGAGACCAAAAAGTTGAAAGCTGATTCTATTTCAAAGCGCAGTTGTTTGAAAAAAGTAGAAAAGAGTAAGGATGACATGAAAGACAAGTCTGGATTGAGTAAAAAGAGCATTTTACAACTTAAACAAACTAATAAGAGTAAAGAGCATGATATGCCTGAAGGTCAAACAGTAACTGAGCATCAGGACCCCCTGTTGTCACACAATACTCAGACTGCTCTTGAGATAAAGGAAGATAGCAGTTCAGTAGACAGTGATGATAGCATAGAGCAAGAGATCAGAAGGTTTCTGGCTGAAAAGGCCAAAGCAGAGAAAAGTAAAGAAGGAGATGTGTCGAGGAACGGTACCATCGTGGCATGTACTCCACTTCAAGATGAAGACATTAAACAGGAAAATCAGCTGGCTGAAATTCCAAGAAAAAGTATCAGTCCTCTCCCTGGACATTCTCCTCTGAGGAGTCAGCCTTTTCCAACGCCACAGAGTTTGCTGCCAGACATCTCCACAAGTGCACAGTCCCATCTGCCGTCAGTCCAGTCCTGCAGCCCCAGTCTTTTGGAGCCAGCAGACGGGGCGGGGGCTGCTAGAACTGAGCAAAGGAGGCCTAGCTCTGGGAGAGTTGACGGCCAGGACGTCACCCCACAGACGGAGAGAGTTCGGCCAGTTCTGAGTGCTAGCATTGCTCATTCTCGCTCAGAGTCAATCAAGTGGCGCCAGAGCTTTGGACTCCCTACGACTGACACCAGGACTCTCAGTCGAACTCCATTCCATATCACCTCATCTAAAATCAGCGAGGCTGCATCAGCAGTTCCACCATATCAAAGCGGGGGGCCCAAATCACAGACTCCTGTCAGTGTTTGGTCCTCTGCAAGGACCAGCAGAGCACCTTTCCCCTGCTCTGCAGAGACAAATGTAAATACCACATTCAGATCCCCTGTTTTGAATTTTTTGTCTACTGCCAGGCATCCAAGGATGTCCTTTGCACGGAGCCTTGCGCCTGGCCACAGGCCACAGTGCCCCATAGAAGGAGAGACAGAGAGTATGGTACATATACCTAAGGACAAGAGTGTGTTTGTTGAACTGGAATCTAATAGGACCAACCATGTGCAGGTTCGAAGCAGGGAGAGGAACGAGGGAAAGGAGAGAGTGGACTTGCTAAGTGAGAAAAAAAGAGAAGGCGAGAGCATGAAGATAGATAATAAAGAAGTACATCCAGAAAGAACAGAGGAAGAATTTATAGACGAGGCAGATTGTGAGTCAGGCAACAGGAGAAATCCAGACAAGAAGCAGGGCTTTTCCACAGTGTAAGTATTTTCTTTGGCCTTTATGTCCCATAGCATCATAATCCAATTTTATATGAGTTCATTTCTTGATTGCGCCCTGCTAATAAATATAGTGTAGGTAAAGATCAAGCTTATTCATTTATAGGCTCGAAGGGAATGTTTGTTAATAAGACAAAACAGGCATTTTTTAAAAATGTGTTTGTACATTTATACGGCTATGTAACACAGTGACACCATCATGACTTTTTTTGTGCTCTGAGGTTAATTCATATCATCAAACCCTTGAAAAGCAATACAGTGACATTTTGGAAGAAGCAGACTGCATGAGTAATACCACCATCAAAATGCAGCGTACTTTCTTGCAGAAAATGACATCATCCTAAATGTTTCCCATTTTATGTATAAAAAAAAAAAAAGTGACCAAGAAAAATCACCTCTCAATATGACAAAATAAAGATTTAAGTTTAAGACCAAATGCATATGATTTGGATGTATCTTTTTAATGTTCCAAATTAGCAATGTTATTCAGAAAAATAAATGCTGTTATTACGTAATCCTACCCAATTTACTGTACATGTGGTATGTAGGTTTACTTTAAGAAGACCTTTTATGTGCAAAAGTTAAAAAGTAGTTATTGTTGATGGTGTAGATGCCTTTGTTAGAAATATCTCTATAAAAGCAGGAAGACAAAACATATATTACATTAAATCTATTTCAAGCAGCAACCTCCATGGCGATGAGTAAGTGCCAAAAACTGCAGTTCCTTGAATGGCCACTTGAGGCTGGCTCCAGAAGTAAGTCAATCCACGTAGACCTCCATTTTACTATGTCCAACTTAACAGCAGAAATAAACATGTTTACAGCCTGGTACAGAAAACAGTTTTGGTCTTTATAGCTAATTTGAACATTCGTGACAACTTTCCAGGGGATGAATTTATACATATCTCCCCTGTTTTTATTTTATTAAGGTTTAAAGTTGTGCATTCTTATAGGCATGGCCGCCTGAGTGAGAGGCTGTTTGTGAGACATTGCTACAATCTGTGTGTGAGATCCAGCCCATGTTCATTTACAGCTCCAGCCCCTCATCCTGCGTCCATTATTTGATATGATCCAGTCATGTTCTGGTGTACAGTAAATAGTAAATCAAAATGTGACATTGTACTCAGCTTGCACCATTACTAGAATGGTTAGGGTGAAACCAAAAAAGAGACTTATCCGAAATGCTATAAGACCTTTGCTGCTTTTTTTTTTTGTCATATAATAATTTGAATTTCTTTGGTAACGTCGTCCCTCTAACAGGCAAAGATTAATCAGCTGAGCAAGAAAAAAGTAACTCAGTAATAAAAATAAGCATGTGTAGCAGCCCTAAACACTGTTATTGGGAAGATCTCATGCGAAGTGGGCAATATGGCTAAAATTTGCAATAAATTAGCTTTAATATATAATTGCATTTATCAAAATCTGTGCTCCTAAATGCTAGCTTGTAGCTGAATACTGTAGCAAGACAATGGAAACCAGCAACATTTCTACATATTTGGACAATTTCCCAGTCATCTGAAGTTTGGTGGAAATGTTATGCCAGGCCAAGTTATAATTCTGGTTGTCAAGTTGCTAACGCTGTAACTCTGGGTATTCAGATACCAACATTATCACCTACTCCATCTTGTCATCTTCGTACTTCTGATCGACCAAAACCAGGCGGCAACCACCAGAAGTTCAACATGGTGAAGTCAGCACAGAAGAGCAAAATCTGTGTGCGTTCACGTGGGCAGCAACTGCTTCATACCCTTACCTCCATGGTCGAAACTGCCTCCCCTCTGCTCCCTTACCCTCACTGAAATGACAGCAGGCTGTGAGTTACAGCACACTGGTGTGAAGGCCCCTTTAGATTTATAATGAAAAAGACAAGTCAGATGCCATATAACCTAGCATAATAAAGTTCACCACGACTTTACTTGCCCAAATCCATGCAAACCATTTATCATATTTATCTCTGTGCTAGCTGGGGCTGCTTGTCTACAGACCACTCTCAACTCTCCTCCCCATGTTGTACCTTACCACTTAAGTACAGCAACCAGAGGTCACTGCATATCATCAGTGTCAACTTAAAAGCATGTCTCTTTACGTCACCCTTCATCTTATCCCTTCCTACCCTACCTCTTTATGTCATTACCTCCGACTGCTAAAGCTCTAAATCTAGGTTGCTCTAATCACAATAATTCCAGAAAATGACTTCTCACCTCACCCACGGATTGAGGATAGACCTTTCTAACTTTTGCACATAAATAGCAAAGGCCAGGGTACACCTTTAAAACATATTAGGCACCATTTTAGAGCAATTTTAGAACACCAGGTGGTACTGGAACAATCTTGTATCTGCTCTTGGCTACCATGGAGATATCATACTACATCTCAACAACATTTGTTTTTCAGACGCAGTGGTCTTAGGTCACTGTATTGTTTAAACTCATAGGTGGGAATTTAAAGCTTAGTTTTTGATGAAAGCCACTATAACAGTCTTGGACTTATTACCTCTATCACTCAATGGTTGTTCCAGATTCCACAGAAGCCACATATTAACCCCTCTCTGTCTTGCTAAACTTGATATTTAGTGTGTTCATTTCTTTGTCATGTTGAAGTTTTCTTGAATTTCCTATGTGAAAAAAGGCTATTTATTTTTGTTTATTAAAAGAAAAAGTTACTGAACATGCTGTGCATCGCCAGGTTTTGTAAATATTTTGTAAGAAGTGTTTTCTTTTTTTTCTTTTACTCTTTCAGAAAAAAAAAGACAAAAAACCTTTGCCGTGTCTTTTAAGTGCATCTGTGTAATAAAGAGTGGAATCCGAGCAGCAAGGGGTCGTTTTCATTAATAATGTAAAATACTTTTCATTATAGTAATGCTTACTTGCGTTCACTGGCTTGAAGATGGACTTCAGGATGAATTATTGGAGCATAAAGTAATGGTTGGGAATTGGTCTGATGTGTGTCCCGCTGTGCCTTGCCCAGGTCTTTGTCCAGTGCCATTGACCCTGGCTTCACCTTCAGACCTTGCATAGCTCTTACCACAGAGGAGAGAAGCAGCATGTTCCACAGGAGGTACCTGGCTGAAAAATGCAAGGAGGTACAATTATCTAGTGACATAAGTGTTTGGTGATGAAACCAGATGTTAATTGATATGTTTGCTAAACCCAGCCCCATTAATGGTGAGGAAAACTGTGATATTTATGCCTCCGCAACAGCGAGAGTTTTCGGGTGTTCCGTTTGTCCTATTTTTGTCGGTTTGTCGTAAACTCTATCTCAAGAACGCCTTGAGGGAATTTATTTAAATCGGGCACAAACTACTACAACTAACTGATTAGATTTTGGTGTTTGAAGGTCAAGGTCACTGTGACTTTCTCACTCTTGTGAACATGATATCTCAAGAACACTTTCAGAGGTTTCTTCAAATTTTGGCATGATTTAGCATCATCAAATTTTACACAAATGTCTAATAGGATAAAATGATGAAGTAAAGACATTTTGTATCCAAGAAGTCAAAGGTCAGCTTCACTGTGGCATCATAATGTTCTTTAAAAACTCCTTTCTGGCCATTATTCAATGTCAGGAACAGAAGGGGAGAAATTTGGATACTGAATTGGTGACACTATTCTCAAGTGCCCACATTTAAACTGGCTGATTGTGCTACTATTTTGAAGATGTCCAAGTTTTAGAACTTGCACCTTATTTGCAGCAACATCCATATTTGAAACACTGTCTACTTTCACAGTTACATTTGAGTCCGGACAGACTTGGGTGTAAACTATAATTGCAGCTTTACTGGTTTACGTAGGTATACATCAGCAAGGTGTTAATTCAGTTTTTTGCGTTGTTTTTACTTAGGCTGTTTGAAAAAAAGTTATGTATATCCAGAGAGTGAAATCTGTATAACTTGATGCTTGCAGGAGGTCTCTTCTCACAGGAGAGCTCCTGTGCATAACAAGACTTTGAAACATGTCAAAAGGAAGCTTCAGTTTGTTCCAGTTAACAGGTATGTGATTGGACCCAAATAATTTTATCTTCTGTGAGTGATCATAGTCAAATAAAACCCTATTTATGTTGGATTTTCATCTTCTTTTCAGGAGCAATGAAGCACTACAGCATAACAGAGCATAAGACTTAATTCAGCATTTGAGCTATGCACGTGGATGATGTTTGATAGAACAGGATTTTGCACTTTACTGTTTATTAATCTAAGGGTTGCCGTTAGTGTTTATATTGTGGACTAGTGGCAATTTTGTATTTTTTGGTTTTTGGCTTTTTTTCCCTGTTTCTTACAGTACAGATTTTTCTTAAGATGAGATGTTTTGCAGTGTTGCAAGTCACATGATAAGGAGATTCTCCACAATATATATATGACAGTACATGGAAACAAGTTTAAGATCACGTTTGTGTTTGCTAGTTAAAGATATTTCTTCTATAACAGAGTTACAGAAAACAGCCCCTAAACTCAGACCTGAACATGGAAAAAAAAATCCAGCCCACTGGTGTTGTCACAGTCTAACACACCCATTGGCTGGATTACACAAGACGGAGCAAAGTGGAGACAAAAGCAGCTCGCTTGACAGTGACGAGGACCAAGACAAAAAAGAAGTCAAAGGGAAAACGAGATTAAAAGCAGAAATCAAAGATGAAGAACCACTGCTAGGAAATACATTAGAGACCAAAAATTTCAAAGCTGATCCTATTTCTAAAACGTAGAAAAGAGTAAGCATGACATGACAGACAAGTCTGGGTTGAGTAAAAAGGAAATCTTACCACTTAAACAAGCTAGTAAGAACAAAGAGCATGATAATTATGAAGGTCAAACAGCAACTAAGTGTGAAGACACTGTTGCCGCACAATACTCAGACTGCTCTTGAGATAGAGGAGGATAGAAGTTCAGTAGACAGTGATGATAGCATAGAGCAAGAGATCAGAAGGTTTCTGGCTGAAAAGGCCAAAGCAGAGAAAGAAAAATAAAGGAGATGTATGGAGGAACGGTACTGTCGTGGTTTGCGACCTGCTTTAAAATGAAGACATTAAACAGGAAAACCAGCTGGCTGAAATTAAAGAAAAAGTGTCAGTCTCCTCTGAGGAGTCAGCCTTTATGTATCTTCAAGTTAAGATGTTTTGCAGTGTTGGAAGTTATATATTAAGGAGATTCTCCAAAATACATAACAATACATTGAAGAAAGTTGAAGATCACTTGGTGACCAGTTACAGGCATTTCTTATTTTTTGCACTTTAGATGAAAAAGTCAATCCGAGTATTTTGCTATTCTTTACTCATTTCTCTTTTTTTCCATGCTGTTACTGAAAAAGTTTAGTTTACTGGTGTTAAGATTTGAGTTAGTTGCAATTTGGGTTGCCCTGAAGAAGACAGCTGCCATGAATTACTCTTCATAATGTTTTCTTTTCGAGATAAAGTGCCATCTTTGATGAAAACAAAAGAGTTTTTTCTGTTTGTGGTTTGTGTTCCTTCGTACCTTTTCCGAGCAAAACACGAAGGCAGTGTTTGGTTGTTTTTATTTTCAATAAAGTTCTGGGTGAAAACAAATGTTGCATCATGGGTATTGTAGTGTAATGCAGAAAGCTCACGACAGAACTTTACGACAGTCCATGAACGGCAAACACGCAGTCGCAGTTTGACCTTCCAGCGAGCATGGCAGCCCGGGCTATCACCAAAGGTATGTGCATAAAATTATTTGTAATTGTCGGTCAGAGTAAATTGTCTTGATGTATTTGAATGTATATCACAGAAGCTTAAAATGTGCAAAGCAGTATTAGCATTGTTTTGTTGTGTGCTTGTTATCCTACTTGACAAATTAACCATTTAGCTTAAAGCTAGCCGGGAAGCTAGCTGTACTCGCTTGTTATAGAGTAATGTTGGATGTGTTGACTGATATTTGTGTCTTATATTTAGGGTTTTGGGGGCTGCGGCACTCCCGGGCTGGTATCATCGGATACTCCTGTGGTGGACACCGCTATGCCACTGCAGCCTCCATCGAATCACCCCAACTCCAAAATGACGACGCTTTAGGTGAGCAGGGGCCTTTGGCATGTTATTTTTTTTTATTGAAAATGTACAAAAACAGCATGTCAGCATTCACTTTCATTAAGTACAGTAAAGTACAGAGAAATTGCCAAAACAAACTGTAGTATAGTAACCAAATGCAAACATCTTACAATATTAGATTTAAGATTGATTACATAGGAAAGTACTACTGACTGTGTTTTGGATGGAAGTGTAATGTAAGACAACAAAGAGGGGGAAAGAAATAAAATAAATTGCATACAAGGTGAAATATAAATTTATCTCAGTTAGTTGATACAGTTGGAAGTGTTTCAGAGTATCATAATTTGTGCTTTTATTCCTTTCATAAGTTGTAAATATTTTATGTACAGTTTAGATTAATTAAGAAACAAAGTGTTGGGGCATTTTGTCAGACATATGGTTACACTACTACAGAGGTCATCATTTTTGTTTTGCAGGATCATACCAAATGTAATATTTTCGCTATAGATAGAAGCTGGAAATTATGAGATATTTTGCTTTTTTCATTTGCAAATATTGAGCCAAAGTGCATGTATTACAGTACATGAGGGAAATATACAGTCAGTGGTTTCAGTATCAACTTTACAAAATGAGCATGTAAACTGAAATATAGCCTAAGTCATTTCTTCAGAAGGATGAATGTTAATGATTTTGAACTGTGTTTCTTTTGGTTTGGGGGTTATAGACTAAGTTAGATACGTAGCTCTTAGGCCTTTCCCAAACCATGACCTACACCAGGGTTGTCTAAGCTTTTCTGAATGGGAGCTGGATAAATAACGTGAAAATGCCTGGGGGCTTGTCACACCACTATCACATCATACAAACTATTAAAAAGAAAATCACATACAAATGAGACAAGTGCAACTGTTATATCTTTAAGTGAAAAGGTATTCATCTTTACATCTCCCTTGAAGGCACCAAGGCGCGTTAAAAGTGAGTTTACTGCATCCTTTTGTACTGACGACAGGATGCTGATAGTTTCAAGCCCTGCTTTTCAGCCTGCCCCAAATTGAAGTGACATAACAGAAAAGCATTGGCCATTGCCATCCATGAACGTCATCTTATTTGCTGATAGGCTGATGCCAGTCAAAGTGAATATTGGCTGATACTGATGCATGGCCGATAAATCGGTGCATCACTAATGCATTTACAGGCACTGTTGCAAAACCTTGAAGTTTATAACCATCACAGTGAAAAACAAGGAAGAAGTACTATCAACGAAGCTTAGGAGTAAGTGTATTTCTGTTAATTTATTTGTTAATTGATTGATTGACTTGTATGTATTTAGTTCTTTTAATGCCAAAAGAATAATACACAAAACTTCAGATAAACAGTAGCAGCACATACAGATCAAATTATATTAATATATGACAAATGTAAAAAATGGGATTACATTTTTTCTTCCTTCGCGGTTAGGAAAGTTGCAACAGTTCCTTCCTCTTTTTCGGCGCAGAGAAGGAATTTTTTTTCTAAAGCTTGCTGCTTTATTTATTCCAACCCCTAATTAAGGGTGTCTTATTCAGCTGTGAAGGTGACTACCATCCAAACTATGCGTGGAAGCGGATCAGGGCTTGTTTAAAGCGGACCAAATAGCGCCAGTGTGCATGCGTCCTGTGACAGTTTGAGAGTGGGGAGGGTCTGGTTTGGGAAAGGGCTCTAATATAACAAACGTGAAAAAAACAGGAGTGTATATGAGTTAAGTCAGTTTTTGTTATTCTCCAGACATTAATCAATATCATTTCTTGTACACGCAGATAAAATACTAAAAAAGCCACTTGAGCATCCGGACTTTTTCCGTGTGTCGGAGCTCTTCTCTTTGAAAGACCTGTTCAACGCCAGAGTGCATCTTGGCCATAAACAAGGCTGCAGGCACAGGTTGGTATGAATTCCCACAGTCCATTAACTGTTTAACTAATTAATGTTGTTGCTCTGATGCTTTGAGTCAGCCCTGTTTTTGAGTGTGAGGGATGTGGCTGCAGAGTGATGCATCATTTCACTATCAAGTAATCTGCTGACCATTGATTGATTATTGTTGTGGTCACTAAAATGTCAGACAGTATTAAAAATCAACTCAGTTGACTATCATAATTCTTTAAGCTTAATGTGTCATCCTTAAATGACTTGTTTTGTCTGACCAACAGTCCAAATAAAGCCAAAGATATTCAGTAAACTATCACAAAAGATTATGAAAAGCAGCAAATCTTCATAATTTAGATGGCAGAACCAAAGAATGTGGAGCATTTTGCTTGAAAAATTACTTCAATGATTAATCAGTTATCATAATAGTTGCTGATTAATTTTCTATCACACAATAATTAACTTAGACGACTAATTGTTTCAGCTCTAGTCAAGGCAATTTTGATCCCCCAGATAATACTTAGTGCAGCCTTTACGTATTTGAACATGAGTAATGACATGACAATGGGGGGGGGGGGGGGGAGATGGCATGGGGTGCTTTTCCACTCTGTGTTTAAGTTTTTTCAACTCAAGTTCAGAGTGCTCCGGCAAAAGCGCCAGGCACCTAAAGCGCAGAAACGTGAGGCACATTGCAATGCTTAAACAACGAGCAAAAAGCTTCATTCTCTTTAAAATCAATTACAAAAAGCCTTTTCTTGCTGCTGTAACGCTTTCTGTGTGAAAGGGGCTTAACGCAACATTTAAAACTCACCCGATCTCACGCCCAACTTGTCTAAATACTGACGCTTGGTCGGGTAAGCCTAAACAAAAATATGCAAGAAATGCTAAGTTAGTATCAACCGTAGTATTATGCACAAGACATTGCTGTGACCCTAACAGTCGAATCACAATATGCTGCTGTGACTGGTTAAAAAATAATAATACTACAAACATTTTCCATGTTTTTGTAAGTTAACTGCAATTCTCTCTGTCTCAGGCTCATGGAGCCGTACCTCTATGGCTGCCGTCTGGAACAAGATATAATTGATCTCGACCAGACTGTGGAGCTCCTTCAGCAAGCACTGAACTTCACTGCCCACGTAGCATATCGTGGCGGCATCATACTGTTTGTCAGCCGTCGGCGTCAGTTTGGCCACCTGGTGGAGTCCACTGCCAAGTATTGCGGGGAGTACGCCCATACGCGGTACTGGCAGGGCGGCCTGCTTACCAACGCCCCCATCCAGTACGGCCCAGGAGTCCGCTTACCAGACCTCGTCATCTTCCTTTCCACTCTCAACAATGTGTTTCAGACACATGTTGGAATCAGAGACGCGGCAAAGATGAACATTCCCACAGTTGGTGTGGTGGACTCAAACTGCAACCCCAGCCTGGTGACGTACCCCGTGCCCGGGAACGATGACACTCCAGCTGCAGTGGTGTTGTACTGTCGTTTATTCAAGATGACCATCAAACGTGCCAAGGAGAAAAGGAAACAGATGGAGCTACTGTACGGCCTTTCAGCACCCTCCACACCAAGCTCGTGACAGAATATATTCTTAAATAAGGGACATTAAAATAATGCATTCTGAAGTCAAAACCATCTGCTGCTCCCCTTTATCGTCCATCTGCATTTGAGAGGAAAAAAATCTGATGCTAGCGTTCAAGGCTGAGGCCACCATACTGTCTTGTGTTAAGACTGTGTGCATATTGCTGTTGAATGAATCTTGTTTCTGTGACATATGGTCTTCTGGTTCCAGTTTAAAGGAACAGTCTGTAGGATTTAGGGGGATTTAGTGGTATATAGCAGTGAAGATTGCAGATTGCAACCATCAGAAACTTCTCTTGGTTAGAATTCCTTCAGTGTTTGTTGTTCAGGAGGTTTTTACTGGGAGCTGAATTATCCACAGAGGTCTCCTCTCCAAAACCAAAAAAGAAGGTGATTAAAACCGCTGAATAAAACACTGTGTAAAAGAGTGACACTTAAAAAAAATCTGTGATTTCCAGACATTATTGCTAAGGGGCTAGTAACTATGGTTGCGGATGCGAAAAACGTGAGTAGCTCTATCTAGAGCCAGTGTTTAGTTTGTCCCTTCTGAGCTGCTGTAGAAACATGGCGGTGCAACACGATGATCTCCGTGAGCAAGGACCTGCTCCCTTTGTAGATATAATATAAATTTAAATAGTAAAAACACAATGATTGTTATTTTCAGGTGATTATACTCTGAAGAGAAGGCACTTATATTATATTCCAGGTCTGCCAGTATATCTCCCTTAATCCTACACGCTGGACCTTTAATATTTTTCTTACAGTAGTTTGTCCAGATGTATTTGTTATGCACCACTGATAAAACAATGACTTATGTTTACATGGACTGCCTGAATCTTGACTATCTACATTCTCAATCAGACTGCACATTGTGTCACTGTTGCATCCATATTCACAGTCACAGGTTCCTATGAAGACACTGCTGACCCTGTTTCAGTTTGAAATCAGGGTTGCCTTTTAGTTTGGACGTGCAGACCTGGGACTTTTTATGCCCTTCCTAATTGGTTCTTATCAGTCATTATGCGCCAAGCCATAACATTATAGCTCGCTCTACTTACCTTTTGTGATTTCATCCTTTTTGTGTTTTGTGTCCTTTCCCCTTCCCATAGCTACATCCCACTACTGCTCTAATATGTTTTCAAATTTGCTTTGCAACAACTCCCAATACAAGTTCACTGTCTCGACCGCCTAATACTCAATGTTTTACTTTCAGTAACAATTCCACCTCTGTCTTCGATCCAAGCAAAGATACCCCTTACTTTGACTCTGTCTTACATCCCTGTAGTATTTTCTATAACTAAGCAACTAACCACGGAATAGACTATCTGCTCTGTGTTTACACACACTCATGCACAGTGTGTGAATGGTCATGTGAATCTATAATGCTCCACATGCTCCATTATTATTCAGTTAACAGTGTTGTAAACCCACACAAGCAGAAAATCTGCACATTTAAGAGGCTGGAACCTAGACATTTTGACAGGAAAAGCTCAGGTGTATTTAATGACATAAAGTATGGCTGTCTTTTATTTAGGGACGGTCCTGATATTGAGCAAGCTGGCTGACCGGAAGAGCTTACTGGGACACTTAATTGAACTGAGCCATCGTTAATGTTATTAGTTTATCTTGTGCTTTTCCTGCTATGACAAATCAAAATGTCTGCTTTGATACAAAGCTCTCCTTAGAGAGACCTTAGAGAACAAAATGTCTTCTCTAACCATTAATTTCAGAGAGACTGGTATGGCTGTTACTGGTCTATTACCAGATGCTGTGAAACATAATAAACGTGTCAACAATGTGCGCAGGTCGCTAAGTAGATGAAGATTGGTCGCTCTCAGTTTCCGTATTTGCACAACAAGTTCTCCTGTATCGACGTGTTGTCATCAGCAGGGAAAAGCGCTGCAAGGACAAAATGGTGAGTGCGACAATATGTTTATGAACAATAAAGAAGTTCGTAGCCTCTTTGAATATAGAGATTGTTTCTCATATCACTGATAAAACACAAGTTTCACGTGTTACGCAAGTTTAGTATTTACATACAGTTTAAAACTGAACGCGACTTCTTGGCAAATCCCACTTGTATAAATTACGTTAGCTGTACAGTGTTATTATTTATGTAATGTTCATCATAACCGAGGTTTACTTAGGAATAAATACTTGTACTGAGTGTTGTTTCTCGTTGTTAGTGTAGTTTCCTGTTTTGGGGAACCCGCCCTACATGGGAAGCAACAGGCTATTTTTAGTTTGACGCTATCAAGTTCACGATGGCTTCCCAAATATAGAGTTTTATTTACCTTATTTGTTTTTTTGGTCTTGAAACAAGCGTAATTATATTCAAATAAGCAGATATTAGGAGATTATTGGTGCTACGTGAGAACGGGTGGGGCTGCATGCCGAACATTTGAAACCCTGAGTCCTGACAGTTGTGTCAAACCTAATACATGATGTTAGTGGACACAGGCGTCACTCACAGCTAAGGGACAGTGACGTGGAAGTAGCATAGTGTCCCTAGTTTTAGTATAAACGCCCCTAGCTAGCTTTTGGAGGGAGAAATGTTTCCAGAAATGTCAAAATATGGGGAAAAATAAAAAATTGTCTGCACATAACTACTGTGACATAAACTTTACTCCTCGCAAATGACATAAGGGAAGTTAAATAATTTGACAATGCAGACCCTATGAAAATAAGGTTGCAACTAACGATTTGCGTCAAGCAAAGAAAACTAAACCAAATATATTCAGTCAGCTATCATATAAGGGTTATAAGAAATCCTCTTTGAGTAGCTGAAGCCAGTAAACCTTTGCTATTATTGCTTAATAATCAGATGATTATCAAAACTGATGTTGATTAATTTTCTCTTAATCGGCTAATGTGATGTTTTGTTACACACTGCCATCAATTTAATATGCAAACACATAACTGATAAATAAAACATTTGACAGATGCTGATATGGTGGTGGAACATTAAATGTCATCAACAGTAACACTTTGTCATTGTTTTTATTTTAAGGTCCAGTGCGGAAGATTTAGTGACAGCAGTGAGGACTGCACATCGCAACCAGCTGAAACTTCTCCTGGTTAGAATTTCGTCAGTGTTCATCTTTCAGGATGATTTTAGAAATTGGAGCTCTTGACCTTTTTCAAAATGTAAACACAGTAAATATATTTTCTGCTAAGGAAATTTTATTAGACACACATCGAAGTAAATGGTTACAGGATATACTACTAAAACCAAAATTAAGAACATATAGTTTAATAAAGAGTTGTTTTGGAAATGAAAAATATGTATGTGCTCCTTTATCAAAAAAACAGAGATCATTGTGCGCTCAGCTCCGGTTTGGAGTCCTGCCCCTGCACCTGGAAACAGGACGTTACCGGGGGGTCCCAGAAGAAGAAAGACTCTGTGATTATTGTAATATTGATGTTGAGAATGAGTTCCACTTTATGTTTTATTGCCCTTTGTACCACGAGCTGCGTCAGAAGTTATTTGATAGATGTAAAACTGTTGATTTGATATGGCTGAATGATGCAGACAGACTAAAATGGTTATTTGACTGCAAGGTATTCGCCCTTGCCGAATATTTAGAGAAAGCCTGGGCTAAGAGAACCAAAAGTACATTTAGGTGAGACATTACGTTTGTTGTTTGTTTTATTTTATTTACTCCTTTATTTATGTGTTAACCTACTGTGAAGTGTGGTGTCATCAACAGGAAGTGAATGTTATAATTTAATACAGTTTTGTGGTGTCTTATAATCCCGAAAGGGATGGGTCCTATTTGGACATGACACAATAATAAAATTCATTCATTCATTCATTCATTCATTCAGGAGGTTTTTAGCTCTGTGGAAGTCTCTTCTTCTCCAAAACAAATGGAACGGGTGATTAAATCAAAGCACTAAATGAAGCAGTTACACATTAGAAACTGGTGTTTCTCTGACGCTCACCTCTTTTTTTTCTGATAACTTAAGCTCCAGATTTTTAGATTGTTTTATTTTACCAGGAGCTGAATTATGCACAGATGTCTCTTCCTCTCCAAAACAAACGCGCATGGAGATGTCAGCCAGTACAAACATTAAATTGAGCAGTTTCATGTTTAAAAAATTGCATTTTTCTGAGGATCTTGTCTTGGAGGGGCCCCTAACTACAGTAGCTGACACAAAAACGTTAATGGCCATGTCTAGAGCCAGTACTTGGGTTGTTGTAGAAACATGGCTATGCAACATTGCTATCTCTGTAGATGAGCACCTGCTTCCTGTATGGATATTAACAGTTCAATCTAAAAATACTTTTCTTCAGGTGATTATACACTAAAGAAAACTTGTTTGTTGTATTGTATGCCGTTTCTGCCAATATATCCCCCTAAATCTTGCACACTGTTCACTTAACAATGATTGGAAGTTAGAGGTAGTACTGTAATTATGAGTACATTTTTTTAATTAGTCGTAGCTGGCTAAGGCAGATTGTACATATTATGGGTAAAATCATTTCTCATTTATAAATGTGGCCTTCAGCTGTCTCATGATACCAAATATTACTAGACAAATGGACAGTGATCTTTGCTATGTAAAATATTAATGGTTATGACTTTGTATTGGAATAATTGTTTACAGTCTCGTCTGTCTTCTTGCTGTTGTTCATGCAGATATATGCACAGAGAGAGGATAAGTGGCTCTGTCCTCATGACAACAGCTGATTCAGATGACTGCCTCTCAGAGAATGGTAACCAGTTTTGTTTAAAATTTACACTGTAACCAGACACATTAAGTTTAATATTTGCCCATGAGACGCAACTCTGGCTGCAGTGTCTCTGTTGTGCAACAAGTGGGCAGACAGTAAGTGACTGGCTCTCGATTACTCAATTTCCACTGTTCTGTGGGCTTTGGGTATGGAACCGGGCCAGATACTTAGATACTCTGTTCACAAGTACGAAATATTCCTATTAAGTAAAACCTTAGGTACAGTGACTTTGAGTACATTTCTGTTGCTGCACTTAATTGATTTTCTTGTGTCTTTTTTTATTGGTTATGACTTTTCAGAAATGAACTGTAACAACTGACACCTGAGAAGTATTTTGTTACCACTTTTTCTTTGTAAGCTAACCCAAAATCTACATGTGTATATATAATTCATTAGAAATCTTAACTGCAACTGTTCACATAAAATAAATCCTTACTTTTTAGAATAGTCCTGCTTTATTATTTATTATTTATGCAAACATAAATGAATGCATTACATCTGTATTTGAAGCTAATAATTTTTAATCGGCACTTAATAGGACTAAAAGGCAGTTAACACTTTGCCTTGGTTTCTACTAATGAAGGTCTTCACCATGTAGAGGCCCAGGCTTCTCCTTTGATGGACCAGATGAACCTGTGGAGCAGCAGCACAGTTTCTTGGAAGGGTGAGAATCCATGCTTTTCTTTTGCTCTTGTCCAGCACACTTACAACAGTGGGGATTTGAAACGATCACTTTTTGAAAGATGGTAAAATATGAAACAATTGTTGAATTTGGGAACAAACGTAACAAAACACCTAATTGTGATCTGTCTTCACAGTGTATTACCCGAGCCTTGGGAACACACATTTGGAGCCATCTGCAGATATGGTATGCATTGAAACATTTGAAAGTGAGAATTTTGCATCTGAACACCTTGAATAAATGCTTCAAGACAATTAGGGTGTGTGTCAAGACAGCAGTATACCTTTGTGATATTTTGTTGACCAGATAATCAATAAAAAGTCAAATATAATTGAGTGTCTTTTATTTAACTACACTAACAGTGGGGAAGTCTTTTTATTTCTCCTTTTTTCTCTTATTTTTTGGTAGTAGTGCACTTAATTGCCAAGTATTTCTAAATCCTATTGCAGTGGTAAACCTGAAGAAATTGTTATTATGCCTGTCTTGTAATTTTATACTCGCATATGAGTTAATGACATGGGGTTCTGGTTCGTGATATAAAATATCACACTCACTGATTAATTCTGTTGAATTTCAACAGAACAAATTAAAATACAAAACCCAGAAGACACTATATGACTGCTTATGAAAGAGCATAGGTAACTTACAATAAACGGATAAAGCAGTGGCATCTGTTTGTCACTTTGCATAATTAGTAATTAATGAATAAGTGTGTCATTGTTTGGGAAGATGTAAAAACAAAGACATGTAAATATTGCTCGTGCATTTTTGAATACCCCCTCGATGAAACTCAAATTTGAATATGAGAGATGGCAGAACATCAGTTCAACAATCTGCAGAATTTTAGTCTGTGTGGAATATTTACAGCCTTTACAGCAAATTATGAGTGAGATAAGCAGAATTTTATTTATTCATTTATTTATTGATTATTTTAGAGTTAAGTCCCGCCCCACAGGTCACTTCCTGCTCCATTTGTCTATGGTTTATGATGAAGGGTAGAGGCCAGTGAAGGAGACAGTAACCTGGATGAGAGACAGGAGTGGAGCTCTTTATTACATTCGTTTTGAAGAAAAAAAAGAAATTCCAGCAAAGTTTTAACTATGTTGAGGACAAAACAAATTCTATTTAATACAGTCAAAACAGTCCTGCTAATGTTAGGAAATATCATTTTTCAAAAATGGAAGGAGTAGGGAGACAGTGACTTTGAACAGAAGTAAGCACACCTCTGATATGAGCATTACTGAAGGAACACTTTTCAAGAATTGAACCTCTGCACAGCCCTCCTGTCCTGGGCCATGCATGTGCCAGTTTGTAATGTTTCCAGTCTGACTGGATAGCCTCTCTGTAAAAGGTACCGAGAACTTTGCATGGAAATGTTGCCTACTTAAGTTTCCTTAGGAAATACAGCTGTTTCTGGGCTTTCTTTCTCATAGGAATAAACTGGAAACCCAAAGTCAGAAGGAGTTTTCAAAGCAACTCACTATAGCTGATTAAATATCCCAGCAACAGTTGTCATTTCAGCAGCAAAAGCTGACTAAAACTGAAAACATAAGAGCCCCTGTTTCTGGCTTCTTGTCTAGAATCCAAAAATGACTGGTTAAAAATACATTAACACAACAATGTAGCTTTATTTTATTTTCTCCCTGTAGAGAAAAAGAACCTCAGCGTCTTGGCTCCATTTACTGTGCGCTGTGCCACAGGCAGCTGTTGAAATACACCTGCTAATTATTTGAACAAACAAACAAAAAAAAGGCTAAGCTGTTTGGCTTTTCATCAATTTTATATATTTAGCTGAAACCGAGGAAAATGGTGTTCCATTTATGCACAAAAATTACATCTATTTTTTTTGCTGCATCATGCTGTCACCATGCTGACACATGAGAAAACAATTTGATTCACAGTGTGCTGTGGAAATAATCTAAATAATGTCAAGATTATTTATGGAGTCAAAATTCGGTCTAGTTATCCATCCATATATCCAGTATTTAATCACTTAGCCTATATTAACTGTGTTGGATGCAGCTATGTTTGTGCATAGGAAACAATGCTCCACTAACATTTACAACTGAACAGAAAGTGTCACAAATGGTCACAATATGACTTTCTGTCACTGGGACAGACAAAAGAATACTCTGTGAAAGATGGTGACTGCTCTGTTTTAAAAACTAGTTACTTGCAAAATCATACAAATAATGTGCAAGGAAGAGCCCTGAGTGTGTAAAGTCTAAACAGATGAACAGGTGTATCTACCATTAGATATAGTATATTTATTATTTCAGTTTCCTTTAATTGACAGACAATGTAGAGACACAGTATAATAATCACCATCCTGAGGCCAGAGCAAGGCCTCTGGAGCCAGAGCCTGCAGGTAATGAGTCACCTGGAGCCTGCAGAGGGAGCTGAGGCCCACATGTTCTGTCACATACAAGTCAGCACAGAACCTCTGGGCCGTGCTCCTTCTCCTGAAGTGTGTAAGGTGGCCCTTTATGTGTGGTTTTTACCACGTTTCCTTTGTTCTTAAGGCAGGTCTTGGACATCCTGCTTAGACCTAACATTGACTTCAAATGACGCATAAATACCCATTTTAATGAACTGTATCATATGTTGTAAGATATATTAGTATTTTAGGGCTTTTTTTTTCATAAAAAATTTTTTTAGTTTAGTATTCTTGGTGACCACTGACAGGAGAGCACATGGCTGAAGGACAGATAGCTTCATGGAGGAAACTGAAATTAGAAATCAAGGTGATTTTTTTGTTCAATCAAGAATATGTTTATTGGCTGTCATTTCCAAACAGCTGGTATTTCCCTTGACCGTACAAATAATAAGAAAAACAACATTTTTATTGTGTATTTTGTGTATATTTATTGCTTATGCTAAAACTGACATCAGCAAGCTAACGGGATTTTTGAACAATGTGACCACAAAGTCAATCATGTTTCCAGGTGGTGCTGGTGCAGGGTTGTTCCTCGTCACCAATTCTGTTAGGTGGTGCTGGTGCAGGGTTGTTCCTCGTCACCAATTCTGTTTGTGATATTCATGGACAGGATCTCGAGGTGCAGTCAGAAGGAGGAAGGGGTCCTTTTTGGGGACCTCAGATTTCCATCCCTGATCTTTGTAGATGATGTGGCGATGTTGGCTTCATCACACCATGACTGCCAGCAGGTACTGGGGCAGTTTGCAGCCGAGTGTGAAGCAGTCAGGATGAGAGACAGCACCTTAAAGTCTGAGGCCATGGTTTTCTGCTGGAAGACAGTGGACTGCCTCCTCTGGGTTGGGAGTGAGTTACTGGCCCAAGTAAGGTCTGAGATGGATCGGCGGTTTGGCTACTGTTTCACTGTATCTGTTTGCAGACGTGAATAGTACAGTGACCCAGGGCTACACCTAAAATTATTGTGGTGGATTAAAAACACAGTTTACCTTGGCTGGGCAGAGTGAGACACATTTCTGCTCAACTGGAACTCAACAGATAGCCTATGTAACATCAGGTAACACAAGGAGGTGCAGAGTTAAGATGAATGATAGTTTGAGACAGGTAGCTCACTGTTAGCTGAGAAGGCTGGACAGCACTGTCTTTAGATAGCCTCAGTATTTCAATATTCATATTTCTTACACTAAGTTACATTATGACCAAAATTCAATGTCAGGACAGTGTCTAATGCCAACATCAGGTAACAAAAATCTAATGTCTTCTGAACATCTTATGCCAATATCATCTTGACGTAGAATAACAACATTTAGTCACAGAGGTATACAGAACATAACCCATCATCTGCAAACATCATAACTTTAACGCCCACACAATGTAAAATTCCAACATTTTACATTTAAATTATCATTAACCAGTATTTCATTCCAACCAAAATTTACTGCCTGTCTGATGTAAGAGTCCAACATCTTCTGATGTCATATTGGCATCAGGTGCCAGTTCGGGAGACAAATCCACAATAGTGCAGGGGCAGACTAAACCATTTTGTGCCTGTAATAAAAATAAACCTTTGTTTAATCAGGTAAGTCTTTATGAGATCAAGATCTCATTTTCAAGAGAGACCTGAGTACATAAATGATGACATAAAACAACCAATTTAAAAAGTACAATATATAATATTATATCATAATATATTGGCGGAACAACGACGTAGTGGTTAGCTGTCGTCTCACAGCAAGAGGGTTCCTGGTTCAATACCAGGAGGGAACCCTTCTGTTGGAGCCCTGTGTCAGTGTGGGTTTTCTCCAGGTACTCCGGCTTCCTCCCGCAGTCCAAAGACATGCAGGTTAATTGACTCTAAATGGTCCATAGGTGTGAATGTGAGTGTGAATGGTTGTCTGTCTCTATGTGTCAGCCCTGCGATAGTCTGGAACCCCGCCTCTCGCCCAAGGTCAGCTGGGATAGGCTCCAGCCTATAGTTAAAAACAGTCACAGTTCTCACTCTGACCTTGTCACATATTGACGTTTAGTCATGGACTTTCCACGTCCACATATGCCATGCAAGCTACCCTGGGTGCGCTGGTTGTTGACGTCCTGGGACACCGTGTCAAGTTCTGCCTGTTACATGCATTGTCTTCTTTCAAGACACACTTCAGGTTTCACAGGAAATTTAATGTTTACATACAGTCTCTTTTAAAATAAATGCACAACGTCGGTACAACACCGCAAACTGACTTTTTTTTTTCCCGCAACAACAAACGAATGTGGTTTGGTTTAGGAAAAAAGAACAGGGTTTGGCTTTAGTATCTTACAGGACGCGAACACCACTCTCTCAGGTGGAAGTTGGTGTTTATTGGACCCATCTGCCACCTCTCCCGCCTGCCCCAGCTGGACTTTTGCCGCCTCAACTTTCGTCCTTGTCCCGCCACGTTTCCCCCTGAACTCCGCTGGGTGCCATTAAACTATAACGGCAATCAGCCATGTATCATGCCGACATTAAAGGGCGCCTTTATGTTGTTGGTTTCTGACGCTGCAGGTCACTGCCCAGACGCCAGATTTCGACGACTTTGGAGTGAGACTGGGTTTATCTTTCCCAAATTAAGGGGTGAGAGCGCCCTCAGAGAGCTTCCACTATTTTTGATATAAAGACCAGTGTTTCAACTATTGTTTCAGCCAATTTTAGTTCAGTTATGGCATGAATTACTTAGAAATTGTAAAAAATGCAAACAAAATGAAACTTTTCGTTTCAGGCATTTTGTGGGGCCCTGAGTGACCGGTCCCACTTTTCACCCCACTACTACAACGCCCCTGGCAACACCACTTGCGCAAACCACAACCAGAATTGCAGCACACTATAATACTAGAATAGTAGATGGTAGTAATGATAATGGCAGTTTGTTCAGTTCATTTATGGTTATATTTGCAATTGATCATTTCAGACAGCAAAAATAAACAAACACAATTTAATGAGGGGGGTGTGTTCCCATGTGTCCCCTATTATATTATAATAACTGTCTTGGTGTCAGATGTGTATTCTTTCAACAGTTTTGACTTTAAGAGGTAAACACTGTAGCCATGTAGCAGTGTGTGCTGCTGACTTGTGTTTTCTCCTCTCAGGCAGAGTGACAGGAAACAGGAGAGATTTATGTCGGAGGTATAAAAACATGTCACAGCTGAGATCCCGCATCTTTCCCTTTAAAGGAGCGCAGTGGTGAGTCGCTGGGAAACAGAGGTTGTGTGCTCATCGGGAGACCCGCTGCTTATTTCTGTGTCACATTTGTGTCTAGTTTAATCTGATGAGATAATAGAAGAAGATGCTTCTGTATGAATCGCATATGCTGGTGATGGCGGCTGCATCCAGAGAGGGAGCTCTTTCATTCTGGGCTGTAACGGAGATTTTCTGGCCCATATGGAGCTGAAATGTGAAATTGCTCAATTTCAAGGACGCACTCCTGATTATTTTTGTCTCCGGCGAATGATATGTGTTGAAAAATAGGATTAGGACACCATCAGGTCACATCCCTTGTTGTGTCAGCTCGGTGTCGTTGCTGCAGTAAAAGACGAGCTGAAGGAGTTATTATGGCTGCTGCGCGCAATTATTAGACGCGGCTTTTGGTTATTTGCGACTCATGGCGTAGGTTTGCCGTAACGATGTGAGCAGATAGGGATCCCTGGTTTCTCGCTGCGCTGCCTCCTCCTCCAGAGTCGCTCATTATGCCGAGGGCTTTGCGGAGACTGGTCCATTTGGTGCTGTTCTGCCCTCTGTCCAAAGGTCTGCAGGTATGTATGGACAGCATCATGTCAGGCTGCCTTTGTTGCCATAATAGAGTCCACACAGCAAATATCCTGCATGCATGTCAAACTATAGCAAGACAATATCTGCATCCTGTCTGTATAAATACATGAAAGAGAATTAGAGGTTGAACCAACAAAGGGCTGTCTTTATTTCTCCTAAGGTCAAGTGTCCAGCTGTTCATTCATTCATTGTTGTGTTCAGTGCTGAAAAGTAACTCAGTGCATTTATCCAGGTACTCCTTTATATCAATCTCCATTTTAAGCTACATTATGCTTCAACTTCACTGAATTTTACAGGGAATTATTGTTGTCCATTTATCTTAAAGCTGTGGTTACTTTTCAGCATGGATGGATTACTGAATGGGCCTGGGACCCAAATTGTAAGGAGGCCCTTGGCATTCATTTGCAAAGTGTCACTCAAATTGCCAACCAGAAAAAGACTCAGAAATGACTACAAAGAGGCACAAAAACACTACAAAGAGATGAAAAGGAATTTCAAAGAGACAAAGAATAGCTACAAAAACTGGAAACATAATCACAAAGACACATAATAACTAAAAAAGACACAAAATTACCGCAGAGAGACACAAAAATCACAAAAAGCTGTATAATGGCTAAAGACAGAAGACAACAACAACAACAAAAAATAGGCAAAACCATAATGAAATGTATGCATCTTGCTCCAGAGTAGAAGATGTGGTGGGGCCTTTTGCATAAATGTGCCCAGCAGCCTATTCTCTTATGATCCACTCATGCTTTTCATTTGGTTTTTCCATTAAAAAAAATCCAAATGAAATACAATGCAAAGCAGAAATTTAAATTAGTGGTTTACCATGTTTGTCATGTATTAGATGCCCGCCAGTTTAACAAGACTCATTTCTCCTCTAAAGCTCTTCGATGATTTCACTTTAAAAAATTATCCTTATTTATTTATTTATTTTAGAAAAAGCAAAGAGTAGAGAATGGTCCAAAACTATTTTTGATTTGTTTCCCCCCTTCTTTGCTACCCTATTAATAGTCTCACAACCAATGGTTAAAACTAGTTCCATCAGGACCAGCTGCAACAATGAAATACTCTGTGCTAACAACATAATAATGTTAATATATCAGACACTGGGGCTTTTTTGTTGTTGTTGTTTTGCAGCATGAAAACTTTAATTTTTGTAAGTACATTTTGCTGTAGGCTACTTTTTTGTCAGTGGGATTTTTACTTGTTATTGACTATTTTTACATAATGTGTGGTACTTTTACTTAAAGGAACAATGTGAGGTGAGTGTGAGAAGATTTAGGGGGATTTAGTGGCATCTAACACTGATTATTGCAGACTGCAACTTTCAGTTGCAACTTTTCCCTGTTAGATTTCCTTCAGTTTTCATTGTTCAGGAGGTTTTTACCAGGAGCCAAATTATCCGCAGAGGTCTCTTCCTCTCTAAGACAAAGGGACCTGGTGATGTAAACTGATAAAATCACAGAATGAAGCAGTTTGACATTACAATACATACACTGTTGGGCACGTTGCAGATAGGCCAGTACCCCAGCACCTGCCAGTGTATGCTCTCCGTTTTTCTCTGATAACTTAAAATCCAGACTTTTGGGTTTTCACTGCAAGCTGAATTATCCACAGAGGTCCCTTCCTCTTCAAAACAACAGACCAGGTGGTTAAAACCAGTAAAAACACTGAATAAAACAGCTACAGTGTTTTTTCCGATGCTCCCATTGTAAAGGGGCTTCTAACTATGGTGGCTGATGCCAAAACATGAATGGCCCTACCTGGAGCCACTGTTAGGTTTGTCTGTTTTTGACTACTGTAGAAACATGGCATTGCAACGTGGAGGAATCTGTGGATAAGGACCAGCTCTCTATGTAGAAATAAACAGCTCATTCAAAGGTAACGAAGACACAACAGTTCTAATTTTCAGGTGATAATGCACTGAAGAAAACATGCTTATTGTATTACATTCCATTTGTGCCAATATACCCCTATAAATCCTACATACTGGACCTTTAAGAATACCTTTGCACCACTACATGTCAGATATTTTGGTTTTACCCTGAAGTCAGGGGCACAGCTGTTTAAATCATTGTGGTGAAGGCCTGTTTTATGATCAGCTGTCATGTCTCTCTTCTCCTTCCTCCCTCCAAAGAGTCGTCTCCCAGCCATTAAGGTGAAGTACCTTCTCCTGGCATGGCTGGGCATCCTCATCGCCAGCTGGGTCATCTACATGCAGTATGCGACTTACTCTGAACTCTGCCGCGGGCATGTGTGCCACATGGTCATTGTAAGTATATTCTCTCAGTGCAGTGACAGCAAGTGTCATTACTTCATCACTGTGATGTTGGTCAGGAATGCCAGGAGGAGGCATCATGTCTTCACATTCTGCATAATAGAGTATAATGCAATATATTTTTTGTCAATGTACGTGTGCAATGACACTGAATGCAAACCCCCATTGCAAAAATAACTACCCATCTCTCACAGTAATCATATTTCCTCACTGATTAAATATTATGTTATCAAATTGGTTTATGTGGGACCTTTCTCACTGGTGTAATTAAATATAACATCCATATATCAAGTGCATTATGGGCCAGTATGAGCAAAAATGATTTAGGTGTTACAGATATGATGTTTGTAAAATTTGGAGATGCATTTTTGCAACAAATTCAAATCAATACAGAATGAATTTGTTTTGAGCCAGGCAAAGAGGATGCAGTGCTACATGTTTTATCAGTTACTGGGTGAAAAACAAACTGGTTTTATATGTAATTCTGGCACATCTTATAATATTTTGCAATGTTTGGGGTACATTTGAAACTAGCTTATTTATTGTTGCTCCAGCTTTGTCACACAACTGCATATAGTCCTAATGCAGAAAAAGAAAAATACAGGCTATATGGAATAAGACAATAACAGTGGTGTGGACTCAAGTCACATGATTTGGACTCGAGTCACGAATTTGATGACTTTAGACTTGACTTATCGGAATCCAAAAAGACTTGCAACTTGTCTTGGACTTAAAAACCAATGACTCATGATTTCACATGGACTTGAGCCTTTCGACCTGATAACACTTGATACCTTCACCCAAGCCCAAAGATTAAAAAAATGTTATTTAGAAGGTGTGCTAGGCATCAATTTATTTCTCCCCATTTCCTGAATACAGTTGAGTCAACACTTAATTTTTCAGATCCACCTTATTTGAACCAACCTGACAGCATCTGGTCAAGTTGCAGGAGAGGATCACAAAGAACTTATGTTACGTTATTGAGCGCCAATTGGAAAAAGTGATACCAAAAGTAATTTCGTTCATGTACAAACATTATACAGTGGTCAACAAAAAACAAATTGGAGTGTGTAAAATGTGCAGGTTGAAAATTACAGACCCAAACGCAGCAATATTAACATAGTTAGTAAGCTAAAGCTTAGCTAATGTTAGCTTAAATGCTAAGTAACTTTTTAACAACCTTGTTTTAACAAATAAATACAAATTTTAGAAAGCATTTATGATTTTGTAAATTTAATATTGGCATTAGATTTGGTGGAGAGAGCATTATGACTCGTTAAAGACTTGAAGTTTTGGACTTGGGACTTGAAATTAGACATTAGTACAAAGACTTGCGATTTACTTGTGATTTGCAAAACAATGACTTGGTCCCACCTCTGGAAAATATTGCACCCGCTGCTGATTAGACACCTAAATAGATGGCAAGAATAAAAACAAAGAGAAATGTGGCAGGACAACTGAACAGGAGGACTGTGTCTTGAAGAAGAGGAGGGACAGCTGGGAGCTGCTTGGACTGGCCTCTTCCTTCATACATGGCCTTCGAGGCTATAGCTTAACTCCTCTCCTGCTGTGGCCAGCTGTTTTCAGAGCTCATGGCTGTTGAGATCAGAGCAGGCGTTGACATTTAATGAGTCACCAAGGAACAAAATGGCGATTAAGGGGAAAACCACTCAGACTAATTGATGCACAATGAAAGATCAATGATGTAACCACATCACAACAAATAACCAGCTCTGCACAGCAGTGTGTGAGCCTGTGTACAGTTTGTACAAGTTGTTGTACCTCAGTTGTAGACATGTAATAAAAAAAAAACATTTCATGCCACTAGAATTGGTGCTAATGAGGTGGGGTTTTGTTGGTAGGTTTTTGATTTTCCATTTGTTGCTTTGTATCTTGGTGACATGTCAGAAACATGACCCCCCTGAACTTGGAGGAGAGGGGCAGTGTGGTGGTGTGCCAGTAGATATCTGAGGATTTGTGCCAGCTCAGAGGTAAACTGTGCATAGTGCAAGACAGTCATGTACTGTGCTGTTTTATATATATATATATATGGTTTATATAGTGCAAACTACAATGAATGATCAACATGAGTAAGAGCACTGGTATCATGGGAAGGCATTGGTGAAGCTGACAACACATCCATAAAAGATCTTAAAGGAACTGTTTGGCATTTATGGAAATACACTTATTCACTTTATTGCCAGCCGTTAGATGAGAGGACTGATACCACTGTCACTGACTATGGTTAGCAGCAGGATAGCTTAGCCTCCTGGCAACATGAGGGTGATGACAAGACTCTAGAAAGGCACTGCACCCGGCCAAGAAATAGTTTGGCTCAGAGCGTGCCGTTAAACCAATGTTTGTTTATACATGACATGTTAGATTGTGCACTTTGAAGGCACTGGCAGGCGTATTGTGTTAGCTTTGGAAAGAGCCAAGCTAGCTTCTTCTTCCACTGTCCAGTCTTTGTGCAAAGCTAAGCTAACCTGCTGGCGATAGCTTCATATTTACCATATAGCACAGACATGAGACTATAACCACTTTCTAAGCAGACTGACACTTTTAGGGACATTTCCCGAAATTGTTCGAAATGAAATTGAAAAAAAAGACGACAACCATTTAACCTTTTTAACCCTTTAAGATGGCATCCTGGTCATACTGTGAATCTAATTAACAATAAAAAAAAGGCAATTTCTTTGTATTATCACAGCAAACTCCAATCATGTTTTCGTCCTGTAAAACAAAATATGTTGTGTGCTTACATAAGCTAGCACCAAACAATTTCATGGAATAATATCATGACATCTACCCATCAATCAATCTGCAAATTTCTGCAACACAGAAGGTTAAGACTGCTAGCTAGCGACAGCATGCTACGTGGAAAAAGGCCTAATTTGGAATATCTATATGGAATATTCTGTTACGTAACCCGCAAATTCCTGCCAACGTTATATCCAAGGCCCAAACCATTTAACTACGCCTTCCAGGTCCGTCACATAATGCCATTTGGCCCAAAAAGACTGTATCCCACAAACTTACATTGGGAAAGTGACATCTGTAAATCAATGCATAACTTTTTTGGAGCATCATAGCCCTCACAAAATTACTTGTTTTACTAGTGTCACGTTTAAATCATTTTATCCCTAGTTAGGAGAGGGCTAAACCGGAAGATAGCTGCTCACCCGTAGACATCTCTAGTGTAATTGCTCTATGGCTGCAATAATGCAAAATATCTGCTTAATTTTACACTTGAGAAGTCAAACTTTTTGGCTTCTTGTGCCATTGAGCAACTTTCAAAGGAATAAACAGGGCCCCTTCTACAACATTGTATCCAGTTCTGTTTATATACTGTATCCATCTATATTTCGCCCGCTTATCCTCACTCACTGGAAATACGTCACCATACCAAAGATAGATGCTCTGGAAATGCCGTTTCATCTGAACTTTAACAGCCCAAATTTGACTGCTGTACAGGTTTTATATTAACAAATAAGACTCCAACTAGGATGTCACTGCTGTCTTTTACTCTTGAGTGCATCATTGTATACCTAATGGATTTTTTTCCTTTCAAGCACTCACAAACCTGTAATTATTGCATCACATTACAAGAAATCAGATTGCAGTGAATTCAAATGGTATTGTGTTGATATTTCAAATGCATTGAGATGCATTGAATCATTGATAATCGTCTTAGTAGCTAACATGGCACTAATTAAACTCAATCACAGTGTCTACATCTAGCTTTGATGGATTAGTATACTAACATTATACTAGTAAGCATGCATGGATAAAGGAAGAAAACATAAATGTTAAAATACTCTATGTTTAAATGTTGGATTCAGTTTTGTAAGAGGATGAGACACTTGAAGGATTAACCTGAGTGTTTCCTGTGCTAAGGGTAGTGCATTTCCTGTTTCCTTTTACAGTGTGATCACTACAGAAGGGGCATTATATCTGGCTCATCCTGCAAGGCATTGTGTGATCAGAGAACTTTAACCCTGCAGCGCTGCATGTCCACCTCCTCTACACATCAGGTAAAATAAACACACACACACACACACTGTGAACACACCCACACAAGAAGTTCTGCCTAAATAACACTTAACACTTAAATAACACTTTCAAACCCAGCCAGACACACAAGTATTTTTTACATTTAAAATATTCAGTAAAGTGGCACAGGTTTTATTTATTATTTTAAAATATTAGCATAATACCCTTAAGGCCTTCGAATATCAATGCGGCATCATCCCCACACACGTATTTCAAAACAATGAATGTAATGTCAATGATATGATATTCTCATTTAATTAGGGAACATCTTTAAAAGAAATTAAGTGCCTCATACAATTACAGTTTAGTCTGAAACATGTATTTTCATGTGCTTTCTGCTAATTACAGTGGGATAAATCAGTATTCAACATGTGAACATTTTTATCATTAAACATACTTACAATGCAGCTATTCACATGAACTTTAGACCAGGCATTGATTTTAACTTGACAAAAGTAAAAATTTTACCACATTTATCTGAAATTAAAGTTATGTGCAATGAAGTGGAATGACACAGGAAAAAAGTATTGAACTTACTAAGATGTTTTTAATACTTGGTGGAGAAGCTTTTTACAATGCTGCCCACAAGATGCTTCCAGAAAGTAATGTTTCTAATTTCTTCAATGCTGTTCAGCGCGTTGAAGAAGGGCTGTTAGCTAACCTGCAAACCGGATTATCTGCAGAGGTCTCCTCCTCTCCTAAACAAACAAACCCAGTGATTTCAACTGATAGAAACACTGAATAAAGCAGTTTCACATTACAAATCAGTAGTTCTACAAGGCTGTTCTGCATGTCGGAGATAGGCTGCTAGCTCAGCATCTGCTAATGTGTACTCATTTTTTTTTCCTCTGATAATTTAAGATCCAGACATTCAGGAGGTTTTTAAGTGGGAGCCGAATTATCTGCGGTCTCTCAGAGAGATTTAAGCTAGTAAAAACATTGAGTAAAGCAGTTACTCATTAAAAAAAATCAGTGTTTTTCTAAGCTTCTGTCACAGAGGGGCATTTAATTACAGTGGCTGACGAAAAAAAAAATGCAAATGGCCCTATGTGGAGCCAGTGTTTGGTTTGTCCATTCTGGGCTACTGTAGATACATGGCAGTGCAACATGAAGGACTCCATGGATGAGGACCTGCTTTCTATGTAGACATAAACAGCTTATTATGAGGTAACAAAAACACAAAGATACTCATTTTCAGGTAATGATACACTACAGAAAAAATACTTTTTATATAATATTCCATGTCTGCCAATATATCCCCCTAAATCCTTCACACTGTACCTTTAATGTGTAGAAAATACATATGTAAAATGTTGGGAGCACAGGCAAAATATTTGCACTACATTTAGAATCAGACATGACAGGTAACTGCATGTTTTTCTTCCATCTGAAAAGGTTAGTTTAAAGTACTGCTTATTTGTATTGCAGCTGATGGTAAATCAGTGTCACACACGTACAAGCATACATAGATATTGTCTCACCTTTTATTATTGTCACTTTTTTTTAATTGTAGGTGTACAGCGGACTTTGGAAGGAGAGGCCTGTTGTGATCAAGTGTGGTATCGAGGACCCAGTGAAGATTGATGGGGCTCCAGACTCTGTGCTGCGACAGGAGATGAGCTTATTTGACAAACCCACCCGTGGAACGTCTATGGATGAATTTAAAGAGATGCTACACAGTTTCCTCAAGGTCTTTTTTCAGCAATTACGCCACATAATATATCATAATATATATAATTATATGTATGTCACCTTATAATTTGTCCTTTTGCAGGCTAACCTTGGTGAGCAGCCATCTTTGAGCACCTTGGTGGACAGGGTCATTACACTGGCTGATGTCAACCAGGATGGCAAAGTGTCTTTAGCAGAGGCTAAGTCCATCTGGGCTCTTCTCCAGATCAATGAGTTCCTCCTGATGGTGGCGCTGCAGGAAAAAGAGCACACTCCCAAGCTGCTAGGTTTCTGTGGGGACTTATATGTGACAGAACGTGTGGGTCACAGCTCCCTCTACAGGCTAGAGGTGCCTCATTATCTGCAGGCTCTGGTCCCAGAGGCCTTGAGCTCCAGCCTGAACCACTGGCTCGCACCAGCCTGGCCCCGCAGGGCTCGCATCACCATCGGCCTGCTGGAGTTTGTGGAGGAAGTCTTCCACGGCTCCTACGGGAGTTTCCTCATATGCGATGCCAGTCCTCGCCACGTGGGCTACAATGCAAAGTACGACTGCAAGATGGCCAACCTGCGCAGCGTGGCATCTGAGGCAGTCGTGCGGGGATACTTGAGGGGGCGTCGATGTGAGACTAACGCAGACTGTACTTATGGCCGGGACTGCACGGCCACCTGCGATCGGCTGGTGAAGCAGTGTAACACTGAGGTTGTACAGCCCAATCTGGCAAAGATGTGCGTGCTGTTGCAGGATTTTCTGCTTTTTGGAGCACCTTCAGACCTCCGTGGAGATCTGGAAAAGCAGCTACGCACCTGTGTGACACTCAGCGGTCTGGCAAGCCAGATGGAGGTGCACCACTCACTAGTCCTTAACAATCTGAAGACATTACTGTGGAAGAAAATTTCAAACACTCAGTATTCTTGAAAACAGGTTGAGATTACCTGACCTGTACCTCTGCATAATGAGTGAATATATGAACAGGAGTAGTTTTTGCTTATGAAGCTTTGCCAAATGTTTTAGAGGGTGGTGATTATTAATGTATTTCACTCTGCATTGACTGTGAATAACAACAAACTGTGAATAGACAATATAAACAGCAGATGAAGGAGATTTTATTTTTTTCTTTTGTTTTCCAATGCATTATTTTCAGAAGCACACTCATCTGTTTAGACATAATATTCTCAGGGCACTGCCTATAACTTTACTTGTAAAATAACCTGTGAGTAAACTTAGTTTTTAAAATAGTTTCATAGTATACTCTTTTGACTATCCCAACGAGGCAGAATGTCAACTTTGACACGGCGTGATAGTTTTTGTACAACTGTAAATATTGGTGGAACTTTGTTGTTTCCTGTGTATAAAGAATCTTAATGTGAAGCAGAAGACACAAATAATAGATGGAATAATGCATATACAGTAGCACTAAAATGTCCCTCCTGGTACTGATCTGATGATGATGTATTTAAATCGACCTGAACAGACCGGAGTTGTAAATGATGATCAGACATGATTAAACTTGAATGAACTTCTTATCCATAAATAAAAGAAAATTGGTTCAAACAATTGATTCTCAACTATTGTTAATAAACTTGCATTTATCTAAACTGTAGCCTGAGTCAGTAGAGAAGTCAGCCAGTTGTTCTCTGAGATACTGTGGAAACCTAATCAGCTTTACTGATCCAGATGGATGGATGGACAAAAATAACTTATTGTGGTAATTCATTTGTTGGTATCAAAACTCCCTCCGTATATACTTTCATATGCAACTATTTTTGAGAGAACTTCATACAGGGCTTGTTGCCTCTGCGCCGGCGACAGCTGTGGCTTGAGGCATTATGTTTTCAAGTTGTCTGTTGGTCAGTCACGTTCCTGTGAATACAATATCTCAAGAACGCCTTGAGGGAATTTCTTCACATTTGGCACAAATGCCCACTTGGACTCAAGCTGAATTGATTCAATTTTGGTGGTCAAAGGTCAAGGTTACTGTGACCTTGTGTCTGTCTCATTCTTGTAAACATGATACCTCAAAAAGGCCTTGAAGGAATTTCTTTAAATTTGGCACAAACATCCACTTAGATTCAATGCTGAATTGATTCAAATAATTGAAATTGGTGGTCAAAGGTCAAGGTCACAGTGACCCCACCTGTCTCATTCTTGTGAACTGGATATCTCAAATCTCGCCTTGAGGGAATTTTGTCAAATATTGCTCAAACATCCACTTGGACTCAAGGTTAGATTTTGATGGACAGGGGTCAATGTCACTGTGACCTCACGTCTGTCTTATTGTCGTGAATGTGATATCTCATGAAAGCCTTGAGGTAATTTCCTCAAATTTGACACAAATGTCCACTATGACTAATGATGAACTGATCAGATCTTGGTGGTCAAAAGTCAAGGTCACGGTAACCTCACCTGTCTTATTCTTGTGAACTGGATATCTCAAGAATGCCTTGAGGAAATGTCCTCAAATTTGGCACAAACATCCACCTGGGCTCAATGATGAACTGATTAGATATTGTTTGTCAAAATCAAGGTCACTGTGACCTCATCAAACATGTTTTTGGCCACAAATCAAGAATTCATCCACTAATTATGACAGAATTTTACACAAATCAAATTCTAATAGGATAAAAATGATGACGTGATAAAATTTCATATTCCAAAGGTCATAGGTCAACTTCACTGTGACATCATAATGTTTTGCAAAAACACTTCTTTTGGCCTTGACCCAATGCCATATCTCAGGAGCAGAAGGGGAGACATTGGGTTAGGACCTGAATTGGTGACACTAATCTTGGAACTGTGCTAACTGTATAGATCCTCTGTATGTGAAGCATCCATATTTTAGTATAGGTAGCTTTTTTGCAGCAACATCCATATTTGAAGCATTATTAACTGTCAGGGCTACATATGAGTCTGGACAGACATGGATATAAACAGTAACTGCAACTTGACTGGTTCACAGAGGCATATGACCGTGTGGTCTAGTTATTTAAGTATTGTAATAAGTCAACTGAGAAAACTCAATGTAAGTCTCACTTATACTGGATTGCGCTTCTTCAACTGATTTCGAACCCCAGGATGGGGGAGCCCTCCTATGTGGAGCCTGCATGTACCCCCTGTGTCAGCAATGGCTGTCTGTCTCTATGTGTCAGCCCTGTGATAGTCTGGCGACCTGTCCAAGGTGTACCCCACCTCTCGCTCAATGTCAGTTGGGGTGGGCTCCAGCCCCCCCGTGACCCCTAACAGGATAAGTGGTTACGGAAAATGAATGAATGAACATATCTACAAGAGCAGTGCGGTTTCAGAGAAACTGAATTGTTCATTTTATTAATGTGTAGAGTGAGACTGAAGGTCACTGTACAGTGATACTGAAAAATTAAATACTGATATCATGTTAATAATACACACGATAACATTGTGTAGCACCTCTTCATTCATCTCTGTTTCTTTCCATTCTCGCTTTATTCCCCCCCCAACACCATCTGGTTGCTATCCAATATGTGTGATTGCTCTTTTTGGATGCTTTAGTGCAGCTATGGTTACAGTCTCAATTTCCACCCCCCTATACCCCTATTTAAAGGTAATCCATCGCAGAAAAAAAGAGACAAAAGGCACAATTTACAAAGTTAAAGATGAATTTGACTAATAGCATTAGCATTTTCTTTCTTCTGATTTTAAACAGATACCATGATAATATTGTTATTGTGAACCCTTTTGTCCATGATAATTGTTTAGTGAAAATCTGACACTGTGCCAGCGCTAGTATGGACAGTATGTACTAGATGAGGGAAAGTATGTGTAGAGCAACAGCTGACAGATCTGTGCTGTTTGTGCCCTCTGGGACAGCCCCTTATCTACACTGTCTACCATTAAACAAGGTGCTCTGTGGTCCTGTCCTGGTTCTCTTTGGCACTAGTGCAATAGGCCCTCCTTTATAGAGCAAGTACCTCACATGATTTAGGCCCTGCCAGGGATTTTTCCATCCCCAGATCCCTTTTTTACTGTAGGCCATATGCTGGTTCTGACTGGCCTATGTTCCTTGTCAGCTGCAGACCCTTCTTTGTTGTTGTAAGGGTAGACAGCAGGTATACACACCACTGCCATGGCCTTTGGCTGATTTTTGTCTTTGCTTTTCTTTTGAAACTTGCGGAGCAGCTTTCTGTTTGATAGGTGGGAGGAGTGGCTGTGCAGATCTTGTATCTTTTTGATGGGGAATCTTGACTAATGATACCCAGAATGTCTTCTCTCTCTCCATGTGGTAGTGATGGTCTTGTTTTTTTCTTCAGCAGTTAGATCCATGCTCTCCTGAAACCTAGGAATCCTGACTAACGACACTCTCTACCCTCCATCTCACATCATGGGGGGTTATACTGTAAAGGACACAGAAGACATGCTGGACACACTGGATGCAGGTGAAGGAGATTCATCTGCAGATGGTTTCAGGATCTCGTCCTTCTGTGCTCCTTTTGCAAGAATATATTCTCCGTAAAAGTCAATAAAGGTCAGTGAAAAATAAATTAGGATCAATAGAAATGACACATTTTTTAAAAACTGAATATGGTTTTCATTACCACATCTTAATAAACCTGTTACAACAACAAAACAAAGAGAGACTGAGAAAATATTATAAAGATGGGAGGTCCACAACACATCCTGAATACAAAATAACTTGTTTGCACTGTCTGCTGTTTATTTGAATTTAAGAGTTTAAATAAAGAAATGATAAGATATCAGGCTTCATGTGTCCAAACTGATCAGTAAGTTACAGATGTGGCCTGTGATCTGCTCTCCTTAACTATATGATGAAAGAGAAGCTGATCTACATTAGGCAACTAATCTCTGATGTCTCTTTGGCCATTACTGATTCCAACCCCTTCATATAGCATCTGTGAATGACACTGAATGGTCAGATTATATAATTGAAATTAAAAAGTAATCCTACTTAAAATATTGAAGAAATGTGTCATCTTTAACTGTTGTGCCTTTTGGAGATCAGTTCATCTTCTACTTACTTAACAAACTTTTGCATGCCACTGTGTCACAAACTGGCTCAGTGAATGTGACAAGTAGGGAGTCCACACAATAGATTTACTTAAAACAAGCAGAATTTATTAAACTAAAATTAACTTAAATAACCAATGGAGTGTGTAGGTCAGCACAGTCAGTCATGAGCGCCATGCATGGGTGTGTGTCAGGTGTGCTGTGGAGGTGTTGAAGGTGCAAACCAAAAGCAATGATGCCCAGTGGATGTCAGCTGCAGTAAGGGAGAGAGCTAGTGAGCGCATAAGGCAGCTTTTATAGCCTGGAGGCCCAGGTGAGCCTAATCAAGGTAACGACCCTCCCATGTCAGCCAACTGCCTGATGAGGCTGGCTGGAACTTTCTCCAAGACAGTGGGAGGGGCGTCACACTGTATTAATTACACATTTTATCTTAGCCAGAGACTGTAAAGAAACTGAAATGATCATTGGCTTTTCAAATTTCCGACGGGTCCTGGAACACATGATGGGCGTCAACGGCTTCTGTCAGAAAAAAAAAGAAATCTAAATCTGAGCTTAGAATAGTGATATTCCATCAAACTGTCTTTATTCTTCCTTTCATTTAAAATTTGGTGTAAAGTAAACCGTTTGCACTAACTAACCAGTATGCACGACATGCGTGACAAAAAAACAAGGTTTTTTTCAGCTCCAGGATTTCATCTTTAACTTTTAACTTTCAAACATCAAAGCGTACGTTTTAAAAACCTAATAACTGATTTGTGATGAAGGGAAGGTCATGCATTCTCCACCAGTCAGTCAGGGAGGCTCAAAGAAAATACACTGAACAAAATATAAACGCAACACTTTTGTTTTTGCTCCCATTTTTCATGAGCTGAACTCAAAGATCTAAAACATTTTTTTTATATACACAAAAGACCATTTCTCTCAAATATTGTTCACAAATCTGTCTAAATCTGTGTTAGTGAGCACTTCTCCTTTGCCGAGATAATCCATCCCACCTCACAGGTGTGGCATATCAAGATGCTGATTAGACAGCATGATTATTGCACAGGTGTGCCTTAGGCTGGCCACAATAAAAGGCCACTCTGAAATGTGCAGTTTTATCACACAGCACAATGCCACAGATGTCACAAGTTTTGAGGGAGCGTGCAATTGGCATGCTGACTGCAGGAATGTCCACCAGAGCTGTTGCCCATGAATTGAATGTTCATTTCTCTACCATAAGCCGTCTCCAAAGGCGTTTCAGACAATTTGGCAGTACATCCAACCGGCCTCACAACCGCAGACCACGTGTAACCACACCAGCCCAGGACCTCCACATCCAGCGTGTTCACCTCCAAGATCATCTGAGACCATCCACCTGGACAGCTACCGCAACAATCAGTTTGCATAACCAAAGACTTTCTGCACAAACTGTCAGAAACCGTCTCAGGGAAGCTCATCTGCATGCTCGTTGTCCTCATCGGGGTCTCGACCTGACTGCAGTTCGTTGTCGTAACCCACTTGAGTGGGCAAATGCTTACATTTGATGGCGTCTGGCACGTTGGAGAGGTGTTCTCTTCACGGATGAATCCCGGTTTTCACTGTTCAGGGCAGATGGCAGACAGCGTGTGTGGCGTCGTGTGGGTGAGCGGTTTGCTGATGTCAGCGTTGTGGATCGAGAGTCCCATGGTGGAGGTGGGGTTATGGTATGGGCAGGCGTATGTTATGACAACGAACACAGGTGCATTTTATTGATGGCATTTTGAATGCACAGAGATACCGTGACGAGATCCTGAGGCCCATTGTTGTGCCATTCATCCACGACCATCACCTCATGTTGCAGCATGATAATGCACAGCCCCATGTTGCAAGGATCTGTACACAATTCCTGGAAGCTGAAAACATCCCAGTTCTTGCATGGCCAGCATGCTCACCGAACATGTCACCCATTGAGCATGTTTGGGATGCTCTGGATCGGCGTATACGACAGCGTGTTCCAGTTCCTGCTAATATCCAGCAACTTGGCACAGCCATTGAAGAGGAGTGGACCAACATTCCACAGGCCACAATCAACTCTATGCAAAGGAGATGTGTTGCACTGTGTGAGGCAAATGGTGGTCACACCAGATACTGACTGGTTTTCTGACTCCCCCAATAAAGCAAAACTGCACATTTCAGAGTGGCCTTTTATTGTGGCCAGCCTAAGGCACACCTGTGCAATATTCATGCTGTCTAATCAGCATCTTGAGATGCCACACCTGTGAGGTGGGATGGATTATCTCGGCAAAGGAGAAGTGCTCACTAACACAGATTTAGACAGATTTGTGAACAATATTTGAGAGAAATGGTCTTTTGTGTATATAAAAAAATGTTTTAGATCTTTGAGTTCAGCTCATGAAAAATGGGAGCAAAAACAAAAGTGTTGCGTTTATATTTTTGTTCAGTGTATTTGAAGCTTCGGCAGGATCAAAATAAAAAACTAAGTCGTGTCCCCCCCGACAAGTAATGAACAGTCCCTAATGGAGGGGGGGCGGACACAGCCACTGAAACATGGCATCACCTTATTGCCTTCAAGTGCTGTCGGTAACAAATCACACTTCTAGGCAGATACCTATTAAAAAGGTAAATAGTACAGGATCACACGATTTCATTGCTAAAAATCCTCTTATGAAACCAACAGATAAATAAATATACAATACTGGAATCTGCCTCATGTGGTATTGATATGGTTATCTCAGTTTCTAATAGGACTGCTGTAGTTTTTGCTTTCTACAATACAAGCATGACGTTTAAATCCACATTGGCGTACACGAATAAAACACATTTAAATTTATATGCACAACATATATTTAAAACACAACCAGAGCACAGTTTCTATTTATAGTTAATGTGCGATAAGTCAAAGAGCCAACACGCCTTTCCAAAGTCGGAGGTTACGAGGAGCTCAAAAGGCAGCATCAGCTGGGTTCAAACCAGATGGAGGCTGGACAACGGGCTGCTCTGCCTTCTGCTGCTGCTCCCGAGATACTGACGTTTAACAACACACTGGGCACAGAGGACTGTCGGCGTCAACACAACACCGGTAACCGCTAGGAAAGTAGGTAACGGTACTCGTAAGGTAAAGTCTGCCATAAGTTAGCGTTAAAGGGTAGTTTCGCCAACGGCAAAGACCCTTATGTTAGCTAAATGAAGTTTGACAGGCTAGCGTCAGGTTTAGCTTTCTTCAAGGAGCTAGCTCCAGTGTTGGCTACAAGTGCTGCCACTAGCAGCTCGGTTATGTCAGCGGCAGCTTGTGGGAGCCGCTAGCCTTTTGAAGTTGAATGATTGTGGCCATCTGGCATAAAGGCGTTAGCTAGCGTTACTTGTCAGCCGGTATCTAGCTAGATAACGTTAAAGGCTGTGAGCATATCTCCACGACCTGCTCACTCACTCTGTTTGGGAAACGACCTGACAGAAGCAAATGGCTTTTACTATTTAATTAGCCATTTAAGCTAGCAATGCGTACTACATTATATCAGAATAACGTTAGCTTGCCACCGGCGTCGGATTATTGCACTCTGTGGTACAACTGTGCCCTGCCCAGCAGCGTCACTCATAGCATTTCGCATAATGAGTGATCATGATGCTAAAGTCAAGATTCAAGTCGAGCAAATGAAATCATTAGGCGAGGATGCCAAAGAGGAGGGTGTGGATACTGAGGAGCAGGTGCCAGTGTGTTCTCCCCCTGCTTCTGTCTCACCAGACCCTCCCAGCATCACCATAGCTGGCAGAGATGCTCCCAACACTTCCGTCACTTGTAAACACAGGGGTAAGAGTCGGAGTAAGCTGGGAAAGGATGACAAGAACTCTTGTGGCAAGCACACCACAGATGTGTCATTAGTTTCTGCTCATATAGGGAAAAATTTAAGTAGACTAGGACATGAGAGGATACTTCACATCAAAGGGACTGGAAAGATATTGCAGGGCAAGTCAGAGACTAATGGGAACTATGTTACCATCCCTCCATCCAAAAACATTCACGAAACACGCCGTGAGGATGGATTCAAACTTGCAAAGAAGAGAAGACCAGTGACGGTGGATACATCAAAAGCCAAAACCTCGTTGGAGGCACTGAAGATAAGCATCAAGCAGCTGAAATGGAAAGAGGTGTGCTACATGAGAGTTTTATTTCTTCTTTCTGTGCTGTTTAAAAATTATTCACTCATGTGCTGTGCAGGTTTTATTCCCATGAAACACTATAGTGCTGGCGTCACAAAGTGGTGCACGACTTGATCCAGAGAGGATCCCAGACATCAGCTGCATCAGTGTTTCATTTAAATGATTACCAGCTTAGGTGTTGGACACAAATGTGCATGGATGAAAACCTCTGTCTTACTGTTCTCCAAATACAATATGTGCTTTTAAGAACCATGTGTTTGCAGACACGGGCCAGGTGGTGTGATGAGCTGGCTTTGGGTCAGAGAGGTCACACAGGAGCAAACGCTGCCTGGAGTGTCTCTGTGTGTTGGAAGAACTAGAAAAAAAGTCTGACAAAGCACATTTCCTAGTTTTTACAAGGATATCAATCTGCACAGCACTTCTATAACCTGAGATGACTTCTTCTGGCCATTAAACAGTTGCTAAAAGACAATGGAATCTTAAGTGCTGCAGCCCATAGACATTACTGTAATGGACTATTAGGGCGGGGTTAAAATCAATCTAATAATGATTACATCAGCCAGCCTCCCACTGGAAAAACCTATTCTATTTGAATGGGGCTTCAGATTAGGTTATGTAATAGTTTGCCAACATCTGAAATTTTATGAGAGGCAGTATTTCTGACTAAACGTTGATCGCAAAGCTTTTCAGATGTTGAAATTGAAATTTGAGTCTGTGTCGAAGTGTTAGGTTTGCTAGAACTTTAATTATCGATTTGTTTTTTTGCTAAATTTTAAGGATGGGAATCTCTAGGCATGTCACGATTTGATTCCAAATCAGAGGACTAAAATGCAAATATGTGATTTCTACACAGGACTTATTTTTTCTCAATGTGTGACTACCTGCTACTTTTAAAACCTAGGGTATTTGTAATGATCCATAGTAAAAATAAACAGATGAATTTACATCTAATATCTCGTATTGTTACAATAGAGTGGTGCAGGTATTACAATTGTTTGGAAGCCAACATGAAAATGAATTACACCACTTTTGCATGACTTCAGTGTTGCCTCCACAACAAGGCTGTAAAGGTGTGTTTGGCAGGGTTCGGTGTGAACATGCTCTGTAGTCTCATTTAACCACTCGTTAGCAGCTGTCCTCAGAATTTTACAAGAGGAGTATTAACTGGCATATTTTATGTCATAGAACGAAACATGAAAGTCTCTGAAGCTTGTGTTAACCACAGACCTTATGTCATTCATTCACTCATTTCTGGGTTTTAGGACTCATTCCTGCACCACTCTATGATATTAAATTAGAACGTAAACATGATGCACATGTGTACATGCATTAAGTTCATCATCCATTTAGTTTAATAAGAAATGCAAACAATGCAGTGACACGTGTCTGGCCTCTGTCATGTTACCATCCAACAAGTTCAGCCATAAGAAACATTCAGCGTGGTCTTGAAAAACTGTTACAGGCAATCATGAAATGGAGAATTAGGTTTAAAGTATATGATCTTTCAAGAGAGAACTGCGATGCATCTCAGAATTGATTTACATGAGTATACCAATGACTGTATATGAAGATGGACAACATGTTAGTGTTGTCACTATACTGGAGTTTTTTACTTTGATACAAGACATTGAAAAATATATTCGATACCACTGGGATAATTGACATTAAGGGCATGTAATTCAAAGTTTTAATTAGAGCATAAATATAACAAGGTTAAAACATGATGACAACCTTTCTTTTCTTTGTTAGTAGAGAACAGCAGAATGTCTGTAGTTAACATTACCAATAAGAGAGACACAAGGTGAGAGAGACACACCGACATTTTTTTACATTTTAACACATTTTTCGATAAAATGATTAGTTGACTAATTGAAGAAATAATCGACAGATTAGTCAACAATGAAAATAATCGTTAGTTGCAGCCCTAAAGTACACTAAATATACAGCTGTCAATCATGATGTCACGTCTTTAAACTAATTATAACCAAACTTATCGGAAATGAACACTTAAATGTAGATCAGGGTTGCTATAGCTACGTTAAATGACAAAGAACATCTTTGAGAAAAATGTATTTGACATGCGCTGTGACTTTCTAGTTTAGCACCCATAGGGTTTGGGCTCTATGACATATACTGCAGCCACCCACGAGGGGGGTGGTCAAGATGTTTTGGCTTCACTTTTAGTGAGCTGTCGTGTCCTCCGTCTTTATCATACAGTTTATGGTACATACAGTAGTGAAAGTGGATAAACTGATCTGTCAGAAAATGCACAGAATTCATAGTGGTAAGGTCAGTGAGTGGATTCCCAGAAATAAATGTGACTGTTTCTACTTATCTAAACATAGGTAATATGTTAATGAATCTGTCCATAATCAAATAGTATGTACAACCATCATTGAGCATTAATTTGACAAGGCTGAGTATTGACATATCCATCCTAGTTATTTCGATATTTCTTCATAATTTCTGTGAGGTCTCTGGGACCAGGAAAGTTTCTTTCTGGCTGATTGTGTTTCAGTCAAGATGATCATTAGCACACTGAGGTCATTGAGGCTGTTCTATCACTATTCATGTTAATATGGTCATGACTTGCATAATATGTGCAAAACTTCCATTTATATTATTAAGAGTTTTCTGAATTGGTATTATAAAGTAATTTGTAAGTGGAGTCCTCAATCAAGAAAATAACCTGCTGATTAATCCTTGATGAAAATATTGTTCGTTGCAGCTCCAATTTAGAGTATGATGACTTGTTATCCTTTTGTATAAATTATTTATTTCCAGTAACCCTATCACTGTTTGAAGAAGTGTTTGATTGAAAACTTGGCACATCATTAATTAGCCGACATGATCACCTTTAACCCAGCCTTAACTTGATGATGCCAGTGTGCATGCCTTTAATGTATAAAGTTACGGAGGATGGATGTGGATGAAAGTTGTTCTAGATATAAAGCAATGCCTTTAAAACATTTATGAGCACGCTAATTGATCCAGTTCTTCTTTCTCCGTGTCACAAACACCATCTGGTCAGTTTGAATGTGATGCAATTAATACCTGCTATCAGCCATTATTAACGTGGTCTCCATTATGCATGAGAAGTAAAGAAGGGCAATGTGATGAAAGCGGTGAGGTAAAGACTACTTATCACCAATGACCACACAGTGACACTTAAACCCTTCCAGGTCTGGTATCGGAAACGGTAGACAGAAGGCCTATACATTACCGCGCTTTGTCCTTATGGTCCACCCCCAACAAAGTCAAGGGCGCTATAGATCCTATGCCATTCGAAAGTACCTGTCAACATCTTTGAAGGGGCTGAAACATCAGTAGCCTTGCTCTGTTTGTTTGTCAATTATGAAATGAAAATTGAGTGATGAAAATCAATTTAACAAGTTATAACACATGTAGCACCTAGTAGGTTTATGACGTAGGATACTGGATAAAATTTTGGAAGTTTTCTGAGGACATTTAAGTGACTGACACTTTTCTTTGAGGTTAATTTACGTCCAGATTCCTACATCTGCAGTTTTTTCAGGCCTTAGAGACAGCTGTCAACTGACTTTGAACATATGGCATTCTCTCACACACTGAGAAATGATTAGCCTTAAGCGCCTCTAATCCAATAGACTTTTAGTCCTCTTTGAGGCGGAGAGAGAAAGGCAAGGCTGAGGGTCTGAGTGACAACTTCAGAAAATAAGACTAATAACCTTGCATTTAATCATGGGCTTGGTATTTTGATTAGGATTCCACAGACTAAGCTGGCATTTTAAAAGGCCTGCCACCTGGAGGCAACCCCGGAGCTTCTTTAGATGTATAGCTCAAATTATAAATGCATGACAGATGTGCTGCAACTTGAAATATCCTCTGTATGGGTAGATTTTTGCCATATAAGCAAAAATGGAATACATTGTCCTTTGGCTGGGCTTCAGTGAACAATTCACAAAGTGGCTCAGAAAACAAACTTCTCCCTCACATGATTAAAGAAATACTGAATCCCATGAATAACTATTTGTATATCAATCACTCACCTTGTGTTACTTTGAATTTGTGAAGAAAACTTTTTTGTTTTCCTTGCATGCTTCCACACTGAACAAAAATTCCAAAAATCATAAAACTCTTGAGGAGGTGAAGTCATAGGGGTGGGCGTTTAACAATAGTAAAGCTGTTTCAAAACATCTGTTCACGGAGAGGTCACACAGGAGCAAACGCTGCCTGGAGTGTCTCTGTGTTGGAAGAACTGGAAAAAAAAGTCTGACAAAGCACATTTTCCTACAGTTTTTTTAAGGATATCAATCTGCACAGCACTTCTATAACCTGAGATGACTTCTACTGGACATGAAACAGTTGCTAAAAGACAATATAATCTTAAGTGCTGCAGCCCATAGACATTACTGTAATGGACTATTAGGGCGGGGTTAAAATCGATCTAGTAATGATTACATCAGCCAGCCTCCCACTGGAAAAATCTGACCAAACTCTCACACAACTCGTCTAGTATAATCCAACTCTAATTTATCCAGTCATATGCTCAGTGCTGCCCAAACAGACAGACCTTTCTGAAGGGAAACTGAATTAAAAGTATGATTTATCTGTGCTTCCTTAAAAGCCAGACTATACTGACAAAAACAGGTGTTTTACATTGCTAAGCATAGGAGCTGTTGGTCTACCACTGCTTCGATCAGTTAGTTTGTTTGTGTTATTGTGTGACTTTGATGTTTTAAAGGGTTAGTTCAGATGCATCAAAGTCACATAATAACACAAAAAAACTACCAATCGAGGCAGTGGTAGACCAGCAGCTCCTGTGTTCAGTGAGGTAAAATTACTGTTTTTGTCAATGGAGTCTGGCTGTGAAGAAAGCATGGATTATTTGACTTTCATTTCAGTTCTCCTTTGTAAATGGCTTTCTTTTTGATGAGTACTGAGCATACGCCTGGATAAATGCAATTTGGATTACACACAAGTTGTGTGAGAGTTTGTAAACGGATGTTTTGATATAGTTTTGCTTTTGTTAAATGCGGACCCCTTTTGCTCCAATTCAATTCTACAAGAGTTTTCTCCATTTTTGGATTCTATGCTCACTGTAGGCATGTGAGCAAAACAAATATTTTTTTATGAATTTAACATAATACGGGGCGGTAATCGATATACAAATGGTCGTTTGGGGGGTGAAGTTTTCAGTCCACAGCATTGGGTTGAGAAGTGTTCCTATGTTGATCTCTCCATACATCAACAAGATGGCTATTTTTGGGCCTTATCCTTAGGAACTACTCAAATTAATTTGACCTCCTTCCCTGATGCGATTAGTCAGTTATACGCTGGCATCTGTGTGGCAGTATTTATAGCAGGTCTTGGCTGTCGAGCAGGGTTTCCCTGGTTCACACGCTCTCATGCTAACTCATTAATGAGATGCAGCTCTGTCAGAGATCTATCTTGTAGCTGGGCGGTGGGATGGGTCTTTTGAGAGTAGAATTTAGAAGTGGTGATGATGCAATGCTGACCTTCCAGTACAACTTGATATAGAGTCCTGATGTAATAAAGTTATAGATAGACTCCATGACAAAATTCTTCCCAGCTCAACATATGATATGATATTTTAAAATTCAAATGTGAGCCGTGTCAAGTTATAATATATTAATGAGCTGGGTGGAAATCAAGGAGTGCATTTTTAAAATCAAGTATTGAGATATGTTTGAGCAGGCTGTAAGGATGAAGACTGAAGACAGTAGAGAGGATGCACTGAGCAGTGATGCCAGGTTGCAAACCTGTTTGCAGTGTTGGGAAGGTAACTTTTGAAATGCAGTTGGTTACAGATTACTAGTTACCGTCATTAAAAATGCAATAGGTAATGTAAGTTTTTTTAATTACTTCATCAATTTAATGCAAGTTATGACATTTGATTATAGGGATGCTTGATAATGTCGGCACGTCATCGGTATCAGCTGATATTGGCTTTAAAATGAACAATCAGAATCGGCCAACATGCTTTTTTTAAATTTTGCACAAGGAATTGATATTACATACATTGAAAAGTATTGTATTTCATGTCTCCATCTGCTGGTGGGCCATCATGATAAGAGTATGCATGCATAATATGATGTTCATTTCACTACAGAAGAGACTTGATTACTAAAAGTAGGTTAAGAAAAAAGGCCGATATATCTGTCAGTTATCAGTCAAATGAGCTGTTACATATCGGCATATTGGATATCGGCAGAAATGCAATCCAATGTCGTGCACCCCTATTTGATTCCTTTTTATGTGACTTATTGCGGTGACATGAACTTAGCCATGGATGTTTCCCCAGATTTGACACTGAGCATTTGGATGTTGACAGCATTTTCACCGCTGGTAAACAAGCTTAACTACACTGTAATGTAAGAGCCTTTTTCTGATTTGAGAGGGAAAATACTGTTGAATTTCCAGCCTTTTCAACGACATGCCCACCTGCCTCACATGGTTGACGAGAGGCAGTGCAAACAAGAGAACCAGTCAAAAACAAAGCTTAAAATTTAAATGCATACTGCCAAATGAGTGGAGCCTGTCTGGATGTAGAGACCACTCTTTGTTAGCTGTTCTACCCCTAATGGTGTTGCACTCCAATTTGTCCCAACGTCTTTGGGGTCCAGCGTTGTTTGTAATTTACTTACTTGACTCTATACATGTAGCCGGTGACTCCCTAACACTGCCTCTTTGGAACCCTCTTTTTGATAAGAGTACACAAGTTCAGGGATAAACACAGTCAGGATATTTTTTTTTATAGATTTTCATTTTCACATGTAAGCAGGGGAGGGTAGTTTTCCATATTGAAACAGGGTTAATCCTCCCATTAGTAGGAGCTGCATTACAACTGCAGAAGTTAAACCACATTCACACCAGTATTTGTCATGCATCAGCAAACCAAACTGTATTGTGTGTAAATAAATGCCAGATAACTACTGACAATAGAATGTAGTGTGTGTAAAAACAGAATCAATCCTTTCTGTTAAAAGCTGAAACTTCTTGAATGAAGATTTGACAGAGCTCATGTAGAAAACATCCAGTAATAGACCTCAACAGCTGATGAAGTCTGTATAGTGCTTCAATCAATAAAAAGCAGATTGTGTGTTGATGCAGGGGAAGTGAGATGCAGCAGCATGTGGGAGAAATGTAAGATTGGATGCTGTATTAAGTGCTCATGCACTAGTCAGGGGTCCAGACACTTCTTGAACTCTATCATTTCGGTTTAAAAGCCCCATTTAAGATGGGATGCCTCTGTCTGTTCTGATATGAGATGGAAAATTAAATGGAAATTCAAAGGATGAATGTGCAGACATGAAATTTGGATATATCCCTATATCCCACTGTGTCTGTAATATCCTGTCCTTTTGACTTCATTGTAGCAACACTTTGGGTGCTGAATATGTGGTTCGGAGTGTGTGTGTGGGCAGGAGTAGAGGTGTAGAGGACAAAAGCTGCACCTTGTGCCAGTAGGATTGCCCAGCTCTCTAAATCCTTTTAAAGTATCACTTCCTCTCCTTTTTCCCTGCTCATCACAACAGAACACGCACTACCTACCATCTTTAGGCAAGATTATCCCTGCACTCTTGGATCAGCAGGACAAACATCCTGTCAATGTCCTTAGTCATATTAACAGATTAAGCCTTCTCTTACTTACAGATGCTAAAAAGCGTGATATTTATTCATATTCATATCACGCTTTACTCTTAAAAGTCATCTTTCATTTCACCCTTTTAATGTTCTCTTGTGTTTCCTCAGTTTCCTCTGGGAAGACGAGCAGCCTGTGATATCTACTGGCATGGCGTTTCCTTCCATGATAATGAAAATATCGTCTCAGGGCAGGTGAACAAGTTCCCAGGTATTTAACTGCATCTATCACTCCTCTTTAACCTGCTATTTCTACAAAGCACCCTACACCAGTGCTTGTTGAACTGTGGGTGGAGAGATGGCTTTATTTCAGCTCGCAGCACTTCATGTGTATTCTGTAATCACAGCAGGAGGGATTTAGTTTAAAGCCTTACTGATCCTCGTGGCACCAATGCTAACCTCTTCATGCCATGGCAATAATCATTACTTTAGACACTTTAGAGATTATTGTATTAGTAAGAAATTTACATCCAAATTTACCACTGGAGGCTTCTGGCTTGCATTTATCTTGCACCATATGACAATTAAGTCATATTGAGTTATATCTCCTAACAAGGTCATGTCTGTTTGCCTTCCTTCTAGTCTTTCTATCGATTGTTTTTGTCTTCTTAGAGCAATATAATTTCCTTTAAAGACTCCCAAGTGTATTTTTATTGATATGTTAGATGTCAGTCTCTTGCATGTATTGTATCTCTTAAAGAGCTCTTTTTACAATACAGGAATGGTTGAAATGCTGAGGAAGATCAACCTGAGTCGGGCAGTGCGGACTATGCAGGAGTTGTTCCCAGAAGAGTACGACTTCTATCCCCGTTCCTGGATCCTGCCTGAGGAGTGCCAGCAGTTTTCCACACAGGTATAGTTGCATAACAAAAGCATAATGATACTGGACATTTTCTTGTGGATACTCTGGTAAATGGATGGACTTGCACTTGTATAGCACCTTTCTAGTCTTCTGACCACTCAAAGCACTTATACACTACAGAGTGACATTCACCCATTCACATACTGCTGTGGTGAGGCTTTACCATACACGGTGCCTCCTGCTACTCAGTAACCATTCCTACGAACTCACACAACGATGGCACAGCCATTGGGAGCAATTTGGGGTTCAGTATGTTGCCCAAGAATACTTCGACATATGGACAGGAGAAGCTGGGATTGACCCATCGATCTTCCGATGAATGGACAACTAGCTCCATCTCTTGAGCCATAGCCGCCCCTATGCATTTAGGGCATGTCCCTCCACTTTTGCAAAGACTCCCTTGATTAATCATAGTTGTTTTTTGTGCGTAACATCAATTCAACCAGTGTCATCTCCCATTCCACCTTGCTATTTACATCCCGGATTTGGCAAATTGGAGAAGCTGGCAGTTTTCTGCTGAGAGTAATGCAATAAAAGCAGTATTGTCAATGCAGCAAATATTGTTGCACATATAAGCAGCAAAACTAAAAACTGTAATTTTAAACTTGACAAAAGAAACTGAACTAAACTTTCAGCTTTTGAAGTTGTCACTGAAGTTATGCTGCTCCTCATGCATCTCTCTTAATGGAGAGTAAGACAGCAACTCTGCAGCTCTGCTCTGCTCTCTGCTATGTTCGCATTTTAGAGAATGCAATTAATATTAATGATGATCATTAATAATGTATTATTTTACCCACCCGCAACCCATCCATGCATCCCTGTTTGTGTAACAAGCAGAGTGTACACGCGTTGTGAACCCACCTCTGTCCGGGCCCTGCTATCTGAATAATGCGACCTCTAAATAGCAGAAATAATACTGCACCATTGAGTTTAGACCAGGTTTTTGTGTTGGTCCAGGGGGCTTTCTGTTGCCACAGAATAGCAATATGTCAACAACGCACCAAACCATACCTCATTTTAAGACGTACACGTCCACGGGTGCACAGATGGGTACAAGTTGCTTCTTACACTAAAGCTTAAACAGACACAATTAGCAAAAGAGTCATTTAACATTGGATTTACAATGTGGAACTCAGCTAGAGATATCAATTTACTTGATTTAAATGAATGTTTTTCATAGCAGACATTTTAACTGCTTTTATATTTAGGACAGACAGCAGATATTTCTCCTGTTTGTTATAGATACAGCTTGCTTGATGAATTAGCAGAACGGATTCAGTAATAAATAACACTGAACAGTAAAGTCACTGTTTTCTTTTGCCATCTTGCTTCCTCTCAATTAAAAAAAAAGTCTGATTTTAGCAGTAGCAACACAGATGCTGAAGTCTTCTGTTGTCTTCCCGTTATACCCACTCACCATGCTACATTGCAACAGTAGTTCTGAATAGTATGTCTTGTTTAATCCTGTGTCATGTGTTCTCTTCATTGCTCACTTTCCTTGGGGGGAAAGACAGACTGTAACACATCTATGAATATGCCCCTTTATGGTCATCTGGCACTCCTTAACACATGATTGAATCTAGTAGGATTGTCTTTAAGGCAAATACAGTTTTGAGTGTGTGTAGACACCTGAGGCAGGGAGGGAGAGCTGTGAGGAGAACAGAGTCAGTGATCAAGCATGTCACAAACAGTTACCAAGTGTGCCGTTCACCAAAAAACAAACCTGAAATGAGCTCATAGCATTTATCCAGATCTGTGTGTTATGTTAATGTGTTTAGGAGGAAAGTTGATGAGACAAGGACAGAACAGTTAAAAGTAGTTTTTTTGGTAATTCTCCCTGACATTTTGACAGGCATAAAAAAAATTCTAATAGCCAGTGGCATGTTTATTGTGCAACATTGTGCAGATTTGTAATCATATATAATTTTAGTTATTCAATTAAGTTTTATTTAGAAAATTATTATAATATTTTTCCACCACAGCTTGACTGATTGTGGCAGGTGCCAGTTAAATTTGTGATGCAATTGCATGGGCAGATGGTCAATAATTCATATTTAGGGAAATTACAGTATACAGCAACAATATGTTATGTCCAGCAGGGGGCAGCAGAATATCACTATTTTTTCATTCCACTTTAGTTTACAGCAGACAAACTGTTTCCTACTAGAAAGACACAAATCATAGACTTTTATTCAAAATGTTCCGCATGTCACAGTGTCAAACATCAGGCACTAGCCCAAATGAGCATGGCATAAATTTTGGCTTTGACTTTGCATGTATATGAGGTGTTGGTTTGTTGATTGGGTAACATTTCTGAAGAAGTCCAAGGACAAAAACAATGACACTTGACTCACAGGAATAATTGAATGATGGATGTTGTTTTAGCTTGTAGGTAGGTAGGTACGTTAATGTTAGCAGTTAGTTTCATGTAGGGCTGCAACTAACCATTATTGTTATTATTGATTAATCTGTTTCATAGATTTATTACTGTCAAGATTAATCGATTGATCATTAAGTCGATAAAATATTAAAAATGCTCATCACAGTTTCCCATAACTCAAAGTGACATCTTTAAATCGTCTTTTGTTGAACCATTAGTCCAAAACCCAAGACTCTTCCTCTACCATAAAAAAATGACAGAGGAAAGCAGCAGATTCTTACATTTAAGATATGTTTAGAAGGTATACAGTCATTTTATTAGAATGTTTAATTACATACATGCTGATCAAAAGTTTCAGGCCACCCAGAAACGTTCATGTTTTCCATGAAATCTCGCCCTTTTATCAGGGCTGTCAGCATTAACACGTTAATTGTGATGCAGTAAAGGTCAGAACATAACGCATTGTTAATTTTTGATCGCGTTAATCGCTTGCTGCTATTTTGTCCCTTCAACCCTAGTCAAGCTGCCGCAGCGGCCTCCTGCTTCCTGCTGCCACAGTGATGGAAAATAATGACACCACTGCACTTTTGAATGGCTCATTTCACTTTAAAAAACTCTCAAAGGACTTAGCTGACAAGTCAAAAGTAATATGCACCTTGCGTCAAACATAATTTAAATAGCACTGAAGTGAAGTTTGAGCTACCACCTATGAGCTAAGCACAGAATTGCAGCCAATTAGACTGATGTCAGCGGGCAACCGTTGTGCGAGTGTGTGTGAATTGCCACAAACCTGTAGATGACGTTAACTACAGCACTTGCTAGATGAGTGGCAACTGACTTCAGATCAGTCAACAACATGGAAGACTTGGACCTAAGGGCCGTCCTCAGATTGGCATGTTGTCATGGTTTCAAGCCACACCGTTGTAACAGTGCAGCACTGAATTGAAAGAAATGAATCTATAAGTTAAGATCATGAAGTAAATTTCTTCGCATTCATTTGACTCCCAATCAAGGCACTGGTAAGAATTGCTTTGCCTTGTTAAGATGGACTTCAAAATGGGTTTTAAATGCAAAATAATGTAATTTTAAACATGCTACAAGATGCGATTAATGGTGTTTAGCAACCAAAATTCAGTGATTAATTGCGATTTAAAAAAAAAATCATTTGACAGGCCTTACTTTTATTCACAAAATTAGTTGCAAAATGAAGAGAAAATATAATCAAGACATTGACAAGTTAAGAAATGATGATTTTTATGTTGTCAGTGGATCCTTGACAAACTTTTGGCATTCTAGCTGTCAATGTGCTATGGTTATCTAAAGAAATTTCACCCTCTGCCACCCGAAAGACCTCCCACAAGTTGGATTGGCTTGATGGACAGCATATGGTCAAGCTGTTCCCACAATAACCCAATAGGGTTGAGATCGGGTGGCTGGTCATTACATTAAAGACCGAATACCAGCTGACCTGTCCTTCCTTAAATAGTTCTTGCATAGTTTGGTGCTGTGCTTTGTGTAATTGTCCTGTTGTAAGAGGAAATTGGCTCAGATCAAGTGCCATCCACAGGTTATGGAATGGTGTTGCAAAATGGAGGCATAGCTTCCCTTACTTATTTTTTTACCCTGCACAAATCTTCCATTTACCAGCACTACAGCACACCCAAGCCATCATATTTCATCCACCATGCTTGACAGATGGCATCAAGCACTCTTCTAGCATCTTTTCATTTGTTCTGTCTCTCAAATGTTTTTCTTTGCGATACAAACACCTCAAACTTGGATTCCTCTGTCCAGAACGCCTTTTTCCAATCTTCCTCTGTCCAGTGTGTGTGTGTGTGTGTTCTTTTGCCCATCTCAATCTTTTTCTTCTATTGGCCAGTCTCTGATTTGGCTTTTTCTTTGCTATTCTGCTCAAAAGGTCAGCATCCTGAAGCTGAGACTGGTGTTTTGCGGGTACTATAAATAGTAGTATAATTGGTGGTAGTGTAAGTCTTATAACTAACAGCTATAAGATTGTAACAGTTATAAATAAGACTATGCTCTGTTTAGAATGTAGACCTTTGACAAATTGTTAACAACTTTCAAAGCACCATGAAAGTTTCAACATGCAAACTCAGGGCTCTTTATTTTAAAGATTGCAACAGTGTGTGAAACCTGTGGGATTCAAGTGTTTTTGTTAATCTAATCCTTTCTCACTCTGACTTCTGCTGCAGATTCGCATGGTGAAGGAGAACGATGCCACAGCGAATCCCTACTTCATTGTCAAGCCAGATGGAGGCTCTCAGGGGGACGGCATCTACCTCATTCGTGACCCTAGTGACCTAAAGGCCATGGTGGGATCACAGGCCAAACAGGCTGTTGTCCAGGAGTACATCCAAAAGCCGTTACTCATCGACAAGCTTAAGTTTGATATCCGCCTCTATGTGCTGTTGAAGTCCCTGGAGCCATTGGAGATCTACATTGCCAAGGAAGGCCTGACACGTTTTTGCACAGAGCCCTACCAGGTAGCCATGACGATGCTAAAGATGCCAACATGTTAACAACTTTGAAGCTGGTACTTTGCTTTTGATGCCATCAAACATACAGCTACGTAAAGTCACTCTCATTCTGATTGTGTAGGAACCAAGCCAGAAGAACCTGAGCCATGTCTTCATGCACCTGACAAACTACTCCCTCAACGTCCACAGTGGAAACTTTGTCCACTCAGACAGCCAAAGCACGGGCAGCAAACGCACTCTCTCCAGCGTGTTGTACAGGCTGGCAGCTAAAGGTGTAGACATCAAGAAGGTGTGGTCAGACATCATCGCTCTAGTCATTAAGACTTCCATCGCCGTGTTGCCTGAACTTAGGGTCTTCTATCAGGCTGATATACCACCTGGAAAACCAGGACCCACTTGCTTCCAGGTGGGTAGTAATATATCCTGCTCCTCGTTGTACATTGTAAAGAAATAGGCTAAATGGGCTTAAAACAGGGAGGTGTGCTTAGGTTCAAGTTCAATATTCAGTTCCCTGTACGTATACAGATACTTTTGAAAACAAATATTTTCCCCCTCTGTTAAAAATATCACAAAAGTCCGTCCACATGACTTTCATTTTACACAAAATCTCTGTCCAAACTAGGACACAAAAACAACTCTTAACGCCCACTGACATTCAATTGTCTTCCTGCAGTCTCCCCTCGTTGCAAAGTTAGAAAAGTGTATAGGGTACCTTTTTCATAACACCTACTGGAGATCTCATCACTCTTGATTCCTTTTCAGTATAAGCTCAAAGGTAAAGGTAAGGTAAAGTAAAACTTAAATGTCCACAGGGGGCAACAGAAAGTAGTCTTAAGTAAAACAAAACCGATAGTACAATACATAAATCACAGAATCCAGAATCACATACTGTCAGCGATAAATCATGGACAATTAGTGGTCACCGCAGGTTAAGATAAGCGATAGCAGACGGAACAAAGGATGATCTGTAACGCTTTGTGCTACATTTAGGGAGGCAAAACCTCCACCCTGATAGAAGCATCTGAAACTCAATATAGAGGGGATGTTGAGAGTCTGAGACAATAGACCAAGCTTTAGAGACCCTCTCTTCATTCAGATGCTGTAAGTTATTAAAAATAACGCCATTTATCTCATAGCACAACTTGACCACTTTTTCCAACTTGTTCTTGTTTTTAAGGCTCAGATTACCAAATCAACAGACAATGTTAAAAGAAAGAACGGACCCAATAAAAGCAGAATAGAACAATTTCATGATAGTCTTATTTACATCGACACTCCTCAGCTTCCTTAAAAAGAATAGGCGTTGGTTTGCCCTCTAACAGATGCTCAGTGTTCACTCACTCAAATGAGCTCAGTCAAAGTTACGAGTGTTGCTCTGTATATGCAAAAGTTTTCCTTCCACTCCTCATCAACAACAATCCTACTGTCGACATTGTCCCATGGAGATTATCGAGATTATCATTCAGCAACATATTGGACGGCCATGATAGTGGTCCTCACGTGTCCATGATAAAATAATATTCAATACTGCAACACATTTTGTGCTATAGTCAGTCTTTCTCTTTTTCTCTTGCTTTCTCTGCACTTCACCACATTGTTGTAGCATATCAAAAAAACGGAACAACATGCTGGCATACATCTGACGCTGTACATAATTACCCATTTAACGTTAGCTCGTACTGTGTTCACAGTATGAACAACAGAGCAACAGCATGGCGGCTACATTATCACCAATTCACTGTTGAAGTGCAGTGAGAAAGATATCCTCTCTTGTTAATAAAATTAATGCATGAATCTTGCTGTTTGGCAATTCTTTGGTTAAACCACAGTAAAAAGGAGAGCCAGAGAATACGAACAAAGTAATTGGTAAGCTGTGCAATAAACAAGTCTCTCTCTTCAGCTTTTTTCAATGATAATTTATATATCATTGTTTAACTTAAAGCACTATCATCAGCTTGGAAATTTCAATACCACCCAACTCTAGTCCACACCGATACAAAGTTATCAGAGTTTTAAAAATTCTGCAGCATAGCAGGCGTTTTCAAAATTTTCTTTATTAGTGACCTAAAACTAAAACTTGTCTGGATGACAGGCCAGAACGTAGAGGAAAATATTTGTTTTTAAAAATATCTGTATAGACGTAGACAGGGCCTCAGACATTCAGTGAGGTCCATTCCAAATAACTTCTCATTAGTTTTCACCATTTGTTGTTCAGTGCACGAATCAAGCTTGACTGATATTCCCGGCACTGTGTGTGACTTGAGAGTAGACTGGAATCTGATGAGCTGAAGTTTGAGTGTCTGAAAAGTGCATGCAGTTCGGCCAAGTGAGCTTTTCAGATTTTTTGTCAGTAGCTTTTCTTTGTTTTCATAGACACTGAAACTTATTTTATTTTTATCTGAAGCTCCTACTGCATGCACAAGTTTCTTTTTTTTTTTAAGAAAATGAGCAAATGAGTTATTATGAACCATTTTTTTCAATTACTTTCTAATTTTTCATCGACACTTGAAATCAAAGAGATTTTTATCTCACATTATATATCATATTCAATTTTTAAAGAAAGTGATACAACATAGCCAGTGTAATACAGACTTGTATTTTCCACTAACCTCCCACTCTGTTTTCACTATTGATTTCCACCCAGACCATTACCAGTTACACAGCTATTTTTTGTACACATATATAAAAATGTCAGGAGAAAACAATTAATTCACAAATTTTCCCACAATGTCTGGTGTAAGGCATGACCATTTCAGTAATAAATCTGAGACAAATTCATATAATGTTGTTACCTCAACAGGTGCAGATAGTAGCTCTTTTTTTGTGTTTGTGTATCAGATATTAGGTTTTGACATCCTGCTGATGAAGAACCTGAAGCCAGTATTACTAGAGGTCAACTCCAACCCCAGTATGAGAATAGAACATGAACAGGAGGTGAGCATCAATGTCAACATCAGTATTGTCATTGTAATATTATCATTGTTATCATTTACTTTGCTCTAATAAATATTTGTATTTGTTTCAGGTGGCACCAGGAGTCTTTGAACATGTTCCTAGTCTAGTCGATGAAGAGGTTAAAGTGGGTGTGATCAGGGACACTCTGCGCCTTATGGACCCTAGCCACAGGAAACCTTCAATGTAAATACACACACTTACACATACATGCACAGTAAACACACAGTTTGGAGTTTTTACACCGTCCACTGTTTGTCTGCTGGTCTTAAAGAGTCCACTTTTAAGGACACCTTCCTCTGCCCATCCCTCCTCAGAGCCCGGCTCTGCACCACTCAACAGCTCTCCATAAGCCTGTTAAATGGAAAAATTAAATTCAGCTGAGCCGAGGTGGAAATTCACACATTACTGTACGAGTCTGGTGGCTCAATCTCTCTGGCTGACCGGCCCTGTGTGGTGCCTGGCAATAAATCTCCTCTACCATTAGAGTTTGCAGAGTTTTTTTTGCCTTCTTAATCTGTTTTTCTTCTATGACAAGAGGATTTACTGTTTCTATTCCACCAGCATCTCCATGTCTTGCCTCTCTCTCTCTCTCTCTTTTTCCCTCCTCTCACTTCTTTCTTGCCTCCTCTCCAGATTATCTTCTATATCGGATATTTGATCTGCTTTGTACTGCAAGTGACAGAGATATCTTCTCTGGGATAATACCCACTTAACTATTACATTCATGACCAGTAACACATTGATATAATGCGGCTATAATATGTTTAATCCTCTTCCCTCCCGCATTGCTATATTTTCAGCCAGCAGAACCACATCTTGTACTTGTCCATGGAAGAATTACACTACAGTACAATGTAGTATACACATTTAGAATTCTGTTCCTTTCAACTAATTCCTATCTACGTACTTTAAGAGACTCGTAATCCTTTAATCTAATGTCCCTTATACTTTTTATGTTGACTTACACTTCAGGCCCCAAGTTAGTGGGGATTACTCAAAGCCTTTATATCTGTATCTTTACATTTCCCAGATTTTGAGCTTGAACAATTAATCAAACACTCAATAAGTCAGAGTAAGCTGCAATTATTTTTTGGAATTAACCACAGAAGCAAAAAATGTCAAACATTCTCTTGTTCAACCTTCTTAAATTTTCTACTCGTCTTTGTCTTATGTGATAATAGATGCATTGTCTTTGACTTCTGGACTTTTGCTGTGACAAAATCAGCAATTTTGAAGGTGTCACACCAAGCATTTGATAGAGTAAATGATGGACTGATCATAAACGTTTCAGGTAGACAGATAAATTAGCTTATTGCAGATGTATGGGCCTCAGTAATATGTTTGCTAATAAGTAAATAAATAATTCCATTTCAGAAATGCCAAGGATATCTTTAAGCAGTGTCTCAGGAAGGCATTGAGAAGTTTATTTTCAGCTGAAAAAGCTTTAATAAAACAAAATCAATAGATCCCTGAAGAAAATGTTTGCTTCTGCAATGTGTTTATGTAAATAAATATTTAAATAAAAGACCATGGGCTGATACATCATTATCCAATTTTTTTTTTTACTCTCTAAAATCCACCTCAAAAGTCTAATATCCGTCGAGCTATAATGAAGGCAACCATTAGTTGCAGTGTTACACAATTTTATTCTGTTTCATGTGATTTTTAAGCAGTATGTTATTACTTTTAAATGACAGTTCATCCCAAAATCAAAAATGCATATTTTCCCCTTACCTTGTAGTGCTTTTTATCAATCTATGCTGTTTTGATTTGAGTTGCAGAGTGTTAGAGATATTGGCTGTAGAGATGGCTGCTGTCTCTTGAATATAATAGAAGTAGATGGCGCTTGATTTGTGGTGCTCAAAGCGCAAATAAAAAAATGAACTGATAAATAATAAAAAAATAAAACTTATTTTGAAAAACTCAACAGCAGTGTCTCTTTCCAGAAATCATGATCCAGTTACTCAAGATAATTCACAGACCTTACTATGAGCAGGTTAATGTAGGAGCTATTTTCTTCCTAACAAACTACACCCCCTACCGTATCACCGCACAGAAGGAAGCGTGCATCTACTCCCAGCTCACCTAGCACAACTGAGCTAGCTAACATTACTTAGCCGAGGAGGAAGCTATTAATGTTTACATCACGTGCTGTCACGAACATGAACCTCTTGTCAGTGAGTAGATGCACGCTGCCCTCTGCATGGAGAGACTGTTTGCGGGTGTAGTACTGTAGAAAGAAAACAGTTCCTACATGAAACTGCTCACAACATAGTCTGTGGACTATCTTGAGTGACCGGATCATGATTTCTGTTAAGAGACATTGCTGTTGAGTTTTTCAAATGTATCTTGTTGCCCCTTAGAGCACCACAAGCCACCTAGTTTAATTTTATTGGAGAGAAGGCAGACATCAATATGGTCGATATCTCCAACACTCTTGTTGTTTTTTCTTTCATACAGTATACAACAGTCTTTTAATAATTTCTAACATGACAACTGATTCTGTTCAAAACCATTTTGCCCATTTTGTTGTGAGTGCATACCTCCATTTATTTCACTGTTGTATTCCAGACACACTCGGGCATTTTATCTCCAAATTTTAAGCCTCCTAAAGCCAATTAAGTAGTGGAGGAATATCTATATAAAATACCACGGGTGTGACAGAGTATTTACAGTCTGCAGTCATGTGGTGAAAAGAGGCTTACGTCCAGACTGGAGCAAGCTGCATCATGAAGGAAACAAGTTTAGTGATCGTTAATATGATATAAGTCAGCATGTCTGTAAAAGTGTAAGCACTGCTTTCAGTCTTTCAGTGTAGAAGAAACAGTAACACCAGCACGGACAGTGTTTATGACGTGACTTGCACAAATGTTTAAACTTCTCATGTGTCCTTATGTTTGCAGGAATATACCGTGACTAATCAGGATGGCAGTGTCCTGAATAATTTCTAAACTTTATTGGAATTTCTGAGCGGCTTTATATATAGAGAGAGCAGTAATAACAAGAAATAGTGCTGAATGACAGCAGTATCCTATCAGGTAATAGGTTTCAGGTGTATTGGGCATGTGGTTAGAGATTTGGAATGCTGATGATAACACAGTCAGCACTCAGCTATTGAGAAATAAAAAAAAATGTATGAGCAGAAACATAATGGCTACTTTTAGGGTTGGTCTGGTGTAAAAATTTTAAAACCAGTTTGATATTAAATTAAACATCAATCATCTGGACCGATATACCAGACTTTATACCACTAGGTGTCGCGTTTGACGCATCAGTGGAGCATAATGAGTATGAAAGAGCCCCTGAATGAGAGTGTAGGGACTCCTGTGACTTATGTTTCTGCATTGTTTACACGATACCTTGTCTATGTTTTAGGCTCACTTCTCTTGTCTGCTTCAAATCCAAAATGCTGCCATGTTGGTTTTAGTTCAGTTTTGTTTTCCTTGAGACTAACTCTGCCCTGTCTTATCTCGTCACCCCAAAAAACACATGAACTTTCTAGTAAACAAACACAATGTATGCTGTGCGCATATTAACCCCTCCCACCTTTACTGAAATGAGATCTCCAGCCTCCTCTCAGCTGTAAATTGCGTGTGAACTGTCAGACACTAGTGGCTCTATTAGTCGGTCTATAAACATAATATTACATTCATCATATTGTCATATCGCTCTTTACTTATGGAATATAAGTTGGATTTAGCACCCTGACACATGGGAACAGGTTGCAGTAATATATTACATTTAGCAGCAGCAAAGCAATACAACACATTACTCATAGGATTTTGGATAATATTTTTAAATGTACTATGCTACTGATAGTGTTACCACTCAAAATTAAATGTGTATTATTTTATTTGATCATCAATGTCATGCCACTTCTGCCAGTGCGGCATCAGAAAGAAAATATCTCCCAAGGTTTTTGTGTCCTGTCATGTCATTATAGGGAGGGTAGGTCATTCTGTCAGGTAGGAAATATCGATCAGAATGTGCCACTACCTCTGTAAATGTGGTTAAAAGGTTAGGTGTGTCCTCTGTAATATATATTTTTTCGCCTCTTGTATTGCAAATGCACCCATTGTGTTCGGTCGGTCTTTCTGAGCGTTAGTTCTAGTTGTCAGAACACAGGCACACCAGGAACCTGCAGATGGCTCTTTCAGCTCTGCTGTCTCATTTGTGCTCATCATAGTGACTGATGTGCACGCCAATCCATTTGTCGTGTGAACCTTAGCATTTATGTATTGTGTTTCATATGATGATTCAAATATCTATCCCTACGTAATAATTAATCAGACTTTGATACTTTGTCTGCTTGCCTGTCCCTGTGTCCAAGGCTGTTTGTTTATTTAAAAAGGTAGAGGCTATTTAAATGTTATATCATCACGCTTTTGTTAATACAAGAGGGCCATTTTAATACAAAGTGGTAGCCACTGCATGTGAATGCATGAATGGGCCAGATCTGTGCTCTGGAGTAGACCTGTCATCAGGCTATACAGTATCGCCCACCACTGGATTTGTAATGAACTGCAATAGAAGTTTTGTGCTGATTGCCTGGCATGAAACAACATTACTCGCTATCATTTTATAATGCCTAGTCGTTCTTCTGCAGTTATTTTGGTGCAAAGAAATGCAATATTAGTGTAATCAGTAATACATTATTCTATACAGACAGTAATATTGTAAAGTAACTTATTACTTTCAAATGAAGGTAACTAGTAATGTGTAATATATTCCATTTTGAAAGTAACTTGCCTAACACTGTTTGCCAGAACGTGTCATAATGACAAACGCCGGTTCAGCCGGTTTGCATAAAATCAAACCACTTTAAGCTTGTACACCAGACTGGAGCAGCAAAACTGGAAATCAACCGCAACCGCACTTTGCAGATAGAAAGTGGACCCAGACTGAATAGCTTGCTGTCAAAAGAACCTCTAAGAGTAAATATCTTATCATAAATTTGGACTGTAATATTGAAAAACCTATACCCTAAACATCGCAGTACTTTGTCTGTATACAGTACATGATGAAATCATATCGCAGTAGTAATTCTGTTGTGGTTCTAAAAATGTGTGCATCCCCAACACAACGATTTTGTATTCCTGTCAGGTTATGATTGCAGTGAAGTGTGGTGTCAGCTTTGCAGATAGTGACTGAGTTTTGTGGTTCAGAGGGGTGATGTGCTAATTTTGTCCCAACTAGCTAGTGCTAATATTTATTAAATTAACCATCAGATTGGATATGCTCTGAAAAATGTAATCACCACTGCAGCCAACGACATGGGCGCAAAATGGGAACTCATTAATCATTCAGTTCCACAGTGTGTTCTTTGTGTGTTTACTCGGGCACAAAGATGGATGCATTGTACAGACATGTTTGTCTGGTGGAAAACACATATTCTGCCACATTGAATGCTACATTGAATTTTATCCATTATGAATCAAGCCTATTGTGTGTGAAGAATACTGCAGTGTAAACATACTCCATTACAAGTAAAAGTCCTGCATTGAAATTCCTACATAACTAAAAGTACAAAAGTATTGTCAGCTAATGTTTAAACAAAATTAATAATGCTCCAGAAAATGTATCTGAATTGTTAATAGATATGACATTGTGAAATTGTTTGTACTAATGCATCAGTGCTTAATAAGTATTTTGTTATTGTAGCCGATCAAAACGTTTTCTCTAATCTTATATATTTTTGTCCCTCCCCTTCCAGTGTCCCCCATGGGACCTTATTTTGGGAAAAAAGTACAGTAGTCAACATTAAGGACATACTTTTTTATCCCGTTTGAATTGTGCTATGAATTTCATGTTTGTCAATTTAAAAGATAATTTTGCAAGTCAAAAAAAAGCTGCAGTTGCCAAAATTATCTTTTAAATTTACAAATCATTTGTGTATTCCATCGCACAGTTTAAACGGGATCAAAAAAATACTTGTCTCGCGCCGTTAACTATCACACACATATTTTTTCTGAATTAAGGTTCCATGGTTGTCCACTGGTAGGGGAGGGGCTTCATCCCTCTATATTTTACCACTTTGGACCTCAAACGATTACTCATTGAAACCATCTGGGAAGTTTAGAGGAGAAAAGTCTCTTTGGTGGAACTGATTAAAACTTAGAGACATCTGAAATGTGACAAGGGGCCACAACTAGACACAGGTGAATGTAAGGGGCCACAAGCAGGCTGGAACCACGGGTTATTTTTTTACCGATACATTTTGTTTTACAAGATTATCATATGTTTATTTATAATTTTATTTAAAGAGTATAGTGGAGTCTAAAGTACAGTATTATTGAAATTTTAATAATATCTAAAATCTCTACATTACTTGTCAGTTTCTCTCTTCAAGGGCACTAGCTAAGTCGACAAAAGAAATTCCATAATCAAAGATCCACCTAACGGTATAAAAAGTGAACAAAGCTGACACAGTTAATGTAAACTTCTTTGACAATTTGATTACTTAAATGGAAAAAGAATCTCCGGCTGATTAAGGAAAATAAACAAATCAAACAGAAATCTGATAACCATTTTGCATTAGAACCAGACAGTCTTTTGATTGAACTTTTAAGCTGTGAGTCAGATGCAAAGATTTACATTCAGTTTAGTTTTATTTTAATGGCAAGGGACTGATTTGATTTCTTTTTCTGCTTTGCAAACTTTCAGAATCATTAACAAGTAGTCTTTTGGAAAACAACAAAATGTTCCTGAAATTGTAACAAGAGGTTAAGTAATTTTTGTTTGCTGCACAGATGGTGCACCCGTAAGTAAATACACTTGTGTTGTGGCTTGCTGACAGCTGTTCTGCAGTGGGATAAATGAGATTCAGCCATTCAGAACACAGAGTTTGCATTGGAGTCACCCCCGCATGAATTTGACCTGTCAAGATAAAGTGGAAGAGAGGTGAGAACTGACCAGGCACACAATACAAAGGTGCAGCCAATGAAAAAAGGTGTTGCTATTTAAAGGAGACAGAGTGAAAGCTTATGTAAGAGAGATAAGTAATATATAAAATGGCAGAACAAAGAAGGGGAAAGTGGCATTTTTGAGAAAAGGGGGTAGAGGTAAATGGGGAATCATGAGGAGGAGGATGGTGTGATGGTATCAGTGACTCCCAGAAATGTACTTCACGCACCCAGCTCATTAATCCTGTGTATGATGTGTCTGTGGGTGATTTATGAGCCATTATGAGAGGTGTGTGTGAGTGTGGGCGAGAACAAAAAGCTGATATTGGTAGGCACACGTCTTAAAATAGGGTGCAAGTGACACGATTACAAAAGCATCATCTGCATAAAAAGAAATGATAGGTGCAGAGGTGGAATGAGTGAAGTCCAAAGGTAACTAAGGTTGAAATATGTGTGCACAATTCAGTTGATGTTTCCTCATTGTGTCACTGTGAAAGCTTCGATTAAATGCTCATAACCCCCATGTTAAAGCTGCATTAACAGATTTTTTTTGGCCCCTAAGGGGTGGCAAAAATAAGTTGTGACACACCATTGACAACATTTAAATTTAAAAAGACCTATTATGCTCTTTTTCAGGTTCATACTTTTATTCAAAGTTTCTACTAGAACATATTTACATGCTTTAATGGTCACAAGACCCTCTGTCTGCAACGCTCTGTTTACTGCCTGTCTCTTTTAACCCCCCTCTTGAAAAAGTCTGCTCTGATTGGTCAGCATTTCCGGGTCTTCTGTATCTCAACATCTCTGTACTGTCATTGTAAGCTGGGACTGCAACATAGAATGGCAGCATTTCCTATCGTGAACAATCTCCTCCTAAAGCTTCTAAACACTAAGATGTAAACCAAGTTTACATGTTTCACTAACGTTAGCATGTCAGTTTATGGCTTCATGTAGTGCCTGCAGCAGTGTACGCTCTGTAATGTAAACACTTGCAGTAGCATGCCAGGAGCAGATGACCATATAAAGAAATCTGGCACACCATGGTGTCATACTGTAAGCAGACTGGAGAAAAAAAAACCTGGTCTGAGGTTTTTTGCAGGAAATATTTCTACCTAGGTTTACCTCATTATTTGAAACTTTGGCCACATTTAACATGAGCATCCGACATTGTTAAATATATGAGACACAAAATACAGAAAAGCATAATAGGTCCCCTTGAAGCAAATAGTTACTTAACGCATCCAGCAGTTACAGCGCAGCAGTCTCTGGCCACCTGGTGAATGCAAGTTCATTATTTACTGTGTTTTAGATCTTGTTTTTTCATAGGGAAAATATGTCTCTTTATTTACTAAATTCTCCACTGTGTTCACCACCTAGTCACTAACGGTGTCGGTCTGCCATTTGGTGCTGAGGAGTCAGTGTACAGTGGGTTGTTTGGAGCTTTTTTGGCTGAAAACAGTTGCCCGCTGCATCCAAAAATAGCACTGTAAAGTGGTGAGAGTGAACCACAACAGATAAGTTGCAGTAATGAGCTGAAACTGGATATGAAGCTCCATTAAAGCAGAGGGTAGCTGCAGATATGGGGGATAGTTATCTGTAGGTTCATCACCATGATTGACCCCTTTCACATTGTTACATGTTCACATTGTCATTTGATACACTGTTATTGAGAAAAACAAATATTTTAGCTGCTCTTGATTCTTGTGGTGTGGATAGATACAAGTGAAGATTTTTTAAAAATCATTTAAACACAAAAAAGTTTTATGTTACATGTGGGAGAATGATTTGTTGTGTGTGTTGGCATGACTCATGCTCTGAGAATAGCTCAGGGAATAAATTCAGATTTCTGAAATGGAGATAAGTGTGCGGACAATTTTGATTTCTTTTCATTGACACATCCGGCACCTTTTTAAGACTTTTTTTTTTAACAGTGTGTAAAAGCTTTGAAGATTTATTCACCAGAGGGCCAGAAATAGCATTTATGCTGCGTAATGACAGCTAAATTAGGCCTAGCCCTCATTGCATACACTCAACTAACATTTGGCACCAGGCCCTTTGCATGTCTTTTTAATAACCTGCCTGTTCTACACCTTTTACCCTCTTGCTTCGCCTCCATCATTTTCTCCTCTCTGTCTGCAGGGAATGTTTGTCGACATTCCCCTCACTGTCTGTCTGGCTGTCAGCTTCTGTTGAAGATGTGTCCGTTTTTAGCCGAGCCTGTCCTGTCTAAATACATGTGGGTGGTGTCCTTCTGGCTGCCGAGGGATGATTGATTCTATTAAACATTCAGCAGTGCTCTCTCAGTGCCATTCACACTGCTTACTAATTCATGGAGAAAGAAACTGCCTCATAAAAGTCAGAAGTACTGTATCCCCTTGACGTGAATGTACCTTTGTGTTTCTCTTTAATGCTTGTGTGTTGACTGTAGGAGTTGTCTTTAAAGGCCCTGCACACCCACACAGGTGTTTTCACTTCCTCTGGCTGATGAGACCTCTAGCTCAGGTTGCTATGGTGGGAATTATTTGAGGTCACTGCACTTCATGAACTTATGAGAATCATAAAGGTGTCATTGGTACTGTCTTACAGTAACAGGTGCAGCAAGGCTAACAAGAAAGGGATGGAGATGTCAGTTAACCACAGTGTGTACACGCCCACACGTTCCTGAGGGTAAAAACAACAGAACACATTACTCCTCTTCATTTTCTTTGAGACAGAGGCAAATCCATAGGGAGAAGCACAATGGGATCGCTGCCGGCGAGAGACGGGTAGAAAGTGTGAAGGAAAACATTCAAAAAAATGAACTGTGACTTAAAAGAGGTGTAAAATAGTGGGATGGTAACTAATCATCAATAACTGATTCTTTGGATTTGGCTCTTTAAACTGGAAATGTGCGATTTCATCCAGTTTCTGATCGGAATTTTGAGTAGGATTTCAGCTTTGTAGTGCATTTGTTTGTTGTGCAGGTTACAGGCAGAAGCAAGGACCGATCATGACCGAGTTAAGTGCTCCCAACGGCCACTGGAGAATCGGATGAATTTCTGATGTCAGACATTTTGGTCAGCCATCGTTCTCACACATTTGAAGCAGAGCCACGAGTCGATTACCCAAGATCGCTGCTTTTCTTGTTTTTTCATTTTGCCTGTGCACAATGGCAAACAGAGCATCTGAAAGTTCCATGGCAACACACATAACGCATCATGTGGAAGAATAATATAAAGGCGAGGTTGGTCAAGTTGAGGCAACAGCTTACAAGCCTCTTTGATGTTTTCTTCTCTTCCCATAATGACTAATATGGACGAGAGATGCATTGGCAATAATTCATTATTTTGGTTTGTCTGTTCTGGGCTACTGTAGAAACATGGCGGTGCAACATGGCTGACGCTATAGACGAGGACCCACTCCCTATGAGGATATAAAGGGCTCATACTACGTCAACATAATCACAACAGTTCTTATTTTCAGGTGATTACACACTAAAGAAAACATACTTATTATGTTATATTCCATCCAGTATATTCACCTGTATCCTATATTGTGGACCAGGACACGAAACTATGAGCATGGTGGTCATGTGATACACATTTCTTTTACACTATTCCACTTATCAGTAATGCACCAAGAAACACAGCAATATGCTAGAAAAATGCAGGGACGAAGATGACAATTTAGCAAACATGGATCTAAACAAACAGAGTGTGAAGTTTTTTTTATTGGTGTCGCAAATATTTTATGTGGAAATAAATGTATTTAACAACTTATTTTGGGTCTTGCCATTGGAGAGAAACACTGAATCTAAGGAGGATTTTTTTGAGAGGAAAAGTCCTCAGGGTACCTTTTCATTTTTGTTGGATCCAATGGATCAAGTTCCTTTATTACAAAAAGCCACCACAGAGTGTTTGACACTTTATAATAAATAATATAATTTAAAGCTGTAATTCTTGTACTGGTAGTGAATGAGAAAACCAGCGAATGGGCCAGCATGCATACAAAATTGTGACTGTAGCTTCTACACTGAAATTGCCTCACAGCCCAACACTTTTCCTGGAGGCTTGGTGTGCATTTGCAAAGGCTTTCTTTCAACATTTTGAAATCAAACTAATACTTTATTTGCATGGAACTTTCATCTTTTGGCCACTTTGTGCCACAGGGGACTGATAGGCAGAATCTATGGTGATGGATTTTGTTTTGGCCTAGTGAAGTAACTGACATAAGTGCTTTTATATTTCTGCCTCATCAACATTCAAAGCATCAAACGTGATGTCAATAATTAAACTCTAAAAGCACAATCTGTCCACCATCAGCAGTTGCAATTGAATTGGCAGTATGGGTCTTTTTCCAAGCGCAGCCTTTCATTGACTAATGTCCTGTACAGAATAAAACCACTGCAGAGATCCGCTGTAGCTTTTCAAGAGGCATCTCCTGGGTATGCAGTGTTTTATGAGTCACAGTGCTGCTCCCATTAGAAGTCTCCTTCCTTTCTGAGCTTTGTTTAACTTAAGTATCTAAACTTGAGTGAGAAATATCAGCTTTTTCTTCATAAGAATTCAAAACAGATTTCTAAATGCAAAAGCCGTAGCGTGTATATTTATCATGCTACTGATGCATGTGGTGTGTTGATGTAAGCACAGACAGTGAAAAGGCTGTACAGATGCTGTGAGATGAGAGTGAAAAGAGTTATTCATCTTTCATACAACATTATTTTTCCCGTTTCCCCTGCCAAGCCAGGCTATAAGTGCAGACTCAAATGAAAATCTTGGTGCATTTATCTACCTCTGGTGATCTGTAACTCAGCTGACAAAACCTCTCTGGGTTGGCCCTGTGTTCTTGTGCTTCAGTCCTGCAGGGCTTGAGGGCCATTACTCAGCCCTGCTGCTGGATAGCACAAAAAGCAGAAGATGTAGGGACTTTTGTCGTCTTTAAATCTCCAGAGCTGCTGGTTAAATGCTTGTCATTTAAATACAATGCAGTAAAATGTATAATAATTGTTTGTTTTTGTTTCTGTTCTGTTTCTCAGCCATAGTTCCCAGCGTGGGCTTGAACATGGGGAGGAGATCCCCATGGAGGCGGAGATACAAGACAGAGGCCCAGATGAAGGAGCTCTGCCCTCGCCGTGTCTGAAGCAGGTCTACCCCAAGTACACCAAACAGTTCAACTACCTGCGGCTGGTGGAGCGAATCGCAGCTCTGTTCATACGCTTCCTCGGGGTCAAGGGTAACATGCGTCTGGGCCCCACTGCCTTCAGAACCTTCATCAGGTACAAAATGATATTTTATCACCTCCACCTACCAGTTTTCAGTGTGTTTGTCCATTTATGCATTTGTCTGAAACTGAGTGGAAGGGAGTAGCATGGGCCAAAAAAGAACACACTTTTGTTAAACTTGCAATATATGCACACAGCTCTCACCTCAGAGAGGTGCGAGGTGAGCCAAAATGGCATGATCCACCCTACTCTGCTTCTGATTAAAATGATGCTGCCTGATGATGACGTTTCCCACGTTGCCCTGGCCTTTGTGCTGTTATTAGCTTAGAATCACTTAATCGTAATTATTTCTTCTAAATGCAGTGCATTTTTTCCACAGTATAGGTAGCAACCAATGTTCAGTTTTTTTATTAGCTAAGCATTGTTAACCATAGCAAGTTTTTTGTTTTGTTTTTTTAAATCTCAGCAGTCTTTCAAATTCATGACAACAAGGATGGCATTACATAGAAGCACATGCAATGACTTCACTTATTAGAAGTGAAAGCACTTTTTGATTCCCTAACAGCCAAAATACATGGGTCGTTTTCGCGGCAAGACATGTCTGGCGCAGCATGCGGGTCGTGCGTTCACCATATAATGGACGCAGAGCAGAGCGTGTCCGTTCTAATCAACTGAAGCTGCTACACTGACCACAGAAGCTGCACCACGCTGCTCGACGCTAATTTTATGTAGTTGGTCTATTTATTTTTCTCTATGCGTGGTTCCATGGCACTCCCAACAGATAAACAACATAGAACTGTGCAAAAAAAAACAAGTACAATCTGTTTAAAAATAAATGCCTCTTTGTTCCAGTGGCAATGTGACACAGCAAAGCAACCTTGTGTGTGTTTTTACATTTCATATTAAAATACATCAATCAAATCAATGCATCCTGCATCCTAAACAATTAAGTCAGTTAATTCAGTACTAGGGATGTTCTTGGCGACTGATTTCCCTGTCAACAAAACAAAAATTTTAAGTAAGACTTGTCGACTAGTCTAAAAAAAAAAGGAAGGTTATCATTTTGCGTCCTAGGCACAGTGTGTTCAGGCTCAACATATTCCATTAACTTCCTGAAGCCTTTACCTTCAAAGTTAAGTGGAAGCGTATCTTGCGAGGTCATTGTCTGTGGTGAGCTACAGTGTCTTCACAGACTGGGCGGGATCACAGTGTCAAATTGGTCTGAGTGTGGCTAGCATTGCTAGCAGCAGCAGCAGCCGTTCGTTCTGTGCAGGTTAACATCCAAATGCTTGAGTTGAATGTGGCTGCGCATTACTCCAGTCGAGTGATTACATGCCATTTTTTTCAGCCTACGTGTTACCCTGTTTTCATTTTCAAGCTCAAAGTACTGCCAAACTGTGCTTGTTTTGCAAGAGGACATCTCTCCAATTTCCCACTGTGCTGTTTTAAAACTCCAGTCTACTCGAGCATTACGGCGGGGAAGGGGACTGCTGTCTCACAGCTCTGTAGCACCCACTAGTGGCGGGCGGCTGCATGACAGTTAAGCAGCCTTATATATGAATATAACACTAATTTGTTTAACCGACTAATATTTCTGGTGCCGACTAGCGAGGGGGCAGATGTTTAATCATTTAGATTTCTCTGTAGTCCAGCTTCAGTTGAGAGCCATGACAGTCAGTGCAAAGCAATAATGATAGTACGATACAGAGCAGGAAGAACAAGTCTAGTAGTCTCATTTTGGACTGATAAAAGTTTATCAAGATCTTTCCACCTTTCACATATAGTCAAAAGACAAGTCATATTGTGTTTATTGACCTAGTATTTCAGATAGAGAATGAAATTGGACTGAACTGAAATAGCATTTTTTTTTACATGCCCTCTTTAAATCACACATCCTGTGTTCTCCTTTGAGTAAAAAGGAAATAGAAAGGGAAATATTTATGTTTTTCATTTTTATTTCATGATGACGCCCTATATCTTTGTATTCATTCAAGAGTTTACTATTAGCTTGTTTCCATTCAGCCAATCAGATCTTTGTATGAAGCAGTCCTGATGTTTCACCAAAGACTTTTTCCTTCTTTTTGACAATAAAAAACAGTTTCCAGTACTTAAAAACCATTATTTTGACTGCAAGAAGGGATGAGTACATGTCATCTCAGCCGGACTCTAAACATGTGGGCTAATGTAAAACATATCCTGATTGCTTTCAGGACCTGTAAGTTGAGCAACAGTAACCTCTCCATGGCTTCAGTGGACATCCTCTACATAGACATTACACGTCGCTGGGCAGGAATGATGCCTGATTCTAGAGAAGCAGGTAACACACACACACACACACACACACACACACACACACACACACACACGTACACAAGTACATGCAAAAACAAGCCCCCCACAAAGAAACAACATGTAGAGGACACAGAACTGGGTATCCTTGAAGCTCGGAGCAAATAATGTGCCTGGAGATAATTGCTTGTCATTCTTTGTCAGATTCCCTCTGACACTGTGCTACCGTAATTGAAATGAGCTGAGATCACAATGTGACAGCGAAGAGACTATCCAACATGAATTATTCAGACATTGCACCTTGCAAGGAATGTTTGCGAGGCGGAGCGGATGGATGGAGATCACATGGCCCAGGATGGAAGGGTCTGTACAGAGGAGATTGTGGGCTGAATTTAGAATGAGCTCATACGTATGCAGGGAGACTGAAGTGTCAGGGTCTGTTATTTCTGTGTGTGTGCTTCCGAGGATTTGTGGGGAAGCAAGAAGTGGCAGAAAACCCATATTTACAAATTATGTTGTTGGTTTTTTTTTGTTTGGAATATGCAGCAAAGTTTTTAAAGGACACGTGTAGGAATTTATGAAAATGCTCTCTCGCACAAGATTTTATTTTGATATGAAACAATTTTAATAATTCCACAGAAAATGACCTATTAACTCTCACCATGTTAGTCCACTGTGAATTAGCATTTTATTCATTCTCTTTTCTTCGCTTCATGGATTTCTTTGTTTTCTGCTCATTTGTTTTCCTCTGCTGGGTCAAGGCTGCTGTAAGAAATATTAAGGAGACCTCTGGGTGAAAATTCAGCTCACACTCTTGTTTTCTGATCAGTTCATTGTTTTCTTATTCATTCTTTGACCTTTAGCCACTCTGACCTCAGCACCCAAGGCAAGATTTGGAAATTATAAAATTAGGATGATGAACTGATCACATCGTTTCCTCTCATTGGCTTTACACATCAAGAGCAGCAGCAGCTTATTGCTGTGACTAGTTGTTTTTTTGTCCTTCTCTTTGTGTCAAACGCATACGGCTGATACATGTTAACAGTCATCTATACGGCAGTATATTTTTATAGCATATTGATATCTGAATTCTTATTACACCGATCTCTAAATATTGATATACGGCATCCTAAATATGGTTTTAAGCGCGGATGATACGGTGCCAAGAAGTATACACAAAAATGAGAAGGCATTGCACAACATTGCTCATTTGTGACAATCTTATATTGATCATGTTGCTCTTAGGCAACTCGCAAGCAATTTTTCACTTATGGCGAAAGCAAGTTTCATTGTCAACATCTGTCGAGGCTCACTTCTACTGTGTGTTTTTTCTTTAACGCGCTTTTTTAAATTTAGTGTTTGGGATATGTAATTTGTTCGAAATGTCTCAGCCACCGTACGATGATGTTAAACTTACATTTCACGAGAGACTGAGACTCTGCTGTGTACTATCAGCATGTATGTACACACACGCACGCAAAGGTATTTAAAAAAAACAACAACCACAGCAACACTTAAAATGTGTTTCCATTATTACTATGTGGTGACAACATATGTTATGACATACTTCGTTGACTACATACTATATACTGCCTACGATAATGTTAGATAATAATACTATCATCATAATGTCAAAAGTCAGGCCTGCTGGCTCTTACTGGTGAACTAGTCTGACTCACCTGATGTAGACTGTTGATATAATTCAGTACGGCAATCTCCCCTCTTTCGCTATCTGCATGTTACCCCTTGGCTACAGGAAACAACAACAACAACCTCCGAGCTAACGACCTGCATTCTGAAAATGGCAAGTTCTGACAGAGGAATTGAGCAATAAGGCATGTGTGCTTTGTTGTTTCACTGAACTGTTGGTTAAAGGTAAATGGACCTGCACTTGTATAGCACCTTTCTAGTCATACAACCACTCAAAGCGCTTTTTTACATTCAAGTCAAGACATTCAAGTCACATTCACACCCACATTCATACCCTGGTGGCTGAGGCTACCATACAAGGTGCCACATAACACACACACCGATGGAACAGCCATCAGGACGGCTGCTCAGGGACACTTGGACATGCAGACTGGAGGAGCAGGGGTTGAACCGCCTATCTTCCGATTGGAGGACGACCCGCTTTGCCTCTGAGCCACAGTCGCAAAGAAGCACAATGAATAAAACAACTTGTGAACACACCTCGGAAAAGCCCAGACTCCATCTCGCACTCATGCCTGATGTTAATCTGTTTTCTGACACAGCCAGTGGATGTTGATTTGCCACATCCTTTAACTCCGGCAGCAGCATGCACCAGTGACATTGACTTCACCGATTTACCGATCCATTCCACTTCACACGAGCGTCTGTGATATTGTTGTCAAAATGTTCTGCTTGGTACAGCCAGCAAATCATCTGTGGTTTTAACTAGTCCATGAGATCCTCCAGAGTCAAAGTAGAGTCACGTTTCATCTCTGGAGCACCGATTATGATGTTTGTATTTTTTATCAGTAAAAGTTGAATCACACAGTGGCATACAACTTTTAAGCCTTCTGTTTTTTGTGACCTTTTCCTTTGCGGAGGATCAAGCACTTCAGTGACAGTGCCCCCCAACACTATTTTGCAAGGGCACGGCTGCCACATCTTAGGGTTAGTGCTAGACAACGCAATTGTGATTGGTCTTAGAAAATACAAACAAGCCACCTCAAGAGGGTTTCTCCCATCCATAGCAGAATGATAATAAGTGTTTCCAGACCTGTCTCTAGATTAACATGATCAAAAACAGGCATTTCTCTGGCCTCACCTCAACCACACTTTGTGTTTTGCAGGTATGGGACTACAAGCCTTTGTGGAAGCCTTTTTCTACCTGGCAGGTCGCAGGTTCAAATCTCTGACGCTGAGGGAGCAGGTAGTGTCACTGCTGGAACTGTGCGAGGCTCAGCTCGAGTCCCAGTCGGGCGTGGAAGAGAGACGCTCGGTGAGCTGCAGCAGGGCGATGCCACGAGCCATCAAGACTCAGACGCTGGGCCTCTCCAACCCGCACCTCAACTCTCCAGCTCCCCTGCGAAGGGCGTCCAGCCAGGACCACAGGCTGCATCAAAGACTCAAGCCTCGTACACTCAGGGCCAACGTGGAGAACTGACGACAGAGGGCTCCAACTAGGCATCCAACTCCCAAACACTGCCTTTAGCCCTCTCCACAGGAGCAGGGGAATTAGGTGTCAGTCTCTTTTCTGCAGCTCCTGTAAGAGGAGGGGTTTGATCGGAGCTGAGAGAAGGACTTGCTTGACCCCTGCTGGCTAACTTGCAGGAGGACTGTTCTCAGCCTGATTGCTTTTTCTTCAGAGGAGGAAGATATCCACAGGGGGGTTTTGGGGAAGAAATAGAACACGGGATAGAAGGAGGTCGGTGCATTTCTTTCTCCCCTCCTGGTGTGGTCATATATGAACAGTGTGGTCCCATCAAGGGCGGATATGGCTGCTTTAATATATATACTGATTCTACAGGGCAGCTATTTGCTTCCCTTCACCTTTGTCTGGCAACGCCTACACTGAAACAACTTTCTTTTCAGGGATTACATTAGACGCTCAAGCTTCAACTTCAATGCAGTTACACATAAATAAGTGGGTGTAAGGGAGTGTCCTTGATGTGTATTATATTCTTGAATTTGCACAATAACTCTTTGAACTATTACATTTGCACAGACATGGATGTGAGGGTGACTGAGCATTTGTGTAGGCATATTGTGTATGTTTGAGTGCGTGTGTGTGTGTGTGTGTGTGTGTGTGTGTGTGTGTACTGTACTGTATTTATTTGTGTTTAGCTCAGTGGTGAAAGCCTATTTACAGCCAGTGGCTCAGCTGTGCGTCCTAGCTCCGTGAGCCCATTAGTGATGAGTTAAGTGAATAAGTATTCAAAGGGAAAAGGCCACGCCGCCACTTATCCTCTTTCAGTTCAGCAGCTATTCCAGTCAGGCAGCCTTCAGACCTCCAGTGAACACGGTTTTTAGGACGATTACTCTGTAGCCACACAACTGCCATTGGGAATTAATTATTTCACAAGTAATTGCATGGCACAAAATTTCACATTTCAGTCAGATGCATTGTTTCTTAATTGTGATTCAAATAAATTTTCTATTAAAACCTCATCCAGTGTGTGACGTGGCTACACACAAAATGACTGCCACTGGTGGATGCCAACCAAAAAGGTTGTAGATCATGCTGTTCTTTTAGATTACTTACACTACAGTTACTCGCTCAGCATTAATATTTGAATTGTATGTTTGCATCTTTTACACCAAAATTATTAAAGGAATTTGTCACATGCAAACCAAGAATGACGGGTGATGTGTCGAAGTTATTAATACACAGCTGTGACGTGGGCAGCTGTTTCACACAGACAGTGAACTCAACGTTTCTGCTACACACACTGTAGGACTCACATTTTCTGCAGTATGTGTTTACCATGAAGTAGATTTATGAGGTTATTAACAGTGATTAATGATATGATTGAAATGTATTGAAGGCACTGACAAATAAAGTAATTCTGCTCAGAGAACTTGAGGTGTGTGTTCTTGTGGCCACTACTGCCTTTTTTTTTTTTTTTTTTTTTCTTAAAGGGACAGTTAACACCAAAATGAAAAAATACATATTTTTCCTTTTACCTCTAGGGCTATTTATTAATCCAGATTGTTTTGGTGTGAGCTGCCCAGTGTTGCAGATACAGGCCATAGAGATGTCTGCTTGCCCTCCAGTATAATGGAACTAGATGGCACTCAGCCTGTGGTGCTCAAAGTACCCAAAAAATACATTTGAAAAACTTAATGGCAATGTCTCTTTCCAGAAATCATGACCCTGTTACTCAACATAATCCACAGACCTTGTTGTGAGCAGTTTCATGTAGGAACTATGTTCTTTCTACTGAACTACACCCACCTACCGTATCACCATGCAGAAGGAAGAGTGCATCTACTGCTACCTCACCTAGCACAACTGCACTAACTAATCTTATAGTTCAGCCAAAGAGGACATCATTAATGTTTACATCTCTTGCTGTCACGAACACAAGCCTTTCATTCATGAGTAGATGCATGCTTCCTTCTGCATGGAGATATATTTCACCCACATAAAACTGCTTACAATAAAGTCTGTGGATTATCTTGAGTAATTGGAAGTATTGTTCTGGCACTTTGAGCACCACAAGCCAAGTGCCATCTAGGTCTATGTTTGAGCAAATCATGCAAAGGCTGGATGTGAATGTTACTGCAAACATATAGTTAGACCTGTGCGCACAACATTGCTGTCCTACCTCTGAGCGTTTTCCCTGTGGGCTCATCAAAGGACACAGTTTGCCCCATCGTTAGGGGATGATATGTCATAATGGCAGCACTGTTGGCAGTTTGTGCTATTTACATCTCTGTCTTGAACACAGCTGATAGATGAGCCCTAAAATATCTTTTTTCTGCATGTTCTAAAACCTTAGATATGTTTCACAGCCCTGCCATCTGCCAATATTTCCTCGACCTTCTGTTGCGGAGGCTGGCAGTGCCAGTTGATGCTGTAGCTCTAGTCTTTTTAGTCTTCATAGTTTTTGTTGTTGTTGCCCAGTGGTTCGACAGCTGAGGTGTCAGTCAGCAGTCAGAAAGACATATTTCAGCCTTCAGTAAAAATGGTTGGTGGTGCTAAAAAGTATAGGCTGTATATCAGAGAAGGGCCGATGAAACTGAAGCTTGTTTCATGTGTGTTTCAATACACTATCAGATCTTGTGTCAGATGAAGAATATCATGTGACTGGTGATGTCTGACACTTCAAACTTCACTGGTGATTCAGAAAGTGCTTTGACAGTTTTTAAAGCTTAACAGCTAAACTATGTTGCTATGCTAAAAAAAAAGAAACAGGGGAATAAAAGAGAGATATGGTGATGCACAGTACAAAGACATAATCCATAGTGAGATAAGAATTCCATCTGATACCAAATGGTATCAGATTCTCCAATCACACCAAGACTATGAAATGTTATGTCAACACATGATACTGCAGTGGACACCTAAACACCAATAAGGTGCAGAAATATTTTATATGAAGTTTTTTCAGACACTGCATTCATTAAAGGGCAAGTGTGTAAGATTTAAGGGGATTAAGTAGTGTCTATTGGTGAGGATTGCAGTTTGCAACCAAGTGAAACTTCTCCTGATTAGAATTCCCTCAGTATTCATTGTTAGGGAGGTTTTTAGCGGGAGCCAAATTATCCACAGAGGTCTCTTCCTCTCCAAAACAAACAGACCAGGTGATTTAATAGTAATAAAGCAGTTTCACGTTACACGTTACTTTTTTGTGAACCAGACTTTCAGGCAGTTCTTACCGGGAGCTGAATTATCCGCAGAGTTCTCCTCTTCAAAACGGACCAGGTGGTCAAAACCGGTAAAGGCACTGAATAAAGAAGTTTCGTGTTAAAAAAAATAGTGTTTCTCAGTTGCTGTTTGGCATGTTGGAGACAGGCAGCTAACTAGCACCTGCTATTGTGTACTCACCTTTTTTATCCAATAACTTAAGATCCAGACATTCAGGAGGTTTTTACAGGGAGCTGCATTAGCAGCAGACGTCTCCCCCTCTCCAAACAAATGAACCTGGTGATTTAAACCGGTAAAAAGACTGAATAATGCAGTTTCATGTTACAAACCAGTGTTTCTTCTGCAGTGTTTGGCATGTCAGCGACAGGTAGTGTGCTCCCCACATGCTATTGTGTACTTACCATTTTTTGTGAACCAGACTTCCGGGCAGTTCTTACCAGGAGCTGAATTATCTCCTCTTCAAAATGGACCAGGTGGTCAAAACCAGTAAAAAAAAACACGGGATAACAAAGTTTTGTATGAAAAAAATTGCGTTTCTCAGACACCATTTGGTATGTCGGAGACAGGCCGCTAGCTCAGCACCTGTTAATGTGTGCTTATCTTTTTCGCCAATAACTTAAGATCCAGACAATGAGGAGGTTTTTAAACTGTTAAAAACACTGAATAATGCAGTTTCATGTTACAAATCAGTGTTTTTCCAACACTGCTCTTTGCAGATGGGCTACTAACTACAGTGGTCCATTCAGGTGGCCCTATCTGGAGCCAGTGTTTGACTTTTTTGGGCTACTGTATAAACATGGTGGTGAACATGGCGATCTCTATAAACAAGGACCCGCTGCCTCTGTAGATATAAACAGCTTCTTCTAAGGTGAGGAAAACACAGTTCTTATTTTCAGGTGACTTTGTTTTCAGCACTTCTGAACAAAAGAATTACAGATTTAATGTCAACACAAGGACTTTATAGACTTTTATTGCACACAGATGAGACTAAAACTACTTAAATCAAAGAGCATCGTAGAGCTTCAGGCCCAGTCACTGTCACTGTGTTTGAAGCCCCGAAGCTTCAAATCTTTTTCAGCACACATCAAAAGGAAGCCCCAAAGCTTAATTCGCCCAAACTGTATACACAAGACATAAAAGTTCCAACTTCAGAACCTCTGGGACCAAAACCCCCCAAGTTAATTGTCAATTTGTTGTATGTATCATCAGTTACAATCATTATGTATCATTATGTTGTCTTTGTGGCCCTGCCTTACAGGGGAGCAGTCATGAAAGCTTTATTTATCTTCGTTTTTATTATATGGTTTGGATGATATGTTGCATATTTCTAAATAAAGTTTAGATGATTAAACTGACACATAGAAAAACTGTTGGTTATAAATTTGGACACACAATGAGCTACACATCATATTTTGTAAAAATGATCATTTGCTATGTAAAACCTTAATCTGCCAAGTAACTTGCAAACTCTGTTGGATAAATAGAGTAAATGAAATGTAGAGAGGTAGAAGTACAAAATAGTGTCAAATGAAAATGCTTAATAAAGTTAAACTACCTCAAAGTTGCAGTTAAGGGCAATACTCACCCAACTTTTGGCATATTTTACCGTGTATTGATAGCTGTCATACAGCAGCTAACATCAGCTCATGACTGCTGCGGATAGGGCAGCTGGCAACTGGGGAAAGACCAAGTGACAGGCTGGAAAGACAGCTGACAGGACGATATAGATCTCATTTGGACCAATATGGACTGGAAATCAATGTTGGCAGCAGATAGAATTTTAGGCTGCAGTATTTAAAGCAGAAAGTAAGAAAAGAGCATCCCCTTAGAGTCAGTGAGAGCAGGAGTGGAAGATGACTCACAGGCTATTGACCTTGGAGCGACATGTACAAAGAGCAGGGAGAGCTACAGCATCAGAGTTAGACGACAGACGACTGCAGATAGTTAAATCAGTTTCTTCCCTGTTAACCAAACTGGATACAAGAGGATAAAGTGGAAACCATGGCTGACACTGCAGCCAGCTCCAATAAACTGCTGTGGGTTAGAAGAAATATGAGTGACAGGGGTAACGACAAGAAATAACAGAACAAGACCAGACAAGTGGTTTTCAGTATTTTGAGTGCTGTATGCCAATCCAGGTAGCCAGTATATTACCGGTGTTTTAAGAATTGTTTTGTGTGATTTATGCCATATATTATACTATACTATACAATAATATGAAATGTTTATGGCATACAATGCTGTAAATATTTTACTTCTTTGTCCGAGACATTTATATGGCATACTATCCTATGACATTTTTTATAGCATACTATACATGACATTTTTTTATAGTACACTATACTATGACATTTTTTTATAGCGTACTATACTATGACATTTTTGTGGCATACTAAACTATGATCTTTTTTATAGCATACTATACTATGACATTTTAATGACACTTTTGTGGCATACTATATTATGACATTTTTATGACATACTGTACTATGACCTTTTTTATAGTATACTATACTATCACATTTTATTGACATTTTTATGGCATACTATACTATGATATTGTTATGGCATATATAACCATGGCATTTTATTGGTATACTATGGTATGATATTTTTTTTTTATGTCAAACTATACTAAGACATTTTTATTATATGTTTATGGCATACTATATTATGATATTTTCATGGCATACTATACTATGACATATTTTTTGACATTTTTGTGGCATACTAAACAGTGACACTTTATAGCATATTATACAATTATATATATATTTTTGACATTTTGTGTCAAACTACACTATGACATTATTTATGAAATTTTATGGCATACTATACTATGGCATTTTTATGGAATTTTATAAGACATTTTTTTGCTATATTTTTTTGACCTACTACACAATAACATTTTTTAGGCATACTACACTTAGTGGGCAGCATGGTGGTGTGGTGGTTAGCACTGTCACCTCACAGCAAGACGGTTCCTGGTGGAGTGCGGAGTTTGCATGTTCTCCTCATGTCAGCATGGGTTTTCTCCAGGTACTCCAGCTTCCTCCCACAGTCCAAAGACATGCAGGTTAATTGGTGACTCTAAATTGTCCGTAGGTGTGAATGTGAGTGTGAATGGTTGTCTGTCTCTATGTGTCAGCCCTGTGATAGTCTGGCGACCTGTCCAGGGTGTACCCTGCCTCTTGCCCAATGTCAGCTGGGATAGGCTCCAGCCCCCCCTGCGACCCTCAAGAGGATAAGTGGTTAGAAAATGGATGGATGGATTATACTATGACATGTCTATGGCATGGTATACAAGCCTTTTTTATTGCACTCTATGCTATGCTTCTTTTTTTCAGACATATTATGGCATTTTTACTTCATTTCAAGACATAATATACTATGAATTTTTTGCAAAATATTTTTATGGCATGGCATACTATGGCAGTTTTATGACATCCTATACTAAGACATTTTTATGACATTTTCAAGACATGCTATGATATGTGTATGGAATCCTATGATGTTTTTTTTCCCACATTTTTATGGCATACTACAATATAAATTTTCTTTTTCTGTCTTTTTGACATTTAATATTATTTTTTATACATATATGAAAAACTCTAAAATGACCTTTTCAATGAAATGTTTTGTGACCTACTACACAAGGGATTTTTCTATGACATTCTATGGCATACTTTATCATGATTTTTTTTTTAACATTCTATATGGCATACTATAGAATTACATTTTATGGCACGCAATATATGACATTTCTAATGACATCCTGTACTATACCATCATTTATTTCAATAGTAAACTATCGTTAGATTTTATGACATAGGCCTATTACCCTAGGTTTTGCCAATGTAAATATAATTCTGGGTCATGCGCCAATTATCTGCTTTTTGCTTCAGTGAGAGTTTGAGTACAGCCAGATACCCACTGTAGGGCCTAGTGAGAAGTCAAAACATCCCGTTTCTACAAAATGTTCAGTTATGTCTAAAATAGATATCCAAATCACAGCACACTTATGTCTTTGACCTTTCCATTTGGAGATGTTTTGAAGTGGAACTAAAGTACGTACTCCTGGGCTGTTGCACTGCACTTGGAGGGAAATCATGTTGCCATCAACAAGTGGCTTAATATGTGGCTTTGTTTACTAGCCTTTGATACTTCTGAGTCATGGGTGGGAGCATTGGAGAGATGCTTGTTTCATTAGCCTGATGTCCTAAATGCATGTCTTTGTGAGCCCCGGGGAGCCTGTTCCACTTGGCCAAAGAAATAAGTGTGCCTCACAGGGAGCAATTAACAACACAGGAGCTTGCCTTTAAAATACACATGATGAGGATCTGCTGTTAATGAGGTCCACTGTCTCCATATAATCATACTGTATTAGTGAAAAAAAACTGGTATACTGCATTTCTCCTGGCTTTGAGCTATAGTTAGAAACAAAATGTGTGAGCATTTTATATAATTATCACCTCAATTTACAGCTACAGCTATTTGACAGAGACATTTTGCAACAAAATCTCCCCCCATTTCAGGCTTTCTCCTACCCACTGTGGGGAATAACAATCAGGCAGTATGTAGGTCAGGCTCACTGAGGAGTAGGCACTGCTCACACCAGTCTGTCACATCCCTCCATCATACCCTCTACTCTGCCTTTGGACCTCGACTCTGAGCATATGGTCTCTCTAGCTGCTTGTCATCTATCTAGGCCTGCTTGAGTATTTAATGAACATGTGATTCATCTCCAACGCTCTCAAATTAAGCTTCATTTACATTTCATAATAACAAAGCGTCACAGAGAACAATGCAAGTGAGGCTACGACAGACAGACAGAAGGCGACAAGATTTTAAAATAGCTAAATAAAACTTTAATAGGTCTAGTTGCAAATGTACATAAATTGCACAGCCACATTTTGTCAACACAAATTCCTCTGTACATTATTGTTTTGTCACTGTCGTCAAAGGAAGCAGAATCCAGCAAATACTTTATACTTTCAACATACTTACAAAAGTATTTTCTACAAGATAATAGAAAACATACAACATCTTTTACTTTATTTATAGCTTTATATTTTGATTGATCTTTTGTCGGACTGGCTGAACTGTGTGAAGAGTGAGCTCATGGTTTATGACTCAGAAAATTAGAACTGAGGTGGCGACATGGATGGAATAAATGAACTGAAAAAGTCAGATTAGAAACCAACATTAGTGTGCGTCTTCTGCTTTACTTGTTGTTGATGTTCTGATACATACAGCCTTATATCAGTTAACTTTTATTGTTGCACACTACAGTTTAAAGCAAGACTATGTAACTTTTGCTGAACGACTGCCACTGCTGAATGCTAAACTCCTGCTGTGACCATCCTATTTTAGATAAATGCTTAAACATAGTTCACAAAACATTAGTTTAGCACTCAGTTAAAAAGCTACAAGGGTCATAAAGTCAAGGATACCAGTAAAATGCCTTGTACTTTACTCTACAGTAAAATCTATAGAGAATGTGCTAGCATTAGCTAACCTTAGCCAACAAAAGCTACTTGTTATGTCAGGCCAGGTGGGGCTAACATTAGCATTACAATTTCCACCTGTTTAGCTAAATGCTAAAGCTTTTACCATTCAGCTAAACAGTAGTTTAGCAGCCAACACCTGTATGTGGGACTCATGTGGGTTGTAAATGGACTAAAAATTGGGCCCTAAATGGGATTGTCCACGGGTTCCATATTGGCCTCATGACAATTGCCCACATGGGTGGGTTTACACAATTAGGTCCCACATGGGTTATGCTAGGGCTACCTGGGCACCAAGTGGGTATGGACGCAAGGTGGGCATCTTATCTGGGGCCCACTTGAGTAACCCACTCATATGAGCAAATTACATGGGGCCATTATCATATAGGACCCATTTCTGGCCCGTTTACTACCCAAATGGGCCCCACATACTAATGCTGGCTAACAGCACCACAAGAGGAGATATGTCAGAAAGTCAGAAAACTAAATTCATATTTGGCCTTGGGCAAACTTTACTTAAAATTTGCTAACGTTATTGCCTCAGTCCAGATTTTGGAATCCGCCCACTCCTGACTGAGAACGAATGTATCAGGCAACCAACGTTAGCTAACCTTAGCTGCCAAAGCTACTCATCATAACAAACCAAGTAAGGCTGCAACGTTAGCATCATGAGTGTAAATGCTAAATGGTTGTTAAGCATTTAGCTAAAATTCGAAGTTATCGTAGCAATAACACCAGTGGAGATGACTCATAAAATCAGTAAAATGCATTTTACAGGAAAATTAACCTAAAATAGTAACCTAGTGTTAAGGCTGTAAGTTAGCAGTCAAACTTCTGAGTGCATTGAACTGAGCAACAGTGTTTAATTATTGCAACTATTCATTTGTAAGAATAATTTTTTTCTTCTGTCAAAAGTAGCATAATCTTGCTTTAATCTCTGCTGCCAACAATAATAACAATGAATAAGAATGAATTCCTGGTATAATATGATGAGTCAGAAAGTCCTATGAGATCAGATTTTTTTTTTGCAACCAGAGGATTTTTCAGTCTGAGGCTAATTCCTTTTTATTCAAAAATGAAAACTGCAAAACAGTTCTGTTGTCTGATGTAAACACTTTGAATGAGCTATACCAAAAGTCCCTTTCTTCGGTTTTGAACTTTGCCACGTTTTTCAGCACCTGTAACAGGTGCTGTGCTAAAAAAGAAAAGCTAAATGAACACCAACCACTGAACGTAAAAGTGCATAGAGCTAGACTGATGAGAAATACATGATTGTGTGGCATCCTCCACGACTTCCCCAAGAGTCCAACTCCTACTTAATCAGTTTTTTTGGCTAGTGATATTACACTCTAAATACAAAAAACAATAGCTTTAACAGGGAGAACACTGAAAGGTTAATTTAATTGTATAGTTCTACCCAATGAGGACAGATGACCGACTGAGCTATTCTGTATTTACAATATCCATAATGATACAGCAGAGTTTGAGCACAAGATACATTTACAAAAAGCTCTGTTAACATTAGGTAAAAATAGTGTGAGCATTTTATTTACACGTTCCCAGGCTGTCCCGCCTCTTGATGCACTCGGTTATCATATATTCACTGTATATGCCTGCAGCAAAGCATTCATCATCGTCATCATCACCTTCCGATTGGCAACAAAAGAAAACAAATGGTGATACAGACGCTACCATTGGCTCTAGAGCGAGGATGAAGCATGCAGAGCCTCACACTTGATGTATACAGTCTGTTACAGGTAAGAAAAAAAAAGAATACAAAAATATACAAAATACAGATGCTGAGATGGTATGAAGCGATGAGAGCGATGTGAGGAGAGATTAGAAGGACCGAACCCCGTGTTAAGACCAACTGTGAGCTAGCATCTTCACATTCAGCAAAAGGAGGGATGAAGGAAGGAGGGTGGAGGCGAGTAAGGAAAGGAGACAGAGAGGAGAGATGATGCCACTAGGATTAATAGAGTCACAGTTTGGATGCAGCATACTTCAATACCACTGACAAACAAAGCAGTAAGAGAGAAAATGTAACTACGGAGGCCGTTATTACAACGGCTCACCAGTCCAGTGTATAGTATGAGTGAGTGTGCCTAAACACATGTCTCTCAATAGCTCTTGTGCTACTAGAGTAAGAAGACCACACGTGACTCAAATTAAAAATCTGTGTGTAATAGATCTGCGTCTTAAAGAGCAATGATAAGCACCAGAAGAAGAACCCATCACTTGCATGTGCAAGTTGTGCAAGCTACGCCGGAGCTGTTCGAACTATTGTACAGACATTTCTCTAAAATGTAAAGGGTTAAGCATCATGGAGATATCTGAAGGGGGTGACTGAGGCGATGGTGCTGATCACTGCTCGGTGTGGTCGTCTCCTCCAGGGCTCTAAAGCAAGCTACACACTACAGTCTTTCATCGTAAGAGAAGAAAAATAAAACTAGATCTCACTCCTAAATAAAGGGCTGCTTTTATATTTGAGATTATCAAATATAGATATGTGTGTATACTCTATAGAAGAAAAGAAATGCATACATCTATATTAAATTTCATCAATATAGTATCACATAGAATTCATTTACTTTAGTGTTCATAATACATTTATGTGTGTACAATTTAATTTTTGTATTCTTTACAAATCCACAGTATAAGTTGTGCCTTTTTTTGCAGAAATAGGGGAGCTGTGGGATAAAGTGGAGGTGTGTTCCTTACTTAAGGCGCTTCATGTACCAATAGCTTCTCACAAAGTGCACTACATAGGGATGGAGGGGGAAAGCAGGGGCTCATCGGGATGCTCAGGAACACACCCAAGGAGTGACAGGGGACATAAAGATAATTCTGGACTAAAAATATCTATTTTTTGAGCTCCTATTTGGTTCTTTAGAAACAATGACTTTAAAATAAAGCACTAGAAAGTAATCCTCTCAAGACAGCTAACGTGATAATCCTCAATGCCTGTTATTGTTTTGAAGTGGGTCCACTTGGTCGTCAAGAGGGAGAAGAATAAACAGAGAGAGGAGGGTCGCTAGGGTGACCGTGTCTGGCGGTCGTCACTGTGTGTGGTTATATAGTGGTTTGTCCCAGGCATAGGCAGGGTCTTGAGTTGTCCCAGCGACTGCTTAAATCCACTGGCAAAGTTTCTGACTGATGGACAGCTTTGAGTTTCATATGTACAAGCTTTGCCCCGCCTCCTCTGGCCGTCACCCTATGAAAGTAACAAAGGCCGTCTGGTGATCTTGTCCTCTTGGTGATGTGTCTGTCACGCTGAAGTCCTGGCCCCCTCAAAGTGATGACCTCACTCCTGCACTGGTGTCCAAAAAAGTTGAAATGTCCTCTCAAAGTACTGTGTCCGCTTTCAAAAACGCACGCACACCCTCGCAGTCTTTCAAACAGGCATGCATCCGTGCATGCATGTTGACGTCCGCTCTTTGAATAACTGTACACACGCAGGCACTCGACACTCACTTAGGGGTAATCTGTCTAGCAATTGCTGCTGTTCCTGAACTCTCCGTTTTCAGTTATCTGCAGTTTGGTGGGGTTGGTGGGGGAGATGCCGTTGCGGGTCTGCATGCTGTAGCGCTCCTTCAGCTGGGTCAGAGCGCTCATCAGACGGGCGTTGGCTGCATCCAACGATGCTATGCGCTTCTCCTGCACACACACATAAATGAAAAACAGTTAGAGAAACATACTGTAGGATCTTTAATATCAGACAAGCCACAATGATCTGTTTCTATATGCAAGAGCTTCCTGCAGGAGCATCTCGGATTTTTATCCCAAACCTCCTCTACTTTTTCCTGTGAGGTTTGTTTAGATTCACCAAACCCTCTTTACTGCACTAACCTGTTGTAAATTCCTTGTTTAACCTGGACTCCTCATCTGTTCATGAGTTGATGTGCATATGAAACTTAATCATTAGCTTTATAAGTGCCCCTAAATTTCCATGGAAGGCTACCTGTTTGGCGCCATGTGTGGGCGAGTTTTATTAACAGCTAGAATTACTGACTCATGGCTGTATGCTTCCGCCAACCAATCAAGATACAGTTTACATCCATGCCTGTCCAGACTCACATGTAGCCATGACAGTAGACAGTAGACAAATTCTAAAACATGGATGCTTCACACACGTCTCCAACCCCGCAGCACAGAAGATCTATACAGTCAGCACTGTCTCTCCTTCTGTTCCTGAGATATCGTGTTCATCATAATGGGACAGATGGACAAACTAAAAACATAATGGCTCTGGACACAGCTGTCATCAGCACAAAAGCAGAAATTCTTATTAAAGAGCAGAGGTGGGACCAACTCATTGTTTGCAAGTCACAAGTAAGTCTTAAGTCTTTGCATTCAAGTCACGGGTGAAGACAGGCAACTTCAAAGTCCTAAACTTTGTATTCCAAGTCCTAAACAAGTCACAGTGCGCTCTTTACCAAATGTATCGCCATTTAATGCAGTTAGATTTGTCTCAATATTATCTGTGAGGAGATGACAATCTGTGTTGAATGTGTAATCTGTAAATATAAAACACCCTCCACAAACACAAATTAAGACTTGTACGCTCAAAAAACTATTTCCACAAGTGTAAACCTGAGATTAGGAAAAAAATCACCCAAAAACTGCATTCACAAATAATTATTTGAAAGTTGTAAATATCAGAAAGATATTGACAAAGGTTTTTTATCAATTTGTGAATGAATTAAATATATGTACAGATTTTTTTTATTTGTGGAATTTGTTTGTGAATTTGCAGATCTGTTTCAAATTTGCACATCTTTTCTGTATTTGTGGAAGGAGTTTCAACACGATTGCAGATCTGTTCACACAAATAATACTGAGACAAATGTCTCTCCTTGCCATTTTAACAGCAGAGTAATAATACATTACATTTACAAAAATTATGAATGCTTTTTAAAATTTGTGTTTATTTGTTACAAGTGTGTTCAAAGTTTGTAATTTTTGATGATGTGAATACTACAATTAGTTTTTTGTCAATCACTGAGCAGTTTTTGTATGTAAACGAAATAATAAGTGTCGACTTGTTGGGAATGAATAGTGTTAATGGCTCAAGTCTGAGTGAAATCTCGAGTCACTGGTGTTTAAATCCAAGTCTTTTTTGATTTTGTCAAGTCGAGTCTAAAGTCATCAGATTTGTGACTTGAGTCTGACTCGAGTCCAAGTTGTGTAAGTTAAGTCCACACCTCAGGGTAATAGTAATAAAGAGAAGGTGTCATGATGGAGGATGTTTCCCTGGACAGCGACTTGCACAAAGACCCTGAGGCTGCTGTTAGACTGAGAATTTTTGACAGAATCGTAAATGCTGTTGAAGTTTTCACACCAAAATACTAATGACAAAATCTAGGGAAAAAAAGACAAGCCATAATGCACAATGATGTGGTGAACAGACCATTACTCTTGCATTGAGTTTTTTCAGTTATTGATTTTCATTTTAGTTGACTTCTGTTACACATTCAAACTCTAAATGGATTCAAATGACAGTATTATATTTCTTAAGTCAAACAAATGTTTTACAGGACACACTCTGCATGACTTGTATGACACATGTTTTTTTTTTTTTTTTTTTTTTACAAATGTGTCCCTGTGAGTGGTTCTTACATGAGGCTCACTGAGTTAACTTTGGCTGAGCCACAGAGGCAAACTTCCCTTCCTGTCTTTGTGATGACATTTTTTATTTTCATTCTCTCTGCCTGTTTACTGACAAAGACAACTTATTGCCTTACTGTGGGGTGTTTGTTTGCACATGCAAAGTCTCATTACTTTAGGCGTGACGGAGATTAATCACCTTTGCATGTCTGTGTCTGGGTTTGTGCAAATGTCATGCTGCAGCACCATTGTTTTTTTCCCCCTCCACTTCAGTTGTAAAATCACTTTGACATTAATCTCTAAAGATGCACATTTGCGCTTAATTGTGTCTCTGTGTTTGTGTGCATGAAATGTACACTTTTTCTGGCGTGTAAAAGAAATGGTGTCCACAGATGACTGTACCAAACACAGCAGCAGTGTTTAATCCTTTCTTGCAACAGTTATGCCCACTCTATCACTCTCTGCTTCATTTACAATTATATTCCCAACAATCTGCATTTAGAATTCCTCGCAGCGAAACACTCTAAAGCTACACTTTTCTTTTTTCTGAGACAGATTTTAAACACCGTTTTATATGAATAAGAACCACATGGATTATAGAAGAGCTACATGTTGACAGAAAACTAGATAAGGAATTTGTAAATGTATGTTTTATAAGACAGAGAGTGGGAGGGAGCTGAGAAATTCTGCTCAGCCATTCAAGCTTGTCAATGCCAGAGCTGAGACGCCTATGAATTAAACATCTCTTTGTATTTCAGTGACCCTTTGTTTTCTCAAGCAGAGGACGCAAGTGACAGCACATACAAATTTGAAACGCACAGACAGAGAGAATCTACAGAACCATATGTATATGTACCATATGTGCATTAGGGGCGCAGACATTTCCTGTCATTGGACATATCAAATAGCAAACTGACCTGTGCGTCGATGATCTTCTGTTTAGAGTCCACCACCGCCTGCATGTCTGAGTGATCCTTCTTTAGCTCCTCTTCCACCGACATTAACCTGGAAACAAGACAAATGTAACTAAAATCTTAAGACAAAGCTTCATTTTGACACAACAGCTTCCTCATCTTCCTACCTGCTGATGATGCCCTTCATCTGGAGGTCTTTGTCGTCCTGCTGTCTGCGCAGGCGCTCCTCCGACTCCTCCAGCCTGGCCTGGTACTCCATCAACACCTTCTGGGCTTGTTCGTCCTGACCCTTCAGACGGGCCTCGTACTCTTCCAGCTTCTGCACCGACGCCCGCAGCTTCTCCTGCAGCACTGCGATCTCCTGCTGGTACTGAACAAAGAAGCGGAGACATGAGGAGACTCTCATCATCGCTGTTGTCATTATCATCATCGTCATTATCGTCATCATCATCAACCCTATCAGCAGGGTCCCGTTCTTCATTACCATAGCTGTCAAGAGCAAAAAAGAAATCTCTCAATCAGGCCTGAGATTATGTCCTGTTGTTCCTGAGACTGAGTATCATTTCTGTCTAGAATACAGAAGGGAATCACACGGTTCATTTACAAGCCATTTTCATTACTGCACTTTCATACTAGACCTGAATAGCTGCCACTAGAAAAATGTTTTAGTCTGTCCAATCAAAAACTCCTGCTCACTCAGAAAAGCTATAATCAATACCAGCAAAGCTTTCATGTCAAAAAATAAATAAATAACTGTGTCATATTCGGCTGTTTCCCCAGTCAGACCTGGTTTGATTTGGCTCTGAAACCACTGACCTGTTGAAAGGTTAAACTGGCAAAAAAACTGAGGAAAAGAAAAGAAAGGAAGTTTAGGATGAGTAAAGAAAGGAGAGGGTGAGGAGGGAGGGATGTGCAACCAGTAAAGCAGGAGTCTGGTCTGTGAAATAAGCTCTGAAAATCTCTCCCTGACCTCTCGCTGGACCTTAGAGAGGCTTTTGAAGAAGTTTTCTCCGTGCGAGGGGGGAAACTAATGGAGGAATCGAATGTCTTCTGGATCGAAAAACACATTTCTTAGAACAGTGAGGGATGCTGTGATCAGTCAGCATGTCACTGGAAGTCTAGTGAGAGTAAAACTACAGACCAGGAAATAAGAATAAAAGCCTACAGCCATGGTAGCTGTGAGGCTTCACTAAAGCACAGTGATGCTTTGAGTTAAATGCTAACATCAGCATGCTTATAGTCACAGTGTTAAAGGGTTAATTAAGTATTTTTCAACCAGGATCCTATTTCCTATGTTTTTGTGTCTATGTGACTAATGGGAGCAACAGTTTTAGAAATTGGTCAAGTATTGACTGAGACTGTGAAACAGGCTGCAACTGATCACTCAGCCAGTTATGCACTAAAAGTACTTGTTTTGCATGCTCATTGTTTATTATTAAGTGTCTGACAACTTGTGAAAAGATCCCTACAGAGCTAGATCTTTTTTTTAAAGAGTAAGATCCTTTTTGTTTAACCAGAAACAGCCCCGAGATTGCCATCGCAAAACCCACCAGACTCAATTAAAAAAAATTGTAATTTTATCATTGAAAAACACACCTCATTCAGCTGTGACAAAATCAAAATAAAACTCACAAAAACCACCTCGGTTCATCTCTCTGCCTTTCCACCAATCCCAAAGCTCTGATTTGACTAAAATAAACCCTTAATTCACCCAGTTAGATGTGAAAATATGCTGGCTACATGCTAAAATTACTGTTTATTTAAATGGAGTCTGGTGGGTTTGGTGATAGCAATTTTGGGGCTGTTTCTGGTTAAACAAAAAAGGATCTTCCTCTTCAACAGAAAAGTCTATCTCTGTAGTGATATTTTCCATTCTGTTGTTTGACGCTAAGAATAGTAATCTGAATCTGTTAGTAGTGAAAACAAGCACTTCTAGAGAACGTCATTGAGCATGCGAACATGCCTTGATTGGTTACATTGCAGCCTGTTTCGCCGCTGCCACCTGCAACTGTCTTGCTCAACACTAGACCAGTTTCAAAAATTGTTCTTCCCATTAGTCACTAAAGCCCTGTTTCCACCAAACAGTACGGTTCAGTTCAGTTCAGTACGCTTTTTTTCCGTTTCCACTGCGAAAAATTGTGGATGGTACCAGTGGAACCGTTCTGTACCGCCCCCCTTTTTAAACCCCTCTATTGGTGCACCTAGCACACTGATCTGGTACTATAAGGTGGAGCTGTGAACACTGCAGTCTGCTGCTTTTGACCGTATTATGTGAACTGCACATATTCTAATCCTCACTTGGTGAAAAAAAAAGCATTGCAGAGCATTGTTCCTGTGGGTTCCAGCTACACTAAACACCTGCACTTGCCCGAGAATAACTAAATGCACAAATTTACTATTTTTAAATATCCCATGGAGAGAGACTCTTACTTTTGCTTGTTCTATTTTGTTCTGAAAATGTTGGCGTGCAACCCCGTTCTGTGGACGACAAACCAGGTGCAGACTTCCCTCTGTATCACCAGTGATAAGAAAATACAGCGAGAGCTGGACGGAGCACTGAGTGACAACAACCCTGCCCACATGTAAGAGTACTGTTTGCAGTAGATACGCTAAACAGGACCCAGGGTCTACGTACCATGTCCGAAGGGTTACCTTTGGTTCCAAAGGTACTATACTGAAAGTGTTTGGTGGAAACTGAGCTTTAGAGACAAAATATGAGAAAATAGGCTCCAGAATAAAAACAAAAAAAATAAAGTTAACCTTTAAGATGCTGACAATTACCAGGTGTTATGTCGATCATGTTCACCGTGTTCACCTGCTAATATTAGCTAATTAGAACTAAATACAAAGTGCAGCTGTGGTTGATAGGAACATCAGTAGTTTTGCAGGAATTTGGTCATAAAAATGTAAAGAATACAGTTAGGTTTTGACTTGATGAAAAGTTTACCTATCACCAAATTCACTGATTCATCTTCAAAGATGAAAGATGAATGTCTGCTGAATTTAATGATCACTATCCCTAGAACCATGCTGCTAGCATCAGTAAAAGGCATTAACAGATCATTATACTTTGATATAAACAATTTGCCCAACTTAATTAAATTCTTGTCTTTTCAGTCGTTTCAAAGAAAAAGCTATCTCGTAAAGCTACATCCTAAATGATCTTTCTTGGTCTTTCTCGCTGACAATATCATTTAATTTAATATATATTTTTTGACCAAAAAATTACCACCTAAACTAAAAACATCCCAAAATGATCAGTATATCTGATCCAGATCATTATTCAGTGATAACTGATGGAAAACACTGTGAAAGACAAACTGTCAGAGCACCCTGAATGATCGGATTCAATTACAAAAAGCGAGGATGCTGCTGGGGTCATTTTTCTTTCCTTATTTTCCCATGTCACTCTCCTGCCCACCTCTGGGACATTTTTCCCATCATCCCGCTCTTCCCAGGAGGAATGGTGACCTCAAATAGATTTATCTTATCGGCTCCTCTACCCTTTTCTCCACTCCTCTCTCTATCTCTAATATCCCTCTGCTCCTGTCACTAGATCCCCTGAGAATGAATGACATCCACTGTGTTTCTAACAGTCTTTGTCCTGCACTGTTCTCTTTCAAACACAAGGTACATCTGCTCTGTATCCCTGATGTCTGTCCCTACACCAGTAGGCAAATGGCAGCATGTGGGACAAATCTGCCTGTCCAACTTTGATAGTTAACACTGAAACCTTTGCTTGTTTTTTAATAAGATTTACTGTAGATAATGTAAATACAAGGCTAATTTAAAATAAAGCAACCGACTGCAAACCATGGAAACAGTGTTGTTCTTCACCAGGCTATCTGAACAGTGCATGGTGCTGAAATGAATCCTAAAAAAACTAACTAGTTTTAAATTTATACCTCAGGTTTATTCATAAATAACGTTATAGAGATAAAAAAATATGGTATAATTTTCATCATCTCTATCTAAATCATGGGATCAACTCAGCAGAAATCAAACTAGTGACAAAACCTCATCCATTGTTTGAAAAAACAAAACAAAACAAAACAAACAAACCAACAAAACAAAATTAATTATAAGTTCTTCTCTTTTTCTTTAACTGCTGCACTGAAGCCTGAGAATTAATCTTAGCTTAACATGTTCAAATGGCTGTTTTGACTGCAGTTGAATATATAGAGTTAAAAAAGTTTTGCTGAAATATAAGCCTTTGTAATATTTGTGTATTTTGGTTGCTAACACAAAGCAGTTGTGAGTATTATCTTGTATAACTCTACCTGTATTTTTGACTGTGTATGACAGACTGTTTATCATATCAGTGTTGTTTCTTTGTTACTGCTCTTTGATTTTGCGCATTTGAATTTCAGCTAACTAAAACAGCAAATGTAATTAACACATCTGAATACTGATGGAACAGAACAGGACAAAAGAGAGTTGGAAAACAAAAGGTGGTTTAAACAGATGCATCTCTGCACCTGCTGTCCTGATGTGACACCTGATGATGATTAAGGTAGATTATATTTCCAGCCAAACAAACATTGTTCTCTTTGTCTTTTACAGGACACAGTTTAGTCAAAATGAAACTCAGCTGGAAGGACTGTTACAAGAGAAAGATCAATAACATGATAACCCAATCTATAAAATGACAAGGAAATGTTTTATTGTAAATTAATAAAAAAATATATTATTATTAGCAGTGGCTTTATTAAAGTCTACTGACTTTAATAAGTTAAATAGTTGTACATTTAATCCCCCAAACACTGCAAATTAAACAAACAATTCAACCAAAATGTGTCACAGTTGGCCAAAAACAACTAAACTGACTCTAGAAATGAATCACTATCTGAAAAGTATTTACAGCTATTGGGATTTGAAGATGGAGAGAATATGCTTATGAATCAAAATTAAATAAGAACACATATATTGTCAATAAAGGAGCAATCTGTTTGATTATGAGGCCCACAACTAAGTATTAAGGAAGTGCTTATCTGTCACTAAACTTGGGTGAATATGCTGATTGCATGGATGATCGATGAAACAAGTTGGCCATTAATTGTAGTTTCTGTAAAACAGCTTAAGTATTTAATTTAAGATTTTTTTGTGTGCTTTTTGGTAATGATATTAGCACTGTATGTTTTCTAAATATAAGTATCTTTTCAAAATACAGTGTATATGATGTGAGCATTACAGTTTGTCTTTTCGGTGTGATTTTCCTTTCCCTAATTTCTTCATGCAATAGGAAATTTCGTATTTTAGCTTGCTGTTCAGTATGAAAAGAAAAAAAAACCCCTTCACATCCTTACTAAAGACAGTCAACGTTCATCCTTGACTTCAAACAGAACCCGACATCAGATTTAAAAAAGGCACGGTAGAAAAAGTCAACCTTCCCGTGTTTCACATTTGCTATGCAATCAAACACTTGCTCTTATGTATTCAGTGGTGTTCAACTGAAAAATTAAATGTCAAATGGCATTTCTTTTGAAATTTAAAACATGCAAATAGCATCTTATTACTGCACTTACTTGTGTTCATCTAAATCAGTTAAGTCTATCTGTCACATGTCATTATATAAGGTACAATTCCAGAGAAATGTAATCCAACCACTTCCTTCAATCTGTGCATTTAAAAGATGAGATTTACTGGGATTTCTATTTTGATGTCTACTCCTCCTGACAAGACAAATGCATGCCCCAATTAGTTACAGATCACTGAATATATACAGTTTATGTAAATGTATGTGAAAGCTTAAAATGGCTACTGTAGGGCCTGTATTGTTAAGAGTGTATGGGCCATTAGCTGCAGCCTATGTCTAAGCTGCTGTGGAAGATGTACTGTTTTCCAATCCTTCTCTTGTTGCTGCTCTGCTATTTTAAGGTGTCTGCGGCTTCTTTGTTAAGACTGAAGTTATTGCCTTCTTTGGTTGCTCTCCCTGCCTGGGCTGCTGGCTTCCATAAAGTATGAGCTATGTTAGGATGACAGGTTTGTATTCATTATGGATGGAAAAAAAAGGGGGGGAGCAATGTGGCAGCCAATCAAAGCATGGAAGCGAAGCTGAGGGTGAATGGTTGTAAAGGTTGCTGAGAAGAGAAACAGGAACGTAGGCAGAGGAAGCAGCAAAAAGCCTCTTTCTGTCTCCATCTCTCACATAGATGCAAGCGCACACAAGCTCCAACATGTCTGTGTGGATGTACTGCATGTGCATACACACACACGCAAACACACACCTGCTTTGGGCTTTTAGGTTCATTCCAAAGATGTTAAGACAGACGGGGGAAAGTTAGGAGGGTGTGTAGGAGTTATTTGAGGTGGAGGGACATTTTTTTAAGGAAGTAAGGAGGTTAAAACTAAAATATCCAACACTGTTGAAGTCTCACAGGAAGCATGTTGTTAGCCAAGTTGTCTACATGCAATTATTAGTGAATTAATTGATCAACAGCTGCAATTATTTTTGTTATTTCTCAGCCAAAATGCCAACCGTTCCAGCTTTTCAAAGGCAAGAATTTGATGCTTTTTATGTAATATATGACCTCACAGGGATATTTCTGGGGTTTGGGCTGTTGGTTGAATAAAACAAAACCCTTGAATACATTTCCTTTAGCTGTTGGAAGTATTTTTCACTATTTCCTGACACTATAAACCAACTTTTATCAAGAAAATAACCATCAGATTAATCACTTATGAAAACAATCCTGATATTCACCCTGACACCCGCTGACTGCCATGGTGATATTCTTGCCTGCTGCATTCAGCCTCGCACTAACTACTTTCTGCCATAATTGCTGTTGCTATGACTTTCCTGCAGTTCATGGCCACATGAACTCACTGCTGGCTGTGAAAATGGCACGAAAACATCCCAGAAAAACATCCTGAACATTACTGAAAAGCCAATTTCAGGAAAATTGGGGATTGAGGTATTACGGGGTCACATGCAGAGCCAGACTGACACACAAAATACCATATTTACCTCACTTTTATGTTATAAATGCGCATATTATGACTTTGAATGACAATTTAGGTATGTCTAAGGGACCTCAGGCTTAGTGGAAAGGCACAGTGGGAATAAATCCAGCAGACAATTAAGTGTATAGAAGGGGTGGGTGGGTTTAAGGAGGGAGGTATATGCGGGGACTAATGAGGGGTACAGAAAGGAAGGACAGTTAAGTGGGGGGATCAGGGCTGAAGGTTGAGGTGGATTGTGAAAGGAGGGGGTTGGTAAAGGTCAAAGGTCAGATGAGGAGGCTGGTTACCTTCTCCACCTGAGTCAGATCCTCTCTGTTTCTCAGTGACTCTGGCTCCATCCCCTCATGGTCTAAATACTGCACATTCATATTCAATAGCCAGGCTGCTGTGCGGTCCAGCGCACTGGGGTTCACTGGGGAGGGGGCCTAGTGAACACAACACACACACACACACAAACACACATACACACACACATGAGCCGAGTGCAAGTGACAGGGAGGGGAAGGGGGGGAGGGGCAGGTAGCAATAACAGCACAGAAACAACAGAAATAAGCTTGAAATGCACCAAATCATCTGGACTGAAAGCAGCAGGTGGAATGGATACACACCCCTGTCTTCAAACTCACGCATACACCAGAGCACACACCTCGTAGCACTGATTTAAACATGTGTGAATGTGTACACCTACCGTGTCATACTAGCAGCGAGGAGGGTAAACACTGTAAGATCGAATGAGTGAAATTTAAATCAGCCTGTAGGCAGATGCTGGCATTTAAGGTATATGTGTATGAGCTTCCATCTGCCAGTAAACTGATGGACAGATGAGTAGAGAAAAATGTCTGTGGGCTGTTACAGCACATGAGAGGAAACGTAGGATGTTTTTACAGTCCAACACGTTCATTAGCACTGATGGGTTTTGAAAAGGCTGAGCTATTGTCATGTGAATATCTGCAAATGGACGAATAAAAGAAAAGACATGAATTTCAGAGTAAGCCTACAGATAAAATTGATCATAACTTAACTACATTGTTGGCTTTAGTACACTCTTAAGTGACTGCTGTCAATTCACTGCCAATCAGATAGAATTAAGATAAAAACCGAAACTATTCTGGAAAGGAGAAGTCCGCTTAAAGCCACTATGCAGAATTTAAATATTCAGACTTTTGCATTCCCCAATGGTTGCATCAAAAAATGGACCATTGAGGCTGATGTTAATGTCACTGTTTTGCAAGAATTTGGTCATAAACCAAAGTATTGGACAAACTGTAGTTTTGACCAGTTAGTGTTATAGCACCAAAGTTATTAGTTCATCCTGAGGGGAACACACGTCTGTACAAGATATCATTGCAATCCACCCATCAGCTGTTGAAACATTTCACTCAAAACCTAAAATGTCAACCTCATGGTGGCACAAGAGGAAAGGTCGGGGGATCACCAAGGTCAATAGGATTCATCATCTGGGAACCACGAAGGTCTTTCCAAAATGCTAACCAACCCATGTGGTAAATGTCAACACATTTCATTGGACAATTGAAGACTTTGACCTGTTGGTCGCCCCAGAGGAAAGGTCACTGAATCTCAAAAGTTGTGTGGATTCATCCTCTGGAGACCATTCATATGTTAAATTTCATGGCAATACTTGAAGTAGTTGTTCAGATATTTTATTCTGGATCAAAGTGATGGAGTGTCCAACATTACAGTTCAAAAGAATAATTTAAAAAGATACCATAATTGCATAAAAATATCGACACATAGTGGCTTTAAGGTCCTGAAGTTTAGGTAATGGTTTGAATATTTTTAAGTGGGGCTGTATGGGGTACTTATCCATAGTCAGTGCATTACATACAGTAGATGTAAGTTGGCACTCTCCAACTTTAGAGAAGCAGCAGGAATACCGACACAGAAGCTAAGCAATGCACTGCTGTGGATGGGGCCTGTCTAAAAAATCTTTAACAATTAAGAACTGTATGCTATATTAACAATATTTTCACAGCTTTATCTTAGCTTAATACAGGACCTGCTGTTCTACCGCTGCTTCGTTCAGTTAGTTAGTCTGCATTATAGTGTGACTTTGGTTAAACCCCAAATAACACAATGACACAAACAAAATAACTGATCAAGGCAGCGGTAGACCAGCAGTTCCTCTGTGTTCAGCAATGTTGTATCACTGGTTTTCTTAATGGAGTCTGGCTTTGTCTGACAGCAAGGTAAAACAGTGACACTAATCAAAATATAGCGTACACTTAAACTGATATAGTTTTTTTTTTGTTGCTGATCCTTCCACAGCAGCGCACTGCTTGGTTTCTGTGTCGGACTCCAGCCTGCTTCTCCAAACTGGGGGCGTGCTGACTGATATCAGCTGTATGTAATACACTGACTATGGATAAGTATCTCATACAACCCCACTCCAAAAAATCTGAACTATCCCTTCACTGATGATAAATGTCTGTGCTGAGTTCCCCGAATGCGCAAATTAAATTAGGTTTAATGCTATCAGTAACTGAGTCTAACTGCAAACAATCCCATAGACCATTCCATAAAGAGGAGAGCAAGGCATTATTGTTAAGATGCAGATGCCCTTCCCGTCAGCCAGTCACCAAGGGAAACCATCAACCTGTATTTTTTAATTATAGCCTATATACCTGACCTGCCAATACTTAACATAGACTTACCAGCAAATGCGTTGGAGAAAGTGCAGATTTGAAATGGAAACCTCCCACTGTGACCACACACACTGACACACAAACTGTATCGATACACTAACCCAGTAAAATACTGTATCTGCTTATATCCGCCAGGTCTGTTTGCTGTTGCCTTGTGTGCATGTGTGAGTACATACTGTATATCGCTAGTTAATAAGATGCTAATTGTGCCTCCACCACCCTCATTCTCAGCCCATTAAACTTGACCAGTAAAACAGTGGTGAAGTGATGAGCTGCCAGTATGCAAATTACTGTTATTACACGCACAATGACTATAGTTCATTAGGGCACAATGTGCAGAGTGTCTGTGCTGAGTCCACCCACACAGGCTTTTTTAACATGCTATGAGACAAATGGGCGTTTTGTAATTGGAACTTTTTCCATCACTGTAATTTCAGGTGATTTCATAGACTAAGACAACTACCATTGGCCGTCTTGAATAACAACTTAATGAATATCATCCTCAATTATGTTGCTGTAAGTTAAAGATGTGTACGCTACAGTTTGAACCTCATACCTGTTTGTGCTGAGCTCTCTGCTTGGTCTCAGGACTGTCACCTTTGGAGGAAGAGGACTGCTGTCGTAACCGTGCGCCGCTGCCAGGCCAGTCAGGTGAAGATGTCATCATGTTGCCAGAGGAGGGACGGGGGTAGGGTCCACTGTTGAGCAGATTCGGGGGTGTTCGGCCCCGAGTAATGCTCTGAGGTGGAGGTTGGTCTATCCTCCGCTGTGGGCCGGCACTGTTCTGTCTGGGGACGGTGGGCTGGTGCTGTGTTTCTGTGAGGGACAGCTGTCGGCGGTTGAACTCTCCTGAACGCCTAGTGTACTCGTCCCCGCTGCTCCCACCACCTCCACCTCCTCCACCATGGTTCAAGAAGGCGTGCTTCCCTCCTGCTGGTCCGTCCTCGTTGTTGCTATGGGAACTGACAGAACTGTGGCACTCAGAGCCCGAGTCGGTCATTCCGCGAGGGGACACAGGCAGGCAGGCCGCCATTTGGTAGACTGGGTTCTGGAAGGAAAGGGGGGCTAATAGCTGGGCAGGTCGGCCTGGAGTGCTTTCTGTGCTCATGGTGGTGGGGGGCTGGCCTGGCCTCCGTAGAGTGGGACCTCCAGGGATGCTGCCCTGTGACACTCTGGCTGACCAGCCTCCCCCAGAGGTTTGGCCTTCACCCATGGCATCTGTGGAGCTTGGACCAGGTCCACCTTCCAGACTGCGGGGGTCCTGGAGGTCCACCATGGACAGACTCTTGCTGCCATTGGCCATGCCCAGGTCAGGTTCATTGGTCTCAGAGTAGCTTGAACTGCGTGCTGGGGAGGGCTGGATCCCTGAGCTCCTTGTCACAAAGAATAGGTCCTTATTTTCTGGGGTAGGGGAGGGTAACCTGGTGAAGTCAACTAATCTGAAAGAGACAGAGCGAAAAATAAAGTAAATCTGCCGTGCATTTCAAAACCTCAGCCAATTAAGATCAGTCACAACTGATAACTTTGAGCTGTGCACCCACAAAAGAGGTAAAATATCACTCAGTAGTTTTAGCTGTACGTAAATGTAATTTCATATTCAAATCTTTCTTCTTTGATTCAACTTTTATGTAACCAAAAAAGCCTCACTGAGATTTAAAATCAAGAGTATATTGGCAAAGATAGGCAGCAATAGCAATGTGCAGCAACATATGACACAACAAATCTCACAAAATAAGAATTTAATTTATTACAGCTCCCATCCTAGAAATAACCTGAAGTGGAACCTTAGAGAAACTGAGAGCAAGACTACATAACTTGTGATAAACAATAGCTATTGCTAAATGCTAAATGACTATTAAGCTAAACTAGAGCAGTTAAGCATTAGCTAAAATGCTAAGTTATTGTAACAATAACCATGGTCATAGTTGACCTACTATGGCAGTGGCAGCAAAACCTAAGACCAGTGATACTCAACTCCCTGCCAGTGGGTCAAATCTGGACCCCAACAGGGAGCCCGTTGGCCTCCCAACTAGGACTGCACAACTAATCAAACTCTAATCAAAAATGCAATATGGCCAAGTGAAATATCAAAATTGCAGGGGCTGCAATTTTCAATAAAGGTTGTTGAGTGTACCTGCCTTAGACTGTTTAGCTAAACACTAAAATGCTAAGCTATTGTAACGAAAGTAGTAGTACAATTGGAGAAAAGTCAAAGAGTGAACGGAATCAGTAATGTGCCCTTAACGGCAAAATTTGCCCAAACATTGCCAATATTAGCCACCATGGTCATAACAAACCTTGTAAGGCTGTAGCAGCAAAACCTTTGACTGTTTAGTTTATAGTAGCACAAGTGGAATAGAGTCAAAAGGCCAGTTTTGAGGATGTGTGGCCTCTACACTAATTTCCTTTGTCCCTTGTCCCCTCACCTTCCCTTTCTTCCCTCCCCTCAGCCAGCAGATGGAGGCTTCATTGCCAGAAGACGATTACCTTGACAGACGTGATTTATCTTCCAATAATCTCTATCATTCACATCACGCTCATCTCCTCCCTCTTTCTGTGTCCTTCTCCCTCTGTTCCATTACCCTTCCCTCCTAACTTCTTTCTCATCTTCATTCTGCTAAATTTCTTCCCTCTCTCAATCTTGGCACTGTCTCCTTTTCTTTCTCCTACTTTTCATGTCACTGGTTGGTGGATGAGAAGCAATTAGGTGATCCTCGTGAGCTCATTCGAATGCGGTTTCTGCCTCACGGGCTGCTGATGAGGATGCACCACACACATAGACACACATACGTCAATATATGAGCAAACAGTAACTGTGATAAAGTGAAGAGGGTAGGCTCGGACATGAGGTCATATGGGGACATCACTTAATTAGTTCTATTGATCCCGGCTCCTGATTATCGTAATGATACCAGCTGTCTGACTCTCTTCCTGTTGTCTCATCTTCCTGTTCTGTACAGTATGATCTCATCTGCCTGCCTGTGTTCTGGTGTTGTGTTTACTGGTCTTTGTGTCTGGCTATTACTCATATATCTCTCCTCCTCTGTTGGTCCCTGTGCCTTCATGTTAATCTTTCTAAGTGTCACCTTGCCATTGTTCTGCCAGGGAGTAAGAGGACGGCAGATAAGCGAGATAAGGTGCTGTCAGAGTGTGTATTCATCCACTGGAGAGTAAATGAGGTTTCATCTGGCTGATGTAAACAAGCAGGGGTGACACTCACAGTGTGTCATGGCCTCAGCTGACAAACATTAACACTCAGCAGAATTGGTAGTTTGAGAACACAATCTATTGTAGAGGTAAAAGCGCCCTCAATGTTTTCAAAAGGCTCTGGGATTTATTGATAACTGACCTTCTATAAACTGAGCTGTGCCAAGGGTCGCAAGTTGATATTATTTGGAGAACAGCCACCCACTATTTACTTGGTTTTTTTTTGGAATATAAGGAAGGTCAAAGGACTTTTTAGATTTTACATTTGTTTAATATGGACTAATATACTGTACATGGACTCATTTCTATTTATTCAAAGACTTAAAGGTGCTCTATACAAGTTTATAACATTGATGTAGCAGTAAACAACAATTTGTTACATAAAGACAAGGTGGAGTAATGGCGCTCTGAGCAGAGAATGAAGTCATGCTCTTTCTGTGCATGATGTAATTCCAGCTACTCTGTTCTTTGTTGTGGTTGCTGGTCCGGCTGTGCGTGCATGTAACTCAATAGCCTTTTTCACAGAGAGATTGTGCAACAGCGCAGCTACAAAGTCCCTTCTTTATGCTTCCTTTGCATTTTTACACAGAACCAAACAAAAGGCAGAATCACGCTGCTCCCATGAGTGATTTTAGACATCATGCCGGCATCGTGGAAGTAAAAGAGGCGTGACAGGGGTGACACATAACACAACAGCATCGGCCTCTAGTGTGACATGTAATATATATGTTGACAGCACTTTCTCAAAAACAACAATGGCATAACACGGCAATTACATCATTTCTGTCCTCTGTTATATGGCTGCTGATCTTGCTCTCTGCTCAGAGGATGAGGAGCTCCCATCCTCACTGTTTTGCCAATTTGTGGAAATTTTCAGCCGCTGTTCTTTGAGTTAGCTGCTAACTGCTATCCGCTACTTTTTCAATCTGCGGAAGCATGGTGCCCTCCTTCCATCTCCCTCCTAGTTAACACCATAATATCTGTCAGCACTGTTTGCGCTGTTAGCACTGCTAGCGGCGAGCCACCAACTTAGCCGCTTCTATGTTGAGACCCACGTGCAGACAATTCCGACCCAGACTCTGAATCATAGATATGCTCTGAATGTCGTATAGAGCACCTTTAAATGAGGCTTTTTAAATATGCAATGAGGAGCACAACCGCAGAGTTTAAATTAGTATTCATTATTCTATATGTAGGGTATAGTATACATTAGCTTCCTGTCCACTGACAGTTGCCCTTTTCTCTGCTGCTCACTTTAGCACTTTCACATGCAAATAAACTTTCTAATATAAGCAGAATTATTGAAAATAATATGCCTAATGTTTGAGACCCCATGAAAATTTGTATCTGAAGTTATGCTGTCCTAAATGTTAATTAATGGGTCCCGTCATAATTTGTACACTGCGTCTAATTATTCTCTGATCCTATATTTGTGATTAAAAAAAAAACAAACAGTATGAACTGTATAAATGAATAAACTTATGTGTGTGTTCTAGATGAGATCTTAAATACTCCTTACCCTGAAAGGTCATTGTCTATGACCATCTTCTGCAGGCCGGAGGAGATGCTGCAGCCTGCCTCAGCGGGAGGCGAGCCCATCTGCTCAGAGGACTGTCCGGGTGTCATCTGGACGCAGGACGGGTTGGACAGAGCTGTGTTCACCTCCCGCAGGATCCTGGGCAGAGGACCCAGCTTGGAGGCTGCACTCTGTGAAGAAAGAGACACAATTAAGTTTTAAGCCAAATTAAATATGACTCTGGACGTCTTCAGTTGGGGCGTTAATTGGATTTAATTTCCGTGCTGTTTTGTTCAATTTCATATTTGCATATTTTTAAGACCTAGTTATTTTCCCTATGCCATGCAATCAACTCTCTTATTCAGACAACATACTGAATTATAAATTAGGCCGGCCAGTCTGATGGACTCAACCAGCCTCACTGTGATTTCTAAATTATTGAAATACAGGCTTTCTGTGAGCTGGATGCTCTACTCCCCCCCAAAAAGAAAAAAAAAAACCCATCAATTTGCCCTTTATCTAATTATTACCAGCTTCCCATCTGCTACCACAGCTAATGTAAACGTCCTTGTAAATCCATTAATATGCCTCACCCAGCCTCTGAGACTTCACAGTGCTCTCCCCTTGTGCACTGTTTATGTAATGCAATAATGAATTATTGATTGATGTACGATAAACATCCTAATGTAGTCTGAGCATGATTCAAATCCTGAAGCTTGTGATAATGAATTGAAGACCTCTGGACCCTCTGTAAAGTTGAATGTTATCCTTTATGAAACCTACGGAATATCTATGTATGTACATCGCTATATGATTTTAATAAACACTAATGCATTATATTATATATTATATTATATTATATTATATTATATTATATTATATTATGCCATTTTCAGTACCTGGTCCATCTGGGACACCACCTCAGAGAGGAGGGAGTGCAGGGTGGACAGTTCCCTGCCGAGGTCAATGTATCCCTCAAAGCCTGCTGTGTTGGAGATTGTCTCTGGGTTTGAGATTTCGAGCAGGAAGCGCTGCATATTGGTCCACTCGTGCTCCAGGAACTGGTTCATGAAGGACATGTACTCTTCCTTGTTGCCAAATCTGACAGCAAACAGGGACAGGAAGGGGAAACAGGGACAAAGAGTGATGCAAAAGAGTGATGTTATTTTATAAAATTCCACAATTTTCTGCTAAAAACACACATAAGTGACAGAGACACACTCACTTGGTGAAGTTTGCCAGGTTTTGGGTGACTTTAGCGATGAGCGTGAGCGTACGTGCTGTGCGGTCATCTGGATACTCCTGCATCAAATTGAAAAGTGAGGGGGACATGATGGCTGGACAGAGAAACCGCAGGAACAAGGACGCGCTGATCAAACGCTCACTGATGTCCGGTCGACCCCGGTTGCTGCATTCCTGTCGCCATGATGCAAAGACCTCTTTCAGTTCTCTTGGAAAGACACTGTGGAGAATAAGAGACAGAACAGAAGGTCTTTTTAAAGAGCGGACAAAAACATTATCTTCCCCTCGCGCTGTATGAATGGAATTGAAAGCGTGTGAAACAGAGGGAGTAGACATATAAATGTTTAAAGGTTATTTAGGCTTACTTTCACTGCTACTCCCAAACCTAAGACAAAAATTAATTTATCAAATCTCGTACAACTCAAACACACAATGTAGAATTTTCTGCCACGAGGGTCTCTCAATCAAAACAATAAACATAAAAGAGAGCAATGCCCTCATTACAGTCAGTTCTCCCGCTTTCCTTCAGTATTCATTGTTCATGAGGTTTTTAGCATGAGCAGAATTATTCACAGAGGTCTCTTCCTCTCCAAAACAAATAGACAAGGTGCTTTAAATCAATGAAAACACTGAATAAAGCAGCTTAACATTAAAAATCAGTCTTCTCCAAAGGCTGTTTGGCTCATCACAGAGGGGCCGCATAGCACCGCTCCTGCTAATGTGTGCTCACCTTTTTTTTCTCTGATAATTCAAGAACCAGATGTTCAGGAGGTTTTTATCGAGAGACGAATTATCCGCAGGTGTCCCCCTTTCCAAAGCAAACAGACTCAGTGATTTAAACCAGCAAAAACACTGAATAAGGCAGTTTCATGTTAAAAGTCGATGTTTCTCTGATGCTCTTCAGCAAGGCAGGGGCTGGAGCCAAGCTGCTGCTAACGTTAGCTTAGCTTGTTTCTCTGATAACTTAAGATCCTGACATCCCATGACTATAATTCTTAATCTGGTTAAACTATACGGTTAAAAAGTTCATTGTAGAAATGTGACTTAAAACTAGATAAGTCAATTTATGTCAGCTTCTGGCAGACAACGAGCACCTAATGACACAGACCGTGTTCTTGATTAAAGTTACATATTTCTCTGTGTTTAACTTTACATTGTTGGAAACGTTTGGGATAATGTTAGCACACAATTCAACAAAATATGTGGTGTTAGTCTAGTCGTTTCTAGACATTTTAATGTGAAAACGTTACATATCATATCTCTTAAAAAACCTCTAGAATTTAAGAGAACTCCAAAAGTCTCCCAAGTTGGTTAAGAATACATTCTAGAAGACTAAAAACAAGTGGAGGTTTTGAGAGTGTTTGGTGAAAAAAAACTAGTCATGATGAATAACAACATGTTAGCTGAGGCGATCAGCATGGTTTTAGCATATTATTTGCATCTCATTTGAACATTTGATACAAAGTTACACTGCTTCTCCTTTTCTCTTTTATCCCAGTGTTTGTCAGGGGTGCAAACAACAAAAATAAAGCCCGTACGGATATGATTGCAATCACTTTCCATACATCCTGTAGTACCAAATTTTCATTATTCAGATTTTCTTTGCAACTCCTGTTTGGTTTCTATTTTGGTTTTTATTTCAGCATGATTGTATCCCTCCTTACCAATCCTATGTTGAAATAATCAATATACATATAAGTTGTTACTTGAGATATTAAAAACTTCACACAAACAAAATGAACTTTTGGAATGTACATGTGATTAATCATGTGATCCCCAGAGAGCTGCTGTGAAAGGTTACTCCTACGCTTCGCAGTGAGTGGGAGTGAGCTGCTTGATAAATATGTCTTACTCTTGACTTCTAGTGAAGTTCTACTCCGAAGTTGACTCTCTGGGTTTCTCCAGTTGCTTTAAAATATCACACATACAAGTTGTGAACAACAGATGTCTTTTAAAACTGGTAACTGCTGCTAACAAGCATGGAACCTAATTAAGAGCTCCTTCAATGGGATTGCTTTAATTGTGATAAAGATCCTTTAGAGTGAAAGTCTGTTTCTAGGAGACAAGACATGAAATAAGAGATTTTGATGCTATAAATTTTTCCTTCATGTTTGAATTATATTACATGTGATAAAGCAGGATGGACATCAATTATGGTGATGTTGTTAAGAGATAAAGTATGAGTGCTGAGACACTCCCGGCCTTAAAAGTAAAAAACTCATATGTAATGTGTGAAGTTTTATACAGAACATTCGTATTCACCAGTATGAGTTGATGATTTTGCAGAAGGCCAGCTCACAGCACATCTTCAGGTTACTCTGGTGTTCCTGCAGGTCGCCTGACGAACACTTGGACGGATCCACCTCACAGTTCTCATCTGACTCATACAGAGCTTTGATGAACTCACCTGAACAAACACACAGAACAATAAGAGAGAATATTAAGGATTTTGTAGAATATTTGGGGTTCTTATACATCCTTTTCTGAGCGTATCTGTGAGACAGATACAGCAGGGAAAAGCGAACTGTGGTAGTATTTTTCTTTTTCTTTTGCATTTGTCATTTGAAGTGCTTGCAAAGTCCTGCTGAGCTGAGCCAGGACAGAGGAAGAATATGATGTCAAAGCTGCAGGGAACACAGTTTAATATTGCCCTTGAGATTCTAGTGGGCCGAAACATAAACTAAAAAAAAAAAAAAAAAAAAACCTACGAGACAGATTACTCTTTAGTTTGACCTGTGACAACAAACACAAAGACTGACATATGTATAAGACTCACAGAGGCCAAACAAGGTTACACTCACAAACACGGTGTCAAAGATAACAATGTCCTCTCTGTTGCCTCCATTGGGATAGAAGACAGACAATTACTGCAACGATATCTCATGAGTCAACAGCCTGTAAACTCAGCCCATGGCTGTCCTGGTGATGCCTCAAGCTCAGTGATTTCAACAGTTTAGCCACACAATAAAAACTCCACCAAAAACACTGATCATTGTTTTAACAGCCCTGCAAATTTATCTGAATCAACTCTAAGAGAGGCACGCAAAGAAACAGACATCGCTAGTTAAAAAAAAAAGCCAAAAAGAGACACACACCAGGGCTTGACAGTGACAGTGACCAAGTTGCCATTGGCAATCATTCGGAAAAATTGGCTCCCACTTTTTAACATATAAAAAAAGGGGCATTAGTGATATTTAAATATTACTTTAACACTGTGTTCACACTGAGCGACGCAGCAACAGTCATTTTCAATGGAAGCTGGTGACATGAAGCTACAAACTGACGCCTAACACTTGTCACTGTGGACAGGTGTGATGTGCTAAAAATCAAAGTTGAGCTGGCCTCAACTTCTTTCAGCGCTCTAATGATGTAGTAAAGTGTCAACCAATCATGTTTTTGTTTCTAGCTATGGTACTGTGTCATTTAGCTAAGGTAGTTGACACTATGCTACTTTCCTGTGTGTGTATAGTAGAGCACACATTGATGCAATGGAGCCGTGATGTTAAAACAGGGCTCAGACTCTGATCAAAAGCATAGATATTTTTATGGTCAGTGGTTCCAAAAAGGTCCAGCTACATGGTCCAGATTTCTCCTTAGTCATTAGTTCAAGATCCACACGGTTTAATATATTCAGAGTCATACTTGTGTTGGTCATGTCGTTGAGCTGGCTTGCTGTCCTTGTCAAGTAGCGGTCTGTTAGTCACTCACTCTACAGCAGGACACAGCACTTCAAAATGAACTCTGTCTCGCAAATACACTGCACTTCAAAAGAAAGTGTGTTTGTTACAAACTTGACATGTTTGCGAGTCACTTGCTGTCCACTCAGAATGGACCTGCAACCCACTTTTGGACCGCGCCCCACATGTTGGAAACCACTGCTTTAGATGACCAGTCGAGGTACTGCGCTTCAAGTAGCAGACATACACCTGACCGGGATGACATAACGACGTGAACGAGCACTGAGCCAGCACTTCAACAGTGACTCAGCAATATTGTAGCTGGCCAAGCTTTTGCTGTGTCGCTCATAGTGTGAACACAGCATTACGGTCAGAACAGGAACTAGACAGCACTGCGTGTGTGTTGGTGCGTTTTCTCACGCACATACAAGCATCTGTTTTAGAGACACGGGCGAAGCAATTTAAGTTGTTTGACTGAGGGGTGAAAAGTTAGACTAACCCCTCACCATCACAAATGAATGTCCAAATTGATTCATCTGACAGAGAACCAGACGACCCTGAACAAAATAGAAAAAGCAGATTTGTAAAGCCTTGGGAGGCTGAAGTATCCCGGGATCTTTGAGCTGGACAGCTGCAACATACACCTCAATAAGTGACACATCAAGGTCACCGGTTTAAGGCAGCACATTGGACAGAGTAGATTCTGTAAATTATCACATGAAACACAAAGAATAAAGCTTTTAAGCATTCTTTTATGTCACATTCATCATTATGAAGCTGACGTAGATCTTAATTACTCAACATATTAGGTGACTAATAATGGCAACTATATTTTCAGTTTCAGCAACCAAAAGCTGATGCCTGGCTGCCAGCCTGGCAACCACTTTTCAAAGTTACGATCAAGCTCTGCACACACACACAGAAAGACATACACACACACATCGAGCATTAATATTAGCAGCATATAGAGAGAGATGTGACGAGTGCCAGGAAGGATGTGTGCCGTTTGTAGATTAAACTGCTGCTGTGTACATTTCTGAATCAGGGAGGGAGAAAAGCACACAGTGCATACAGAGTGCTTATTGTTAGGACTGCAGACGGACAAACACACTTGATCTAACCTTGGACTAACATTGTAGACGTGGGAGCGGGGGGTGGGGGTGTCAAACAATCGACCCATAATAATTTTCTAGCTGATCCTGTAAGTGGTTTCGAATTTGAACGTCTGTCAAAGCCAGACAAAACAGATTTCCTGTCACAGTGTGAGTTGTTTTGTCCACGACGAGCTTCCAAAACAAAAATTGAGATGATGATAGAGTTGCTTCAGTTGTCTCGCTGTCAAAATGATTCTTGGGAGGAGAGCTGCTAATGCATTTGATCTCCGTGCCAATTGTGGTTTGCTTAATTGTGCTGTGGCCACTGCAGCTCATATACAGATGCTTCTGACTAAACACTTTTCCTGAGCGAGTGGAATAATATGCTTAGAGGTGAATGTGAAGACGAGAGAGCAGAAAGATGAAGAGGAAAATGGACAAACAGATACAAACAGAAATACATGAAAAGAGCCACTTCAAGTCCAGACATGAAGCAGCTTTATCATTGCTTTCAGAAGTATTTTTCAGATGAGCAGCAGCAGATTACAGCCTCTGCCTTCGCCCTCTTCCAAATCACTGCTCCACTCACCGAGGGCGTCCTGCAGGTATTTCTGTCCCACCAGTTTGAGGTATTCCTCTATGGCCTTTGTCGCTAGCGTGTTCTCTCTGAAGATGAGGTGCTCGTTCTCCCCGCAGCGATCCACTTCTGACATCATCAAGTCTGTGAGGAAGTCCTGCAGAACAACAACAAAAAACAAGACAAGCAGAGCGTTAATAACTCTCATACAATCATATGTGATTATCCGCAGTTTAAGAATTAGTTGACAAAGATGTCTGCCCATTTATTGTGAATCTTGCTTTTGAGGTGAGAGTTTTTCAATTTGGAGAATAAAACAGATGGAAGGATGTAAAATAGGCATTCATTTGAATGACCATGAGAATAAAATGTATCCTCAGGAGAGAGTTGGTGCTGGCAGATAAAACGAGTAAAAAATAAAGCGAGTGGGTTATAATGGAAAAGCAGATTGGTCATCAAGGTTTCATCTGACTCATCTTCATCCACTTCCTTTGTTTATCCTGTGATATTTTACATTACTAACATCCTCTGTTATTTCAGACACTCTTGTTCCACCTGTCCACCAGTGGGCCTCTGGGTGCTTCCTGTATAAAGCTGTCACCTGGCAGGTCTCCTGCTGGCAAACCTGATTCCCATCATTACTCTACCACAGTATACAGTGCATTCACTCCCTATCCACTATTCACCTGTTCACCAGACTGTCTTTAGCTGCCTGTCTGTGTGCTATTCTAAGCTAAGACTGTGGTGTGGTATAGAGGGAGAGCAGATCAAAGCTAAATAACAGCGTGGATCAAAAGAATACACAAATGCCCAACATCCTGACCCAATAAAACCATACAGGAGATTCCTTCAGGGTTCCAACAGCTTAGGACAAGTTAGATTTAAGACTTTTTAAGATGTTTTCAGTGCCACAAGAACTAGAATTTAAGATCTATTTTACAATAACCAAAACCAAAAAAACTGAACTGAACTGACATCAAGTGCTTTGGGTTAGCAATAATTTTGCCCAAATGTTTATTGAAACAAACATGACTTTTTTGTCTTGTGGCAGAGACAAGGGTAGAACAGAACTGCATGATTTTTGCCCAAAACTGCATGTAACTAGAATAAAGTGGGCACGTCTATAAAGTGGAGATTCGTGGGTGCCCATGGAATGCGCAACCAATCAGATACATACATTCATATTCAGATATCATGTGATAAGAGGTCAAGGGATCTCTGTGAAAATGGCTATGCCTGTTTTTTCCCCTCATCAACACTTAGCCTAAATTTGGAACCCCCTTCCCACGAACTAGCAAGACATGGTTGGCGTTCATACATGCCTTAGGTCTTCTAATTTCACATGATAACAGTATCCTCAGCTTGCTACAGTCTCAGAAAGACAGTGATGTTAGCCAAGTACGCCGGCGGCCTCATGGAGTGGAAGAGGTCAAAGCTTCTGTAGTCAATATTTTAATTAACGACAGATTAAATGACTACAAGTATATGAAAGCGGTCACTTCTAGTGTGTTAGTTTGTCCTGTAAGAGACTGCAGTGGATGAGTGGGGAGCTCCAGGTGGCACAGAGGGAAGCCAAACACAGTTCATCTGCACAAACTTCCCACACTGCAGTGACACAGAGCTGTTTGAAAAATGGCAAGGTTTCCCTTTTAAGAGCTTAAATCAATATGGTGGCCGGTTAGGTTGTCACAAACTGGCTCCAGCATTTCATTTTCTGTATTTATTTATCTTTTAAGCAAAACTGAGGTAACTGAGGAACATAACCACACACAATAAAATGCTGCAGTCAATCTGTGAAAGCCTGAGCTTCATTCATGTTATTATGACAGTCACATGTAGACAAGAACACACACACAAACCACATGCACACACACACACACCAATACCCCCAGGAATCAAATATCAGGTGCTGAAGGTAGAAAGTGGCATGCCTGAAACCGGTACAAGGCACTGTATACATTTTTTCAAACCTGACATGATGGAAATCAAGGCAGTGGAATACCACATGCAGAGAGAGAAGCACAAAATTGCCAAGAAGACTTGCCAACAAATGTAGGTAGTTTTTTGCATGCAGTACAAATGAGTTATTTTCATCTATTGTATTTCTTCTGCATAGTGGGGTCCCTGCACAGTCTTGGAATTGCGTAAATTGGTTCTGACTGGAGAGTTGAGAGTCTTACGAATTTCATGAGCCCATTTTTTTTCACGTGTGATGATGTGAGCCCCAACAGTAGTCATTTTATTGTCATGGGACCATTTTTTGGAACTATTCCTTTCTGTATAAAAATGACCCATTGTGTTCTCTAGGATATAATCACAACCTCATGAAACTTTACAGTCAAAAAGTAGAGACCTCAGGGCATTCAGAGGATGTTTGGCTTTAATAGGTTTATTGACAATAAAGAGGTTCCCTAGCAGTTTCCAGAACAGAAGTGCTTGCCATCTAATCGCAGATCGATTTCAATGCAATTTGTACAGAAATCTCCAAATGCCTAAAGTTTCTGACACCAGAGCTCAGCATGTATTTTTCTATGGTGTTCTTTAAAGACTTCAGTCTTAATGTGGTATTTTTGACAATTTTTTATCAATTCTTGGGTCTTAAAAAAATGCTTAAATTTAGCACCAAATTTATGTAACACATAATATCAACCCAACAACTAAATTGAGACATAACTGAGCATGGAAAGGGCCATCATATGCCTCCATCATAATGTTCTCAACCAATACACACTTGAACTTTCAATGTTTGAATAGGTGCCTAACCAAAACTTGATGTTTGTTACATATTTATGACTAGTAAATGCTGAGCTGCATCTCAAACTCATCTTTCAGTTTGAGTTGCAGCTAGCTTTCAGATGATGCACACCACTGTTTTAAGGCATATACTGCCCCCCCCCCTAAAAAGATTAACATGGGTCTTTGGTGAGGAGGTGAGGAGTTGAAGAGGTTAATAGCAACATTAACTTCAAAATGTTCCTTTTCTTTTCCTCGTCTCAAAACTATTCCATTGACTATCTTTGTCTTTGTGAAGGTTAGCAGTGTGGCTCACAAACTTGGCAGCCATTATAAGTCAGTATCACTATTCACCTTTAACAGTTGCACCTGTGTGCTGTGCACAAAATGGGACAACACTGTCTCTCAATTTACCTCACTGCCGTGGTACGACAGCTTTTCAAATCACATTTTTATGACCGGTGATCGTGAACAAAGCGCAATTCTGTAGCTACAATAGACAAAATAGCTCTATTCATATCATCTTTTGAATGTGACATATCCCGGAGCTGAAACTCAGCATGTGGAAAGAAGCAACATGTTTACCACTGAGCTGATGAAAAATAGTGACAGGACTCGTATTTTTATATAATAGCAGCAAACTTCACTTTCATTCAAACACTAAAAGTGTTTCTGACACCCGTTTTGCGGTGCAGTGAGTGAATGATGACAGAAAAATGCTAGTCTCTGTTTCCAACTTGTACAAAGACAAAATGTGGATGTACATTATAGCCAGGAAGTTGCACAACCCAAGTTTCTGCCAAAGTTTTAATCCCTTTAAAACATGTTGAATCGAAAATGTGTTTCTTTTAAAATGGCAATGTGAATTATTTTGAATTTTCAAAATTTTCATTTATCTAGAAGTGATTTCCAAAAGGACCATATAGTATTCATCAGGTGAAAAAAAATAACAGGTGGAGACAGGCGTTACAGCTCCCAAAATTCAAAGTCTGAAAGGGAGACGTGGAAATGGAGCCATCTGGGGATGAATCATCCCTTGTTTAGATCCCTTCAACAAATTTCTGGGTGTACTCTCATGTAAGTCCCCTGGCAGCTTGTTAAACTAGGGGAACCAGCGTGGCAGCGAGGGAGAAGAGAGAGGCATGTGACAGATGTACAGGGAGGAATAGAGAAGGAGAGGAAGAAGAGACAGAGCGGTGGTCTTTAAAGAACAGAGGAGGAGGCGGAAAGAAAGCGACGGAGCCTCTCAGACGGTTTCTATAGCTGCTGCAGAAGCCTGTTATCCGGCTAATCAAAGATACACCACAGGGAGCCAATCATCCACTGATGTGCAGCGAAAGGAGCCTTTTTGGTTGACGCATTTGCACATTCCACACATGCAACACCCTCATACACATATACTCAAACCTACACAGAAGAACATCTAAACTTAAGTTAAACAAATGCGCATATCAATAAACATTTAAATGAAGCCCCGATTGTAGCGTTAGAGGTGTGTATGTGTATATTTGGCTGTTTGGATAATGAGACAAACAATACAGTGCCTATAAAGAGTGGTTGTTTCATTGTTACACAACGCTGAATCACAGAGGATTTAAAGTGGCTTTTTTTAATCTGATCAACAAAAATATACCCTTTTAATGTCTACAAAGTTATTTCAATGAATTATAAATGTGTAGACACTGTACTCTCTATGCTTAAGTATTCATAGTATAAATACAGATCCAAGTTTTCAGGAGTCAGCGTTATGGCAAAGTCACAAGCTGTTTACAAGAAGCTGACATAGCCACAGTGACGTCATCTTTTGGTTTGTGGACTCCCGTTTTGAGGCCTTGAGTCTGGCATTTTGGCCATTGCCATCTTGGAGCCAGAAGTGACCATATTTGGACGAGCGAGGGGTGGATCTGACTGAGAACCCTGAGGACACTGCCATGGTAGTGACTTGATAATATCAAGGTGACCACACCCTGAAACATACCCTACTTTATCTTATATTTTACTATACATGGGACAATCATTTACAAAATACCCATCATGATGTTTTGAAGAAGACTTTGAAACTAGCTTATTATTCAAGTGTACTGCAAACCTAAAGTCAGTGGTTGTGTTGATGACTTTTCTATCATGCAACTCATGCGAAAAAAAAACAAAACAATAAAGGGTCATTTACACAAGGACAACAGAAATAATGTCTAACTGTTGAGATGGTGAAATTTGGGGACTTCTATCTGTAAGGGGTCAAAGCTGAAATCATAAGACATATTCCAGGAATGGCAAGAGAATTTGTTGTTTATGACCATATCACGAACTGGCTACGTGACAGTGGTGTAGTCCTCACCATGTCCTGCCTCTTGCACCCTCTACCCAAGCACCATCCCTCACCTGTACCAACAGAGTATTTCCAGTGGGTGAGGACGTTTCAGACACAGACAATCTCCTGTTGTGTGCCTAATATGTAAAAGGGAAACTGAACAATGTCCAACCTGATTCTCTGGAAAATATCCAGATTTCATATGAGAGATGACAGAACGATAATACGCTTCTGTAGTTCTGTAGTTAGACTTATTTTTTTTTTGCCTCCTGCTGGCCATTAGAAAGATGTGAGTATACGGCATGTCCACATTGTCCTCACTTCTCAGACCCAGACCTATGAAGAATGAGGGGCATTGCGAGTGACTCAATAAAAAAGGTAAATGAATGTTAGGGGATGATACAAGAAAATGTTCTAGTCACTTAACATGCCTTGGAGTACAGCTAAATCAATCATTAAGAGATGGAAAAGTACCAAAAAGATCGGCTGTGCATGAAGGAGATTAGTAAGGGGGGGCACCGAGAGATCTATGACAACTCTGAAGAAGTTCCAAGCTCCAGAGGCTGACTTTGGAGAGACTGTGCACACGGCAAGAGTTGGCTGGATGCTTCAGCAGTCACAGCTTTATGGGGGAGAAGAGAAGGGAGAAGGAGAAAGCCACTTTAAAAAAAAAAAAAAAAAAGAAACCCAATGTGACATCTCTGCTGCAGTTTGCCAGTAGCCATGTGGGAGACTCTGAAATCAGCTGAGAGAAGTTTCTACAGTCCGATGAGACCAAAATTGAGCTTTTAGGCCATTACAGTAAATGTTACACCGCACATTATTGTAAACATAGCATCCCTACTGTGAAACACAGTGGTGGCAGAATCAAACTGTGGGGCTGCTTCTCTGCAGCAAGCCCCAGGAGACTTCTGAGGGTAGAGGGCAAAATTAATGCAGGAATATACAGGGAAATCCTGGGGAAGAAACTGATGTACTCTGCAATAAACCTGCAACTTTGGAGAGATTTGTTTTCCAGAAAGACAATGACCCAGAGCTTAAAGCCAAAGCTACGCTGGCTTAAAAACAATGTTTGTCCTGGAGCAGCTCAAGGAGGTAATTGCTGCCAAAAGTACACCTACTTAACACTGAAAGAGGTTAAATCAAGTGTTTTATCCTTCTCATTAATGTAGATCACTTTGCGGATCTGTTTCACTTTGACATTAAAATCTTTTTAAACTGATAGGTCATATTAAACACTTTGATGCAATACTATAAGACAAAACATGATTGTAATGCAGTGCAAATCATCCCTACTCTACTGTTTTTAATGATACTTTCTAGTACAGGAATCTCATTTATGCCGACAGCATTACAATTTCGGTATCACTGTAAAGGAAGAATATGTCATCCCAGTTATGATCTTTCCTCTAACCTCCCGCCCTCTGTGGCTCCCTCTCCCTCCCTCCTGTCTCCTCTGCACTCCTTATGTGGCCACTGAGGCGAGGCCAATCCAGGCCTGATTAGAGAGGACGGTCAGATGAAATGGAGGAGGAGAGGGACGGAAACTGGGAGAGAGACATCAAAAGAGAGACAGAATAATGACAGAACACTGTTATTCCTGCTGGTAGCCAAAAAAAAAAGATCCAAGCACCTCTGACAGTCTCTTACAGTGACATGTTAACACACCATCTCTTGAGTCTACCAGCTTCCTGTATAGGTGGATGATAGAGATCATGTGTGTCTGTGCACACAGTGAATTTCAGTTTGAGTATCTTTTATGTAAGCCCAGAACTTAATTACAACACATGGATATAAAGAAATTACAGGGACCATAACGGTGGATTTACACACTATGTTATCTCTGCGCGAAGAACCAAATGCATACGTTATGTCGAACATTTTTCAGTGCATACCATATGTTCTTAAGATTGATATCTTACCTTCCAGGTGGCAACTGGTTCCTTGATACTTGTTTCGGTATGCTGCTAACATAGACTTGCGGCAACTTAGACATTTCCTTGACTTTCCCCCCAAAGTTATGATATTACAGAATTGTTATGCAGTTGAAAACAGGACCACTGTGATGACTACTCTGTTCACAAATGTGTAAACATTCCTAATTTAAAAGTCTGCTGAGCTGAGAAGATTTGCTGTAGGACAGATGTGAATGTGTTTCTTGTCTTAACGAGAGGAAGCGTCTACAGCCAGGCTAGTCTCTGTGAAGCTTAGGGCTGGGTGATAAAACCATCTCGATAGGGGATCACAATAAAATTTATGTCTGTAATGATGATCACACAGCAGAAATAAATGTGACCATAGCCAGTCAGTCTGCTGCCTCTCTCCGCTCTTATCTCTGTGCCACTGCTTGCTTGCAGGAGGGCGGGGCTATGTTCCACAAACAGAGTGGACAGCAGCCGAGCTTCAGAGCAGAGTGGAGGGAATCAAACAAACTTAACTGAAGTTAGAGATGACAGTACTCATTATACGTAGGTGCAACAAAAGGGAGACCAGTTCAGTCAATTTATTAAACACCTGTTGAACAAGCAGAACCCAACTTGCAGAAATGTGACGTCTTTGGCTGTTCTGCCAGCAGTAACTTGCTGCCTCCTCTTAATCCACATCTGTTTGTTTTAAACGTTGGCTAAGCCTGTTATCCTGAAGTGCTTAAAGTAAACTCATTCTACCCTCCAACGCTGAGGAAACTGGCAGGTAACACAATGTCAGCTATGGAAGTGCTTTGGATATCTAAAAAGGGACAAAGCTTTGATGAAGACAGTGTGCAACATATGCCCTTGGTCCATGGAAACTAAGAAGGAAACCCAACAAATCATTTCCATCATGTGAAAAGGTACCATTTAAATGATCACACCATTATTTTAATAAGTTACAATCTAACTTGTATTGTTTTGTTCAGGCAGATAAAGCACGTTTGCAAGGTAAATAAATAAACTATATTCTAAAGTTTAACTGATGACCACTCTGGTTTCTGCAGGCTTCAGTCATTATCAGGATACTCTTCAAACTGGCAACATTATCAAATCATATATAATGATAAATATCAATATCAATCAATACAAAAAAACCTTGTAATCATATTGTTTGCCATACCATTCAGCCCTAGTGAGGCTGCACTTAGCCATAGTGTTGCTTTGACAAAATAACGTCAGCTTGCTAAAATGCTCACAATGACAACTTTAGCATGTAAGCACAAGATCGTTAGAATGCTAACATTTGCTGACACCAGGGACAATGATGGAAATAAGTCAAAGACGGATTCTATCCTTGACAAATCTAATATGCATTATCTTTTAAATGCATTAGTTTGTAATCAATAAACCAAACCAAACTACTTAGCACAACACAAAGTACAGCTGACGCTGATGGGGCAAAATGATACATTTTGTAGGTAACTGGTTAAAAAACAAGAGCTGAACAAATTCAAATTTTGCCTCATGGTAGGGTAGAGCTGAAGTAAAAATCAGTGGATCTTTAGGATTCATCCTCTGGGGATCATGCATCTGTGCAATCCATTGTCATGCCAATCCATTGTTGAGATTTTTCAGTTTGGGCTGACTGAGAGACACTGACATCCCTACAGCCACACCGCTAGTGTGGCTAAAAAGATAAGCAGCAAGCTAATTATCTTATCATGCCATATCATCAGAATTAAAGGCAAATTTACTTCTGTCAAATAACTTTAACTCTCATAAAGTGGTGTTTACACTATATCGAAATCTATGGAAACCGATGATTTCCTGGAAATCATCAATGTAAAACTCTAAAGTATGCTTTAGGGAATGGTCAGCAGTAATGCCGAGAACATATATGATTTCTTGTGAAAGGTCAAATCATTAAGCACCAGAGGTGTTATAAAACTTTAAACAAACCCGTTCTAAAAAGAGACTAGAGCGCCTTTCTTTTCCCTCCTGTCATCCCTCAGCCTTTTCTCTGACGCCCTCAATCCTGCAGCCTGCCCCCCCTCACTCCCCACCGCTTCAGTGCTAATAAGGAGAAGTAGAACGCTCTCTGTATCGCTGCCACATCTCATCAGCCAAACCATGCCTCAAAAAAAAAAAAACCCCAGTGCACAGAGAAAGGCGGGTGATATGAATATAGGGTCTGAGTGGAGGGTAGATGGTGCAGCGCCACTGATCACATCTAATAAATAGTAGGGAACAGAGTCCTGTTGGAAAAGATGAGGAGCTCCCTTTAGATGGGGTTACTCGCCAGTAAAAACTCATAAAGTCTTGTCCACTGTGCTGCTGTACACATCACAATCTAATCACCACTTGGCGCAGCCCCGTGTGTGTGTGAGCACTGCTTACATCTCTATTCGGCAATATTCCACCGCAGTTGGCAGCCGCAAGTTTTGAAGCTGGAATATAAATACGCAGGCTCCTATTAAAGACACGACACAATCTGTAAGATCATGATCAGGGCTCTCAGACAAAACCGAACACAGGGGTGTTTTAAATGGCTTTGCAATTACAGCTCCTTGAAGAGACTGAGAGGGAGATTGAGTCTGAGAGAAAAAGAGAGAGAAAAAGTAGATGAAAAGAGGGTCAGGTTTATGTTTTGTACATGCTCAGATGTTTTTTGTGTTTCTATGGTAATATAAAGCAGACAAACACATGAGTGAGAGCAATAAAATGCCTTAAAAGGATAAAACTGAAGCAAGAGGAGGTAAAGTAAGAGAACATTTTCTTCTTAATTTAGCCTCTTTCAAACTCTGTGCCTGGAGAGTGTGAGTATATCGAATATTACTGATAGATCACTTTACCCAGCTGTGTTCTGCTTCATAATGTGCATTGGAATCAATGCACTTTATGTTGAATTGAATGTAAAATGGTGAAGCAGATATAAAGTCTAACATCTAATGTGATATGGAACGAAATATTAAAATGTATCCATATTTTTTTTCAGGGTGTCCTACTGCTGAACTAGTATTTTAATGAAAGTGTATATCGTACTCCAACTACGTTCAATAGAGCATGAATGAAGATTTTTATTTAGGCCTGAATGTTTGCACTGTGTTCATAGATTGTTTTTATCTTGTGAATGAATAAAAAAACATTATTGGTCATGGATTGTGGAACTAATGGGATTCATTAGAAAACAATCAAAATGGAAATTACCTGCTGAGTGTTGATATTCAGGTAAGAGGGTATATGTACCACCAGGCAGCAAATACACATTTCTACATCATTCTAAATGACAAAGTTTGGAACAATAATTGGAGTGTTGTAACAGAGAGCGAGGAAAAAACAAGTGAATGTGAGGGAGGAAATAGAAACCCTATAACTAACAATTTGACTGATCGATGAGCCCGGGTTTTTCAGCCTGGGGCAAGGGCTGAGGAAAGACTTGGGGGGAGGAGAACACAGGAACCACTCCAGCCTCTCCATCCTTCGCTCTCCTCATCTTTCCACCGCTTTCTGCCTCCCCTGGTTTCCCTCCCTGGAGACCGGTGGCTAGTATTACAGAGTTATAGCCTGCAGCTCTTCCTGTGAGGGTCACATTGGGTTGACTGAGAGGACTGGAGGCCGAATGGAAATGGAAAGCTGCTCCTCCCGTAGGCACAGGGGCTTGTCATTCAACAGGAAAACAGGAAAGGGTGCAGCTCTCGTGCTTTAGCTGCTGGTGCACATGATCATTATGAGGATAAGTTTGACTGGAGGGGGGGTCTTACAGAAAGTGTCATCAGCATTCATGTTTGCTGACTTACTGTGCATATTCCCAATGTGTGTGTGTGCGTGTGTGACACTCTGTCTTGTATTTTATAAAGTGTTGAATTAAATGCAGTCAACGAATCCCTGTAATGCATTTTTGATTATTAAAAAGAAATTCTGCCCACTTTAAAAGGACATTTAATCTCGTATTGAATCTTAAAATAAAAAATGTTGGCAGTTGGTTAAGATATGTTTCTATAGCAGTTTTATTGTTTCAAAATTGTCAACACTGTGAAACAGGCAGAATGCAGCAGTATAAAAAATAACAATATCTCACCTGACCTGATGATAATGTTTCAAATTTCAAAGACTTCCGTGTCCCTCTACAAAGGCACAGCAATGTTTAACTAAATGCTAACAAATTTAGCGTGTTAGCATGCTAACACAGTTGAGGCTTATGGAGTGTCAATAGTTTTGGAGATTTTTGGTTGTAAACCAAAGTGCTGCACTTGTCATGTGGCACAAATAGAGGCAGCTCACATCCTTAAGAATTTGCTGAGATGGACTCCTCCGGTCAAGAGGAAACGTGAACAATCGAAAGTGACCAGGTGCAGAAATGTGATCAAAAGATAGCCAAGACTAACTTAAAATGGGGTGAGGCTCAGCATGTTGCCAAGGATATAAAACAATGGAAGGAACTCATTGCTTTGTATTGATTTCTAGCTGTTTCATAAATTGTATTTTACTCATATAAAGCGTACTTTGATTTATTATTTAATTTTGCCTTACTGTTTCAGCACTTTAGTCAGGCAAACAAAATTACAGCTTTTATTCTATTTTTATGAACTATTACTACCTACTACTTGAAATACTTATTTCTAATTTTTTTCTAGTGTATTTTTTGTTTTTAATAACACCACACTGTACAGCACCAGGAGCTGCATTTTATGTATGGTAGTGGCTATAAAAATAAAGTTATTATTATTATTATTATTACATAAATGCAAATGAATCTTATGGAAATAAAGTGATAAAGAGACTTGAAAAGTGAGGGGGAGACAGGGAAAGAGAAGAGAAAGAGAAAGACAGATTCTATGTAATCTTAGTGCCAACAGAGACGTCAAGTAGCTTCCAGATCAATGTGTTGAGCATCATCGCAGAGCAGCCTGCTGCTGTTTGGCTCCACAGTCACAAACTGCTGTTGCTGCAATGATCGTCCTCCCTCTTTGCCTCCTTTTCTCTCGTCTTTGTCGGTGCCTTCACCTCTCTCTGTTTCACCTCTCCTCCATCACCCCATGCTGTCAGGGGATGGTCAATAAAAACCCTGCTGGAATTACTAAACAGTCTGAAGATATGAAGCAGTGTCTTTGTAGTGCAAATGCTACAGGAGAGGCTGTGAGGAGAGCAAGTGCACTGATGTGCTTTGTATTTATTTTCTGATCTGATTAGGGCCTAAACAGTAGATGTGCCTTAGGGCTGGGCGATATGAAGAAAATCAAATATTAAATTTTTGACTAAATACCTCAATATCTACATTGCAGTGATACTGTAGGATTGACTATTGGTGCTTTGACAGAATATTTACACAATGAGATTTTGGCTCAATAATCATCAGGAGACTGGATATTAGGGCTGCAACTAACAATTACTTTCAACATTGATTAATCTGCTGATTATTTTCACGATCAACTGACTAATTGTTTAAATCAGTGATTCCCAACTGGTGGGTAGCAGTCCAAATGGACCGCAAGTGACTTGCAAATGTTTTAAGTTGGTAAAAAAAAAAAAACCCACTTTATTTTTAAGTACAGTGAATTTCCAGCACAAAGCTTTTACTTTGAAGTGCCATTTCCTGCTGTAGAGTAAATGACTGACAGACAGCTACTTGAAAGAGACAACAAACTAGCCTGTCGATATCGCCAAATGCAAGCATGATGCTGAATGTTTTAAACTGTGTGGACCTTGAACTAATGACTAAGGAGAAATCTGGACCCCCTGGCTGGATCAGTTGGGAACCACTGGTTTGAAATGTCAAAAGATGTGAATAAAAGCTCATCACAATTTTCCAGAGCCCAAAATAGTATCTTAAGATTGCCTCTTTCCTCACATTTTAAAAGCTGGAACCAGCAAATGTTTGACATTTTTGCTTGGAAAATGGCGGAAATGATAAATCAATTATCAAAATAGCTAGCAATTTTCTTTCATTGTTTAATTGCGTCATTGATTAATCATTGCAGCCCTATATATAATGTCCAAGTGGGTAAAGACAAAAAATAGAACAGCTAAAACATTCTAGGTTCAGAAAATTGTTCACTTTACAGCAGCTTTTAAATCAAGAAAAAGACAACTCTTATGATAATACTTTTTTAAAAATCTAAGACAATATATAGTCTCATATCTCAACATAGTATCAATATATTGCACAGCCTTAATATATGACTTCACAGCTACTTCATAGACTGTATATTAAAGTTGAATGAACATGACAGCTCCCCACAAGTGAAGCCAAAACATCTCGATCACCCCGCCCCCTCCATGTTAATGGATGGGACATGATTCAAACTAGAACATGTCAAATAAATGGTTTCTGTCCACTTAGGTAGTTCTTATCACACTGACGTATGGTCAAGTAGTTGTTTTTCTTTAAAGTTTGGTTTTAATCAGTTAGTTGATGCTATGAAAAGGGGGTCTGATATCATGATTGACAGCCATGTCTGCCAATCAGAGCACTCACTATTAATGGGTTAGATGGGAACTCTATGCTGTGGAGATCCCACCTGCCAACTGCAAAGACTTTGGCTTCAAATGATGTCACCAGTGCAACTTGGCAGCTGCCATATCCAGGATATTTTGGCTTCATTTCTGTACAGTTTTTGTACAGTAATTGGAAGTGCTAGTCCATGTTTATATACAGTGAACGAACTAGTTAACATCTCCTGTTCTGAATCTGCTTTTTTTCTTTCATTCAAACACACTTCACACACTGTTCTTCTGTGTCCTAGAACATCCATCCATCATACCAGGGTTCGCCTTTTATGTGGTAAATGATAAGATTACAGCTATTACAGTGTCTGGTGTCCCAGACATAGCAGTGCCATGTACAGAAGAAAAAGAAAAGAGAAATGGCAGCATATATTGTAGAAGCAAGAACCATTTGCAGGTTAATTGTCAAAATCAAAAATAATAGTGACAACTTCCCTGTTAATGTGGAGGGTATTGACAAGCGACTAGCGTGTTATAAAAGCTCACTGGCCCTCTCAGGGGACAACTGAATCATTCAAAGCCACGTTGAAAAAAGCCCAGAGGAATACAGAAGTACCACAGCCCTTCATGTCATGTTAGTAAATCATTTGTCACATCATATTATGTACGTACGACAAACTGTGCCTGTGCGCCACAGCTGTGGTGATGAGCATCACTGCCCACTGATGACAGCGCCGACTGCATTAATAAGATGCTTGTGCTGAACGTAACCCGAGTTGTGCTGCGGGGCTGTCGGCAATTCACCACAGAGGATGTAGAGACTCACATATTTCGCCCTCTTAAGCAGGGCTGTTAGTTTACCTTGAGGAGCAGTAACATAAAAATGCAATGGCATAATAACCAGAACGCCACCCTCCTCTGGCCAGTTATCATAAGGATAAATCCTCCTTATCGTCACTTCCAACAGTTGGCGCGGCTGAGAGGAGCAGCAACAAAATTAGAACATAATCTTCCCGAAGGGCCGAGGCGTCGAGGAGACGAGATCAATAACGCAGAGGATTCATGCCAGGAGTGGATATTTTCAGATGAAAGAAAGGTGAACTTCTTCAGGCAATTCCAACACGGCAGTGGGTTTTGTTTTTGTTGCTGCGGAGCTTCTAATAGTGCTGTTTGGGTGTGCAGACATAACAGCATGTCCCACAGGGGAGGAGAAGGACTGGTGTCATGACCTTACAGCACAGGAATCAGCAGGAATGCTATGATTGGATTCCTCATCGAGATTTCGTCTGGATTTACGGCTTCAAAATCAAATCATATCAGTTGAAATAGAAAGACATAGCTACAGCTATAATGTACACATCCGACTGCTTCTTGTGCTATCTAAAACCACATTTACCTTAATAAAACTGCGGGCCTACTTGCTCATGCATAAAATTGAATAAATGACCTGCAACCACCTGCTAATGTCTTGTGATTTACATGTAGGTGTGTGCGTATAGAGTTAGCATCTGTGGCGCGACGCAGGGCGTGCCCGTTGCGCTCGCCAATGCATCCAGACATCAATACAGCATCCCTAATGACATCTCTCCTGAGAGCTCTGGCCTCCAGATGCAATGAAGCATGAAAGAGAGATGAAGGGAGACAAAGACAGAAAAGTAGGGAGAGAACAAGAGAGAAGGAGCGAGCGAGCAACGGAGCAGAATATTCGGGGGTGTAATTATCCGGTGATGGGTGATAAGATGACACAGGAAGAAACAGAAGTCTGGAAGGTGTTGCATACTAATGCCCGTTACGACCTGCAATCTGCATCTCGTAACAATAGCCAGCTGCAATTAGAAGCTGTTTCCCACCTGTGCACAGCTGATTAAACACGATTCACATCAGCAGCAGAACTTTCAGAACTACAAAGTCACTGCAGCATCTCCGAAAAAGAAACGTTCACCTCCCGTTCACCCCTGCTGGGTGCAAGAGAGGCTGCTCGTGCTCTTTTGTGACTGTCTAATGCAACAGCTACGCAAAGTCTCCGTCTGAACTATAGAAATCCACTGTGGTGCTCACAGAATTAGATACTGACTCATGGATTTGACTTGAGACTGCATAGTTGGAAGACTACACAACAATTCTAGGGAAGGGAGACAAACAACCAAAGGCTGTATTAAACAATAAAAAACAAGCTTAGGGGATTTTCCAGAGTTTAGCTTTGCCCGAATAAATGTGCTCCACTCCTAAAATATAAACCCACCGATGTTAGCATAGACCGCACCCAAGTTGGCAGTACATGAAAAAAGAACTTCATCATTGTATTGTAAATGAGCAAACCATGCAACACAGGCCAAGATATGTGTATATAAAGCATCTGTGCAGCAGCAGAGGATATCCTAATTAGGCCTCGGGAATATTTTAGGATAAGCGGTTTCTTTCTCCGTTGGGCATGACTTAACTGCTCTATCCATCAAGGCTAAAGGAAAAACATGTACTCAAGTATATGTGTACTGCCTAAATATGTCAGACCACTTCACAATGTCTTCAGCGATGAAAGTGTTTTCAGAAAGGAAGCTGCAGTAGCTAACAGCGCTGACACTTGACATTTTGAAAGCAGCTTTCATTAATTTTTCCTGTTTATGTCAGTCCAGAAGCGCCTATTCTTCAAAAGGCAACAGCAGCTTCTCTCTGCGTTTACAGCTCTGCGGAGATAAAATTAAAAGGATTTTTTTTGTTTGTTTTTCTTGAACACACATGTAGTGAGGGTACATATATATGAGGCTCTCTCTCACGATGAGCAACCTTGAGGTATCATCTCTAGTGCCGTTTTATGAGCAGCTCATCCACTAGCTAGGAGAGAACCAGCCAGGAAGGAAGACCAGGAGGTGAGAGGGAAGTAAAAATTTGAGTGCTTTGCTCAGAGGGTGGGGATTAATTGAAGGTAATTAAGGATGTGGCCGTCTCTCCAGGGACCAGTAGAGGCCTTCTCCCCCAGCAGTCAGCAGCTATCAGTTCCGAGCCTAAACCGGCAGACTGGCGGTACAGTGTGGATAGACATCACTTCTTAAGCGCTGATCATTCATCACTCCGCTGAGCTGTGATAAAGTCAAAGAAAGTTTCAAAGCTCCGCTTATGAGATACTGTCAAGAAAACTAAATTGAGGCACAAGCTGTCGCGGGCAAACTGACGAGGCAGAGGAAACGAAGTAGAAGAAGTTGATGCTGCAGTGAAGAAAGGAGCCTGAAGCGATATTCAGACAGTTATTTCAGACATTAAAAGGACAACAAGATGCCTATTTCCTGACGAAAAAAATATCTTTTGTTCACAAGGAATGCTTTGGAGTTAAATCCCTCAGTATTATCAAACTTCTTTCATAGCTTTCTCAATTAATCAGTTGATCATTTGGTCTATAAAACAGAGCGGTAATTATAATATACATTGGAGGGGTCACATTCCATTCAATATTCAAATATGCTCAAAATGTTTCTCAGTATATTGAAAAAAATTTAATAAAAAAAAATTGCTATGCTACAACAAGCAACCACACACCACCCGCTGAAATAATCATTTGTAATAATGGTAGATAAACTTGACAAATTGCTGCTATTACTACTACTGGTTCTAGTATTTTGGCATCCTGCAGCTCTGCTTTTGGTTTATGCAAGTGGTGTTGCTGTACCCCAGCAGAAGCTCCTGCTGCTGTGAGAAGGCACAATCAATGTCAAAAACTGTACTGACTCATATTCTTTTACTTTAAAATGTATTAAAGTGGAAAACAGGAATGTAATATTCAGTGGGCTACAGCACTGTTGATGGTGATAGTTTTTGTATTTTTTATATTTGTTAGAATCGCCCACATGAAGTCTTAAGTAAAGTGTCAATCATTAATGTTGCGCTGCATGTGTAATTGATGTAGACAGTAGTAGCTGTCATTTATTGCATATTCATATGGACGTTTCACTGGAATTGCATTGCTAGGCAACAGCTTGCATCCATGTTTAATTCCTGTCAGCTGATGTCACTCACATACCAGTCCCTCCAGGATTCCACAGGCTGTTTTAAGGATTGTTGCGGTCTGAAATGCCCAATTTCACAATGTTTATAGGTGTTTTTTTGCAATTAAATTGCAGGGGCCAGTAAAAGTAGCAAAAATAGTTGTGATGCTGTGTCGGATTCAGAGCGTATTATTATGAACATTCAGTGTTCCCCACACAGTTAGAATCTATTTGTAATGGTAGGGAGGTTGGGGGGCATTGCCGCCAATCTGCTGTTGATACTGCTTGATGAAGCACTGAAGGACACCATGTGAGGCTCCTCTCCTGCTCTCTCTGCCTGGTCAGCACAAGCTAACGCAACGCAATGTGATCTCATCCCTACTCGTCATATGTTGCCGCTTGGGCAAAAGCCCTGCAGCAGCAGTTAGCGTCTGATAAAGAGACATTAATCTTGCACCCAAACGGTCCAACTCAGTCATTAAACCTGTTAATAACCGTTGGGTAATGTTAGATGCTAACAGTTAGCCCTGTCACTGTCTGTGTGTGTGACTGTCCACAGGAAATACAAAGGGACCAATTTACAATGTTTATGTTTGCATGTTTGACAGCTGCACTTGCTCACCTCATAAAAAAAAATAATAAAGGAAATTAGTTTTCAAATTAATTTTCTTCCTGGGGATTGGGGTTGACCCTGGTCCCTCCAATTTTGCCTCAATGGCTATGGCCTTGCTATAAAAAGAGCTGGAAATAGTATAAAAAAAAACCTCATAAAGGCCCAGTATAAATTCCAAGAACAAATTTGAAATCTTCAAATCTTCAAGTCTTCCTTTATCCGATCAATAGACAGAAACTTACAATCATGTAAAGCAGAGTAAAGCAGCTACAGCTGTCTGGCTGGAAACTGTGAATGTTTGTTGTTCATGCTTGGATAATCATTTAAACGAACCTGCTATCAAAAGGTTTTTGGTTTATTTTAAACAATTGACTCATCAATTTAGCTCTAAGCTTCTTCACATCCCCTTTTCATCAGCAGCCAATAAGGTGGCTTTCCCTCATCGTGTCTCACACTCTGACAGGTCAAAATGCCAACACTTGTTTCACCGCACTGAAATAACAAACGCTGTGCTGTCGGAGTAAAATGAAATACAGCCATTTTGGATGGATGGGAGATTATCTGAGTCCAACGGCCCGCTGTCATGGGAGACTTAGCTCCTACTGTGGTAGACTAATCTCCCTGTGCTCGCAGTGCTACAGACAGCGGTGGATATATTGTGCTTCTGTCCTGCATCGGTATGCCGTGAAGCACTGCGGGGGATACATGTAAGGGATTAGCTTGAGTTAAAAATGTAATACAGGCTACAGGGTGCAGCAAGAGGAAATCACCTGTCTGTCTGCTCTTTGTCTGCTCTGTATTACAGCTGTGGGGGGTCAATAGTTCATAGGATGAGCAGGCAGCGGAGGAGCAGTTAACCTCTGTGTGCTTCATAATGCCTTGTCAGACATGGCAAGATAATGGTCTGATATTCTGCTTTTGTTATCCATTATGTCTCCATGGAGAGTACAAACGTGGGGGAAATGGAAATAAATCCTATTATTGGTACTAACCTTAGCCTTGCCGGTGCTCTGTAGAATGTGGACCAGTGCACACGCCATCTCCTCCTTGTTCTTGACGCTAATCCCGGGCTCAAGCACCGAGCATAGCAGCATGTAGTTGTTGGTGGTGTACTCTGCAAACTCCTTGTACATCTCCATGGGAAGGATGTTCATACTCTGATAGCGAGCCTTGATCCTAATCATAGGCCCAGATGTCTTGCCCTTAGGGGGGTTGGGCATGCTGACTGGATACCACTTCTCCACAAACTGCCGGCCAGTAACTGCTGCCACGGGGATGTTGACAAGTCCGATGTAATTGTTTTTATCTTTCTTTTTCTTCTTGTCCGTGTCTTTGTAGAGGTGGGCGGTGATGCTCTTGACAGCAGGCAGGTTGTTGAACTCAAAGTGCTCTCCCCAAAAGACGTTGTCAGTCTTGAGTTTACAGGTGGTGCGGGCGTAGAGTGAGTCATCGAGGCAAAGCTCGCAGAAGTATTTCTTTTTGGCCGGCAGGTCCTTGGCCTCGATGATCCACAGCCTCAGCAGGTTCTCCACCCGACGACTGTTGTCCTGAAGAAGACAACAGGAAGTGGTTTAGTAAGGACTTTTAGAACGAGTCTTGCCAACAGCATCACCACTGGAAACTTCAAGACAAAAAATAAAATTCAAAGTGACAGCAACAGCAGGAGGACTGGATAAAAATAACCAACCTAAAAACTAATCTAGTAAACTAATGAACTAAACAAATCAAATGACTGCAGAATTTAACGGATACGATCCAAACAGGAATCAGCCTCAAACTCTAATTTTGAAGTTTCTCCATTTTAAATGACAAAAACATTTCAGACAGTGCTTCAATCATTCCATGGTGGCAATTTAAAATCCTTTCTCTCCTGTGTTTGCAGCCTTTTAAAGAGCTAAGAAATCTCACTCCTACATTATTTCACAGAGTGCTAACCCATTCTTATGTCATCAATTGATTTTGCCAAGAGCGGGGCATATTTTTGGCCCATTATTCAGATTGCCTTGAAAACTACCTCTGAAGATGAAGAGAGGAGAAGAGGAGCTAATAATTACATTATTAGAGAGACATACCAGAGCCTCTCATAATCACAAGGATGCCATTGAATGTTCGACATACCGGTAGCTATGAAAGCTCTGTATCTGGATGCTTTTCATACGTTGCGACATACAACACACTCTTCTGTGTAATGAAATTTAATGAATCCATTTCATATGTTTCTGAGGCTTTAAATTCACCTACTTTCAGGTGTTTCTGTCTGTGTTGACTCAAGGTCTATTTGCATTAACGGTTTAGTGTGTTGGATTTAGAGGAAGAAATTGAATATAATACAATAAGTCTAGTTTTTTTAGTGAAAAATTACCTGGAAATAAAAATCCTTGTGTTATTGTTAGCTTAGAATGAACTGTTAATATCTACATAGGGTGAGGGTCCTTGTGTAGCCCTGTATGAGCAAACCAAACACTGGCTCTAGACAGGGCCATTCATGTTTTTGTGTTTTCCCATTGGCCACTTTAGTTAGCAGCCTGTCTGTGACTGAGCAGCAAAACACAGATTATTTAATGTGAAGCTCCTTTGTTCAGTTTTTTTTTTTTTAACCAGTTTATATTATAAGGTCTGTTTGTTTTGGAAAGAAAGAGACCCCTGTGGTTAATTCTGCTCTTGGTAAAAACCTCTTTAACATCTGGATCTAAAGTCATCAGAGAAAAAATGTGAGTACACATTGGCAGGTGCTAGACCAGTGGATGATGTCTGACACACAAAACAGTATAGGAAAAACACTGATTTGTTATGTGAAAGTGCTTTACTCAGTGTTTTTTTTACCAGTAGTAATCACTCAGTCCATTTGTTTTGGAGAAAGAGAGACCTCTGTGGATAATTTGGCTCCCGCTAAAAACTTCCTGAACACTGGAGGGATTCTAACCGGTAGAAGTTTCAGCGGGTTGCATTCTGCAATCCTCACCACTAGATGCCAGTAAATCTTGCACACTGGTCCTTTAAGTAGGAAAAGGCAAGGCATCAGTACACATACAGAGGTGATGTGTAAATCACGAGGACCATGTCTTATCAGATCCTTAAAGAAAGTGGTTTAGGTTCATTTGCAAAAACAGCTATCTCCATCTTATTTATTTTTCTAAATCATGTTTTTTTTGTGTGTGTGCAAACCAGGGAAAATCAGTCAGATTGGCGCTGGTTGTTTTGATAGGATATGTCAAGGTTTTTAAATCTTCATAAATTGTTAATTATGCACTCAAAGGAATATCAATCAAACTGGTGGTTTTATTCACTTTGGGCATGGCTATTTTTTATTTTTTGCAAATTAACCTCTCTTTTCAACTGTGAGAAAAACCGTTAACTTTCCTAACACTGATTCCTGTACACATTGCACATTTCTTTTGCAGCATGCCTCAACCCTTTGCAGTATTGTCCCTCAGCTCAGTATAATTCCTGAAGATTGAAAGCTAGATTTCAGTCTTGTTGTCACATGCGATCAGTGTTAAATAACACTTTGTCAGTAGTGTTATTTTCCAAATTCCCCTCTGTTGACACAGCAAAACGACTCCCTGCTGTAAGTCAAGGTGCTCTATACCCTCAATTAGAAATTAAACTTTGTGTTATGTCACACGGAACTGTATTTGCTATCAAACACCAGCCCGCAAAGATGATACCTCAGTAAATTGCCTATTATCATAATTACCCATAATTATCCTCTTATACAGGAGCTGAGTTGTGCAGGTTTAGCATTTAGACCACCTTATTTCATTTACATTGATAACACCTCTGGCAGATAGGTTTTGAAAATCACTGAATATATCTTTACTTGCTTTGTTATTCCATATTTTTACGCAATGAGCGCTCCTCCCGAACACTTGAAAAAAAGACTTTAGGGTGAGGTCATGGGAACAAACACTAACCTGTAAACCACTTTAACAGGTTAGGTCTTGCGTGTGTCCTGCACAATGCACTCTCTTTTTACTTTAGGAGCAAAATATGTTTTTAGTAACAAAATAAACTACTTGTAAAGTGATTTATTTAATCAAATTTATCTAGCTGGCTGTGCTTGTCCTCCATATGCTGGATAAATAGTGTTTGCACACTTAGTTCACATTGATGTGTTACCTTAATCTTTGGTCTACTGTGTGAGTGGTAGTACTAGCAGATAAGTGTAAAATCTGTTTGATCCATTTAATACAACTCCAGAGACTTCCTTCTCTAGTTCCACAGATTTGCAGTATCTGACTCTAGTCTCGTGTTTGCCAAAAAAAACATTGCGCTGCATCTAATCTCTCAAAATCACGGAATAATTAAAAACGCAAAGCAACGACAGAGAGAGAGAGAGACAGAAATAACACCTCCTTGCCAAAAAGAGCTGAGGAGAAGAAGGACTCCAACGTTATTAGAGAACTTTCTTCTAAAGTTCTAATTAGTGAGTAATTTACTAAATAATGACAGATGAAGAAGCAAAGACGCTCTGAAATGAGGACTGTTTTCTTGGCTTGATGTGTTCGCCGCTCTCCCTCTGCCACAGCTGTGTTTGTCAAGATTACAGATGGTATCAGTGCTCAGGAGAGAAGCACTTTGGGAGTCTTGGTGTTCCGCGTTTCAACCTCTTTGTCCTCTGATCTTGAGGTGCAGGAAGGGCACAGCTGGATGTGAACATGTCGGATTTGCATTGTGGTGCAAGTTAAGACACAATGTCAACAACTCGTGGCTCACTGTCTTTATAATAATCAGTGTTGCAAAGTGTCGGTTTGAAATTGGGACACTTGTACATTAGCATTGATTGCTGTATGCAGCCTCGTACCACCTACTGCGTATTTACCTTGTTTGGCTGTACTGCTCTCCTCAGATTCTCCATCCATTTGTCTCTCTCGGCTGATGAACGGCAGGAAAAACATTTGCTTCCTGTGGAGGTGGTGACCTACGCCGCCACGCAGAGAGAGAAAGAAAAATGAATACCTTAATGATCAAACGTCACGCATAACAATGACAGAGAAGAACTGGAACAGAATGTTTTACTAAACTTAGTTCAAAAATGCCACTTTGTCTCTGACGCCGAAGAAGCTTATCGAAAATACGCACACATACACAATAGTGACTATGAGGAGAGTGAGGATGACTTGGCAATGTTGAGGGATGACTGAATGGTGTGAATGGACAGAGCAGAGAGAAATGGCTGCTTGGCAGGCTGGATGATGACTGGATAATTAAAAAATGCACAGTGGGACAGAGAGAGAACAGAGAGCGCAGAAAAGCGCGAAAAAAAAGGCAACAGAATGATGTAATGAGCAGGATAATAAAGATTAGTGGAGATTTCTGGTCTCTACGGTACACAGTGTAAGACTGAAAGTATTCAGTAATTCTCTCACCCTGAGGCTCCCAAAGGCTCCAAGTATGCATATATGTGTTTGTGCATACGTGAATCTTACAGTAATTAGAGGCAATTTGTTAGAAATGACTCCGGCCCGCTGATGATCACGACGATACATCAGTTTTCACACAGCCAGTGACTGAAATAAATTATCGCTGTACTTCCATTTATTTTCTACAAGCAGAAAAATGTAGCCACTGCCACTTGCCTCTGTGTTTTTTATACAGAAGAGCCATCTGCATGTGAACTTCTGGCTATAATTGGCCATCAGCAGCTAATCAAGAACTGAAGATGCAACAGCAATGTGAAGTGAGAGGAGCTGCTGGATCCAAAAGTATCTTTTCCAGCGGTTGATTCACATTTCAGTTTTCTTTAAACATTTTAAATTTTTTGGGATCAAACTATTCATTGAACAGAATAATCTATAGTGTAAATAATTGTTGCCCTTGTTGCTTTGGAGAAAATGCAACTTAGAGGTGCAAATCAGACCTGTTGCAAACTCACAATGGTTTTGTTGTTGTAAGTGGGACCAAAAACCAACGTCATAGCTTCAGTTGACCCAGAACTAGGAAGCAAGCTGATTAAAACTGCATGCTGAATGTTTTAGTAGGCCTCTACAGAGCATAATCTTTGGCTTCTGTTTGGCATATGCGGCACATACAACATGACTTAACAGTAGCAGCAGACCAAGCTGTGAACTCAACACTGACATATTATCACCTTCTAAGGATGCTGCAGTTAAAGTGTTAGTAAACAGTTGCTTATTTACACACACATTAGCATTAATTTCGGGTTGTCACTCTCACTAGCCTGTTGCTAACTTTGTTGGTCTGCTGTTTAGTGCTGCGCTTGTTGTGCAGTGGGTTTATCAAAGCTTTTTTTGGGAAACAGCCTCCTCCTACAGCTGAAATTAGGTTGATGAGCGCGGTGAGAGAGAACCAAAACATTAACATTATAAAAAATACAAAACAATGAGCTTAAAGACTCTAAAATGGTCTGTAGAGTCAAGAGGAACTGCAAAGTTTGGTGAAAATTCTCTGTGGGTTCATCACTATTAGTGACCCTTTAAGCAGGGCTCAGACTACAAGACTTTTAAAATCCTAATGAATTTTAAAATCAGGCGGCATCTAGCACACACAGAGAAACTTCACAGATGTTCTCTGTAATCTCAAACATGCACACACTACAAGATTTGGACATAATGGCGCAACATACACTACAGGATATTATTAAGATTATCGTGCCAGAGGGGGCCACTCATGTGATCCTCATGGATAAGCAGATGTAAACAAAATGGAGACTGATGGTGGGCTACAATTTGCTGTAATGTTAACAGTGCTTTGCAGTGAGAAAAACAAAAACAGAGGGCTAAACTAGTCTGGATGAAAGTGGTTTGGGAACACAGGTTGTCTATTCCTCAGTGAGAACTAAAGGTGAGATTTTAACTGTCAGTTTAAATACCTGTAAACAGTATACACTGCGCACCGGGAGTGTGGAGCTCTGAATAACTTAATGGCGCTCCAAATTAACGGTCCAGCTCCAAAAATAGAGAACCAATACGTGGTGGCCAATGTCAGTATCTTGGCAGGTCACCACAAATAAATGAATGTGTGGGAAACCCTGTATCGAACATTTTTGAAATTATCGGGGCAGCCTCGATGACTGTGTCAGCAATTTGGATGGTTAAAGACTGGATCCATAAACCTATTACATTACTAGATAATCAGAGCCTATCGAGGTCCCAGACCAGATTTTTCCTCTGACTGTCGAGGGGAGTGATTGGGGGATAAACAGGCGCAAAACTTCTGTAGTCTGAACATGGCTTTACACATTAAATACTGTCATTTGACCCATGGTAAATATAAAACTATTGATAAGTGCAGCTTTGAGCATGGTGATCGGATGTTTCTTACAAAAACGCACTGTGGGTGGAGCTCAAAGATTTAGACTTTTGCCTAAAGAAGCAGAGATCTTCTTATGTAGTTGCTTATGTGTTGTACTGAGGATGTGGCCGATCACCAAACATTTTCTGTACGGAAAAAGAACAGAACTTCTGTCTCTGATGCCTGAAATAATTCCTCCTACTTTGCAACTCTATAGCAACATCAGATGTATGGCTGTATGTGGCTACTTTAGTGAAGCAGGGCGAGGAGTGGGAATGTTCTGTAGTATTTTTGTGTCCATGTACTGTACATGCATATGTGTGTGTGTGTGTGCCCACTCACCTCAAAGCAGTAGTCCTGCCCGAGGATGCTGCTGTGCACAGGCTTGATAACAACCTCGTCCTCCATACTTAGGTCCAGGGCTTCCACAGCGCTACTGGGGCTGAGCAATGACTCATGGGAGCGAGACTCCTTCAGCCTTGGCATCAGATGAGATCTAAGAGTGACAAAAGGAGAGAGAGAGGAAGAGGGAGAGAACTGAGTCACCCTGCAGAGTCTGAGGAGAGGAAGTGAGAGAGAGGGAGCATATGCACTGCGCGTATTAGCGAGCGTTCATGGTGAGTGTGAAGGAAGAGAGTGAGAGGATGACGAAGAGAGGATGCTCCACTTGCCTCAAAGTCAGCGAGTCCTCGACACGACAAGCTTGCACACTATACAAACACATGTTCACGCAACCCACTTCTGAGCTCACTTGCTAATGGATGCTTTGTGACTTCTCATTTACAACTTGAAACATCAATGGGTGAATGAAAAAGCCATGAAGGGTTTGAGTCAAGCTGCGCTGCAAACAGATGCAGTGGATCCACTATAAATAGGAAGCAATTCATATCATTGATTATCATTAATGGTCAGGCTTAGACACTTTCCATGATGTGATAATGCTTCACTGTGATAAACCACTCACTATCTGTTTTGTGGAGCTTCATTTAACAAAAACACGCCACACAAACTCGCAGCCCTGTCAACTTTTCTGCACTGTGATAGGAGCTCAGAGTGCACTTTAGAAAGTGTTCAATACTCTGACAAAGACAACCCTGAAGCCCTATTCTTGGCCATTTTCTAGCCAGAGAAGATTAGGAGACAAAGTAAAGAGCTTTCCACTGTTTGCTGTGTTAGATGTCGCCCTACTTTCTGTGTTTTTAGAAGAGTTAGTGAATGGCTGTCATCAGGAAAGAGCAAATTTGTGTCTCCATGCAGTGCATATTTGTCCTTGACCATTTGACGAATCTGGAGAAGTACCAGAAGTACACAAGTCGCTATTACTGTGGTGGCATCGCCCTACAATATTCACATGTTTGAATGCAAACTACCCTAAGAGGTCTATAATTAAGCAATAAGCCACAGGAGGCTGTAGTTTACAGTGATTTAGACCAGCTAAGGCTCAGTGGGCTCCAGGTCTTGCCTAACAACGGTGTAGTTTGTCTGCTTTGGATGGAGACAAAGGCTGGTGGACTTGGCAACAGCAACAACCAGTATTTCTCTAACGAAGCGACAGGACACAGCAGGTTTTCTGGTTGCTCAAACATAAATCCCTGTTGGCTCTTTTTTCCTTTACCAGCATCTTTGTGTTTTTTTGTGTGCATTGATTAATGACAATATAACTGCTGAAACCACAGGGTTCACCTTTTCCATTTTTCACAGTGGCATAAAACTGACAGCGAGCCTGGTTTAGCTCCATTTGGGTGATTGTTTTAAAATCAATAGCCAACAATAGTCTGTTTAACGGTCCTGGCTTTGTTTCATCAGTGCATTTCCTTTCTTTTTTTATCTTCCTCCTCTATCCTGTCTATCAGTTTCAGCCACTTATCTACACTTAGCCCACCCAGTGAATCAAAATTCACGACAAAATCTGACATTTTAAAACAACAGTTAATTGGAGCAGTATTAATAATGTTATGCTGTCACAGATGTGTGCGTATGGAGTATTTTATAACGGCTTCAAAAGCAGCTCACCAAATCACAATCAAGCACCGTAACTATCCATTTTATAATTTTTTACTTTTAACTTTATTTTCGATGTAACATTACTTTTGACATCATCGGGTTGAATCTGTGTAGGTCTCAGCTGCTCCAACAATAGTAACAAACGAGATGAGATTGGAAAAAACCTGATCATAAAACAAATAGAGACAGCTATCACTGCTTAGCTAATGTAACTAATGTTAGTGGGCTAATGTTACTGTTTAGGGGCTGAGGTGGTCACACAGAATAGATACACTCAACTAACTTTGGTGTTTTTGTGAAATACAATAGTAGTTACGCTAACTCAGGCAATGACCTCACATAAATATCGCTCAGCATCACAAACAGAACAAGTACAATGTTTTCAGTCCACTCGTCCTTTAATGAACAAGTGTTAACTGGTGACTCGCAGCTGAATGTGTCTTGGCTTCTCATAACAAAAGATGTTGAATACACGTACAGAATATGTAGGTGTTCTCATTAAGGCCATCGGTTTTACTTAAATCCATTTTAAATATATACTACTTTGATTAATATCTACAGCTACTTATGTACAGTTATGTAGTTACTTAAGAAAACCATGGGCACACTCTGCTAAAAGTCACCAGTTAACATGTGATTAAACCAAAACACCATCAGCTCTATGATTAGTCGGAGGGATTTTTTTTTTCCAACCACAGAAAAATCAACTGACAGTCAGTCTGAGATAATTATCTGAGATCATTTAGGGAAATCAAAAACCTTTGCTGCTGTCATTGTCAGCAGCATAAAACTGCTACTTGAAGTAACGGCGGGCCCACAAAATGGCAGAGCACACAAAGCGGTCACCGGATTCGTGTATATGATACGCATTGCTGAGCTTGATATTAAGCTGAACATTTAGCTCTTTTAACATTTAACAATAACCAGTTATGTTACAGTATGTTATTCTCCACCATGTCATGAAGTCAAGTAAAAGTAGTTGTCTTCGGTCGCATACAGTCAAACTAGGGCTCGATACCAAGATTTGAGACTAGATAGTTTTCAAGGCTGCATTACAGTAAAGTGATGTCATTTTCTTAACTTATCAGACTGCTGTAGCTGTTCTATTATTTGGCTTCACTCACAAGGCATTATATCCACATCACAGATTACTCTCATTGTGTAAATATTTTGTGAAAGCACCAATAGTCAACACTTCAATAATTTTGCAGTATCAATTTAGATTTTTTTGGTAATAAATTCTGTGGTATTTGTTTTGCTCCATATCGCCTAGCCTGAAGTCAAACACCAGCCCTTGGTGCTCCTGCATTTCTATTAACCATCAACATTCCCCATGTTTCAGCCAGCCTCATGGTGATAAGAGGATGAAGAGCTAAATATGCTAGCGAGGGATGTAAGCAGCGACAGACGAGCTACACAAACATTAGCCCCTGACACTGGCAGGACGAGCGAGACAGAGGGTCAATTGCTCGTGTAATGAGTGAAAACATTCTGTTAACAGTGCCCTCTATGGACGGCTTACACACTAATCCCATGTATGTGAGAGGGCCTGTGTGTGTGTGTGTGTGTGTGTGTGTGTGTGTACTGTACATCTTGACAAAAAAAAAACAGCATTCCAGGGAAAACGCAGCAGCCGTAATGACAGATTAGCAACCGCAGGCAGCCCTTTGTACATTCTGCCAGCTTTGTTGTCAAATCCACTGTCCAATGTGAAGTGGATAATGATCTGGACCCTCTCTCCTTTTTATCTCTTCCTCACACACACACACACACACACACACACATATAAAGACACATTTCAATCCTCTGGAATTAAAGAACGAATACACATGCGAACACCTCAAGGAAAGCTTTACATATGAACATCCAGTTTTAGGAGCCTTTTCTAAAGCACCGCTGCAGAGGAAGTGTGTTTGCACCTAGCTCTGCTTTGGGATTGGCTGACTGGGTACTGGGCAGAACAGAGAGCGAGTCAAGTAAGCGGAGAGGAGGGGAAACGGGGGTTTTCTAGTGGGATGTGCCGTTAGAGGCAGCGAGGTATGGAAACTTGTGTCCACAGTTCCCAAAAAACCTGCATGATGATGTTTCTATGACTCACAGACAGAGAGGGAAAAAAAGTGGTGATGCAACAAACGCTGTCAAACATTTTAATGAGCTGGTAGCATGCACATTTCTATCTCACACAACTAATAGGAAGCATGCACATATTCTTCCTTTGAAGACGGACTGGAACATGCAGCCAGTGTAGCTCGCCAAAAGCAAGATTCTCTGGAGTAATATTGTGCATGTTGTGAAGAGAAATTGCTGCAGAGAGACGAATGCATCATCAAAAATGAATATATTTTAGTCTGCTATTACGGTTTTCTTTTTCTCTCAGCATATCATATTAGCACATTAGTGTCAGTAGAAATGGTGGGAGACTGTGAAAGTCTGAATTGATGAATAATAATGCTGCCTGTCATCTGTATGGCACTGTATTAAATTGTACTGTAACGTGTAATTTACAGCCTATTGTAGGCCACTTTGTAATAATGACAATGAAAGACTGTCTGCCGTGCGAAAGCTGCTCATAACTTCTATATCACCCAGTTTGACACACTGCTCATGTCAGCCTCTGCAAATAACAGTTGGTATTAAAAGCAGGGCCGGCTGTCCTCGTCTCCTCCTTTCTCTCTTTGGTTCCCTTCCCCCCCAACATCGTCTATTCTCGGAAAATGTCCTTCTTTGTCCTTGACAATCCTCCATTGCTCTGCCTCCTGTCCTGTCTTTCTCTCGTTCAGTGTTTACCTGAGGTGGGGAGGTATAGTTTATGTTCAGAGGATTCTTTCAGACTCTCTGGTACACATCTTTCCATCCCACTCTCCTCTCCCTCCACTGTTCTGTTTATCTCTCTCACTGTGTTTATCTCCCATCTCCTCTCTTGGCCGCCAATCAATCTAACCCTCTTGGTCTTCTGGGCTTCATCTGGGCCACCTAAGTATTTCAGATGCTGCGCAGGAGATACACAGGACTCGAGAAAATTCCAGTGGCTCCTACACATAGACAGACCTTCATTAAGCCCCTGTAGTAAAATACATTATTTAAAAGGTCAAGCCATAAAGAACAGCCTTTGTAAAACCATGTCAGAATTATAGGAAATGCTGCAAAGAGCACTGTTCATACTGTATCTATATGTCTGGAAACATACCTAGAAAAAATGCTTGTATGAGAGTGTAAACACCCAAAGACAGACACAGGTTTGTTTTTCTACATGAAAATAATCAGAGCATGTGACATGACATGTGCAGAGCACAAGTAGCTCTGCACATTGCAATGTTTCATTCCTGGTTTTGATGAATGGATTTGTTTCTTCTGATCCACGTGTTCCTTGTGGTGTTTTAATCAGGTGCTACAGAAACAGAGAGATGGGTGACATAAATCAGAAGCTGCGTTTCCACCAAACATTCTCTGTATCATACACTTCGAACCTGTGCGAAACCCATATGGACATTTACCTAAACCCTGGGTCTGTTTGTGGTTCCACCACAGAGAGGGCTCTTACATGTAGGCAGGGTTGTAAATAGATAGTGATAGCCGCATCACTGCTCGTCCAGCTCTCACCGTCCATAGAACAAGTTGCGCAGGCATTAAGTCCTTGTGGAGCAAGGGTGATGGTTCTCTCTTGATCAATCAATGGACTGCAGTGTTTCCTGCTCCAGCTTTTAATATTGGATCAGTGTGCTAGGTACAACTTCTGACAATGGAAACACAAAAATAAGCATTCTAATGTGAAATGAACTGAACTGAGCTGGACTGCTTGGTGAAAACAAGGCTGTAGTCCGCTGTCTAGACTCAAACCAGTGACGCTGCAGGAAACAGTGAACGGCAGCACAGCATGGAAGCTTTGTCTACAACAGAGGAAGCAGCAGCAGGTACCGCAACATCAAGGTGCACTGAACAATGTTTCTGTCTGCCTATTCTTTTTGATATGCCAACGTTTCCACCTCAGCCAAGTGTGGAAACTTTTCTTTAAAAATATATTACACTGAGGCGCCCACTAGCTCACCTGGCAGAGCAGGTGCCCATGTATAACGGCTGTGTCCTTGCTGCAGCTGCCTCGGGTTGGATTCCAACCCATAGCCCTTTGCTGCATGTTATTCCCCCTCTTTCTCTCCCCCTTTCACGCTATAGCTGTCCATCAAATAAAAAGAAAAACACACACACACACATATGAGTCACCCTTGAGTTATTTTTTTTCCGAGGTGTGTCTTATAAAATTTGTGAAATAATTGCCTAAAAATGACTTGACGATGGTGTTGCAAAGATATTGTACAATATCAAGATTAGTGACTTGCTTGTGTGTGTGTGTGTGTGTGTGTGTGTGTGTGTGTGTGCGTGCGTGCATGTGTGTGAAGTGGACGATTGTTGACAAAGTTAATCTTTACCTAACATGGTGGCTCAATGATGATGTCACCAGTTGAGGAATGCAGGCAAGTAGCTGAATCCATACACAGCGTGATACAGGTAACTACATCATATTACTGCTTGTTCAATGACATTCGTCCCCAAGCATCATCTGACCAAGAGCTCCAGTGTGGTCGTGCTTCACTTAACAGTGGCCATCCATCATGATGCTGCCTAATTAGTCTCACCTTCACCTCTGTGTATTTTCATTTTCATGGTAAGATTATCCGAGCAGAGGCTGGGAACATTTACATATAAATATCAATTGACCCTGTGTTCACTCTCTTCACTGAGACACATGAAAATGAAAAGACTGTCAATCCAAGCTCAGCTTTAGAGAGAGGGATAGGGGACAAGATGAGGACAGAGAGAAAAAAAACGAGAGAGGAAGAGCAGGTACTGCCCACTGTGCTCTGAATAGGATTAGCATTATGTCCCTGTGCTGTTTAAAACAAACAGAAACTGACCTGATCCAATTCAAGCTATGTCATTTCCACAGATATGCTGCATATTCTTTGGTAATTACAGTAGTACCTACAGTTAATTCTCAATTTAATAACAACACAAAGACCAAGCAAAATTATAGTGTAATAATACAGCATCAATGTATAATACATTATTGTTTAACACACATTGAAGTTTATGTTTATGTACTGTTTGAGCCACCTTTCTATTATTCAAATCCAAAATGTTGCAATAACAAAGATGAGATAACGTGAATTTCCCTTTACTGTCATTATTCACTTTCAAATGTTTCATAATTTTTTGCCTCTTCTGTTTTATCAGACTGTTGTGTGGATCACTGATTGCAACATTTAACCTGACTCTTATGTAACACTGCTTGACTGATCATTTATGCCACCACCCACTGACATTAAAAGCTATTGTTATCAAATTTTACCTCTCCTAACATCTCAAAATGGACATATTTAGATCAGGCAAAATATATTTTTTTTGTTTTTGGGTTTTTGGACCTCGGTATTTTTGAAATCCCTGCATACAGCCATGAGCACAGTGACACAGACGCACTGTGCCCCACTAAGGTTCAATAGAAACTCAGTTAGGAGTAAGTACAGGGGAGGGCAGAGCAGAGTAATGGATTCTGAGTGTGTCTGGGCTGCGCCCAGTGCGCTTTGTCTCTGCATCCTGTAAAAAGAGTTCATCTGATAGCCTGTCTGGGATCTGATATAGTCTAAAACCTCGGGCCCATATAGGCGTCAGAGCACTCAGACTTCTAACACACTGACTGGCTGGCTACCTGTCCATATCACAAGGGACTATGTTTGTACTGAAAGCTTAAGATAGGAATTAATGTACTGGAACTCCAAATAACAGCGCTTTAAAAGTCTACACCCTGCTGGGTTCCTACAAGAGTATGCATTATTTCACTACAATCACATGTTCAACAACAACAGCACGTTCAGAGTGCATGTGAAGTGGTGTTAATCCTCACATAGGGAATAATGCCCTCCTTATGTTGGGTTTCCACTCACGTTACCGAGATAACTAGCATGTGAAATGACCCTAATGACCAAAGCTTCTGACATAACCTAAAACAACAAATACTCTTCTCAGGAGAGGTCTCCAGTTAATGCTAGTGTTAAGCAGCCTGTCTTTTTGCCAGCAGTGTTTTCCGTGGTTACCGCCCTGCGCAATGTTTACACAGCATTTTGCTCTGCTGTTAGACCAGCATTTACAACAATCAATACGCTTTCCACTTGCAGACCGGCACAGCATTTACTTGTTAATAATGCTCTCTACCAAACAAACACATGAGACCTGTGTGCAAGTAGGCATGTGTATATCAACAAGTTAAGCCAGACAGGGGACAAAACATTGCACCCGCACTTATTGATGGCATATAGCTCTTGTTCCTGTGGAGGTTAGACGTTTTAGATTGAAGTGTCACTTAAATAAATGTTATATAAAACTCACTAAATGAGGAGAAAAGCAACACATGCAGATGCATCCAAACAGGGCATGAGGACTCACTGAATGGTTTGAATATGAAAATGATGTGAATCATCAGCCCTCGTTTTTACTCCTCATGTATTACCATTTAAACTAGAGCTGCAACCGTAAGGCTAATTGATTATTCAAGTAGCTGTCAGCTTCTAAATGAATCACCAACCAACTGATAAAGTCACAATTCTTAGATTCCAGCTTCTTAAATGTGAATATTTTCTGGTTTGTTTCTTCTTTGTCTTTCATGTGGACAAAACAAGACATTTGAGGACATCATCTTGGGCAATGGTAAAAACTGATTGACACTTTTCACAGTTTTCTAACATTTTATAGACAAAACAACCGATCACTTAAATGAAAATAATCATTAGTTGCACTCATAATTACATCCTCTTTACAGAGCTAAGCATCCAGACTATGTAATGTGTTATTTTGTAACAATGCATACATTTGTATTAAACCATTTGGTGCAAGGCTTTGTGTTTGGTTCGCAAATAAAAACAAATAAACAAATAAAATATATGGCTAGAACTGTGCTTAGTATAATGTTCTTAGTGCCATTTCACTCAGCAAGGCAGCTTGAAGGCAACCCTCACGACCCAACAGGCAACATGCCGTCTGTCTCTCTCATCCCCAAAACCAAAACATTCTACTACTGTGAGACACACTGGGAGGCATGCTATGCTAAGCTAGCACGTTGCAAGATGGCCATTACCAGACCAAAAATAGAACATCCTCTGATAACCTACAGGTCTGGTGTTTGGAGCCACTTCTGTTTTGCTGTGAGTTATGGCAAGAGAGTGGTAAATAAAAAAACAACGGTATGTTGCATCTACCACACAACAGTAGGTTACATCAGTGTAAATACTTCATGTCAAGTCATGTGTGCTGACTTCACCCAAGTGTGTCAATCGGTGGAACTAGACAAAAACAAGAGGCCACACAAATGCTACACGCCAACATTATCCCTGCAGGATTTAGACAGCCATTCCTAACCGATTCAGACAGAGCAAAAGACATCACCTTGGCGATTGGTACATTTATAGCTGCGGATATAAGACCTGACTTTGTCATGGAAACATAGGCTTTACCGACATCCTTAATGTATTTAAGTACCATTACTATATTCCTTTATGAGCCCATTTAAGCCAGACAGTAATTCCTGCTTTGTATAAAAAAGACAAATGCCCAAATTAAGATGTTTGTTTTAATATATATAAAAAAAGTTCTGACATATAGAAATATATGTTTTTTGTTTGTATTCTTTTACAACTACAAAACTACATTTTCTATTTTTTCAGGAGCTGATTTTGTTTTATATGCTGCTAAAAGGACAACCCAGAAGATGGGTCGATCAGGTGTCGCAAAGTATGAAAAAAAATAGGACACGCACATCCGCGAAGCCCACTGGGATGGGTGCTGGATCACAAAGTATCAAAAGCAAGAACAAAGAAAAAAGCGATCCGCACACCAAAAGAGCTCCCGCATGCAATTTTATTTAGCATGACGTTTTGAGTGTGATGCTCTTCCTCAGACTGCCTTCCTCAATCAGGTATCGCTCCATCATTGTTCAAAGTCAAGGAACTTTCTCTGGCATTTCTACTTTTTTTGCTGTATCAAAAACATACTGAAACATGATGCAACTGTGTCACAACAAACTGAACTGTAAATTTTGTGAACAATTAGGCTGAAAACAAAATGGCGCCACCACAGTGCAGCGCGCCATGTGATGCAACAGACAACCGTACAAAGTTATTACAACTTTTACTGAAAAATCTGTAACTCTTCCACCTCTGCATTAGCTTACAGTAACATGTGAAGAGCCACTAATTGAAGTTAATTTCTTACCTGAAGAGCCGACCTCTAGAGCTATGACTCGCCAGGCACTTTTTGGCCATTATCTTTATAATGACGGGATTGTGGGTCATTTAGCTCGACATATTTCTTGACCTCAACAATCAATCTCTGGTCATCCACTCTTGGTCACACACGAGACAGCAACAGCAACAAAGTTCTCTTTATACATCCGAGGTGAGGCGAGGAGTCGAGCTGCCACAGGAGCAGAGAAAAAGAGCTGCTACTGGAGCTGAAAAATGCATTCAACTAAGGGAGCTGTGAGGCTGGAAACAGGACTGTGATGTAAAGTGTCACGAGGCGGGGTATCCGGGATCACGATTACAGCCATGTTTTGGCTTTTACACCAGTAATTAAAATCTAGAATTATATAAAGTAACACAAATACAGACATACAAAGTATAACTGATAAAAGCTTGCTGGACATGAGTTTGGCAACGGGTAGATGCTAAACCCGATGAGATGGTTTCGGTAAGAACTGAGCACAGTGGTTAGACAAGTGCTTTGTAATTATGTACTTAAGGTAAGATTGCAAAACACAGAGTTTTCATCAAATTTATATCCCTATGGAGTCTCAAAATTCAAGCCTCACAGCTGGCTTGGCTATATGGGGCTGCAACCAAAAAGCTTCAGCCAGCCACGACACCAACCACTCTGCGAGCACCTGGGCCCTAAACTCAAACATCAAAGCGGAAAACATCACAGTTAACAACGAAACATGTACTGCGCACACACACAATCGCACAGTCATTGTTCAAGCTTGATTATGAAACACATGCACTGCAGAGACAGGCAACCGGACAAATAAGCCATTATTCATGCATCAGGCCTCACACAATAAAGTGTCCATTATTCCCACTGCTCTGGCGCTGACTCAGTGGAAAGGACCACAGGCTCTGATGAAACAACTATGTGTCTGTCACACTGCAGAACACTCTGTCACGGGTCTGATCGCTCATTTGATCCGAGCAGATGTGGTGAGTCTTTCTCAGTGCTTGACGAGAATAATGAGGCTCCATCAGCCTAGAGAGGAAGTTAAGATCTTACCACAGTCAGTGCCAGAATGTTTTGCCGAATCATGTCTCTATTTCACGTTATTCAGCATCACAATGGTGTTTGTGTTTCATGTAAACCCGTGAAAATGTATGGGGTTTTTTGCGTCAACCTGCCATCTGTCGATTTTCATCTGCACTGGAGTGAACAGTTGGGTGATGGGTAGCAGGAGAATACAGACAACAAAACAAACGTCTGGCCCACAGCGAGAGACAGAAAGAAGAGTAGTGAAGAGGAGGCAAGGGAAAGAGACGAGGGGGATCCTGTCAGATGCTGCTGGTGCAGAACGGCGAACGCGTGAGCTGAAACACTGACATGTGGCTGCAGGCCTTGGAGCCCAAACACCAATCAGGGAGGCGAGAAGATCCAGTCAACAGAACAGTGGAACAAAACTCATTCACTGTCGAAGTCAGACACCCTGCGCTGAAAGACTGATCTCTGGAGACGAAGACAGAGATTCAGGTTGTGAGTGAGTGAAGGGAGGTGGAGATTCAGCAGCTAATGCTAACTTTACACAAAACGACCTTTTGAGTCATTTTAATGCTGCAAACCAATGTCCAATGTCGGAATAAAGTCAGGAGAGTTTCACCTCAGTTGGTGCGCACTACCATGACCGCAATCATTTGTTTTAAGGTGGTGATTAAACTTAATTCGAGCTTTCTAAAGTCAGACTTTTTCTTGTCTTGATATTCCGACACAATCAAACATGTTTAATGTTATCATAAATTTTTACTGATACCAGGGTTCCCAAACATTTCCATGGGAAAAATTTCAAAACTGTTACCATGACTTTTTTCGAGGACCCATAATTAGGTGATTATAATAATGATTAGACTGACACTGGTTACTTTTATCTGCCTGTCCATTGTTGCCTTATGCATGCACTGATGAAGGTTCAATAGACCGAAAAAGTAAACACTGCATAGATGCAAGTGTGTGGAAATATTTTCTACCAGTTTGGACTCAGTGATATTTTCAGCACCTTGACAAGACTAAGCTAGGTGGAGTGGTGGCTGTCCTGCATCAAGGATCCATAATAAAATTTCCATGACCATTCATTCACAATGTATAACACAAACATTACTCCATCTCAGAAATCCAGTACAATTGTAAAGTAGTAGTGGGGCATAGCATAGGTATGGCAACTTTGGGATACATGATTCTACATATTAAATCACACCAACCCAACATTTTTTTTTCCTAAAACATATCAGATTCAAACTCTATGTGAACATAATTTCAGCTAGCTGGCGTATGTGAAAAAGGAGATGGAAAGCAGGGAGAAAAAAAGGAAATGGTAAATGGTTTGTGATGGTAAAATGTCATACATTGGCACATAGCACAGAGCTATGTCACATCAACAGCTACAAAAAAAATATTAAAAAAATATATTTATACCCATATGTTACATTACGTGGAAGGTCATCCGTTAAAGATTACTGTAACATTTTCATTACAAACAACAAAATTCCATGACTTTTTCAAAACTTTCCAGGATATTACCAAAGCCATGACTTTCCTAGTCCTGGAAAATGAGACTGTGAAATTTCTGACTTTTCCAGATTTTCCATGACCGTGAGAACCCTGAACAAGCGAAGTTCAATGACGTGAATATTGTCAACAACCAATAGTTGCGCTCTCTCCAGCAGCAAACCATGCAGACAGTAAACACGGAAGGGACTCCAGGGAGCCACGCAAGAATGTAAACAAGTCTTTGTGATCTTGGACTGTAGAAAAGGAGGAGAAACTGGTGGCATTGTGGAGTGAAAAAGAGTCTGTGTATCTGACCCACCAAACAGCACTTATTTTTGTTAGAAATCTTAATTTTTGAAATGGCTCAATGGCTTGAATGGCTTCATCTTGTGTTTCTAGAGTTATATGTTTTTGCGGACATGCAAGGAATTGTTAATATATCTTATTTCTTAAAGGGGATTTGGCTGAATATTTTCCACTAGCAGCAGGTTGGGAAATAATCTTTAAGTGAATCTAGTTGAAGTTTCCCAGTCTTTGCAAAATATAATAGTTTGAGATTAAAAACTCATATTGTCTTTAAATGTGAGAGGGTGTCATACTCTGGCCCTTTTAAAAGTATTTTCAGAGTCTTTTCAGAGTCTCCCAGTGTATGTTAGGCATAATATGACAGCCCCACTATGATTCCCTTTTCCAATATCCCCCTGAGGAAAATTTCCACACATCCCATTTGGACACTCTGAATCAAAAACCCACTTTCTGCTCATCCATCCGTGACCTCTGTGAGTCCTGATTGGTTGTGTCGTATGGCCGTGAAAGCAATAACAATGACACAGAAAGAGGAAAAACACAAAAATGCGCGTTTAAACAGATGGGTAACATAGATGAGTGGGCACAGTCAAGTCCGTGTTGGTCCATATCCAGTGCATTAGTGCTTTGCAGCACCTGTGCTGGTTGACAGCGTCGGCTCTTTGGGCTCTTACAGCGCCAGCGGTCTAATGCACGCAAGACAAAAGACAGATTATGCTGGGAAGAGGAGAGGGAGAGAGATACGGCCCCAGGCATCGCTGCACCAAACAAGAGGGAATAAAAACTGAAGCTATGGTGTGACCACTTTTGTGAAGAAAAATAGTTGGAGCCATAGATGTGAGCACACATTAGCTGAGAGTACAGAAGGACAAAGACAGCCTTTCATTTACAGGGAGGAAGGAAGCTTTTAAAGGCAAGAATGAGACAACACTCGCACACCCCTTTCACCAAACAGACACACAGGAAAGGAGGGAGCTAGCTTTAGCATTTAGTATCTCCTAAACGATCAGCTCCTCTAGGAGTCTGTTTTTAGAGTCTGAAGGGATGCCTGACTCAGAGCACTGGCAGACACACTACATTGTGGGAAGGTTGGCTGCTAACTGAGATCAGGTGGTTGGAGAACAACTGTTGGGAGAGCTAACACAGCCACTGAGCCAGGCTGTAAAACACACACACACTCACACACAGACACACACAGCTTGATTACAGTGAGAGCGTAGAGTCCCTGCTAGGCTGGGAGGTAATTCAGTGTAACATCTGCTAGGACACTCACTGCATGAGACCAATACGGAGCGTTGAGGAGCAGCTCCAGAGCGGGCCCGGCTGGGGTTTGGCGCTGAGGTCATGTGCTGACTGAAAGAGAACAGAACAGCTGGCCGCGAAAAACAACCACTGGACAGAGGAGATCACACTAGCAGCTGCAGAAAACAGCATGCCAATTACCTGTGATGATCTGTGAGGACCTTTTTTAAACATTTGTGGTGATTTCATGAGAACATTAATTTGTGCCAAGCTCTGCAGGATGTTACACATGTGGTACATCCCTCTTACTCATCTTATTTCTCTTCCCAGGCGAGTTCGAAGAGCCGAGAGTGAAAGGGTCATTAGAGCACGTCTTGTAGCTTCTACAGTACAATGGACTTTGTTACACCAAAAGGAATGTCTATGTGTGGGTGTTTGTCCATGGCTCTATTCACGGTAATAACATCAGTGGGTGAGGCGATCCACATCGGACGGTCAAAACATTGCACTGACAGAGAGTGTTTAATGAGGTCAAAGGTCACACTAATGAGCAACTTCTTAAGTAGCAGCTATCATCAAAGGGCAAAGGTCAAACATCATTGTAATGACGAATGGCCTTCAGGGAACTCACCAATGTGTATGATTGGTATATCGATTTAGAAAACACATTTATGGGACGTGTGGGGGAGGAACATCCATCATGACTGAATACGGCTGCAGTGGAATACACACAATTTGTATTTTGTCATACAGCCTAGTGGAATACTCTGTCTCATGACTTCATGTCCCTCGCCGACTGTGACTAGTCACCCACACACATTCACACACATGTATCCCCCAGGCAGTACCAACACTCACATACACATGAGGACGCTGCCAAAAATGGAGCAGAGGAGTAAATGTGACTGTGGCTGATTAAAGCGTGAACCACTGTCTTCTTCCCAATGCTTTTGCCTTTACAAACTGTCGCTGAAATGTCGGGTGCATATTACTAGATGAGCAAGTACACCATTATCTGTATCAGCACCTGTATCCATTCAACCAACCAAATTATCTGTATTTGTAGGTGTACTAAAAAGGGGCGGGCTTTAACTCAAACATGGGTGTGGCCGACAGCAGACGTGGGTGTGACTAAGCCAGATGTGATTTTAGGCCTGAAATTGGTATGAGTTGATCACAAGTTGCTGTATTTATTATTGATTAGAAAACTACTTACAGAGCAACCTCAAAACTGAGAAAAGTGAGAGACTGATTACCCAAATTAGGATTTTCCTTCATCATGGCTAGTGACACATTTTACTCAGATAATATTCATAGTTATGAAAACTACATCATCAGTATCGGACACTAGTTTCATGTGAATGTTTGGCTCAACCCTAATTTACTAAGCAAGCAAACACAGAATGTATTTATATAGCACTTGTGTCATGACAAATGGCATCTAACTTATTTATCTGAACCTTCTTTTATTGACTGACTGAGCAAGACAAATGACCAATTAGTCCTCTTTCTCTCTGTCCTA